>CM062062.1:10000-2410000 GCA_030954485.1 Citrullus mucosospermus
GCGAGTGCTCGCGTTGAGGGGAAGAGGCGCCACGAGCGCGCGGATCCTCGACGTGGGCAACGTGCCGAGCAGTGCGGAGCTAGGTGTCGCAGCCACCCTCCCCGCCGGATTGACGCTGACCCGAACGGATGTACACCCACGCCCCTACGTCGGGCGGGGAGAGAGAGTGTGGATGTTTAGTCGAGTTGGAAGGATGGGCTTGCTTGGACGATGCTCGCACGTGGTTGCTTGTGGAGTCTAGGCGGGCTTGCCCCTTGCGAGACGAGATGGCCTGCGATCGCTCCCTGTTTGATGGAAGAGCTCGCCCCAAAACAAAATTGAAAGATCGCGCACGGTGTTGCGTGCTCGGCCTCGCTAGACGACTCTGCACCCCTGCTTCATTGCAAGCAAGGGCGCAGGCAGTCGAGCGTTGCCCGGGCTCACATGCATACGGCGCGTGAGTGGTGATTCGGTAATTTGGGTTGGCAGGCTCGGTGCTCGGGCATCGAACTATCAGCGCCAGCTCCTCCTCATTGATGTGCCCCGAAGTATTTCGACCGGCCGCGATTTATCGGTTCTTGCATCAGTACCTCACGTGATGGAAGCGTCGCGTCTTGTTAATCCCTTTCTGTCGGCACCCCTTGTCGGGTGCATGACGAACACCGAAGCCCGCATCGTGTTCCGCTTCAGCCCTTTCAAGGCTCGTCGCGGGCCGCGTCGTCGGTGCTCGCTCTCTTGGATGCAGTGCATTCGGCGGCATGATATGCTCGAGAATTCTCTCGAACGTGTTGGCTCTTATAAATTGCTTCAACGAATGACGCTCGCTCCCCGCGTTGATCTGGCACCCGCTGTCGTCCTAACGGACGGCGGCAGGTGCTGTCATGCGGGCTGCGACGTCGTGTAGGAATGCTACCTGGTTGATCCTGCCAGTAGTCATATGCTTGTCTCAAAGATTAAGCCATGCATGTGTAAGTATGAACTAATTCAGACTGTGGGGAAGATCTGCACCGACGGCTGCTCCGCCCGGGCTCACGCCTAAGGTTTTGCAGCGACCGCCGCGCCCTCCTACTCATCGGGGCTTGGCTCTTGCCTCGACGGCCGGGTATAGGTCGCGCGCTTCAGCGCCATCCATTTTCGGGGCTAGTTGATTCGGCAGGTGAGTTGTTACACACTCCTTAGCGGATTTCGACTTCCATGACCACCGTCCTGCTGTCTTAATCGACCAACACCCTTTGTGGGATCTAGGTTAGCGCGCAGTTAGGCACCGTAACCCGGCTTTCGGTTCATCCCGCATCGCCAGTTCTGCTTACCAAAGTTTGTAATTTGGAGGAGTTAGACGTTGAAATTTGGAGGTAAGTTAGTTAACTCAACTATCTACTAGTTTGTAAGAGAAAGTTAAGTCTAATGAAGTCTGGAAATATTATTTTTGGCAACTGGAAATGAAAGTAGTGTTGTAAGGCTGTCGGGTAAAGTTGGTTAAAGAAGAAGAGGTTGTGTGTGCGGGCAAGCTAAGACAGTGGCCAAAGGTAAGAGCTTTATTGAGGTTAATTTTGGTGATTTTGAGTGCCCAGCGGCAAGTTGATAGGCCACTGATACTATGTATGCGCAAGATTGTGGGGCGAGATAAGTCTTGTTAGTGAGTTGGAGATGGCGCTGTGCGTGTGCAGGAGTTGAGCAAGACAAGTCTCGCTAGTCTCGCTAGGTTTCACTAGTAGGCAGACAAGGCACGTGATGCAGACTGACGACAAGGGCATGACGGGAGCATCGGGTATTGACACACAGTTGCCGCCCACACCTTACTTTTTTAGGTTAATTTGGTTTGTGCAGGAGTTGCCGCCGACCGGGGTCTGGATGTGCGGGCGGTGCCAGGGTGTGCGAGATAGGGCTGTGTGCATATTTTGCCACACATAGGAGCTGGGCAGGCCAAGTGAGTGTGCTACTGGGCTGTTAGACACGTGTAGGGGCAGCTTGCATCCTTGGGTCAATTTTAATTATCTTTGATTGTGTATGAGTCCTTTTGAGCTAAATTTCAATATTAAAGATCTATTTGACATAACTTATACATTGAAGGGAATCTTAAGAAATTTAACAAAAGGGAATTAAATTATTTTAGGTTGAGAAGAGCTAGGAGAAGCTTATTGTAAGCATTGGCTTATAATGCTAAGTGATGGGACAAGACAAGAGAAATGTGGCCATTCGTTGTTAGAGAAAAGTAGCCGAGAGTGAAAGAGTTAGGCATGGGCCAAGACTATGCGTTGGTGAAAACAAAGAGGAGTATTGTTCTTTTGAGTGACCATGCGTTGAAGTGAAAATCACGAAGAGTTATGAGCTGAAGCAGTCACTTGCGTTGGAAGAGGAATTTATCATTGGCGGGGAAGGAAGAGTTTTGAACAACTATGCGTTGGTGAGGTTGCATGCGTTAACGTCTCCATGCGTTGGAGACGGACATAACTGATTGAGTTGTATGCGTTGAAGGTAGGAGGCATTGAGGACACCATGCGTTGAGGGTGGTCGTCTGCTAAGGGCATTGATGGTGGGCTGTGTTGAACGCCTTACCTTGAATTGAGAAAGGAAACCCCGTGCGCCAGCCTGCATAAGAGAGTTAAGTCGGCAGTATATATAGGATAGTAAATTGAATATTTTATCATTTTTAGACATTTTTGAGAGCTTAAGTCGGTTCCATTTTTTAGACGAACTACAAGTGAAGGTAGAAAAAGGTGTTCTTATGGATTTCGGGTAGAATTTTACTCGTTTTGATATCGAAATCTAAGCTGGAACAGCACGTTATTAGCAGACGCACAAGCTCGACAGTATCGGATGTTTGGAGTGAAACGTATCAAGAAGATCGAGTCTAAGGCTGAAATTTTAAGGTTAGTAATTTAACTCAATTCTGAACAATTTTTATGAAGGATGTTGAGTTGAAAAGGAATAGAAACATGTAAACTTTTAGCTGGAAGTGACTGATAAGGAATTTCTGTGCAATTTGTAGTAGTGCAGAGGAATCTAGCAATATCTGACGAACAAGTACAAGTTAAGCTACGAAAATTTGAGGTAAGCTAGAAAACATATTACTCTACAAGTTTGTAGAAGGAAAGAAGTTCTAAATTTGGCTGGAAATATGATTTGTAACAGATAGAAGTGAGAATAAGAGGGAAGGCAGAAGCTGTGCAAGATAAGTATCGCTGGATTGCAAGTGACGCTAAGAGTTTAAACGTGAGAAGCGAGACGGGTAACGCAGGTGTTGCTAGAAGCCTTGCGCACACAATTCTCGCTGGGTCTCGCTGGATCTCGCTGATTAGGTGAGTGTCGCTAGTCTTGCTTACCCTGGTATCGCTAATGGCGTGTAGTGTAGTCCAGTCTCGCTAGTAGAGTTGGATCTCGCTCATTAAGATTTATTAATCAAATATGAATGGTTAAAGTTATTTGGTTATGGAAAGAAAGTTCAGGGAAGCTTAACCCAAGAAATGTGTATTTTCAGGCTAAGAGGAGATAGGAAGGGCGTATAATCCATTCAAGGCCTAGAAAAGAGTTGTGAGTGACACTTCTTTTCTTGTTTCAACAATTCTATTATACATGTCAGTTTGATTTTTCTTATTTATTGATGTTTTTGCTAAACGATATTGAAAAGCAGATTTATGGATTGATATTGATTTATGAAATGCCCTATTTTCTTATGAAAGATTTGACTATGAACTGTTTTGTACAAAGTATTGTATTAAACTAAAGAAAAAATGTTTTAGAGGAGGCTCAATGCTGAAAGACATGAGAAGGCATGTGAGTTTCCTCGGGACCCAGTACTGATGGACATGGAGAAGGTACTTGGGCAACCCGTCATGTTCCTATGTGCACATAGAGGTTACATGCTGGTGCGTTGAGTCTTGCTCCGCATTAAGCCTTATTTGTTTTCGACGTTGGGGCGTTGAGTTTTGCTCCGCCACAACTAAGGGAAAAGTGTTGTAACCGTACTGTTTTACTTACGAAATTGCTGAAAAACCATGTATGATTTGATAAGGGCATTTAAACGTGATTTAATCAATGAAAATGTGATGAATTCTATGTTTTACTTATGTTATCAGAATTTGTTTAAATCCTGATGATTTTCGAACTAAAGAATTTGTTTAAAATTAGTCACTCACTGAGCTGTTAGCTTATGTTTTGAAGTTTTTCTTTCCCCTTCAGGTAGCAAGGACGTTCCTGGTGCTTTGCCCACTCCAACTCGTCCTGCTTAAGCTTCGAGTTTCCAGAAAATTGTCCTGTTTCGCAAAGTTGCTTGTATGTAAAACCTTATATAGGTGACATGTAGACCTAGTTGTACATTTACTGGGAGTTGAAACATGATTTTGTATAAAGGCTTTATGGAATAGTTGTATTCTGAATTATCGTTATGTATATAATTCCCTATATGTTATGGTTGAAATATATTAAGGAGTAATATGTATGTTGTGAACAGTATAGGACAAGTGTGTTAGTGGATGGTATGCGTCACAAAAGGGGTGATGTATGCTGTCTTCACATCTCTTCTCGGGTTGGGTAGAGTAGCCTGGGAGGGGGTGTGACAAGTTGGTATCAGAGCAAAAGAGTCTTGGGAATAGGATCATGCATTGTAATGTAGAAACATGTAAATGTTTAGCCAAAAGTAATAATGTGTTGTCGTATAGGAAACATGCCACCTCGAAGCAGGCGAGCGAGGCAATCAGCAACCGGAATTCCTCAAGCTACTGGAGACCGTGGAGATATGTCAGGGGTGAATCTAGTCATCCTCAAGTTGGGGTCAATGTCGAGGAACATATATTTACTAGAATTGCTGAAAGATTGGCTGCAAGCATTGGATCAGTAGAATCCGATCCAGAAAAGAAATACAGTATAGAGAGATTGAAGGCACTGTTGATCCTACAGAAGCAGAGTCCTGGTTGAATCTACTTGAGAAATGCTATCGTGTGATGAGATGCCCTGATGATAGAAAAGTGGAATGGCAGTGTTTTTGCTCCAAAAAGGAGCAGAAGATTGGTTGAGAATTGTAGAGAGCAGGAAAGAGGATACAGGAGAAATAGGCTGGAATGAGTTTAAGAAGGCATTCCAAGAGAAATATTGTCCAAGATCATTCCGAGATGCCAAACGGAATGAGTTATTGAGGTTAGTACAGGGATCAATGTTGGTGGCATAATACGAAAAGAAATATACTAAACTGTCCAAATATGCCACGGCTATTGTTGCTGATGAGGTTGATAGGTGCAAGAGATTTGAAGAAGGTTTACAGGAGGAAATACGTACTTCTGTGACTGCTAGTGCTGAATGGGCAGACTTCTCCAAATTAGTAGAGTCAGCTATGAGAGTTGAAAGAAGTTTGATGGAAAAGAGGACGGAACGTGAATCAGCTGTAGGTAAACGAACAATCCACACTTCTAGTACTACTCAAGGACAGACAGGTAGGAGATTTGTACCAGGTGTTTTTAGCGGAGGAAATTTCAAGACCTATAATTTCCAATATGTTATGGTTGATTTATATTAAGGAGTGTTATGTATGTTGTAAATAATATAGGACAAGTGCGTTGTGGATGGTATGGGTCACAAAAAGGGTGATGTATGCTGTCTTCATATCTCTTCTCGGGTTGGGTAGAGTAGCCTGGGAAGAGGTGTGACACTTATAATCCATTAAGATCCCGGGACAAGTTGTAAGTGACATAACTTTATTTAAAATAATTTATTTTCTCAATATTTCTGGTATGCTCGATTTATTTTTGAAATATGAGTTTTTTAGCACAAGTTGAGTATGAAAAAGCATGAGTTTCTTAATATAAGTTTGAACATGTTTTTACATGATCTTGATAGTAAAGCATGATATTTCATAATGCTACGTTTTCTGCAAAGCATGGTATTTATTAAATACTTTGGAACTCTGAAGTTTTGTTTAACTTGTGTTTATGAATGATTCATTTATTATCAAATCATGCTTTGTCACACTTCGTCCTGACCACCCCTCCGTAGCCCGAGACAGAGCTTGATGACAGCAGACATCGGCCCTCTTGAAATACCTACCGTCAAACCTTTACCTTTCCCCAAACTATCATGTGCAATTTAGATAAGTAGGAAATAAAACTAACTCATAAATAAAATGCATAACTTACTATTACAACTGTTTTACAAGTCTATTTACAAAGACATGTTTCTTAGTTCTCATTTAAACTGTCACCTACAGTTAAGTGCATACTATTTCTCGGCAAACCTTGACTTCGAACAACAATGGAAACTCAGTTGCTACCTGGAAAGAAAAACATAAGAAAATGATGAGTTTCAATGAAGCCCAGTGAGTGATCAAATAAACTAGGGTTCAACCAACCCTTTCAGCATTATAATAAAAATCATAACACTCGAAAAATAAATCAAGCGCAAGTAAATATACAATTAAGTCGAGCTTATACTCAAACCTCCCCTGTAGGGTTATCCTCAGAATCATCATTTCCTGCTAGCACCTTCGGCACAACAACTCCTCTGTTTATCCTACTGGCTCTCACAGCACAACAATCCTGATTGGTTTTTCTTGCTGGCCAACCCGGCTCAGCTTAACTCATCGTTAAGCTATCTGTCTATCCTCTCTATTTTTCCTATCTGCACATAGTCTTACCTTCGAGGCTTAGGAGCTAGGCCCGTCGACCCCTTTACCATCCCATTGGGTACTTCTCATAGGCTCAGGAACTAGGAAATCTCCGCCACAAGCTTAGAAACTAGGTCCTTCTGACCCTTTAACTATCCTGTTCAGTGTCGAATCCCGGTTCCAATCATGATCGTTATCATCAATACCTTCTTAAAGTCCTTCGACATTGGAATATAACTTGTTCATCGATGCCTTCGTATAATCCTTCAGCATTAGAGTTAGAATCTAATATCCAACAAGCTCGATACTATGTATTTATCCAGTAACTTGCCCTAACATGCATACTACCTCATGCTATCATGTTCAATATAAATTATTTGATACCTTACCGTAGCATGCATACGATAGCATAATCATGCTATTAATTATTACCTCATAAGCATGCTATTAACAAGTATTTATAGGGAGTATAGTTTAGTTCTCTCACAAAAATAAATCAATCACTCACAGTAGAGATAGTTGCCCGACTTAGGGTTTTCTTCCTCAGTTTTTAGTTCTGCTCCTTTTCAGTTTCTTCTGAGCTTCTGGAACTAAGAAAATAGCAATTTGGAAACCTCATAAACCCTAAAATTACTTCTTGGACGCCAGAAATTTCTTCCTTGGACGCAGGGCACTTCCTTGGACACAAGGCTACACAGTCTAGACGTAGGGCAACACTTCTCCACCACAAACAGCTCAGTTGGACGCAGGGTGTCACGGTCATACTTCTTCAATCGTGGGGCACCATGATTCATGCTCGATCATGGTCAGCCTTAAGGGAAACGCAAGTCCCAATCTACTTTTCGCCCATTCTTTTTGAAGCTTCGTCGAACCTTAAGCGAGGTTCATTCGTCCTCGATCGAACTGAACTCATGCGGAATGGACTCCATTTGGCCTACACGTCACCTGTATGTGCAACTTCCCCCTTCGTGACTCTCTTCGTCATCGTGATTCTCAACAACACGACCCCCATAATTCTACATCACTTTGGAACCTTGCCAAATGTGTTCGAACCCTTCCTTGGGCCAAATAGGCCTATAACAATCTATCGGGGCTTCTTGGGACATTATACTGCTTATCAGAACAAGTCAGGACATTACTGTGTCAACGGGGACTATCAAATCCTATATATGCTTTTGGATGTCATCCCGAGTGTCGAGACCACATCAGCTTTCTCTCTCCTGCTCAAGTCGGCTTATTGAGAACCATCATAATCACCCCCATGGCTATTTTTCCACCTCGAGACTTCCCTAACATCCATTGTAAGCCCTAATCTCTATTTTCCTTTGCTTTATCAAAAGATAAAAATCATGGTTAGATGTTGCCTAGGGTTGGTTTGAATGAGTAGGATTGTAGGTGGAATTAAAGTGCTTGTTTAAGTAACCAAGATTATTTTCTTCTTCCATTTACTTTTAATAAGGAACAAAAGAGATGGAGATAAGGGTGTAGTTGAACAAGGAAGTGTGGCTGGACTTAGGAGGAAAAATTTTGCTAAGTGTGGAAGGAAAATCTCAAGTCAAAGGTCAACAATTTGGAATTAATTTAGGGAAAAATGTAAAATTAAGAAATAAATATTAAATTAAATTAAAATGACTATTTAAAGGTAAATAATATTAAATTTGGATGGCTAGGATGAGAAGAAATGAAGAGGAGCCACGTTGAAGCAGGGAGGTGTGTGGCCAAAGCTGATTGGCTTGACTGGGAAATAGCTCGGACTCTAAGCAAGCAACTCAATTACAACGTCGGTTCTCCCGATTCACTCGTGCCATTTTCGTCATTTTTGAACCAGAGAGAGCTCTGTGAGTTAGGAGTCCAATGTAGGGCTGTCGGAGTGATTTGAGGTCGAAAAGCTTGAGAAATCTTGAAAATACTGAAGGTTGTCACAGAAACTGAGCAAACCAGATGAGTTAACTTTGAAAAATTTTTCAAGGGTGCTCGTGAAGGTTTTTAGAGCTCAATTTTTTTTGAAAGGAAATGGTGTTTTGGAGCTCCGAAAAATCAAGTTGAAAATAAGACACTGCTGGCCGAAGTTAGCTGGAGGCTACCAGAGTTGCCGCTCACGCCCGCCACCCCAGTCGCACGCATGAACGCACGCTGCCAGCGCCACACTCGCGCGCCTTGTGCTGTCGACGCCATCGCACGCCTTTGTGTTGCCGCCCATACCCGTGAGTAGAAATTGCCGCCCACGACGACGCCCAGTGTCATGGTCATGCTTGTCCAGGGCGTGTTGCCCGTGGCCGCATGCCCACCTCGACCACTTTTTATCATGCTTTCATGTTATGTATTTCATTTTACTAGTTACTTTACTTTCCTAGTACTTTTCCTTGTAAGTGATCGCTCACCACTTTGCATATGCAAGGGTGATATTTCCAAAATTGTTCAGAATGTACTATATGGGGGTGAGACTAATCATCAAATCCTCATATCCGGAGTTGTAAGCTATAAAACCGTTGTTGTCCCTTTTTTGCTTTCTAGCATTACAACATATTCTAATTTCTCAAACATGGTTTCAAACATTTGCGAAAACCTTTTTCTCTAAACCCGTTTTCTAAAACCATTTTCTCTCGAAACGAGGGCGGAGGTTACGAGAGGCACTCGGTGTGCCGTAGGTGATCAGAATTTGATTAGGCTGACTTGTTCGTGAGTTAGAACAAGTGCCACACAATCGTTTAACGAGGCGAGAAGTTGCGATTTTGACACCCAACGCCCAATGCAACTCCCAACGTCAACGCCTAGCGTCTAACGCAGCACCCAACGTTAGCACCTAGTGTCACAGTCATACTTTTTCAACCGTGCGGCACCATGATTCATGCTTGATCATGGTCAGCCTTAAGGGAAACACAAGTCCCAACCTACATTTTGCCCATTCTTTTTAAGCTTCGTCAGACCTTAAGCGAGACTCTTGCCTCCTCAACTACACTGAACTCATGCGGAATTGACTTCCTTCGGTCTACACGTCGCTTGTACGTGCGACTTCCCTTCTTTCTTCACCATGATTCTCAACAACCCAACCCCCGTAATTCTGTATCGGTTTGGAACCTTACCGAGACGAGTTTAGACCCTTTATTGAGCCAAACAGGCTTGTGATACTCTACCGGGGCTTACCTGGACATTAGACTACTTATCGGGACAACTCAGGCAAATACTGTGTCAACGGGGCTATCGAGTCCCACCGACGCTTTTGGATGTCATCCCGAGTATCGAGACAACATCAGCTTTCTCTCTCCTGCTCGAGTCAGCTTATCGAGAACCAACATGATCACCCCATGGGTATTTTTCCAACTTGAGATCTTCCGGACATCCATCCATCCGGACATCCCTGGGAATGTAGCTTTCTGTGTCCATGCCAGGTTAATGCCGAGCCAAGATGGCATACCGGGTACTATATCGAACCTCCAGCCCATGGGAAGGGGCGCAATGCCGGCACACCCGTGTCGTCCGACACTGTTCATCGAGATCCCATTCCCAATGGAAGACGCCCAAGACACTCATCTTGTAACGCTCGCCCACGCCATGACACACTCGTGTGCCATAAGGTAGCTCACTTAGGCCGCAGGGCCCAGGGGTGGTGGAGAGCTGACACCATGCCTCCCCCTATAGTACATTCTGAACAATTTTCTCTTTGACACCCATGCATATACAAAGTGGTGAGTGGTCACTCACCAGTGTAGAGCGCCCGTCTGAATTCTGATTGACATGGAATTCGACGTGCTTCCATCTTCCATCAATATGGAACTAACTCCAGAGCCGCTCGTCCAAACTCGCGACGAGATCCCTACTTCTGAGGTCATGGCCCCCACCGGGCTTGTCGTTGACACTGCTAATGGCACCAACACTCGTCTTTTTGCTTGTTGTTCAGCTTGACATGCTTGCTCACTTATCTTGGTGTGTTGAATGATGCACCGTCCTCTTCGGTTGCATCACGACACTTCACTTGGCCCTTTGTCATTGCCAGATGTGTCGACACTCTGGTGTCGCCACTATACTGTCTGCACAAGTGGGGTCACAATCTACTATCTCAAGTTAGATTGTGACACTCTCCTCCACTTAAACTGTCATCGTCCTCGATGACACACTTGGGGTGCAATCCACTTCGATTCACGTGAGATTGCAACAATCTCTCCCACTTAAACTCGACATCGTCCTGATGACAATCCGAACTCAAGTTGCCTGTTGAAGAACTTCGCTAAATAATGTGTGTCAGACCAAATATGCAACTTGCACACTACATACGAGCTATCCCATCCACGGACCTTCCCGCGCCCAATTCTAGGACTTGGCCCTGAGACTCGCAACATAGGCACGGCAACGCTTCGGCATGCTCTCCCCTCCGCAAAGGGACTATTTGACCTATCAACTTGGCCTACACAACGGCCATAACAACATATTCTATGAGCAACACATTATGGTGCACCCCTTGGGGTGAGGCTCGCAAGCCTACCACGGAACTCACCATCGTGGCACTTTACTCGGTGCGGAGTCTGAAGAACAAAGCTCAACCCTTCTCTCGACGACACTGCCCTTCAGCCGACTCGTTGGCCACCTCATGTGGCGACACTGCTAAGATGCTTCCCTTGCTCTTGATGCAGCTTCTCTCCTCTCTCTTCCGAACTGCCAGACTGTTGGTCATCTCCAACGTGCCCTGGCCCACTAACTGTGAAGTCATCCACTTAGGCATGTAGAGTGACTCAAGGGACACACTTGCTCCACACAAAAGGAAGCATTTCCTCGGGATCGCAACCACCTTAAGAGTTACTCCCTCGCTCACACACCTGGCTCTGCTAGCCATGATGTCTGCTTATCCAGAATCTTGAAGAACACTTTGCACTCGATCGGTGAAAGTCTCCCTGACCCCCAATCTTCTGCTTACAACCATTAATACTATCCCTCTGGTAGTAACTGCTCTCTCGAAGGCACCCTACCTGGTACACCTTTTGTTCATCTATCGCACATGGAATACCCAAACTCTTGGCAAACAAGCTTGGTTCTTTCTTACTGACGGGACGAACTTCCCCCAACGACATGTCACAATGACACCCTTGAGAACTAGGAAGTTCGGCTTCAACACACTTCTTGTTTCTGATACTGACTCACAACTGCCCTGTCAAACTGGCACTCTTGACGCATTTGTGACGTCTTCAATTCGCTCTCAAGCTTCTATCTGTCTGTCTCGCTCGACTTCACTCAAAAAAGAGTGGCTTTGATACCAACTGTCACGGTCATACTTTTTCAACTGTGCGGCACCATGATTCATGTTTGATCATGGTCAGCCTTAAGGGAAACACAAGTCCCAACCTACATTTTGCCCATTCTTTTTAAGCTTCCTCGGACCTTAAGCGAGACTCTTGCGTCCTCAACCGCACTGAACTCATGCGGAACTGACTTCATTCGGTCTACACGTCGCTTATACGTGCGACTTCCCTTCTTTCTTCAACATGATTCTCAACAACCCAACCCCCGTAATTCTGTATCGGTTCGGAACCTTACCGAGACGAGTTTAGACCCTTTATCGAGCCAAACAGGCTTGTGATACTCTACTGGGGCTTGCTTGGACATTAGATTACTTATCGGGACAACTCAGGCAAATACCGTGTCAACGGGGCTATCGAGTCCCACCGACGCTTTTGGATGTCATCCCGAGTATTGAGACAACATCAGCTTTCTCTCTTCTGCTCGGGTCAGCTTATCGAGAACCAACATGATCACTCCATGGGTGTTTTTCCAACTTGAGATCTTCCGGACATCCATCCATCCGGACATCCCTGGGAATGGAGCCTTCCGTGTCCATGCCAGGTCAATGCCGAGCCAAGATGGCATACCAGGTACTATATCAAACCTCCAGCCCATGGGAAGGGGCACAATGCCGGCACACCCGTGCCGTCCGACACTATCCATCGAGATCCCATTCCCAATGGAAGACGCCCAAGACACTCATCTTGTAATGCTCGCCCACGCCATGACACACTCGTGTGCCATAGGGTAGCTCACTTAGGCCGCATTGCCCAGGGGTGGTGGAGAGCTGACCCCATGCCTCCCCCTATAGTACATTCTGAACAATTTTCTCTTTAGCACCCATGCATATGCAAAGTGGCGATTGATCACTCACCAGCGTAAAGCACCCGTCTGAATTCTGATTGACATGGAATTCGACGTGCTTCCATCTTCCATCAATATGGAACGAACTCCAGAGCCGCTCGTCCAAACTCGCGACGAGACCCCTACTTCTAAGGTCATGGCTCGGGGCCCCCACGTGGCCCCCACCGGGCTTGTCGTTGACACTGCCAATGGCACCAACACCCGTCTTCTTGCTTGTTGTTCAGCTTGACATGCTTGCTCACTTATCTTGGTGTGTTGAATGATGCACCGTCCTCCTTGATCGCATCACGGCACTTCACTTGGCCCTCTGTCATTGCCAGATGTGTCGACACTCTGGTGTCGCCACTCCACTGTCTGCACAAGTGGGGTCACAATCTACTATCTCAAGTTAGATTGTGACACCTAGCGCCCAACGCAGTGCCCAGTGTCTTGAGCATGTTTGTCCAGGGAGTGTTTGCCTATGGCCGCATGCCCAAACCACCCTTAACCACCCTGTATTTACATCTTGTAAGTAGCTTAGGAAGTTGTTTTCATTTTCATGTTTTTTTCCTTTCGAGTGACGTTTCGCCAGTTTTGATATGCAAGGCTGGCAGACTAGTTTTTGCTTAGAATGTACTATAGGGGAACCCCACTAGTTGACTCCCCGACCAAGTATTGTTGTACTCTTTGCAAACAAGCTTTCTTGCAATTGTCAGTCCTCAATGCTTTTTTTAATGATATTTTCAAAGCTTTTCCTCTCTCTCGTTTTCTAAAACCATTTTCTCTCAAAACGCGAGTAGAGGCTACATCATACCCCGAGTTTAACCGCGACCCACGGTTTTTGTACGGCTAACTTGCTCGCCGGGTTAGAGCAGTGCCGCACAATCGCCGTCCCGTATTCTGAAGTGAGCGATTGTGACAAGTGGTATCAGAGCAACAGTGGAAGCCATCAGGCTGAGATGGCCGAGATGAAGACTCAGGTCAACTTAACGATGCGAGCTGTGGGGAACCAAACCCCGAATCAAACGCTTGCTATGCCCAACAAATTCAAGATCCCGGAACCCAAGGCCTTTAGTGGGAACCGCGACGCTAAAGAATTGGAGAACTTCATCTTTGACATGGATCAGTACTTTAAAGCAAGTGGAACCATGTCGGAAGAAGTCAAGGTCACGTTAGCCTCCATGCATCTCTCCGACGATGCAAAATTGTGGTGGAGATCCAAAGTTAACGATGTCGAAGATGGTCGATGCACCATCGATACGTGGGGAGATTTTAAGAAGGAGTTGAGGGCTCAGTTCTTCCCCGAAAACGTGGAGTTCATAGCGAGGAGGAAGCTAAGGGAACTTAAACACACGGGAACCATCCGTGAGTACGTGAAACAGTTCTCCACTGTTATGTTGGACATCCGAGATATGTCCGAGAAGGATAAGGTGTTTTGTTTGGTCGAGGGCTTAAAGCCCTGGGCCAGGACTAAACTCTACGAACAGAAAGTACAAGACCTGGCCTCCGCCCTGGCTACTGCTGAGAGACTGTTAGACTACAGTGGTGATCAGACGCCACAAAAGAAAACCACAGCGCCCCCGAATACTGGGTACAAGGCCACAAAATCCAACCCTCCGAAGGGCTTCAATTCGGAAAGGAAGCCGCAAGCCCCAGGAACAAGCCCCTCCCGGGGGCCCTACCCAGCCGGCCAGAACCAACCCAGACCCATCTCTTGTTTCTTATGCAAAGGCCCCCACCGAGTAGCCGAGTGTCCACATCGGGGTGCCTTGACGGCCTTACAAGCCTCAGTTCAAAGTTGTAATGAACCTGAGACGGAAGCAGAGGCGGAAAGAGAAGAAGAAGAGGAAACCCCTAGAATGGGAGCATTAAAGTTCTTGTCCGCAATTCAGAAGAGAACTTTCCGCCAGAAGGATACAGTAGAAAAGGGGCTTATGTTTGTTGACGCGAGCATCAACTCCAAACCTGCTAAAGGCACCCTAGTAGACTCCGGTGCAACACACAACTTCATTTCTGAACAGGAAGCCCGCCGCTTAGAACTCAAAATTGAGAAAGACACGGGTAAGATGAAAGCCGTTAATTCGGAAGCCCTGCCAATTGTCGGGGTGTCCAAAAGGGTACCTTTACAGCTAGCGGGATGGACTGGGAACGTCGATCTGGTCGTGGTACGCATGGACGACTTTGACGTCGTGCTGGGAATGGAGTTCCTCTTGGAACACAAAGTCATCCCCATGCCCTTGGCCAAGTGCCTAATTGCACCAGCAGCAATCCCACAGTGGTCCCGGCAGATATAAAGCAGCCTAGTGGGGTAAGAATGATTTCTGCCCTACAGTTGAAGAAAGGTCTCAGTCGAGAGGAACCCACCTTTATTGTTATCTCGGTGGTCGATGAGATCACCGGAACCGAGTTCGTCCCTCCAGAAATCCAAGAGATCCTGAACAAGTATGCTGATGTCATGCCGCAAAGTTTACCAAAGTCTTTACCTCCGCGACGTGGGATTGATCACGAGATTGAACTTATCCCTGGAGCCAAACCCCCAGCGAAGAATGCGTACAGGATGGCCCCCCCGAACTAGCTGAGCTCAGGAAGCAGTTGGATGAATTGCTGAATGCGGGATTCATTCGCCCTGCAAAAGCACCATATGGGGCCCCAGTGCTGTTCCAGAAGAAGAAGGACGGAACACTACGACTGTGTATCGATTATAGGGCTCTAAACAAAGTAACAGTCCGAAACAAATACCCCTTACCGATCATCACTGATCTGTTTGACCAGTTGAACGGAGCCCGATACTTTACGAAACTTGACCTCAGGTCAGGGTACTACCAAGTTCGCATCGCACAGGGAGACGAACTGAAGACCACCTGTGTGACTAGATATGGAGCCTTCGAATTCCTCGTGATGCCCTTTGGACTCACCAACGCGCCAGCCACGTTTTGTACACTGATGAACCAAGTATTCCACGAATATCTCGATCAGTTTGTAGTGGTCTACCTCGACGACATTGTTGTGTATAGTCCCACTTTGGAAGAGCACAAGGTTCACCTCAGATTAGTCTTTGACAAACTACGGCAGAATCAACTATATGTAAAGAAAGAGAAGTATGCTTTCGCCCAAAAGAGCATTAACTTCTTGGGCCATGTGATCGAACATGGGAAGATCAGGATGGACAGTGACAAGTTGAAAGCCATCCAGGAGTGGAGAGTTCCTGCCTCTGTGGCCGAATTGCGCTCTTTCTTGGGTCTAGCAAATTACTATCGTCGTTTCGTCAAAGGATTTTCAAGAAGAGCTGCCCCCCTGACTGAGTTGTTGAAAAAAGACACCGCCTGGCAGTGGTCAGACGAATGTCAGTCGGCCTTCGAAGAGCTTAAAGCGACTATGACGAGGGTCCCTGTCCTCGGTCTGGTTGATGTCACTAAACCGTTTGAAGTAGAGACGGACGCTTCAGATTATGCCCTCGGAGGCGTCCTTCTCCAAGAAGGCCACCCGATAGCTTACGAAAGTTAGAAACTCAATAGTGTAGAAAGAAGATACACTGTCTTGGGGAAAGAAATGCTGGCCGTGGTCCACTGCCTTAGAGTCTGGAGGCAATACTTGCTGGGATCATGTTTTGTAGTTAAGACCGACAATACTGCGAACTGCCATTTTTTTAGCCAGCCAAAATTAACATCAAAGCAAGCGCGGTGGCAAGAGTTTCTGGCCGAATTTGACTTCCGTTTCGAACACAAGACGGGGAGAAGCAACCAAGTTGCCGATGCCCTTAGCCGAAAAGGCGAGCATGCAGCCATGTGCGTGTTGGGCCATATTCAATCAAGCAAGGTCAATGGATCGATGCGGGAGATCATCAAAGAATTTCTGCAGAAAGACCCCTCCGCTCAGGCCGTAGTATCCTTAGCCAAAGCCGGCAAGACCAGACAATTCTGGGTCGAGGGAGACTTGCTGTTGACAAAAGGGAACCGGTTGTATGTCCCTAGAGCAGGAGACCTGAGGAAGAAGCTGTTACACGAATGTCATGACACCTTGTGGGCAGGCCATCCAGGATGGCAAAGAACCTATGCTCTACTAAAGAAGGGCTACTTCTGGCCCAATATGCGAGACGATGTCATACAGTACACCAAGACCTACCTCATTTGCCAACAAGACAAGGTCGAGAAAGAGAAAATTGCCGGGCTCCTCGAACCCCTACCAGTGCCATCCAGACCATGGGAGAGTGTGTCCATGGATTTCATCACCCATCTGCCTAAGGTGGGCGAGCACGAAGCCATCTTAGTTATCGTTGATCGGTTTTCGAAGTATGCCACCTTCATAGCTACCCCAAAACTGTGCTCTGCCGAAATGACAGCCCAATTGTTCTTCAAGCATGTGGTGAAGCTATGGGGAATTCCAGCCAGTATTGTCAGCGACAGAGATGGCAGATTAATAGGCACCTTCTGGACCGAACTATTTTCCTTCTTAGGGACAAGCCTGAACATATCCTCGAGTTACCACCCCCAAACGGATGGCCAGACAGAAAGGTTTAACTGCCTGCTCGAAGAATATTTACGTCACTTTGTCGACGCCCGGCAAAAGAATTGGGTGCAGTTGTTAGATGTGGCCCAGTTCTGCTTCAATTGTCAAACAAGCTCCTCAACAGGGAAGAGTCCCTTTGAAGTTGTAAGCGGAAGACAACCCTTGTTGCCCCACATTATTGATCATCCGTATGCAGGAAAGAACCCCCAAGCCCGCAGCTTTACAAAAGAGTGGAAACAGACCATTAAGATTGCACGAGCCTACTTGGAGAAAGCCTCCAAGCACATGAAGAAGTGGGCGGACAAGAAGCGATGCCCCCTTGAATTTCGAGCAGGGGATCAGGTTCTGATCAAGCTGAGACCCGAACAGGTTCGATTCCGAAGCCGGAAGGACCAACGCCTCGTCAGAAAGTACGAAGGTCCTGTAGAAGTCCTGAAGAAGGTCGGGAACGCTTCATATAGGGTGGTGTTGCCCACATGGATGAAAATTCACCCAGTAATTCATGTAAACAACCTTAAACCCTATCACCCCGACCCCAATGATGGTAGCCGCAATGTCACTGTTCGGCCAGATATCGACCTCAAGCACACATATGAGAAGGAAGTTGAAGAGATCCTCGCAGACAGGGTCAGGAAAGTTGGAAAACCTGTTCGGAGTGTCCTCGAGTTCCTTGTCAAGTGGAAAAATCTCCCCGCAGAAGAAACGAGTTGGGAACGCCTTGAAGATTTGGAAGCGTGGAAGCCGAAGATCAAAGAGTTCAAGCTCCGCCAGTCGACAGAGACGTCAACTGTTTAAGTGGGGGAGAGTGTCTTGAGCATGCTTGTCCAGGGAGTGTTTGCCTATGGCCGCATGCCCAAACCACCCTCAACCACCCTGTATTTACATCTTGTAAGTAGCTTAGGAAGTTGTTTTCATTTTCATGTTGTTTTCCTTTCGAGTGACGTTTCGCCAGTTTTGATATGCAAGGCTGGCAGACTAGTTTTTGCTTAGAATGTACTATAGGGGAACCCCACTAGTTGACTCCCCGACCAAGTATTGTTGTACTCTTTGCAAACAAGCTTTCTTGCAATTGTCAGTCCTCAATGCTTTCTTTAATGATGTTTTCAAAGCTTTTCCTCTCTCTCGTTTTCTAAAACCATTTTCTCTCAAAAACGCGAGTAGAGGCTACATCATACCCCGAGTTTAACCGCGACCCACGGTTTTTGTACGGCTGACTTACTCGCCGGGTTAGAGCAGTGCCGCACAATCGCTGTCCCGTATTCTGAAGTGAGCGATTGTGACACCCAGCGCTAGAGCCAACACCTAGCGCCCAGCGCCCACGCCCCTGCTACTGCCGACACCCCTCGTTCATCTGCTGCCCACGGCCATCTTGGGTAATTTTGGATATTTTTGGACTCCAATTGATATTTTCTTGAATTATTGGCCTCAAAATGGAAAGTATGAATTTTAAACTGACTTTTGAGTATTTTAAGAAAGTTTGAGAATTTTGCAAAAGATCCCTAAAAGGGTAAAAGTGATAGAAATGGTGGAATTAGGCTTGATATGGACAATGTGGTTGAAATGTAGTTAAGTGATGATTGTAAGGACTTTTCAAGGAGACAATCTAATGGCTCGTAATTGATATTTTAGGTCACATTGAGATTGAAAAAGCCTATAAACCCCGAGGAACGGGCCCGGATTGTGAGTGACACTTGTTTTCCTCTAAAAAGGATCTTATTTATGATGTTTAGCCATGATTTCTTATAAAATGTGATTTTATGATGATTTGCTAAGTGATAAGCATGATTGCTATTTATATTTGATTTTAAAGGCATGAAAGGCATGATTGATCTATTTTCTACAAGGTTTTCGAAAGCATGTTTACATGATGCTGTTTATCGAGAAATGATCTGATTTTCCATAAAATGTTTTATGACGAACTCTTTATGCAAAGCATACTTGTTTTCTAAAATATTTTCTAAGAGACCCAATGCTGAAGGACGTTGAGAAAGCATGTGGGCAACCCTATGACATGGAGGAACTCAATGCTGAAGGACGTTGAGAAGGCATTTGAGTGTCCTAAGTACCCAATACTGAAGGACATGGAGAAGGTACTTGGGCAACTCGAGATAGATCCTATGAGCACATAGTGAGTGATGATGCTATTGTGTTGAAATTACTCCACATCAACTAAGGTTTTCGACTTTAGGTGTGTCGAGATTACTCCGCCCCAACTAAGATATGTTTTCGACGTCGAGTGTTGAGCTTGCTCCGCCTCAACTAAGGAAATTTGAATGCAAATGAAGGTTTGATGAGTTTGGAAATTACATTTAAGTAAATGACATGGCTTATGTTTTCTTCATTCCCGAAGCATGATTTTTATGCTATAGTATATGTTTTCTCTATTATTAAGCATGATTTAATTCTCAAGTTGTGTTTTTAATATTATGTCACCCATTGGGCATCTAGCTCACATTTTCCTTGTTTTCTTTTCCACTCAGGTAACGAAAGAGTTCCCGGTGCTTAGCCTACTCAAACCTCATCCTGCTTAAGCTTTGAGTCATCAGAAAATACTTTTCATCATAGTTGTTGTATGTGTAAATAACCTTGTGTATGTGGCATGTAGACATAGCTAGTTATATGTTGGGAAGTAAGACTGGATAATGTATATGTCATCTAAGTTTTGTTTTGATTACTGGCTTGGTGGATTTGAATGTTATGATTTAAGATTATGCACTATGGGCGGTTATGTTAAATCATGTTTCCAACAGGTTAGCCAGGTACAGTTGAGCGGTGAGCTTCACAAGAGCGGTGAAGTTTGCTGTCCTCACATCTCCTCTCAGGTTAAGGAGGGTAATCTGGGAGGGGCTGTGACATCCATCCATCCAGACATATTTAGGCATGAACCCTCCCGTGTCCATGCTAAGTCAATCCCGACCCAAAACGGCATATTGGGTACTATATCGAACCTCCAACCCATGGGAAGAGGCGCAATGCTGGCACACCCGTGCCGTCAGACACTGTCCTCGAGATCCTATTCTTGATGGAAGACGCCCAAGACACTCGTTTTGCAATGTTCGCCCATGCGGTGACACACTCGTGTGCCACGAGATAACTCACTTAGGCCATAAAGCCCAGGGGTGGTGGAGAGCTGACACCATGCCTCCCTCTATAGTACATTCTGAACAATTTCCTTTTTGGCACCCATGCATATGCAAAGTGGCGAATGGTCACTCACCAGCGTAGAGCGCCCGTCTGAATTCCAATTGACATGGAATTCGACGTGTTTCCATCTTCCATCAATATGGATCTAACTCTAGAGTCGCTCGCCAAACTCGCGAAGAGACCTCTACTTCTGTGATCGTGGCCCCCACTAAGCTTGTCACTAACACTGCCAATGGTACCAATGCTTGTCTTCTTGCTTGTTGTTCAACTTGACATGCTTACTCACTTATCTTGGTGTGTCGGATGATGCACTGTTCTCCTCAGTCGCATCACGACACTTCATTTGGCCCTCTATCATTGCCAGATGTGTCGACACTCTTGTGTTGCCATTACACTGTCTGCACAAGTGGGGTCACAATCCACTAACTCAAAGTTAGATTGTGACACTCTCCCCCACTTAAACTGTCATCGTCCTCGATGACACATCTGGGGTGCAATCTACTTTGATTCACGTGAGATTGCAACACTCTCCCCCACTTAAACTCAGCATCGTCTCGATGACAATTCGAACTCGAGTTGGCTGTTGAAGAACTTCGCTAAATAATGTGCGTCAGACCAAATATGCAACTTGCACACTACGTATGAGTTGTCCGACCCGCGGACCTTCGCTTGCCCAACTTTAGGACTTGGCTCCGGGACTCGTAACATAGGCATGGCAATGCTTTGGCATACTCTCGCCTCAACAAAGGGACTATTTCACCCATCGACTTGGCCTACACAACGACCATGATAACATATTCTCTGAGTAGCACATTATGGTGCACCCTTCGGGGCGAGGCTCGCGAGCCTACCACGGAATTTCACCATCGTGGCACCTTACTTGATTCGAAGCCTGAAAAACAAAGCACAACCCTTTTCTTGATGGCACTACCCTTCGACCGACTCATTAGCCAGCTCGTGTGGCAATGCTGCTAAGATGCTTCCCTTGCCCTTGGTGTAGCTTCTCTCCTCTTCCTCTGAACTGCTAGGCAGTTGGTCGTCTCCAATGTGCCTTGGCCCTCTAATTGTGAAGTCATCCACTTAGGCATGTGGAATGACTCAAGGGACACATTTGCTCCACACAAAAAGGGAGTGGTCTCATGGGACAACAACCACCTTGAGAGTTACTCTCCAATCACATACTTAGCTCTGCTAGCCATGACGTCCGCTCATGCATACTCTTGGTGAACACTTTGCACTTGATCGGCGTAAGTCTCTTTGACCCGCGATCTTTTTGCTTACAACCATTAACACTATCCCTCTGGTAGTAATGGCTCTTTCGAAGGTTACCTACCTAGTACACCTTCTGATCGTCTCTTGCACATGGAACACCCAAACTCTTGGCAAATGAGTTTGGTTCTTTCTTACTGACAGGACAAACTTCCCCCAACGATGTGTCACAACAACACCCTCGAGAACTGAGAAGGTCGGCTTCAACCCACTTCTCATTTACTTTTAATAAGGAATAAAAGGGATGGAGATAATGGTGTACTTGAACAAGGGAGTGTGGCTGGACTTAAGAAAATTTTTCTAAGTGTTGAAGAAGAATCTCAAGTCAAACTTGATCAAGAAGTTGGAATTAATTTAGAAAAAATGTTAAATTAAGAAATAAATATTAACTTAAATTAAATTAATTATTTAAAGGGAAATAATATTTAATTTGGGTGGCTAGGATGAGAATAAAAGAGGAGTAGCCACGTTGAAGCAAGAAGTTTTGTGGCCAAAGGTGATTGGCTGGACTGGGTAACATTTTCGTCATTTTTGGACCAAAGAGAGCTTTGTGAGTTAGGATCCAACCTAGGGCTGCCAGAACGATTTAAGGTCGAGAAGCTTGAGGAAACTTGAAAATACCGAAGGTTGTCGCAGAAACCGAGCAAACTAGACGAGTTAACTTTGAGAAATTTTTCAAGGACGCTCAAAAAGGTTTTTGAAGCTCAATTTTCTTGGTAAGTCAGTTAAGAGGTTACCCTTGAGCCCCATAATTTTTATTTGAATTTTATTTGAAAGGAAAAGGTGTTTTGGAGCTCTGAAAAATTGGGTTGAAAATAGGAGACTACTGGCCTAAGTCAGCTGGATGCTGCCCAGAGTAGCTGCTCACACTTGCACACCCCAGCATGCCCACTCCTGTCGCCAGCGCCCCACACCCACATATCCTGTAACACCCTATTTCTTGAACCTATGCATTTAAGAGCTTATAAAGAAAATAAGACAAGAGAGGTGGTATTGAATCACAACGTTGTGGAGTTGGCCAAGAAATATTGCTAAAAGTACGAATGAGTATGCGTTGAACTTGAAGGAAAAGAGAGGTTTGTGCTTTAAGTATTGGGTAAGTATAAGCCATAGATAAGTTTAGATTAGAAGGATTGGATTGGAAGGTTGCGTTGAGTGATTTTTGGATTTTGGAATTAAAGTAATTCTTGGAGTTAAGAAGTCTTCTAAGTAGAATAACCAAACTAGAAGAACGCAACTATATTTTTAAGCTTGGAAGTATGATCTAAGGAAAAGAAAAGAAATCTCACCAAGTGATGGAAAGAGTTAGATTGAGTTGGATGCATACTTTGTAAGTAAGAGACCATGTTGGATGCATGGTCAAGACTAAGGAAACGCATGATAAAGGTAACCATTGTGGAAAAGAAAATAAGTGTTGAAGCATTGTAAGGTAACCCAAGAGCCCGAGGGAAAGAAATGAACGCAAAGGAGGTAATTACAGATTGAGGTGTAAGCTTGGCTTAAGTAAGACGTATGAGCAGGAGGACTAAAGAGGAGTTGTGGTGCGTTGAAAGGAAATCTAAGTCTTGGAAAGGAAGGATAAATGCTAAGGAGAAACCAGGGGAAGAATACTATCGCAAACTGAGTAACGCATAGACTTCTATCAAGGGATGTTCTTGAGTGTTGGATAAATTAGAAGGTTGAGAAGTAAGCTTAAAGACTCGGAGCAAAGGGTGGACGTATACTAATTTATCATAAGAGAAATAATTAAGTACAAGGAAAAGGTTAAATGAATAACCTTGGAATATAACTCAAGGACACATAGAGGGATAATCAAGGAATCGTCAAGGATAGGAGGAAGGTCATGGACGTAGAACGAAGTAAAGGTAAACGCAAAGAGTGCAAACACATAAGGGAAGGTCTTGAGTTGGATTTGGTTATCAAGGGTAAACCACATCGTCGAATGTGTTATCACACAAGAGAATGACTTGTAGCTAAGATTGGACATAATGGAAGAGAGTTGGACGCATGGTATTATGCAGAAAGGTACAGACGCATAGTAGTGTGCGTCTGAGACATTGATGCCTAGTAGTATGCGGTGGAGAAACGGGGTCAAAGGTAGTATGGCCGAGAGTAAGGGAAGAAAGTAATGAAGCTAAAACCTAAAAAAGGATTAAATGGGCGCATAGGGGACACTATGTTGGATGAATAGTTTGTATATTTGAGTCAGTTGGACACATAAGATGAGTTGATAAAGGTTGCATGGGTTCATTTGGACTTAGCACCTCATAAGGAGGAGGTGTCAAGATTGCATGTTGGATATGTCATACAGCGTGACAGATGGCAAATAAGTGGCAAAAAGTGAAGAGAAGTGAGATGGAAAGCACTCTATTCCAAAGCTATAAGTAGGACCTTGAGGGAAGAGGAGCAGGAGGAAGGATCCAAAAGTCAGGGCTTCTGAGAGGAAGTAGGAGAAAGCTATCTCCCTACGTTCTAGGTGAACGCTGCGTTCAAGTTGGACTTTGCGTCTAAGAGAGGTCGATGCATCCAAAAGGAAAGCAAGAAAAGTTATTTGTTAGGCTGCACCTTGCGTTAGCTGTCAACCTTGCGTTCAAGGAGCAAGGTTGCGTCCAACTGAGCTGCCATAAAAGGAAAATAGCTACCTTGCGATTTTAGAGTCTCAAGCCTTGCGTCCAAGAAGCTTGGGAAAGAGAATTAGAAGGAAGGAAAAGGAACTACCCTTGAGCAAGTATTATGTGAGTAACACTAACGTTTTCTTCAAAATATGAATGTGTTCTCTATGATTAATATCATTGGTTTTGGAATATGAATAAGTATTCATGAGTTTCAACATATAGAGCATGCATTTATATTTAAAAAGCATTTGAGTGTGCTGGTTATTAGAAATGAGTTTATTAAAAAGTATGCTGTTTGATGTTATATGATTTTATGAAGATTTGGAAATGAGCATATTGAAAAGTATGTTGTTTGATATTAAAGATGTGGAATTAAGTTTATTGGAAACTTTAACTTATGAATTTATGATATGATGCTTTTAAAACACGTTGAGTATTTTAGGAAATCTTAGAAATGGGACCCCAATGCCTAAGGACTTGGAGAAGGCATATGGGCAGCCCAAGATATAAAAAGGTACCCAATGCTGAGGGACTTGAAGAAGGCAAATGGGTAACCTAGATATGGAAATGGGACCCAAATGCTCAAGGACTTGGAGAAAGCATATGGGCAGCACGGATTATAATACCTATGTGCACATAGAGGAATATACGACACTGATGTGTTGAGATTACTCCACAACTAAGAATAATCGACGTTGAGTAGTGTAGAGCTCGGCTCCGCCTCAACTAAGGAAAATGATATGAGATGTTTTCGATGTTGAGAAGCGAAGAGCACCGCTCCGCCTCAACTAAGGGAAAATGATTTGAAACGAACGGGAATTTTGAGTGTTTTTCTCTGAATTAAGCATGCATGATTTAACAATGGTATTTGAGTATGATTTAATATGATTTGAATCGATATTTTATATTCGTTGTTGACAATGTTTATATTATGATCAGTTTTATAGTTAAAGAAAAATATTTCAAAAAAAAAAAAAAAAACTATTACTCACTGAGCTGTTAGCTCATCCTTTCATATGTTTTTCATTTTTCAGGTAGCATGACAGTTCCCATTGCCGGTCGAAGTCGAGGTTTGTCAAGAGTTAACGGTATCACCATTCTAGGAAGTGTAGTTAAATGGAAATAAAGGAAGTTTGACAGTGGGAGTCGACCAGAAAGTTGATAACTGCTGTCTTCGCGCTCCGTCTCGGGCTACGGGAGGGTAGTTCGGGATGGGGTGTGACATACCCTGTACGACACACGCCCCACACGCCAACGCCCTGCCCTGCCTGTCACACCCCCTCCCTGATTACCTACTTAACCTGAAAGGAGATGTGAGGACAGCACACATCACCCCTCTTGTGATGTATACTATCCATTTCTACAAGATGATCCTGTGAGTTCATAACATGCATATTGCTCCTTCATACATCCAAAACCATAACATATAGAAAGTTATATATATTGATAATTCAAACTTTCAACTCATCCACTAGGTACTTATACAAAACCATATTTCAACTCCCAGTGTATGTACAACTATGGCTACATGCCACCTATATAAGGTTATAAATACATACAACTCTTCAAACAGGACAAATTTTTGGAAACTCAAAGCTTAAGCAGGGAGAGTTGGAGTAGGCAAAGCACCAGGAACGTCCTTGCTACCTGGAGGGAAAAGAAAACTTGAAAACATGAGCTAACAGCCCAGTGAGTGACTAATTTTAACAAACTGTTTTTAGTTCGAAAATTATTAGGATTTAAACTAATTCCGACAGCATGAGTAAAACATAGAATCATCTCATATTCATTGATTAAATCGTGTTTAAATGCCCTTATTAAATCACACATGGTTTTTCACAATTCATAAAGAAATCAGTATGGTTACAATACTTCTCCTTAGTTGAGGCGGAGCAAAACTCAACACCCCAACGTCAAAAACAAATAAGGCTCGATGCGGTGCAGATCTCAACGCACCAGCATATAACCTCTATGTGCATATAGGAACACGGCGGGTTGCCCAAGTGCCTTCTCCATGTCCTTCAGTACTGGGTCCCGGGGAAACTCACGTGTCTTCTCATGTCCTTCAGCACTGAGTCTCCTCTAAAACATTTTTTTTTCTTTAAGGGAAGCAATACTTTATACAAACAGTTCATATGCAAATCTTCCATGAGAAAACAGGGCAATTCTTAAATCAATAACATTTCATAAACATACTTTTCAATACCGTTTAACAAAACATAAACTATGCTTTGTAAATTGATTGATCACAAAATCATAAATAAATTGGAAAACCGAACTAACATGTATAACGAAATCGTTGAAACAAGAAAAGTGTCACTCACAGCTCTTTCTAGGCCTTGATTGGATTATACGCCTTCCCTATCTCCTCTTGGCCTGAAATAAACATTTTTCCTTAAACTCAAATCATGATTCATCATCGAGCCCCCTCTTTTTTCCAAAGTAACCTAATAAGCAAGATTACCAACGAAAATCCCACATTCCCAGCGAGATTACTAGTGAAACTACCCAACAGGACATGATACTAGCGACACCAGGATAAACGAGACTAGCGTGATTTACCTAAGGAGCGATACCTAGCGAGACCCAGTGAGTTTTGTGAGATGGAAAGCCCCCTTGCGTTTCAGCGACACCCGTCTCGCTATCTTTACATTATTTACTTAGCGATACCCGACAGTAGAGATCTCCTTCTTTTCCTTTTGTTCTTACTCCTATCTGTTAAAAGTCATATTTCAAGCCTAAACTAACATTTCTTTTCTTCTACAAATTTGTAAAGAATTTAATTTCTCAGATTACCTCAAAATTTCAAGGCTTGACTCCCCTTTGTTCTCCAGCTATTCCAAAATTATTCCGCATTGCTCCAGATTGCACAGCAATTCTGAAACCGTTGCTTTTACCTAAAATTTCACATTTTCAACCTAAATTTCAGCTTTACCATCCTTCGCAAGAACTGTTAAGAATTATGTTAACTCACTGACCTTAAAATTTCAGCCTTAGACTTGATCTCCTCGATTCGTTCTACTCCAAACATCAGACACTGTCCAGTCTGTGCGTCCACAAACAACGTTCTGTTCCAGCTTAGATTTCAACACCAAAACGAGTAGGCTTATATCCAAAATCCACAAGGATACCTTCTTCTACCTTCCCTTGTAGTTCGTCTAAAAAATGGAACCGACTTAAGCTCTCGAAAATGTATAAAAATGATAAAATATTTAATTCACTTACCTATATATATATACTGCCGACTTAACCCTCTTAGGCAGGCTGGCGCGCAGGGTTCCCTTTCTTGCTTCAACGTAAGGCACTCAAACGCAGCCTACCACCAACACCCTCAGCAGATAACCACCCTCAATGCATGGTGCCCTCAACGCCTCCTACCTTCAACGCTTACAACTCAATCAATTATACCCGTGGTAACCTTACCAACGCATGGTAGGTCAAATACATTTCTTTCCCCGCCAATGATCAACTTCTCCTCCAACGCAAGTGACTGCTTCAGCTCATAACAACTCTTCGTGATTTCACCTTCAACGCATGGCCATTCAGAAGAAAAATGTTCTCTTCCTGCTTTCATCGACGCATAGTCTTGGCCAATGCTTAGCTCTTCCACTCTCGGCTACTTTTCCTCTAACAACGTATAGCCACCATTTCACTTGCCTTCTCCCAACACTTAGTATTATAAGCCAGTGCTTACACTGCCCACGCCCCACACGCCAGCGCCCCACGCCCAACGCCCCTGCCCACGCCCTGCGCCCCTGCCACCATGCCCCTGCCAGCACCCCTCGCCCACCTGCTGCCCACGACCATCTTCAGTAATTTTGGACATCTTTGTACTCTAATTGATATTTTCTTGAATAATTGGCCTTAAAACGGGTAAATATGAATTTAAGCTGATTTTTGGATATTTTTGAAAATTTTGAGAATTTTGCAAATGGTCCCTAAAGGGGTGGAAATGATGAAAGAGGTGGAAAATAAACTTGATATGGACAATGTGGATAAAATTTAGTTAAATAATGTTTGTGAGGACTTCAAGGAGAAGATCTAATGACTCGTAAATGATATTTCAGGTCAGTTAAGGTTGGAAAAGCCTATAAGCCTCGAGAGACAATCCTAGATAGTGAGTAACACTTGTTTTCCTTAAAGGATTCTATTTATAACGTTTAGCCATGATTTCTTATGAAATGTGAATTTGTGATGATTTACTAAATGTTGAGCATGATTTCTATTTATACTTGATTTTATTACATGGAAGGCATACTATATTTATTTCTCCAAGTTTTATGAAGCATGTTAAGTTGATGCTTACTATTGAAAAATAATTTGATTTTCCATGAGATGATTTAAGATGAACTATTTGTACAAGCACACCTGTTTTCTAAAATGTTTTTATAATGGACCCAATGCTGAAAGAAGTTGAGAAGGCATATGGACCACCTTGTAACATGAAGGAACTCAATGCTTAAGGACATAGATAAGACATTTGAGTACCTAGGGACCCAGTACTAAAGGACATGGAAAAGGTACTTGGGCAGCCCAAATAGCTCCTATGTGCACATAGTGAGGTACGACGCTGTTGTGTTGAGATTACTCCACATCAGCTGAGGCTTTTCAACGTTGGGTGTATCGAGATTACTCCGCCCCAACTAAGGTTTGTTTTCAACGTTGAGTGTGTTGAGCTTGCTCTGCCTCAACTAAGGGTACTTTTGAATGCTAAGGAATGTTTAATGAGTTTATAAATTGTATTTAATCGAATGGCTTTGCTTATGTTTTCTACGATTCTTAAGCATGATTTTTGTGATATAACTATGTTTTCCTCTAATGCTAAGCATGTTTTATCTCTAAAGTTGTGTTTTCAATGCCATGTCACTCACTGGGCATTCAGCTCCCGTTTTCCATGTTTTCTATTCCATCCAGGTAGCAAAAGAGTTCCTGGTGCTTAGCCTACACAAACCTCATCCTGCTAGAATTCCAAGCTATCAAAGAATACTTTCCATCATTGTTGTTGTATGTGTAAATAACTATGTATATGAGGCATGTAAACATAGCTCGTTAGATGTTGGGAAGTGAGAGTAGACACTGTGTATATAGTCTAAGTTTGGTTGTAATCGTGCTGGAGTTTCTGTTGGAGTAAATATGTATCATTATGTTGCTATTATTATCAGTCTAGTGGTTTTAAATGCTTTATGATTAGGGTTATACACCGTGGGCGGTTATGTTAAATCATGTTTTCAGCAGGCTAGATAGGTACAGGTGACAGTGAGCTTCACAAAAGGGGTGAAGTTTACTGTCCTCACATATCCTTCTGGGTTAAAGAGGGTAATCTGGGAGGGGGTGTGACAAAGGATTTCCAGCAGCCCTGGACATGAAAAAATCAGAGAAAAAACACACCAAAGGGTGAGTTAGTTGCAAGGAAGAGAGAAGAGTTCAAGAGAGAGTATGGTGTTGTTTAAGTTTCCAACATGAAGACTGAAAGATATCTTGACGATTCCTCCTCAATGAAGGGCTTCTTCCCAGTAGAGTTTTCCTTTCTTTACACTCTTTCTATGCTTAATTTGTTTATGAACATGTTGCTTAAAGCTATGGGTGACTAAACTCTTTAGTTTTAGGGTTTGGATGAATTGTTTATGAAGTTATAATGATATTGTAGACTATTCATGGTTTTGTTGTAATGAATATGTTTTTCATTGTTATTGTGCTTAATTCTTATGGATTGGCCATCCTTGAATATTAGGTTAGATGTATGGTTGAGAGATTGTAAGTCTAACTAGATCTATAACAATGAATTGTTGTTAATCTATCATGAAAATAGTTAGGTTAACAATGAAAGTTGTTAAAGACTATACTTAATGCCATGTAATTTGTATTGGTTTCAAGAAATTAGTAACCAATTGACTTGTATGAGAAAATGTTGTTTTTAAGAGAAAATAACTTGGAGTTATGTTTCTAGACTTAAACATATGAATTGCAATCAAATCCATGAACCCTAGAATATTGCATAATGAAGTAAACAAGGATTCATTACCCTAGAATTCTCTTTGATTCTTGTGTTTCTTATTTACTTGTTTTCCTTTTTAGTTTTATTTCCAAAATCACCACTTCAATTCCAACCCTCAAATAAAATTGATTCGATTCTATAATAGCTAAGTAACTCAAACCTTCACAATTGGATCCTCAGTGGAACGATATTTGAACTTAATCGTCTTATATTATAACTTGACCCGTACACTTGCAGTTAACATGAAAAGTGCACATCACCTATCCTCTTTTGGACGCAAAGCTTGCTTCTCCACCTTCCTTCTCTCTTTCTCTAGTGAAAATCGGGGGCTTGTGATGGTGTAAGAGCTCCTCTCCCCTCCTTAGTCCTATTTATAGAGTTAGAAGACATGCTTGCTCACCTCTTCTTTACTTCCAAGGTTGACACTTAGCTTCCCCATGTCACCATACATGTAAGCTCAACATGCAACCACACACTTGCTTTTTTCCATGTTAACTTGTCATGCATCCCAACACCTCCTACTTATGAAGTGTTAAGTCCAAATGAAGTCACTTATCACCAAATATTTCCAACCATGCATCCAACCTAGCCCCCAGGAATAGGACCATGCGTCCAACTCCTCTCAACTATGCGTTCAAGATGATGCTTCCTAGGGTTTGGCTTCTTTTGCTCTCTTTTGTTTTTTTGACCTTCCTATACTTAGCCAAATTTCCCTTGCCAAACCTTCCCTATGCGTCCACTTTCTCCTCTATGCGTCCAAACTTTTCCAAGAGTCCAACACTTAGCCAAAAATCCCTTCTTTAAGGAGATATGTGTCCAACTAATCCAAGGTTCCCACACTTCGTCAAATTTCTACTCACAAAACTCTCTATGTGTGTGGTTTCCTCCAATTCTCTTATGTATACATCCACCTTCTTGTTTACATTGGCACATGCGTCCATGCCTCTCCAACATGATGTCCCCATGAACTCCTTGATTGCTCACTTATGCGTCCATGTTGTGCCCCCAAGCCTATGCTTCCAACTTTCCTCTCTTAAGCCTTTATATTTAGTCATTTTTCGACCCACTTACCCTAGTATGCGTCCAACTCAACTTCTCTTTCCTTAGGGTTGTTTCTCAACCCTCCAAATCTTCCAACACTTAGCCAAATCTTCCTAGAAATTTGGCATATGCGTATCCTACATAGGATGAGTTTTCTTCTTCAACTTTGTCCTATGCGTTTCTCCCTCTTCTCCAAGACCTAAATTTCCTTCCAACACTTCAACACTTAACCAATTTTTCTTCTAAAAAGAGTCACCATGTATCCAACTTCACCTACCATGTGTCCAACATGGTAGTTCTCCTTCCAAGAGTGTGTCCAACTTACTACTAGCTTCCAACTATTGTTCCAACTCTTCTTCCTTTAACACCTAGTGAGATTTCTTCTCTTTTCTCAAACTATGCGTCTAACTATAGACTTCTCATAGCATAGTTGAGTTCTTCAAACATAGCTGTGACACTTAGAGGATTTCCTAAGCCCATAGGTCACCTTGTCGTCCAAGACTCGAAAATCGCTTAACATGGTTTTCTTCCAGACTCACCTATGGCTTATTCTTAATACAAAACTCAAGTTTAACACAAACACTTTTCTTCCTTTCCTTCATCTCAATGCATGGTACCTTCTTTACTGGCCAAAATTTGGCTAACTTCACAAGCCTAGGTTTTCTGCCTTAAAATTGTTCTAACTCCATAGGCTTGTGATCCAAGTTTACTCTCTTTACCCTAGTCTCCTTTCTTTACCTCTCTTAAACAACTAGGTCAAAGGTTTGGGTGTCACATGCTTTATTTCCAAAAAGATAATAGATGGTCCCCAATGCCAAAGGACACGGAGAAGGCATATGGGCAGCCTTAATATAGTAATATGGGACCCGATACTGAAGGACTCGAGAAAGTACACGGGCAGCCCAAGTTATGATTCTTATGTGCACATAGAGGAAAATTCGACACGTGTTGTGTTGAGAATACTCCACATAGCTAAGGTTATTCGACGTTAGGTGTGTCAAGATTACTCTACCCCAACTAAGGTTGTTTTCGATGTTGAGTATGAAGGGAATTGAATTATAATTCAACACAACAGCGTCAAATTTCCCCTCTATGTGCACATAGGAATTATAATTCAGGCTGCCCATATGCCTTCACCAAGTTCATTAGCATTGATGACTAATTCAGGCTGCTCAGATACCTTCTCCCAATTCTTCGGCATTGGAGACCATATTCAGGCTACCCAGATGTCTTCTCCTAGTACTTCGGCATTGGAGACCATATTCAAGTTGTCCAGATGCCTTCACCAAGTCCATTGGCATTGGGGACCAATTTCGGCTACCCATATGTCTTCTCCCAGTTCTTCGGCATTGGGGACCAATTTAGGCTGCCTAGATGCCTTCTCCCAGTTCTTCGGCAATGGAGATCATATTCAGGCTGCCCAGATGCCTTCTCCCAACACTTCGGCATTGAGGACCATTTTTAAATAAAAGCATGCTAGATCATTCACAAACACGAGTTTAAACAATTTCTCAGAATTTCCAAAATATTTTCAAACAGCATGCCTTTTCACAAATTCCGGCATTCCAGAGCATCATGCTCAAAACTATATAAAAGCATGTTTAAAATAAAATTGAGGAAATACATGCTTATCAAATTCAACTCATGCTAGAAATCTCGTATTTTCAACATAAACCAAACATTTATAAATATTGCGAGTACGAATCATTTAAAACGAATTCATGTCACTCACAACTTGTCCTGAGCTCTTAATGGGTTATATGCTTCCCCTAGCTCTTCCCGGCTTGGTATAAATAATTCCTTTGTCAAAATTCCTCAATTTCCTTTGTAATATATCTCAAGTCATTTTAACTCAAAAAGGCTCACCGACAAGCAAAAATTAACACTGGTGGCATGTAGATTTAGTTGTTTATAAGTGGGTTATTAGAGAATATGTTATAAAAGTGTACTGTCTACAGGAAGGATTATTATATTATGATCATCCGTTAATATGGCTGAATTCTATGAATGTATACGTATGGAATGTTTCTGCAAGAAGTTATGTAAGATGGGGCAATATGCGTCACAAGAGGGGTGATGTATATTGTCTTCACATCTCCTTTCAGGTTAAGTAGGTAATCAGAGAGGGGGTATGACATGCGGGGTGTCCCCCACCTCTGTTGGTGGGGTTTCAGTGTCTGGTTGTTCGGTTTGGTCATTCGATTTAGTAGCCAGGGCAGCTTGGAAGGCATTGAATGCAGTCCGCTTCGGACATTCGCCCGCCCTGTGTGGTCCTTTGCATATGAAGCACTACAGGGGTCGGAACTGACTGTTCTGTTGATTGGGCCCCCGCCAACTATTCCCATTCCTTTGTTGAGGGGGTTGATAGGGTTTTCGGTCTCCACCCCAGTCTTTGTCTCCTCCAACATTTCGGGGAGGGCTTGCACGACTGTTTTTATTTCCCCCGTTAGAGGTTGTCGACTATCGTCTAGAGTCTTGAGAGTCGTTGCTGAGGCCAAACAGTCGTTCGGCGGCTGCGTAGGCAGACGTGAGGTCCTGTACTCTCTGTTCACACAACTTCGCCTTGGCTCATGGTTTCAAGCCCTCGACAAAGCAGAACACTTTGTCTTTCTCGGACATGTCACGTATGTCTAACATTAGGCCTGCAAATTGTTTCACGTAGTCTCGGACAAGGCCTGTGTGCTTCAACTCTCGGATTTTTCGTCGAGCTATGATCTCGACATTTTCGGGGAAGAACTAAGAACGCAAGTCTTGTTTCAGTCTCTCCTAAGTATCGATAGTGCAGCGACCCTCTTGTATGTCCATATAACGGGACCTCCACCACAGTTTGGCGACGTCTGCCAGGTGCATTGTCGCCAAGGTAATTTTTGACTCTTCAGTAGTCGTATTTGCTGCTCTAAAATATTGCTCCATGTCAAAAATGAAGTTTTCTAGAGCTTTTGCATCTCGAGCCCCACAGAAGTGCTTAGGTTCGGGTATTTTCACCCAGTTGAATTGGACTGCACCCTAAGCTGGGGTTTGGTTTCCCACCGCTCTCATGGTGAGATTCACTCTCGCACTGACGTCTGCAATCTCTGTCCTGACGACATCTAGTGCAATCTGAAAGTCTTCTAACAACTTGGTAACCATCTGGATTATCGCCTTCTGAGCGTTGTCGAGCTCTTCAACCCGTTCCTCCATATGGGCCATCGAGCCAGACGAGCTATCTCCACGCTCGTAGCTACTGGGTCTCGTAGCTTGTGTCTCCAGGGTCTCAACCCTTAACATCAACTCTTTGACGTGCATCCCGTCTAAGCGGCCAGCGACCGCATCGATCCCCTCGGCCTTCTCAGAGATCTCTTGTACTCGCGTTTCCAGGAAACGGATGGCATCAGGGACTTCTCTCAGGTAGAGCATCTGCTCTTCTATCTCTACTAGTCGGTCCAACTGGGACTTGTTTAGCTGTTTTGTGGTCGACATGATTCTGGCCTTCTCTTTGAGCCAACTGGGCTCTGATACCAACTGTCACAATCGCAACTTCGCGTCTCGCTAAACGATTGTGGGGCACTTGTTCTAGCTCACGAACAAGTCAGCCTGATTAAATTCCGATCGCTTACGGCACACCGAGTGCCTCTCGTAACCTCTACCCCGTTTCGAGGAAAAATGGTTTTAGAAAACGGGTTAAAGGAAAAGGTTTTCGCAAACGTTTGGAAGCATGCTTGAGAAATTAGAATATGTTGTAAGACTAGAAAGCAAAAAGGGACAACAACGGCTTTATAGCTCACAACTCCGGGTATAAGGATTTGATGATTAGTCTCACTCCCATATAGTACATTCTAAACAATTGTAGAATTGTCACCCTTGCACATGCAAAGTGGTGAGCAGTTACTTACAAAAAAAAGTACTAGGAAAGTAAACTAACTAGTAAAATAAAGTACATAACATGAAAGCATGATAGAAAAAAGGGGTCGAGGTGGGCATGCGGCCACGGGCAACACGCCCTGGACAAGCATGACCGTGACACATAGCTCCCCAACGCAGTCCCCTTACTAACCTCAACCAACGCAAGGCTTAGCTCACAAACGCAACACCTTTCCTACTAACCTCAAACGCATAGCCAAGCTTGCCCAATGCACTAACCGTGGATGCATGCCTCTTCAAGCCAACACATCACTCACTCATGCTTGGGGCTTGGCTACCACCTATGTCTTCAACCTAACCCAACTTCTTGTCAGTCACACACATACTCAAGCCAAAGGCTCTTGGCCATCTCTCACTCAACCACCCGCTTATTTTGCTTGCCAAATTTCCAAAGATAGAAGCAGGGCTTACAGTATTTGTGAGAAAAAGAAATAAAAATAATGAGGTCACAAGATATAAAGCAAGACTAGTTGCACAAGGTTTTTCACAAATACTTGGTATTGATTATGAGGAGACGTATTCTCTAATGGTAGATGCAATTACACTAAGATATTTAATTGGCTAGACTATGTATGAAAGTCTAGACATGCATCTTATACAATTACACTAGGGTGCCATACGGTATGGTGCCTGCGAAATAGGGGTTGTTCCAGGAATTAAATCAATGGTAAACTCCACCTCCCTATTAGGTGGTAAACCAAACAGTTCTTCAGGGAAAACATCAAGGAACTCCTGTACTATCGGTACATCCTCTGGTTTCAACTTCTCTGGCTTAGTTTCTGTTACATGAGCTAAATATGCTTCACAGCCCTTGCTCAATAGCTTTTTGGCCTTTACTGCGGAGATTACACAGGTAGGAAGAATACGCCTTCTTCCTTTAAATACCACTTCAACTCCATCTGGCTTTGCCAACCACACTTCTTTCTTGAAACAATCAACTTTCGCATGATATTTTGTTAGAAAATCCATGCCTAAAATAACATCAAACTCCAATAATGCTAGAGGTAATAGATCAGTCAACCACATCACACCATCAATCACAATTTCACACCCAAGATAAGCATGTTCAATAACAATAGTTTCCCCAATAGGGGTATGTACCAGAAATGCTTCAGACAAAAGTTCTAGTTTCCTATTTATATGCACAGCAAATTTACATGATACACATGAGTGGGAAGCCCCCTAATCTATCAACACATGTGCATTTTTAGAACAAATAATAATCATACCCGTGACTACGTCCGCTGCCGCCTCGGCCTCCTGCTGAGTCACAGCAAACACCTGTCCCTGCGGTCTTGATCTACCTGCATAACTTCTCTGTTGACCTCCACTACTCTCTTCTCCAGCTCCCATTTCTTGTCTAGACTGATTTACTATCTGTGATACAGTTCTTTGTTCTGTTGCTCTCCCTTTCTTAGGCTGAGGACATTCCCTTCTAAAATGTCCTGACTGTCCACAATTATAATAAACGTCAGGCCCTACAAAACATTGTCCCCAGTGGTTGTTACCACAAGAGGTGCAGTGCGGTTTCCGTGCTGAACTAGCCACAGATTCACTAGGCTGACTGAACTGCGACCGTCCTATAGATACAGATGTCTGTGGAAACCTTCCCCGACCTCTCTGTGTGTTTCCTCCTTGTGACCCTCCTGGAAAATATGAACCACTAGACCGGGCTTTAAACCTTCCCTTGTTAAAGACTCCTGGTGCAAAACGTCGTCCCTCTCCTTGATAAGTCTGCAACCGAGATGAACTGTAAGTCTGCCCAGTCTTATTTCCGCTTCTATCAGCTCTTTCTTCCACTAAACTCTTCTCTACTCTTATGGCTGCTTGCACTAGTTTTATAAAATCAATCCATTCTGTGCTTGCCGTTACTGGGGTCCGGATTTCACTGCGCAAGCCTTCCTCGAATCGCTTGCACTTATTAGCTTCCTCTACTACCAATGCCAAAGCATACTTGGCAAGCTCTGTAAATTTCTTCTCATATTCCGCAACAGACATGTTTCCCTGTACTAAATTTAAGAATTCCTTCCTTTTCTCATCACAAAAGGATTTAGGATAATACTTCTCCTGGAAAGATTTCTTAAAATCCGCCCATGTTAAAGAGCCCGCATCAATGTTCCTGTGCTCAATCAATCGCCACCGATCTTCAGCTCCTTTCTGAAGCATGAACATGGCCATGTCAAGTTTCCTATCCTCCGGACAATGCATGACTGTGAAACATTTTTCTACCTGGTTTAGCCATGCTTCAGCTCCTGCTGGATCTGTGGTGCCTTCAAACGCTTGAGCACCCAACGCTTTGAACCGTTCTATTCCGGACTTCTTCTCAGAATCTCCTTGGATTGATTCCATACTAGCTGCCAATCTCTGGGCTATCCTGCTAAAAAGTTGTTCCTCCATGTTAATACTCGTCTGGGGATTACTAGATTCTCCCTCAGACGCCTGCCTCTCCTCTCCGGTAGCTTGCGATGTCACGGCGCCTTCCCGCCTACCTCGTCTGGTTCCTCTGGGCATATTCCTATAACATCGTATGTAATCAATTTACTGTTAACATATTCCTATCTACTATGCATGATCTCACAGCCCCAAGACTTTATGCTCTGATACCAAATTGTCACACCCCCTCCCAGACTACCCTTACTACTCGGGAAATGAGTGTGAACCAGCATACACCTGCATTCTAAAGTAACTAGAGAAACAATCAACTTATGCTCATGCAATCTTATTTATATGCCATATTATTTCATAAACTAACCCAACGCTTTAAGATGAGTGTTCTCTGTATACATTCAGAAACAAAACCCCTTCAATCGTAAGGAACATGTTTGACAAAATAAAGCATTTACATATACGGGGTATTTACAACTATCCCAAGGACTGGTCCAAAATAAACCCAAACGAGGATCTTCTGTAGGCTAAGCGTCCCGGACACGCTCGCTACCTGAAACGAACAAACAAAAGAAACGAGTGAGCCTAATGCCCAGTGAGTAATAAACTTAAATTTTCCCAATTATTATTATTACACTACTTGAATACGAATTGGCATGAAACATCAAAATATCACATGTCTATATAACCAGAAATTCAAGCTAACTTATGCTATAGAACACTAGTAGTACAATTATTCTTTCTTAGCTGTGGCGGAGCGATGCTCTACGCACACAACTTCGTGCATCACTTCTCATCACATCCATGTAGGGATACTTCCACACTCCTTCCCTCGATATATAATCCCTCAAATGCCTTCACATACTGTCCCTTAGCATTGAGTTTTATCAGAACAGAGTTCCCATGTGCCTTTGCATTTAATTCCCTCAGCACTGGGTTCCCTCTCAATACACTGCTCAAGTGCCTTCACCTGCGATCCCTCAGCACTAAGCTATTACATGCATTGGGTTTCCACATGCCTTCACACATTGTCCCTGAGCATTGGAATCCACATCCACCAACTATTCAAGTGCCTTTACACATGGTCCCTCAGCACTGATATCATATACATTCTTTAATTCTTAAAGTACAACACAATCAATCCATAACTACTCCATATGACAAATTTCACATACCCGTTATCATTAAAACTGGCTAAGAGTATTTGATATATTAACAAATAATCACTCACAACTTATCTTGGCTCTGAGTGGGTTATACACCTTCCCGAGCTCTTCCTGGCCTGTAAATACACATTTCTCGCGTTAGGTTTTTTCTTAAACTTCCTTTCTATACCTATTTAGTATACATAATTAAACTTTATACTCGTTTCATCACCGAACTCTCTTTTTCCCAAAACATTCACAATTAGCGACACTCCATATCTCTTGGCGAGTTTACCAGCGAAACTACACTTTAGGACACTGTACTAGCGATACCCGATTGAATGAGACTAGCGAGATTACCTGAGGAGCGATACCCAGCGAGACTTCAACGAGAGTTGTGAGACGCAAAGCCCCTTTTGCGTTACTAGCGACACTCGCTTCGCTGCTCAGTCTCCCGCTCTTTCAGTGATACTACTGTCGTAGCGACACAATTTTCCTTCTTTCCTTCTACTTCTTCCTTTAACCTGCTAAACATCACAGTCTAGCCAAATTCAGAACTTCCTTTTTCTACAGCTGGTAAAGATCTAAGTCTTTTATCTTACCTCAAAGTCTCATAAGGAAAGTCCTCTTCGTTTGATAGATATTCTTAAGCAACCCCGTGTTGCTCCTAATCGTCCTGCAACTCAGCTTCACTCTCTTCTACCTGGAGTTTAACACACATTTACTCAAATTCAGCTCGTGTATCCTTCATGAAAATTGTTAGAAATCAAGTTAACTTACTAACCTCAAAATTTCGACCCTAACCACAGCTTCCACAGTTTGTTCTTCCCCCAGCACCGAGTGATACTCAGATTAAGTAACACCAGCTGAATTCTCCGCTCTAGCTCAAGTTTCCTCCACCAAATCGACGAGAAATCCACATCAAACTAACATAAACACCTTCGTCCACCTCCCTCCGTTGTTTAGTTTTGAAATGGGATCAACTCAAGCTCTGAAACATAATCAAAATAATTGAATACTCAGTCCGCCTATATATATCACCGACTTAATCTCCATTTCATCTCTATATATTGATCTCATCAACGCATACCTTCTATGCTTGGCTTCAGCAGCGTATAGCCTCGGTTTTGTGTGTCACAATTTCCCAACGCCCCATCACCGGATAGCCGACGAACGCATGGTCCTCCCGGCCACTCTTCTATGCACCAATGCATACCCGCTTTCAACGCATGGTAGTGTTCAACGCATTGTGGCTTCCGACGCAGAGTGGCCTTTAACGCCCAATGACCTTCCTTCATCTACGTCCACACCAACTTACTTTCACCAACGCATAGTGCCACCAACTCATTGCCAATACTTAGCCATTTTGCTCCCACACCATCCGGCCAACTCTTCCTACTTAGTGCCCAGCTCTTAGTCTCTTCTTAACTTGCCTTCTCACAAGGTCAACTACGGGGCTTACAAATCATATTCAAGATTTGATATTATAACTGTATATGTTAATGATTTAAATATAATTGGAACTCCTAAAGAGCTTTCGAAGACAATAGAATATCTTAAGAAAGAATTTGAGATGAAAGATATCGGGAAAACAAAATTTTGTCTTGGCTTATAAGTTGAACATTTAGTAGATGAAATATTTGTTCATCAGTCAACATATACAGGAAGAATTTTGAAAATATTTTATATGAATAAAGCACATCCATTAAACATTCCAATGGGAGTCTGTTCACTAGATGTAAAGAAAGATATAATTCAACTTTGAGATAATAATTAAGAGTAACTATTTCAAGCAAATCTACAATTCTTATTTATTATTATTATTTTTTTTTTTGACAGACTAGACAAAATATCTTAGTGCAATTGGTGCACTTATGTATCTTGCTAATAACACAAGACCAAATATTGCATTTTTAGTAAATTTTGTTAGCAAGTTATAGTTCTTTTCCAACATATCTCTGGCGAATTTCGACTTCTTCCTCAAATAATTCATCTTAGGTCGTTTCTACTTTACTATGGCCTCAGTCTTTTGTGAGGATCTTCACTAACTTCAGCAGCCAATATCACATAACCTAGGAACACTATCTGCTCCAACTAGAATTCACATTTGCTAAACTTAGCATACAACTTCTTTTCTCTCAAAGTCTACAACACTATCCTGAGATGTCCAACATGCTTCTCCCTGTCACCTGAATACACCAGAATATCATTTATGAACACAATAACAAATTGATCTAGATAGGGATGGAATATCCTATTCATAAGGTCCATGAATGTTGTGGTGCATTTGTCAGTCAAAATGGCATCACAAGGAATTCATAATGTCCATATCTCGTTCTAAAAGCTGTCTTAGGTACATTTGATTCTCTAACCTTCAGCTGATGATACCCTGATCTCAAAGATACAATTCTTTTCCAATAAAAAGACATTAAAATGGAATTAAGCATCTACTACGTCATCTTTAAGGAACGATGGATATGAATTTGTTTTATTCAAATGAATCAAATTTTGATTTTGTTGTTTATGCAGATTCTGGAAATTTATCTGATCCACACAAAGCTAGATCTCAAATAGCTTATTTATTCACATGTCGAGAAACTGCTATGTCACACCCCCTCCAAAATTACCCTCTTAACCTAGGAAAGGATGTGAGGATAGCAGACATCAACCCTTTTACGACATCTACTATCAACTTGTACTCCTCTTGAGTTAATAATTTATAGTACCTGATAAATAGTTTATAATTCACATACAACAACTTTCCCGAAACTCATAGACATGCCAAGCATAATTTACATACTTCCATAAATTCAACAAACTTAAACTTAAACATCCATATGACTACAAGTTCCCACTCTCAAATCTCCTTATGTACAATGTTAAGTCTTAGATACAAGTATATACAATGTCTACAAACTATGTAGCTAGTTTCGCTCGCTACCTTATAGAAAGTCGAAGAAAACCATGAGCTAGGTTGCCTAGTGAGTGACATGCTTAGAAAACTTAACTTGGCATAAAAGCATAAGTCATAAATCATGCTCAAGTAAAACTAGTAGTAAATCAATTGAAAAGCTTGTTATAAACTTCTATAAAACAACTTCTTTGGTTTTTAAAATACCCTTAGTTGACGTGGAGCGGAGCTTGACACTACTCAATGTCAAAAACAACCTAAGTTGGGGTGGAGTAATCTCAACAAATCCAACGTCGATATAACCTTAGCTGATGTGGAGTAATCTGAACACAACAGCGTCGAATCTCTCTCTATGTGCACATAGAAATATCTAATCTCGAGCTACCTATGTACCTTCTCATGTCCTTCAGTACTAGGGTCCCATAATAATATTAGGGCTACCCATATGTCTTCTTAATGTCCTTTAGCATTAGGTCTCAATTAAACTATATTTAGAAACTAGCATGCTTTGAAAATAAATTTGATAATAAACAAGAGTTCATGAAATCTCAGAGTTTCTCAATTCAATCATCAAGCAAATCATGCTTAATAAAACTTAAGAGAATTCAAACAACATGCTTTTCAATCTCAAACTCAAATATAAATCAAGTTCTAACTCATGCTTGGAAATTCATGGTTGATCACTAAAACTTGCTTGATAGCGGAAGCAATTTGGATTTAAAGCGATCTAATTTCATTAATTTTGAGGATTAAACATGTATGTTCTAAGAACCCAAAAAATAGGGGATAAGAACTTACTTGTTGTAGCTCAAAATTGAAGCAATCTTTTGATCACTAATGCTTCGTGGACTACCACAAGAGTCTTCCTTATTATTCTCTAGCCTTAGAACGGATTGTGGGATCCAAATCTTGATGAATTTGGAGCAAATTTGAGAGAAAATACAGTTTTTTAGAGTTTTGGGTGTTCTTGAATTTTCAGCAAAATTCAACCCAAAAAGCTTACTCAATTCCAACAATTCTTCTACTATTTAAAGAAGTTTAGCTAAACTTCTTAGCTAAGGAATTGAGTCTTAACTTAGTGATTAAGGGACTAAAGAAGGAGGTGGAAGATGGAGGTGAGGTGAGCTTCAAAAGCTCCACTTCCAACTTACATGCGAAATTGAAAATTCTATTTTCAATTTCCTATTTTAATTAATTTCAAAAGTTAATTAAATAATATTGTTTTAATATTAAATATATAATTAATTTAAATAATAATTAATTAAACAATTTAATTAATTATATTAAATATTAAAATATTAAATTAAAATTTCCAATTGTCCCGACAATGTCCGACCTGATGAATCTCTATTCATCTAATTGATATTTAAATCATATTTAAATATCTCCAACTCTCTAATTTCGTCTAATTCATAATTAAACAAATAAACCGTAATAATTTGATGCCTTAACCGAATTTGAACACCTTCAAATTCTTTCATCATATTATTCTAAGGAATAGTCCATGAGCTAACAAGGGGATCTAATAGACCTACAGATCATGAGCTCCAACGATCCAAAATTAACCGGCTAAGCTCTTTAACCAAGTTAATTAACATTCGTTAACTATCGAGACACTCCACTATAGCCCAGTAGCTGCACTCTCCTCACTGTAGATATATTTCTGTCCACTTGTGATAACCATAATTAATAAGTCAATCCTTCACAAGTTGTTCATAATTACAATTGGGTCAAGATTACCGTTTTACCCCTATAATTACCTTTTATTCCTTAAGTCCCATTGATCATCTAATAAACAATTGGTTTGTGATCCAACCAACAAACCGAGTCCCTCTCGGGCCAATGAGAGGGTAAGGCCCCTTGTTCAAGAACCGGAGTCAGTACTTAAGAGAACAACTTCTCTACTAACCTTAAATAAGGTAGAAGCGAATTCCATCTTGCAGAACTATGTTCCCAACTATCTGTCTGGTCTTATCCCTAAAATAGGGGACATATTGAGTCAGGGAACTTGAATCACTCTCACCCATGCAGATTAAAGGATAATCTCAAATAAACAGTAGTTCATAGTTAGCTCAAGATTAAGATCGATTTACCTAGGTGATTAAGTTGAAATAATTAGGTACATCTGACTCCTGAACCTTCAGCTGATGATACCTTGATCTCAAAGATATAGTTCTTTTCCAAAAAAAAAGATACTAAAATGGAATTAAGCATCTACTACGTTATCTTTGAGGAACGATGGGTATGAGTTTGTTTTATTCAAATAAATCAAATGTTGATTTAGTTGGTTATGCAGATTTTGGATATTTATCTGATCCACACAAAGCTAGATCTCAAATAGGTTATCTATTCACATATGGAGGAACTATTATATCATGGCAATCAAGAAAAACAGGCCATAACGGCCCCTTCCTAAAATCATGCTGAAATTCTGGCAATTCACGAAGCTAGCAGAATAATGTGTATGGCTAAGATCAATGACACAACACATTTGTGGAACATGTAGCTTGTCTCCTCATAAAAATCTTCCAACGATATTATAAAAAGACAAGACAACATGTATAGCCTAAATCGAAGGAGGATATATTAAAAGAGATAGAGGAAAGCATATTTCACCAAAACTTGTTTACACTAATGATCTTGAAGAAAATAACGACATTATTGTACAACAAATTTGTTTGAAGGATAGCATGGCAGACTTATTTACAAAATCATTACCAACCGCAACTTTTGAAAAACAAGTGCACAACATTGGAATGCGGTGATTTAGAGATCTCAAATGATGTTTCCATGAGAGGGAGTAAAATATTCTATTCTTGTAGGATTATATGAAATATGTACTTTTTTTCCTTCTCTAAGATTTTTTTTTCATTGGACTTTTTTTCCTAGTAAGGTTTTAACGAAACATATTTCATATATAGAATGGACATCTAAGGAGGAGTATTATAAATATTACAAAATATGTGTAACTTAGCTGCACATGCTTAGTGTCCAAAGGTCATGTGTCTTGTAAATACACAACATTAGTGTCCAAATCATTCTACCTACTACTTGCCGAATTACCTATAAATAATGGCAGTTTTGGTGGATTTTATAGCACTACTAGAAATTTAGCTTTTGTTGATGGCAAAAAAAATAAATCAAGAAAGACATATTTTGATGGCCAAAAACCATCAAGAAAGGTCATTTTCTTGATGACAAAAAAACGTCAATGAAACCCCTATCTTGATGGTCATGGTCATCAAGATAGGTTATGTTGATGTTTTTTGCCTATCAAGTATTGGAGCTTGACTATCAAGAAAGGTCATTTTCTTGATGACCAAAAAATGTCAACACAAGCCCTATCTGGATGATTTTGGCCATCAAGATAAGGTTTGTTGATATTTTTTGCCCATCAAGTATTGGAGTTTGACCATCAAGAAAAGTTGTTTTCTGGATGGCCAAAAAACGTCAACACAAACCCTATCTTGATGGTCATGGCCATCAAAATAGGTTAGGTTGATGTTTTTTTGCCATCAAGAATTGGAGCCTGACCATGAAGATAGATACTTTTGTTGATACCTTTTGAACGTCAAAGTAGATTAATATTGATATTTTTTGTCCATCAAGAAAACTCTTTTTATTGACATTTTTTGGCCATCAAGATAAATGTACTACTATGTGTTTTTATTGACGTTTTTTAGCCATAAAAAATCCACATTTCTTGACATTTTTTGGCCATCAACTATAACAATTTGAGGGGAAAAAAAAAAGAAGAAGATATGGGTCATTGTGACCTGTAATAAGCCCTACTTTTATCTTTGAAAGATGGCAAGCAAAGTAGGAAGGTGGTTGAGAGAGAGATGGCCAAGAGCCTTTGGCATGAGTGGTGTGTGTGTGGCCGGCAAGAAGGTGGGCTAGGTGAAGACTTTGGGTAGCCTAGCCCCAAGCATGAGGATTGATGCGTTGGCTTGGTGAGGCATGCGTCCGTGAGGGTGAGCATGGGTGATGATTGGTGCGTTGGGCAAGTGGCTATGCGTTTGTTAAGGTCGTTGGGCAAGTGGCTATGCGTTTATTGAGGATAGTAAGGGTGATGCATTGGTGAGGCATGCATCCAAGAGGGCTTATGGGACTGACGCATGGTGCTATGCGTCCAAGCTAGATGTCCAAGTCTACCAAGGGGGTTGCGTGCATATATTGAAGGAGTTCCTTATTTATTTGAAAATAAAATAAAATAAAATAAAAAAAAGAAAGTGGAAGTAAGTCGGCAGCCCGTTTAAGTGTGAAAGCTGAGTTTTTTTTATCGTTTTCTCCATTCTCAAAAGCTTCAACTGACTCCATCTTTCAACTGAGCGACGAAGAGAGGTAGAAGAAGGAGTCTATGGCAAATTCGTGTAGAATTCTGGTCGGTTTCGTGGTGTAATTGAAGCTGGAACAGAAGATTTAGTTGCTGTCGTGCAACCTGAGCAGGGTCTGGTATTTGGAGGATAGTGAGCTGTAGAGATCGAGCTTAGGGCTGAAAATTTGAGGTTAGTAATTTAACTCAATTCTTAACAACTCTTGTGAAGGATGATTGAGCTGAATATGAAGAGAAATATGTTAAATCTTATGTGGAAGCGACTGATATGGATTTCCCGAGTGATCTGGAGCAGCCCAAAGTAAATTGAGAATATCTGTCAAAGGAAGAGAAGTTAAGCTTTGAAATTTTGAGATAAGCTAGAAAACATATTTCTTTACAAGTTTGTAGAAGGAAAGAAATTCTAATTCGGACTGGAAATATGACTTTTAATAGATAGAAGTAGAAATAGAAGCGAAGACAGAAGCTAATAGCATTTTTGGTGGATTTTATAGAAACACACATTGGTTAGAATTCAAAGAAAGTTGGAGAAATTTCCTATTTTCATAATTTCACTTTTGTTATTTATTTTATTTATACTATACTATATTTCCTTGGTATTTGTGTTCTCGTTGTGCGTCGTTTTACTCCTCAATTTTACAACAATTATAATAATTATTTTCACTTTTTCTTTTTGAGAATTTTTTTATAATAATTTTTGGGAGAAATAAAAATAAAAGATGAAATTAGATTGAAATTGCGGAAGTGTTAGGAGGGACGTCAAAATCAGAGGTTAATATGGAAGGTTTTATCTTAGATATGAAAGGAGAGAGATGAAGGTTAAATTTTGCACCTGATCACCGATGCATTATCCATATATAAATTCCGCCCTACTCTTCCATTCATTCCGTCGTAATATTAAGATTATATACAAAATAATAATAATTAGAGAAGATTATATTATATATTGATTCATTCCATATTACTAATAGTATATCATATGAAGAATGAAAAAGGCGAAGGCAAGAAGAAGGATTGGTAATTAGTGTTACCATACATACATCCCAAGTAAGCTGTAAATTAGGAATTTAGATCTTCTGTGTAGGCTAATTCCATACTTAGTTACTTTCCTTTACATCTTCATTCCATTATTGTGTATATGTATCTAAATATGTTTCTACTCAATATTTATAATAGGCACCTCAAATTTAGTATGGTTTGGTATTTGTTGTTAATAATGAATACTACATAAATATTATAAATGAAAAGTGAAAGTGTTACAAATTAATTGAATTAATTAAAACTAAAAGGTATCTAAAATTGAAATAGTTCTAATAATAAGAAAAAAGATAAATGATTAAAATCAAAGGTTGAGGGTGGCGCCACTGATCTTATGATAATCAAGGGAGCACAGTTCACTTAGCTTCCCGAATTTGCTCTCGTAATATTCCACAAGCTCCAACCTGAAATTAAAATAAAAATATTTAAAACCAAAATAAAGCATTTAAAGCAAATATTTTAGGCTTAAAAAAAAAAAAGGAAAAAGAAAATTGATTGACGTACCAATAGGCCAAGCACTGGAATGGAGCATACTTGTCGTAAATTTGTTTGACATCTTCCCGTACTGTCTTATTGTTGCAAAATTGTCTTCCATGTACCTTGTAAATTCAAATAATTAATAATGTTATAATGAAAGAGGGAATTAAATTTAGGAATATACATAATTATTTTTTGTAAAAAAAATGAAACCTGTTTTATGTGCCTTATAGTTTCAGTATCAATAGGAAGTTGACGGTAAAATCCGAGGCACATGAGTAGATTAGCGGTTGCAAAAGGTCCGAAGCCTTTGATTTTAGGGAAATTATTAGGATTTTGGAGATCAATTGTGGCATTTTGAACGCGTTGAGCAAAGTTAATGATGAAACCAGCTCTGTAACCAAGGTTATGCTTCTTCAACAATTCAACGCCCATTCTACAAACTTCTTCTGCATTTGGAAAATTCCCAATTAATTTCCTTTTTCTCTTCCTATTTTGGCTGCTCATTCTGGCTTGGAGCTCACACAGCTGTCCAGCCATTGCCAGTGTCCTTTTCCACCTGTCAACTCACCCCATGCATATGCATATATTAATAATATAATTTTCATGTAGCTAATACTATTATATATTCATTAATCAATTAATTAATTACGTGGTATTGCATAGAAGGATGGACTTGAGTGCATCTTCAAAAACAGTGGGAGACCGAAAAAGCCGACCAAATCCCATCTGTTTGGCTTTGGGATGCAAACTTTGAAATTTCCTCAACTCATCCTCATCTTTCTCCGTAAGCCTAAGCATCCGAACCACTTGATCCTACATAAATACGTAGGAGTTCATTAATTAATTAGAATCTAAAAAATTATAAAATAATGTAATAATTCAGCATACCAATATAGTTTGTTGATCTTGGGGAGAGAGAGCAGCAGAAGAAGAGTGGATTTGAATGGTGAGAAGAAAAGACGAAGTTTGGTTGATAGAGACAAATACAGAAGAGTTTGAATTAGAGAGTCGAAGTGGACGTTGGAGAGTTTTAGAAGAAGGAATCCATTGGTTTGGTGGCATCATAAACTGCCCATGGTTACAAACTGCTCTCTCAAGATCGAAATCACTACACACTCCCAAATTCAAATGAATCATCTTCATTCCCTATCCCTATCTCCTTTTCTTTCTTTCTTCTCCTCTCTACTTATATTAATTAATTTTTTCAAACCTAACGGCTATTACCATTCAAATTCATTTTTATATATAATGGACCCTAATCAAAACCCATAAACATTTATTTTCCACCCCTAATATCCTCATCTTTCTTTCTTTTTTTCACATTTTATTTATTATTTATTTTTTTTTAAAAAAAAAAATTACTTTATTTTCCTTCTTTTATATGGTAATGTATAATTCTTCTAAAAGGAAAGCGTAGAAAGCTTGAAAGAGGATGTAAGGTCACCATGACCCAACCACGTACCTCATCGTCTTTTCATCATCTTCTTCTTCATATCTCTGTAATTTTGAAATTGCATGCGTGATTGCCTTCATTTGCCTTCATTTGTTTTCTTCATTCAGAATTGAATTGAAAAGGGAAAACAAAATTTAATTCAACGTCTTCTCTCCCTTCAGCGACGTGGCACTTTCTAAATCACACCTGCCAACTACCTCTTCTCACAATTTGGAGAAATTGTGAATGGATGACTAAAAACGGTAATCCCGTTTGAATAATATATATATATAATGCACTCATAAGAAATGGGGAAAAAAAAAAACAATTTTGAAAAGTCTTACAATTGTAATTGTCACTAAATTCTCTTAGAAAATAGAAATATATTATGGAAAATACACCTTAAATCGGTCAAGGATGTGTGCTGCATATTTGCTTATTATGACTTTGCTTATTTTATCTTACCAAATAGAAATATATTATGGAAAATTCTTATTCTCTTTTTTGATAAAATCTTTGGTTCCGTAAGTTCTAACATTATGTGCATTTAGTCCATAAGTTAAGAAGGTAACTTTTTAGTCCTCAAATTTATAAAAATTGAGTTATTTGGTCCCTATATTTTTAAAATGTACCTCTTTTTACTATCTGAGTTTTTAAAAATAGATTTAAGAAGTCCCTCAAATAAAATTGTATTATTGTTTTGAATAATTATATGATTTTTTAAATTAGAAGAATAATTTTTAAAAATTATTTCTTCAAAGAAATTATTTTTTTTCTAATTTTAAATATCATATAATTATTTCTAAAAAACTATAGAAAAAATATTTGAAGGACATTTTAAATTTATTTTTAAAAATTCCAGGGAACTTAAATGATATATTTTAAAAACTTAGAGACTAAACGGACTTATTGTTGTAAACTTGAGATTAAAAAAATTACCTTTTTAAATCTTAGGAAACAAACACCTATGGTTTAAAACTTGAGAATTTGGTCATTTTCCCTTACTTTTTTTTTTATCTTAGAAAATTCTTACACATTTTTTTTTTCTTGAAGCTCTTTTCTTTAAACAAAAAACAGAATGTACCCTCCTTGATGGGAATTTATCTCCAGCACCTACTCCACAAGCAACAAACGTGGCTACTACTTAAAAAAGTAGAGTACTCTTTAATTTGTTTCTTAATTCTTAAGTATATTATTTACCATCTTCTTGGCTGATTTAATCCAATACGTTATCTTGTATTTCTCAATTTAAACACTTGAGACTTATAAGATTTTATTAATGTTGCTCGGCCGTGCCCTAGGACAACACCCTAACAATGATGGATTTTATGCTTAAAAAAATCAAATTCAAGAAAGATGCAGTGTGTATATATATAAGAACGAAGGCATCAGACAACCAAGATGCAACGTATGCATTTTTTTTATTTCAATTTCGAAAAACAAGTAAGAGCAACAAAATACATGATGAAGTAGAGATGGGGGATATATAGTTTGAAGGGTTAGGTAGGTGAATCAGATTTGACATACAAGATCAATTCCCTAAGCTTAGCATCAAAGTTGGACTTGATTGACAAAAGCTGAATGTACATAAGCATTTGAACTTCCCACTCTTTCTTAAGATATTCCAAACATGAAGGCATCAAACAATTGACATCGATCTCCATCTCTCCAAGAAACTCCCTAAACCCTTCCAAATGCTTCATTCCCTCATCATAATCTCCCCATATTCTGTTCGATAACACAAACACTTGGCGTCGGTGAGGCCCTAACAATTTCAATTCATGATTATTACTATTGCCTTTCCTTCTCCACTCCAAATATTGGTTTTTGAATCCACCAATTTTGCTGCTCATTTCACTCATCGTCACTTCCCTGTTCATTAATTTTGGCTTCACATATTCATAAAATGCCTTTGAGTACAAACACTTGCAGCTCCCAGCTGAGAATTCGTAGAGTTGTTTCAACACAGTGATTTCATCATCTTCCTCCCATTCCAATACTCCACCTGATGATGATCTCTTTTTTCTTCTTCTTTGTGCTTTCCTTCTTCTTTTTGACCAATAATATTCTGAATATTCTTCACTACTTTCCACTTCCGACTCTATTTTGTACTCTTTATCTGATCTGTCTGAGCCCGACATTCTTGAACTCCTACAACACATGCATTGCAACTACCAAAATTATACCACTTATAATCAATAGAGACTTATACATAATAACATGGTTTCTTTAACACGACTGAAACAGAACAAAACTAATACATATTCCAAACTAAATGTTAATCCTTTTTCTAATTTACAAATATCATATATGCATCCACACACACACACATATATATATTTGGATATTCTTACTTACAAATTCTGAAGATGGACGGGATTTGGAACGGGAAACGAGATGAAACTGTGGATCCTAATATATTTTTCTGTCTTTCTTCATTCTTGCCACAAGTAACCAAATTGGAGAACCAAGGTGGCAGTGCGGCTGAAGAAGGGAGGGTTAAGGATAAAATAAATATTTTTTATTCTTATCCTTCTTTTTAGGTAATTAATACCAACCTTAAATACGCCTCTATTTTAGGTGATATTTTTAATTTTGTGTAAGATAATCTTAATTATTGTTCTCATTTAAGAAATTTATCAATATTCTATACTTACCAAACCTTAATTAAGGTTTCTACTCTTTAGAAAAAAAAAAAAAAAAAAGAAAAGAAAAAAGAAAAAAAACCCTCTTAAGGTAATAACCAAAATATCCGACATGTAACATAATTGATTTTTTCAAAAAAAAACCCTCTTAAGGTAATAACCAAAATATCCGAAATGTAACCTAATTGATTTTTTTTAAAAAAAAAAAATAAATAAAATGTTCGTTTTATTGATATGGAAAGTAGTCCTATTATGGTTTTTGGTTTATTAAATGGCATTTCAAAATTTATATTCTTAACAAGTTTATTAGGGGTGAACAAACCAAACTGAAAAATCAACTGAAACCAACATTGGTCAATCAGTTAAAGAGAAAATTCAGTCGTTGTCGACTTTTTTTGTATATAAAAATTCCATGTCAATCGGAGTGGTCGGAAAGCACAAACTCGACCAACTAACCGAAATTTTCAAAGAATACATTTGAATACTCGTCGGACCTGAGTCAAACATTAAGAATGTCAACTCTATTAAGTAAGATTATCACACAACTTTGCTTAGATTAGAGTATGTTTAGGAGCATTCTGAGAAATAGCGACTTTAGCAAAATCAATTTATTATTAAGTGAATTTTTTTTTTATAATGAAAATAGGTGATTTGTTAAACGTGATTTTCATATAATCATTTTAAATGATTTTCAATGACCTAAAGGAATGTTTTGGAGATTGACTTCTAGAATAATCGTTTTGAACTAAATTATTTAATTATTATAATTAAATTTGCAAAAGTGTTTTAAATCAGGATCATATTTGGTTCCATATTTTTATAAAGTGATTGATATTTAATTAATCACTTTATAATTTTTATTGATATGGACTTATAATACTTCTCATTATCAATCACTCTATAAAAATTAGGAAAAGTGGTACTTTTTAAAAAAAAAATTAGGAAAAGGGGTAGTTTGAAAAAAAAATTTGGTGAAAGGGGTAGTCTTTTGTCTTTATTTGAATGTCACATTCTTTGTAACGGTCAGATTGGTCAAACTGAACGAAAAAAAGAAGTTTTGACGACATTCTGCCATTTTTTTGAAAATTTTATATTTTTAGTATAAGTTTGAATTATTAATTAAAAAGAATAAACAATTTTTCTGTTATCATTTTTTACTAGGGAAATGGACAGAATCTTACTAGGAATTATTATTTTAATTTGAAAATCTTAAATAAAAATAATTTTACGGGAAAATAGGAAGGTTAGGAAGGAAAGAAACGAAGAGGAGAACTTACCAAGAATTCTAGTCACATGAAGAAAAGGAGAGGAAGCTCGTTGTCACTTGCTGTCACTTTTCCTGTAAAATTCCGATCAAAATTTTACGGGAAAAGTTACAGAGAGACAAGTTAATTAGAAAAAAATGGTATTTTTTTAAAAAAAAAAATTAGGTAAGTGGGGTAGTTTGGAAAAAAAAAAATAGATAAAAGAGGTAATATTTTTGTCTCTATTTGAATGTAGTCTATGATTAGATTTGTGGAGAGAAGAGAAGTACCCATTTAAAAGTGTCAGACTTTTAAGTGATTATAATTATTTTCATATATTTTCTTTTTCCAGGATTTTGTTTATAATTATTTTTGGGAGAGATTAAAGTAAAAGATGAAATTAGATTGAAAATGGAAAGTGGAGGGACGTCCAAATCAGTGGAAGATTATAATTTCCGCCCTACTCTTGCATTCATTCCGTCATAATATTAGGATTATATACAAAATAGAGAGATTATATTTATTATACATTGATTCACTCCATATTAGTAATTAATATACAGAATAAAAAAAAGGCGAAGGCGAGTTTTGTACATCGGTCTCTGCATGCTGTTTCCCGTTCACACCACATCCATATGCCCATATTCCTTGTGAAGTGATTTCAAACAAAACTCACAATGATTGGTAATTAAGCTGTAAATTAGGAATTTAGATCCTCTGTTTAGGCTAATCCCATACTTAGTTACTTTCCTTAGTTACATCTCCATTCCATAATTGTGTATTTTGTACACACTACAAATTTAGGAGGTTTTGTTTTGACCATACTCTCTGCCGCCGCCACCATTCACGACCACCCCTGCTCCCGGTGAGTTGAAGAAGAAGAAGAAGAAGAAGCAAGGGATGATGAATCACAAAAATTATGAAGCACCCAGTTGTGGTGAGTTGAAGAAGACGGTGAGGCAAAAAGATTCATTCCGATGGAGTAAGGAGGATGAATTAATTGTCCTTGAGAAGCTGTTGGAATTTTCAAGCCAAAATAAGAATGCTAATTATTACACTTGTCAATTCTACATGTATGTGAACAAAATGTTAAGTGTTCAAGTGTCAGAGAATCAATTGTGTTACATGATATATTGTTTGAGAAAACAATATTTAGATTCAAAGGATGATGATTTGGATTGGAATAATGAGATCAGGGTCAGAGTTTTGGAATTATCGGAGAGAATATGGGGAGGTGATAGGAATGAAGGGTGGTACTGGGCAAAGACAAAAGTGATGAGAGATAATAATGAGCAATATTTGAAAGATTATGTTGTTGAAGAATTAGGGTTTCCGGTGGAATGCTTGTCAACTTCTATTGTCGATGCAATTAAGAAAGATTGGGAACATTTTCGATTTGTTGAGGATGAGTTTCGAACCATGCAACATCGATTTACTTTGCAGCTTTGTCAACTCAACAACAACATTCATAACACTCAAACTTCTAATTCAAGTACCTCAAACCTTTAGAAACCAACAAGTACACTTGTAATCATTTTCTTTCTTTTCTTCGATGCATAATTTCTCTTTCTTTCCTTCTAACTCACCTATATATTATTACTCATTACTATCTTTATTTCCTTAGTTTACACATACTATGTTTTATTTTATCTTTTTAAATCTTTTTAAATTTAATTATTCATTGAAAAGGGTTTGAGCCAATTAAAGGATATATGATTGTTTACATATTATAAACATATTATATAAAATAATTTCAAATATTGCAACCCATGCTCTTTTAAATTTCTCCCAAAAATTGATAGGATTGGTATATATTTATATGCATATACAACTTTTTTTTTAGTAGCTAATTAGTTCAAAATTACGTTGTTATTGGCAATAGTGGATCCAAAATGCACCTTCGCTTTCCATGAAGTTTGGAGTTGTGTTTATTTGGTGCTAGCTTGAAGTTCCAAATTTTACATTTTTAGTTCTTTGATTTGAAAAAATGTTGTGAATGGCTTGTGACTTTTAACGAAAAGTGACATGATGATTACATGCTAATTAGACTATTATTATGATTTAAAGACCTAATAGACATCAAACTCGAACTTTAAAGATCAAGCCTAAAATGTATTTTGCCCTAAATTATAAGGTTTGGTTCTTAAATTTTCAACATTGTGCCTAACCAATCCTTAGCTTTAGAAAGCTTTTAGAAGGTCATGAAACTTTCCATTTATGTTTAATAGGTCATTTAATTTTCAAAACTGCATATAATATATCCATAATTTTCATTCGAAAACATAATAATCATTAAACACATCTTAAATTTAAAGAAAATATCAATTTTGACTCCGAACTTGTCAAGTTATATCAATTTAAACTAAACTTTCAATTTTATCAAAATTTGACCCTAAACTTATATATAAATGTATAAACGTGTTGCAATTTTAACCCTCCTAATAAGTCTTCACTCCATTTAACATTAAAAGAGTTTGCCCTTATGCATTTAATAAATTGTAAAATATGTGAAATTGATAAATTGCTAGCAAAACAACATTAGAGTTGTTGTTATTATTATTATTATTATTTGTAATTTATGAATTTTGGAAATGCTACTCCATAATTAATTTGTACATTGGTCAAATTTTATTTTTTGCAGAATTTTATTTTATTGGAATTAATGAGTTTAGAAAGGTTTTTACATTGTTTTTTATTTTGTTAAAATTAGTATAGGTGGAATTATCCAAAATTGAGTTAGAGGGTTCAACACTTATACAAATCAAAATTGATGAAATTGAAAGTTTAGGGTCCAAATTGATAGGACTAGACAAATTCAAGGTCAAAATTGTTCTTTTTCTTTCAAATAGTGTCATATCAACTTATCTAGATTCCTAACACATTGTTTTGCAATATAGGAATAGATCAAATAATATCAATATCTTTTTCATAAAACACTTCATTCAATCTTGTCAAATTCCATTTGCCTTCGTCATTGAAAAAGTTATCAAAAGACTCGTCACTCAAATACGGATGTTAAACAGAAAGCACTGACAATCACTTGTAACAACCAACAAATTAACAACAATTAAAAAAGAGATTGCACACAAGAGTTGGTAACCCAGTTCGGTGATAACCACCTACATCTGGGGGACAATGTGCTTAGGAAAGATAATCCACTAATATTGATAGTTAAGGCGTTTACAACAAAGCACTTATCTGTAAAGTTTAAACATTGACTCTTACAGAGCTTAACTTGCTAAACACCTAGGCTCCTCCTAGATATGAGACTCTCTCTCTATTGTACTTAGGCTCCCCTTAAGATTGATAATATTAGTGATGAACACTTAGGTTCTCGACAGTGTGTGAGACTTCTCTCAGCTTGATTATCTTTCTCGTAACTTAATGAACTCCCTTCACATGAGAACTTAGGTCCCTCTAAGTCTTGAGAACTCTCTTCTCAATTTGTAACACCTTAGGCTCCCCTAAGGCTTGAGAAATCATTCTCGATGAATGAAGTCTTAGGCTCCCCCTAAGACTGAGAATCCCTTCTCTTCAACAATGCCTTAAGCTCCCCTAAGATAGAAATAATCTTTACGTTCTCGAAAGATTCAAACAATGGATACACGTAGCGAAATAAAGTGAGCAAAGATCAAATCACTATGTTGCACAAATCGACCACCCAAAACAAAAACTCTCTTTCTTACCAAGAACAAAGATGTGATATTCAATAATGACGGCCAACCCTAGCAAGGATCCAAAACCTTCAATAAATAATTTCTTTGGAAAAGGAAAACATCCCCAAAAGGAATTAGGCAAGCCAAAAAGAAGGAAAAAATCTAGAAAATAAAATCTGGTAAATTTTCCAAATAAGGAAAGCCCAGACAGCAAAAATAGCGGTTGTTACAACAATAGCCGAGACAACTTCTATGACATCGTGCAAACGGTCAAAACCATAACACCTTGCGTTAAATAAGTCAATCTCAAAACTCTAACAAACAATAGACAAATGTGGCAATCCTCAACAAAGACAATTATTCTCCTTTAGAAACCGTGGCCAAATGAGGAAAGAATTTCCTGAAAAAATATTTCCCTTTTCTTGTCAAAATAAGATCCACCATAAAAAGTGTCAGCCCTAATCTCTATTTTCCTTTGCTTTAACAAAAGATAAAAATCATGATTAAAGGTCGGCTAGGGTTGGTTTAAATAAGTAGGAAGGTAGGTGGAATTAAAGTGCATGTTTAAGTAACTATGATTACTTTCTTCTTCCATTACTTTAAATAAGGAATAAAAGAGATGGAGATAAGGGTGTAGTTGAACAAGGAAGTGTGGCTAGACTTAGGAGGAAAAATTTTGGTAAGTGTTGAAGGAAAATTTTAAGTCAAAGGTCAACAAGTTGGAAATAATTTAGGGGAAATGAAAAATTAAGAAATAAATACTAAATTAAATTAAAATGAATATTTAAAGGGATGTTATATTTAATTTGGATGGCTAGAATGAGAAGAAAAAAGAAGAAGCCACGTTAAAGCAAGTAGGTGTGTGACCAAAGCTGATTGATTGGACTGGGTAGCAGCTCGAACTCTAAGCAAGCAGCTCAATTACAACGTCGGTTCTCCCGATTCACTCGTGCCATTTTCATCATTTTTGGACCAGAGAAAGCTCTACGATTTATGAATCCAACCTAGGGCTGTCGGAGTGATTTGAGGTCGAGAAGCTTGAGAAATCTTGAAAATACTGAAGGTTGTAGCAAAAACCGAGCAAACCAGACGAGTTAGCTTTGAGGAATTTTTGAAGGATGCTCGGGAAGGTTTTTGTAGCTCAATTTTCTTGGTAAGTCAGCTAAGAGGTTAACCTTGAGCCCCATAATTTTTATTTGAATTTTATTTGAAAGGAAAAGGTGTTTTAGGGCTCTGAAAAATCTGGTTGAAAACAGGAGACTGTTGGCCGAAGTCAGCTAGAGGCTACCCAGAGTGCCGGCCCACGCCTGACGCCAGTGCCCAACGCCCAGCGCCCCACACCCCTACCACCACGCCCCTGCCAGCACCCCCTTGTCCACCTGCTGCCCACCAAGGGTGCCCATGAGCATCTTGGGTAATTTTGGACATTTTTGGACTCTAATTGATATTTTCTTGAATAATTGGCTTTAAAATGGGTAAATATTCTAAGCTGATTTTTTTATATTTTTGGAAATTTTGAGAATTTTGCAAAATAATCCCTAAAGTGGTGGAAATGATGAAAAATGTGGAAAATAAGCTTGATATGGACAATGTGGATGGAAGTTAGTTAAATAATGTGTGTAAGGACTTCAAGGAGAGGATCTAATGGCTCGTAAATGATATTTCAGGTCACATTGAGATTAGAAAAGCCTATAAACCCCGAGGAACAGGCCCGGATCGTGAGTGACACTCATTTTCTTAAAAGGATTCTATTTATAATGTCTAGCTGTGATTTCTTATAAAATGTGATTTGATGATGATTTGCTAAATATAATTATGACTACTGTGTTATTTGTTTTAATGGCATGAAAAACATGATTTATCTATTTTCCATAAGTTTTTAGAAAGCATGTTTAAATGATGCTATTCATTGAGGAATGATTTGGTTTTCCATGAAATGTTTTATGATGTATTTTTTATGCAAAGCATACTTGTTTTCTAAAATGATTTCTAAGGGACCCAATGCTGAAGGACGTTGAGAAGGCATATGGGCAACCCTATGACATGAAGGAACTCAATGTTGAAGGACGTTGAGAAGACATTTAAGTTTCCTAGGGACCTAGTACTGAAGGACATGGAGAAGGTATTTGGGCAGCCCGAGCTAGTTCCTATGTGCACATAGTGAGCGATGACGTTGTGTTGAGTGTGTTGAGTTTGGTCCGCCTCATCTAAGGGTGTTTTTGAATGCTAAGGTTTGTTTTCGAAGTTGAGTGTGTTGAGTTTGGTCCGCCTCATCTAAGGGTGTTTTTGAATGCAAATGAATATTTGATGAGTTTCAATATTATTTAATCAAATGGCATGACTTATATTTTCTTCATTGCGTAAGCATGATTTTTATGCTATAAATTATGTTCTTCTAATATTAAGGTTGTCTTAACTCTAAAGTTATGTTTTTATTATTATGTCACTCACTGGGCTTCCAGCTCACGTTTCTCTTGTTATCTATTCCCTCCATGTAAGCACTGACTTGCAATGCCAAGCGTTGAATACTGCGTTTGTAACTATGCGTTGCAAGAAGGAAGAGTAGCCGAGAAGCAGCTAAGTAAGGGGTGAAATTTCAGCTAAGTATTGGCCAAAACTATGCATTGATGAATGAAGTGGGAGTCGAATTACATTGAGAAACCATGCGTCGTTGAGTGAACCGCAAAGGGGTTGTAAGTGAAGCGGTCAGCGCCTCGAGAGGTTAAGAGTTTATTGGCGGGGAGAAAGTATGCTTGAACCATGCGTTGAAGTCACTATGCGTCGAAGATAGTCATGCGTTGAAGTTACTCTGCGTCCAAGACAGTGATCTTAACGCGATGAAGTTAGTGGTAGGAGCTTATGTTGTATGCATTGACCGCCGAAGGCGCCGAGGGCACCATGCGCTGAGAGTGGTGAGTTGCTGAAGGCGCTGAAGGAGAACGCAGACATGAGTGCTTTGCGTCGAGGAGAAGATCAGCGCCAGTCTACGGGTGAGTAAGTCGGCCTTATCATCTTGGTACTTGTGAAAGATAAGTCGGCAGTATATATATGGATGAGTTCAATCATTTTTAGACATTTTCGAGAGCTTAAGTCGGTTCCATCTTTCAAAACAAGAGAAGATAGAGGAAGGAGTTCTTATAGTTTCGGGCGAAAACCTACCCGTTTTAGTGTAGAAATCAAAACTGAAACAGAAGACTGATTTTAGACGCACAGATCGAGCAGTGGTCGATGTTTTGAGAAGAACAACTCGAGGAAGACGAGAATTGAGCTGAAATTTGGAGGTTAGTAAGTTAACACAATTTCTAACAACTCTTATGAAGGACGGTTAAGCTGAAAGTGAAGCTAATCACATGAATATTTAGGTAAAAGCAGCAGCTGCAGAACTGCTGTGTAATCTGGAGCAACGTGGGGTGATTTTGACATAACTGGAGAACGATTAAGAGTTAGGCCTTGAAATTTTGAGGTAAGCTGTGGAACTCAATTCTTTACAAGTTTGTAGAAGGGAAGAAGTCCTAATATGGACTGGAAATGTGCTTTTAGCAAGGAAGAAGCAAAGGTATTAAGCTGTAACAGTCAGCTTTGTTAAGAAGGAGATAAAAACTCAAACATTGGAGCATCAGCAAGAATGAACTATACCCAAAGTATCCTCTGAATTGAAGATTAACAGAAGGGTAAGGAACGGCTAGTAGTATGGCCTTAGAACTTAGAGCTTGAGAAGGAAACTAATGAAAGCCGAAACACATATTATATTAAGCTATAAACACTAAGTCTATGATAAGTTGTTTATATTTCATGAATGGAAGAGAAGTATAACAAAGGAAAATTGTTGTTTCAGGCCAAGAGGAGATAGGGAAAACGTATAATTCCCTCGGAGCCTAAGAAAAGTTGTGAGTGACACTTCCTTTACTTTAAAATGATTTTATTGAACATGATAGTTTGGTTTTCCAATGAAATGTGAATTGTGATTAAATGATTTACGAAGCATCTTATCGTTCTTAAAGATATTCAAAAGCATGTTTATAAAATGCTATTGATGTAATAATTGCCCTGCATTTTTATAAACGTTTTGTACACGAACGATTTGTATAAATGCTATTTCTTAAAAAGGAAATGTTTAAGAGGAGGCTCAATGCTAGTAAGGGCATGTGAGTTTCCCCGGGACCCAACATGCGGGTAACCCGTCTATAAAATGTTTTAGAGGCGACTCAGTGCTGATGGACTCGAGAAGGCACGTGAGTTTCCCCGGGACCCGGTACTGAGGGACATGGAGAAGGTACTTGGGCAACCCGTCATGTTCCTATGTGCACATAGAGGTTATATGCTAGTGCGTTGAGTCTTGCTCCGCATCGAGCCTTATATGTTTTTCGACGTTGGAGTGTTGAGTTTTGCTCCACTTCAACTAAGTGAAAAATATTATACTTAAAATGTCTTCTGATGATTTACTGGAAACCATGTATGAAATGATAAGGGCAATTACAGTTGTTTTAATGAATGTATTTGCAGTTTATGCGTAATGTTTTCAAACTGAAATGGTTGTTAAAATTTGTCACTCACTGGGCTCTAGCTCATGTTTTCAATTTTTTCTTTCCCCTCCAGGTAGCAAGGACGTTCCAGGTGCTTTGCCTACCCCAACTCGCCCTGCTTGAGCTTCGAGATTCTGAATATCCTGTCTTGAGAAGTGTTGTTGTATGTTAAACCTCTAGTAGGTGGCATGTAGATAGTATGCATAAGTGTAAGGGATTGAACCGTGGGTTGTATTAGAATTCGTAATCAATTTACAGAAATGGATTTTGATTTATCGATATTTTTCTATATGTGAGATTTGAATGTCTTAGAATGTGATAATTACATTGTGAGCAGTTTATGGACAGGTATGCGATGGATAGTATGCGTCACAAGAGGGGTGATGTATACTATTCTCACGTCTCCTTTCAGGTTAAGTAGGTGAACTTGGGAGGGGGTGTGGCACTCCAGGTAGCGAAAGAGTTTTGTTGCTTAGCCTACTCAAACCTCACCCTACTATAGCTTCAAGTCATCAGAAAATATTTTTCATCATAGTTGTTGTATGTGTAAATCACCTTGTGTATGTGGCATGTAGACATAACTAATTATATGTTGGGAAATGAGAAAGGATAATGTATATGTCATCTAAGTTTAGTTGTGATCAAGGTTAGAGTACCAGTTTATGTAAATATAAGTTCTCATGTTATTGTAATTATTGGCTTGGTGGATTTGAATGTTTTATAATTTAAGATTATGTACTATAAGCGGTTATGTTAAATCATGTTTCCAACAGGATAATCAAGTACAAATGAGCAGTGAACCTCACAAAAGGGGTGAAGTTTGCTGTCCTCACATCTCTTTTCAGGTTATAAAAGGTAAGCTAGGAAGGGGTTTGACAAGTAGAAAAATATTGATCAATATACTTTTGCTAAGATTTTCCAGATTAGGAACAAGAATATTCTGAATATAAAATCTAGACTAGGAAAGAAAATATGTTCTACAGGAAATAAACATGTCTGAGGTGGATGATAAAACTTCATGTGTGACAATTGAGAAAACCACCAGAAATTGCCTTAGAAAAGTATAAAGACAACCAAACAAATCTCCAACAATCATCAATGAGATAATTGACAATCTTATCCTCCCAATCAACGTTGTGTGGAGGTGATAATTCTCATTTTTTAGAATTATTTAGCTTCTAAATGTAAGATCTTTTATGGAAATTTCATACATTTAGTCGTTTTCATAGAAAAATCAAGATAAAAAATAGCAAATAATTCATAGATAGCATGTTTAATTTTTGTGAATTTGACAAGATTCTTTTTAATTTTTGTGTATTTTTGCAGAAAATTCATTGATTCCAAATTGCTACAATATTAAGACGGATTGCTACAACAGTCTGTCATAGCATAATTAAATTTCCAGATTTAATTGTGGGTTTGATTTCGGAATTTTCTCCTCTAATCTTGCAAATTAAGGCAGCCCATGGCCTTCACATCTTTAGCAGCCACCACCTCCTAGGATCTATAAAAAGGCTCCCCATGATCTCCATTCTTCATCTAAGAATCCATTCTTCCTCCACCACAAGAAATTTTTTTTTGCACTTTTATGTTCTCATTTCAGTTATTGTTTTTAGTTATTTCTTGAAGAATCGAGTTGCAACACGTGCATAGATCCGGTTACCTTTGAAAACTGCGACTGTCATTTCCTTATTCATCTTGACAAAGATTAAATTAAGAAAGATGAAAGGCTAGTGTGCACATTTATTCTTCAAGCTTTTAGTTTTGTTATCTTGTTCTTCTTTGTACTAGTGTAGTTTCAATTTAATTCATGTATCTCATTCCATTATCTCAATTTTCTAGCAACTTAGTTTCATTTTGTCCATTCATTTTATAGCAATTAATTCAATAAATTGTTCTTCATTTTGAATTTATTTTGTTCTTAAATTCTTGTAGATTTTTTTTTAGAACTTTTACCTATTCCAAGTTTTGTTTTTAGTTTCAATTTATTGTTTCCGGTAGTTAATTTTTGTAATTCTTTTTTTTTTTTTTTTTTGTAGTGTCGTAATAAAATAGTCTTAGTTTCATCTTGTTATTAATTTTTTGATTTATGTCCTAAGTTCAAGTTCTTGTTTTTAATTTTTTAAGTTCGTTTTTTTCCTCATTTTTCCCTTATCTCCCTTCCTTAATCTATTTCATAGGAAAGTTGGAATGTTAAGGTGGGTATGCAGGAATCTTTCTCTTTGTCTTGAATTAATCAACTTTCTACACAATATTACTTAATTATCCATCATTTTCCAGCACTTAAGTTACTATTTTAACTAGACTTTTGTGTCTTTTTCTTGCTAATTTTTCCTAATGGTGCATTGCACTTCTCTTCTCTATGTTTGACCATCATTGAATTCATTCTTGCAATTTGAGTTTCCATTTAGAATATTTTCTTATTCATTGTTATTTCTTTCCTCATTTTTATTCAACATCATGTCCATCATCTTTAATTTAGTTTTGTATTTTAACGTTTTAATTATGAACTAATTTAATTGAGGGGATGTAAATATGTGATTATCAAATTATATAGGAGTAGAAGCCTAATGTAAGCCCTTACCTGGCATTGGGAGATGGCAAGTTAAGAAGAGACTATGAGACAGGCTTTGAAAAGAGAGAGTTGGCAGCAAAAGTGGCTAAGTGTTGGCCACGCATTGGTGGAACTATGCGTTGAGATGTGTCTGAGGCTTGACAAGAAGACCACTGGTAGCTACGCGTAGAAGAAAGGAGCTCGGCATGGATGTAGATGCGAAGGCTACTATGCGTCGAAGGCCACTAGGCATTGAGGGTCACTATGCGTTGAACGCAACTATGCGTTGAAGGTTCGTGCATAAAAGAGTGGCCGAGAGGACCATGCGTTAGTCGGCTATTCGGCGATGGGGTGTTGGGCAATTTTAACACAGAAAGTTGAGACTGTGTTGCTGAACCCATGCGCGGAAGGTTGCATTGGCCAACCTAAGTAGGAAGGCGATGATGGTGCTAGTGAGTCGGTGGTCTATATTTATATGTAAGTAAGTACATCAAATAAATATACACTTTAGACATATTTCGAACTCAGAATTGATCCCATTTCGCAGACAAACAACGAGGAGAGGTGGAAGAAGGTGGTTATATCGAATTTAAGTAGAATTCGAATCATTTTCATGGAGAAATTGAAGCTGGAGCCAGGAGCTTGACTGTTGATGATAAATCTGGACATCATTCGGTATTGGAAGAAGAGTGAGCTGAGGAAGTTGAAGCTAGGGTTGAAAGTTTAAGGTTGGTAAGTTAACTCAATTCTTAGCAATTTCCATGTAGAATGTTTAAGGTGAATTTGAATAGAAATTTGTTAAATTCTAGGAGGAAGTAATCAGAGTTGAACTGTTAGATGATTCAAAGCAGCTGGAGATATTTGAGGATAGCTTTCAAACGAAGAAGAGTTATGGTTTGAAATTTTGAGGTAAGTTAGAAAGCTCACTTCTTTACAAGTTTGTAGAAGGGAGGAAGTTCTGAATTTGGCTGGAATTCAATGTTTAGCAGGTTGAAGAACAAATCGGAAGGGAAAGAAGAAAACAGTGGCCGTCTGGGATCGTTAAGGTGTAGTATCGCTAAAGAGCAGGAGAGTGAGCAGCGAAATGGGTGTCGCTAGTAACGCAAAGGGGCTTTGCGTCTCACAACTCTCGCTGAAGTATCGCTGGGTGTCGCTTCTTGAGGTGATCTCGCTAGTTTCCCTAAGCCTAGTCTCGTTAGTACTGCATGGTTATAAGTCAGTCTCATTATTAATATCGCTGATACTTACGAATACCACTCATATGAAAGTGATAAGCACTTGAAAAGTGTTTTCTACTCTCTCAAATTAAGGGAGTTTATATTAGATTTCACTTGTTTGCTAGTGGTTTTCAGGTTAAAATGAGGAAAATTAGAAGAAAAGACCAAAAGATCAAAACCGAGCAAGAATACCGCGAAAAAGAGCTGAAAAACTCAAAATGGCACAAATTGAGGCAGCACCGCGGCTCCTGGACGGCGCTGCCGCAGCGCTAAAACCCGAGAGCACCCTTTTCTGGACGCAGACCTAGCGCCGCGGTGCTCTCCAACAGCGCTAAAACCCGAGAGCACCCTTTTCAATAGCGCCGCGGCGCCAGTTTTCCTTAAATGAAAATTTTCATTTTTGGTAAGTTTTTGGGCGGCCAGACTCTATAAATTTGGGGGTTTCCAGCAGCCCTAGGCATAAAATCAAGTCAAGGAAGTTGCAGACCTAAAGAGGCACAAAAAGGAGAGAATTGAGGGAGAGTTCAAAGAGTGAGTTAGTTGCAAGGAAGAGGAAAAGAGTTCAAGGTAGTTGTGGTGCCCTTCGAATTCCGACGTGAGAGCCAAGGACATCGTGACGGTGCTACCTCAATCAAGAGCCTCTTTTCAGTAGAGTTTCCCTTTCTTTACACTCTTTCTTTGTTTATTTTGCTCAAACATGATGCTTCAAGCTATGAGTGGCTAAACTCTTTAGTTTTAGGGTTTTGATGATTTGTTTATGAATTTATGTTGATCTTGTAGACTTTCTTGGTTTTGTTGGAATGATTATGCTTTTCATTGTTATTGTGTTTAATTCTTGTGGATTGGCCATCTTCACATGTTAGGTTAGATGTATGATTGAGAGATTGTATGTTTAACTTGATCTATAACATTGAATTGTTGTTAATCTATCACGAGAGTAGTTAGGTTGACAATAAAAGTTGTTAAAAGACTATTTTTAATGCCATGTAATTTTGTATTGGTTTTAAGAGATTAATAATCAATCGAGTTGCATGAGGAAGGGTTGTTTTTGAGAGAAAATAACTTGGAATTAAGTTTCTAGACTTAAGCATATGAATGATAATTAAATCCATGAAATCTATAATATTACATGATGAAATAAACAAGGATTCATTACCCTAGAACTCTCTTTGACTCTTGTGTTTCTCACTTTAATACTTTCCTTATTTGATTTATATTTTCCATAACTCTTAATTTTCATATTCAATCCTCAAATAAAATTGATTCAACTCTAGAATAGCTAAGTAACTTAAACCTTCACAATTGGATCTCCAGTGGAACGATATTCGGACTTAACCGTCTTATATTATAACTTGACCCGTACACTTGTGGTTAACGCTTAAAGTGCGCATCAGAAAGTTGCTAACAAGAGAGGGATTGGCGATGAAATACATGTTGAGATGTTTAAGCACATGTAGTAAATGTAAAGAGGAATATTAGTAATATCTAACACGAAAAAAGTGTGTTTACATGCCAAGAGGAGCTAGAGGAAGCGTATAACCCGCTCGGAGCTTGGAATAAGTTGTGAGTGACATTATAGTTTGTGATAAGCCAGTTGATTATTATTTTCTATATACTTAGTAATATCTCTGAGGCATGACTGAAGTGTACTCTTATGCATGAAACAAGTGCATGTCTTATACGTAAACTGGAGCTTGAAATGTATTAGTTAATGCTCCTAAGTTAGTGTTAGCTGAATGCTCTGAAAACTCTGAGGTATCATGATTTATGTTAATTTATGATTAATGTGACGCGCATATCAGAACCCTAGAAAGATTGAATTGGGACTCAATGCTGAAGGACATGAGAAGGCATATGAGCAGCCCTAGTATTTTAATGAAGCTCTCACCAAAGGACATAGAAAAGGTGATCGAGTATGACCTGGGACCCTAATACCAAAGGACATGAGAAGGTATAAGGGCAGCCCGAGTTCAGTTAGACATATAAGCATATTAAAAGGCATATGACGCTGATGTGTTGAGATTACTCCACACAGCCAAGGTTTATTGACGTTGGGTGCGTTGAGTTCGCTCCGCCTCAACTAAGGTTTAATGAAAAGAAACTTAGTCGTGTAATTATTATAGTCGCAAGTTTATAGTGCAAGACTAAGCAGATTATACTTGTGATTGTAGTTATGCCTTATTGAGTTATATTTTAGATAGTCACTCACTGAGCATTATAGCTCATAAAATTCTTGTTTCTTTGATGTTTTCTTTCCAGGTAGCCAGCGTGTTCGGGGTGCTTAGCCTACCATCAAGACTCGTTTGAGCTTATTTAGGATTTTGTACTTGGGAACTTGTAAATCTCATCCCTATGTAGATATTGCTTTTATTTTGAGTGGCATAGTGAGAATCATCAGGCATACTTGTAGTTTTTACACATGGTCTCTTAAGTATTTCTCATGATGCTATATTATCAGTAGATCTTTGCATAACTATTGTAAAGCTAAGTCAATTCTCAGCAGATTATGATTTATAAATGTGTTCATAACAGTTAAGAGTAGGAGGAAGAATAGTTTTAACACTCACTCCTAGGTATAAATATAAATGTACATGTATATATATCTAGGATAGGGGTGTTACACCTAATATGTAAGAGAATAATTAGAATTCAATTTTTCGATGCAAGGTTTGCTTTTATTGTTTTAAAATCTTATCATTGGTTTAGATTGATCACCTAAATTAATGGACACAAAATCTTGTCTAATACTGAAAAGGTTAAATTAGTTTGGAATGAATAAAGGCAATATAGGAGAGAAGCTTAGACATAAGACCTTGTTTTCGACCCTAGACATAGGGGGAAACCTATAAAATCAAAGAGTTGTGTTTTAAATTATCTAAGTTACATTAGTCATAGAAATATAAGTTTAATGACTTAGTCTCCTAAAGATACTTCATAGAAGGTCGAATAGGTATAGAATATGATTTACCTTATGCGTTGTATAATTAAATCTAATTATTAATTTTATATTAGGTTATAACTCCTTAAAATAGACATGATCGTATTTAAATCCCTCTTTCTCATAATTGAATTTTAGTTATTTTCATCTTTTAATTTTTGTTTCCACAATTTCAAACTTCCAAAACAAATTCTTGGTTACTTGGTTAGTTGCAACTTTGAGGAAAATTTTTGTTCAATTTGAAATTTTATTGAAAAATTGTTCCCTTGGGAGACGACTTGGAATACTTTTAATCTTTTTACTACTTGTCGACAGTGTGCACTTGCACTAGACGGGAGACTTTTTCTTCAAAAAGGTTTTCGAGTTAGTCAAAGCGTTTCCAGTCGAAAAAGAGGTATGGGTTTAAAAAGTCATTCTCTAGGCACTCAAAGAGGCACTACAAGATAATAGGGTTCTGCGGACACCATAAAAAGTGTCGGGATAAGACATATGTCGTCGCCAATGTTAGCGCTAGCATATATAGTCTTTCCTAACATTTTAGTTTGGCGTTGGAAAATGGTACCTATCCCAGTGCTTGTGTTAAGGCGTCGAGATATATAGCCCAAGAAAGGTTACCTCAACGTTTGCTTTTCTTGGTGTCAAGGTATCTGTCTTTCTCAACATCGGCTTTAGACGTCCAGAAAAACTCAATTTACAAAGGGACAGTTGCTAATATAGCAATCAGGTTTAAACTATTTGCAGATATAGCACAATGCAAAATAAGCAGATATAACAAAATTTAAACTCCGCTTTCAAAGTTTATCAGTGATAAACCATATCACTAGTAGGGGGCTAACAGTGATAACCATATCGCTGGTAAGAGTTATCAACGATAGACTTTAGCATAAAACTCATGTTAAGCCTTGAAATAAAACATAAGCCAGGTCTTTTACATAAATACAGTTTACAAACTCATCAAACCTTATTTTGTTTTAAAATTCCCTTAGTTGAGGCGGAGCAAGGCTAAACACATTCAACGTCAAAAACCTTAGCTGATGTGGAGTAATCTCAACACAACAACATCATCAATCACTATGTACATAGGACTATCTCGGGATGCTCAAGTACCTTCTATGAGTCCTTAAGTACCGGGTCCCTAGGAAACTCAAATGCCTTCTTAATGTCCTTTAGCACTGAGCTCCTTTAAGTCACAGGGTTGCCCACATGCCTTCTCAACGTCCCTCAGCATTGGGTCCCTTAGAAAACATTTTAAAATAGGTATGCTTTGAATAAACAGTTCATTGTAAAACGTTTCATGGAAAACAGAGCATCTCTTAATAAATAGCATCTTATAAACATACTTTTCAAATACTTGTAGAAAACAGATAAAACATGTCATACCATCAAATATAACCAGCCATCATGCTATCATGTAATAAATCATCATAAAATCATATTTAATAAGGAAGTCTGGCTAGACATTTTAAATAGAATTGTTTATAGAGAAAGAAAGGTGTCACTCACTATCCGGGCCTGATCCTCAGGGTCTATAGGCTTTTTCAACCTCAATATGACTTGAAATATCAATTACGAGCCATTAGATCCTCTCCTTGAAGTCCTTACATTCATCACTTAACTACATTTCATCCACATTGTCCATATCAAGCCTAATTTCCACCATTTCTATCATTTTTACCCTTTTAGGGGCCTTTTTGCTAAATTCTCAGAATTTCCAAAAATGCTTAAAAATCAGCTTAAAATTCATATTTTTCCATTTTTAGGTCAGTAATTCAAGAAAATATCAATTTGGGTCCAAAAATGTCCATAATTACCCAAAATGGTCGTAGGCTGATAAACACTTAAAAAGTGCTTTCTATTCTCTCAAATTAAGGGAGTTTATATTAGATTTCACTTGTTTGCTAGATGTTTTCAGGTTAAAATGAGGAAAATTAGAAGAAAAGACTAAAAGATCAAAACCGAGCAAGAATACCGCGAAAAAGAGCTGAAAAACTCAAAATGGCACAAATTGGGGCAGCGCCGCGGCACCTTGACGGCACTGCCGCGACGCTAAAACCCGAGAGCAACCTTGTCTGAACACAGCCCTAGCGTCGTGCCGCTGTCCCAAAATTTTCAATAGCGCTGCGGCGCCAGTTTTCCTTAAATGAAAATTGTTATTTTTGGTAAGTTTTTGGGCGGCCAAACTTTATAAATTTGGCGGTTTCCAGCAGCCCTAAGCATGAAATCAAATCAAGGAGGAATCAACCTTCAATTTACAGACCTAAAAAGGCACAGAAAGGAGAGAATTGAGTGAGAGTTCAAAGAGTGAGTTAGTTGCAAGGAAGAGGAAAAAAGTTCGAGATAGTCGTGGTGCCCTTCGAATTCCGACGGAGAGCCAAGGAGATTGTGACAGTGCTATCTCAATCAAGAGCCTCTTTTCAGTAGAGTTTCCCTTTCTTTACACTCTTTCTTTGTTTATTTTGCTTAAAAATGTTGCTTCAAGCTATGAGTGGCTAAACTCTTTAGTTTTAGGGTTTTGATGATTTGTTTCTGAATTTATGTTGATCTTGTAGACTTTCATGGTTTTGTTGGAATGATTATGCTTTTCATTGTTATTGTGTTTAATTCTTGTGGATTGGCCATCTTCACATGTTAGGTTAGATGTATGATTGAGAGATTGTATGTTTAACTTGATCTATAACAATGAATTGTTGTTAATCTATCACGAGAGTAGTTAGGTTGACAATAAAAGTTGCTAAAGACTATTTTTAATGCCATGTAATTTTGTATTGGTTTTAAGAGATTAATAATCAATCGAGTTGCATGAGAAAGAGTTGTTTTTTAGAGAAAATAACTTGGAATTAAGTTTCTAGACTTAGGCATATGAATGACAATAAAATCCATGAAATCTATAATATTGCATGATGAAATAAACAAGAATTCATTACCCTAGAACTCTCTTTGTCTCTTATGTTTCTCACTTTAATACTTTCCTTATTCGATTTGTATTTTCCATAACTCATAATATTCAATTTCAATCCTCAAATAAAATTGATTCAACTCTAGAATAGCTAAGTCTTAAACCTTCACAATTGGATCTCTAGTGGAACGATATTCGGACTTCACCGTTTTATATTATAACTTGACCCGTACACTTGCGGTTAACATTTAAAGTGCACATCAAATTTTTGGCGCCGTTGCCGGGGATCCAAAGAACGGTTTTTGTTATTTAATATTCATTAGAATTGATAGATCTTAATTTGAGGTGTATATTATTTGGTTGATTATTTATTTATTGATATTTTATTTTATTGTATTTTATATATTTTTTTTCTTTTTTATTTTATTTTTATTAATTTATCGGTTTATGCCTCGTGATAATACTAACCTCCTCCCTCTTGATCCTGAGATTGATAGGACGTATAGAAGGAATCTAAGGGCTTTACTCAATCAAACTGAGGAGATGGTGGAGGAGATACCCAAGGCAATTAGGGACTACTTCCAACCCATGTTACCGGCAAATCAACCCGGAATAATGAATGTGCCCATCAATGTCAACAATTTTGAGTTGAAACCGGGATTGATCCAAATGGCTAGAGAGCTAGCCTTTAGAGGAAGAACCAATGAAGATCCTCACAAGCACTTGCGATCCTTCTTAGAGATATGCGAAACGGTAAAGATGAATGGCGTTTCGAATGATGCTATTAAACTAAGACTTTTTCCTTTCCCTTTACAGGATCGTGCAAAGGATTGGCTGGAAACCATCCCTCCGGATAGCATTACAACGTGGGAGATCTTAGCTCAAGCTTTCTTGAACAAATATTTTCCACCGGCTAAATCTCAAAGACTAAGGACGGAGATTGGAACATTCCGCCAACTTGAGGATGAACAATTGTATGAGGCTTGGGAGAGGTATAAGGATCTCTTGAGAAGGTGCCCTCAACATGGTTACCCGGATTGGTTGCAAATTCAACTCTTCTACAATGGATTAGCAAGCTCAACCAAATCCATCTTAGATGCAACCGCCGGAGGATCAATCTTCTCCAAGAATGCTCAAGAAGCCTACACCATACTAGAAGACTTGGCCACTACATCTTACAATTGGCCATGTGAACTGTAAGCACTGACTTGTAATATCCAGCGTTGGGGAGAGCAATGCGTTTGAGGTTATGCGTTGCTGGAAGAAGAGTAGCCGAGAAGTAGCCAAGAAGGGAGTGAAAATCTCGACTAAGTATTGGCCAAAGCCATGCGTTGATGAATGAAGTGGGAAGTTGAATTATTTTGAGGAACCATGCGTTGTTGGTAGAATCATGATTGATTGTGAACCGAAGTAGCCGTCGCATTGAAGGATAAGCGATCATTGGCGGGGAAAGAAATATTCTTAAGCCATGCGTTGAAGTCACTATGCGTCGAAGACAGTCATGCGTTGAAGTTACTCTGCGTCCAAGACAGAGTGATCTTGACGCGATGAAGTTAGTGACATGAGATTATGTTGTATGTGTTGGCAGCCAAAGGCGCCGAGAGCACCATGCGCTGAGAGTGGTGAGTTGCTGAAGGCACTGAAGGAGAACGCAGACATGAGTGCCTTGAGTCGAGGAGAAGATCAGCGCCAGCCTACGGGTGAGTAAGTCGGCCTTATCATCTTGGTACTTGTGAGGGATAAGTCGGCAGTATATATATAGGTAAGTTTAATCATTTTCAGACATTTCGAGAGTTTAAGTCGGTTCCATCTTTCAGAGGAAACACAAGTGAAGATAGAGGCAAGAAATCTTATAGTTTTCGGGCGAAAATCTACTCGTTTTGGTGTAGAAATCAGAGTTGAAATAGAAGACTGATTTCAGACGCACAGATCGAGCAGTGGTCGATGTTTTGAGAAGAACGACTCGGGAAAGCCGAGTTTAGAGCTGAAATTTGGAGGTTAGTAAGTTAACACAATTTCTAACAAGTCTTATGAAGGATGGTTAAGCTAAAAGTGAAGTTAATCACATGAATATTTAGGTAAAAGCAGCAGCTGCAGAACTGCTGTGCAATCTAGAGCAACGCGGAGTGATTTTGACATAACCAGAGAACGATAAAGAGTTAGACCTTGAAATTTTGAGGTAAGCTGTAGAACTCAATTCTTTACAAGTTTGTAGAAGGAAAGAAGTCTTAATATGGACTGGAAATGTGTTTTAGCAGGGATTAAACGAAGACGTTTAAGCTGTAACAGTCAGCTTTGTCAAGAAGAATATAAAGTTCAAACATCAGATTATCAGCAAGAGTGAGCTGTACTCAGAGTATTCTCTGAATTGGAGTTTAATAGAAGGGTAAGAAGTGGTTAGTAGTAACAGCCTTAGTGCTTAAAGCTTGAGAATGAACTAATGAAGCTGAATCACATGTTAAGCTATAAACATTAAGTATATGATGAGTTGTTGTTTATGTTTCATGAATGAGAAAGAAGTATAACAAAGGAAAGTTGTTATTTCAGGCTAAGAGGAGATAGGAAAGACGTATAATCCTTTCCAAGCCTAAGAAGAGTTGTGAGTGACACTTCCTCTACTTTAAAATGATTTTATTGAACATGATAGTTCGGTTTTCCAATGAAATGTGAATTGTGATTAAATGATTTATGAAGCATCTTTATGTTCTTAAAGTTATTGAAAAGCATGTTTATGAAATGTTATTGATATAATAATTGCCCTGTATTTTTATGAACGTTTTGTATACGAACGATTTGTATAAATGCTGTTTCTTAAAAAGGAAATGTTTAAGAGGAGGCTCAATGCTAGTAAGGCATGTGAGTTCCCCCGGGACCCAACATGCGGGCAACCCGTCTATAAAATATTTTAGAGGCGACTCAGTGCTCATGGACTCGAGAAGGCACGTGAGTTTCCTCGGGACCCGATACTGAGGGACATGGAGAAGGTACTTGGGCAACCCGTCATGTTTCTATGTGCACATAGAGGTTATATGCTGGTGCGTTGAGTCTTGCTCCGCATCGAGCCTTATAAGTTTTCGACGTTGGGGTGTTGAGTTTTGCTCCACTTCAACTAAGGGAAAAGTGTTATACTTAAAATGTTTTATGATGATTTACTGAAAACCATGTTTGAAATGATAAGGGCAATTACGATTGTTTAACCAAGGTATTTGCAGTGATTTCATGTTTATACTTGATGCCGAACTCAGTTTTATTCTTAATGTTTTCAAACTGAATGGTTTATTAAAACTTGTCACTCACTGGGCTCCAGCTCATGTTTTCAATGTTTTCTTTCCCCTCCAGGTAGCAAGGACGTTCCAGGTGCTTTGCCTACTCCAACTCGCCCTGCTTGAGCTTCGAGATTCTGAATAACCTGACTTGTGAAAGTGTTGTTGTGTGTTAAACCTCTAATAGGTGGCACATAGATACTTATGTATAATTATCAGGGACTGAATCATGAGTCGTATTAGAACATGCATATGGAATGATAAGTGAGTTTAGCCTGTTTACTTTCCTTTATGGGATGTTTAAATGCCTGAGAATATGGAAATCATTGTGAATAGTTCAAGATGTATGTGCAGGGATGGATGGTATGCGTCACAAGAATGGTGATGTGTACCATTCTCACGTCTTCTTTCAGGTTATGTAGGTAAACTTGGGAGGGGGTGTGAGATGAATGGGCTTCTCCAATCATCCCAAAAGCCGCCTAATTCTATGAGGTGGATGAGGTAAACTCACTCAAAGCCCAAATGGCTTCCCTTACTAATGCTCTTTCTAAATTAACTACAGGAGGCCAAGCTCAAACAAATCCACCATCTATAGCCTCTCTTGCCGCTTTGGCATCGGAGATGGCCACACAAAAGGAGTTGGAACAAGGAGATAATGAGACAGCCAACTATGTTGATAGAGGACATTATAGAGGCCACCAACACCAACAACTTCCAACTCAGTACCATCCTAACTTGAAGAACCATGAAAACTTTTCTTATGCTAACAATAGGAATGTTTTGCAAGGTCCTCCCGGTTTATCCAATGTAGGTCCATCACACACCGAAAAGAAGTTCAACTTAGAAGACTTGATGATAGAGTTCATAAAAGAATCAAGAGGAAGGACCACCGCATTGGAAAGCACCGTACAAAGCCATGGTAAGGCCATTCACAACATTGAGGTGCAAATAAGCCAAATCGCCACTTCACTCCAAACAATGCAAAAGGGCAAATTTCCTAGTTGTCCCGAGATAAATCCAAAGGAGGAGTGCAAGGCCATGACTTTGAGGAGTGGGAAAAAGCTATCCACTCCCTTGATCATGGATGAGGATGATGAGCAAGAGGTAGATGACACTATCCTAGAGCAAATTTTAGAAGATGAATCAAAGAAGATCTTAGAAAAGGAGGTAAAGATAAAAGAGTCAACATCTTCAAGTAAGTCATCTAACCCTCTACCCGTTTTACCTAATACTAGTTTTAAAAAGAAAGAAATAGACTCCCAATTTACTAAATTTCTTGAGTTGTTCAAAAAGCTTCACATTAACATCCCATTTGCTGAGGCTTTAGAGCAAATGCCCAACTATGCTAAATTCATGAAAGATGTCTTGTCTAAAAAGAAAAAGTTTGGGCAATATGAGATGATTAGCATGACTGAGCAATGCAGTGCTATGCTGCAAAAGAAGCTACCACAAAAATTGAAAGATCCAGAGAGTTTTACTATACCCTGCACTATTGGTTCTTTAAATGTTACTAGAGCTCTTTGTGATCTTGGTGCTTCTATTAATTTGATGCCTTTATCTGTCTATAGGAAGCTTAACATTGGAGAGGTGCAACCTACCACCATCACCTTGCAACTTGCTGATAGATCGTTAGCCTATCCTAAAGGTATTGTTGAAGATGTATTGGTTAAAGTTGACAAATTTATCTTCCCTGCAGATTTTGTAGTACTGGACATGGAGGAAGACTCTGAGATTCCTATCCTACTTGGGAGGCCATTCCTAGCAACTAGAAAGGCTATCATAGATGTCCAACAAGGGAAGTTGACTCTAAGGGTAAATGATGAGAATGTTGTATTTGATATTTACAAGTCCTTGAGTTATCATGATGAGAGTAGTCCTTGCCATGCTATAGACATAATTGATCATACTATTTTTAAGCATGTAGAAGTTATGTTGGCTAGTGATCATCTAGAACAAAGCATAATGGATGTTGAGAATGAAGATACAATTTTTTATGAAATAGCCTTTTATGCTAGGTGGTTAGATAGTTTGCCAATATGTTCTAAAATGGAAAGACCTATACCTTTGGCTCCCTTGCATGTGGTGAATGATATTGAGAACACTAAGCTTGAATTAAAGGTGTTACCTCCTCACTTAAAATATGCATTCTTAGATGATTTATCTTCTTTTCCTGTTATAATATCTTCTGATCTTAATTCTGGGGAAGAAGAAAAATTGTTGAGAGTATTAAGGGATCATAAGTCTGCCATTGGCTGGTCTATTGAGGACCTTAAAGGTATTAGTCCTTCGGTCTGTATGCACAGAATCTTGATGGAAGATACCTTTAAACCATCGGTAGAGCACCAAAGGAGACTTAATCCCACCATGAAGGAGGTAATTAAGAAAGAAGTGCTCAAGCTTTTGAATGCAGGAATCATACATGCCATATCTGACAGTTCATGGGTAAGTCCTGCTCAAGTGGTACCCAAGAAAGGTGGTATGACTGTGGTTAAGAATGAAAAAGATGAAATGATAGCTACTAGAACTGTAACAGGATGGCGTGTATGCATTGATTATAGGAAGTTGAATAACGCTACTAGGAAAGATCATTTTCCCCTTCCATTTATAGATCAAATGCTTGATAGACTTGCAGTATATTCTCATTATTGCTTCCTAGATGGATACTCAGGTTATAATCAAATTGTCATTGCTCCTGAGGATCAAGAAAAGACAACATTTACATGTCCCTATGGGACATTTGCCTTTAAGAGAATGCCATTTGGTTTATGTAATGCCCCTGCCACTTTTCAAGGTTGTATGATGTCTATTTTTCAGGGGCTCATTGAAGATATAATGGAGGTTTTTATGGATGATTTTTCTGTATTTGGGTCTTCATTTGATTCTTGTCTTATTAATCTAACTCGTGTTTTGCAGAGGTGTCAAGATGCTAACCTTGTTCTAAACTGGGAGAAGTGTCACTTCATGGTGAAGGAAGGCATCATCTTGGGGCACAAAGTCTCTCAAAAGGGATTGGAGGTGGATATGGCTAAAATAGCCGCCATTGAACAACTGCCACCCCCCAACAATGTGAAAGGAGTCAGAAGCTTCCTAGGGCATGCTGGGTTTTACAGGAGATTTATTAAAGATTTTTCTAAAATTGCTAAACCCTTGAGTAATTTGCTAGAAAAGGAAGCTAAGTTTATCTTTGATGATGCATGTCTATTAGCTTTTAATACTTTGAAGGAAAGACTAATTTCTGCACCTATTATTGTTGTACCAGAATGGAGTCAATCTTTTGAGATCATGTGTGATGCTAGTGACTAAGCTTTAGGAGCTGTTTTAGGCCAACGTAAAGATAACATGTTTAGGGCAATTTACTATGCTAGTAGGACTCTTGATAATACTCAACAGAAATACACTACTACTGAAAAAGAACTACTAGCTGTTGTGTTTGCCCTTGATAAATTTAGACCATATTTGCTTGGCTCTAAAATAGTGGTGCATACTGACCATGCTGCTTTAAAGTATTTGTTTGTTAAGAAGAAAGCAGTGGCATCAGGTGTCGCTAAGACAGTGGTATCGCTAAAGAGCTGGAGAGTGAGCAGCGAAACGAGTGTCGCTGGTAACGCAAAGGGCTTTGCGTCTCACAACTCTCACTGAAGCCTCGCTGGGTGTCGCTCCTTAAGGTAATCTCGCTAGTCTCGCTAAGCCTGGTCTCGCTAGTGCCGCATGGTTGTAAGTAAGTTTCATTAATAATCTCGCTGATACTTATGGATCTCGCTCATTATGAAAAGTTGTAAACGAGAAAGGGAACAGTGATGAAACACATATTTGAGATGTTTAAGCAAATATAGTGATTATAGAGAGATTAATATTAGAAATGTCTAACACGAAAAAGGTGTGTTTACAGGCCAAAAGGAGCTAGGGAAAGCGTATAACCCGCTCGGAGCTAAGAATAAGTTGTGAGTGACATTATGGTTTGAGATAAGCTTACTTGATTACCATTTTCTATATGCTTAGTAGTACATGTGAAATATGATTTGGGGTGTACCCATATGTATGAATCCATAACATATCTTATATGTAAGATAGAGCTTGAAAGTGTATTAGTTGATGTTCCTAAGTCTTACTAAGCTAGTTACTTGATGAATGATCTGAGAACTCTGAGATTCTATGATTTATGTTTAATTTATGATTAATATGAAGTGCATGTCAGTACCTTAGAAAGATTGAAATGGGACCCAATGCTGAAGGACATGAGAAGGCATATGGGCAGCCCTACTATGAAGCTCTCACCAAAGGACATAGAGAAGGTGATTAAGTATTCACTGGGACCCTAGTACCGAAGGACATGAGAAGGTATATGGGCAGCCCGAGATCAGACAATCATATATGCATAATATAAGGCATTTGACGCTGATGTGTTGAGATTACTCCACATAGCTAAGGTTTATCGACGTTGGCCGCGTTGAGTTCGCTCCGCCTCAACTAAGGATTATTGAAAAGAAACTCAGTTGTATGATCATAGTTAGTTGCAAGTTTACAGTGCGTGACTAAGTAGATTATACTAGTGATTGTAGTTATGCTTTATTGAGTTTATATTTTAAATAGTCACTCACTGAGCATTGTAGCTCATAAATTCTCGTTTCTTTGATGTTTTTTTTCCAGGTAGCGAGCGTGTTCGGGGTGCTTAGTGTCACAATCGTAGTTCTACGCTGGACTAAACGATTGTGCGGCACTTGTTCTAGCTCGCGAACAAGTCAGCTTGATCAAATTCTGATCGCCTACGGCACATCGAGTGCCTCTCGTAACCTCCGGCCCCGTTCCAAGGAAAATGGTTTTAGAAAACGGGTTTTAGAGGAAAAGGATTTCGCAAACGTTTGAAAGCATGTTTGAGAAATTAAGATGTGTTGTAAGACTAGAAAGCAAAAAGGGACAACAACGGCTTTATAGCTCACAACTCCGGGTATGAGGATTTGATGGTTAGTCTCACCCCCACATAGTACATTCTGAACAATTTTAGGATTGTCACTCTTGCACATGCAAAGTGGTGAGCGGTCACTTACAAAGAAAAGTACTAGGAAAGTAAACTAACTAGCAAAATGAAATACATAAGGCGAAAGCATGATAAAAAGGGGTCGAGGTGGGCATGCGGCCACGGGCAACACGCCCTGGACAAGCATGACCGTGACATCCTCCCCCACTTAATTGGTTGACGTCCCTGTCAACCGTCTCTGCTCGAACGCTGCAATCTGTGCGGTGGCTGACTGCAGGTCTTCAGCGCGCTCCCAACTGATCTCTTCTTCTGGGAGGTCTCTCCACTTTACCAGGAACTCTTTCAGGTCTCGTCTTGGTCTCCCCACTCGGCGGATTCTGTCAGCAAGTATCTCGTCAACCACTTTTTCTGTTGGGTTTTTCATGGTGATAGGAGGGCGAGTCACCACATTACGTCGTTCGTCGTAAGGGTCCGGATGATAAGGCTTCAAGTTACTCACATGTATGACAGGATGAATCTTCATCCATGAGGGTAACTGAACCCGATATGAGGTCTTCCCGACTTTCTCGATAACCTCCACTGGTCCTTCGTATTTTCTCACCAGTCGTTGCTCTCTCTGCCCTCGAAATCAAAACTGTTCCGGGCGCAGCTTAATCAGAACTTTGTCTCCAGGTTGGAACTCGAGGGGCCTGCACTTCGTATCTGCCCACTTCTTCATGCGCTTCGAAGCTCTTTCCAAGCACGCACATGCTAATTCTGAGGACTCTCTCCACTCTTTGGTGAAGTTGTGCGCTTGTGGGCTCTTACCCGCATAGGGGTGGTCAACGACGTGCGGCATGAGTGGTTGTCTACCACTTACGATCTCAAAAGGTGTCTTACCCGTGGAAGAACTTTTCTGACTATTGAAGCTGAACTGAGCCACATCCAACATCTGGACCCAGTTTTTCTGCCTTGCGTCAATGAAGTGGCGAAGATATTCCTCGAGCATACTGTTGAAGCGTTCTGTCTGTCCATCAGTTTGTGGGTGGTAGCTGGAGGAAATATTTAATGTGGAACCTAATATCCGAAATAGTTCTGTCCAGAAAGTCCCAGTGAATCTTGCGTCGCAGTCGCTTATAATGCTGACGGGGACCCCCCAAAGTTTCACGATGTGTTTGAAGAACAACTGGGCCATCATTTCGGCTGAGCACAACTTTGGCGCTGAAATGAATGTCGCGTATTTAGAAAACCTGTCAACTATCACGAGTATTGCCTCGAACTCCCCCACTTTTGGTAAATGAGTAATGAAGTCGAGAGACACACTCTCCCAAGGTCTTGAGGGCACTGGTAGGGGTTCCAGCAGACTCGCTAGCTTCGCCCTATCCACTTTGTCCTGTTGACAAACAAGACAAGTCTTCGTGAATTGCATAACGTCGTCCCTGAGGCTCGGCCAGAAGTAACCCTGTTTCATTAACGCATACGTTCGTTGCCACCCGTTGTGTCCGGCCCACGGTTTATCGTGACATTCCTTCATTAACAGTCTCCATAGCTCCCCAGATCGAGGAACATATAGACTATTTCCTTTCGTGAGGAAAAGGTTGTCTTCTACCCAAAACTAACGGGTCTTGCCTTCTCTAACTAACTGAATTAATGCTTGGGCAGTTGTGTCGTTGTGTAGGTGGGTCTTGATGGTTTCCCGGACAGTTCCATTCAAACTACTGGCTTTCAGGTGAGCAAACAAGCACAGGGCCGCATGTTCACTTTTTCGGCTGAGGGCGTCTGCCACTTGGTTAACCTTACCCGGTCTATGTTCAAATTGAAAGTCGAATTCGGCCAGGCATTCCTGCCATCGAGCCTGCTTGGACGACAGCTTCGGTTGGGTGAAGAAATGACAGATCGAGCTGTTGTCTGTCTTGACTACGAACTTGGAACCTAACAGATATTGTCTCCAAGCTCGCAGACAGTGAACGACTGCCAGCATTTCTTTCTCAGATGCTGCATACCTTCTCTCAGCATCGTTTAGCTTTCTGCTCTCGTAGGCGATGAGGTGGCCGTCCTGGAGGAGGACGCCGCTCAGGGCAAAGTCAGACGCGTCAGTCTCGACTTCAAAAGGTTTAGTCACATCGGCAATTCCAAGGACCGGTCCCTATATCATGGCTTTCTTCAAGCCTTCAAACGCAGCTTGACACTCTGGAGTCCAATTCCATTTGTGGTCTTTCTTCAACAATTCGGTCAACGGTCGCGCCTTTTCCGAGAATCCTTCTACGAATCGTCTGTAGTAGTTGGCCAATCCGAGGAAGGAACGTAGTTCAGTAACAGCAGTTGGGATCTTCCAATAGCGTATCGCATGGATTTTGTTCTGTTTCATGCCTATTCGGCCGCACTCAATCACATGACCAAGGAAGTTTATTCGCTCTTGCGCGAATGAGCAGTTTTCTCTCTTCACGTACAGTTGGTTTTGTTTCAGCTTCTCAAAGACCAACTGAAGGTGGTGTTGGTGTTCCTCCATGGTCGCACTATAGACCACTATATCATCCAGGTACACCACGACAAACTTGTCTAGGTATTCGTGAAAGACCTGGTTCATCAGAGTACAGAAGGTAGCTGGGGCGTTGGTGAGTCCAAAGGGCATTACGAGGAATTCAAAGGCTCCATATCTTGTGACGCAGGTCGTCTTTGGTTCATCTCCTTCAGCAATTCGCACTTGGTAGTACCCTGACCGAAGGTCGAGTTTCGAAAAGTATTTGGCGCCATGAAGCCGGTCAAATAGGTCTATGATAATGGGCAACGGATACTTGTTGCGAATAGTGCCCGATAATCTATACACAACCGAAAGCTTCCGTCCTTCTTCTTCTGAAATAGCACTGGTGCTCCGAAGGGTGCTTTTGCAGGGCGAATGAACCCTGCGTTTAGTAACTCGTCTAACTACTTTCGGAGTTCGGCTAACTCAGAAGGCGCCATTCGATAGGCGTTCTTTGCAGGAGGTTTTACCCCTGGCAACAGTTCAATTTCGTGGTCGATCCCCCTCCTTGGAGGCAAAGACTTTGGCAAGCTATCCAGCATGACATCCCGATATTCCTCTAAGACAACTTGGATAGCTTCGGGAATGAACTCTCCTTCTGTTTCAACTGACTCAACGGGGATGGCCATGAAAGTAGGCTCGTCGCGAGCAAGGCCTTTCTTGAGTTGGAGGGCCGAGATCATTTTCACTCCGTTGGGTTGCTTAATGTTGGTCTAAACCACGGTGGGAGTGGATCCTGTGATCACCAAACACTTTGCCAGCGGCATCGGTATCACTTTGTGCTCGAGTAAGAACTCCATCCCCAAGACTACGTCAAAATCATCCATCTTCACGATCACAAAGTCGACAGGTCCACTCCACTCTCCCAGCTTAACTATTGTTCTCTTCGCTACTCCCGTGATGGGTAAGGCTGCAGAGTTGACGGCTTTCATTTTTCCTGCGTCTCTCTCCCATCGAAGGTTTAGTCGGCGTGCTTCCGTTTCAGTCATGAAGTTATGGGTGGCACTAGAGTCAACCATGGTGCTCTTGGCCGCTCTTTGGTTCACCCAGGTGTCGACGTACATCAGGCCCCGCTCGACGGGTTCTTTTGTCTCTCCGATCTTCCTTTGGAGGGCCGATAAGAATTTCAGTGCCCCCATTCGAGGGTTGTCCCCCTCTTCTGATGGCGGGGTTTCTGCCTCCAGTTGATCAGTTTGCCCATCTGCATCAGTTGCCAGGGCGGCTTGGAAGGCATTAAATGCAGTTCGTTTCGGACACTCGCTCACCCTGTGAGGCCCTTTATAGAGAAAGCACTGTGGGGGTCGGTGGTAATTGTTCTATTGATTAGGCCCCCGCCAAGTGTTCCCACTCCTAGGTTGAGGGGGTTGATAGGGCTTTCGATCTCCACTCGAAGTTTTGTCCCCTCCAGCATTGCGAGGCGGGCTTGACCGATTGTTCTTATTTCCTCCGCTCGAGGAAGTTGACTGTCGTCTAGTGTCTTGGACGTCACTGCTGAGATTGAACAATCGTTCGGCGGCCGCATACGCCGACGTGAGGTCCTGTACTCTCTATTCATACAGTTTGGCTTTCGCCCATGGTTTCAATCCTTCGACAAAGCAAAACACTTTGTCCTTCTCGGACATATCACAAATGTCCAACATCAACCCTGCAAACTGTTTCACATAGTCTCGGATCAGGCCTGTGTGTCTCAACTCCTGGAGTTTTCGCCGTGCTAAGATCTCGACGTTTTCGGGGAAGAACTGAGAGCGTAGTTCTTGTTTCAGTTTATCCCAGGTATCAATAGTACAACGACCTTCTTGCATGTCTATGTACCGGGACCTCCACCATAGCTTGGCGTCGTCGCCAAGGTAATCTTCGATTCTTCAACAGTCGTGTTCGTGGCCCTGAAATATTGTTCCATGTCAAATATGAAATTTTCCAGAGCTTTTGCGTCTCGAGCACCACAGAAGGGCTTGGGTTCCGGGATTTTCACTCGATTCAACTGGACTGCACCCTCAACTGGGGTTTGGTTTCCCACCGCTCTCATGGTGAGATTTACCCTTGTACTGACATCCGCAATCTCTATCCTGACGACATCGAGTGCGGCTTGAAAGTCTTCCGACAAGTCCGTCACCATCTGGATTATTGCTTTTTAAGAGCTATCTAGCTCCTCGACTCTTTCTTCCATATGGGCTACAGAGCCCGATAAGCTGTCACCACGCTCGAAGCTGCTAGGTCTCGCAACTTTCGTCTCTAGGGTCTCAACCCTTAACATCAACTCTTTGACGGGCATCCCGTCTAAGCGGCCGGCAACCGCGTCAATCCCATCAACCTTTTTAGAGATTTCTTGTACTCGCATTTCCAGGAAACAGAGGGCATCGGGAACTTCTCTCAGGTAGAGCATCTGCTCTTCCATTTCTACCAGTCGGTCCACTTGCGACTTGGTTAACTGTTTCGCGGTTGACATAATTCTGGCCTTCTCTCTCGTGAGCCGACTTGGCTCTGATACCAACTGTCACAATCGTAGTTCTGCGTTGGACTAAACGATTGTGCGGCACTTGTTCTAGCTCGCGAACAAGTCAGCTTGATCAAATTCTGATCGCCTACGGCACACCGAGTGCCTCTCATAACCTCCGACCCCGTTCCAAGGAAAATGGTTTTAGAAAACTGGTTTTAGAGGAAAAGGATTTCGCAAAAGTTTGAAAGCATGTTTGAGAAATTAAGATGTGTTGTAAGACTAGAAAGCAAAAAGGGACAACAACGGCTTTGTAGCTCACAACTCCGGGTATGAGGATTTGATGGTTAGTCTCACCCCCACATAGTACATTTTGAACAATTTTAGGATTGTCACTCTTGCACATGCAAAGTGGCAAGCAGTCACTTACAAAGAAAAGTACTAGGAAAGTAAACTAACTAGCAAAATGAAATACATAAGGTGAAAGCATGATAAAAAGGGGTTGAGGCAGGCATGCGGCCACGGGCAACACGCCCTGGACAAGCATGACCGTGACACTTAGCCTACCATCAAGACTCGTCTAGGCCTAATCAGGATTTTGTACTTGGGAACTTGTAAACCCCAACCCTATGTAGATATTATACTTATTTTGAGCAACATAGTGAGATATATTAGGCATACTTGTAAATATTACACATATCCTCATTAATCTTACTCATAGTGTTATCATGTTAGTAGACCTCTGTATAACTAGTGTATAAGCTAAGTTTAATGCCAGCAAAATCTGATATATATATATATATATCAGTGTTAGGAGAACAAAGAATAGTTTAACACTCACTCCTAGGTAAAGAAGATATCTAGGATAGGGGTATTACAGCAACAATCGGCTTCCACTTTAACCTCCCACCACCGACTTCATTTCCCACTTTCTCTTTTCTTTTCTTTTCTTTTTTTTTTCTATACCTATTAATTCCCAACCTTAACATTTCCTTTCTTTTTCTTTTCCCTTTAATATCACTTACACAATAATGGTAACTCTAAAAACAATTTTAAAGTTCTTAATTGTATCCTTCCACCTCGATTCGAACGGTGGCACCCTTCATAAGTCTTTTACATACTAATTGATATGTCAAAATAGACTCCAATTTTAATTTATCTCATAACGATTTAGAATTCAACTTACCAAAAATATTCTCAACTTAATCCACAAGCCTATCTTCCTCGACTTTCCTTCACTTCTCCTTTCAATCTAAACAAAGGAAAGCAAATAAATCCACACCGATATTACATACTTAAGTTAAATACTTAGAAACGAAAGTAGGGTTTACATGATGGGACCTTGGTACCCAAGGACTTATGTGATGGTATCAAGGCAGCCCAAGATTCCAATACCTAAGGACTTATGAGATGGTATCGAGGCAGCTCGGGACCCTGGTACCTAAGGACTTATGAGATGGTATCAGGGCAACCCAATGGATGTTAGGTCTTTGAGACCCACTTCAATGTGCATTATGCTTTGGGTCGTATGTTGGAGTGCCTTTGCCTTTGGGGGTTAACTCTACATGTACGTATGACAGTTTCGACATTGGGTGTGTTGAACTTGCTCCACCTCAACTAAGGTTAAAAGGGTACTAGGTTTTAGATGTTTCTAGATGTTTTTTAACTGAATGTTTTATGCTCTCTAAGTTATGAATCTATTTGCTAAGCTATGTTTTTGAGTATTTACGAAGTGAGCATGTTTTAGTAAATATTTACTTAAACTGTCACTCATTAGGCTTTCGCTTAACATTTTTCGTAATGTTTTTTCTCCAGGTAGTGGAAGGATTCCAGGAGCTTGATCTACCCACGCCTCGTCTGTGCTGCAGATCCACCCCAAGCTCCTACCTTGTTAGTAGTAGAAATATCGTAGTAATGAAAACATCATGTATAGCTTAACATGTAGCTTAGGGTGGGTAATGTTTTGTAGGAAACGTTGTGGACTCTATTTATGTACATGATACTCTGGTATAAGTACTATGAAGTAATGTTGATGTGTTTAGAGTGTAAACGAGCTATAGTTGTGTTGTTTTGTGTAGAATGTTATAAACTAACTATTAGGTACTCCAGGCGAATAAGGTGAAGAGAATTGAATCCTAGCAGAAGCGTGTGATCCTGTTCTTTGATTTTTTGAAAGAATTAAAAATACAAAAATTTAAGAAAAGGTTAAACAACGTACCTTTGCCGATCCATAATTTTAGCAAAATCTCTCCTCGGACCGATATTCTTCTCCTTGTAGTCTTTCTTTTCCAAGAGATCTTCTTTGCTATGACTCTGGCAAGGATACAGTTTGTGCGAACTGCTTCTTGAAAGAATAGGAAGAAGAATTTTTCTCAGAACTTTTCTAAGAAAATTGAGAGACTTTCTAGTGGAAGAGTTTTAGAGTAATTGTAAAGATTATTCTCGTAGAGAGTGTGTTCTATGAGGGCTCTCAAGGGCCCTATTTATAGAACTCTATGAGTTACTCATTATCCTATTAGGATAACCCCTCTGCAGATATTTTAACTAGAGATTTAATAATATCTAATATTAATAAATATCTAACCAAATAATATCTCATATTAAATGGTTTAAAATATTTAAATTTTATTTAAATATTTATTTTCTGCAGAATCTTTAACTTGAATCTCATCCAAATCAAATAATTTATTATTTGAATCTAATTCATATTAATTAATTAATTCTCCCTTTATTTATTTATATGGATTTCATCCAAATAATTAATTAATTATTTGAATCATAATGAAATAAATTAATTCTCCATATTATAAAGTTATTGTTTGAATTTTATTCAAATAAACTTATAATAAATCATGTAATTAATTGTATCCAATACAATTAATATTTTCCCTCATAAATTTAAACATTTCAAATTTTTCTTTCAACATAGTTGATCCTTGTTGGTCCGCGGTGAGCTAGCAAGGGGACTTTATGGACCTACATATTATAAGCTCCAATGATCCAAAATTAATTAATTAAACTTTTTAATTAAATTAATCTTCATTCATTAACTATAGAGCAAACCACTATAGACCCTTAGTTGAACTCTTATGCACTATAAGACAAGTTGTATCCATGGTTATAATCAGTATAAGCAAGTCGATCCTTCATGAGTTGTTCATAATCACAGTGAGGTCAAATGTCTGTTCTACCCCTGTAATTACCTCTTATCCTTAAGTACCACTGATTTCTCTAATGAACAATTTGTTTATGATCCAATCATAAACTAAGTCCTTCTCCAGCTAGTGAGAGGGTGGTGCCCCTTGTTCCAGACCTAAAATCAGCACTTAAGAGAACTACTCATCTACTTACCCTATCTTGGAAGGAGTGAATTTCATCTTGTGAAGTTATATTCCCAGCTCCCCATTTAGTCAAATCCCCAAAATAGTAGGCTTATTGAGTTGGCAACTCGAGCCACACTCACCCATGCAAATCAAAAGACCGACCTCAGAGACAGGAGTTCATAAGTCACTCAGGATTAAGATCGAGTCGCACATGATCATCTTATGAAATATTAATCTCATCAATTAATGGATTTACAAAGAAAGATTAAATATTTTGCGATCCGGTCTTATACAAACGTTTTGTATAGGATACCCCCACTCACATATCTCTACATGAATGGTTTGGATCAAACCATTTGTAACTATTACAAAGTGGGTCGTATCCATAGTGTCACTAGGATAAGGCATCCAACCTTATCCATATACAATAGACCTTTAGGTTATTTCTTAAACATGATCCACCCGTATGTCAACTACATACATGTTCAAGACTTCATGCAATAACCTTGGCTTTTCTTTTAATGGATAAATTAATATTGCATAATTAATAATTAAATTAACTAATCAATTAAGAGGCTTTAAGGCACAAATCCCAACATAGGGTTACGTGAATGTATGGATATTTTATTTGCTAGGTAACTGGTTAAACATGTATACAGGTAATAGGCTTAGCATGTATTCATGTCCTTTCTCTCGGGATTCCCTGGGATAGGGTGTGACAAGGTGAGTATATGTAGATTGGGAAATTGAATTGCAAATTTGACGTTAATTAGGTTTTTGCATTAGATCAATTTCTAAATTTTATGTACTTTTATGAGTTTTTTAAATTTGTTGTGAATGAGGTTTGGAACTATAAGAATCAGACAAAGCACTCATGGTGGAGATTATGATTGTATGGAAAACAAATTTTGAATAATGTGATGCATACCTACAAACAAAATTAATCTTTTTTTTAAGTTCTTATTTGTGTGGGAAAAGACAAAATCATATGATAAATGTTTACTTGTGTGGTTGTGGCGTGCGTGTGTAAACACAAGCAAGTAATCAATTTGAATAAAAAAAATGGCAATGTTTATTCTTGATTTGGTGTTTAATCTACACAAAGAAACTTTCAATAAAGGAAATTGATATGGTCAATCAAGATATATCTTGAGTTTAAATTCTAGTAATTTAAATTGTCTTCAATTTCTTAAGACTACCAAATTGTAAATTGTCATATATGTTTACAATTGTTTGTTACTTTGTATGAAGTATGTCATTTAGGTTAACGTTGTAAATTATGATGATGATCTTATTTTAGATTTAATTGAGAAGTTTCCGAATTAGTTTATATGCTTATATATTTGAATAGGAAAATTAAATTAGGATGTTTATCTTTCATCTTTCTAATTGTTAGAAGTTTTCTAATAGTGATTAAGATTCTCTCCTACTTATATTATCCTTTATCTATTAAGATTATCTTCCATTAATATTATCTTTCATCTTTGAAATATGATCAGAATAAATATCCAAGACTATCTTTAATTTTGTTTTGAAAGGTTTAAGATTTTAAAATATTATAGATTATTTCTTAAGTAAATTAGTTTTTTTAAGATTAAAAATAGAACTTAATGATTCACTTGAGTCATTAATATATTAATTAGCTATTAATTAAAAAATTAATGAATTAGAAATAAAAGAATTGACTATAAGGAAACTCTGTCTAAGGATTGCTCTGACTAGGCTGAGGTATTTAAGCTGATTGTAAAGGAACACCTCTGTCACACTCCGTCCCAGGTACCCACTTAACCTAGGAGAAAATGTGAGGACAGCAGACACCGACCCTCTTACGCATCTACTGTCAACCTGTTCAACCTTAAACCATGTCCAAACACCTAATAAGCAGTTATAATACATGATAGAACATCAATCTTTTACCAGGGTTAAGCTATCATACAAATTCTGACTTACATTCAAACTTAAATAAGTTAACTAACTCCTGCTCCTTAACCCTCTATATGTACAACACAAGTTTAAGATCAAATATTTGCGATATTCAAAGTTGACAAACACTAGTGGTAGGCCCAGATGAGTTGTTGTGTAGGCTAAGCACCCTGATGTCGCTCACTACCTAGAAAACAGAAAAACAAGGAAAACATGAGCTAGGTTCCCTAGTGAGTGACAAGTCTGGAAAAACATTTTCGAGTTCATAAATAAATCAAAACCGTGTTCAAATTATGATAATAAATAAATAGTAATAATTCGTTTACATGTCTAGGAAAAATCATACTCGCATAGCGTTATCAAACCATATACATTTCTTTTCGGAAAAACCATGAAAATATAACACATTTCATAAACATTTTCCTTAGTTGAGGCGGAGCGGAGCTCAATGCTACTCAACATTGAAAACATCCTTAGTTGGAGTGGAGTAATCTCGACACACCCAACGTCGAATATCCTTAGCTTTGGGGAATAATCTCAACACAACATCATCAATCATACCTCTATGTGCACATAGATATCATATCCTGAGTTGCTTGTATACCTTCTCGAGTCCTTCAATACCGGGTCCCATATACAAGATTTAGGCCACCCACATGCATTCTCCATGTCCTTCAGCATTGGAGGCTATTTCTATACTCAAGTTACCCATATGCCTTCTCCGAGTCCTTCAGCATTGGGAACCATTTCTATTTCCCAGCTACCCATATGCCTTCTCAAAGTCCTTTAGCATTGGGAGCCTTTTCGAAAACATAATTCAAAAGCAACATGCTTTGACAATAACATAATAAAAATTCACGAGTTTATGACGTCTCAAATCTTCACAATTCATTATCAAACATCATATTTCCATAAAATCATAGGTTAATAAATAACATGCCTTTCGTAAAACTTGTTTAGCAACTAGCATGCTTCAAATAATTTCCAATGTAAAACACATAATACACACTTACATGGAAACACATGCTTTCTTTCGAGTAAATAATCATCATAGCACATTAAAACTCATGTAAACAAAACATATAAACATGTTTCCAACCATAATCATATATCATGAAAACTTTATATAAAGTAAGCTCATTTTGGATAAAATTGTCACTCACTACTTGTCCCGAGCCCTTAATGGATTATACGCCTTTTCTAGCTCCTCTCGGCCTGAAAGTAAGTTCATTTCCGAGATTTGCTCTAGCGAGACTAAGTGAAAATCAGCGAGATATGCACTAGCGAAACCATGAAACTAGTGAAACTGTACCAACGAAATTCTCGACTAGCGAGATTTACCTGACTAGCAATGTAACACTCTACTTTTAAACCTATGCACTTAAGAGCTTATAAGGAAAAGAAAGGAAATCTCACCAAGTGATGGAAAGAGTTAAAAGCATAGTCGGGAGTTAGTTGAGTTGGATGCATATTTGGTAAGTAAGAGACCATGTTGGACGCATGGTCATAACTAAGAAAACGCATGATAAGGGTAACCTTTGTGGAAAAGAAAATGGGTAAGTGTTGAAGTATTGTAAGGAAACCTGAGAGCTCGGGGGAAAGAGGTGAAAGCATAGGAAGTAATTAAGGAAGGAAATGTAAGCTTGGCTTAAGTAGGACGTATGAGCAAGAAGACTAAAGTTGAGTAGTAGTACATTAGAAGGAAATCTAAGCTCGGGAAGAAGGATAAAACGCATAAGGTGAAGTCAAGGAAAGATGCTATTGTAATTTAAGGTAAACGCATGATTTCCATCAAGGGAGATTTTGTTGAGTCTTGGATAATTTAGAGCGATGAGAAGTAAGTCTAAAGGAAGGAAGCTGGAGATGGACGTATGCTAGATTTATCATTGAGAAAATGGCTAAGTGTAAGGAAGAGGTTGGAAGCATAACCTTAGAATACAACTCAAGAACGCGTAGAGGGACAATTAAGGGATCCTTAAGGATGGAAGGAAGGTCATGGACGCATAGCAAAGTAGAGATAAACGCATGGAGTACAAACGCATGAAGGAAGGTCTTGAGATGATTTTGGTTAAACAGAATAACAAGCATAGTCGGATGTTTATCATTCAAAAGAAGGGCTTGTAGCTAAGATATGGATATAAGGAAAGTGACAGATGCATGATAGTATGCAGTTGCGGCACAAACGCATGGTAGTATGCGGTTGAGGCACAGACGCATGGTAGTATGCGAGGGAGAAACCTGGTCAAAAGTAGGAAGGTCGGGAGGAAGAAAGAGAATAAAGAAGCTAAACCTTAAAAAGAGAATTAAATGGACGCATAAGGGCACTAAGTTGGATGCATGATACGTATCTCGAAACAAATCGAACGCATAAGATGAGTTTATAAAGGTTACGTGGTTTCATTTAGACTTAACACTTTATAAGGAGGAGGTGTCAGGTTGCATGTCGGATGTGTCATGCAGTGTGACAGGTGGCAAACAAGTGGCAAATAGAGAGGAGAAGTTGGATGACAAGACCTTCACCCCAAAGCTATAAATAGGACCTTGAGGTAAAAGGAGCGGGGGATGATCCTTAAGTCTGAATTCTTGAGAGAAAGAAGAGACAGAAGGCTAAAAAGAGTAATCCTTGCGTCCGTAGAAGGAGTCTGCGGCCAAGAGACGAGGTGTTTCCAGCAACCTAGCTACCTTGCGTTCAACAAGTTGTTGGTACTTAGGAAAGCTGAATCGGCTTTGTGTCCAACAGTGCTGCCATAAGGAAGAAATTATCTGTCTGCGTTCAAGGTGAACCTTGCGTCCAAGATAAACTCTACGTTCAAGGTGAACCTTGCATTCAAGATAGACTCCGCGTTCAAGAAGATCTGTGCGTCCAAGGGGTGAAGCCAGAAGAGTTTGTTGGAAGGCTGCACCTTGTGTTTAAGTGATCAGCTTTGCGTTCAAGGTGCAGGGTTGCGTCCAACCGAGCTGTCAGAAGGGAAAATAAGTTACCTTGCGTTTCAGACTTGAAAACCCTGCGTCCAAGAAGCTGGGGAAAGACAAAATTAGAAGGAAGAAAAGAAAACTTCCCTTAAGCAATTAGTAAGTGAGTGACACTCGATTTCTAAATTTTTAATTCAAGCATAGTTTCTAGATTGAATATATGTTTGAAACTTAATTATGTGAAACATCTTCATGAGTGTTACAAGTATGACATGTGCTATGTGATGAAAAGTATGTGATATATATACTGGTTGAGTTGTGAGTTCTATGAAAGCCTGCGTGGCTGTTTAATTAGCTAAGTAAAGTAAGAAATTTATAATTATGTGAGTGAATGAAAGCATGTAAGTATGTGGTTAGTGAAGTGATGAATGAAATGTTTCAAATGCACGATTTATGCTATGGTATAGTTTTATTTAAATGACTCCCAATACTGAAGGACTCGAAGAAGGCATGTGGGTAAATTATGTATGAATATGACTCCCAATGCCGAAGGACTCGGAGAAGGCATATGAGTAAAATATGTATGAAAATGACTCCCTATGCTGAAGGACTCGAAGAAGGCATATGAGTGAATTATGTATGGAAATGGCCCCAATGCTGAAGGACTAGGAGAACACATGTGGGTGGCCGAAAATGTATTAAGGGACCAATACTGAAGGACTCAGAGAAGATACTTGGGCGACCCTGGATATGTGTATGTGTAATTATGCTGATGTGTTGAGATTACTCCACACAGTTAAAGTTATTTCGACGTTGGGTGCGTTGAGTTTTGCTCCGCCTCAACTAAGGAAAATTTTAATACAAAAGAAGATTTGATGCATTTGTAGACTGTTTTATTTAAAAGACATGGCTTATGTTTTATCTCAAGGCTTAACAGGAGTTGTATACAAATGTTATGAAAATGATTGTAAAATTAATCTGGATTTCTATATGATTTTCCTGAAATGATCATGTATGATTTGGGAAAGGCATTTGAGCATGTTTTTCCAATAGTTATGATTTGAATCCATATTTTATACGCATTGTTTGATGATGTTTATATTATGAGCAGTTTTATAGTTAAAGTAAAGTATTTCCAAAACCGTTACTCACTGGGCTATTAGCTCATCCTTTCATATGTTTTTCATTTTTCAGGTAGCATGACAGTTCCCGTTGCCGGTCGAAGTCGAGGTTTTTCAAGAATTAATGGTATCATTGTCCTAGGAAGTGTGGCTAAATGGGAAATAAAGTAAGTTTGACAGTAGGAGTCGACCGGGAAGTCGATGACCGCTGTCCTCACACTCCATCTCGGGCTATGGGAGAGTAGTTCGGGATGGGGTGTGACAAGCGAGACCAGCGAGACCTAGCAAGATTTGTGAGACAAAAAGCTACCAGCGATACCCAGCGAGATTTCGTCTCACTCCACGCCCAATATCGCTGCTCTTCCCATCGAAACCTGTCTCACTCTACTATTGTCTTCGCTTCTATCTGCTAAAAGTTACATTTCTAGTATGAATTAGAATTTCTTTCCTTCTACAAACATGTAAAGAAATGCGCTTTCTAACTTACATCCAAATTTCAGGGTCTATTTCCCTTTCCTTTGTCGGATATTCTAATTTTACTTCACCCTACTCTCGATCACTCGAGAAATCCGCACCAATCACTTCCACCTATAATTAAACATGTTTCTCTTCACATTCAGCTCAACCATCCTTCTCAAAAGTTGTTAAGAATTGAATTAGCTTACTAACCTTAAATCTTCAGCCGTAAACTCGATCTCTACAGCTCGCTTTTTTCTAAATACCAGACTTTACCCAAATTGCACGAGTTCCAGACCAGTCTCGATTTCAGCCTCAATTTCACCAAGATTTCTTGCAAAATTCTACTTCAATCCACCTTGATCTTCTTCCTTTTCCTCCCCTTGATGCCAAGCTGATGAATTTGCTTCGGTTTGAGGTTTTGAAAATGAAAAATGTCAGCAGCTAAATCAATTAACTTATATAAACATCAAAACCAACAACATTTCCACTATCTTTTCCTTTTCTTCTTTTCTTTCTTTTCTTCCTTTAATCCTCAACTTGATTTTTAATGTATCCTTCCCCATTAATTAAATACATCAATAATAGTAAAACACAAATATTAACAATAACTCTCTCCACTTTGGTTCAAATGGTGTTATATCAAAGTAGGTTCCAAGTTCGATTTATCTCATAATAACTTAGGATTCAACTTACCAAAAATATGCTCGGCTTTCCCTCATTTCTCCCTTCGATCTACACGAGAGAAAGCAAATAAGTCCACAACGATATTATGCACTTAGATTAAGTACTTACAAATGAAAGTAGGGTTTACAACCTCTACTTGGGAGCCAACCTGAGAGTTGAATTAGTCAAATTTTTGCCATATTGATATTGAAATTTATTTGATTGTTGAATATTTTAATTATTCTCATGTGGATAAATTTGCAAAATTTTGAGATTTATAGTGGTTATATGTATTTGACTAAATTCTCTCATGGCAAAGTTTATGAAAGTTATGTATAATAGTTAATTACTCTTCCTAAAGCTGATTTTGATCTAATGCACCCGAAGTTGCATAAATCAATTAGTGTTCATTGTTTTTTTCTTGCACCTATAGTTGCAAATGAAGAAAATTGAATTTCGGCGAAAGCATGTGATCGTATTCTTTAATTTCTTGAAAGAATTAAAAATACAAATAATTAAGAAAAATGTTAAGCAACATACCTTTGTCGATCTATAATTTCAGTAAAATTTTCTCCTCGAACTATAATCTTCTCCTTGTAGTTTTCCTTTCCCAAGAGATTTTCTTTGCTATATGACCCTGGCAAGGATACGGTTTGTGGAACCACTTTTTGAAAGAATGGGAAGAATTTTTCTTAGAACTTTTCTAAGAAAATTAAGAGAATTTCTAGTGGAAGAGTTTTAGAGTAATTGTAAAGATTATTCTTGTAGAGAATGTGTTTTACGAGTGCTCCCAAGGGCCCTATTTATAGAAGTTTATGAGTTTCCCTAATCCTATTAGGATAATCCCTCAGATATTTTAAATTAAATATTTAATAATATCTAATATTAATAAATATCTACCCAAATAATATCTCCTATTAAATGGTGTAAAATATTTAAATTATATTTAAATATTTATCTTATGCAGAATCTTGAATTTAAATCTCATCCAAATTAAATAATTAATTATTTGAATCAAATTCAAATTAATTAATTAATTCTCCCTCTATTTAATTATATGGATTTCATCTAAATAAATAATCAATTATTTGAATCATATTCAAATAAATTGATTCTCTATTATAAAGTTATCAAATGATTCTTATTCAGATAAACTTTAGAATGAATTATGTAATTAATTGTATCTAATATAATTAATATTTTTCTTCATAAATTTGAACATTTCAAATTTTTCTTTCAACATAGTTGATCTTTGTTGGTTCGTGGTGAGCTAGCAATGGGACCTTATGGACCTACATATTATAAGCTCCAATGATCCAAGATTCATTAATTAAACTCTTTAATTAAATTAATCTTCATTCATTAACTACAAGGCAAACCACTATACATCTGTAGTTGAACAGAATGCATTGTAGGACAAGTTGTATCCGTGGATATAATCAGTATAAGCAAGTCAATCCTTCACGACTTGTTCATAATCACAGTTGGGTTAAATGTCCGTTTTACCCCTATAATTACCTCTTTTCCTTAAGTACTACTAATTTCTCTAATGAACAATTTGCTTATGGTCTAACCATAAACTAAGTCCCTCTCGGGCCAGTGAGAGGGTGGGGCCCCTTGTTCAAGATCCGAAATCAACACTTAAGAGAACTACTCATCTACTTACCCTTTTTGGGAAGGAGTGAACTTCATCTTATGAAGTTATATTTCCAGCTCCCCATTTAGTCAAATCCTCAAAATGGTAGGCTTATGCAGTCGGCAACTCGAGCCATTCTCACTCATGCAAATCAAAGGACCAACCTCATAGATAGGAGTTCATAAGTCACTCAAGATTAAGATCGAGTTGCACATGATCTTCCTATGAAATATTAATCTCATCAATTAACGGATTTACAAAGAGAGATTAAATATTTCGCGGCCCGATCTTATGCAAGCTCTTTGTATAGGATACCCCCACACACATGTCTTCACATGAACGACTTGGATCAAACCATTTGTAACTATTACAATGTGGGTTGTATCCATAGTGTCTCCAAGATAAGGCACCGAACCTTATCCATATACTATAGACCTTTAGTTATTTCTTGAACATGATCCACCCATACATGTTCAAGACTTCATGCAATAACCATGGACTTTTTCGTTGATAAATTAATATTGCATAATTAATAATTAAATTAATTAAATAATCAATTATGAGGCTTTAGGGCACAAATCCCAACAACATATCTTTTAAATTAATAAATGCTTATAAACTAATAAACATATATTACTTTCATATACCAAACATGCTTTGCTCTTGCATTAGCAATTTGAGAAAGAAAGTTAGAAAAACATTGTGATGACACATTTATCTAATCTCAATTGAGGTTGAATAAAACAAATGACCATATAGAATTTCAACTAAATAATTTAATATCATTCTCTGATGTGAATGTTTCAACATTTAATAATTGTGGTCGGAATCAAGTTATGAACGAAGAAATAATTATTTTATTAAAACCACAAACATAAAATGTTTTGAAAGAGAATTTTATTTTTCAAATGTGATGAAAAAGAGAAAATAATATTGTATCTGTCATACATTAAAAGTCTTTTTGAAAATTAAAATCATCAGTAATGAAAAAAATGTGAAAGCAAATTTTGAGAATTTATTTGAATCTCTTGAAGAGATAACTTATCTTTTTAACCCATAAATATGGTATTATTTGGATGTTACAAGTTTCTTAGAATCTCTTCAAGAGATGATTTTTTTTTTTTTTTACCCACTTGTATATGAGATATTTGGATTAGTTTTGAATTTCCTGAAGAGAATAAGAATAATTGATATTTATGTTTTGCATATAATCCATATATGCATATTATACTTAAAGTAGACAATATGTTTCCGAAATTTAAAAGGCTTGAAGCGAAAAATAAAATATGATATTAAGTCTTGTAGACTTGATTATTAATGATTTTGGAAAAGAAAAATATTATTTTGGCCTAGAAGAGCAAGATTTACCATCGATATACTTTATTCTCTTGTAAATAAAAGAGAAATTCAGTAAATTTAGAAGGTATATGTTGTATTTGATATTATCTAGATAGCTGATTGATAATAAGAATGATGTTTGATATTTATATACTATATCTATTGTCTCCTACAAAAATGTATATAGGAAAGTTGTCTACTTTTTTTCTTAATTGTATTACACACATTCATGTAATTGAAATATATGTAATAATGAACCTGAAGTTCATTGATCCAAATATATTTTTATTTGACATAATGAGTCATTTTGGGTCAATAGTGAAGATAATTATTAAAAATATACATTGACATCCAATGAATAACTAGAAGATTATTCAATTTAATAAATTGTCATGTGTGACTTGTTCTTAGATTAATTATCACACTCTCACTAACTAAAATTAAAATTGAACCTTTCCTATTTTTGGAACGGATTCATGGAACAAATTTATTAATCCACCAAGTGAACCATTAAAGTACTTTATGATTTTTGTTCACGCATGCAGTTGATGGTCATATATATCCTTATTGTCATATCAAAACCTTACATCTACAAGGTTAGTTGCTTAAATAGCTAAGATAAGGGCACAAATTTCATGATTGTGAAATTTAAAATTTTGTTTTGATAATGTTAGTGAGTTTACGTCCTAAACATTTGATAGTTATTATTTTATATTGATTGGGATAAGTGTTGAACATCCTGTAACTTATGTTCAAATAGCAAAACTTTTAAATCTTTGTGAAATCATGTTATGCTGTATGCTCTGAGCTAATAACTTATGAGTTTATGGCTAGAAGCCAAATATATTTTATATGCAAGATGTTCAATCAATACTTAAATTATTATTTCAAACAATTAAGATGATAGAACAATTTAAAATGAGTCCTCAAAGGAGGTTATGAATTGATGTTGAAATTGATTCCACATCAATTATTAAATATTTTTTTAACCCCTAACGAGTAATGTATTTACTGCACAATTTGCATTGTTATTAATGAGACAAATTTTCTAACATTGGGGGGAAGAATTAAAAATAAGTTGGAAAAAGAAATTCAATGGAATGCATAAATAGTGTCTCATTTTGATCACCATACAAATAACTTTGAACTAAAAGTTCAAAAGATAATTCATTTATAAAATATTACAAATCAAATGATAGATGTATTTACAGAGAATTTAGAGTCACAAGAAAGTGACTAAGGTACATATACTTATTGCAAATACATAATGTAAAATTGATATCCCAATGCAACAAATTGTTTGCACCACCCCAAAAGCGTGATAGACAAATGAGTTCCAAAGATAAAAATCCTCGAAAAAGTAGTCAATAATCAAAATGACTCAGTTAAGAATATGAGATATTCCAGAATAAATCCTAAATACGAGTACTCATAAGAATATAGAAGAAAATGAGGATAATAACGAGATCTCGATAGATTATGTCATGACATGAAAAAATTGAACCAAATTTATATACGTTGACAACATATAATGTTGCTTTTAATACTATTTATGAAAATGAGTATTATATGCTTAGATCTATTGAAAAATGTTAACATAGAAAGGATTTGTTTATGTGGAAAGAAACAATCTAATAAAAATTAACTCATTTTTCAATATTGAGGACTAGTAGTCCAGACAATGGAGAATGTCAAACATTTGGGATACATGTATTTGTAAGAAACATAAATAAAATAAGGTCACAAGATACAAAGCGAGATAGATTCCACAATCATTTTTGCAAAGAACGTTGGTATTTGATTATGAGGAAACATATTCTCTAATGGTGGATACATTAGCATGAGATATCAGATTTATCTGGCTATGTATGAATAATTTAACATACATCTTAAGGATGTAATCATACCACATTTATATGAATCTCTTAATTACGATATTTATTTATGGAAATCCCTGAAAGATTAAAGGTCTTAGAATTATATAATTCAGATTTATCTGGCTATGTATGAATAATTTAACATACATCTTAAGGATTTAATCATACCACATTTATATGAATCTCTTAATTATGATATTTATTTATGGAAATCCCTGAAAGATTAAAGGTATTAGAATCATATAATTCAAATTTTAGAGAATTATATTTATCACATAGATTTTTATAAAATATTCCTGATGAATGTGATATAAACACCCTATTAAATATTTGTTGAAATAAGGTTATAAAATACTCTTTTTGTCCATATGATATTATGGAGAAATCATAGTCAAGATTTACTATATATGTATATGTTGATGATCTGAAATATATATTGGAAACTCCTGAAGAGATTTCGAAGGCAATAAAGGTTCTAAAGAAAGAAATTGAAATGAAAGTTCTGAAAAACAAAGTTTTGCCTTAGCTTGCAAATAAAGCATAAAGAAAGTGAGATTACATCAAGCTATACATAAAAGATCTTATATGGGCTAGTTACATCATTGAACAATCCTATGGTAGTTCTGAAAAAGATATATCATCCAATCTAAGGATGTGATAATGAAGAACTTTAGGTCATGACGAACCATAGTTTTGAGAAATAAGTGCATTTATATCTTTATTAGCTATACACTACATGTTGTAGTATTTTTAGTAATTTTGCTACATAGATGTAATATTCCTCCAAAAGAAAGATATTGGAGTAGAGTTGAACATAAATTATGTTTTATTTGAGAATTATTTTACATTGATTTATTTTCTTTCCAACAAATTTAATTATGATTTAGTTGGTTGTGAAGATCTAGGTTATTTATCTAACCCATAAGATCTTAGTACATGAAGAATAATTTTTATATTACGATCTAGATCTTAAACAAGTTACTTAATTAGTACATGGAGAATAATTTTTATATTATGGCAGTTCATGAAACAAATTATAACAACTACTAAAATCCTGTCGATTTATGAGGCTGGCCAAGAATGTTATTTTATGAAAACAACATCACAGATGAACTTCTACATTCATGGCCTTGACGAAAATGGTGGCATCATGATCCAAAAAATTTCTTTACAAGATGACTTTGCAGATTTATTATGAAGACCTTATCCACAACAACATTTAAGTAATACACAACATTTGAATGTGATGACTATGAGATGTCAAATGATGTTTCCATGAGGGGAGTAAACTTACTGCACTCTTTTTTCCCTTGATTATGGTTTTTCCCATTAGGTTTTCCTAGTAAGGTTTTTAATAAGACAGTCATTAAAGTATATAAAATAATGTAATCTTTTTCCTTTTCTAGGATTTTTTCCCATTAAATTTTTTCCTAGTAAGGTTTTAACGAGATATATATTTTATATGCTATGGACATCTAAGAAGGAGTGTTATAAATATTATAATTATCTAGATGTCCATAACCTCCATAGGTTACAGATTCATAAACTCTTATTAATTTTCAAAATTTTCTTGTCTGCTATTTATGTTTGGTTATTATAACCAATATTCTTACAAGGTGGTAGAGATCATTTATAAACCCACCTTAATTGAGAATAATAAATATATATTCTCTACTTCTTTCCTCCCCATTTCTTTGTATGCTATTAGTTTGTTTTATTTTCTCTCTATTTTATAATACTATTTCTTTTTCTTAGTATCTATTCGATCATCGATTTTGTACAAAATCCATGCTGGAATTCACGCCCATTTAGAAGCCTATTTAGAAAGCCCACAACGCCCCCAGCCCAAAACTAAAAGGAAAAAAACAAAAAGAAACAAATAGAAAAAACAAATGAAAATCAAACCCTAGTCCTCATCGTTCCCTTCAGGCCCGACCCCCCACTGGGTCTTCGTTCGTCCCACTTCCTCTCATCTTCATTTCTCTGACGACCGACCGACACTCTGGCGTGCCACCAACGCCACTGCGGGCCTCCTTCTTTCCCGTCATCTTCACCTCTTAGTCGACTTCTCGCCTGACGCCCCACTGGAATCATCTTCTTCGTATCTCTGTGCTTCTTAGTTGGTAAATTTCTCTTGTGTTTTTGGTCTTTCTTTTCCTATTGAAAAATAAATAGAAATGTGTAAATTGTTTGGTAATCATTTCTGTATTTTTTCTCTAAAATTTTAAATAAAAAAATAAAACAAGAACTTGATTTCAAGATTTTTTTTGGAAAGGTTCATTAAAAATGAGAATTAAAAAACAAACAGTTGCTAAATGCTTGCCTTTCTAAATCCGGAAACAGGAAACAAAGAAATTAACGTCGGACTTCCCCACTATCAGGTTTTCCTTGGATGTGGAAATCGAGTTGAGTCAGCAAGCGATTTAGCTAATTCGATTGTAGTTCATTCTCCTTGTGCAATGCATTGCTTCTAAAAAAATCAGACATAAGTTGCTGCTTTTTTGTATATAAACTAGTTGGTCGGAATCGGATTATATTTAGATCATTTCCTATGGTTTTATTATTCAGTTCCTTTTTAATTGTTGGATTGTGGAAGGCAGCGGGTTGGGATTTGAGAAATAGGGAAGGTTATAGCTGCCAATTGGTCACTGTGATTTTGTGGCTGAATGTTTTTGAAGTGGGGATTATAATGAGAGGTTTAATGTGAAAATGCTTATTCCTATGCTTATCAACATTTTCTTACTCTGTATATTGTTCTATTTTCTTGCATACCTGATACCATAATTGACTTTTTCCATTTTAGAGGCAGTGTCAAATATTAAGCAAAATTCAATATGCAAGTCCCTTCAGGAGGAGAAAATGCTTTGGCTACAGTTGGTCCTTGGCCAATGGAATGGTCAATTATTCCATATAATGCTCCTCAAGGACCTAGGCCAAATGGGAAATAACAAACGTCAAGTTTGGAATCACCGATCATGTTGTTGTCAGGCCAAATGAGTGTCACATATACAACAAGGTTTAATCCAGATGGAAACATGATTGCATTTGGGTCTAACGACAAGGAAATTTTTCTATGGAACGTACATAAGGATTGCAAGAATTTTATGGTTTTGAGAGGGCATAAGAATGCAGCTCTAGATCTTCACTAGACTATTGATGGGTCTCAGATGGTTAGTGCCAACCTCGATAAAGAGTTGAGAGCATGGATGTTGAGATTAGAAAAGAAAATTCAATGTTATAATAAAGGATAGTTTAGAGCATTAGACATTGAAGTTCAATGTTATAATAAATGTCGAGAGCATTCTTATCGAAAAATAAATGTTGAGATCATTTAGGACAATTTAGAGAAAACAGGAATAATACTTTCATCCCGATAAATCCTTATTGACTTGTCATGATGCTTCAATGGCATCTATTCTCGTTAAAAACAAAGGTTGGGTGACTTTAGGTTCATTTACTCCAAAATTTGAAGTTTGGAACCATGCTCAACATGGAAGATCCTCGGTGATGCCCTCTTATAGGGGTGGATTAATGTAAGAATTTTCCTCTTGATCTTTGGATAGAAGTTCATCTTCGTGTGAACAAATGTGCAGACTTTTTTCAATGTGCTGCCAAAACAACTAACCTTTCTGTTTGGCTTGAAGCTTCCATTAAAGTTGTAGGAAATTTTTGCACTTTCATCTCAGTGAGGCTGAGTTGTTGAGGACAAATGGGGAGTAGGTGTTAATTCAAATTTCCACGATGATAGACATCCCTCACTTTGTCGAAAGGTTAGTTGGAATCCATGGAGGCTTCTCTCCCCGAGCTGCTCTTGATTTCCACGGTGAATGCAAGAATCCCCTGGATATTGCCTAGAAGCCAAAAGCCCATGCTCCAGGACAAAGTAAACTCACGGTTTAGATAATCTTTTGGGGAAAGAGAACAAATCTGACTCCTTGGGTGAAGAGATTGTCCCTTCTCCTCTTTGCAGCACAAAGGTAAGAAAAAAGTTACATGTGACTCCACAATTCAGCCTTTTGTTCCCTCTCCAGCTGATCTTGACAAGACCATTCCCTCCAAAGAACTCTCCAAAGATTACAGCCATAAAAATCAAAAGGCCTTTGCCAAAAAGAGGGGAAAAAAACTTGCAAACTGGATAAAGGAAAGATGATTTCTAAGATGGAAGGGAAAAAGGTTTCTTTATCTGACAGTGAAGATTTTTTCTATTACCATAGCACCCCTGCTATTGACAATAACGAGTTTGAGAGAGAGGACCTCGAAAGGAGGCTTATGGAGTTTGACTTTTCGATTAGAGCTGGAAGATGGTGATATAGAATGTAGTCAACAACTCATAGCTACTGATCTGATGGTTAGGTGCATAAACAATCTCTTGGACAATCTTCAACTTATGGTGGTGCCCTTGAAAGCCCAAGTGTGAGTTGTTCAAGAGAATAAATCCAACAAAGTCTATAGAGAGTTTTGTAACCTATTTACCTCTGTGAATTATGACAAAGGCAACGGATTTGAGACTTCAAATGGTATTTCTCGTATTTTATGTAGACTGTCTTTTGGAATGTCAGAGGTTTGGGTGCCGCCAATAAGAAGCGCTCAGTAAAAGATGCCTTAATCAAATGTCAGCCTACTATTGTTATTCTTCAAGAAACTAAGTATAGGGTTGTGCGATTGGTGGTTGGGCTTAATATTTGTTGCTCAGAGGTTAGCTGTGGCACAGGAATAGGGTTGTCCAGCTGGTGTCTAGCTTCTTGAGTACTTGGGCATGCCTCTCGATGGTAACCCAAGGTTTCCTCTTTTTGGCAACCTGTCATTGATTATGTCGAAATAAAGCTGGAGCATTGGAAGAGGCTTCTCCTCTCTAGAGGGGGCAAAATTACTTTGGCTAAGTCTATTCTTACTAACATCCCTCTTTACTACTTCTCGATATTTGCTTGTCCTAACAATATGATTAATTTGTTGGAAAAACTGATTAGGAATTTCTTATGGGAAGGTAGTAAGGAGTTTGGAGCCACTAATCTGATTAATTGGGAAACTACCTCAGTTTGGGTATTGGCAATGTGTAATCTCACTATTAAGAATCGTGCTCTAGCTAAATGAGGTTGGAAATTTCTTATTGAAAAGGATGATCTTTGGAGGCAGGTGATCACTTCTAAATATGTATGGAATGGGAATAGTTGGTGGCCTTTTATGATGGGCTCTCGGTTGCTTAAAGGGTCATGGATCCAAATTTCAGAAAATATTCTGCGCTCTAAGGATGGGTATTGGTGATGACACCAGGTTCTGGAAAGATAAATGGCTCATTTATTCGCCCCTCTACATGGAATTTCCTAGACTTTTCATAATTGTGACTTCTAAGGACTCAATGGTCAGTTATTGCTTGTCCGTCACTCTGTGTTTGGGACTTGAAGTTCAGAAAAAAAATCTTATTGATGTTGGAATTTGATGATTGGGTCGATCTTATCACTAAGCTCAAGGCTTAATAATAGAGATGATATTATCTTGTGGATGTTGGAAAATGATGGCTCCTTTTTAGTTAAGTCCTCTCCCAAGCTGGTTGTGAAGGAAGCTGCCCTGACCAGAAAAAATTCTGATCTTGTATGGAAAGCTAATTATCCTGAGAAGTTCAAAGTCTTCTTATGAATTTTGTCTTTTGAAAGGTTGGATACTTGTTATATAATCCAAAGAACCCTGTGGAATTATGCTCTCTCTCCCAAATCACGTGTTATCTGTAAAAGAAGTGAAGTGTCCTTGATGCATCTCTTCGTTTTTTGCTCCTTGGCCATGGATTGTTAGCGAAGATTATTTGATCTGCTCAACTTTCCGTGGCGTTGGCCTTGCAAAGCCTATGATGCTCTTCTTCAACTTACTGAAGGCCTTGGGTTTCATGCTCTGGTGAAATTTCTTCTGTGTGATGGGGTCTTTGTCCTTCTCGTGAGGCTTGGCTTTGAAAGAAACTCGAGGATCTTCTGTGGCCATGAACTAAGCAAGGACGCCTTTTGGGAGCTTGTTACTCTTTTTGCTTCTACTTGGTCTTCTGCCTCTAAATTCTCTATTACTGAATTCAGAGTCCATCTTTTATGACTAACTTAATCTGAGAGCCATTAATAAAATTTGAAAAGTTCTTGGCAACCAACTTATCAAGAAGGAAAGACTTCAAATTTGAGACTTTCACTGAATCAATATACCAAATTTTATTCAGAAATCACCAATTCTAGGTTCTTGTATAACCTGATAACCATAGATATTGGAATAAAACCACAGATATTCTTTTCCACCTTTGTCAAGGCTAATGAGCAGCAATCTAACCCATTAAGAGTTTGTGAAGAAATACTTATCAAACCCCCTAGTTGCTTAACAATGGCTTCAAAAACTAATATCTTCTATTCTAGTAAGGCAAAGGAAGGTTCTTGAACTAATCCAACCCCCATGGCTATGAATTAATTTTGTATCAGAATGAAGCTGATTAGGATAGTGTTCTAACTTCAGACGCAAATCCTCATTTTAATTTCCATTTTCCATCTATAGTGAAGGATTCAAAAGTCTTGATTCAACTTAATCAATGACTTACCGTCCATAAATGGATTAATTGTCAATTGGGACTATAATATTCTTCAAGAACCATATTAATCTCCTTCCAAGTGTAACGGGCAAACAATTTAGTAACCATCAGCGTAGAATCAAGCTTCAAGTCTATTACTTCTTTCTCTTTTTGAACCCAAGTGGAAATTTGAGCAACCCTTGGACCTTCAACACAGCTTCAAACTTATTTCTTCTCCAATCTGTAAGAAGAAGATTTCTACATAACTGCGACTGCATACCTTCTGCTAACCATCATGACATCCTTTAAATCAATAAGAAACCGGATATTCTGAATCCTTGATATGAATTTGAGTTTGAAGTCTTTCAAAAGCTGTGATGAAATCTCTAATCTTTAGCCGCCCATCCTTATCTACACTGGCGGGGACAAGAAGATTTTTCCTTCTGCCAGTAGCTTGCCAGATTGCACACTCGAAAAACCAACAAAACGAAGATCAAAACTTAGCTAAACAAATAACCTCACGATCATCTTTCCCCTTCTTTTGGAAATTTGAAGAATGCAGAATCTACACTAAACTAGAATCAAAACAATGCAAGGATGATAGAGAGAGGAAGATCTTTTTGTGAGTCGTATCTTCAAGGAAAAAACCATTTTCCTCACGCCAAATGCAAAAATAAGATTCCGAATGTAACCGCTTTTAACTTCCATTCTCAGCACGCAAGTAAACACAAACCTAACCCTTACGGAAGAGTGGGAAGCTAAACGGAGGGGAAGGCTAAACAGAGAGGGTTGAGGAAGAAGGAAAGGAGGGAGGAGAGAGCATTACCTTCTCTTTTTCCTATTATTTCTATCCCTATGTTGTCCAATGTTATAAATGAAGCATCAATATCTGTATTAGTTCCAATTCGAGAAAAACCTTCTCCTACTTATTTGTTTTTTACTACCTTTAATACCTTGTGTGTTTTTTTTTTTTTTTTTTTTTTGGGAATTTATTTTCTATCTTTGTTAAGTGTCTGTTCGTTACTGGATTTTTTCTATCATTTTCCTCAGATTTCTTGCCTGGACGTACTATAAAATGGGTAAGAATCAAGCGTACAAAGCGATGCAGAAAGCCAGGCTAGGGTCCTCGAGCTCGACAGGGCCAGCTGAGATTGAAGATGGAATGGTTTGTACCCTTTCACACTATAACCCTGCATATTTACTTCTATTGAGATGTTCATAATTGAAAATCTCCTTGTGATGTTCAGTTTTTGTACTGACTCAATATGTGGTAATTTCATGCTAGGGAAGTTTATAGCCTGTCAATATTATTTATTCCATTTTACTAGACTCAATGGGTCTGTGAATGAAATAATATGTCTGTCACATAGCTGTAGATTCATGATGAGTTCAAGGTTCAAATTGTCTTTTGATTCTTTGAGTTTATACAATGTTTAACTGTTAAAAAGAAAACATATACATCCTTCTTGAGGAAGGTAAACATATATATCAATAGTGTTCTGTTTTCCTACGTGCTACAGAACATATATGTAAGAATATTTTGGAGAAGGCAACATTTTGTGGTTTCTATGTTGTGTTAAGTTATTATTACATCTTTTTTCTTTTTTTGTTGCCATCACTTTCTCGAAATAAATAAGTGAGTCCTTCATGGACTGCATTGTTTAGATATGGATGACTTCTGTTTCTCATCTTAAAAAAAGATATTGATAACTGTTTAGTTTTACATTTTAATTGGAAGGATTGTTTTTCTCCAATCATTTGTTTATTATTCTAATACTGATTTTAAGTTCAAACTTTTTATCTGGCTTTAGTTTTATTTGAACATCCAGTGGCTACTTCTCTTATATTGAAATTCCTGAAGAAACAAGATGTTATCTTGGGTAAACGATGTATTGGCTTAAGTTAGGCTACAGCTGTTTAGAAGTAGCATAGTAATCTTGCATAATAATAAGAACAAATAGTTATTTTCCCTTTATGAATCATGAATAAATTAGTCTGATTCTGTCACTGCTTGGATCTTCATTTTGATGACTATATGATCTGTTGGAGAACAAAATCCAAGTTAGCCCTGGATAATTGGTTGATGACAGGCCTGTTATTAATGAAGTAAGATTTTTTATTTATATTTTTTTTGTATATAAGTTGAGACTCTGATGCTAATTATTCAACAGTATAATAGGGATATTATCTTCTCCTTTATTGTTATTGATGAGGACTGTCTCAGGTGGATGGTTCATTTCATTCACCAGCGTGGCATGCTGCTCGTTTGGCCAGCCTTAATACTTCTCACACAATTACCTGGGAGGAATATAAAAGGAAGCAAAAGGCGAGTTTCCGTGGATTAAATTTTCCAATTATTTCCTCGTGCATTAGCATCTAAATTTGGTTGTTTAACTTGTTCACCTTGCAAATGCTTTGCCTAAGTGTACAATTGGGTACATACTAGGATTGTACACACTATCCATGACGATATCATACTGTTGTCTTTTCAATTTGTAAGCAGCAGATTTTTTTTCTTAACGATAACGAAATTATCCATTATTTTTTTAACTGACACAGAATCTCTTATTATTACACTGAGAATAACAGATGTTTTTCTCTCCACAGACAACCAATCAGTGTCTGATATTTTTCCAGATCTGCCTTGGTCTAACATCATGGGGAATTGCATGTTTCCATGATTATTAACAAATTTACCTGATGTCTCCATGTGCTTTTTGGTGCCACAGGAAGATGAGTTGAAAAAGGGAGAGCTGGAAGCAGATACAGATAGAATGATGAAAGAATATAGAGCACAATTGGATGCTGAGCGGGCACGAAAACTTGCTCATGGAAGAAATCGTTCTAGTAGCAAGACTGGTCACGAAAAGGGTACGTTTGATGAATTTTGATATTAATTAGATAAATGAGATCTTCTGAACTGGTCAGCGTTACAGATAGGAAGAACAGAGAATTAAAGAAGCGGAGCAAAAAAAAGAGAAAGGTGCTGACATTGTTAAACTCTTACTATACCCCGATTCAGCTATATTGTGTTTTGATAATGCTTGCTCATTTGAGTTGAAAAATGTTAAACTTGATGATGCCACTCAAGTTACCAGTCATATCGATATTATGAGCACTATGAAATCATGAAAGATCCCTTTAGCACAAGGGTATTTCGGTGCCTAGGTTAATTTTATTCTAGTAAAATTATGGCTGCATTTTCAAGTTAATAAATTCTTATAAACCAGAGTTAAGATTTCATATCAAAGGATTGTACAACGAGTGTGGGAAACTAAACTGAACTCTCAAACTCAAGTCTTGAATGTATCATGCTCGAAAGAGACACTAAAAGTTCTGCAAAGGCTAATCATCCATGATTATTTTTCTCAATTCTATCTTAACCATCATACATGATTCCTTTTTTCAGTAACTGCGAGCCTCTTGATTATCAGACTATGTAAAAATAGCGTCCTTTTTACTTTTGATGTTGTAGCATTCCAAGAGGAAATCTTCCGAGTCTAGCTCCTCAAGTTCATCCTCTGATTCATCCAGCAGCGACGAAGAGGAAAGAGAATCTAGAAGATCCAAGTCAAAATCAAAGAGATCTAAGAGGGAGAAGAAGCATAGGTCGAGAACCAAGCACTCTTCCAGTGACAATGAAGAAGAGGCAGATGGTCCTGTGCCACTTTCAAGATTCTTTGAGAAAGTGAAGAATTAAGGGGCATTTGTTCTGTGTAACGTTTATAGAATTTCCAGTCTTGAAATAGCATATTTGATCCTCTTCATTTTCTTTTGAATTTGCATTTACACGTTATTTCGATTATTGGTTTTCTGAAGTAGGAGCGGTCCATGTCGGAGAAGATTGGACCCACGTGATGATGCAAATTACCGAATGTGAACAACCAAACCGAGTGATCAAAACTGCAAGTATTCCAAAGTTACACTCACTCACTCAGCAACAGTTAGTTTTGTTCCATTTTCATGAGGATAATTCTTCTGCCGGAAAACAAGTTAGAAATCTGCAACTATAATTGAATTTAAAATGAAATTATTGTCATGTGTATTTTATAAATGTAAAACGTATGTCTAGTGCAAATTTAGTGAAGTTTCGAAGAATTTATTTTTTTAAGAATTTATTTTTTAAAACAAAAAAAAGTTAAATAGTTACTGGATGGGGCCAAATTCTAGGTTGGGGTGGAGATGACAAAATTTTGACATATCTGCAGTAACTCGAACATGCGACCTGTTGTATTCTACAGGTACTCCACCTCCAGTTGAATCTTAAATTGAGACAGTATATGTATTATAAATGGGCAGTTTAATTTCTTAAACCCGACCCGATCGAAAATCTCCATTGACTAAATCTAATTTCTATCCAATTTTGGAATTTAAATGTTTCTTTTCTTAGGAAATCTTGAAGTACTTTTCATAAAAAATTATACACTTATCCAAATGTTGGTACTTTCCAAACTTTTTTCCTTCCCAAGAGCTCTTATCAAACTTAGAAAAACCTTTTATAACCTTTTTTTGGTTCCAAATCTTTTTTTTTTTCACCCCTCTAACATTTGTCTTCTTGATCTAAAGTAAATTTTTATTCTTTTCTTTTATTTTCATGTCGAACAGTTTGAGATTGTATGGATGTCAATTGTGATCAAGATAATTTTTGCTAGAGTGAGGCAATGCAGAATTGTAGATAAGAGCGGCTATTTGTTGATGCCAGATTTTGGCCAAGAGAAGATACACATGACCTCCACATGATAACAAATGTATATTTCAAGTTAGAAGTTTTAAGTTACCTTTGATGGAGCCATTATGGTCTATTTATAGGTGATTTGATCTACGATTTATCTTAAATCTACTAGGACTAGGATATGAGATTTTACTAATCTTTGGTAAAAATGATTTATCTTAAATCTACTAGGACTAGGATAAGAGATTTTACTAATCTTAGGTAAAAATAGGATAAAATGAATTATGAAAAGATCTTATCTATGTTACCTCATATTATCTTGATTTTTGGCTTTATTTGGTCACACCAAAATTCACCCATATCATAAATGATAGTTCAAAGTCGTTGCAACGAGGGATTAAAGTCCAATGCTCGGAATAAGGGGATAATTGATAGATGGCAATCAAATAGGAAAGATTACCGAAATTCTGCTATTTTTAGCTGTGCATTGGTCATGTGGTCAACTATTGCACTTCTATTACACCCATCTCCAGGAGAGATGGCGCTAATGGGTCCCAATATGAACCTTGGTTTGTCAAGATTGCCGAGAAAGCCTTCGTGATTATCAGTAGAGCGTGTGGAAAATGACTCACCAAAACATTATGTTTCTCCCACTGTGGGAGTCTCTAAATACAAATGGGGGGTTGCTGTGGAGAATGTGGAGTTTCAGTCACAAGATAAGTCAGTATGTCTCTCTGAGAAAAGGAACTCCTCTTTGATAAATCAAATCTTGGAAAAGAGACGATAATGAGTGCTCCTATTCCTATTGCTGATATTAAACAAGCTCCTTTCTGGTAGAAAGTTGAGAACTCGGAAGAAAAGGGCTAGAATGATTATGGTTCATAATCCAGCAGAATGGAATGTTCCATTTTCATCAAAGAGAGGGTATTCATGATGGAGGTGGGAGGGAGAAAGAGGGGAACAAGGCTCGTGTTGCTTCTTTGGATACAAATAATGTGGCGTACAGTTTTGATTTGGCAGAGGCTGCGGGACAGTCCTTCCAAGAGACATGAGGATTCTTTGTTGGAATGGCGGAGGTTTGGGCAACCCGAGAGCATTTATGTGACTTGTTCGTTTAAAATCCTGAGTTGGTGTTTGTGTCTAAACAAAAAATGTGGTGTTGAGGTGTGCAGTCAAATCAAGTATGGCCGTAAGTTCTATGGTTGTTTACTGGTGGGTAGTATTGGTGCTAAGGATGGACTTTGCCTTTTCTGGCAGAATTCTGCTTGTGTTCGTGAGAGAATTGAATTCTCAGCGGAAGGGAATAATCTCTTTGTGTCATTACATTTGTTTTAAAAATAACAAAATAGAACTAAAAATAGGATAAACAATTAAATAGCAGGATGCTTTTTAGAAGAATTAAGGATAGAAGAATCTTACCTTTGAAGACCGTTTTCGTGAGTAACTTCTTTTCCAAGTCACGAACCAATGAGAAGCTCCAACAAGAACACAAGAACTTTTCTTCTTTGAGAATACCACCATAATAGAAACCTTACTATTCTCTTGGAAGAATCAAAGAGGAGGTGTGAGCTCTCTTTTAATTTTGGCAACAAAGTTCTTGGGGAGAGAAGAGAGTTGAAGAGGGAGAGAATTCTTGAGATTGAAATTAGTAAAAAAATAAACTTCCCTCCCCTTCTCTTTATGTAAGTGCTATGAGAGAGAGGAGAATAACTTCCACATTTGAGGAAGTTATTTCTCTAATAATAATATAATAATACTATTATTAATTAATATTAAGGGCTTTTTTCAAATATAGCAAAAAGAATCAAAATATTTATAAATATAGCAAAATTTCACTGTTTATTTGCGATAGACCGCGATAGACTATTATTTGTATCACGATAGACATAGATAGTAGTCTATCGCTATCTATCGCAAATAGATTATATATTTTGCTATTCATCGTAAATATTTTCAGCAGTTTTGCTATTTAACATAATTTCTCTAATATTAATTTAATTATATTATATTAAATCAAACTTAATAAATAAAATTAAATAAAATTAAATAAAATTAACTAATTAATTAAATATTTTACATTTAATTTAATTTTTTTTTAAATCATATTTAATTTAAAATTTGAATCATATTCAAATAACCTTATCTCACATAACCTATAGTTTTAATATGAATCTCATTCATATTAATTTTAATCAATAGTTTTTATATGAATCTCATTCATATAATTAATATTTAAATCTCATTTAAATATTCATCTCTCTTATAATATAAAGTATAAAATTTCATTCAAAATAAACTTTATATTATAATGTATCTATATACATACATTATATTAATTGTATCACATACAATTAATCCCCTTATTAATTTGAACATTTCAAATTGACCAAAATATTTGATTCTTATACTAATCGTTTATGAGCTAGGAAGGGGACCTTATGGACTTATAGTTAGAAGCTCCAATGATATGTGATTAATCAATTGAATTTTTTAATTAGATTAATCAATATTCCCTTATGGACTATAAATTTTGTGTCTGCATAATTCACTAATCAACAATAAGTTGACCCTTCACAAGTTACTCAAAACTATAGTTGGGTCAAATTATCGTTTTACTCCTGTAGTTATATCTAACTCCTTAAGTACTATTAATCCCTCTAATGAACAAACTGTTTATAGTCCAAATATAAACTAACCCCTCTCGGGCCAGTGAGAGGGTGAGGTCTCATTGTTAAGGGAGTAATTTATCTACTTACCCTAAACACAAGAAGGAGTGAATTCCATCTTGTGAAGATATGTTCCTAGCTCCATAATCAGACAAATCCCCAAAATGGTAGGCTTATTGAGTAGGCGATTTCGCCACTCTCACCCATACAGATTAAAGGATTGCTCTCATAGACAGGAGTTCATAACTCACTCAAGATTCAGATCGAGTTACCTATAGTCATCCTATAAAATGTTAATTTCTACAATTAACGACGTTGTATAGAAAAATTAAACATTTCGCTGTCTGGTCTTATACAAACACTTTGCATAGGACACCCCCATGCACATGTCTCCACATGAACGATTAGGATCAAATCGTTTGTAACACTTTACAACTCCTTATAACAATTACAAAGTGGGTATCCGTAGTGTTACCGAAATAAGGCACCCAACCTTATTCCTATACTACAAACCTTTTGGTTATTACTTGAACATGATCCAACCTTGTATGTCAACCATATATATGTTTAAGTTTACATAAAATAACCATGGAATCTTAGTTTATTGGATTGTGTTTAATGCATAAGATAGATAAAAGATTGGACGCGAAGGTGTCGTCTTCCATACCAAGGTAGGACATGATGAAGACATGTGCTAAGCTTAAGTGTCAAGCTTGGAGGAAAGGATTGGATGACAAGGCTTGTCATCTATGTCGCACCCCCTCTCGAGCTATCCTCTTAACCCGAAAAGAGGCGTGACGACAGTAGACATCGATTTTTACGACATCTACTATCAACTTAACTCTCCTCAAGTTCCTTACCAAGCACCCGATAATAGAATTATAACTCACATCCAGGCCATAAATAATCTCAAATTAAACTTTATAATAATAACAACATAGTTTACAACTTCCACTCCTTAGACCCTAATCTGTACAATGCTAAGTCTACGTATAAATTTTTACAAAGTTCAAATTAAGTAGCAGATCTAGACGAGTTCGATGAGTAGGCTAAGCACCCAAGTTTCGCTTGCTACCTAAAAAGTAGAAAACATTTGAAAACATGAGCTAGGTTGCCGAGTGAGTGATAAGTTTAGAAAACCATGCTTGACTTAAAAGCTCAACGAAATCATGCTTGATAAACAAATAGTAAAGCTTTTGGAAGCTTATAAACATTTGTATGTTTTGAAAGATTTTTCCTTAGTTGAGGCGTAGTAAACTCAACGCTGCTCAACGTCGAAAACAACCTTAGTTGGGATGAAATAATCTCATCATACCCAACGTCGAATAACCTTAGTTGTGTGGAGTAATCTCAACACAACAATGTAAAAGTTCCCTCTATGTGCACATAGGAATTATAACCCGGACTGCCCGTGTACCTTCTTTAGTCCTTTAGTAATGGGGTCCCAATATTAAGGCTGCCCATATGCCTTCTCTATGTCCTTCACCATTGGGGACCATCTTTAGAAAATAAAGCATACTAAATCATTTATAAACACGAGTTAAACAATTCCTCAGAATTTTCAGAGTATTTCTCAAATAGCATGCTTTTCACAAAGCTCGATATCAATAAACATCATGCTTAAAATCATGTAAAAGCATGTTCAAAATCATATAAAGAAACACATGCTTTATCAAATTCAACTCATGCCAGAAATCTCGTATTTTGCAAATAAACCGAGCATTCTAGAAATATCAAGAGAATAAATCATTTTAAACAAAATTAAGTCACTCACAACTTGTCCTGAGCTCCTAATGGGTTATATGCTTCCCTTAGCTCCTTCTGGCCTGGAATAAATTAATTCCTTTGTCAATATCCTTAAAATTCCCTTCATGACATAATTTAAGTCATTTTAGCTCAAAATAGCTCACCCACAAGCTTTTAGCCAAACTGTCCAAAAGTGGAAAACTGCCCCTAGGTGTGTCCAACAGCCCTACAACACGCTCACCCAACCAACCTAACCTCAAATGAGCAGCAAACCTCGCACAGCACGCTGCCCTAGATGCCCAGTCGCTGCCTTGCACACACTGCCCCTCGTGGGCGACAGTCTTTGCACATCTACGACCGAAATAACCTTAAAAGAGGTAGGGCACATGCGAGTCTGCATCACCAGCCTGCGTTGTGAGCCTCAGCGAGACCAGTGAGACTTGTCTCGCTCAACCCTTACACGCACACAGCGGCACTTCCTGCTCACAAGCGAGACCTATCTCGCCTCCACAGCCTGCACACCGATAGAAACACCTCTCGCTCATGCTTGGACGACCAATGGCGTGTTGGCCAGTCTCCTGGGTGTAAAAAACACGTCAAAATAACCTTAAAGGATTCTTACCTCCGGCCACTGCCTTAGCTTGCTTGCACGCACAACTCCTTCAAAACGCACCTGGCAGCCTCAAAAACACTGTTTTCACTTCCAGCTACCAATGGTAATGTTTCTAGCCAAAATTAGACTTTGCTTCCTCTTACAAACTTGTAGATAATTGTCTTGGCTATCTTACCTCAAAATTTTAACCTCTATCTCTTCTTCCTCCACCAGATATCACTAAATATTTTCACTTTGCTCTAGTTTACCCAATAGTCGAAGCAAGCTTGAGTTTCTGATGAAATTTGAGTCCTTCCTCAAAGAGTTTCTTTTCGAAAACCCTCTCAATGAAACTAGACTCAAGGTGGAACAATTGAGTGAAAGTTCATTAGAGAGTTCAAAGAGTGAGTTAGCTACAAAGAAGAGAGAAAAGAGTTCGAGAGAGAGTCGTAGTGCCATTCGAGTTCCGATGTGAAGGCCAAGGAGATCTCGATGGTGCTTCCTTAATCAAGAGCCTCTTTTTAGTAGAGTTTCCCTTTCTTTACACTCTTTATATTGTTTAAACATGTTGCTTTAAGCTATGAGTGGCTAAACTCTTTAATTTCACTCTTCATGGTTTTGTTGTAATGATTATTCTTTTCTTTGTTATTGTGCTTAAATTCTTGTTGAATGACCATGTTTGAATGTTAAATTAGATGTATGGTTGAAAGATTGTATGTCTACCTAGATCTATAACAAAGAATTATTGTTAATCTCTCATGAAAATAGTTAGGTTAACAATAAAAGTTGCTAAAGACTATGCTTAATGCCATGTAATTTGTATTGGCTTCAAGAAATTGGTAATCAATTGAGTTGCATGAGAAAATGTTGTTCTTGAGAGAAAATAACTGGGATTTATGTTTCTAGACTTAAGCATAAGAATTACAATAAACTTATGAACCCTAGAATGTTGCATGATGAAGTAAACAAGGAATCTTTACCCTAGAACTCTCCTTGACTCTTGTGCTTCTTATTTTATTTGCTTTTCCTTTTTAGTTTTCCAAAATCACAACTTCAATTCCAATCCTCAAATAAAATTGATTCAAGTCTAGAATAGCTAAGTAACTTAAACCTTCACAATTGGATCCTCAGTGGAACGATATTCGAACTTAACCATCTTATATTATAACTTGACCCGTACACTTGCGGGTAACAAGAAAAGTGCACATTAAGTTTTTGTCTCCGTTGTCAGGGATCCAAAGAATGATTTTATTTGCTTAATATTCATTAGAATTGATAGATTTTAATTTGAGGTCTATATTATTTGGTTGATAATTTTGTCGGTTTATGCCTTGTGATAATACTAACCTCCTCCCTCTTGATCTTGAGATTGATAGGATGTAAACCCTAACCTCTATTTTCCTTTGCTTTGCTCAAGTTAAAGATCATGGTTTAAGGTTGGCTAGGGTTGGCTTGAATGAGTAGGAATGCATGTGGAATTCTAGTGCACTTTAAGTAGTTATGATTTCTATTTTTCTTCTTCCATTTACTTTTGTTAAAGAATAAAGGGATGGAATAAATGGTGTTGTAGAACAAGGAGGTGGGGCTGGACTTAGGAAAATTTCTGCTAGGTGTGAAGAAAATCTAAAGTGAAAGGTAAAAAATTGGAATTAATTTAGGGAAAAATGTAAAATTAAGGAATAAATACTAAATTAAATTAAAATGATTATTTAAAGGTAAATAATATTTAATTTGGATGGCGAGGATGAGAAGAAAAGAGAATAAGCCACGTTAAAGCAAGGAGGTGTGTGGCCAAAGCTGATTGGCTGGACTGGGCAGTAGCTCGAACTCTAAGCAAGCAACTGAATTACAACGTTGGTTCTCCTGATTCACTCGTGATATTTTCCCCATTTTTGGACCAAAGAGAGCTCTGTGAGTTAGAAATCCAACCTAGGGCTGCCAGAGTGATTTGAGGTCGGGAAGCTTGATAAAACTTGAAAATACCGAAGGTTGTCGCAGAAACTGAGCAAACCAGACAAGTTAACTTTGAGGAATTTTTCAAGGACACTCGGGAAGGTTTTTGAAGCTGAATTTCCTTGGTAAGTTAGTTAAGAGGTTACCCTTGAGCTCCATAATTTTTAATTGAATTTTATTTGAAAGGAAAAGGTGTTTTGGAGCTGTGAAAAATCGAGTTGAAAATAGGAGACTACTAGCCCAAGTGAGCTGGAGGTTGCCCAGAGAGCCTGCCCACACTTGTCGCAGCCCCCCCTCCCCCCCCCAACCTGCACACCTTGTGCGGCACACGCCAGCGCCCCACGCCCCTACTAGCACCCTGTTGCCCACCAGCTGCCCACAGCCATCTTAGGTAATTTTGGGTATTTTTGGACTCTAAGTGATATTTCCTTGAATAATTGCCCTTAAAATGGGTAAATATAAATTTTAAGCTGATTTTTGGATATTTTGAGAATTTTACAAAATGATCCCTAAAGTGGTGGAAATGATGAAAAAGGTGGAAAATAAACTTGATATGGACAATGTGGATGGAAGTTAATTAAATAATGTGTGTAAGGACTTCAAGGAGAGGATCTAATGGCTCGTAAATGATATTTCAGGTCACATTGAGATAGGAAAAGCTTATAAACCCCGAGGAACAGGCCCGGATTGTGAGTGACACTCATTTTTCTTTAAAAAGGACTCCATTTATAATGCTTAGCCGTGATTTCTTATAAAATGTGATTTGATGATGATTTGCTAAATGTTAAGTATGATTACTGTATTACTTGGTTTAATGGCATGAAAAGCATGAATTATCTATTTTTCACAAGTTTTTAGAAAGCATGTATAAATGATGCTATTTATTGAGGAATAATCTGATTTTCCATGAAATGTTTTATAATGAACTTTTTATGCAAAGCATACTTGTTTCCTAAAAAGTTTTCTAAGGGACCCAATGCTGAAGGACGTTGAGAAGGCATACGGGCAACCCTGTGATATGAAGGAACTCAATGTTGAAGGACGTTGAGAAGGCAATTGAGTATCCTAGGGACCTAGTACTGAAGGACATGGAGAAGGTACTTGGGCAGCCCAGATGGCTTCTATGTGCACATAGTAAGGTACGACGCTATTGTGTTGAGATTACTCCACATCAGCTAAGGCTCTTCGACATTGGGTGTGTTGAGTTTACTCCGCCCCAACTAAGGTTTGTTTTCGACGTTAAGTGTGTTAAGCTTGCTCCGCCTCAACTAAGGGTATTTTTGAATGTTAAGGATTGGTTAATGAGTTTGTAAATTGTATTTAATCGAATGACTTTGCATATGTTTTCTACGTTATTTAAGCATGATTTTTATGATATAACTATGTTTTCCTTAAATGCTAAGCATGTTTTATCCTTAAAGTTGTGTTTTCAATGTTATGTCACTCACTGGGCATTCAACTCACGTTTTTCCTTGTTTTCTTTTCCTTCCAGGTAGCGAAAGAGTTCTTGGTGCTTAGCCTACACGAGCCTCATCTTGCTAGAATTCCAAGTTATCAAGGACGCTTTCCATCACTGTTGTAGTATGTGTAAATAACTATGTATATGTGGCATGTAGATATAGCGCGTTAATTGTTGGGAAGTGAGAACAGACACTGTGTATATGGTCAAAGTTTGTTTGTAATTGTGCTAAAGTTTCTGTTGGAGTAAATATGTATCTTTATGTTGCTATTACTGTCAGTTTGGTGGTTTTAAATATTTTATGATTTAGGGCTATATACTGTGGGCGGTAAGTTAAATCATGTCTTCATTAGGTTAGTCAGGTACAGGTGGGCGGTGAGCTTCACAAGAGGGGTGAAGTTTACTGTCCTCACATCTTCTTCCAGGTTAAAGAGGGTAATCTGAGAGGGGGTTTGACAAATTGGTATCAGAGCAAGGGTTTTGGGATTAGGATCATGCATTGTAAAGTAGAAATATGTATTGTTATCATATAATGATGCTATGTCATAATATAGGAAACATGCCACATCGTAGCAGGCGAGGTAGGCAAGCTGTAGCCAAAACTCCGGAAGCTACCGGGAGTCGAGGAGAGATGTCTGAGGGTGAATCAAGTCATCCTCAAGCCGGGGTTAACATTGAGGAACAGATCTTTACCAAAATTGCTGAAAGGTTGGCTGTAGGTATCAGATCGTTCAGTCTGACCTCGAGAAGAAATATGGAACTGAAAGATTGAAAGCTTTAGCTGCTACTACTTTCGAAGGCACCGCAGATCTTGTCGATGCAGAGGTATGGCTCAACCTGCTTGAAAAGTGTTACCGTGTAATGAGATGCCCTGACGATAGGAAGGTAGAATTGGCGGTGTTTCTGCTCCAGAAGGGGGTGGAAGATTGGTGGAGAGTAGTGGAAAGCAGGAGGGGAGGAACAGAAAACATAAGTTGGAACCATTTTAGAAAGCGTTCCAAGATAAGTATTGTTCGAAAGCATTCCATGATGCCAAACGGAATGAACTTAAGCTAGTGCAAGGGATGATGACGATGGTAGAGTACGAAAAGAAATATACTGAGCTATCTAAGTATGCCATCAGCATTGCAGCTGATGAGGCCGATCGTGTAAGAGATTCGAAGAAGGATTGTGGGAGGAAATTCGTACTCCCGTGACTGCTAGTGCAGAATGGGTAGACTTTTCCAAGTTGGTAGAGGCAGCTATGCGTGTTGAACGAAGTCTAGCGAAAAGGAAGATGGAAGGTGAATCAGTTAGAAGTGGATGTGCAATTCACTCGACTAGTGCTATTCAGGATCAATCTGGCAGAAGCAGTAGTAGAAGATTTGTGCCAGGCGTGTCAGGTAGAGGGAACTTCAAATCTTGATTAGGGGGACAGGCTACCTCTAGGGCTAGTACAGGGGGGAGCATGCAGAGGTAGAGATCGAGGAGTTTTAGTGGCCCTTTAGAACCCGTGGAAGGTTCACGGGGTGGACAGCCAGGCGAATCCACAGCTAGTTCGGCGAGGAAACCATTATGTCCTACATGTGGGAAATATCATTGGGGATAGTGTACGAGTCGAACCAACATATGTTATAACTGTGGACAAGCAGGTCATTTTAGACGGGAGTGCCCCCAGTTGGTGCAGGAGGATAAAGTCGAGCAGAGAACTGTTTCGCATACAGTTAGTCAACCACCGAAAACTTGCTGTAGGAGACGACAAGGGAACCAGTGGGTCGAGACAGAAGAGACCTGCTTGACGACCACGATAGCAAGGGAAGGTCTTTGCTCTGACATAACAAGAAGCTGAAGTTGTTACTGGTACACTTTCTATTTGTCACATTTCTACTCATGTGTTATTAGATCCTAGAGCTACTCATTCTTTTGTTGCTAGCATGTTTACTGTGAATATTGATAGAAAACTAGAACCTTTGTCTGAAGAATTGTTTATTTATACGCCTATTGGCGATGTACTAGTAGCTAGCAATGTGTATAAAAACTGTGTGGTTGAAATAGCTAGGGTAACCATGACAGTGGATTTGATTCCTTTAGACATCCAAAAGTTTGATGTTATCTTAGGGATGGATTTCCTTTCTAAATATCGTGCCTCCATGGATTGTTTCTGGAAGGAGGTTGTATTTAGAGGACCTGAAGGGATTGAAGTTGTCTTTAGGGAGGATAGAAAAATTCTCCCTACATGTATGATATCTGCTGTTAAGGCCAGGAACTTGTTGAGCAAGGGTTGTACAACATACCTTGCACATGTTGTTGATACACAGGTTAGTAAGCTAAAGCCAGCGAATATTCCTGTGGTATGTGAGTTCCTGGACGTGTTTCATGATGAACTACCAGGTTTACCGCCTGATAGGGAGATAGAGTTTTCTATTGATCTGATACCAGGGACTGCACCAATTTCACAAGCTTCATACAGGATGGCTCCAAAGGAATTGAAAAAGTTAAAAGTTCAGTTACAGGAGTTGATTGACAAGGGGTACATACGACCCAATGTGTCACCATGGGGAGCACCTGTATTGTTTGTAAAGAAGAAAAATGGGACACTTAGATTATGTATTGATTATCCCTAGTTAAACAAGGTAACAATACGTAATAAGTACCCACTGCCTCGTATTGATGACCTATTTGATCAACTTAGGGGTGCATCAGTATTGTCTAAGATTGATTTGCGATCTACGTATCATCAGTTGAAGATTAGGGAGTCTGATATCCCTAAAACTGCATTCAGGACAAGGTATGGACATTATGAGTTTCTTGTGATGCCTTTTGGGTTAACTAATGCTCCAACAGTATTTATGGATCTCATGAATCGAGTATTTCACTCGTACCTTGATTGGTTTGTTATAGTATTTATTGATGACATACTGGTGTACTCCAGAAGCAAAGAGAAGCATATTGAACATCTTCGGATAGTATTGCAGATGCTACGTGATCAGAAGCTGTAAGCTCTAATGTCACACCCCCTCCCAGATTACCTCCTAGGAGTAGGTGCAACCTATACACATACACGTCATCTTATATCTTGAAACACAACTCAAAACCAGATCAAATGTACAAATGTTTATACTAATGAAACATTATAAGGTAATCATAAGTTTTACATAAGGTTTCTCAGCTCACAATTTATCATATAAGTGTATTTGTTCAGCATACAGTACAAAACCCACGCTCGTTATGCCACAAAAATCATATATGACAAAATATGTACTTAGACTGAGTATTTACAACTATCCTAGAGAACTAAAACTAAGTAAGCCCAGACGAGGATCTTCTGTAGGCTAGGCGTCCCGGACACGCTCGCTACCTGAAACGAACAACAATAAACAAAAAGGCGTGAGCTTAAAGCCTAGTGAGTGACTAAAATATCAATTATAATCTAATCCTTGAGTTAATGTTGATCATAACACTACTATATATCTTGTTAGTACAGGTTGCTGGATCACTCATGCCATTCAACAAGATAGCATAGATATCTTTCTAAGAAGCAGCGGAGCAAAGCTCAACGCTATTAACCTCATATCAAGTATTCTGTTCCTAATATTCATATATTCATATATACATACGCCTTCACATTTCGTTCTTCGACGTTTCAACACTCAAGTGCCTTCTCATAATGTCCCTCAGCACTGAGTTTCATCATAAATTCACTGCTCAAGTGCCTTCACTCATGGTCTTTCAGCACTGAGCCTTCATGTACTGATTTCCATATGCCTTCCACAAGGTCCTTCGGCATTGGAAACTATCTCAATCAATTTCATTAGTGCCTTCACTCAGGGTCCCTCGACACTGTGTATCTTATATCATATCTCCATAGGCTTTCACACAGGGTCCTTCGGCCGTGGTTTGCATTTAGATAACACACATACAGGAATTCACATAATATACTCATTTTCACTTGCACATTATTAACGATGATCCTTGGACAAATTAGAGAGCCATTCACGGTTTGTCTTAGGCCCCAAGCGGATTGTATGCTTTCCGAGCTCTTCTTGGCCTGTAAAACACATTTCTCATATTAGGTTTCCTTTGGATTCCTTTTTCAAAATCATTAGGTATGCATATCAGTAACTAGCGATATTCTATATTACTAGCGAGATTACCAGCGAAATTCACATTACAGGGTACTGCACTAGCGAAACTGGAGTGAATTATACTAGCGATATCATCTTAAGGAGCGATACCTAGTGAGACTTCAGCGAGAGTTGTGAGACCCAGAGCTCCTTTGCGTTTATCAGCGACACCCGTTCTGCTGCTCACTCTCCCGCTCCTTAGCGATACCACTATCTGGCGACACTTGATATCACAGTTTTCCTTCCTTCCCCTCAAACTCTTCCTTTATCCTACTAAAAACCATATTACAACCAAAATCAGAACTTCCCTTCTTCTACAATCTTGTAAAGTATTGAGTTTCCTAGCTTACCTCAAAATTTGAGACCATGACTCGTCTTCATTTGAGAATTATTCCCAAATAACTTCGGTTGCCTTGATTTGCTTAGCAAGTTCAACTCCGCTTACTTCTTCCTAGAGATTAACACATTTTTGCTCGGATTTAGCTTAAACATCCTTCATGGAAGTTGCTAAGAATTGACTCAACTTACTTACCTCAAAATTTCAGTTCCAGCTTCGACGTCCTCGGTTCACTCTCCTTCAAACACCGATTGGTGTCCAGATCTATTAGTAACAATCAAGCTTCTGGTTCCAGCTTCAAAATCATCATGAAACTGATCTGATTTCTACTCAAATTTGATATAAGTACCTTCTTCTACCTCTCCTCGTTGTTCGTCTGCGAAATGGAGTTAATCTGAGTTAGAAAATATATCAAAAAAGGCTTAATTATTCGATGCACTCCTTTATATGTCAATATAAATCACTGACTTACCAGCTCTAACATCATCCTCTTTCTGGAATTAGCCAACGCCACCTTCCGCGCATGGCTTCGGTAACACATAGTCTCAACTTACTATGCCACTGATTGCTCAACGCCGAATAGCCGATTACCGCATGGCCCTCTCGGCCACTTTTCTATGCCCGACGCATACCATCCTTCAACGCATAGGCCTTTCCAACGCATAGCAATGCTAATTCCTAGCACTTAGTAGCCTTCAACGCGTACTTCTATTAACGTATATTGCACCCTTCTTCCTTCACATCAACTTCCACGTCGAGCTGCCTTCTTCAACGCATGCCTACCAGCGGCCACTCTTGGCAGCTTAGACATACCTTCAACGCATGGTCACCCATCACATGACCAACACTTAACCATTTTGACTCTCCCACAACTTGGCCATAATTCTTCTTACTCTCAATAACAAGTACGGGGCTTACATCTAACCTCTATTATCCTTAGCTTTAGCAAAAGATAAAAGTCATGGTTAAAAGTTTGGGTAGGGTTGGCTTGAATGAGTAGGAAAGCATGTGGAATTCTAGTGCACTTTAAGTAATTGTGATTTGGTATTCTTCTTTTTCCATTAACCTTTGCTAAGGTATAAAAGGGATGGAGTTAATGGTGTTGTAGTACAAGGAGGGGGGCTGGCCTTAGGAAATTGTTGTGGAACATGAAGGAAAGCTTAAGTCAAAAGGTCAAAATTTGAAAATTATTCAAAAATTATTTGGGAAAAATGTAAAATTAGGAAATAAATATTAAATTAAATTAAAATGGAAAATTATATTTAATTTGGATGTTTAGGATAAGGATAAATGAAGAGAAGACACGTTGAAGCAAGCTGGTGAGTGACTAAAGCTGATTGGTTGGTCTGGGTAGCAGCTTGGACTTTAAGCAAGCAGCTCAATTAACCCGATGGTTCTCCCGATTCCCTCGTGCTATTTCCACCATTTTTGGACCAGAGGAAGCTCTCTTAGTTAGAAAGACGACCTAGGGCTGCCGAAGTGATTTGAGGTCGGGAAGCTTGAGAAATCGTCAAAATATTGAAGGTTGTCGCAGAAACCGAGCAAATCAGACGAGTTAGCTTTGAGGAATTTTTCAAGGGTGCTCGGGAAGGTTTTTGGAGCTGAATTTTCTTGGTAAGCTAGTTAAGAGGTTAAACTTGAGTCCCATAATTTTATTTGATTTTTATTTGAAAAGAAATGGTGTTTTGGAGCTCTGAAAAATCAGGTTGGAAATAGGACACTGCTGGCCGAAGTTGCCAAAGCTGCCCACCCCGACGCCCAGTGTCACGGTCATGCTTGTCCAGGGCATGTTACCCGTGGCCGCATGCCCGCCTCGACCCCTTTTTATCATGCCTTCATGTTATGTATTTCATTTTACTAGTTAGTTTACTTTCTTAGTACTTTTCCTTGTACGTGACCGCTCACCACTTTGCATATGCAAGTGTGACATTTCCAAAATTGTTCAGAATGTACTATATGGGGGTGAGACTAACCATCAAATCCTCATATCTGGAGTTGTGAGCTATAAAGCCGTTGTTGTCCCTTATTGCTTTCTAGCCTTACAACAAACCTTGTTTTCTCAAACATGCTTTCAAATGTTTGCGAAAACCTTTTCCTCTAAACCCGTTTTCAAAACCATTTTCTCCCGAACGGGGGCAGAGGCTGCAAGAGGCACTCGGTGTGCTGTAGGCGATTCGAATGTGACCAGGCTGACTTGTTTGCGAGCGAGAACAAGTGCCGCACAATCGCTTTGTAAGACGCGAAAGTTGCGATTGTAACAGTTGGTATCAGAGCCAAATTGGCTCCTAGGAGAAATGTCGACAAATATGTCAAACCCGAAACAGCTGAACAAGTACCAATCGGATCGGTTGGTAGAGATAGAGGAGCAGATGCTCTACCTGAGAGAAGTACCCGATGCTATTCGATTCTTAGAAACGCGGGTACAAGAAATCTCTGAGAAAACTGATGGGATTGAGGCGGTAGCTGGCCGCTTGGACGGAATGCCCGTCAAAGAGTTGCTATTGAGGGTGGAGACCCTGGAGACAAAAGCTACAAGACCAAGTAGCTTCAAGCGTGGAGATAGCTCGTCTGGCTCGGTGGCCCATATGGAGGAACGTGTCAAGGAGCTCGACAGCACTCAGAAAGCGATAATCTAGATGGTAACCGAGTTGTCAGAAGATTTTTGGACTACACTAGATGTCGTCAGGACAGAGATTGCAGATTTCAGTGCGAGAGTGAATCTCACCATGAGAGCGGTGGGAAACCAAACCCCAGCTGGGGGTGCAGTCAAATTCAATCGGGTGAAAATACTCGAGCCTAAGCCCTTCTGTGGGGCTCGAGATGCAAAGGCTCTAGAAAACTTCATATTCGACATGGAGCAATATTTTAGAGCCGCAAATACGACTGCTGAAGAGTCAAATATTACCTTGGCGACAATGCACCTGGCAGATGACGCCAAACTGTGGTGGAGGTCCCGTTATATAGACATACAAGAGGGCAGCTGCACTATTGATACTTGGGAGAGACTGAAACATGACTTGCGTTCTCAGTTCTTCCCCGAAAATGTTGAGATCATAGCTCAACGAAAACTCCGAGAGTTGAAGCACATGGGCCTTGTCTGAGACTATGTGAAACAGTTTGCAGGCCTAATGTTAGACATTCGTGATATGTCCGAGAAAGACAAAGTGTTCTGCTTTGTTGAGGGCTTGAGACCATGGGCAAAGGCGAAATTGTATGAATAGAGAGTACAGGATCTCACGTATGCTTACACAGCCACCGAATGACTGTTTGACCTCAATAACGACTCTCAAGACACCAGACGACAGTCGACGTCCTCTAACGGGGGAAATAAGAACAGTTGTGCAAGTCCTCTTCGAATTGTTGGAGGAGACAAGGGCTGGGGTGGAGACCGAAAACCCTATCTGTCACACCCCCTCCCAAGTTTACCTACATAACTTGAAAGGAGACGTGAGAATAGTATACATCACCCTTCTTGTGACGCATACCATCCATCCCTGCACATACATCTTGAACTATTCACAATGATTTGTCACATTCTAAGACATATAATTATCACATATAGGAAAGTAAAAACAAGTCAAACTCACTTCTTCAACTCATTCACATGTTCTATTACAACCCATGATTCAATCCCTTGTAATTATACATATGTATCTACACGCCACCTAATAGAGGTTTAACATACAACAACACTTCCACAAGTTAGGTTATCAGAATCTCGAAGCTTAAGCAGGGCGAGTTGGAGTAGGCAGAGCACCAGGAACATCCTTGCTACCTGGAGGGGAAAGAAAACATGGAAAACATGAGCTAAAAGCCCAGTGAGTGACAAATTTAACAAACGATTTTAGTTTGAAAACCGTTAGGAATAAAACTGAGTTCAACATCAAGTATAAAACATGAAATCACTGCAGATACATTAATTAAAACAAACTTAATTGCCCTTATCATTTCATACATGGTTCTCAGTAAATCATCAGAAAACAGTTTAAACACAATACTTTTTCCTTAGTTGAAGTGGAGCAAAACTCAACACCCCAACGTCGAAAACATATAGGGCTCGATGCGGAGCAAGACTCAACACACTAGCATATAACCTCTATGTGCACATAGGAATCTGGCGGGTTGCCCACGTACCTTCTCATGTCCTTCAGCACGGGGTCCCGGGGAAACTCACGTGCCTTCTCAAGTCCTTCAGCACTGAGCCTCCTCTAAAACATTTTATAAGCGGGTTGCCCGAGTATTAGGTCCCGGGGAAACTCACATGCCTTATCAGCATTGAGCCTCCTCTAAAACATTTTCCTTTTAAGAAGTAACATTTTATACAAACAGATCGTATGCAAATCATTCATCAAGATACAGGGCAATTATTATATCAAAACATTTCATAAACATGCTTCATAAAGCATTTTATCACAAATTCACATTTCATTGGAAAACCGAACTATCATGTTCAACAAAATCATTTTAAAGTAAAAGAAGTGTCACTCACAACTCTTTCTAGGCTTTGAGGGGATTATACGTCTTCCCTATCTCCTCTTGGCCTGAAATAAAAACTTTCCCTTGTTATACTTCTTTTCCATTCATCAATCATAAACAACAATTCATCATATGCTCACTGTTCATAGCTCATCTTACGGTTTAAGCTTTCATCATTAGTTTATTTCCAAACTTTAACAGTAAAGCTATAACTACTAGTTGTTCCTTACCCTTCTGCTATACCTTACTTCCAAGAACACTTTACGTGCAACTCACTTTGCTGTTATGTCAACACTTGAGTCTTATCTTCCCCTTTAACAAAGCTGACTGCTACAACTTTAACGTCTATGTTTAATCCCTGCTAAAATGCATTTCCAGCCCATATTAGGACTTCTTCCCTTCTACAAACTTGTAAAGAATCAAGTCCCACAGCTTACCTTAAAATTTCAAGGCTTAACTCTTTATCGTTCTCCAGTTACGCCAAATTCACTCCGTGTTGCTCTAGATTAGATAGTAGTTCTGTAGTTGCTGCTTTTACCTAAAAATTCATATGATTAACTTCAATTTCAACTTAACCATCCTTCATAAGACTTGTTGGGAATTATGTTAACTTACAAACCTCAAAATTTCAGCTCTAAACTCGACTTCCTCGAGTCGTTCTACTCCAAACATCGACCACTGTTCAATTTGTGCGTCTGCAAATCAATCTTTTGTTTCAGTTCTGATTTCAGCACCAAAACGAGTAGAATTCCGCTCGAAAACTATAAGAATACCTTCCTCTACTTTCTCTTGTGGTTTCTCTGAAAGATGGAACCGAACTTAAGTTCTCGAAATGTCTGAAAATGATTAAACTCACCTATATATACTGCCGACTTATGCATCACAAGTACCGAGATGATAATGCCGACTTACTCACCCGTAGGCTGGCGAGGGCCGTCTCTTCGACGCAAGGCACTCATGTCTATATTCTCCTTCAGCGCCTTCAGCAACTAACCATTCTCAGCGCATGGTGTTCTCGGCGCCTCCTACCTTCAACGCGTACAACATGGTCTCACACCACTAACTTCATCGCGTCAAGATCATTCTGTCTTCGACGCATGGTGACTTCAACGCATGGTTCAAGTATATTTCTTTCCCCACCGATGATCACTTATCCTTCTATGCAACGGCTACTTCAGCTCACAACCCTTCGTGATTTAATCAACAACGCATGATTTCTCAAAATAACCCAACTTCCCACTTCATTCACCAACGCATGGGCTTGGCCAATACTTAGCCGAAATTTCACTCCCTACTTGGCTACTTCTCGGCTACTCTTGTTCTAGCAACGCATAACCTCAAACGCATTGCTCTTCCCAACACTTGGTATTGCAAGTCAGTGCTTACAATTCCTTACCCCCTTTTTAAGAATTTCGTCCTCGAAATTCAACTAAGGTCACTGTAAGAAAAGATGAGGATACTTAACTTTCATTTGCTCTTCACTTTCCCATGTTGCTTCTTCTATTTGATGATTTCTTCATAGAACCTTAACAAGTGGTATGGTTTTTGTTCTCAATACCTGTTCCTTGCGATCAAGAATTTGCACAGGTTCTTCCTCATATGATAAATCCTCATTTACTTGGATAGGTTGGGCCTCCAAAACATGAGTGGGGTCTGGAATATATTTTCTCAATAAAGAGACATGAAATACATCATGTACTTTGGACAATTCCATAGGTAATGCTAGCCGATAAGCTGAAGGTCTTATGCGTTCCAAAATTTCATAAGGTCCAATATATCTTGGACTCAATTTTCCCTTCCTTCCAAATCTTAATATTCCTTTCCAAGGTGATAGCTTCAAGAAAACCTTGTCACCAACTTCAAATTCTAAATCTCGATGCCTTTTATCAGCATAACTCTTCTGTCGATCTTGTGCAGTTTTTAATCTTTCTCTAATAAATTTCACATTCTCAGACGTAGTTTGGACTAATTCTGGTCCTATTAACTTCCATTCTCCTACTTCACCCCAACATATGGGAGTTCTGCATCGCTTGCCATACAACGCCTCATAAGGTGCCATTCCAATGCTAGAATGATAGCTATTGTTATAAGCAAATTCCATTAAAGATAGCTGAGTATCCCAGCTTCCTTTAAATTGCAACGCACAGGCATGCATCATATCCTCTAAAGTTTGAATTGTTCTTTCTGATTGCCCATCCGTTTGAGGATGGAAAGCTGTACTAAATTTAAGTTTAGTTTCCAACGCTTGTTGCAGACTTGGCCAAAACTTAGATGTAAATCTTGGATCCCTATCAGAAACAATAGATACGGGAGCTCCATACTGATTCACTACTCTATCAACATACAGTTTAGCCAATTTATCCAAGGTAAAAGTTTCTTTAACAGGTAGGAATCGTGCAGTTTTAGTAAGTCTGTCTACTATCACCCATATTCCATGATACCCACTAGGTGTTTTAGGAAGACCAAATAAGAAGTCCAACGTAATATGTTCCCATTTCCACTCAAGTATAGGAAGTGGTTTTAGAAGTCCACCAGGTCTTTGTCTTTCTGGTTTAACTTGCTGACATATTAAACATCTTGCTACACATTCAGGAATCTCCCGTTTCATTCCTGGCCACCAATAATATTCCCGCAAAGTCTTGTACATTTTTGTACTACCAAGATGCATTGCGTATGCAGAGCTATGAGCTTCCTCTAGAATGGCATTCTTCAATAACGCATCATTAGGGACGCATAGTCTTCCTTGTTTCATTAAAGCTCCATCAGTTCTTACATCAAAATCCGTCATTTTATTAAGATTCACCTCTTCCATTATTTTCCTAAGTCCAGGATCTTCCATTTGTTTATTCACAATCTCCTCCATCAAAGTGGGTCTCAAATGGAAGTGTGCAAATAAAACTCCTAACTCGTCTACTGATAAAGACGCATTCGAGCGTTTAAACTCTTTTGTCAATTCTGCACTAACAACGCTTAATAACGCCTTGGGTTGCCTTGACTTTCTACTAAATGCGTCGGCTACAACATTAGCCTTTCCGGGATGATACTCTATCGAACAATCATAGTCTTTAATTAATTCCATCCATCTTCTCTGCCGTAAGTTCAATTCCTTTTGATCAAAGATATACTTCAAGCTTTTGTGATCAGTTAAAATACGACATCTTTCCCCATACAAATAGTGTCTCCAAATTTTCAGAGCTAATATGACCGCTGCCAGCTCTAAGTCATGCGTCTGGTAGTTACACTCATGCTTCTTTAATTGCCTTGACGCATAAGCAATCACTTTTCCTTTCTGCATAAGTACACAGCCTAACCCCTGGCGTGACGCATCACAGTAAATCTCAAACTCCATTCCAGGTGTAGGCAGTGCCAATACTGGTGCTGTCACCAGTTTTTCCTTCAACTTCTGAAAACTCTGTTCACACTCACTAGTCCATTCAAACTTGGCTGCCTTTTTAGTTAAACTTGATAAGGGTAATGCTATTTTCTAAAATCCTTCGACAAATCGACGATAATAACCTGCTAATCCCAGAAAACTACGAACTTCCGTCACATTAGTAGGCCGTTCCCAATCAACTATCGCCTCAATCTTTTGCGGGTCTACACTTACCCCTTCTGCTGACACTACATGTCCCAAAAATATAACACGGTCCAGCTAGAACTCACACTTACTGAATTTAGCATACAACTTCTTAGCACGCAATGTCTGTAGTACTACTCGGAGGTGTTCCGCATGCTTCTCCCTATTCTCAGAATATACCAGGATATCATCAATAAATACTACCACAAACTGATCAAGGTATGGATGGAATATTCAATTCATAAGATCCATGAATACAGCTGGGGCATTAGTTAATCCAAAAGGCATTACTAGGAACTCATAATGTCCATATCTCGTTCTAAAAGCAGTTTTTGGAATATCTATCTCTTTAATCTTCACCTGATGATATCCAGATCGTAAATCAATCTTGGAAAACACCAAAGCACCTTTAAGTTGATCAAATAAATCATCAATGCGAGGTAATGGATACTTATTACATATCGTTACCTTGTTCAACTGGCGGTAATCGATGCATAATCTAAGTGTGCCATCCTTCTTCTTGACAAACAACACGGGTGCTCCCCACGGTGACACACTGGGTCGTACATACCCCTTATCAATCAGTTCCTGCAACTGTACTTTCGATTCCTTCAACTCCTTTAAACACAACTTCCTTCTGGAAGCAATCTATAGTAGCTCGGTATTTAGATAGGAAATCCATTCCCAGTATAACATCAAACTCTTGAATATCTAAGGGAATTAAGTTAGCTGTCATTGTTACACCATTAATTTCAATTTCACAATCTCTATATACTCCATTAGTCACAAGCACATCACCAACAGGAGTATATACGCACAGTTCCTCAGGCAAAGATTCTAATTCAGAATCTATATTTACAGTAAACATTCTAGCAACAAAAGAATGAGCACCAGGATCTATCAAAACATGAGCAGAAGTATGACAAATAGGGATTATACCAGTAACAACATTAGGAGTCTCGTCAGCTTCTTGTTGAGTCATAGCAAAGACTTTCCTTTGCTGCCTAGGCCGACCTGTAGCTCCCTTTTGTCTTGATCCACTAGCTCCTTCATCAACAACTCCTGTAGGTCTTTGTGGTTGATTAGCAGTCATAGAACCGATTCTTTGTTCAGCCTTCACTTCTTGCATCAATTGGAGACATTCTCGTTTATAGTGACCCCCTTGTCCGCAATGATAACATACATTGCCTTTACATTGTCTCCAATGGTATTTCCCGCAGATGGAACATAATGGTTTCTTCATGGAACTAGCTGTGGACTCACCAGGTTGTCCACTTTGAGAGCCCTCCCCTGACTGAGCTGGTCCACTGAAACTCCTCGGTCCTTGTCTCCGTGCACCTCCTCCAATACCACCCCTGGAAGTACTTTTACCTTGTTCATTCGGTCTGGCTTTGAAATTTCCTCCACTAATTACACCTGGTACAAATCTCCTACCAGACTGTCCCTGAGGAGTGTTAAAGGAAGGAATTGCACGTCCACCTCTAGCTGACTCACGTTCCATTCTCTTCTCCATCAAGCTCCTTTCTACTCGCATAGCTGCCTCTACGAGTTTAGAAAAATTTGTCCATTCAGCACTAGTAGTTACAGGAGTACGCATCTCCTCCCGTAAGCCTTCTTCGAATCTCTTGCATCTATCATGTTCGTCTGCAACAATGGTCATGGCATATTTAGATAACTTTGTGTACTTCTTTTCATATTCTGCTACCGACATGGAGCCTTGTATCAACCTCAAAAACTCATTCCGTTTGGCGTCTCGGAATGATCTAGGACAATATTTCTCTTGGAATGCCTTTTTAAACTCATTCCAGTCTATCCCTTCTATGTCTCCTTTTCTGCTTTCTACCATTTTCCACCAATCTTCTGCCCCATTCTAGAGCAAAAATACTGCTAACTCCACCTTCCTATCATCAGGACACCGCATTACACGATAACATTTCTCCAGTAAGTTTAACCATGACTCTGCTTCAGCAGGGTCTACAGTGCCTTTAAAGGTAGTAGCACCTAAGGCTTTTGATAACTTGTAGAAATACAAGTTATTATAGTCATTATTTGATTTAATTAGAGTATCTTTGGAGTTAAACGCATGATTTTGGTAGTTAAATTATGAAAAATGTATCACCATGCGTTGGCACTACTTGCAAAAGAAAATGCCTGAAAAACGATGAGCTTCTGTTCCTAACGCAGGGTTAAGAAGAAAAGAAGTAGGAACAACCAAGTACGAAGAGATGAAGCTGCTGCGAGAACATGCGTCGAGCCTATGAGGTGAGGTCATGCGTTGAAGACCATGCGTCGAAGAAGAAGCTCAAGTATGCTCAAACAGCTGTCATGACATTATGGAAAAGAACAACCACCTATCAGATTCATGGCAGAACAAATAGGCTGACAAATCTGAAAAGCCTATGCAGCGTGGCTGAAGTTTAATGCAAAGGTGTCAGGTCATCATGATATCAACATTTCGACACCTATAAATAGCCGAAAAGCTTCTCCAAAAAGGGAGTTGAGTTCAAGAGGCGAAAGCTCTGCACTATTTCTCCCTCACCATAACCAGCATCCATTTCGAGCTCTTCTGAGAGAAGGATTCTGAGCACCTTTAGAGTCGTCTCCCAGTGAGTGAGAACCTTCACCCTATGGAATTTATGTATCAGATAGCAACCATCTCAAGTCTCTATGAAGCAAGACGTTGCCAGTGGCGGCTTGACGCCCTTCATTTCTGTTTTATTTCCATTTCTCTCCTTCTTGCTTATATTTTGTTAATGACATTCGAGAGAATGACTTATTCGCTTAATATGAGTTTGATTGACTATTTTCTTCCATCTATCTTCGTATTGAACACCTTACACCATGTTTGAATGAATGAGTTGATGTTAAAAGTTAGTTTTCTTGAGCAATTCTGAGTATAGTACATCTTGATTAATGCATATCTTTAGCTTGCATGACTTTGTCTGACAAACACAAGTAGTAAGCATGACTGTTGAGCTTGAGAGAGTGGATAGTTAATCCTTAGCATTTATTAAGACTAGATGAGTTGCAGAGATGTAGTTCATCTTTTGCCAACGCAAACTTACCATGCGTCTTAGAGATAAGATTAATGTGGCGTCGAAACATCGAGAGATGGATTCATAAACGCAGTTTGTAGGTATGAAATTGTACTTGGAAGGTTTAGGTAACAACTAGCTCTTGCGTTAACTCCTATCGCATGGTTCCATTCATTCTCAACGCATGCTATCTGACACTAAACGACATATGACTAACCATCACCGCATCCACCTCATTATTAGTAGTAGGAAATTCTTTTCATTCTTTATGTATAGTTGTACACAACAAACAATTGCATATATTACATGTATAGTTCACCGCATAGTCAGACTTATAATCTCAGCGCCTAGTTATCACAAATCCCTGTGTTCGACCCTGGACTCACCAAGATACCTATAAATACTTATACTTGGGTCTTTATAGGAAAACTTGCTTAAATCATGATCACATTTAGAGTAATTCTCGACGCATCCTTGTACAGAAATATTAAAATCTATTTTGTGCAACAAGCTAAGAAACAACTTAATTCAAATAAGAAAATCAAGCGAACAAGTTTTTGGCGCCGTTGCCGGGGATTTGAATTGATAATTTAGGTCTTGATATTATTTCTTGATTTATGCAGAAAATCTCAATCTTGGGCTGTACTGAGCGTTTAAGACGTATCTGACAGTTTATGAACAGAGGACAGCCTGTGTTCATTTCTGACCCTGAGATCGAGAGAACCTTTCGGAAAAGAAGTAAGACATTTCAAAGGCGGCGACAACTTTACAGAGAGAAAAAGATGCAAAATCAAGCAAACAACGCCAACCAGCCTTTGAGAGCTAACAATGGGGCTAACGACAGACGAGAAGAAGCAGTAAACCATGCGTTAGCCCAAGCACAACTTCAAGCTCAACAGATTGATCAACAAACTCATCCCATCTTATTGGCACATGATCGAAATCGTCCAATCAGGGATTATGCGTCGCCCATCCTGTATAATTTTTCACCTGGAATTATGCGACCCGAGTCCCAAGGATCAAGATTTGAAATGAAGCCAGTCATGCTTCAAATGCTGCAAACAGCAGGTCAGTTTGGAGGATCACCTGGTGAGGACCCTCATGCTCACCTAAAGAGCTTCATTGAAATCTGCAACACTTTCGTCATCCCAAACATAAGTGCAGATGACATCCGATTAACACTGTTCCCATTCTCCCTCAGAGATGAGGCGAGACAGTGGGCATATTCTTTGGAACCAGGCGAGATCACCACCTGGAACCAAATGATAGAGAAGTTCATGAAAAAGTTCTTCCCACCAACGGAGAATGCTCGAAGAAGAAGAGACATCGCCAATTTCCAACAAAGTGACAGAGAAACCTGAGCGATGCTTGGGCAAGATTCAAGAGATTGGTGAGAAATTGCCCTCATAATGGTTTCCCTGACTGTGTTCAAATGGAGATATTCTATGATGGGTTGACCGAGGCCTCTCAGACCGCTGCAAATGCTGCCGCAGCGGGAGGACTGCTGGATAAAACTTATACTGAGGCCAAGGAAATTCTCGACAGAATATCAAGAAATCACGAGGATTGGGAGGACCATGGATATAGCCAATCTGGCCGCAGGCAAAACCAAGAGTCAGGAGCACCTGAGCATAATAGTGTTGCTGCATTGCAAGCTCAAGTCACCGCCATGACTAATCTGTTACAGACTATGGCCCTGAATCAGTCGAATACAGGAGGCGGCGGCCAAGTGAATGCAGTAAATCAAGTGAACGCTGCTGGATGCATTGGATGCAGGGAGCCGCATGCGTATGAAGTATGCCCACAGAATCCTCAGTCTGTATGCTTTATACGTAACAACCCTTATTCCAATACCTACAACCCTGGCTGGAGGAATCATCCAAATTTCTCATGGGGTGGTAATCGCCAGCCTGAGCAGCAAGGTGCGCCTATGCACGAAAGAGGAGGATCATCTGGATTCTCCAATGGACATCAGAGGCAAAATTCACATCAGTCAGCGCCTAATCCATCATCATCCATGGAAGCTCTTCTAAAAGAATATATGCAGAAGAATGACGCCTTGTTACAAACCCAGGCGTCATCCATCCGCAATTTAGAGCTTCAAATTGGCCAGATCGCTGGAGAATTTAAGACGCGGCAAAAAGGCTCTCTTCCGAGCAACACTGAAGCCCCATGCGGTACGGGCAGTTCAGGGAACGAACAGTGTCAAGCTATGACACTGCGAAGTGGAAGAACAATGAATGAACTTCCCCACACAGAGAACTCTCAACCAACAATTCATCATTCCAACCTCACTACTGAGTCTGACCAATCACAACAAAAACAAGCTGACATGCAAAGTTCATCAGGAAAAGACGCATCAACAAGCATGTCAACCGAGTTGCAAACGCCTCCTTATCCTCAGCGATTAAGAAGGAAGAAAAATAATGAGAGGCAGTTCAAACGCTTCCTGGATGTACTCAAACAGTTGCACATCAACATCCCACTTGTGGAAGCGTTGGAACAAATGCCCACCTATGCTAAATTCTTCAAGGACATACTGTCTAAAAAGAGAGGAATGGGTGAATATGAGACCATAGCTCTAACGCAGGAGTGCAGTGACATGGTCTGTGAACGCGTCCCCACAAAGATGAAAGACCCAGGGAGCTTCACCATTCCTTGTTCTATCGGAGGAATTCACATAGGAAAAGCGTTGTGTGATCTAGGGGCTAGCATTAACCTCATGCCCCTGTCAGTATTCAACAAGTTGGGGATCGCATCGCAGCAAAAAACAGTTACTCTACAATTGGCGGATCGATCTGTGGTGCATCCTGAAGGAAGGATTGAGGATGTGTTGGTAAAGGTCGACAAGTTTATTCTCCCTGCAGACTTCATTATCCTGGATTATGAAGCAGACGAGGACGTCCCAATCATACTTGGACACCCGTTTCTGTCAACGGGTTGTACACTCATTGACGTCCACAAGGGGGAAATTATCATGAGAGTTAATGATCAGGAAGTGATATTCAACGTTTTTAAGGCATTGGAATATCCAGGGGAACAGGAAACTTGCCAGAACCTTGACGTAGAGGATGAGTTCCATGAGAGGTGGCTTGAAGAAAATAATGAAACTATCGCAAATCTGGACGCGCAGCAGCCTGAACAATGCTGTGCTTTGGTCCATTCTGCTTTTGAAACCTTGACCCCGAATCAAATCAACCATCGAACAAAACCGTCCTGGAAGAAGCGCCAGAAATAGAGTTAAAAGTGTTGCCAGCTCACCTCAAGTATGCCTACTTAGGAGAAGGTAACACTCTTCCAGTTATTATTTCAGCTGTTTTATCCCCTAATCAAGAATCAGCATTGTTATTCATTCTAAAAAAGCACATCCGAGCTGTCGAATGGACGTTGGCTGATATCAAGGGGATCAGCCTCACATACTGTATGCATAAAATTCGTCTAGAAGAAGGAAAAGACGGATCTATCGAGGCACAAAGGAGGCTCAATCCAGCAATGAAAGAAGTTGTCAAGAAAGAAGTGCTTAAATGGTTGGACGCAGGCGTCATCTTCCTCATCTCTGATAGTAAGTGGGTGAGTCCTGTCCAATACGTTCCCAAAAAGGGAGGTACGACTGTAGTCCCAAATAAGAATAACGAATTGATCCCCGCCCGCACTGTCACGGGGTGGAGAATTTGCATGGACTACAGGAAGCTCAACGCGGCGACAAAGAAGGATCACTTTCCGTTACCCTTCATTGATCAAATGTTAGATAGACTTGCAGGAAATGAATTCTTCTGCTTCTTGGATAGCTATTCAGGCTACAACCAGATCATGATTGCTTCAGAAGACCAGGAGAAGAACACATTTACATGTCCTTATGGTACATTTGCATTTCGACGCATGCCGTTTGGACTATGTATGTAAGCACTGACTTGTAATATCCAGCGTTGGAGAGAGAGAGCAATGCGTTGAGGTTATGCGTTGCTAAAAGAGGAGTAGTCGAGAAGTAGCCAAGAAGGGAGTGAAAATTTCGGCTAAGTATTGGCCAAGCCATGCGTTGATGAATGAAGTGGAAGTTGAATTACTTTGAAGAACCATGCGTTGTTGGTAGAATCATGATTGATGGTGAACCGAAGTAGCCGTCGCATTGAAGGATAAATGATCATTGGCGGGGAAAGAAATATTCTTAAGCTATGCGTCGAAGTCACTATGCGTCGAAGACAGCCATGCGTTGAAGTTACTCTGCGTCCAAGACAGAGCGATCTTGACGCGATGAAGTTAGTGGCGGGAGATTATGTTGTATGCGTTGGCAGCCGAAGGCGCCGAGAGCACCATGCGCTGAGAGTGGTGAGTTGCTGAAGGCGCTGAAGGAAAACGTAGACATGAGTGCCTTGTGTCTAGGAGATGATCAGCGCTAGCCTACGGATGAGTAAGTCGGCATTATCATCTTGGTACTTGTGAAAGATAAGTCGGCAGTATATATATAGGTGAGTTTAATCATTTCCAGACATTTCGAGAGCCGGTTCCATCTTTCAGAGGAAACACAAGAGAAGATAGAGGCAAGAGTTCTTATAGTTTTCGGGCAAAAAAAAAAACCTACTCATTTTGGTGCTGAAATCAGAGCGGGAACAGAAGCTTGAATTGCAGACGCACAGATTGAACCGTAGTCGATGTTTGGAGTAGAACGATTCGAGGAAATTGAGTTTTAAGCTGAAATTTGAAGGTTAGTAAGTTAACACAATTTTTAAAAGGTCTTATGAAGGATGGTTAAGCTGAAAGTGAAGTTAATCATATGAATCTTTGGGTAAAAGCAGCAGCTACAGAACTGCCAAGCAATCTGGAACAACGCGGAGTGATTTTAGCATAACCAGAGAACGATAAAGAGTTAGGCCTTGAAATTTTGAGGTAAGCTATGAAACTCAATTCTTTACAAGTTTGTAGAAGGAAAGAAGTCTTAATATGGACTAGAAATACGTTTTTAGCAGAGGGATTGAAGCTGTAACAGTCAGCTTTGTTAAGAAGAAGATAAAGCTCAACGATGGAATATCAGCAAGAATGAGCTATACACAACGTGTTCTCTGAATTGAAGTTTAACAGAAGGGTAAGGAGCAGCTAGTAATAATGACCTTAGTGCTTAGAGCTTGAGAATGAATCAATGGGAGCTTAATTACATGTTAAGCTATAAACATTAAGTATATGATGAGTTGTTGTTTATGTTTCATGAATGGAAAAGAAGTATAACAAAGGAAAGTTTTTATTTCAGGCCAAGAGGAGATAGGGAAGACGTATAATCCCCTCAAAGCCTAGGAAGAGTAGTGAGTGACACTTTCCTTACTTTTAAACGATCTTGTTGAACTTGTTAGTTTAGTTTTCCAATGAAATGTGATTTCGTATTTAAAATGATTCATGAAGCATGTTATGTTTTTGAAGTATGGAAAAGCATGATTACGAAATGTTTTGATAGAATAATTGCCCTGTATTTTGATGAACGATTTGCATATGATCCAATTGTATGAAATGCTGTTTCTTAAAAGGAAAATGTTTTAGAGGAGGCTCAATGCTGGTAAAGCATGTGAGTTTCCCCGGGACCCAACATGCGAGCAACCCGTCTATAAAACGTTTTAGAGGCGACTTAGTGCTCATGGACTTGAGAAGGCACGTGAGTTTCCCCGGGACCCGGTACTGAGGGACATGGAGAAGGTACTTGGGCAACCCGTTATGTTCCTATGTGCACATAGAGGTTATACGCTGGTGCGTTGAGTCTTGCTCCGCATCGAGCCTTATATGTTTTCGACGTTGGGGTGTTGAGTTTTGCTCCACTTCAACTAAGGGAAAAGTATTATATTTAAACTGTTTTTCGATGATTTACTGAAAACCATGTATGAAATGATAAGGGCAATTACGATTGTTTAACTAAGGTATTGCAGTGATTTCATGTTTATACTTGATGTTGAACTCGGTTTTATTCTTAATGTTTTCGAACTGAAATGGTTTGTTAAAATCTGTCACTCACTGGGCTCTAGCTCATGTTTTCAATGTTTTCTTTTCTCTCTAGGTAGCAAGGACGTTCCAGGTGCTTTGCCTACTCCAACTCGCCCTGCTTAAGCTTTGAGATTCTGAAAAACCTGACTTGTGAAAGTGTTGTTGTATGTTTAACCTCTATTAGGTGGCATGTAGATACCTACGTATAATTATCAGGGATTGAATCAGGGGTTGTATTAGAACATACGTATGTGTTGATAAGTGAGTTTAGCTTGTTTTACCTTCTTATATGGGATGTTTAAATGCCTGAGAATCGGGAAATCATTGCGAATAGTTCAAGATGTATGTTCAGGGACGAATGGTATGCGTCACAAGAATGGTGATGTATACTATTCTCACGTCTCCTTTCAGGTTATGTAGGTAAACTTGGGAGGGGGTGTGACAATGTAACGCCCCAGGCACCTTTCAGATGTGTATGATGGCAATCTTCTCTGAATTTCTAGAAGAATCTGTGGAGATATTCATGGATGATTTTTCGGTCTTCGAAAATTCGTTTGAGGCATGTTTAGTCAATTTGGAGAAAGTACTGAAACGATGCGAGGACACCAACCTAGTGCTTAATTGGGAAAAATGTCACTTCATGGTGACTGAAGGAATTGTCCTCGGTCACAAGATATCCAAGAAGGGCCTAGAAGTTGATCAGGCCAAAATTGAAGCCGTAGAAAAGCTCCCACCGCCTACAAACATAAAGATGCTTCGCAGCTTCTTGGGACATGCCGGCTTTTATAGGAGGTTTGTCAAGGACTTCTCAAAAATTGCACGCCCTTTAAGCTCATTGCTAGAGCAGAATCGACCCCACATTTTTAATGAAGAATGCCTCAAGGCATTTGAGACTCTGAAAGCAGCACTGGTGTCAGCGCCAATTTTAATTGCCCCAGATTGGTCGCAGCCATTCGAACTAATGTGTGATGCCAGCGAATATGCGATGAGCGCTGCGTTAGTTCAACGCAGAGACAGAATGCTGCACCCTATAGCCTATGCCAGCAAAACTTTTAACGCAGCCCAAGCGAATTATACCACTACAGAGAAAGAGTTGTTGGCAGTAGTGTTCGCTGTCAAAAAATTCAAAGCGTATCTTCTAGGGTCGAAAGTCATCATCCATACTGACCACTCAGCTATTAGATACTTGATGACTAAAAAAGATGCCAAGCCAAGGCTCATTCGATGGGTTTTGCTTCTTCAAGAGTTCGACGCTGAAATAATTGACCGCAAAGGTACAGAGAACAACATAGCAGATCATCTCTTCAGACTCGAGAATATGGAACACGATCGTAAACAGCTGGACGTCAACGCAAGCTTTCCAGATGAAGCTGTATTGAAAGTCACCGAGTCCGCGCCGTGGTATGCAGACATTGTCAACTTTTTGGTGTGCAAGCAATTTCCCGAAGATTTCAACGCACAGCAGAAGAAGAAGTTGATGCATGACGCGAAGTTCTATTATTGGGACGAACCCCAGCTCTACAAAAGGGGGCCGGATCACATCTTCAGACTCTGCGTCCCAGAGACTTCATATCAACGCATCCTATCTCAATGTCATGACTCCCCCTATGGAGGACATTTTGGAGGACAGCGAACTGCGGCCAAGGTCCTACAAAGCGGTTACTTCTAGCCAACTCTTTTCAGAGACGCCAGGGACTATGCGATCAGATGCGACAGATGTCAACGCATCGGAAATATCTCGAGTCGGAATGAAATGCCACTTACCTCTATCTTAGAAGTTGAACTCTTTGACGTTTGGGGTATTGATTTTATGGGCCCATTTCCGCCATCAAACGGCCACAACTATATACTGGTAGCTGTGGATTATGTATCAAAATGGGTCGAAGCAATCTCATGCGCTAGGAATGACGTGGCGACAGTCTCAAGTTTTCTTCAGAAGAATATATTCACGAGATTTGGAATGCCAAGAGCCCTTATTAGCGATGAAGGTACGAATTTCATTAATAAAATCATTTCCAATTTGCTAATAAAATACAATGTGCAGCATAGAGTGGCAACTGCATACCACCCGCAGACAAATGGGCAAGCAGAAATTTCCAATAGAGAGTTGAAAACTATTTTGGAAAAGGTAGTAAACTCCTCTCGAAAAGACTGGGCGTCCAAATTAAACGAGGCGTTATGGGCATATCGTACAGCATTCAAAACGCCTATCGGGATGTCACCGTACACGTTGGTCTTTGGAAAGGCCTGCCATCTGCCGTTGGAGCTGGAACATAAAGCATTGTGGGCTGCCAAGAGATTGAACATTGACCTAAAAGCAGCTGGAGAAGCGCGTCAGCTCCAACTGAATGAATTGGAGGAATGGAGACTGCAGGCCTATGAGAACGCAAAGATATACAAGGAGCGTACAAAGCGTTGGCACGATCAACGCATCAGTAAGAAATCTTTGCATGTAGGTCAAAAGATCCTCCTTTTTAACTCTAGACTGCGTTTATTTCCAGGAAAATTAAAAACAAGATGGTCTGGTCCCTTCGTGATCAAGGAACTCTTTCCTCATGGTGCCGTAGAGCTGATGAATGAAGACGGCACCATCGCATTCAAAGTTAATGGTCAACGCATGAAACCATATTATGGAGATGGCTTGGAACGCGACAAAGTAACCGTTGACCTAGCAAAGATCGAGTGAGGAAAAGATGGACGCGCCCTGCGTTGGCAACGAACACTCAATAGTCCAGGGACGCATCCTAACTCTTTGTATCTTATCGCATTGTTTCAATTCTCCCTTTCTTTTCGTCATTTTAATTGATTTGATTTGATTTTTTATTTCTTTGTTTTGTTTATTTCAAATCTATTTTGATTTACTGTATCTTAGTTTATTTATGTTAAAAAAAAAAAAATAAATAAATAAAATAATAAAAAAAATTTGGCGCTATCTATTATCTTGCGTTGGAGTGAACATTGAACTCAATTTCAAGGCGTCGACATCTAAAACGATGCGATACGATTAACTCGACGCCTAGAGGGGAATCTGAAGCAATTTTGTCAATCGCTTAGATCAAGAATTCGAAAAGGCTGATAGCGCTTAAGTCGGCTGATATCGACGGATGTCAGACCATTTAATGCGGCTATGATGCCCCTGACGCATCGAGCCAATAACCCATGCGCTTCACCTTCTAAACCCTATATAAACCCCTCTTCACCCCTTTTCTAGGTTACGCTTCCATATCTCTCCGTTTTCAGATTACCGGCGCGATTTCTGGCGTATTCGCAATTCTTTCGATTCTCACCCATTTTTCTCTCTTTTTGCTGATACCATCTCCATGGCTTCCCAACAACCCGATTCCTCCAAAAGCCCTAAACCCATGACCTCATCCTCGAGGCAGGGTAGCCGGAATCTGTCCACTACCTCCACCACACCTAAACCCCTAGCCATTGTTCGCCCCAACAGTCCTGAGTTGGAAGCGACATCATCCCCATCTCCACCACGCTCCAGGGACCTGTCTGAAGCCCAAACGGTGGGGAGGAATGACGAATCTACCGTCTTCGGAGATATTCTAGACTCCATCGATGAAGAAGACGATGACTGGTTGGACAGGTTGGTCGACCAGAGGATGAAGAATGAACCTCGTGGGTCAGTCCCTGCGGTGAGCGGTCTTGAGGAATCGGACTCCGATGACAGACCTATCAGAAAGGTAATAGCGGCGGTGGAAAAGAAGAAATCTGCCAAAGAGAAGCAAATCAGGCCAATGAGGGCCAGGGAAGAAGCCGAGGAAGATGTCCCGCTGCTAAGAAGGAAAAATAAGAAAGAAAAGGACGCGGGGACATCCGAGGCTGTCGCATCTTCAGTCGCCGCATCATCTGTCGAGCGGCTAGCAGCAAAAGCGGCAGAGAAGTCCAAAAAGCTGAAAGACGACATCCAAAAGATGAAAGAAAGGACAAAGTCATTTCTTGCCGCAAAGAAGAAAAGAAAAGAGGAAATTGCGGCTAGCGAACAAGCTGTTGCAAAGGCCGCTAGAAGAGCCGAGTTTCTCCGTCGCATTGTAGAGATTGCGACAAAATTAGAAGTAGAGGTGGAAGTGAGTGATGCGGAGAGGCCACCCGAAGCTGAACGCATCCAGAAAAATATAAAGAAAATAAAGGAGGAAAAGAAGAAAGAAAAAGAGGTCGCGGTCACCAAAGAGAAGCGACCAGAGAAAAAGAAGACTGAGGTGCCCAAGACACTTGGAGTTGTCATACGGGATTCGGATGCAGGCAGAGCAAGGAGAACTCCTGCTAGTCCCGTCAGAAGGAATGAGAAGGGAAAAGAAAAAGTGGTTGAGGAACCAACAAAGGAGGCGGCGAAGAGCCGAAAGAAGCAATTCAGTGGGCTCTACACCGAAGTGGGATTTTTCCCAGAACCAATAGAGCTACCCGCCTTCATCATACAAGGAGTCGACGCATTGGGTTGGAGGCAATTGTGTGAAAGTGGCCAAGTCATCCAACCCACCGCCGTGGAGGCATTTTACGAAGGAACAATTCACCGAAGGGCACATTTGGTCAAAGTCGAAGATGAGGTGATTTCCTTCGAGCCTCAAGAGATTAACGCGTTGTTTGATCTGCCCAACATCGCGGCGGCGGAAGGAAACAGAATAATGTCGACGCCTACAGACGCCGAAATGAATGACGCCCTCTCAATCATCGCCAAACCGGGGTCAGAATGGAACACTTCCCCAAAGGGTATTCAGTCATTGGCGCCTAACTGCTTGATTGCCGAGGCCAACCTGTGGCTCTATTTCATCAAGCGGTCGCTGCTCCCCACAACGCATGATGCCTCAATTTCAAGGGACTACGCTATGGTCATTTATTGCATTATGTGGGGAATTCAGCTGGACGTGGGACGCATCATTGCCCCACAGATTCGGGGGCTATTCTTCAAGCCAAGGGGTCAGCTATTCTTCCCCTTTCTTGGGACAAGACTGTGTGCCAACGCACACTTCATGGAGGATGCGCCAGTCAGAGCAGTGAATGGAGTCCTTTCAGTGCAGAGTTTGAGACGGATATTAAAGGACGCACCGCATCTGCTTGACTTGGCCAACCCAAAGAAGAGGCCGCCAATGTCACAAGCATTATCACAATCCCCTCAACCTCAACCCAAGAAGAGGAAGACGGTCAAAAAGAATTCTGAGATTCAGGCGTCGAGCTCACAACCTAGTGAAGCTGAGGAAACTGTCCAGCTCGACGCCTACTCCCAAGCCTTGACCATTTACACTCCTCCCATCGACCCAATCACTGAGGAGCCCTCTTCCCCACCAACTCCCCCTTCTCCTCCCCCTAAAATCCAAAATGAACAACTCCACCTCCCTACCACCCAACGCGGCCTTCCTTCACCTCTTGAACTCCCTATCACAGACTTAAACGAAGAAACGAAGGAAGTGTCGCCGCCTTCTTCCCCCATCTGGAGTTAACCCTCTCCCCGCCTCAATCATCCACCTTTTGAGAGGCAACTCCACCACCACCACCACACTTTGAGCCGACCCTGACTCTGGATCCTGAGGAGTCAGTGCCCTTTCAATTCTCATCGCCTTGACATGAACCTCAATTTTCCAATCTTCGAACCCCAACTACCGAGCCTTCTGCCTGCCCCACATCTCAACCACAGGCAGAAGCAACTACCAGCACGCATCATCAAGAAGAACCATACCACTTGCGGCACGCCTCTGCTCCGCTGCTGTTTGTTGATTTAAACTTGGATGATCTGCTGCGGTACTTGGATGATGGGATCCTTCACCCCATCATGGGAGACTTGGATGAAATTAGGCGCAAGGAGATGCAAAGTCTCCAGCGGCAAGAAGAGTTGGCTCAACAAGTCTCACAATTGGGTCAACAAGTGACTCAGATGGCGCAGCAACAATCCGAGCTTCGGAGTTTTGTTCAACGCCAAGCTCGGCGTCAGGATGAACAATTCAGCACTTTGATGAATTATATCTATGAAGTGTTCGTCCAACGCATCCCAGCGCCAGTTATTCCTCCGTCCCTTCAGCAACCCCTTCCGTTCGACGATCCAAATCCTCCCCTTGCGGACAACAATGACAATGCCCCGGGGAGAACTTAAATTTGGGGGTGTTCTGTGGGATTTTCCCTCTACTTTTCTTATGTATGTTCCTTTGAATTTTTTTTGTAATTAGTACAACGCATAGTACATTTGCATCAATGCCATATCTTCATGAATCTTCTTTTTGTTCTCTTGAGTTTGTACTTGCAATTATTTATTGCTTTATTATTCCTTTCGCCTTGTTTTTGTTTATGCGTCCAACTTCCATGATGAAATCTATGCACTTCACCTGTAGACTTATTGAAATAAGAGGATTGACTCACAAGCCTTAGGATATTACACTTGGTAAATTACTTCTAAGAGTTAGTATGCGTTGCAAGCTTTGCCTCAAACCTCTTTTACAAAATTTTTCTAAGGCAATCTCTTAACTCGATTTCAGCAATGAGGACCTTGCTGCCTTCAAATTTGGGGGTAAGCATGGTTTGAGCCATGCGTTCAGAAAAAGAAAAAAATAATAATAAAAAATAATAATAATAATAATAATAATAGTTCTTTGGACAAACAACTCCGCTGACAACGCATAAAATTAGCCTGTTAAGAGTTGAGTTGAGAATGGCTCTTTTAACACCCCATAATCAAAGGTGAGAGTCCAAGATCAGCGCAAAGTAAATAAATGGTACCACTGTCGACGCAACCAAAAAGGAACGCGGTAAGTGCCAAGTTGCGAAAGGGTATTTGCTCGATGTTGGCTGCCTCCATGCACCCCATCGTTGGTATGTCAAAACAAAGGTAGATAGCCCTGATCAACGCAAGTCCACTATATAAAAAAAAAAAAAAATTGAAACTTTATCAATGAATGAACTCCAAGGCACATTACTAAAAGGAGGACATCAAATTGGTTGGAAATGAGTAAGGGTATTTTTGAGGAATAAGCTTGCCACATCTAAAAATTAGAAGTACTTTCAAAGCGTCGATTGAAAAAGAACTTGGTATGGTTATCTGATTGTTGATATAGTCAAGGATTGGAAGGCATGTTGAGAGGGTGCGCTTTTACTTAGACGGGCAGTAGAATTTAATAAATCTTCAAATAAATGTTCGAGGACAAACATTAACTCAAATTTGGGGGTGTGATAACTTGTAGAAATACAAGTTATTATAGTCATTATTTGATTTAATTAGAGTATCTTTGGAGTTAAACGCATGATTTTGGTTGTTAAATGATGAAAAATGTATCACCATGCGTTGACACTACTTGCAAAAGAAAATGCCTGAAAAACGATGAGCTTCTGTTCCTAACGTAGGGTTAAGAAGAAAAGAAGTAGGAACAACCAAGTACGAAGAGATGAAACTGCTGCGAGAACATGCGTCGAGCCTATGCGGTGAGGTCATGCGTTGAAGACCATGCGTCGAAGAAGAAGCTCAAGTATGCTCAAACAGCTGTCATGACATTATGGAAAAGAACAACCACCTATCAGATTCATGGCAGAACAAATAGGCTGACAAATCTGAAAAGCCTATGCAGCGTGGCTGAAGTTTAATGCAAAGGTGTCAGGTCATCATGATATCAACATTTCGACACCTATAAATAGCCAAAAAGCTTCTCCAAAAAGGGAGTTGAGTTCAAGAGGTGAAAGCTCTGCACTATTTCTCCCTCACCATAACCAGCCTCCATTTCGAGCTCTTCTGAGAGAAGGATTCTGAGCACCTTCAGAGTCGTCTCCCAGTGAGTGAGAACCTTCACCCTATGGAATTTATGTATCAGATAGCAACCATCTCAAGCCTCCATGAAGCAAGACGTTGCCAGTGGCGGCTTGACGCCCTTCATTTCTGTTTTATTTCCATTTCTCTCCTTCTTGCTTATATTTTGTTAATGACATTCGAGAGAATGACTTATTCGCTTAATATGAGTTTGATTGACTATTTTCTTCCATCTATCTTCGTATTGAACACCTTACACCATGTTTGAATGAATGAGTTGATGTTAAAAGTTAGTTTTCTTGAGCAAATCTGAGTATAGTACATCTTGATTAATGCATATCTTTAGCTTGCATGACTTTGTCTGACAAACACAAGTAGTAAGCATGACTGTCGAGCTTGAGAGAATGGATAGTTAATCCTTAGCATTTATTAAGACTAGATGAGTTGCAGAGATGTAGTTCATCTTTTGCCAACGCAAACTTACCATGCGTCTTAGAGATAAGATTAATGTGGCGTCGAAACATCGAGAGATGGATTCATAAACGCAGTTTGTAGGTATGAAATTGTACTTGGAAGGTTTAGGTAACAACTAGCTCTTGCGTTAACTCCTATCGCATGGTTCCATTCATTCTCAACGCATGCTATCTGACACTAAACGACATATGACAAACCATCATCGCATCCACCTCATTATTAGTAGTAGGAAATTCTTTTCATTCTTTATGTATAGTTGTACACAACAAACAATTGCATATATTACATGTATAGTTCACCGCATAGTCAGACTTATAATCTCAGCGCCTAGTTATCACAAATCCCTGCGTTCGACCCTGGATTCACCAGGATACCTATAAATACTTATACTTGGGTCTTTATAGGAAAACTTGCTTAAATCATGATCACATTTAGAGTAATTCTCGACGCATCCTTGTACAGAAATATTAAAATCTATTTTGTGCAACAAGCTAAGAAACAACTTAATTGAAATAAGAAAATCAAGCGAACAACTTTCAATCTTTCAATACTATATTTCTTTTCAGGATCTGACTGCACTGATCCTATACCTGCAGCCAATCTTTCTGCAATTCTGGTAAATATCTGTTCTTCCACATTAACTTCAGCTCGAGGATGACTAGATTCACCCTCCGACATATTCCTGCGATCTCCGGTAGCCTGAGGAGTTCCGGTTGCTGATTGCCTTACTCGCCTGCTTCGAGGTGGCATGTTTTCCTATATGATAACACAGTGTTACTATTGATCCACATTTACATGTTCCTACACTACAATGCATGATCCTATTCCCAAGACTCTTTCGCTCTGATACCAACTTGTCACACCCCCTCCCAAGTTTACCTACATAACCTGAAAGGAGATGTGAGAATAGTATACATCACCCTTCTTGTGACGCATACCATCCATCCCTGCACATACATCTTGAACTATTCACAATGATTTGTCACATTCTAAGACATATAATTATCACATATAGGAAAGTAAAAACAAGTCAAACTCACTTCTTCAACTCATTCACATGTTCTATTACAACCCATGATTCAATCCCTTGTAATTATACATATGTATCTACATGCCACCTAATAGAGGTTTAACATACAACAACACTTCCACAAGTTAGGTTATCAGAATCTCGAAGCTTAAGCAGGGCGAGTTGGAGTAGGCAGAGCACCAGGAACGTCCTTGCTACCTGGAGGGGAAAGAAAACATGGAAAACATGAGCTAAAAGCCCAGTGAGTGACAAATTTAACAAACGATTTTAGTTCGAAAACCGTTAGGAATAAAACTGAGTTCAACATCAAGTATAAAACATGAAATCACTACAGATACATTAGTTAAAACAAACTTAATTGCCCTTATCATTTCATACATGGTTCTCAGTAAATCATCAGAAAACAGTTTAAACACAATACTTTTCCCTTAGTCGAAGTGGAGCAAAACTCAACACCCCAACGTCGAAAACATATAGGGCTCGATGCGGAGCAAGACTCAATGCACCAGCATATAACCTCTATGTGCACATAGGAATCTGGCGGGTTGCCCACGTACCTTCTCATGTCCTTCAGCACGGGGTCCCGGGGAAACTCACGTGCCTTCTCAAGTCCTTCAGCATTAAGCCTCCTCTAAAACATTTTCCTTTTAAGCAGTAACATTTTATACAAACAGATCATATGCAAATCATTCATCAAGATACAGGGCAATTATTATATCAAAACATTTCATAAACATGCTTCATAAAGCATTTGATCACAAATTCACATTTCATTAGAAAACCAAACTATCATGTTCAACAAAATCATTTTAAAGTAAAAGAAGTGTCACTCACAACTCTTTCTAGGCTTTGAGGGGATTATACGTCTTCCCTATCTCCTCTTAGCCTGAAATAAAAACTTTCCCTTGTTATACTTTGTTTGGGGCGTATTTTGTATATGTAAAATGTCCTAACGCAAAGTGTTGAATGATGTGTTTATGCGTTCAACATGTCATGCTTTGAGCATGCTATGCGTCTTACTACTATGCGTTGGTGGTCTTGTCAAGTTTTCCTATCCTTTACCCAAGTATAACCAAAGGACTAGGTATTCTCGGTGAGTTCGAGGTCGAACATAGGGATTATATTGATTAAGTGTTTAATTGAATTTCATGCGTTGCAGTGGTAACTAATAAATAGTTTAGAGAGTTGTTTTTAATTTAAAGAAAGCGATTGTTTGTACACTAGACTAAAAATTGTGGAATATGGAAAGCATGCAACATAGCAAGTTCAGGTAAAGATGTGTGTGAGTGGATAAAGAAAGGGTTCGGGTTGATTAACATCTAACATCGGAAACGCACAGTAGTATTCTATTCATACTTGCAACTCTTCTCCCAGTTGTCAGCCGCTATGCGTTATATGTCTATAACGCATAGGAGAGTGTTAAGAACCAAGGTTATCACTATAGATAGGCAATACTACTTGGCCCTTGTCAATTGAGTTCCACAATCACTTACCCTCTCGAGCAGTTTGATTATTACTACTTATATCGATTTGTCAGATGGACATAAGCATCGGATTAAGCTCGCAATTGACAAGATAAAACAGTTACACTGTGGTTTCTAGTTAGATGCTAATGCAACCCTAGACCCTTGAGTGATTAGTTACTCATGGTTTGAAAGTAGAAAGCGGAAAGTTTAGAGGAATGAGTAGACATGGAAGATAATTATATTGATGGAACGAAATACAACTTTAGATGAGCTCAATGTCTTGACACAAATCTAAAATCAAGATAGAACAATAAGAAAGAAAGCAGGGAAAGGCGTCAATGTCTTGAGTCGCCCGGATGGAAGCGTGAGGTTCTGCTGTGAAGTGGTCTAGCGGAGGGAAGACTTTTCTCTCTCGAGCTATTCGTCTCCGGTTGAATTCTGGAGAGAACTCTGCTGTCACTTATGAAGTTCTTCCGAGAATCAACAACCCTTTCTCATCTCGCGGAGCTGCCCTTTTATAGATGATGCGTTCGCAATTAATGGCAAATCTGCTTGATGGGCAGCGAGATTGATACTATGCGTCCATCTCGCCTGATTGCGTGATTCTCGGGTCAATTAAGATCCACCACTTTAGCCACAAATCATGTTCGTCAATCATCTGTCAATCTCTCAAGATTCTGCATTGATTCTCAGCGCTTTGCATTAATGGTAGTTTATGCGTCCATGAATAGTTTGGCCGTTGTTAACGCATCATGAGTTGCTAACGCGTAGTCTTGCGTTGAGTAGTTAACGCAGCTTCAGGTTGTTCGCGCTCCGTTCAGATCATGCGTCCATGAGGAACAGATTGCTAACGCGTCGTCCTGCGTTAAGAAGTCATCAACGCATCGTTTGCATTCCTGCATTAAAACATGCTTTTTAGGTTCAAAAAGTGGTAAAATCATTTATCTTCATAAAAATACAAGAGTATAACGCAAAAGAAGATTTATTAATAAAAATCACATAAACTGCCGTATGCTTCTCTATTTAATCTCTATTTATCTAAGAAAAAGGTTATCATAACTTGTATTTCTACAAGTTATCATACTTCTTTTCCATTCATCAATCATAAACAACAATTCATCATATGCTCACTGTTCATAGCTCATCTTACGGTTTAAGCTTTCATCATTAGTTTATTTCCAAACTTTAACAGTAAAGCTATAACTACTAGTTGTTCCTTACCCTTCTGCTATACCTTACTTCCAAGAAAACTTTACGTGCAACTCACTTTGCTGTTATGTCAACACTTGAGTCTTATCTTCCCCTTTAACAAAGCTGATTGCTACAACTTTAACGTCTCTGTTTAATCCCTGCTAAAATGCATTTCCAGCCCATATTAGGACTTCTTTCCTTCTACAAACTACTAAAGAATCAAGTCCCACAGATTACCTTAAAATTTCAAGGCTTAACTCTTTATTGTTCTCCAGTTACGCCAAATTCACTCCGTGTTGCTCCAGATTAGATAGCAGTTCTGTAGTTGCTGCTTTTACCTAAAAATTCATATGATTAACTTCAATTTCAACTGAACAATCCTTCATAAGACTTGTTAGGAATTATGTTAACTTACTAACCTCAAAATTTCAGCTCTAAACTCGACTTCCTCGAGTCGTTCTACTCCAAACATCGACCACTGTTCAATCTGTGCGTCTGCAAATCAATCTTCTGTTTCAGTTCTGATTTCAGCACCAAAACGAGTAGAATTCCGCCCAAAAACTATAAGAATACCTTCCTCTACTTTCTCTTGTGGTTTCTCTGAAAGATGGAACCGACTTAAGTTCTCAAAATGTCTGAAAATGATTAAACTCACCTATATATACTGCCGACTTATGCATCACAAGTACCAAGATGATAATGCCGACTTACTCACCCGTAGGCTGGCGCGGGCCGTCTCTTCGACGCAAGGCACTCATGTTTATATTCTCCTTCAGCGCCTTCAGCAACTAACCATTCTCAGCGCATGGTGTTCTCGGCGCCTCCTACCTCCAATGCGTACAACATGGTCTCACACCACTAACTTCATCGCGTCAAGATCATTCTGTCTTGGACGCAAAGTGACTTCAGCGCATGGCTGTCTTCGACGCATGGTGACTTCAACGCATGGTTCAAGTATATTTCTTTCCCCGCCGATGATCACTTATCCTTCTATGCGACGGCTACTTCAGCTCATAACCCTTCGTGATTCAATCAACAACGCATGATTTCTCAAAATAACCCAACTTCCCACTTCATTCACCAATGCATGGGCTTGGCCAATACTTAGCTGAAATTTCACCCCCTACTTGGCTATTTCTCGGCTACTCTTCTTCTAGCAACGCATAACCTCAAACGCATTGCTCTTCCCAACACTTGGTATTGCAAGTCAGTGCTTACACTATCAACCCCCTCAACAAAGGAATGGGAATACTTGGCGGGGGCCTAATCAGCAGAACAGTCAATTGTAGCCCCTACAGTGCTTCATATGCAAAGGACCACACAGCGTGGGCGAGTGTCCGAAGCGGACTGCATTCAACGCCTTTCAAGTCGCCCTGGCTACTGAATCGAATGGCCAAATCGAATAGACAGACGTTGAGACCCCACCAACAGAGGAGGGGGACACTCCGCGGATGGGGGAGCTGAAATTCCTGTCATCTCTCCATAGAAAGATGGGAGAGACCAAAGAGCCTGTCGAACGGGGGCTCATGTATGTAGACGCCTGGGTCAACCAAAGATCAGCCAAGGCACCATGGTCGACTCTGGGGCCACTCATAACTTCATGATTGAAACAGAAGCGCGCCGTTTAAACCTATGATGGGAGAAAGACGCAGGAAAGATGAAAGCTGTCAACTCGGCAGCCCTACCCATCACAGAAGTAGTGAAGAGGGCTCTGGTTAAGATGTGGGAGTGGAGCGGGCATGCCGACTTCGTGATCGTCAAGATGGATGATTTTGATGTGGTCTTAGGGATGGAATTCCTACTCGAACACAAAGTCATACCGATGCCGTTGGCAAAGTGTTTGGTAATTATGGGATCTTCGCCCACGGTTGTTCAGACCAACATCAAACAACCAAATGGGATAAAGATGATCTCGACCCTCCAATTCAAGAGGGGCCTCGCTCACGACGAACCCACATTCATGGCCATCCCGATCGAGGCAGTAGAAAAAGAAGGTGAGACTGTTCCAAAAGCCATTAAGGTTGTCTTAGAGGAATATCGAGATGTCATGCTGGACAGTCTGCCAAAGTCCCTACCTCCAAAAAGGGGGATTGACCACGAAATTGAGTTGGTGCCAGGAGCAAAATCACCTGCGAAAAATGCCTATCGGATGGTGCCTCCCGAGTTAGCAGAACTCCGGAAGCAGTTAGATGAGTTGTTGAGCGCAGGGTTCATTCGCCCCGCAAAAGCTCCTTACGAGGCCCTAGTGTTGTTTCAAAAGAAGAAAGATGGAACTCTTCGTCTGTGCATCGACTATCGAGCACTAAATAAACTTACTGTTCGCAACAGATACCTGTTACCCATCATCACGAACTTGTTTGACCGCCTCCATGGTGCCAAATACTTTCCGAAACTTGATCTTTGCTCAGGGTACTATCAGGTGCGAATTGCCGAGGGAGACGAATCGAAGACAACCTGTGTCACGAGGTACGGGGCCTTTGAATTCCTGGTAATGCCCTTCGGCCTCACTAATGCACCGGCCACCTTCTGTGCGCTAATGAATCAGGTCTTCCACGAGTATCTCAACAAGTTCGTCGTGGTATATCTGCACGACATTATGGTCTACAGCTCAACGATGGAAGAACATCGACACCACCTTCAGTTAGTCTTCGAAAAGTTGAAGCAGAACTAGTTGTATGTGAAAAGAGAGAAATGCTCCTTTGCTCAGGAGCGCATAAACTTTCTGGGCCACGTGATTGAGTGCGGTCGAATTGACATGGAAGAGACTAAAGTCCATGCCATACGAGACTGGAAGGTACTAACCTCCGTGACAGAACTACACTCTTTTGGATTGGCCAACTACTATAGGCGGTTCGTGGAGGGATTCTCGAGGAAAACAGGACCGTTGACTGAGTTGTTGAAGAAAGATCACCAGTGGGGTTGGACCCTAGAGTGTCAAGCTGCCTTCGAAGACTTTAAGAAGGCCATGATGGAGGGGCCAGTTCTTAGAATCGCAGATGTAACAAAGCCTTTCGAAGTCGAGACTGATGCGTCCGACTTCGCCTTAGGCGGCATTCTCCTTCAAGACGACCATCCCATTGCTTATGAGAGCCGAAAACTAAACGATGCTGAAAGAAAATATGCAGCATCTGAGAAAGACATGTTGGCCGTAGTTCACTGTTAATGAGCTTGGAGACAATATCTGTTAGGCTCCATGTTCGTAGTCAAGACCGACAATAGCTCGATCTGCCACATTTTCACACAGCCAAAGTTGTTGTCCAAGCAAGCCCGATTGGAAGAGTGCCTGGCCGAATTTGATTTTCAATTCGAGCATAGACCAGGAAAGGCCAATCAGGCGGCCGATGCCCTCAGCTGGAAAAGAGAACATGCAGCCCTGTGCTTGTTTGCCCAGTTAAAAGCCAGTAGTCTGAGTGGGACAATCTGAGAAGCCATAAGAACCCACTTGGTCAACGACACATGTAAGCACTGGCGTATAGTATTAAGTATTGGGATAAAGCAAGTGAAATGTGGCCATGCGTTGTTAGAGCAAAGTAGCCGAGAGTGGAAGAGTTAAGCATGGGCCAAGGCTATGCGTTGATAAAAGCAGAGAAGAGCATTGTTCTTTTGAGTGACCATGCGTTGAAGGTGAAAATCACGAAGAGTTATGAGCTGAAGCAGTCACTTGCGTTGGAAGAGGAATTTATCATTGGCGGGGAAGGAAGTGTTTTGAACAACTATGCGTTGGTGAGGTTGCATGCGTTAAGGTCTCCATGCGTTGGAGACAGATAACTGATTGAATTGTATGCGTTAAAGGTAGGAGGCGTTGAGGAAACCATGCATTGAGGGTGGCTGTCTGCTGAAGGTGTTGAGGGTAGGCTGCATTGAACGCCTTACCTGGAATTGAGAAGGGAAACCCCGCGCGCCTGCCTGCATAAGAGAGTTAAGTCGGCAGTATATATAGGTGAGTATATTGAATATTTTATCATTTTAGACATTTTCGAGAGCTTAAGTCGGTTCCATTTTTCAGATGAACTACAAGTGAAGGTAGAAGAAGGTGTTCTTGTGGATTTCGGATAGAATTTTACTTGTTTTGGTACCAAAATCTAAGATGGAACAACACGTTATCAGCGGACGCACAAGCTTGACAGTATCGGATGTTTGGAGTGAAACGAATCGAGGAGATCGAGTCTAAGGCTGAAATTTTAAGGTTAGTAAGTTAACTCAATTCTAAACAACTTTTATGAAGGATGTTTGAGTTGAAATGGAATAGAAACATGTAAACTTTTAGCTGGAAGTGACTGATAAGGAATTTCTGTGCAATCTGTAGTAGTGCGGAGGAATCTTGCAATATCTGACGAACAAGGACAAGTTAAGCTACGAAAATTTGAGGTAAGCTAGAAAACATATTTCTCTACAAGTTTGTAGAAGGGAAGAAGTTCTAAATTTGGCTGGAAATATGATTTGTAATAGATAGAAGTGAGAACAAGAGGGAAGGCAGAAGCTGTGGAAGATAAGTATCGCTGGACTGCAAGTAACACTGAGAGAGTAAGCGTGAGAAGCGAGACGGGTAACGCAGGTGTTGCTAGAAGCTTTGCGTCTCACAATTCTCGCTGGGTCTCACTGGATCTCGCTGATCAGGTGAGTGTCGCTAGTCTTGCTCACCATGGTATCGCTAGTGGCGTGTAGTGTAGTCCAGTCTCGCTAGTAGAGTTGAATCTCGCTCATTAAGATTTATTGATCAAATATGAATGGTTAAAGTTTGTTGGTTGTGGAAAGGAAGTTTAGGGAAGCCTAACCTAAGAAATGTGTATTTTCAGGCCAAGAAGAGCTAGGAAAGGCGTATAACCCACTCAAGGCCTAGAAAAGAGTTGTGAGTGACACTTCTTTTCTTGTTTCAACAATTCTATTGTACATGTCAATTTGGTTTTTCTTATTTATCGATGTTTTGCTAAACGATATAGAAAAGTAGATTTATGGATTGATATTGATTTATGAAATGCCCTGTTTTCTTATGAAAGATTTGAGTATGAACGGTTTTGTACAAAGTATTGTATTAAACTAAAGGAAAAATGTTTTAGAGGAGGCTCAATGCTGAAGGACATAAGAAGGCATGTGAGTTTCCCCGAGACCCAGTACTGATGGACATGGAGAAGGTACTTGGGCAACCCGCCATGTTCCTATGTGCACATAGAGGTTATATGCTGGTGCGTTGAGTTTTGCTCCGCATCGAGCCTTATTTGTTTTCGACGTTGGGGCGTTGAGTTTTGCTCTGCCTCAACTAATGAAAAGTATTGTAACCGTATTGTTTTACTTACGAATTGTTGAAAAACCATGTATGATTTGATAAGGGCATTTAAACATAATTTAATCAATGAAAATGAGATGATTCTATGTCTTACTCATGCTGTTAGAATTTGTTTAAATTCTGATGATTTTCGAACTAAATTAATTTTTTTAAAATTAGTCACTCACTGGGTTGTTAGCTTATGTTTTCAAGTTTTTCTTTCCTCTCCAGGTAGCAAGGACGTTCCTGGTGCTTTGCCTACTCCAACTCGCCCTGCTTAAGCTTTGAGTTTCCAGAAAATTGTCTTGTTTTGCAAAGTTGCTTGTATGTAAAACCTTGTATAGGTGGCATGTAGACCTAGTTGCACATTTACTGGGAGTTGAAACGTGGTTTTGTATAAGGGCTTTATGGAAGAGTTGTATTCTGAATTATCGTTTATGTATATAATTTCCAATATGTTATGTTTGATATATATTAAGGAGTGTTATGTATGTTGTAAACAGTATAGTACAAGTGTGTTAGTGGATGGTATGCGTCACAAAAGGGGTGATGTATGCTGTCTTCACATCTCTTCTCAGGTTGGGTAGAGTAGCCTGCGAGGAGGTGTGACAACATAGCTGCCCAAGCCTTGATTCAACTGTCAGGAGATGGGAAGACTCGTCAGTTATGGGTGGAAGACGGCCTTCTCCTGGCCAAGGGTAACTGCCTATATGTCCCTCGGTTAGGGGAGCTTCAAAGATTGTTAATGAAAGAGTGTCACGATACGCCATGGGCTGGACACAATGGGTGACAAAGAACCTACGCGCTGTTGAAACAAGGCTACTATTGGCCGAGTCTCCGAGATGATGTCATGCAGTTCACTAAGACTTGTCTTGTTTACCAGCAAGACAAACCAGAAAGGGAAAAGTTAGCTGGTCTACTGGAACCCCTACATGTACCCTTAAGACCATCGGAGAGTGTATCTATGGATTTCATCACACATCTACCCAAAGTTGGGGAGTTCAAATCGATACTGGTGATCATCGGCAGGTTTTCAAAATACCCAACCTTCATCAAGACACCAAAACTGTGTTCGGCAGAGATGACGGCTCATTGTTCTTCAGACACACAGTGAAGTTGTGGGGTGTCCCTGCCAGTATCATTAGTGACCGGGATGCAAGATTTACTAGGACGTTCTGGACAGAGTTATTTCGAACTTTGGGTTCCACACTGAACATCTCATCCAATTACCATCCACAGACGGATGAGCAAACAGAACGCTTCAATAGTATGCTCGAGGAGTATCTCCGACACTTTATTGATGCGAGACAAAATAATTGGGTTCAAATGTTAGACGTAGCTCAGTTTAGCTTTAATAGCCAGAAGAGTTCCACCACGAGAAAGACACCCTTTGAAATCGTGTGTGGCAGACAACCACTCATGCCACACGTTGTTGACCATCCCTATGCAGGGAAGAGCCCTCAGGTGTATAATTTCACCGGAGAGTGGAAAGAATCTTCAGAAGTTGCACGCACGTGCCTAGAGAGGGCATCGAAGCGTATGAAGAAGTGGGCGGATATGAAGCGCAGACCCCTAGAGTTTCAATCAAGGGATGAAGTCCTAATCAAACTGTGCCTCGAACAGTTTCGATTCCGCGAAAAGAGAGACCAACGCCTGGTAAGGAAATATGAAGGACCCGTGGAAGTGGTCGAGAAGGTCGGGAAGACCTCGTATCGAGTTTAGCTACCCACATGGATGGAGATCCACGCAGTCATCCATGTAAGCAACCTGAAACCTTACCATCCTGACCCAGACGATGAACGACGTAATACTGTGACTCGCCCTCCTGTCACGATGAAGGACACCACGGAGAGGAAAGTCGAAGAGATACTTGTAGAAAGTACCCGCCGCATTGGAAGACCAAGACGAGACCTGAAGGAATTCTTGGTGAAGTGGAAAGGCCTCCCGGACGAAGAAACTAGTTGGGAGCGCGCTGAAGACCTAAAGTCTGCTGCCTTACGAATTGCTGAGTTCGAGCAGCATCGGTTGACAGGGACGTCAACCATTTGAGTGGGGGAGGATGTCATGGTCATGCTTGTCCAGGACGTGTTGCCCGTGGCCGCATGCCTGCCTTGACCCCTTTTTATCATGCTTTCATGTTATGTATTTCATTTTACTAGTTAGTTTACTTTCCTAGTACTTTTCCTTGTAAGTGACCGCTCACCACTTTGCATATGCAAGGGTGACATTTCCAAAATTGTTCAGAATGTACTATATGGGGGTGAGACTAACCATCAAATCCTCATATCTGGAGTTGTGAGCTATAAAGTCGTTGTCCCTTATTGCTTTCTAGCCTTACAACAAACCTTGTTTTCTCAAACATGCTTTCAAACGTTTGCGAAAACCTTTTCCTCTACACCCGTTTTCAAAACCATTTTCTCCCGAAACGGGGGCAGAGGTTGCGAGAGGCACTCGATGTGTCGTAGGGGATTCGAATGTGACCAGGTTGACTTGTTTGCGAGCGAGAACAAGTGCTGCATAATCGCTTTGTAAGACTCGGAAGTTGCGATTGTGATATCCAGCGCCCACGCCTTGCACCGGCTGACACCCCCCGCCTAGCTGCTCTCACCAAGGTTGCCTATGGCCATTTTGGATAATTTTAGACATTTTTGGACCCAAATTGATATGTTCTTGAATTATTGGCCTAAAAATGGAAAAATATGATTTTAAGCTGATTTTTAAGTATTTTTGGAAATTTTGAGAATTTTGCAAAAAGGTGTCTAAAAGGGTAACAATGATAGAAATGGTGGAAATTAGGCTTGATGTGGACAATATGGATGAAATGTAGTAAGTGATGATTGAAAGAACTTCAAGGAGAGGATCTGATTGCTTGTAGTTGATATTTCAGGTCATATTGAGGTTGGAAAAGCCTATAGACCCTGAGGAACAAGCCTGCTGTGAGTGCACCTTTCTTTCTCTGAAAACGATTCTATTTAAAATGTTCAGCCAGACTTTCTTATAAAACGTAATTTTATGATGATTTATTGAATGATAAGCATGATGGCTGGTTATATTTGATTTTATAGCATGAAAGGCATGTTTTATCTATTTTCTACAAGTTTTTGAAAAGCATGTTTATACGATGCTATTTATAGAGAAATGCTATGTTTTCCATGAAATGTTTTATAATGAACTATTTATGCAAAACATACCTGTTTCTAAAATGTTTTCTAAGGGAGCTTAATGCTGAGGGATGTTGAGAAGGCATTTGAGTTTCCTAGGGACCCAGTACTGAAGGACTCGGAGAAGGTACTTGGGCATCCCGAGATAGTTCTATGTGCACATAATGATTGATGACGTTGTTGTGTTAAGATTACTCCACATCAGCTAAGGTTATCGACATCGGGTGTGTCGAGATTACATCGCCCCAACTAAGGTTTGTTTTTGAAAGGAGGTTGTATTTAAAGGGTTCGAAGTGACCGAAGTTATTTTTAGGGGAGATAGGAAAATTCTCCCTACCTGTATGATATCTGCTGTCAAAGCCAAGGAAATTGTTACGCAAGGGTTGTACAACATACCTTGCACATGTTGTGGATACATGATGCGCAGTTTTAGTGTTAACCGCAAGTGTACGGGTCAAGTTATAATATAAGACGGCTAAGTCCGAATATCGTTCCACTGGAGATCCAATTGTGAAGGTTTAAGTTACTTAGCTATTCTAGAGTTGAATCAATTTTATTTGAGGATTGAAATTGAAAATTATGAGTTATGGAAAATATAAATCAAACAAGGAAAGTATTAAAGTGAGAAACACAAGAGTCAAAGAGAATTCTAGGGTAATGAATCCTTGTTTATTTCATCATGCAATATTATAGATTTCATGGATTTTATTGTCATTCATATGCCTAAGTCTAGAAACTTAATTCCAAGTTAATTTCTCTAAAAAACAACCCTTTCTCATGCAACTCGATTGATTATTAATCTCTTAAAACCAATACAAAATTACATGGCATTAAAAATAGTTTTAGCAACTTTTATTGTCAACCTAACTACTCTCGTGATAGATTAACAACAATTCATTGTTATAGATCAAGTTAAACATACAATCTCTCAATCATACATCTAACCTAACATGTGACGATGGCCAATCCACAAGAATTAAACACAATAACAACAAAAAGCATAATCATTACAACAAAACCATGAAAGTCTACAAGATCAACATAAATTCATAAACAAATCATCAAAACCCTAAAACTAAAGAGTTTAGCCACTCATAGCTGGAAGCAACATGTTTAAGCAAAATAAACAAAGAAAGAGTGTAAAGAAAGGGAAACTCTACTGAAAAGAGGCTCTTGATTGAGGTAGCACCGTCACGATCTCCTTGGCTCTCACGTCGAAATTCAAAGGGCACCACGCCTATCTCGAACTCTTTTCCTCTTCCTTGCAACTAACTCACTCTTTGAACTCTCACTCAGTTCTCTCCTTTTTGTGCCTCTTTAGGTCTGCAACTTCCTTGATTTTATTTGATGCCTAGGGCTGCTGGAAACCCCCAAATTTATAGAGTTTGGTCGCCCAAAAACTTACCAAAAATAACAATTTTCATTTAAGGAAAACTGGCGCCGCGACGCTATTGAAAATTTTGGGATAGCGTCGCGACGCTGTTGGAGAGCGCCGCGGCGCTAGGTCTGCGTCCAGAAAACTTACTCTCGGGTTTTAGCGCCTCGGGAGCTCCGCGGCGCTGCCCCAATTTGTGCCATTTTGAGTTTTTCAGCTCTTTTTCGCGGTATTCTTGCTCGGTTTTGATCTTTTAGTCTTTTCTTCTAATTTTCCTCATTTTAACCTGAAAACCACTAGCAAACAAGTGTAATCTAATATAAACTCCCTTAATTTGAGAGAATAGAAAGCACATTTTAAGTGCTTATCAATACACAGATCAGTAAACTGAGGCCAAAGGATATTCTTGTGGTATGTGAGTTCCTAGATGTGTTCCCTGAAGAACTATCAGGTTTACCGCCTGATAGGGTGGTAGAGTTTTCTATTGATCTGATTCCAAGGACTGCACCAATTTCACAAGCGCCATCTTCGGAGTTGAAAGAATTGAAAGTTTAGTTGTAGAAGTTGATTGACAAAGGGTATATACAACCCAGTGTGTCACCATGGGGAGCACACATATTTTTTGTAAAGAAGAAATATGACACACTTAGGTTATGTATTGATTACCGTTGGCTAAACAAGGTAACAATACGTAATAGGTACCCACTGCCTCGTATCGATGACCTGTTTGATCAACTCAAGGGTGCTTCAGTATTTTCTAAGATTCATTTGAGATCAGGGTACCATCAGGTGAAGATTAGAGAACCTGACATCCCTAAGACTGCATTCAGGACAAGGTATGGGCATTATGAGTTTCTTGTGATGCCTTTTGGGTTAACTAATGCTCCAGCTGTATTCATGAATCTCATAGATTGAGTATTCCACCCGTACCTTGATCAGTTTGTTATAGTATTTATTGATGATATACTAGTGTACTCTAAAAGTAAAGAGAAGCATGCTGAACACCTCAGAATAGTATTACAGACGTTGCGTGTTCAAAGGCTATATGTTAAGTTCAGTAAGTGTGAATTCTGGCTTAATCGTGTTGTATTTCTGGGTCACGAAGTATCAGCTGAAGGAGTAAGCGTGGATCCACAAAAGACTGAGGCTATAGTTAAGTGGGACTGACCCACTACCATGACAGGAGTTCGTAGTTTCCTAGGCTTGGTAGGTTATTATCGCCGATTCGTGGAAGGCTTCTAAAAAATAGCACTTCCACTAACGAGTCTAACCAAGAAGAATGCCAAGTTTTAATGAACTGATGAACGTGAACAGAGTTTCCAAGAGTTAAAGAAAAGACTTGTGACAGCACCAATATTGACTTTACCTACTCCTGGTGTGGAATTTGAGATTTATTGCGATGCATCACGACAAGGTTTAGGTTGTGTGCTTATGCAGGGAGGAAAGGTAGTTGCATATGCGTCAAGACAGTTAAAGAAGCATGAATACAATTACCCCACACACGACATAGAATTGGCAGCTGTTGTGTTGGCCTTGAAGATTTGGAGACATTATTTATACGGAGAGAAATGTCTTATCTTAACTGATCATAAAAGCTTGAAATACATTTTTGTTCAGAAGGAAATGAACTTAAGATAGAGGAGATGAGTGGAGTTGATCAAAGACTACGATTGTACGATAAAATACCACCCTGGGAAGGCCAATGTTGTGGCAGATGCGTTAAGTAGGAAGTCAAGACAAGCTAAGACTTCACTTAATGCTATTGGTGCGGAGTTAGTGAAGGAGCTAAAAAGCTCAAATGCATTATTGTCAGTGGATAAATCAGGAGGTTTATTTGCACACTTTCAGGTGAGACCCACTTTGGTGGATGAGATTGTTAAAGGCCAAATGGAAGACTCCATACTCAGGAAAATAGCAGAGGAGGTGAATCTTAAGGAGAGAACAGATTATGATATAAGGAGTGATGGACCCTTACTGAAACAGGGAAGGTTATGTGTTCCTAATGATCTGACATTGAAAAGTGCTGTTCTAGAGGAAGCTCATAGTTCGGCATGTGCGATGCATCCAGGAAGCACAAAGATGTACAGAACTTTGAAAGAGTATTATTGGTGGCCAGGAATGAAGTGGGAAATTGTAGAATGTGTGGCTAGATGTTTGATTTGTCAACAAGTTAAGCCAGAGAGACAAAGACCAGGAGGACTTTTGAACCCACTCCCTGTCACACCCTACTTTTAGGAAACTGATGCGTTGAAGAGTCTATGAAGAAAAGAAGTAAAAGACCATGTTGGACCCATGGTCAGGACCAAAGTAACACATAGACTTATAGCAAGGAATGTTCACAAGTGTTGGAGAAGGTTGTGAAGTAAACATAAAAACTGGAGCATGTGGGGAACGCATTAGGACTAACGCATAGAGGAAGAGCTTGAGAAGAATCGTTGTTATGGACCTAAGGAGTTGGACGCATGGTATGATGCGATGAGGTACAAACGCATAGTATTGTGTGTTCGTCATTGACGTCTAGTGGCATTGTGTAAGCACTGGCTTGTAATAGCGCGGCTATGCATTGAAGGTGATCACGAATGGTTGTTGTGAGCTGAAGTAGTCACCGCTTTGACGGGGGAAGAAACGTATTTGGCTTAGATGCGTTGGTAAGGTTGTCATGCGTTGAGGTCTCTATGCGTTGAGGACAGAGTTATCTCTACGCGTCAAAGACAGTAGTATAGTTGGCAAAGAATTAGAGAAGTGAGTAGTGAAGCTCAAACCTTAAAGGAAACTCAACGAATGCATGAGAGCGTTGTGTTGAATGAATGGTTGTCTATTGGAAAATGTTGGACGCATAAGATAAGTTTATAAAGGCCAGGTAGCTTCATATAATTCGACACCTCCGTTAAGTGTTGCATGTAAGGTGTCACACCCTCTTTCTAAGATTTTCGTAAAGTCTATTAAAGGAAGAAGTAAGATCTATGGAAAGAAAGGAAATTTCATCAAGAGATGGGCAGGGTTAAGAAGAATGGCTGAGAAGTAAGCGAAGTTGGACGTATACTAAGCAGGAAAAACCATGTTGGACGCATGGTAGAGACGAAGGAACAAACGCATAGAAGTAAACATTTGAGACTATAATGCCGAGTAGTATGTGGTAGAGAAATGCCGTAAGCTCCTATCCGACATTGGGAGTGACAAGTTAAAGATAAAATATGACATGTGCAGGGAATAAGTCGGCTGAGTATTATGGGAGCAAAAGTGGCTAAGTGTTGGCCATGCGTTAATAGGGTTACGCGTTGAGAATATGTTGGAAGTCACCCTGCGTCGAAGGCAACCATGCGCTGAAGTCACACTGCGTCCAAGATAGAACGGTCTTGACGCGATGAAGGTAATGGTGTGAATGACTATGTTGTATGCGTCGGAAATAGGAGGCGCTAAGAACACCATGCTCTGAGAGGGGTTAGTTGCCGAAGGCACTGAAGGAGAATTTAGATATGAGTCCCTTGCGTTGAAGAGAAGACCCGCACCAGCCTACGAGTGAGGGGTAAGTCAGTATTATCATCTCGGTACTTGTGAAGGATAAGTCAGCAGTATATATAGGTGAGTTTAATCACTTTCAGACATTTCGAGAACTTAAGTCGGTTTCATCTTTTAGAGAAACCATAAGAGAGGATAGAGGAAGATGTTCTTATAGTTTTCGGGCGAAATTCTACTCGTTTTGGTGCTGAAATCAGAACTGAAACAGAAGATTGATTTGCAGATGCACAGACTGAACAGTGGTCGATATTTGGAGTAGAACGATTCGAGGAAGCCGATTTTCGGGCTGAAATTTTGAGGTTAGTGAGTTAACATAATTCCTAACAAGTCTTATAAAGGATGGTTAAGCTAAAATTGAAGTTAACCATATGAATCTTTAGGTAAAAGCAGCAACTACAGAACTGTTATGCAATCTGGAGCAACGCGGAGTGATTGTGGTATAACTGGAGAATGATAAAGAGTTAAGCTTTGAAACTTTAAGGTAAGCTGAGGAACCTAATTCTTTACAAGTTTGTAGAAGGGAAGAAATCTTAGTTTGGGCTAGAAATGTGTGTTTAGCAGGGACTAAGCAGAGATATCAAAGCTGTAGCAGTCAGCTTGGTTAAGGAGAAGTTGAGACTCAAACGTTAGTATAACAACAGAAGCAAGTTACACACAAAGTATCCTTAAAATCAAGGTACAACAGAAGGATAGGGAACATCTAGTAGTTGTAGCTTTAGTGTTAGGACTTGAGAGTAAACCAATGAAAGCCTAACCGCATGATGAACAATAAACATTAAGTATGTGATGAGTTGTTGCTTCTGTTTTAATGAATGAAAAAGAAGCATAACAAGGGAAAGTATCTATTTCGGGTCAAGAGAAGCTAAGGAAAGCATATAACCCGCTTGGCGTCTGAATGAAGTTGTGAGTGACTTTATGGTTTGAAATAAGTTAATTTGAATGTTATTCTCTCCTATATGCTTAGTGACATCTTTGAAGTATGAGATGAAATGTACTTCTATGTATGAAACTAACACATTTCTTTTATGTGAGATAGAGATTGATAATGTATTAAATAATGTTCTAAGCTCGTCAAGCTAGTTGCTAGATAAATGTTCTAAGAATGTTGAGTCATCATGTTTATGGTTAAATTATGATAAATGTATTGTTTGTGCACAAGAATCATTCAAATGAGACCCAATGCTGAAGGACATGAGAAGGCATATGGGCAGCCCTAGTATTTATTCAAAGCTCTCACCTAAGGATATAAAGATGGTGATTGAGTATTTCCCTGGGACCCTAGTACCAAAGGAAATGAGAAGGTACATGGGCAGCCCAAGAACAGATGGAATTACAAGCAGGATAAAAAGGGCACTTGACACTGATGTGTTGAGATTACTGTTCGCTTAATTTTCTTATTTGAATTAAGTTGTTTCTTAGCTTGTTGCACAAAATAGATTTTAATATTTCTGTACAAGGATGCGTCGAGAATTACTCTAAATGTGATCATGATTTAAGCAAGTTTTCCTATAAAGACTCAAGTATAAGTATTTATAGGTATCCTGGTGAGTCCAGGGTCGAACGCAGGGATTTGTGATAACTAGGTGCTGAGATTATAAGTCTGACTATGCGATGAACTATACATTAATATATGCAATTGTTTGTTGTGTAAAACTATACATAAAGAATGAAAAGAATTTCCTACTACTAATAATGAGGTGGATGCGGTGATGGTTGGTCATATGTCGTTTAGTCAGATAGCATGCGTTGAGAATGAATGGAACCATGCGATAGGAGTTAATGCAAGAGCTAGTTGTTACCTAAACCTTCCAAGTACAATTTCATACCTACAAACTGCGTTTGTGAATCCATCTCTCGATGCTTTGGCGCCACATTAATCTTATCTCTAAGACGCATGGTAAGTTTGCGTTGGCAAAAGATGAACTACATCTCTGCAACTCATCTAGTCTTAATAATTGCTAAGGATTAACTATCCACTCTCTCAAGCTCGACAGTCATGCTTACTACTTGTGTTTGTCAGACAAAGTCATGCAAGCTAAAGATATGCATTAATCAAGATGTAATATACTCAGAATTGCTCAAGAAAACTAACTTTTAACATCAACTCATTCATTTAAACATGGTGTAAGGTGTTCAATACAAAGATAGATGGAAGAAAATAGTTAATCACACTCATATTAAAAGAATAAGTCATTCTCTCGAATGTCATTAACAAAATATAAGCAAGAAGGAGAGAAATGGAAATAAAACAGAAATGAAGGGCGTCAAGCCGCCACTGGCAACGTCTTGCTTCATGGAGGCTTGAGATGGTTGCTATCTGATACATAAATTCCATAGGGTGAAGGTTCTCACTCACTAGGAGATGACTCTGAAGATGCTCAGAATCCTTCTCTCAGAAGAGCTCGAAATGGAGGCTGGTTATGGTGAGGGAGAAATAGTGCAGAGCTTTCGCCTCTTGAACTCAACTCCCTTTTTGGAGAAGCTTTTCGGCTATTTATAGGTGTCGAAATGTTGATATCATGATGACCTGACACCTTTGCATTAAACTTCAGCCACGCTGCATAGGCTTTTCAGATTTGTCAGCCTATTTGTTCTACCATGAATCTGATAGGTGGTTGTTCTTTTCCATAATGTCATGACAGCTGTTTGAGCATGCTTGAGCTTCTTCTTCGACGCATGGTCTTCAACGCATGACCTCACCGCATAGGCTCAACGCATGTTCTCGCAGCAGCTTCATCTCTTCGTACTTGGTTGTTCCTACTTTTCTTCTTAACCCTGCATTAGGAATAGAAGCTCATCGATTTTCAGGCATTTTCTTTTGCAAGTAGTGCCAACGCATGGTGATACATTTTTCATCATTTAACTACCAAAATCATGCGTTTAACTCCAAAGATACTCTAATTAAATCAAATAATGACTATAATAACTTGTATTTCTACAAGTTATCAATTACTCCACACAGCTAAGGCTTATTGACGTTAAGTGCGTTGAGTTTGCTTCGCCTTAACAAAGGTTCAATGGAAAGATATCCATTATGTAATGATAATTAAGTACAAATGTGGTTATTTACAAGTTTATGAAGCATGATGTGAAGCATGATCAAGCAGTTCCTATAAATGACTGTAGTTATGTTTACTGAGTTGTTTCTTTAGTTAGTCACTCACTGAGCACTGTAGCTCATAATGTTTTTCTGTTGTTTTCCTTCCAGGTAGCAAGTGTGATCGCGGTACCTAGCTTACCCTCCAAACTTGTCTGAGCTAAATTAGAATTTTGTTTTAAGTGAAACTTATAAACTCCACTCCCATGTAAAAGTTGTTTATACTTGAAAGGCAATTGGGTAGATTACCTAGCATATATGTAGACCTTATATAAAGTCTTTTAACTCTTACTTTTGATGCTACCTTATTAGGAACATTTTGCATAACTATTGTAAAGGTTAAACATTTTGTTAGCTAGTTATGATATAAAATGTATATATAACGATGTTTAACAGAATACAGATTAAGTAACACTCACTCCTAGATAAAGATATAGATATAAATAAATATCTAGGCTGAGGGTGTTACATAAGGTGACACTTGGACTAATGCATGGTTAATTAGACATGCAGCATGACATGTGGCAATCAAGTGGCAAAAAGAGAGGGAAAGTGGGATGGCAAGCCCTTTATAAATAGGACTTTGAGGGGAAAAGTAATGACTGATGACTCTGAAGTAAGGAATCTTGAGAGAAAGGGAAGAAAGAAGGTATTCCTGACAAACTTAGCCATCCGATGTTAAAAGAAGTTGTCTTGCGTCGGGGTCGGCCTTGCATTGAGGACAAAAATATGTTCAAGGCGAATGCCGCGTCCAAAGTTGGGTGATGCGTTCAAGTTGGACCTTGCATTCAAGAGAGGTCGACGCATCCCAAAAGAGAGAAGAAAGGTTGCATTTTGCGGTAGTTGCCAACCTTGCGTTGAAGAGCAAGGTCGCGTCCAACCGAGCTGACAGAGCAATATGGAACCCTGCGTTTCTGAGATTAGAACGCTGCGTCCAAGAAGCTCGGGAAGAGGAAATAAAGGGAAGAAAGATAAAATTATTCTTTGGCAAAGTACAGGTGAGTAACACCTGCGTTTTACAAAATATAAATGAGTTTCTTATGAATCTGATTTTATCGGTTTTGAATGAATAAATGCAAGCGTTTTACATGAAAGCTCAAGAATGCTGATTACTTGCTGTGAGTTACGAAATACTTGTTTTCATGACTTTTTTGAAAAGCATGGTATTATATGATTCCCAGAAAGATTTGAAAATAAACTTGTATGAAAAGCATGCGGTTAAATATTAAAGCTGGAGATTGAATTTAGCATGCTAATGATGTGAGATTTGAAAACGATTAACTTATGAGTTATTAATAAAATGTTTCCAAAATATGTATGATGTTTTATAAAACTTCGAAAAGGGACCCTAATGCTCAGGGACTTGTAGAAGGCATTGTGGGCGGCCCAAATTATAAAGGTACCCAATGCTCAGGGACTCGTAGAAGGCAAATGGGTAACCTGGATATAGAAATGGGACCCCAATGCTCAAGGACTCGTACAAGGCATTGAGGACGGCCCGAATTCTAGTACCTATGTGCACATAGAGGTATATACGACGCTAATGTGTTGAGATTACTCCACACAGCTAAGGAAAAATCGACATTGAGGAGTGTTGAGCATTGCTTCGCCTCAACTAAGGAAAAGTGTTTTTAAAAAGAATGAAATTTTGAGTATTTACTCTGAAAGGGACAAGCATGTCTTCACAATGGTGTTTGAGTATAATTTCATATGATTTGATGTCACACCCCCTCCCGGATTATCCTCCTTTTAACCAGAGAAGAGATGTGAAGACAGCAACCTTGACTCCTTTGTAAGGTTCACTATCCATCCGTTTTCGCCAAGAACAGCCCAGACGAGGTTTCTGCATAGGCAAAGCATCTCGAATTCGCTTGCTACCTGGAAAATAAAATAAAATAGAAAAGCGTGAGCTAAAAACTCCGTGAGTGGCTGGTTTTGTAAAAACTATCTTTAGTTCGAACAGAAGCATGCCAAAACAATACACATGAAACAAGGATTTAGCACGAGAGTTTAACCAAAATAGTTCTTTCGCAAAACTTTGTCAATCTCGTGAATCCGTTCCAAAACATATAGAATCGTTATCAAAATAATTAGTCAGAAAACCGTTTGGCTTTTCAATCTTTTCCCTTAGTTGAGGTAGAGCAAGACTCAACGCTCTCAACGTCGATATTATCCTTGGCTTGATGCGGAGCAAAACTCGACGCACCAGCCAAATCAACCTCTATGTTCACATAGGAATATGGCGGGTTGCCCAAGTACCTTCTCATGTCCCTGAGTACTGGGTCCCGGGGAAACTCACATGCCTTTTCAGCATTGAGCCTCCTTTAAATCATTTTATCAATCAGTTTACATAAATAGTTCATCAAAAACCTTTCACAGAAAACAGAATGTTCCTTGGTAAACAATATTCTGCAACATGCCTTTCATTATCATAAAGCAATCAAGTAAAACATGCCTTTTGAATGATATATTCCAACATTATGCTTTTCACGGGAACAGTCATCTCAAGCCATCTCTTAAGGAATTTCCTCTTTTTCCTTCAAATCCCTATTTTCCCGAGCTCCTTAAACGCAGGGCTTCAGCTTCTAACCCACAAGGTAGCTGTTTCCACCCTCTGGTAGCTCAATTAAACGCAGCGTTCTACTTTGGAACGCAAGACTGACGTTCATCTGTCAGTTCCGTTGGACGCAACCTTGCCTTTAAAACGCAAGGTTGTTGATTAACTCAAGGTGCTTCCTAACTCTTCCTTCTTCCGGATGCGTTGACCTCTCTTGGACGTAAAGCTTAACTTGAACGCATCATCCAATTTTGGACGCGGCGTTCACCTTGAACATAATGTTGTTCTCAACGCAAGGCCAATCCCGAGGCAAGACATCTTCCTTTATCATCGGATGGCTAAGTTTATCAAGAATGCCTTCTTCCTTCCCTTTTTCTCAAGATTTCTTACTCCAAAGTCATCAGTCCTTACTTTCCCCCTCAGAGTCCTATTTATAGAGGGCTTTCCATTCTTCCTTCCTTCTCCTTTTACCACTTGATTGCTACATGTTGCTCTGCATGTCTGACTACCCATGCATTAGTCCAAGTGTCACCTTGCATGAAACACTTAACATGCCTTTTTAACACATCCTTATTTTAAGGCGTCAAGTTTATATGAAGCCACCTGGCCTTTATAACTTATCTTATACGTCCTATATTTTCAAATAGACAACCATTCAATCCATACCACACCCTCATGCGTTCATTGACTTTCCTTTAAGGTTTGAGCTTCATTACTCACTTGTCTAACTCTTAACCAACTACACTACCGTCTTTGACGCGTAGAGATAACTGCCTCAACGCATAGGGACCTCAACGCATACAACCTTACCAACGCATGGTAAGCCAAATACGTTTCTTCTCCAGTCGACGCGGCGACTACTTCAGCTCACACAACCATTCGTGATCACCTTCAACGTATAGCCGCGCTATTACAATCCAGTGCTTACACAATACCGCTAGGCGTCGACGACAACAAATCCTTCTCAAGCTCTTCCTCTATGCGTTGGTCCAGTTGCGTTTACTTCTATCCTGCGTCCATGACCATCTTCCTATCCTTAGTCATTCCTTGATTATTTCCAAGGTTATTCTTTTAACCTTTTCCTTATATTTAACTATTTCTCTTTAGATAAATTAGCATGCGTCCACCATATGTTCTAATTTTTATGTCTACTTCACAACCTTCTACTTTCCAACACTTGAAATTATCCTATAATAGAAGTCTACGCGTCTTACTTCTTTCCATTTAAGCGCTTGGGTACTTGCTATACGTCCACTTTTACTATGTGTTACTTCAGTATTGACCATGCGTCCAACATGGTCTTTTATTCCTTTCCTTCAGACTTTTCAACGCATTGGTTGCTAAAAGTTGGGTTGTCACATTTGAAATGTTATATTTTATGTGAGTTTGTTCAGTTTTACAGTTAAAATATATTGTTTTACAAAACTGTTACTCACTGAGCTGTTAGCTCACCCTTTCATATGTTTTCCATCTTTCAGGTAGCATGACAGTTTCCGTTGCCGGTCGAAGTCGAGGTTTGTCAAGAATTAATGGTATTCCCGTTCGGGGAAGTAGAGTTAATGGATATAGGAGATGTTAACAGTGGAAGTCGACAACAGGGTCGATGACTACTGTCTTCACGCTCCGTCTCGGGCTACAGGAGGGTAGTTTGGGATGGGGTGTGACACTCCCCATGCCTGAATGCAAGTAGGAGCATATCACTATGGATTTCTTGTATGGACTTCCTAAAACCTCGAGTGGTTATGATGGAATATGTGTCACACCCCCTCCCAAATTACCCTCCATAACCTAAAAGGAGATGTGAAGACAGCAAACATCACCCATTTTGTGAGGTTCACTATCCAACCGTACCTGAACAACCTGTTGAAACATGACTTACATAACTACCCATATCACTTATTCCAATAACATAGACATTCAGATCAACCACGCCCATAAATTCAATGACATGAGAATTTATATTTACATAACCAGATACTCCAAACTCGTTCACAAATAAACTTAGATGACATATACAATAACCAGTCTCACATCCCAACTACTAGCTGGCTATGTCTACATGTCACATACACAAAGTTATTGACACATACAACAACTGAAATGCAAAGTATCTTCTAATAACTCGAAGCTTAAGTAGGGCAAGCTTGAGTAGGCTAAGCACCGAGAACTTCTTCGCTACCTGGATGGGAAAGAAAACGTGGAAAACATGAGCTGGATGCCCAGTGAGTGACATAGTATTTTAAACACAACTCGCCAAATCATGCTCAATAATAGAGAAAACATAACTTTAGCATAAAATTTATGTTAAGCCTTGAAATAAAACATAAGCCAAGTCTTTTACATAAATACAGTTTACAAACTCATCAAACCTTCTTTTGCTTTAAAATTCCCTTAGTCGAGGCGGAGCAAGGCTCAACACACTCAACGTCGAAAACAAACCTTAGTTGGGGCGGAGTAATCTCGACACACCCAATGTCAGAAACCTTAGCTGATGTAGAGTAATCTCAACACAACAGCGTCATCAATCATTGTGTGCACATAGGACTATCTCGGGATGCCCAAGTACCTTCTCTGAGTCCTTTAGTACTGGGTCCCTAGGAAACTCAAATGCCTTCTCAACGTCTTTCAGCATTGAGCTCCTTTAAGTCACAGGGTTGCCCACATGCCTTCTCAACATCCCTCAGCATTGGGTCCCTTAGAAAACATTTTAGAAACAGGTATGCTTTGCATAAACAGTTCATTGTAAAACATTTCATGGAAAACAGAGCATTTCTTAATATATAGCATCTTATAAACATGCTTTTCAAAAACTTGTAGGAAACAGATAAAACATGTCTTTCATGCCATAAAATCAAATATAACCAGCCATCATGCTTATCATGTAATAAATCATCATAAAATCACATTTTATAAGAAAGCCTGGCTAAACATTTTAAATAGAATCATTTTCAGAGAAAGAAAGGTGTCACTCACAATCCGGGCATGTTCCTCAAGGTCTATAGGCTTTTCCAACCTCAATATGATCTGAAATATCAATTACGAGCCATTAGATCCTCTCTTTGAAGTCCTTACAATCATCACTTAACTACATTTCATTTACACTATCCATATGCTTAATTTCCACCATTGCTATCATTTTTACCCTTTTAGGGACCTTTTTTGCAAAATTCTCAAAATTTCCAGAAATGCTTAAAAATCAGCTTAAAATTCATATTTTTCCTTTTTTGGGCCAATAATTTAAGAAAATATCAATTTGGGTCCAAAAATGTCCAAATTTACCCAAAATGGCTGTAGGCAACCTTGGTGGGCAGCAGTTAGGTGAGGGGGTGGGCGCTGGGCGTCACGATCATACTTGTCCAACTATGTGGCACCATGATTCACGCTTGATCATGGTCAGCCTTAAGGGAAATGCAAGTTCCAATCTACTCTTCGCCCATTCTTTTTGAACCTTCGTCGGACCTTAAGCGAGGTTCTTTCGTCCTCAACCGAGCTCAACTCATGCGAAATTGACTTCATTCGGCCTACATGTCGCTTATATATGCGACTTCCCTCCTTCAAGACTTCTTTAGTCATCATGATTCTCGACAACACGACCCTCGTGATTCTACATCGCTTCAAAACCTTGCCGGGATGAGTTTGAACCCTTCATTGGGCCAAATAGGCTTATAACCATCTACTAAGGCTTTCCAGAACATTATACAACTTATTGGGACAACTTAGGCAGATACCGTGTCAACGGGGACTATCAAGTCCGGCAGATGCTTCTGGATGTCATCACGAGTGTCAGGACAACATCAACTTTCTCTCTCCTGCTCGAGTCGGCTTATCAAGAACCATCATGATCACCCCATGGGTACTTTTCTAACTCGAGACTTCTTGGACATCCATCCATCCAGACATATCTAGGCATGTACCCTTTTGTGTCCATGCTAAGTCAATGTCGAGCCAAAACGACATACCAGGTACTATATCGAACCTCCAGCCCATGGGAAGGAGCGCAATGCCTGCACATCCGTGCCGTCCAACACTGTCCTCGAGATCCCATTTCTGATGGAAGACCCCCAAGACACTCGTCTTGCAACACTCGCCCACACCATGACACACTTGTGTGCCATAGGGTAGCTCACTTAGGCCACAGGGCCCAGGGGTGGTGGAGGCTGACATCATGCCTCCCCCTTATAGTACATTCTAAACAATTTTCTCTTTGGCACCCATGCATATGTAAGGTGACAAGTGGTCACTCACTAGCATAGAGCGCCCGTCTGAATTTCGATTGACATGAAATTTGACGTGCTTCCATCTTCCAACAATATGGATCTAACTCCAGAGTCGGTTGTCCAAACTCGCAACGAGACCCCTACTTCTGAGGTCATGGCCCAGGGCACCCCCTGCCCCCCGCTAAGCTTGTCACTGACACTGCCGATGGCACCAATGCTTGTCTTCTTGCTTGTTGTTCAACTTGACATGCTTGCCCATTTATCTTGGTGTGTTGGATGATGCACCGTCCTCCTCGGTCGCATCACGACATTTCACTTGGCCCTTTGTCATTACCAGATGTGTCAACACTCTTGTGTCGCCACTACGCTTTCTGCACAAGTGGGGTCATAATCTACTATCTCAAAGTTAGATTGTGACACTGGGCGTGGGCGCTGGTCGTGAGCGTGGGCGTGGGCATGGCAGCTCTGGCAGCCTCTTCGGCTAGCAGTGTCCTGTTTCTAACCCAATTTTTCAGGGCTCCAAAACACTATTTCCTTTCAAATAAAAATCAAATAAGAATTATGAGACTCAAGTTTAACCTCTTAGCTAGCTTACCAAGAAAATTCAGCTCCAAAAACCTTTCTGAGCACCCTTGAAACATTCCTCAAAGCTAAGTCGTCTAATTTTCTCGATTTTTGCGACAATCTTCAGTATTTTGACGATTTCTCAAGCTTCTCGACCTCAAATCACTTCGACGACCCTAGGTCCTCTTCCTAACTCATAGAGTTTCCTCTGGTCCAAAAATGGTGAAAATAGCACGAGGGAATTAGGAGAACCATTAGGTTAATTAAGCTACTTGCTTAAAGTTCAAGCTGCTGTCCAGACCAACCAATCAGCTTTAGCCACTCACCAGCTTGCTTCAACGTGTCTCCTCTTCATTTCTCCTTATCCTAAACATCCAAATTAAATATAATTTCTATTTAAATAATCATTTTAATTTAATATAAAATTTATTTCCTAATTTTACATTTTTCCCAAATAATTTCTATTTAAGCTCTGTGAGTTCGGAAGACGACCTTGGGCTGCCGAAGTGATTTGAGGTCGGAAAGCTTGAGAAATTGTCAAAATACTGAAGGTTGTTGCAGAACCGAGCAAATCAGACGAGTTAGCTTTGAGAAATTTCTCAAGGGTGCTCGAGAAGGTTTTTGGAGTTGAATTTTCTTGGTAAGCTAGTTAAGAGGTTAAACTTGAGTCCCCTAATTTTTATTTGATTTTTATTTGAAAGAAAATAGTGTTTTGGAGCCCTGAAAAATCAGGTTGGAAATAGGACACTGCTGGCCGAAGAGGCTACCAAAGCTGCCCACGCCCACACCCTGCACCTGCTGACAACCCCTCACCCAGCTGCTGCCCACCAAGGTTGCCTACGATCATTTTGGGTAATTTTAGATATTTTTGGACCCAAAATGATATTTTCTTGAATTATTGGCCTAAAAAAGGAAAAATATGGATTTTAAGCTGATTTTTAAGTATTTTTGGAAATTTTGAGAATTTTGGAAAAAGGTCGCTAAAAGGGTAAAAATGATAGAAATAGTGTAAATTAGGCTTGATATGGACAACGTGGATGAAATGTAGTTAAGTGGTGATTGCAAGGACTTCAAGGAGAGGATCTAGTGGCTCGTAATTGATATTGCAGGTCATATTGAGGTTGGAAAAGCCTATAGACCTTGAGGAACAGGCCCGGATTGTGAGTGACACCTTTCTTTATCTGAAAAAGATTCTATTTAAAATGTTTAGCCAAGCTTTCTTATAAAATGTAATTTTATGATGATTTATTGAATGATAAGCATGATGGCTGGTTATATTTGATTTTATGGCATGAAAGGCATGTTTTATCTGTTATCTACAAGTTTTTGAGAAACATGTTTATAAGATGCTATTTATTGAGAAATGCTTTGTTTTCCATGAAATGTTTTACAATGAACTGTTTATGCAAAGCATACCTATTTCTAAAATGTTTTCTAAAGGAGCTCAATGCTAAGGGACATTGAGAAGGCATTTGAGTTTCCTAGGGACCTGGTACTGAAGGACTCGGAGAAGTTACTTGGGCATCCCGAGATAGTCCTATGTGCACATAGTGATTGATGACATTTGTGTTGAGATTACTCCACATCAGCTAAGGTTATCGACGTTGGGTGTGTCGAGATTACACCGCCCCAACTAGGTTTGTTTTGGCCAAGTCTACAGCAAGCTTTGGGAACCAAGCTAAGATTTAGTAAAGCTTTTCATCCCCAAATTGATAGACAATCTGGAAGAACTATTCAGACCTTAGAGGATATGTTGCGTGCATGTGTACTACAGTTTAAGGGAAGCTGGGATACCCACCTGTCATGGATGGAGTTTGCCTACAACAACAGCTACCATTCCAGTATTGGGATGGCACCCTATGAGGCATTGTATGGCAGGCGATGTAGAACCCCTATATGTTGGGGTGAAGTAGGAGAACGAAAACTGGTAGGATGAGAAATAGTACAAGCTACAGCAGGAAGTGTGAAGCTAATTAGGGAGAAGCTGAAGATTGCACAGGCTAGACAGAAAAGTTATGCTGACAAGAGGTGAAGAGACTTAGAATTTGAAGTTGGTGATAAAATTTTCCTTAAGTTATCACCATGGAAAGGGGTGTTGAGATTTGGGAACAAAGGGAAGTTGAGTCCAAGATATATTAGGCCTTATGAGGTTCTGGAACGTATAGGACGTCAACTTATCGATTGGCATTACCGATGGAGTTATCCAAAATACATGATGTATTCCATGTTTCTTTGTTGAGGAAATACATTCCAGATCCCATACATGTTTTGGAGACTCAACCCATTCAGCTTAATAAATACTTGTCTTACAAAGAGGAGCCCGTGCAAATCCTTGATCGAAAAGAGCAAGTGTTAAGGTCAAAGATTATACCACTTGTTAAGGTCTTATGGAGGAATCACAAGGAGGAAGAGGCTACATGGGAAAGCGAAGATCAAATGAAGATCAAGTATCCTTATCTTTTCTCTGGATAACCTTACCCGAATTTCGACGACAAAATTCTTAATAAGGGGGTAATGAATTGTGAGTCCTAACCTCAATTTTTCTTTGCTTTAGCACAAGTTAAAGATCATGGTTTAAGGTTGGCTAGGGTTGGCTTGAATGAGTAGGGATGTATGTGGAATTTTAGTGCACTTTTAAGTAATTGTGATTTCTATTTTTCTTTTTCCATTTGCTTTTATAAAGGAATAAAAGGGATGGAGTTAATGGTGTTGGAGAACAAGGAGGTGGGACTAGACTTAGGAAAAGTTTTGCTAAGTGTGAAGAAAATCTCAAGTCAATGGTCAAAAGTTGGAATTAATTTAGGGAAAAATATAAAATTAAGAAATATATATTAAATTAAGTTAAAATAATTATTTAAAGGTAAATAATATTTAATTTGGATAGCTAAGGTGAGAAGAAAAGAGAAGAAGCCACGTTGAAGCAAAGAAGTGTGTGGCCAAAGCTGATTGGCTGGATTGGACAACAGCTCGAACTCTAAGCAAGTAGCTCAATTACAACGTTGGTTCTCCCGATTCACTCGTACCATTTTCTCTATTTTTGGACTAGAGAGAGCTCTATGAGTTAGGAATCCAACCTAGGGCTTCCGGACTGATTTGAGGTCAGGAAGCTTGAGAAAACTTGAAAATACCGAAGGTTGTCGCAGAAATCGAGCAAACCAGACGAGTTAAATTTGAGGAACTTTTCAAGGATGCTCGAGAAGATTTTTGAAGCTCAATTTTCTTGGTAAGTTAGTTAAGAGGTTACCCTTGAGTTCTATAATTTTTATTTTAATTTTATTTGAAAGGAAAAGGTGTTTTGGAGCTCTGAAAATTGAGTTAAAAAATAGGAGACCGATGGCCAAAGTCAACTAGAGGCTGCCCAGAGGGCCTGCCCACAGCTCATGCCCAGTGCCCGACACGGCCAGCGCCCCACACCTCTGCCCACGCCCACCGCCCCATGCCCCTGCCAGCACCCCCTTGCCCACCTGCTGCCCACGGCCATCTTGGGAAATTTTTGGTATTTTTGGACTGTAATTGATATTTTCTTGAATAATTGGCTCTAAAATGGGTAAATATGAATTCTAAGCTGATTTTTGGATATTTTTGAAAATGTTGAGAATTTTGCAAAAAGGCCCCTAAAAGGGTAAAATGGTATAAATGTGGAAATTAGGCTTGATATGGACAATGTGGATGAAATGTAGTTAAGTTATGATTGTAAGGACTTCAACGAGAGGATCTAATGGCTCGTAAATGATATTTCATGTCAAGTTGAGGTTGGGAAAGCGTATAAACCTCGAGGAACAGCCCCCGATTGTGAGTGACACTCATTTTTCTTTAAAAAGGATTCTATTTATAATGTTTAGCTGTGATTTCTCTTGATGATGATTTGCTCAATGTTAAGTATGATTACTATATAATCTAGTTTAATGGCATGAAAAGCATGGTTTATCTATTTTCCACAAGTTTTTAGGAAGCATGTTTAAATGATGTTATTTATTGAGGAATGATCTGATTTTTCCATGATATGTTTTATGATGTACTTATTATGCAAAGCATACTTCTTTTCTAAAATGTTTTCTAAGGAACCCAATGTTGAAGGACGTTGAGAAGGCATATGGGCAACCCTATGACATGAAGGAACTCAATGCTAAAAGACGTTGAGAAGGCATTTGAGTTTCCTAGGGACCCAGTACTGAAGGACATGGAGAAGGTACTTGGGCAGGCCGAGATAGTTCCTATGTGCACATAGTGAGCGATGACGCTGTTGTGTTGAGATTACTCCACCTTAGCTAAGGTTTTCGACGTTGGGTGTGTCGAGATTACTTTGCCCCAACTAAGGTTTGTTTTCGACGTTGAGTGTGTTGAGCTTGCTCCGCCTCAACTAAGGGCATTTTTTAGTGCAAATGAATATTTGATTAGTTCCAAAGTTTTATTTAATCAAATGGCATGGCTTGTGTTTTCTTCCTTGCCTAAGCACGATTTTTATGATACAGTATATGTTTTCTCTATTATTTAGCATGATTTAATTCTCAAGTTGTATTTTAAATATTATGTCACTCACTGGGCATCCAACTCACGTTTTCCCTTGTTTTCTATTTTATCCAGGTAGCGAAAGAGTTCCCGGTGCTTAGCCTACTCAAACCTCATCCTGCTTAAGCTTCAAGTCATCTAAAAATACTTTATATCATAGTTGTTGTATGTGTAAATAACCTTGTGTATGTGGTATGTAGACATAGCTAGTTAGATGTTGGGAGTGAGACTGGATAATGTATATGTCATCTAAGTTTTATTGTGATCAAGGTTGGAGTATCTGTTTATGTAAATATAAGTTCTCATGTTATTATAGTTATTGGCTTGGTGGATCTGAATGTTTTATGATTTAAGAATATGTACTATGGGCGGGTATGTTAAATCATGTTTTCAACAAGATAGTCAAGCACAGATGGATAGTGAACCTCACAAAAGGGGTGAAGTTTGCTGTCCTCACATCTTCTTCCAGGTTAAAAAGGGTAGTCTGGGAGAGGGTGTGACAATTATCTAGGGTTACGATTGAATGCATGTTAGGTCATGCTTGTACCTTTAAGTTGTAAGTGACGAACTCAATGCTGAACGGCCATGGGAAGGCATTGATGTACATATACAATGAGCATAGATGCATTAGTAACCGGTAGAGGAAATTAAGTACGCATAGGATAGTTAGAGGATTTGAGGATCTAGTTTCTAAGCTTGTGTCGGGAATAAAACCTCATAGGATGGTCAGGGGGTTATCGAAACTTAGTTCCTGATCCTGTGAGAAGTGTCTCTTGTAGGATGGTCAGAGGATCGAGGGGTCTAGCTTTTGAGCCTTGAAGGTAAGTCAATATGAACATAGAGGACAATTTGAACTTAGCTAAGTCGTGCGTACCAGCTGTGTAGTCAGGGATATGATGTGATGTAAAGACTAGGGTTAAAATTGGGTAAAAGATAAGGGTACAACATGGAAGAATTACGTAGTTGTTGAACTGTGTGTTGCTAGAAAAGGAAGATTAAGACTTAAAAGGCAAATCTAGCTGTTGAGCCATGTGCATCTGTAGGGAGCGAGATCGTCAGCAAAGGTATGATATGTTGCCACAAGGGTAAGAAGAGGCAAAGGATTGTTATCGAGCCAGAGAAGAATTACAATATGGGATTGAGGAATCGAGGCTAAGGACTAAATTTTATTTGTGATGTTTACTATATTATGCTTGTACTGCTTTATGTTATCTATGTTGTAAGGGTTAAGAGGTACCCTTGTCACTCACTAAGCTTTGTAGCTCATTCTTTTCTTTTATGTTTTTTCTTTTTAGGTAGTAGGAGAGTTGTCATGCCGTGCGAAGTTGAAGTCTTCCTTAGGATAGCTTATTGGGTTTAGAGTTGGAATTTTGAGGTTCTAGGAATTGTAAATTGTGTAAACTCTAGGTTTGTTGATTAATAAAAGTTTGATTATTTAATTTGGGCATGTTAAGTATGTAAGTAGAAAAGAAGTTCAAGTTGACGATAGATGTCGTAAAAGGGTCGATGTCTATTGTCCTCACGCCTCTTTTCAAGTTTAAAAGGATAACTCGAGACAGGGTGCGACACTACCCGATGCTCGTGTCGTGCCCTTGTTGACAACTTGCATCATGCGCCTTGTTTGCCTACTAGTGAGACTAGCAAGACTTGTCTCACTCAACACCCGCATGCACGCAATGTCAGCCTCTGCTCACCAACGAGACTTATCTCGCCCCACAACCTGCACATCCATTGTAAACCCTACTTCCATTCTCCTAAGTATTAAGCTAAGTGAGTTGTTAGGGTTGTGGACTTGAAATTTTAAAAAAAAAGTATGAAAAGGAATGGTACAAGAAAGGCTTGTAGTGGACTTAGGGGGAAAATTTTATGTTATAAGCTTGACGATGTGCGGAAGAGGTGCCTTATGGAAAACCTAAAACGTGATTTTAGCCATGGGGTGAAGTGTTTAAAGAGACAAGGTGTTTGGCTTGATGAGGAGTTGGTCGAATGCCATTGAGTGATGTTGAGGGTTGGCAAGTTTGCTCATGAGTAGAGTGATCGGCGTTGAAGCAAACAAGTTGGATAAAAATTTGGCTAAAGTGTTAAATTTGGGCGTTGAAGATCAAAGAGAATTTGGGCCTATATGTATTGGTGAGTAGATGGAGGATGTGTGCATATGAGAGCTAGTTAGGGCAAAATGATTGAACTTGTGGTTTTAAGCAAGTGGCTAGGCATGTAGCTCGAGAAGAAGGTCTCGGGTGCTAAGTAGATGAGTAACCGAGAGCTACTTTGGCAAGGGCATTGTTGGTATTGAAGAGAGAAGTGAGGAAAGGTTTGGCTAAGTGTTGGCTTGTAGCGTTGGGCACCCCTTAAGTAGTCGAGCTTGAGTTGTTGATGCAGGCATAATGTTGAAGGAGTAGGCCAAGGGATGCATCCATGATGAGCAAGGTTGAAGACCTATGATGCGTCCCTAAGGTATGGTCAAGTGAGGCATGATGCGTTGAGCTAGGTTAGCAAGAGAGGTGATAAGTTGGTGTGAAAAGGAAGTTTGATTATGGGACGAAAAGTGCTAGGAGAAGCATATAATCCATTAGGAGCTAGGATAAGTTGTTAATGACAAAATTTTATTTAAAATGATTTATTTTCATTATATTTCTAGTAGCTCGAATTATTCTTAAAATATGAGTTTTCTAGCATGTGTTGAGTATGGAAAAACATGAGTTTCTTAATATGACTTTGAACATGTTTTCACATGATTTTGATGATAAAAGCATGATCTTTATGGTACTAAGTTTTATGCAAAACATGGTGTTTATGAACGATGTATTTATTATCAAAGCATACTTTATTTCCAAAAGGATAATAGATGGTCCTCAATGCCGAAGGACACGGAGAAGGCATATGGGCAGCCTTAATACAACATTATGGGACCCCAGTACTAAAGGACTCGAGAAGGTACATGGGCAACCCAAGTTATGATTCCTATGTGCATATAGAGGGAAATTCGACGCTGTGGTGTTAAGATTACTCCACACAGCTAAGGTTATTTGACGTTGGGCGTGTCGAGACTACTCCACCTCAAGTAAGGCTGTTTTCAATGTTGACTAGCGTTGAGCTCCATTCCACTGCAACTAAGGAAAATCTTTCATGCATAAGCAAATATTTACGAGTTTCCAGTCCCCGAAATTTTCAATAAGATCCCTTCATTCATAATGTTTGGTCCAATATTCTTCAAACTTAAAGGTTGTTGTTAGTTTAATATTGGATTTCTATTTTAAATTGAGTTTCATAGCTTGTTGCACAAAAATGGATATTATAATCTCCGTACAAAGATGCGTCGAGAATTACTCAAGTATGATCATGATTAAGCAAGTTTTTATATAAAAACCCAAGTATAAGCTCTTATAGGTTTCCTGGTGAGTCCAGGGTCGAACGCAGGGATTTGTATTAACTAGGCATTGAGAATAGATGCATGACTATGCGGTGAACTATACAAGTAATTTGTGCATGAGTTGTATGTGTCTAAAACTATACATAAAGAATGAATAAATTTTCCTACAACTAACAATGAGGGGACGCGGCGATGGTTAGTCAAATATCTTTGTGTTAGATAGCATGCGTTGAGGATGAATGGAACCATGTGATAAAAGTAGAGTTAACGCAGGAGTTAGACGTAAAACTTAAACCTATTTAAGTATAAGTACATACCAACAAACTTAGTTTGTGAATCCATCTCTCGATGTTTCGATGCCACATTAATCTTATCTCTAAGATGCATGGTAAGTTTGCATTGGCAAAAAATGAACTACATCTCTGCATCTCATCTATTCTTGATAAATGCTAAAGATTAACTATCTACTCTCTCAAGCTAGACAGTCATGCTTACTGCATTTGTTTGTCAGACAATGCTATGAAAGCTAATGATATGCATTCATTAGGATGTAACATACTTCATATTATTTAAGAAAAACTAACTCCAACATCTAACTCATTTAGCATTCAAACAACATGGTGTAAGATATTTAATATGGAAATAGATGGAAAATAATCGTCAATCAAACTCATATTTAAGGAAATAAACCATTCTCTCGAATGTCATTAACAAAACATAAGTAAGAAGGATGGAAATGGAGATAAAATAGAAATGGAAGACGTCAAGCCGCCACTGGCAACGTCTTGCTTCATGGAGGCTTGAGATGGTTGCTATCTGATACATAAAGTCCATAGGGTGAAGGTTCTCACTCACTGGGAGACGATTCTGAAAGTTCTCAGAATCCTTCTCTCAGAAGAGCTCGAAATGGAGGCTGGTTATGGTGGAGGAGGTGTGCAAAGCCTTCACGCCTGTCACGCGTTTCTCTCTTAATCCTTCCTCCCTTTTAAATGGAGAAGCTTTGGGCTATTTATAGGTGTCAAAAAGGTGAACTCATGATGACCTGAGACCTTTACATTAAATTCCATGCCCTGCTGCGCAACCTTTTCACATCGTCGGCCCATTTGTTCTGCCATGACCTGATAACGTGTTATCCTTCTGCATATTGACATGAAACCTTTTACCCAGGCGTCTGTATCTACTTTTTCTCAACGCATGATCTCGACGCATGGTCTCGAACACATAGTTTCGACTTATGGGTTTTCATTTGATCTCGCAGCAGCTTCATCTCTAGTACTTGGGTTATTTGGGCTTCTTTTCTTCTTAATCCTGCGTTAAGAACATAAAACTCATAATTTTTCAGATATTTTGTTTTGTAAATAGTGCTAACGCATAGTGATACATTTTACATAATTCAACTACCAAAATCATGCGTTTAGCTCTAAAGTTACTCTAATTAATTCAAATAGTGACTATAATAACTTGTATTTCAAGTTATCAAAGGTCCTTCCTTTTCTTTTAGGCATGACAATGCTTTCCATAAAGAAGATAAACTCGATTGGTCTATGATTAGAAAAAAGCCAATCTAAATGGAGCACTTTATCCTTCGTAAACTGATGGATAAATTCAATAGTACCAAGGTACCGATCCAAGCGCTCCTAGATTCTGATAATCTTTCCAACTCCATGCCAAGTGAAACAAGACCCCTCAAAGCCCAAATCCACCAATTTACAGTCATCTAGTACCTCCCTAAACTTTTCAAGAAGGATTCTCTCCTTTGCCATTTGATTTCTCACAATCCAATCATATTTCATTAAGATCGCCCCCAATGAGCCAAGGTTCGTTCATTTCCCCCTTGGATTTTTCTCAACAAATTCCATGTCAAGTGTTTATTTTGAGTCTTTGGATAACCATACACTTCAGTGAATCTCCACCTTTTGTCACACCCCCTCCCAGATTACCTTTTTAACCTAGAAAGAGGTGTGAAGACAGCAAACATCACCCCTTTTGTGAGCTTCACTGTGCACCTGTGCCTATTTAACCTGCTGAAAACAACATTATAGCATAGCCGCCGACATTATCTTTTCCTCAAAATACTGGACATACAAGATCATCACTCAACTAAAATAAAAGATCATTCAGCTTAGATTTTTATAATAGCTGTATCATCAGAACCATTTGTTACACAACTCACAAAACATACAATATATACATTCCCACACCCTGTCATCAAACCCAACTAGGTATTTCTACATGCCACACTAGTTCAAAACCATTTACACATACAAAGACTAGAGAGAATGAGTATTGTCACACCCTCTCCTAAGTTACACTCTTAACCTAAGAAAGAATGCGAGGACAACAAACATCGACCCTTTTACGACATCTACTGTGTCACACCCCCTCCCAGATTAACCTTTTTAACCTGGAAGAAGATGTGAGGATAGTAAAATTCACCCCTTTTGTGAAGCTCACCGCCCATCTGTACCTGACTAACCTGCTGAAAACATAATTTAACATAACCGCTCACAGTGTGTATCCCTAAATCATAAAACATTTAGAACCACCAGTTTGATAGTAACAACAACATAATGATACATATTTACACCAACAGAAACTCCAGCACGATTACAACCAAACTTAGACCATTTACACAGTGTCTACTCTCACTTCCCAATAGCTAACGAGCTATGTTTACATGCCACATATATATCGTTATTTACACATACAACAACAGTGATGGAAAGTATTCTTTGATAGCTTGGAATTCTAGCAAGATGAAGCTCATGTAGGCTAAGCACTGGGACTCTTTCACTACCTGGAAGGAATAGAAAACATGAAAAACGTGAGTTAAATGCCCAGTGAGTGACAGAGCATTGAAAACACAACTTTAGAGATAAAACATGCTTAGCATCAGAGGAAAACATAGTTAAATCATAAAAATCATGCTTAAGCAACGTAGAAAACATAAGCAAAACCATTTAATTAAATACAATTTATAAACTCATTAAACATCTCTTAGCATTCAAAAGTACCCTTAGTTGAGGTGGAGCAAGCTCAACTCACTCAACGTCGAAAACAGACCTTAGTTGGGGCGGAGTAATTTCAATACACCCAACGTCGAAAAGCCTTAGCTGATGTGGAGTAATCTCAACACAACAACGTCGTACCTTACTATGTGCACATAGGAGTTATCTGGGCTGCCCAAGTACCTTCTCCATGTCCTTCAGTATCGGGTCCCTAGGATACTCAAATACCTTCTCAACATCCTTCAGCATTGAGTTCCTTCATGTCACAGGGTTGCCCATATGCCTTCTCAATGTCCTTCAGCATTGGGTCTCTTAGAAAAACATTTTAGAAAACAGGTGTGCTTGTACAAATAGTTCATCATAAATCATTTCATGGAAAATCAAATCATTTTTCAATAGTAAGCATCAATTTAATATGCTTCATAAAACTCGGGGTAATAGATAGAATATGCCTTTCAGGTCATAAAATCAAATAAAAACAGTAATCATGCTCAACATTTAGCAAATCATCTTAAATTCGCATTTCATAAGAAATCATGGCTAAACGTTATAAATGGAATCCTTTTAAGAAAACAAGTGTCACTCACAATCTAGGCTTGTCCCTCGAGGCTTATAGGCTTTTTCGACCTCAACTTGACCTGAAATATCATTTATGAGCCGTTAGATCATCTCCTTAAAGTCCTCACAAACATTACTTAACTAAATTTCATCCACATTATCCATATCAAGCTTATTTTTTCACCTTTTTCATCATTTCCACTCCTTTAGGGACCATTTTGCAAAATTCTCAAAATTTCCAAAAATCAACTTAAAATTCATATTTACCCATTTTAAGACAAAATATTCAAGAAAATATCAATTAGAGTCCAAAAATGTCCAAAATTACCCAAAATGGTCGTGGGTAGCAGGTGGGCGACGAGCGCTGGCAGGGGCGTGGCACTGGCGCTGAGCGTGTAGGGTGGGCATCGACAACAGTGGAGTGTTCCCTAAAGGGTGTGTGGGTGTGGGGCTGGCAACAGGCGTGGGCGCCGTATAGGGTGTGCGGGTGTGGGGCACGGCGACAGGCGTGAGCAGCCACTCTAGGCATCCTCCAGCTGACTTCGGCCAGTAGTCTCCTGTTTTCAACCCGACTTTTCAGAGCTCCAAAACACCTTTTCCTTTCAAATAAAATTCAAATAAAAAGTATGAGGCTCAAATGTAACCTTTTAACTGACACCAAGAAAATTGAGCTTCAAAAACCTTCCTGAGCATCCTTGAAAAATTTCTCAAAGTTAACTCGTCTGATCTGCTCGGTTTCTACGACAACCTTCGGTATTTCAAGTCTTCTCAAGCTTCCAGACTTCAAATCATTCCGACAGTCCTAGGTTGGATTCCTAACTCACGTAGCTCTCTATAGTCCAAAAATGACGAAATGGCACGAGTGAATCGGGAGAACCGACGTTGTAATTGAGCTACTTGCTTATGAACCAAGCTACTGCCTAGTCCAACAGGTCACATTTGGCCACAAGACTCCTTGCTTCAACGTGGCTTCTGCTCTTTTCTTCTCATCATAGCCACCCAAATTAGATATTATTTCCCTTAAAATAATTAATTTTATTTTATTTAATATTTATTTCTTAATTTAACATTTTTCCTAAATAAATTCCAACTTCTTGACCTAGTTTGACTTGAGATTCTTTTTCAACACTTAGAAAAATTTTCCTAAGTCCAGCCACACTCCTTTATTCAAGTACACCATTAACTCCATCTTTTTTATTCCTTATTAAAAGTAAATGAGAAGTTCATAGTTACTTAAGCATGCACTAGAATTGCTCCTACATTCCTACTCATTCAAGCCAACCCTAGCCAACCTTAAATCATGATTTTTAATTTATGCTAAAGCAAAGGAAAATAGAGGTTAGGGCTTACACACTGTCAACCTGTACTCCTCTTAAGCTTATAAATATTACACCTAATAAACATTTTATAATCAACAAACAGCAACTTTCTCAAACTCATAAACATGCCATAGAAAATTTACATACTACAGTTCATACATTAGACTTAACCATTCACACAACTACAAGTTTCCCACTCAAAAACCTTTTATGTACAATGTAATAGTCTTAGTTACAAATATATACAAGGTCTACAAACTATATGTAGCTGAATCAGACGAGGCTCATGTAGGCTAAGAACCGTGGATTCTCTCGCTACCTGGAAAACATAAAATTTTAAAGAAAATCATGAGCTAGGTTGCCCAATTAGTGACATGCTTAGAAAACCTTAAACTTAGCATAAAAACATAAATCATGCTCAAACAATCAAGTAATAAATCATTTGAGTAGCTTGTCATAAAATCTCATAAAACATCTCCTTTTAGTTTTTAAGATAACCTTAGTTGAGATGGACCGAAGCTTAACACTACTCAACGTCGAAAACAACCTTAGTTAGGGTGGAGTGATCTCAACACACCCAACGTCAAAATAACATTAGCTGATGTGGAGTAATCTCAACACAACAACGCCGAATCTCTATGTGCACATAGGAATAGCTAGTTTGGGCTGCCCATGTACCTTCTCATTTCCTTCAGTACTGGGGTCCTAGTGGATACTCAAACACCTTCTCAATGTCCTTCATTGTTGAGTTTCATAATAATATTAGGGCTGCCCATATTGTAAACCCTACTTTCATTTCTAAGCACTTAACTTAAGTGTTGTATTATTATTGTGGACTTAGACAAATTTTCTTGTTTAGATTGAAAGAAGGAGTGGAGGAGAAGTTGAGGAAGGTAGGCTTGTGGACTTGCCGAGAATCCTTTGGTAAGCCCTAATCTTTAACCCTTATGTGATTCACCGAGCTTGGGATTTATTTTGACAAGCCAATTAGAATGTAAAATACTTAAGAGGGTTGCCGCCATTTGAACCAAGGTTGAATGATGCTATTAAGGGTTATGATTATCACTAATATTATTATCATTGGTATTATTATTATTATTATTATTATTTGTTATATTATTAATTAAATGGAATTTATAAATTAAAATTAAGTTTGTGTATGAAAAAAAAGAAGGAAAAAAAAAGAAGAGAAAGTGGAAGTGAGTCGGTGGTAGGTTAAAAAGGGAAAGAACAAAGATCTCAACACTTGGTTTTGCTGACTTCTCATCCCCTATAAACCTAAGCAAATTTGTGATCCTTCAGCTAGGTATCTAAAGGGAGAAGAAGGAGAAGATTTAGGTTGATTGGAGTGGAATTTTGAAGGGAAAATTGGTGAAACTCGAAGAAGAATTGAAGCTGATGTGGAATTCATGCAATCTGGACAGGTTGTGATGTTCGAAGAATATCGAGCTGTAGAAACCAAATCTAGAGCTGAAATTTTAAGGTTAGCAATTTAACTCATTTCTTAATAACTTTTGTGAAGAATGTCTGAGCTTAATGTGAAGGAAAATAGGTGAACTTGTAAGTAGAAGCGATTGGTTTGGTGTTTCTTGTAGTCTGGAGTAGGGTTGAAGGATTTTGAGTTATCTGTCAGACGAAGAGAAGTTAGACCCTAAAATTTGGAGGTAAGCCAGTTAACTTAATTATCTAGAAGTTTGTAAGAAGAAGTAAAATCTAATTTGGGCTAGAAATACTATTTTTGGTAGCTGGAAGTGAAGACAGTATTGTAGAGGCTGTCGGGTGAAATTGTGCAAGACAAGTTTCACTAGAAAGTAGACAACAACACTCCGGCCGTGCAGATGTGGAATGAGACAAGTCTTGCTAGTCATGCTAAGTCTCTCTAGCTTCATTAGTCTCACAGATCTCGCTAGTCTCTCTAGTTTCGCTGGTTTTGCTCGTCTTGCTAGTCTCGCTTGTCCCGCTAGTAAGTTAAATTTCAATATTAAAGATCTATTTGACATACATTGAAGGGAACCTTAAAGAATCTAACAAAAGGAATTAAATTATTTCAGACTGAGTCTTGCTAATCGCATTAGCCTCATAGATCTCGCTAGTCTCGCAAGTCTCGCTAGTCTCGCTTGGTCTCGTTAGTAAGTTAAATTTCAATATTAAAGATCTATTTGACATACTTGAAGGGAATCTTAAAGAATCTAACAAAAGAAATTAAATTATTTCAGACTGAGAAGAGCTAGGGGAAGCTTATAATCCATTAAAAGCCCGAGACAAGTTGTGAGTGACAGAAGTGACAGAATTTTATTTATAATGATTTATTTTCTCAATGTGCTTAATATGTTTGATTATTCTTAAAACATGAGTTTTCAAGCATGAAATGAGTATGATAAAGTATGAGTTTCTTGAAATGACTTTGAGCATGTTTTTACATGATTTTGATGATAAAACATGATGTTTTTTGTGCCAAATTTACGGAAAGCGTGTTGTTTGTTAAATAGTTTGAATCTCGGAGGATTTGCTAAACTCATGTTTATGAATGAATTATTTATTATCAAAGCATGCCTTATTTCTAAAAGGATAATAGATGGTCCTTAATGCCGAAGGACTCGGAGAAGGCATATGGGCAGCCTTAATATTGTTGTATGGGACCCCGATTCTGAAGGACTCGAGAAGGTACTCGGGCAGCTGAGGTCATGATTCCTATGTGCACATAGAGGGAAATTCAACATTGTGTGTTGAGATTACTCCACACAGCTAAGGTTATTCGATGTTGGGTGTATCAAGATTACTCCACCCCAACTAAGGTTGTTTTCGACGTTGATTAGCGTTGAGCTCCACTCTGCCTCAACTAAGGAAAATCTCTCATGCACAAGCTATTATTATGAGATTTTGATGATGAGCTGTTTACTGTTGTATTACTGATTTTTTAGCATGACTCTGTTGAATACTTGAGTTAAATACATTTTTTTAAAAAAAAAAATTTGTCACTCACTATACAACCTAGCTCATGTTTTCCATTGTTTTTTTGTTTTCCAGGTAGCAACCGAAATCAGGGTGCATAGCCTACACAACAAACTCGTCTAGGCCTGCTACTTAGTTTGAACATGTCACACCCCCTCCCTGATTACCTACTTAACCTGAAAGGAGATGTGAAGATAATATACATCACCCCTCTTGTGACGCATATTGTCCCATCTTACATGAATTCCTGTATAAACATTCCATACATATACATTCATAGAATCCAGCCATATTAACGCAAGATCATAATATAACATTCCTTCCTGTACAGAGTTCACTTTTATAACATGCTCTCTCATAACTCACTTGTAAGCAACTAAATCTACATGCCACCAGTGCTAGGTTATTTACACGTACAACAACGAGAAAATAAACTATTTCTGGAAACTCGAAGCTTAAGCAGGGCGAGTTGGAGTAGGCAATGCACCAAGAACGTCCTTGCTACCTGGAGGGGAAAAGAAAACTTGAAAACATAAGCTAATAGCTTAGTGAGTGACAAATTTTAACAAAACTAGTTTAGTATAACAACCATTAAGCTTAAACAATTTCTGACATCATAAGTAAAACATAAAATCATAACATTTCCATCGATTAAATCTCGTTTAAATGCCCTTATCAAATCATATATGGTTTTAAAACCATTCGTAAGTAAAACAGTATGGTTACAACACTTTTCCCTTAGTTGAGGCGGAGCAAAACTCAACGCCCCAACGTCGAAAACAAATAAGGCTCGATGCGGAGCAAGACTCAACGTACCAGCATACAACCTCTATGTGCACATAGGAACATGGCGGGTTGCCCAAGTACCTTCTCCATGCCCATCAGTACTGGGTCCCGGGGAAACTCACATGCCTTCTCAACGTCCCTCAGCATTGAGCCTTCTCTAAAACATTTTCCTTTAGTTTATTACAAAACTTTATACAAAACCGTTCATAGTCAAATCTTCCATTAGAAAACAGGGCATTTATAAATCATTATCAATCCATAAATCTGCTTTTCAATATCGTTTAGTAAAACATCAACAAATAAGGAAAACCAATCTGACTTATACGAAAGAATTATGAAAACAAGAAAAGAAGTGTCACTCACAACTCTTTTCTAGGCCTTGAATGGATTATACGCCTTTCCTATCTTCTCTTTGCCTGAAAATACACATTTCTTGGGTTAGGCTTTTTTCTAAACTTCCTTCCCATAACCAACAAACCTTAACCATTCATATATGATCAAAATAACCTTAATGAGCGAGTTTTAACTTTACTAGCGAGACCACTAACGAGACTAGATTACACTAGCGATACCAGGGTGAGCAAGACTAGCGATACTCACTTGATCAGCGAGATCCTGCGAGACTCAGCAAGAATTGTGAGACGCAAGGCTTCTAGCAATACCTGCGTTACCCATCTCGCTTCTCATGCTTAAACTTTTAGGGTTACTTGCAGTCCAGCGATACTTATCTTCCACTGCTTCTGCCTTCCCTCTTTTCCTTCTGGTTCTTCACTGCTATCGATTAAAAGTTATAATTCCAGCATAAATTAGGACTTCTCTCCTTCTACAAACTTGTAGCAAAATATGTTTTCTAGCTTACCTCAAATTTTCGTAGCTTAACTTGTCCTCCTTCGTCAGATATTGCAAGATTTCTCCGCACTACTACAAATTGCATAGAAATTCCTTATCAGTCATTTCCAGCTGAAAATTTTCATGTTTCTAATCCATTTCGACTCAAACATCCTTCATAAAAGTTGTTCAGAATTGAGTTAACTTACTAATCTTAAAATTTCAACCTTAGATTCAATCTCTTCAATTCGTTTTACTCCAAACCTCAACCACTGTTCAGTCTGTGCGACTACAATCAATCTTCTGTTCCAGCTCTGTTTTCAGCACCAAGGCGAGTAGATTTCCACCTAAAATCTACAAGAACACCTTCCTCTACCTTCTCTTGTTGCTTGCCTGAAAAATGGAACCGACTCAAGCTCTCGAAAATGTCTAAAAATGATAAAATATTCAATCTATTCACCTATATATATACTACCGACTTAACCCTCTCAAGCACCCTTATACATGTTGCCGACTTACCCCTCATCTGCAGGCTGACGCGGGGTTCTCACTTCGATGCAAGACACTCATGTCAAAATCCTCCTCCAACGCCTTCTGCAACTATCCACACCCAACGCATGGCGCCCTCAACGCCTCCTACTTTCGACGCATACAACTTAGTCATTCACACCACTATCTTCGTCGCATCGAGACCACTCTGTCTTTGACGCCAAGTGACTTCAGCGCAACAAAGTGACTTCAGCGCATGGCCTTACCAACGCATGGTGGTCCAAGCACATTTCTTCCCTGCCAATGATCACTTATGCTCCAACGCGGGTAGCTACTTCAGCTCACAACCCTTCGTGATTCCATCGGCCACGCATGGCCGCTCAAAGAGTTCAACTTTCCTCTTCATTCACCAACGCATAGTCTTAGCCAACACTTAGCCAAAATTTTGCTCTCATTCTCGGCTACTTTTCCTCTAACAACGCATGGTCACATTTCACTTGTTTGTCACAACACTTAGGATTAAAAGTCAGTGCTTACAGAACATATTGTAAATATTTGTACTTAAGACTCGGCATTGTACATATAGAGGTTTAAGGAGTTGAAGTTTGTAATCATATGTTGTTTTATATTAAGTTGATGAATGATAGTTTGTAAATGTATGCTAGCTTATGAGGTTTGAGAATGATGTTTGACTAAGAGTTATAAACTGTTTATTAGGTGCTTGGTATTGATTTGAGGATTGTACAAGTTGATAGTAGATGTCATAAGAGGGTCGATGTGTCACACCCCCTCCCAAGTTTACCTACTTAACCTGAAAGGAGGCGTGAGAACAGTATACATCACCCCTCTTGTGACGCATACCATCCATTCCTTCACACATATCATGAATTGTTCACAAGGTATTTTTTGCATTCTAAGACATTTCAAATATAACGCATAGAAGGTGTATATAAGCCAAAACTTTATTTTTCAACTCATTCACATGTCTGTGTACAACCCATAGTTCAACCCCTTGTAAATGTACATATACGTCTAGATGCCACCTAGTTAAGGTTAACATACAAGCAACACTTTAAACAAATCAGATTTTCTGAAGACTCGAAGCTTAAGCAGGGCGAGTTGGAGTAGGCAAAGCACCAAGAACGTCCTTCATAAAAGTTGTTCAGAATTGAGTTAACTTACTAACCTTAAAATTTCAGCCTGAAACTCGACTTCCTCGATTCGTTCTACTCCAAATATCAACCTCTATTCAGTCTGTGCGACTCAGAATCAAACTTTAGTTCCAGTTCTGTTTTCGGCACCAAAACGAGTAGAATTTATCCCAAAATCCACAAGAACACCTTCCTCTATCTTCTCTAGTAGTTTCTCTGGAAAATGGAACCAACTTAAGCTCTAAAAAATGTTCGAAAATGATTAAACATTTAATTTATTCACCTATATATACTGCCGACTTAATCTTCAACAGCATCAAGACTTATGTTGCCGACTTACCCCTCATCTGCAGGCTGGCGCGGGGTCCTCTCTTCGACGCAAGGCACTCATGTCAAACTTCTTCCTCAACGCCTTCAGCAACTAACACTCTCGGCGCATAGTGCTCTCAACGCCTCCTACTTCCGACGCATACAACATAGTCAATCACACCACTAACTTCATCGCGTCAAGACCGCTTTGTCTTGGACGCAGAGTAACTTCAGCGCATGGTTGTCTTCAACGCAGGGCGACTTCAACGCATGGTTCAAACATATTTCTTCCCCCGCCAATGACCACTTATCCTTCGATGCAACAGCTACTTCAGCTTATAACCCTTCGTGATTCAATCAACAACGCATGTTTCCTCAAATAATTCACTTTCCTCTTCATTCACCAACGCATAGACTTGGCCAACACTTAGCCAAAATTTTGCTCTCATTCTCGGCTACTTTTCCTCTAACAACGCATGGTCACATTTCACTTGTTTGTCACAACACTTAGGATTAAAAGTCAGTGCTTACAGAACATATTGTAAATATTTGTACTTAAGACTCGGCATTGTACATATAGAGGTTTAAGGAGTTGAAGTTTGTAATCATATGTTGTTTTATATTAAGTTGATGAATGATAGTTTGTAAATGTATGCTAGCTTATGAGGTTTGAGAATGATGTTTGACTAAGACTTATATAAACTGTTTATTAGGTGCTTGGTATTGATTTGAGGATTGTACAAGTTGATAGTAGATGTCATAAAAGGGTCGATGTCTGCTGTCCACACACCTTTTCCTAGGTTAAAAGGGTGACCTGTGAGGAGGTGTAACATATATGCTTTCTCAATGTCCTTCAGCATTGGGTCCCATTTAAAACACAATTTAGAAATATAAGCATGCTTGAAAATATATTTGGTAGCAAACACGAGTTCATGAAATCTCATAATATCTCAAGTCAATCATCAAGTAAACATGCTTTTATAAAACTTAAGATATTTAGATAGCATGCTTTGAATCTTAAACTGAAGTATAAATCATGTTCTAAACTCATGCTTAATCAATAAGACTTGTGAGAAATAAACTTTAAATCATACGTCATAAACATCCCTGAGCATACTGGAAACAATGAGTAAGTAGAGCTTTATTTAAATAAAATTGTCACTCACTACTTGTCCTAGGCTCCTAATGGGTTATAAATCTCCCTTAGCTTCTCTTGGCCTGAAAATAAATTAACTTCCTTTGTTAAGCTTCCTTAAAATCTCCTTAATTCATAGCTTAAGTCAATTGGGTTGTTAAGCTTCCTTAAAATCCCTTTAATTTATAGCTTAAGTTGACTGGGCTTTAAATATGAAATTTCAACTCAAAATGACTCACCAAAAACCAAAAACTTGATAAAAATGCTAAGTGTGGCAAACTACCCTAGGCGTGTCCCTTAGACACCTACGACACCCACACAGTCTGCTCAGCCCACCATGTGTAGCAAATCATGCACCGACACCCCCTAGGCAGCAACTTCTACACAAGCAAAATAACCTCTAAAGAGCCAGGGCACACGCGCACGTTCCTCGGCTAAGGCGTCGATCTCCTGTTCACGCAAACAAGGCGTCGACCTCCTGCTTGCCCGATGCCTGCATCGTCCACCTACTTTGCACACCAACTGTAAACCCTACTTTCATTTGTAACTGCTAAATGTAAGTATGTAGTATCGCTGTGAACTTATTTACTTGTTTTTTCTCTTGTAGATTCAAGAAGAAGTGAAGGAAGTCGGAAGTATTTTTGGTAAGTTGAATTTTTTAAGTCATTAAGAGGAAACCGAGCTAGAATTGACTTTGAATATTTATTGGGGCACCAAAGCGGAATTTAAAGTAAAAAGAAAAAAAAAGAAAGAAAAACAGAGAAAAAGAAAAGAAAAGAAAAAGGAAAAATAATAAATAAACAAAAAAAAAAAAAAGAAGGAGATAGTGGAGAGTAAGTCGACAAGAACTTTTTTGGTGCATAAGCCGAAGTTGTTAATCTTATCCCCATTTCTGAAACTTTAACCGACTCCATCTTGCAGCTGAGTGTCGAAGGGAGGAAGAAGAAGAAGTCTAGGGCAAATTCATGTAGAGTTCTGGTCGGTTTCGTGGTGTAATTGAAGTTGAAATAGAAGATTTGGTTGCTGTCACACAGTTTGAGCAAAGTCTGGTGTTTGGTGAATAGCGAGCTGAAGAGACCGAGTTTGAAGCTGAAAATTTGAGGTTAGTAAGTTAACTAAATTCTTAACAACTCTTGTGAATGATGGTTCAGCTGAATTAGAAAAGAAATAAATTTTAAGTGGAGGAGACTGATACTGATTTTTTGAGTAATCTGGAACAGGGTTAAGTAAATTTAATTATCTGTCAAATGAAGAGAAGTTAAGCTCTAAAATTTTGAGGTACGCTAGAAAACACATTTCTTTACAAGTTTGTAGAAGAGAAGAAGTTCTAATTCGGGCTGGAGATGCAACTTTTAACAATTAGAAGTACGGAGACAGTAGTAGAGGGAGCGAATCTCGCTGGAAAATTGGACGACACTGGGAACGTGGAGGAGCAAGAGCAAGACAAGTCTCACTAGTTTCGTTGGTAGTTTTTGTCTCACAAATCTCTCTGGTCTCGCTCGTCCAAAGTCTCACTGGTAAGTTGGTGTTTGCTTGATTTTGCTAGTTTAGTCTCGCTAATGGTTGAATCTCGTTTAGTAATGAACTTTTAAATGAAATATAGCCTCGGTTGAGCATTTTTTCATGGAGTATAGTCTCGGTGATGGTTTTCTTTATGTGGTAGGGTCTTGGTGGTTAATAATATGAATGTCTAAGGCTTGTTTCCTATGTAAAAAGGAATTTTAAGGAAATCTAACAAAGGGAAACGTATTATTTTAGGTCGAGAGGGGCTAGGAAAGATGTATAACCCACTAAAGGCCCGGGACAAGTAGTGAGTGACAATTTTATTTAAAATAAGTCTACTTTAAACAAAGTTATTATGTTGTATGATTATGTTTGGAAACATGTTTATATGTTTATGCTTTCCAAGGGTTTTAACGTGCTATGAGGATTATTTGCTTGAAAGGAAGTGTGTGTTTCCAGGTGCATGTATATTATGTGTTTTACATTGGAAATCATTTGAAGCATGCTAGTTGTTAAACGAGTTTTACAAAAGGCATGCTATTTATTAACCTATGATTTTATGGAAAGCATTGAAGATAGTTAATGAGTTTGTGAGAATTTGAAATGTTATAAGCTCGTAAATCTTTGTTATGCTATTTTCAAAGCATGTTGTTTTTTAGTAATGTTTTTGAAAAGGCTCCTAATGTTGAAGGACACGGAGAAGGCATGTGAGTAACCTGAGTATAGAGATAGGCCACAATGCTGAAGGACTCGGAGAAGGCATGTGGGTGGCCTAAATCTCATTTATGGGACTCGATACTGAAGGACTTGAGAAGGTATTCGGTAAGCCCTAATCTCTATTTTCCTTTGCTTTAACAAAAGATAAAAATCATGATTAAAGGTTGGCTAGGGTTGGTTTGAATGGTTAGGAGGGCAGGTGGAATTAAAGTGCATGTTTAAGTAACTATGATTACTTTCTTCTTCCATTTACTTTTAATAAGAAACAAAAGAAATGGAGATAAGGGGGTAGTTGAGCAAGGATGTAAGACCCTAACTCAGAATTCTTAAGATGGTTAGTAAGGAAAGAAATAAGACTAACTGAACGCATAATGTTAGGAAAGAAATGGGTATTTCACTAAGAGTGAGAATGAAGGATGGAAGGTATAGTTTGGGAATTAGTTAAGCGTTTAAATGTATTTCGAGCATAGCCCGGTTAATGCATGGATGGTAAAGCGCTAAAGTGTGGTACCTTAATTTAGAGAGAATTTGATATTGAATTTTGAAAAAGGGAACAAGAATAAGGAAAAAGAGGAAACGCATGGCTAACAATTAGTCTTGGAAACTAACAGGTTATGAGATTGGTTTTGAAGGGTGTTAAGCTAGAAAGAAAAAAGGAGCCAAAGAACCTTGGGGCGAGAATAGCATGCGTTGAAGGTTTATTATGTGTTAGTAAGGATTTTGGTGTTGATAAAGAAGTCTATGCCCAAAGACCAAATGTTTAAGGCAACTACGAACGAAGGGTTTCTGTGTGTTGAGGGGTGACTATCAGCTATGCGTTGAGGAGCTAAATTTCATGGTAAATGGAAATATAATTTTGGTTTCGGGTAAATGCATAGATTATAATTCAAGAAGGTTGAAAGGGGTAGGAAGTTGGACGCATGGTACGATGCGGTAAGGTACAAACGCATAGTAGTAAGCGTTTGGCACACTGACGCCTAGAAAGATACGATGAAAAAATGGTTTCAAAGGTATTATGGCAGAAGGTAAAGGAAATTTGGTAAACTCACAAGGGCAGTATGATTAAATGAAAAGTTTGTATATTGGAATATGTTAGACGTATAAGATAAGTTTGTAAAGGCTAGGTGGCTTCATAAAAACTTGACACCTTATAAGCAGGAGGTGTTAGAAGTATGTTAAGTATTTCATGCAAGGTGACGCTTGAATAAATGCATGATTGGTTAAACATGCAGCTTGACATGTGGCGAGCAAATGGCAAAAAGGGAGAAGTAGTATGACCAGCCCTCTACTCTAAAACTATAAAGAGGACATTGAGGGAAAAGGAGTGACTGATGATGCTGAAGTAAGAATCCTTGAGAGAAAGAAGGAATTCTGGTGTCCGTAATAGAAGTCTGCGGCCAAGGAAGAAGATATTCCAGACAACTTAGCTATATTTTGTGTTAAAGAAGTTGTCTTGTGTCAAGAAGGGTCAGTCTTGCGTTTAAGTATCAAGGTGAACGATGCGTCCAAGTGGGACCTTGTGCGGTCGACGCATCCAAAAGAGAAGTAAGAAAGAGTTGGGAAGCACCTCGCATTAGCTATCAATCTTGCATCCAAGGGCAGGTTTGCGACCAACTGAGCTGCCAGAGGAATATAAGGCCTTGCGTTTCAGGGTTAGAATGCTGCGTCCGAGAAGCTCGGGAAAGAGGAAATAGTGGAAAGGAGGAGGAACTATTCTTGAGCAAGTATAATGTGAGTAACATTAACGTCCTTTTTCAAAATATGATTTCATGAGTTTTCAATGAGTAAGTATATGTGTTTTATTTGAAAAGCATTTGAGTATGCAGGTTATATGTTTATAAAACGCATGCTGATTGATAATATGTGATTTCATGATTTTTCTGAAAAGCATGATGTTTGATATTAAAGCTTTGAACTTGAAGTTACTGGAAGCATGCTGTTTTGAGATTATATGATCTTATTTGGAAACGATTAACTTATGAGTTTATGTTATGATGTTTCCAAAACATATTTTGAGTATTTATAAAACTTTGAAAGGGGGCACCCGAGGCTCAGGGACTTGAAGAAGGCCAAGGGGTAGCCAGGATATGAATATAGAAAAGGGTATCCAATACTGAGGGACTCAAAGAAGGCAAATGGGTAACCTGTATATGAAAATGGGACCCCAATGCTCAGGGACTTAGAGAAGGCATTGCGGGCGGCCCAGATTATAATATCTATGTGCACATAGAGAAATATGCGACGCTGATGTATGAGATTACTCCACACAGCTAGGGATAATCGACGTTGAGTAGCGTAGAGCTCGACTCTGCCCCAACTAAGGGAAATTTTTAAAAATGAACTAATTTCATGTATACCTATTCCGGAAAGAATTTATGTGATTCGATTAAGTTGATGGAAAGTATGATTTTACAGAAATAAGGTTTGGACTATGTTTTACGTAGATCATGGAACATGTGTAATTTGACTAGATTATCGAGAAATATGTTTTACGGAAATGATAATTTAATTTCATGTTTCATGATTATGGTAATTTTAACGTACTTGTTTCTGAAGTAAAGATAGTTTTACAAAAACTGTTACTCACTGAGCGTTTAGCTCACTCTTCCATATGTTTTCCATTCTTTTCAGGTAGCATGACAGTTCCCGTTGCCGATCAAAGTCGAGGTTTGTCAAATGTATAATGGTATCGCCGTCCTATGAAGGATGATTAAATGGGCATAAAGGAAATGTTGACAGTGGAAGTCAATAATAGAGTCGACGACTGCTGTCCTCATGCTCCGTCTCGGGCTACAGGAGGGTAGTTCGGGATGGGGTGTGACAAAGGAAGTGTGGCTGAACTTAGGAGGAAAAATTTTGCTAAGTGTTGAAGGAAAATCTCAAGTCAAAGGTCAACAAGTTGGAAATAATTTGGGGGAAATAAAAAATTAAGAAATAAATATTAAATTAAATTAAAATGATTATTTAAAGGGATGTTATATTTAATTTGGATGGCTAGGATGAGAAGAAAAGAGAAGAAGCCATGTTGAAGCAAGTAGGTGTGTGGCCAAAGCTGATTGGTTAGACTGAACAGCAGCTCGGACTCCAAGCAAGCAGCTCAATTACAACGTCAATTCTCCCGATTCACTCGTGCCATTTTCGTCATTTTTGGACCAGAGAAAGCTCTGTGAGTTAGGAATCCAACCTAGCGCTGTCGAAGTCATTTGAGGTTGGGAAGCTTGAGAAATCTTGAAAATACTGAAGGTTGTCGCAGAAACCGAGCAAACTAGACGAGTTAGCTTCGAGGAATTTTTCAAGGGTGCTCGAGAAGGTTTTTGAAGCTCAATTTTCTTGGTAAGTCAGTTAAGAGGTTACCCTTGAGTCCTATAATTTTTATTTTAATTTTATTTGAAAGGAATTGATGTTTTAGAGCTCTAAAAAATTGAGTTGAAAATAGAAGACTACTAGCTGAAGTCAGCTGGAGGCTGCCCAGAGGGCCTGCCCACGCCTGTCGCCAGCCCCCCCCCCCCCCCAACCTGCACACCCTATGCGGAACACGCCCCACACGCTAGCACCCCACGCCCCTACTAGCAATCCCTTGCCCACCTGCTGCCCACCAAGGGTGCCCACGACCATCTTGGGTAATTTTGAGTACTTTTGGACTCTAATTGATATTTTCTTGAATATTTGGCCTTAAAATGGATAAATATAAATTCTAAGCTGTTTTTTGGATATTTTTGGAAATTTTGAGAATTTTGCAAAAAGGCCCTTAAAAGGGTAAAAATGGTATAAAAGTGGAAATTAGGCTTGATATGGACAATGTGGATGAAATGTAATTAAGTGATGATTGTCAGGACTTCAAGGTGAGAATCTAATGGCTTGTAAATGATATTTCAGGTCACATTGAGATTAGGAAAGCCTATAAACCACCAGGAACAGGCCCGGATTGTCAGTGACACTCATTCTTCCTTAAAAAGGATTATATTTATAATGTCTAGCTGTGATTTCTTATAAAATATGATTTGATGATGATTTGCTAAATGTTGAGTATGATTACTGTGTTATTTGGTTTAATGACATGAAAAGCATGATTTATCTATTTTTCACAAGTTTTTAGAAAGCATGTTTAAATGATGCTATTCGTTGAGGAATGATCTGATTTTCCATGAAATGTTTTATGATGTACTGTTTATGCAAAGTGTCACGGTCATGCTTGTCCAGGGCGTGTTGCCCGTGGCCGCATGCTCGCCTCAACCCCTTTTTATCATGCTTTCACCTTATGTATTTCATTTTGCTAGTTAGTTTACTTTCCTAGTACTTTTCTTTGTAAGTGACCGCTCACCACTTTGCATATGCAAGAGTGACAATCCTAAAAATGTTTAGAATGTACTATATGGGGGTGAGACTAACCATCAAATCCTCATACCCGGAGTTGTGAGCTATAAAGCCGTTGTTGTCCCTTTTTTGCTTTCTAGTCTTACAACACATCTTAATTTCTAAAACATGCTTTCAAACGTTTGCGAAATCCTTTTCCTCTAAAACCCGTTTTCTAAAACCATTTTCCTTGAAACGGGGCCAGAGGTTACGAGAGGCATTCGGTATGCCATAGGCGATCAGAATTTGATCAGGCTGACTTGTTCGTGAGCTAGAACAAGTGCCCCACAATCGTTTAGTCCAGCGCAGAACTACGATTGTGACACAAAGCATACTTGTTTTCTAAATGTTTTCTAAGAGACCCAATGCTGAAGAACGTTGAGAAGGCATATGGGCAACCCTATGACATGAAGGAACTCAATGCTGAAAGATGTTGAGAAGGCATTAGAGTTTCCTAGGAACCCAGTACTGAAGGACATGGAGAAGGTACTTGGGCAGGCCGAGATAGTTCATATGTGCACATAGTGAGCGATGACGTTGTTGTGTTGAGATTACTCCACCTTAGCTAAGGTTTTCGACGTTGGGTGTGTCGAGATTACTCTGCCCCAACTAAGGTTTGTTTTCGATGTTGAGTGTGTTGAGCTTACTCCGCCTCAACTAAGGGTATTTTTGAATGCAAATGAATATTTGATTAGTTTCAAAGTTTTATTTAATCAAATGGCATTGCTAATGTTTTCTTCCTTGCCTAAGCACGATTTTATGATACAGTATATGTTTTCTCTATTATTAAGCATGATTTAATTCACAAGTGGTGTTTTAATATTATATCACTCACTGGGCTTCTAGCTCAAGTTTTCCTTGTTTTCTATTCCCTCTAGGTAGTGAAGAGTTCCTGGTGCTTAGACTAATCAAACCTCACCCTGCTAAAGCTTCAAGTCATCAGAAAATACTTTTCATCATAGTTGTTGTATGTGTAAATCACCTTGTGTATGTGGCATGTAGGCATAGCTAGTTATATGTTGAGAATGAGTTAGGATAATGTATATGTCATCTTAAGTTTAGTTGTGAACAAGGTTGGAGTACCAGTTTATGTAAATATAAGTTCTCACTTTATTGTATTATTGGCTTGGTGGATTTGAATGTTTCATAATTCAAGATTATGTACTATGGGCGGTTATGTTAAATCATGTTTTCAACAGGATAGTCAGGTACAAATGGGCAATGAACCTCACAAAAGGGGTGAAGTTTGCTGTCCTCGCATCTCCTTTCAGGTTAAAAAGGGTAATCTGGGAGGGTGTGTGACATATTCGGGTAACCGAGGGTATGATATCTATGTGAACATAGAGGTATGATAGACGCTGTTGTGTTGAGACTACTCCACACAGCTAAGGATAATTGACGTTGGGTGTGTCGAGATTTCTCCACTTTTGTTGATCTTTATTAAACTTGTTATGCGTTCAACGTGCTTAATATTATGTGTTACTAATCTGTTAAGTTTTCCTATTCTTCACCCAAGTATAAGCAAAGAATAAGGTTTTCTAGGTGAATCCTAGGTTGAACACAGGGACTATGCAGATTCTATAATTAGTTGGATTATTTGAGTCATGCGTTTAAAGAAGGTGGTGAGAAGTGATGCGTCTAAGAAACTATAAACTAGTAAAACTAAGCTAAAGTGGTTGGATGGAGAGGTATGTGACATAGCAAAGTCAGCTAATTGAATTATATGAATGGTAAACGCAGGGCTGGGGTTGGTATCATCTAAATTCAGAAACGCATAGTGAGATCTATTTCATACCAGCGCCTCTTCTCTCGGTTGTCAGCCACTATGCGTTATATGTCTATAACGCAGAGGAGAGTGTTAAGTGCCAAGGTTATTTCTATGTCTAGATAACACTTCTTAGCGTTGTCAATTGAGTTCCACAATCACTTACTTTCTCAAGCAGTCTGATTATTACTACTTATATCGATTAGCTAGATGGACATAAACATTAGATTAAAAGTACAATTGACAAGATGGAATAGTCTTCTACGGTTCTTATTTAGATGATAACGCAACCCATGACTCTTAAGAGAGTTAGTTACTCATGGATGATAAACAGCAAATGGAAAGTGATAAGAAATGAATAGCCATGGAAGATGTATAGATTGATGAACAGAATAAATGTTTTAGAAAATACAATGTCTTGCTAATAAACTAAAACATAAGTAAGAAAAAGATAGAAAGCATGGAATGGCTTCTCCATGTCTTGAGCTCGCCAGGATGGTAGCGTGAGTTCTGCTGTGAAGTGATCAGGCGGAGGGAAGACTCTTCTCTTTCGAGCTATTTGTCTTCAGTTGTCGTCTGGAAAAAACTCTGTTGTCACTTAGGAATTCTTCTGAGAGGTTCAACAACATTTTAGCCTTCAAGTCTGCCCTTTTATAGATGTGCGCTGTAATCGCTGGCAAATCTGCATGATTGGAGGCTGAATTTCTTCCTTGCGTCCATCTCACCTAATCGCGTGATTTCCGGTTTAATTTAGATCCACCACTCTTGCCGCATATCAAGCACATCAATCTCCCGACCAAGATTCTTATCTGATTCTCTACTGCCTTGCGTTTCTGGTTGATATGCGTCCATGGATAACTTAGGTTCCTGCGTTCAAGTATGCCAACGCATCTACCTACATTAAAGGGTTGCCAACGCATTCATGGGTTGCTCGCGTTCCTGCGTTGAAGGGTGGGTTTTAGGCTTAAAAAGCTTCAACACAATTATCTTCATCAATTCACAAGAGTAAAACGCATAGGAAGATTTATTAATGGAATTTAACCCATACTGCCGCATGATTCTCTATTTAAACTCTATTTTTCTAAGAGAGAGAAATAATAGCTTGTATTTCTACAAGTTATCATCCACCCCAACTAAGGATGTTTTCGACGTTAATTAGCATTGATCTCCGCTCCGCCTCAACTAAGGAAAATGTGATTGAAATGTGTTGTACTTACATGGTTTTCCTTTAGAAATGATACGCATGTGATTTGATAATGTTACCTAAGCATGATTTGTTTGGACACGGAAACGATTTATTACTGCTTATTTATTTTCATAACTTGATTACAGTTTTGATTTAATTATGAATCAAGGAAGGTTTTTACAAAACAAGTCACTCACTGGGCAACCTAGCTCATGCTTTCCTTATTTTTCTTTTTTTCAGGTAGCGAGCGAGTCCGGTGTGCTTAGCCTACACAGCAACTCGTCTGGGCCCACCATTAGTGTCTGGAATTTTGAGAATTGTAAATATTTGATATTAAATCTGTGTTGTACATATAGAGGATTAAAGGCAAAAGTTAGTGAACTTGTGTAAATTAAAGGTTGAATGTAAATCAATGTCTGTATGATAGCTTAACCCTAGTTATAGTTGGATGTTCAATTATTGTGTATATCTGCTTATTAGGTCTTGGTCAAGGTATAAGGCTGGTAGTGGATGCCGTAAGAGGGTCGGTGTTTACTATCCTCACACTTTCTCCTAGGTTAAGAGGGTACCTGGGAGGGGGTGTGACATGTTTTATCTGTTTTCTTAAGCTTTAAAGAAGCATGTTTAAATGATCCTAGTTTCTGAGAAATTTTTAGATTTTCTGTGAAATGTTATTTGATGAGCGGTTTGTTCCAAAGCATGCTTGTATTTCTCAAAATGCTTTCTAAGGGACCCAATGCTGAAGGACATTGAGAAGGGATATGGACAACCCTGAGGTTATGGAGGAACTCAATGCTAAATAACGTTGAAAAGGCATTTGAGTATCCTGGGGACCCAGTACTAAAGGACATGGAGAAGGTACTTGGGCAGTCTGAGATAGTTATTCCTATGTGCACATAGAGAGAGTTGACGCTGTTGTGTTGAGACTACTCCACATCAGCTAAGGTTTGTATTCGACGTTGAGTATGTTAAGCTTACTCTGCCTCAACTAAGGTTATCTTGAATTCAAAAGTAATGTTTGATAAGTTTAGAAGCTTTATTTCAGTAAATTGCTTATCTTATTTTTCCCTAATGCCTAAGGATGATTTTTGTGCTTAGTTTATGTTTTCCATATTATGCCACTCACTAGGCTTTCTATCTCACGTTGTTCCATGTTTTCTTTCCCACCCAGGTAGCGAAAGAGTTCTTGAAACTTAGCCTACTCAAGCCTCGTCCTGCTCAAGACTCAAGTTATCAACAAACACTTCTCTTCTCAGTTTTTGTATGTGTAAATGATTTTGAGTAAAGTGGCATGTAGATGTAGTTAGTTGAGTCTGTTTGGGAAGTGAGAATGTACATTATGTATGTAACATAAGTTGTTTTTTTTAGTTGGTGTTAAAGGTTTGGTTGATGTAAATATTTATCCTTACGATCTTGTAATTGTGTTGGATGGTTGTCTTGCATATTATGTGCCTTAAGGAAAATATATTGTGGGTGGTTGTGTTAAATGATGTTTCGAACAGGTTAATCAGGTACAGGTGGATAGTGAACCTCACATAAAGGGTGATGTTTACTGTCTTCACACCTTTTCTCAGGTTAAAGAGGGTAATCTCAGAGGGTGTGTGACAAATTAAGTCTGATTAGGTATCAAATTAAGGTTGATTGTGGTGTTGGTAAGCAGGAGGTGTCAAGCTAAGGTTTTGCATGAAGTTCTAGTGAAGGCTATAAATAGTAGTTCGAACATTGAAGGAAGGTTTGCACAATCTACTCGTGTTATCTGAGAAATTCTTCAACCAAACTTCTCCTATTTGAGTCTAGTTTCAGAGAGAGGGTTGTCGAAAGGAAATTTGTTGATGAAGAAGTAGAAAATCGCTGAAGAATCAAGGTAGTGCAAGCTATCGAGCAATCTGGAAAAATTTGAGCGATATCTGGTGGAAGAAAAGGAATTTGAAGCTGACATTTTAAGGTAAGCTAGTTAAGAAGTTTATCTACAAGTTTGTAAGAGGAAGCAAAGTTTAATTTTGGCTGGAAATGTTAATTTTGCCAGCTTAAAGTGAAGACAGCGAAATGGAGGCTATCAGGTGTGTTTGAGCCAAGGTTCAACAAGGAAGGCGTGCAAGAAAGGCCTGTCGGTGGATGCCCAGTGAGCGTGCTGTCATGCCATCGACTATGCGGGTATGCAAGTTGTTGGGCGAGGCGTGTTGGTGTCACACCCCCTCCTAGGTACTCTCTTAACCCAAGATAAAGTGTGAGGACAACAGACACTGACCCCCTTACAACATCCACTACCAGCCTTATACCTTGACCAAGACCTAATAAGCAGATATACACAATAATTGAACATCCAACTATAATCAGGGTTAAGCTAACATGATAATACAGATTTACATTCAACCTTTGATTTAGACAAGTTCACTAACTTTCGCCCTTAACCCTTTATATGTACAACACAGGTTTAAGATCAAATATTTACAATTCTCAAAATTCCAAACACTAATGGTGGGCCCAGACGAGTTATTGTGTAGGCTAAGCATCCCGAACTCGCTACTACCTAAAAAAAAAAAAACAGGGAAAAACATGAGCTAGGTTGCCTAGTGAGTGACGTATTTAGTAAAAACCTTCCTTTAACTCGGAAACTATTCAAACCGTAATCAATTTATGACAATACGTAAATAACATCAATTCAAACCCATATCCAGGCAAAACATGCTCACGTAGCATTGTCATCACATACATGTTCATTTCCGAAAAAGAAACACAAAAATTCAGTATATTTCAAAAATATTTTCCTTAGTTGAGGCGGAGCGAAGCTCAACGCTACTCAGCGTCGAAAAAAACATCCTTAGTTGAGGCAGAGTAATCTCGACACACCCAACGTAGAATACCCTTAGTTGTGTGGAGTAATCTCAACACAACAACATCTAACATACCTCTACGTGCACATAGATATCATATCCTGGGTTACCCGAATACCTTCTCCAAGTCCTTCAGTACCGGGTCCCATATACTAGATTTAAGCCACCCACATGCCTTCTCCGAGTCCTTCAGCATTGGGGGCTATCTCTATACTCAGATTACCCACATACCTTCTCCAAGTCCTTCAGCATTGGGAACCATTTCTATATCCTGGCTACCCACTGCCTTCTCTGTGTCCTTCAGCATTGGGAGCCTTTTCAAAAACATTATTAAAAAACAACATGCTTTGAAAATATCATAATAAAGATTTACGAGCTTATAACATTTCAAATTTTCACAAACTCATTAACAATCTTCAATGCTTTCCATAAAATCATAGGTTAATAAATAGCACGCCTTTCGTAAAACTCGTTTAACAACTAGCATGCTTCAAATGATTTCCAATGTAAAACACATAATATGGACGCACTTGGAAACACACACTTCATTTCAAGCAAATAATCCTCATAGCACGTTAAAGCTCGTGGAAAGCATAAACATATAAACATGTTTCCAAACATAATCATACAACATAAAAACTTTGTTTAAAGTAGACTCATTTTAAATAAAATTTTCACTCACTATTTGTCTCAGGCCTTTAGTGGGTTATACGCCTTTCTTAGCTCATCTCGACTTAAAATAATATGTTTCCCTTTGTTATTAAAATTCCTTTTTACATAGGAAACAAGCCTTAGACATTCATATTATTCACTACCGAGACCCTACCACATAAAGAAAACCATCACCGAGACTATACTCCATGAAGAAATGCTCAACCGAGGCTATATTTCATTTAAAAGTTCATTAATAAATGAGATTCAACATTAGCAAGACTAAACCAGCGAAATCAAGCAAAAACCAACTTACCAGTGTCACACCCTATTTCTAAGACCATTTCTTGGAAGAGCCTATAAAAGAAAGAAGTAGGACAAGAGCGGTTGTGCTCAAGTGTTAGATTACATAGGCTGTAGATGAAATTTGAATTAGAAGGATTTGATAGAAAGGTCGCGTTGAGTGAATTCTGAATCTTGGAATCAAAGTAATTCTTGAAGTTGAGAATTCTACTGTGTAGGATAAATAGATCAGGAGAACGCAACCATGATCTTAAGCTTAGAAGTAAAACCTATGGAAAGAAACGAAACCTCATCAAGTGATGGGCAGGGTTAAAAAGAATAGCTGATAGGTAAGCGAAGTTGGACGCATACTTAGTGGAAAACCATGTTGGACGCATGGTAGAGACGAAGGAAACGCATGATGGTATGTAATTAAGGCAGACGCATGGTATTATGCGGTAAGGAACAAACGCATAGAAGTATGCATTTGAGACTTTAATGCCGGGTAGTATGCGGTAGAGAAACGCTGTAAGCCCCTACCTGACATTTGGGAGTTGGCAAGTTAAGAAGAAACTATGAAATGTGCAGTGATTAAAAAAAAAAAAAAAAAAAGAAAAAAGTTGGCTGAGTATTATGGGAGCAAAAGTTGCTAAGTGTTGGCCATGCATTAGTGGGGATACGCATTGAGAATATGTTGGAAGCCACGAGGCATTGAAAAAGGTAGCTCGGCATGGACACGTGATTGGACGCCACTAGCGTTGAAGGCCAAGGCAACTAGGCGTCAAAGGCCACGAGCGTTGAAGGCAACTAGGCGTCGAAGGCCACGAGGCGTTGAAAGCCACTATGCGTTAAAGGCCACTATGCGTTGGAAATTACTATGCGTTGAAGGTTGGTATGTGTTGATACATTAGAAGAGTGGCCGAGAGGATCATGCGTTAATCGGCTATCCGGCGACTGGGCGTTGAACAATTGTAAAACAGCAAGTTTAAGCTATGCATTGCTGAAGCTTTGCACGGAAGGTTGCATCGGCCAACCTAAGTAAGAAGGTGATGGCCGTACTGGTGAGTCGGTGGTATATATATAAGTAAGGACGCCGACTAAATAAACACTTTTAGACATATTTCGAACCCAGATTTACCCCTTTTCACAAAAGAACAACGAGGAGAGGTGGAAGAAACTGTTTATGTCGAAGTTAAGAAGGAACCAAATCACGTCCATGGTGAAATTGAGGCTGGAACCAGAAGCTTGACTGTTGACGATAATCTAGACATCATTTGGTGTTTGAAGAAGAGTGAGCTGGGGAGGTTGAAGCTAGGGTGAAAATTTTTAAAGGTGAGTGAGTTAACTCTTAGCAACTCCTGTAAAGGATGTTTAAACCAAATTTGAGCAAGAGTATGTTAAATTTTAGGAAGAAGCATTCGGAGTTGAGCTACTGCATGAGCTGCTAGTTGATTCGAGGCAGCTAGAGTTATTCGAGAATAGTTCTCAAACGAAGAAAGGTTAGGGTTTGAAATCTCGAGGTAAATTAGAAAGCTCACTTCTTTACAAGTTTGTAGAAGAGAGAAAGTTCTAATTTTGGCTGGATTTCGATGTTTAGTAGTTTTGAGAACGGGTTAGGAAAGAAATAAGAAAGCACTAACCATCGGGGGGGTCGCTAGGACAGAAATATTGCTAAAGAGTTGGAGGGTGATCAGCGAGACAAGTGTCGCTGGTAACGCAAAGGGGCCTTGCGTCTCACAACTCTCGTTGACTCTTGCTGAGTATCGCTTGTTAAGGTAATATCGCTAGTCTTGCGAAACTGGGTATCGCTGATGCCTCATGGTTATGAGTAATTTAATCTAATAATCTTACTGATACCTGTGAATCTCGCTCATTAGTGTATGTTGTAAACAAAAGAGGGACTAGTGATGAAAACCCATGTTTGAGATATTTAAGTAAACGTAGAGAATATAAAGAGGAATATTAGAAATGTCTAACACGAAAAAGGTGTGTTTACAGGTCAAGAGGAGCTAAGGAAAGCGTATAACCCGCTCGGAGCCTGGAATAAGTCGTGAGTGACTTTATGGTTTGAGATAAGCTAACTTGAATATTATTTCCTATATGCTTAATAATATCTTTGAAGCATGAGTTGAAGTGTACTCCTATGTATGAAACTAGCACATTCCTTATATGTGAGATAGAGCTTGATAATGTATTAGATAATGTTCTAAGTTTTACCAAGCTAGTTGCTAGATGAATGTTCTAAGAATTCTGAGATATCATGATTATAGTTAAATTATGATAAATGTATTGTGCATGTCTGTGCACTAGAAAGATTCGAATGGGAACCAATGCTGAAGGACATGTGAAGGCATATGGGCAGCCCTAGTATTTCTACGAAGCTCTCACCAAAGGATATAAAGACGGTGATTGAGTATTTCCCTAGGACACTAGTACCGAAGGACATGAGAAGGTACACGGGCAGCCCGAGATCAGACAGACTTATAAGCAGAATAAAAGGCATCTGACGCTGATGTGTTAAGATTACTCCACACAGCTAAGGCTTATTGACGTTGGGTGCGTTGAGTTCGCTCCGCCTCAACAAAGGTTCAATGGAAAGATATCCATTTACGTAAGGATAATTATTTACAAGTTGTGGTTATTTACAAGTTTATGAAGCAGGATATGAAGCATGATCAGGCAGTTCATATAAATGATTGTAGTTATGTTTTATTGAGTTATTTCTTTAGTTAGTCACTCACTGAGCATTGAGCTCATAATTTTTGTTTCTCTGATGTTTTCTTTCCAGGTAGTGAGCGTGTTCGGGGTGCCTAGCCTACCATCAAGATTCGTCTGAGCCAAATTAGAATTTTGTTGTAATTGGGAACTTGTAAACTCCATCCCCATGTAGAAATTGTACTTATTTTGAGTGGCATTTGTGTGGATCACCAGGCATACCTGTAAACTTTAAGCAGAGTCTTTTAAATCTTACTTATGATGCTACCTTATCAGGAAATTTTGCGTAACTATTGTAAAGGCTAAGCATTTTGCTGGCTGGTTATGATATAGAAATGTATATATAACTGTGTTTAACAGAATACAGACTAGGTAACACTCACTCCTAGGTAAAGATATAGAGATATAAATAAATATCTAGGTTGGGGGTGTTACAACCAGAGAGACTTTGGACGAGCAAGACCAGCGAGATTTGTGAGGCAAAAACTATCAACGAGACTAGCGAGACTTGTCTTGCTCTCGCTCCTCCACGTTCCCAATGTCGTCCAATTTTCTAGCGAGATTTGCTCCCTCTACTGCTGTCTTCGCATTTCTAACTGTTAAAAGTTGCATTTCTAGCCCGAATTAGAACTTCTTCTCTTCTACAAACTTATAAAGAAATGTGTTTTCTAGTGTACCTCAAAATTTTAGAGCTTAACTTCTCTTCATTTGATAGATAATTAAAATTTACTTCACCCTATTCCAGATTACTAGAAAAATCGATATCAGTCACCTCCATTTAAAATTTAACATGTTTCTCTTCATACACAGCTCAATCATCATTCACAAGAGTTGTTAAGAATTCAGTTAACTTACTAACCTCAAATTTTCAGCTTTAAACTCGGTCTCTTCAGCTCACTATTTACCAAATACCAGACTTTGCTCAAACTGTGCGACAACAACCAAATCTTCTGTTTCAGCTTCAATTACCCCACGAAACCGACTAGAATTCTACACGAATTTGCCCTCGGCTCCTTCTTCTTTTTCCCCTCGACACTCAGTTGCAAGATGGAGGCGGTTGAAGTTTAAGAAATGGGGATATAATCAACAACTTCGACTTATGCACCCAAAAAATTCCTGCCGACTTACTCTCCATTATCTCCTTCCTTTCTTCTCTCTTTTTTTTGGTTTATTTATTATTTTTCCTTTTTCTTTTCTTTTCTTTTCTTTTTCTCTTTTTCTTTCTTTTTTTTCTTTTTACTTTTTAATTTAGGAGAAAAAATAAGAAAAACAAAAATAAAATCCGTTTTTACGTCCCAATTAATATTCGAAGTAAATTCTAACTCGATTTCCTCTTAATGACTTAATATTCAACTTACCAAAAATTAATTTTGACTTCCTCCACTTCTTCCTTCGATCTACAAGAGGGAGAACAAGTAAATAAGTTCACAGCGATACTACGTACTTATGTTTAGCAGTTACAAATGAAAGTAGGGTTTATAAAACATGCTCTTCAAGCCATAAAATCAAGTATAAATCACGAAATCATGCTCAATATTTAACAAAATCATCAAGAGAACACATTTTCATAAGAAATCATGGCTAGAAATCATAAATGAAATCCTTTTAAAGAAAATATGTGTCACTCACAGTCTGAGCCTGATCCGAGAGGGTTATGGACTTTTCCAACTTCAATTTGACATGAAATATCAATTAAGAGACATTAGGTCATCTCCTTGAAGTTCCCATAATCTTCATTTTAACTAAACTTCGTCCACATTGCCCATATTAAGCTTAGTTTTCACATATTTCATCATTTTTGCCCTTTAGGGATCTTTTTGCAAAAATTCTCAAAATTTCCTAAAATATCCAAAAAATCAACTTAAAATTCAAAATTATCCATTTTGAGGCTAATAATTCAAGGAAATACCAATTAGAGTAAAAAAAATGTCCAAAAATACCCAAAATGGTCGTGGGCACCCAAAATGAGCAGCTGGTGGGCGTGGGGCGCAGGTAAAGGCGTGGGCACAGGGAGGGGCGTGGGCGTGCCTGCTGATGGCGTGGGCAGCAACTCCCGCACAAGGGCGTCATTTGCCGCACGAGCGTGCGGGTGAGGCTGCGTCTATCGCACAGGCATGAAGGTGAGGCGGGGGCACACGTGTCGGCTGAGGGTGAGCAGGCGTGGGCGACAGCCTTAGGTAGTCACCAGTAGACTTCGGCTAGCAATCCCCAAAAAGATTGCGCTTCAAAAACCTTCCCAAGCACTCTTAAAAAATTCCTCAAAGCTAACCCGTCTAGTTTGCTCGATGTTAGCGACAACCTACAGTTTCTTCAAGTTTTCTCAACCTTCCCGACTCCAAATCAATCTGGCAGCCTTAGGTTAGAATTCTGACTCAAAAAGCTTCATCTAGTGCAAAAATGACAGAAATGGCACTAGTGAATCAGGAGAGCTGACGACTTCTTTGAGCTGCTTTCTTCTGGATCAAGCTGCTGCCCAGTCCCACCAATCACCTTTGGTCACCAAGCTCTTTGCTTCAACGTGGCTCTACCTCCTTCCCCCTCATCTTACTCACCCAAACTTAATATTATTTCTTGGACTTGTGAGTTTCCAAACACTTAGCATTTTCCTAAATCTCAACTACATTTCCTTTTGATCACACACACCATTGACCACATCCCTCTTTCCCTTATTAAAAGCTAATGGAAAAAATATACTTACTTAGGCAAACACTAGAATTTCTACTTTAATTAAGGCTCACTCAAGCCGACTCTAGCCAACCCTTAACCATTTGTTTTTAACTTGAACTTAAGCAAAGGAAAATAAGAGTTAGGGCTTACGTAATTAATATTTAATTGTCACAATTATCCTTTTAGGAAGAGGTCATGGACGCATCCCCCATAGCCTTCTCTTCTATGCATGGTTGACCACCTTTGGAGGTTTGTCTTCTCCTCCTAGGCTACTAGCCTTGCACGCAACTATGACTTACATGATGGACACCTCATTTAGACGCCTCATCCTCTTCTTACAATAACAACAAAGACACATCATTTCCCTCTTGCAACAGCATCAAAGACGCATCCTTTCCCTCTTGTCAGCAACTCCAATCTCACTCTAGGATGCATCATTTCCCCTTGTCCACGACGTCAAGCCCACTCATCTAGCCTTGAAGGACGCATCCTCCAAAACCCATCTACACTTATGCCTGCATCATCCATGAACTTAGGCTCGGCTACTCCATTGGTTTTCAATGCCCCAACCAAACACTTAGCCAATTTTTAGAAGTTTCTTCCTTCAATGCTAGCCACTCTTCAAAGACACACAACCCGACTACCTTACACCTCAATTGGCATTCAGCTACTTCTCCTTCAAGCTAAATGCCTTGTCACTTGCAACAACCCATCTCCACGACTAAGTCGCAAGAAACCTTCCTTGAGCCACTCCTTTTCCACGCCTCTTCAAGCCTAAACAAGGAAAACTTTGTCTAAGTCCACAAACTTCTAAACAACTACTTTAGCTTAGTAACATAGAATTGAGAATTGGGTAGTATGTTGAAGTCTTGAAATTGAGGCAGACGAGACTCATGTAGGCTAAGCTTCAGGAACTCTTTAGCAACCATAAACCGTGAGGTAGTGATAACTTGTAGAAATACAAGTTATTATAGTCATTATTTGATTTAATTAGAGTATCTTTGGAGTTAAACGCATGATTTTGGTAGTTAAATGATGAAAAATGTATCACCGTGCGTTGGCACTACTTGCAAAAGAAAATGCCTGAAAAACAATGAGCTTCTGTTCCTAATGCAGGGTTAAGAAGAAAAGTAAGAACCAAGTACGAAGAGATGAAGCTGCTGCGAGAACATGCGCCGAGCCTATGCGGTGAGGTCATGCGTTGAAGACCATGCGTCGAAGAAGAAGCTCAAGCATGCTCAAACAGCTGTCATGACATTATGGAAAAAAATAACCACCTATCAGATTCATGCCAGAACAAATAGGCTGACAAATCTGAAAAGCCTATGTAGCGTGGCTGAAGTTTAATGCAAAGGTGTCAGGTCATCATGATATCAACATTTCGACACCTATAAATAGCCGAAAAGCTTCTCCAAAAAGAGAGTGGAGTTCAGGAGGCGAAAGCTCTGCACCATTTCTCCCTCACCGTAACCAGCCTCCATTTCGAGCTCTTCTGAGAGAAGGATTCTGAGCATCTTCAGAGTCATCTCCCAGTGAGTGAGAACCTTCACCCTATGGAATTTATGTATCAGATAGCAACCATCTCAAGCCTCCATGAAGCAAGACGTTGCCAGTGGCGGCTTGACGCCCTTCATTTCTGTTTTATTTCCATTTCTCTCCTTCTTGCTTATATTTTGTTAATGACATTCGAGAGAATGACTTATTCGCTTAATATGAGTTTGATTGACTATTTTCTTCCATCTATCTTCGTATTGAACACCTTACACCATGTTTAAATGAATGAGTTGATGTTAAAAGTTAGTTTTCTTGAGCAATTCTGAGTACATTACATCTTGATTAATGCATATCTTTAGCTTGCATGACTTTGTCTGACAAACACAAGTAGTAAGCATGACTGTCGAGCTTGAGAGAGTGGATAGTTAATCCTTAGCATTCATTAAGACTAGATGAGTTGCAGAGATGTAGTTCATCTTTTGCCAACGCAAACTTACCATGCATCTTAGAGATAAGATTAATGTGGAGTCGAAACATCGAGAGATGGATTCACAAATGTAGTTTGTAGGTATGAAATTGTACTTGGAAGGTTTAGGCAACAACTAGCTCTTGCGTTAACTCCTATCGCATGGTTCTATTCATTCTCAACGCATGCTATCTGACACTAAACGACATATGACTAACCATCGCCGCATCCACCTCATTATTAGTAGTAGGAAATTCTTTTCATTCTTTATGTATAGTTTTACACAACAAACAATTGCATATATTAATGTATAGTTCATCGCATAGTCAGACTTATAATCTCAGCGCCTAGTTATCACAAATCCCTGCGTTCGACCCTGGACTCACCAGGATACCTATAAATACTTATACTTGGGTCTTTATAGGAAAACTTGCTTAAATCATGGTCACATTTAGAGTAATTCTCGACGCATCTTTGTACAGAAATATTAAAATCTATTTTGTGCAACAAGCTAAGAGAACTTAATTCAAATAAGAAAATCAAACGAACAGGTAGAAAGCCCAGTGGGTGACAATTTTAAAATAGTTACATCAACATCCTCTAAAAACATTTTAAGTTAAGGAAACATTTTCTAAGCTTAATGCATCAAGTAATATCAAGCTCATATCCAAGGATAAAACAATGAGATAAAACATCATGAAAACAAGCAAACTTTCCTCACATAAACTGAGTAAACTTCATATCAAACTAGTACCCATTATCCTTAGTTGAGGTCGAGCAAGCTCAATAAACTCAATGTCATAGCCTTAGCTGATGTAGAGTAGTTTCAATATCTCTACGTCGATACATTTTCCTACGTGGACATTAAATGCCCCTAAAGGGATAATGTTAGACTTTCCAAATGCCTTCTTTAATCCTTTAGTATTGGAATCCTTGGAACTTCTCGAATACCTTCTTTCATTCTTTAGTATCGAAAATCCCTTGGACTTCTCGAGTACCTTCTTTCATCCTTCAATACCGGGAACCCTTTGGCAACCTATAATGCTACGGAAACATATTCCCACAGCAAGGCAATCATAACCAGGGTACAAGGCATAATGGCTTGAAACATCCTTTTAAAAGCCATAGAATTCATCATTAGCAACCATAAACCATTCTTAGCATAACATAAGTTGTCATCATTCAAACCATATATACTTGTCAACATTTGAACATAAGAAAACATATAACTTCCTTGAAAGCATAGCATTTCCATACAAGGCATTTAAAGTATAAATCAGTGAATTATGCCCCTTAACAAAATCAGTGAGGAAATCCATTATTATAGGAAATCATGGCTAGAGATCACAAAAGAATTCATTTTAAACAAACATATGCCACTCACAATTTGAGCCTGCACTCTTAGGGTTATAGGATTCGCCAACCTCAATTTAACATGAAATATCAATTAAAGAGGCATTAGATCATCTCTTTAAGGTTTCTACACTTCCCATAAAACTAAACTTCATCCATGTTGGCCAAAATCAACTTAAATTTCACTTATTCCCTTACCATTGCCATTTAAGGGCTTTTATGCAAAAATCTTTGGTGTGTAAATTGCTTTCTATTCTCTCAATTCTCCTCTTCTTCCATCTCCTGGTGTTTAAATTGGTTATTATGGCTGCTAAAAACCCTCAAATTTATAAAGTTTGCCATGCAAAATTCTTTCCAAAAATATAGATTCTTCAAAATAGGAAAGATGGCGCCGCGGCTCTGTAGAATAGAGTCGTTGCGCTGACCATCATTGAAGGATGGCGTCGCGACGCTATGCGTCATAATTTTCTACCCTTGACACTATGTCGCAGCGCCGTGACGGAGCTGCTATGCTGAAGTCGAAGGCCGCTCTCGGGAAAAAGCGCCGTGGTGCTACCGTGTTTTTTGGCAATTTTGTATTTTTCTTCTCTTTCTCACTGGATTTGGCTCAGTTTTGATCTTTTGGCTTTTAATTCTAATTTTCTTTATTTTGACCTAAAAACCACTACAAACAAGTGAAATGTAATATAAACTCCTTTAATTTGAGAGAATATAAAGCACTTTTCAACCGCTTTTCACCACCCCAAACTTAGAGATTTGCTAGTCTCGAGCAAAGAATAGAATCAAGTAAAAGGAGTTTAGATGAAGAAGTGTGCAATTGACTCATGTCTCAAAGAATGGCATTTGGGTGATTGTTGATAGATTAACGAAGACAGCGCGTTTCTTGCTAGTCAAAGAAACTTATACACTGGACAGATTGGCACAGATGTATGTAGACAAGATTGTAAGTCAGTACGGAATACCATTGACTATGATATCAGACAGGGATCCTAGGTTTACTTCTAAATTCTGGAAGAGTTTGCAGCAGGCTTTAGGAACGAAGTTGCAGTTCAGTACTGCCTTTCATTCTCAGACTAATGGACAATCAGAAAGGACGATCTAGACTTTAGAAGACATGCTTTGAGCTTTTGTTTTGTAGTTCAAATGTAGCTGAGATGGACATTTGTCTCTAAAGGAATTTGCTTACAATAACAGCTACCAGGCAAGTATAGGTATGGCTCTATATGAAGCATTGTATGGTAGACCGCGCAGAACACCAGTGTGTTGGGGAGAAGTTGGAGAAAGGAAACTGATTGGACCGGAGATTGTCCAGGTTACTATAGAGAAGATTGAGATGATCAAAGCTAATTTGAAGTCAGCCGGAGATCGACAGAAAAGTTATGGTAATAACAGGAGAAGAGATCTCGAGTTTGAGGTTGGAGATAGAGTATTTCTTAAGTTATCGCCGTGGAAAGGAGTTCTAAGATTTGGCAGGAAAGGAAAATTGAGTCCTAGATAGATTGGACCATTCGAAATCTTGGAAAGAGTTGGTCCGGCAGCATACAGGTTAGCTTTACCAATGGAAATGTCTAAGGTTCATAATGTATTCCATGTTTCAGTTTTAAGGAAATAAGTCCTTGATTCTACTCATGTACTTGAGGTGCAACCCATTGAGCTAAGAGAAGATTTGAGTTATGAGGAGGAACCGATTTAAGTGCTAGATGAGAAAGAGCAAGTACTAAGAACGAAGGTGATTCCGTTGTTCAAGGTTTTGTGGAGAAATCATGGTGTAGAAGAAGCTACTTGGGAAGCCAAGGAGCAAATGATTAAGCATTATCCACAATTGTTTTCGAGGAACTAACAGTTTGCTGAATTTCGGGGACGAAATTCCTGTAAAGAGGTGGTAAATTGTAAGCCTCACACTTAGCTTTGGAAGTTAGCAAGTTATAAAGATTAGTTTTGGAAGATAACAAGCTAAAGAAAGTAAGTAAAGAGTGGCCGAGAGCCTTAAGGCATGAGTTATCATGCATTGAAGGTGTGTCATGCGTTTGTGAAGGCTGCTATGCGTTGGTGAGGGTGTGCTATGCGTTGATGAAGTGAAGTGTTGGCTTGTTGAGGCATGCGTCCAAAAGTTGAGCGTGAGTAAATGTTCGGGGCTATGCGTTGATGAGGTTGTTGGACCAGTAGCCATACTGGTTGAGATCGGTAGGGAGGTTGCGTTGGTCCTTGGTGAAGTATGCGTTCAAGTGTGTCCATGGTTCGGATAGTATGCGTTCAAAGGTGTTTATGGTTTAGATGCATGGTTCGATGCGTCCAGGCTAGTGTCCAAGTTTGTCAATGGAAGATTGCGTTCACAGACTGAAGGGAGATACTTGGAGATAGTTTCTGGAAGGTAAAATAAAATAAAATAAAATAAAAGAGAAAGTGGAGGTAAGTCGGCAGCCTCATTTAAATGTGTAAGTTTTCGACCATTTTTGGTGTCTCTAAAGTTCCAATCAATTTCATTTTCAGCTTAGCAATGAAGAGAGGTAAAGGAATGAGTCTAGGGAAAATTCGTGTAGAATTCTGATCGATTTCGTGGTGTAATTGAAGCTAGAACAGAAGGGTTTATTGCTGTCGTGCAATCTGAACAATGTTTGGTATTTGGAGAATAGCGTTCTGTGGAGATTGAGTTTAGGGCTGAGAATTTGAGGTCGGTAAGTTAGCTCAATTCGTAACAACTTTCATGAAGAATATTTGAGCTGAATTTGAAGAGAAATATGTAAAATTTATGGTGGAAGTGACTGATACAGATTTGTTAAGTGATTTGGAGCAGCTCAAAGTTATTTGGGAATATCTATCAAACGAAGAAGATTTATGCTCTGAAATTTTGAGGTAAGCTAGGAAACCTATTTCTTTATAAGTTTGTAGAAGGGAAGAAGTTCTAAATTTGGCTAGAAATATGACTTTTAACAGATAGAAGTGAGGGCCAAGGTGAAGGCAGAAGCTACGAAAGACAAGTATCGCTGGAACTGCAAGTAGCGCTAAGAATTTAAGCGTGAGTAGCGAGACGAGTGTCGCTAGTAACGCTGAAGGCTTTGCGTCTCATAACTCTCTCTGGGTATCTCTAGGTATCACTACTCAAGTGAGTCTCGTTGGTCTCGCTCACCATGGTATCGCTAGTATTGCTTACTTATAGTTCAATCTCGCTAATAGTCTTACTAGCTATGTAGAATCTCGTTCATTAAGGTTTATTCTATTGAATGGAGGTTTCGGTAGTGAATTTATTGACCAAGTATGAATGGTTAAAGCTTGTTGGTTATGTTAAGGAAATCTTAAGGAAATCTAACAACGAGAAATGTATGATTACAGGCAAAAAAGAGCTAGGAAAGACGTATAAACCGCTAAAGGCCCAAGACAAGTAGTGAGTGACGATTTATTTAAAATAGTTTTACTTTGAACAAGGTGATATTGTTGATAAGTTTATATTTGAAAGCATGGTTGTATGATTGAAAAACTTATGAGTTTACTGTGCATATCCTACGTTTTATATTGAAAAGCATTTGAGCGTGCTGGTTGTTTAAATGAGTTTTATGAAAAGCATGCTGACGATTATATATGATTATATGGAAGGTTTGGAAATGTGTAACTTATGAATTTGTGATATGATGTTTTCAAAATATGTTGTGTATTTTATAAAATCTTTGAAAAGGCTCCCAAAGCTCAAGGACTTGAAGAAGGCAAATGGGTAGTAGGAATATAGAAAAGGTTCCCAACGCTGAAGGACTCGAAAAAGGCAAATGGGTAACCTAGATTTAGAAATGGGACCCCAATGCTCAAGAACTCAAAGAAAACATATGGGCAGCCTGGATTATGATACCTATGTGCACATAGAGGAACGTACGACGCTGTTGTGTTGAGATTACTCCACACAACTAAGGATTTTCGACGTTGGGTGCATTGAGCTCCGCTCTGCCTCAATTAAGGGAAATGATTTAAAAATGTTTTCGACGTTGAGTAGCGTTGAGCTCCACTCTGCCTCAACTAAGGGAAATGATCTAAACATGCTTTCGACATTGAGTAGCGTTGAGCTCCGCTCCGCCTCAATTAAGGGAAATGATTTGAAACAAATGGAATTTCTGAGTATTTTTTTTTCTGAAATGAGCATGTATGATTTGACAATAGTATTTGAGCATGTTTTGTATGAATATGACTTGAATTGATGTTTTATACGCATTTTGTTAAAATGTTTATACTATGATAGTTTTCAAGCCAAAGAAGGTTTTATGAAACTAGTCACTCACTGGGCAATCTAGCTCATGTTTTCCTTGTTTTTTCTGTTTTCCAGGTAGCAAGCAAGTCTAGGGTGCTTAGCCTACGCAAGATCTCGTCTGGGTCTACTATCGGTGTTTAGTATACTGAAAATTGTAAATATTTGAACTGGATCATGTATTGTGCATATAGAGAGGGAGTTGTTGTGTACTTATGCTATTATATGGTTGAGTGAAAAGGATGTGTGTATGGCATGTTAACTCTGGCGTATGTATGAAGTCGATTATGGTTTATAACTGTTTATTAGGTAAACGCAAAGTTTATGTTTCACAGTGGATGCCGTAAAAGGTTCGGTGTCCGCTGTCCTCATGCTGTCTTTCCATATTTGGCAGCGTCGCAGCGCTATGGACTAGCGCCACGGCGCTAGTTTCCATAAATGGATTTTTTTTGTATTTTTGGAAAGTTCTCTAGGGCGGCCAACTCTATAAATTGAGGGGTTTCCAGCAGCCCTAATCATCAATTCACCATCAATCTGCAGACCAAAAGAGACACAAAAAGGAGAGAATTGAGTGATTGTTCATAAAAGAGCCTCAAATAGTGAGTTAGCTGCAAGGAAGAGGAAAAGAGTTCAAGAGAGAGTTGTGGTGCCGTTCGAGTTTCGACGTGCGAGCCAAGGAAATTGTGACAGTGCTGCCTTAATCAAGAGCCTCTTTTCAGTAGAGTTTCCTTTTCTTTACACTCTTTCTTTGTTTATATTGTTTGAACATGTTGCTTCAAGCTATGAGTGGCTAAACTCTTTAGTTTTAGGGTTTTGATGAATTGTTTATGAATTCATGTTGATATTGTAGACTTTCATGGTTTTGTTGGAATGATTATGTTTTTCATTGTTATTGTGTTTAATTCTTGAGGATTGGTCACCTTCACATGTTAGGTTAGATGTATGATTGTTGTTAATCTATCACGAGAGTGGTTAAGTTGACAATAAAAGTTGTTAAAAACTAGTCTTAATGCAATGTAATTTGTATTGGTTTCAAGAGATTAGTAATCAATCGAGTTGCATGAGAAAGGGTTGTTTTTTAGAGAAAATAACTTGGAATTAAGTTTCTAGACTTAGGTATATAAATTAAATAAAATCCATGAATTCTAGAGTATTGCATGATGAAATAAACAAGGATTCATTACCTTAGAACTCTCTTTGACTCTTGTGTTTCTTACTTTATTACTTTCCTTATTTAGTTTATATTTTCCATAATTCACAAATTCAATTCCAATCCTCAAATAAAATTAATTTAACTCTAGAATAGCTAAGTAACATAAACCTTCGCAATTGGATCTTCAGTAGAACGATATTCGGACTTTATCGTCTTATATAACTTGACCCGTACACTTGCGGTTAACACTTAATGTCACACCCCCTCCCTGATTACCTACTTAACCTGAAAGGAGATGTGAAGACAATATACATCACCCCTCTTGTGACGCATATTGTCCCATCTTACATAACTTCCTCCACAAACATTCCATACATATACATTCATAGAATTAAGCCATATTAACGCATGATCATAATATAATAATCCTTCCTGTAGACAGTACTCTTTTATAACATACTCTCTCAAAACCCACTTATAAACAACTAACTCTACATGCCACTAGTGTTAAGTTATTTACACGTACAACAACGAGAAAATAAACTGTTTTTGGAAACTCAAAGCTCAAGCAGGGCGAGTTGGAGTAGGCAATGCACTAGGAACGTCCTTGCTACCTGGGAGGAAAAGAAAACATGGAAAACGTGAGCTAAAAGTCCTGTGAGTGACTAATTTTGTAAAACTATCTTTTGTTCGAAAACAGGCATGTTAAAATCATAATAACGCCATAAACGTAAACGTGATTCAGATAATCATTTCTGTAAAATCATAATTTCAACAACGTAAACAAATCACATATGTTCATGCCAAAATGATCATATACGAAAAACAGTTCGTTCTCAAATCTTTCCCTTAGTCAAGGCGAAGCAAGACTCAACGCACCCGACGTCGAAAACAAGTAAGGCTTGATGCGGAGCAAAACTCAACGCACCAGCATATAACCTCTATGTGCACATAGGACTATGGTGGGTTGCCCAAGTACCTTCTCCATGTCCTTCAATACTGGGTCCCGGGGAAACTCACATGTCTTCTCATGTCCTTCAGCATTGAGCCTTCTCTAAAACATTTTAGGAACCAATATTTTACGTAAATAGTTCACATGAAAACCTTTCATGAAAAATCAGGTATATCACGATAAACAACATTTCACAACATGCCATTCAACGTCTTATAGAAAACGTATAAAACGTGCCTTATGAACAATATCATCAAACATCATGCTTTTCAAGAAAACAATTCATCTCAAAGCCATATCTCATAAGACAAACCAAACTAACCATTTTCAATAAATTCATTTTCAAAGAAAGAAAAGTGTCACTCACAACTTGTCCTTAGGCCCTGAGCGGATTATATGCCTTTCCGAGCTCTTCTTGGCCTGTAAATACACATTCCTCACGTTACGTTTTCCTTAAACTTCCTTTACATGATCATTAAACGTGCAGACTTAAACTCTAATCATGATTCACCACCGAGACTCCCTTTCTTTCCTAAAATACACATAATAAGCGAGATTCTATGCCATTAGCGAGATTACCAACGAGATTTCACCTTACTAGCGAGTTTACTAACGAAATTACACAACAGGTCACGGCACTAGCGATACCTGCATAAGCGATACCAGCGAGACTACCTGATGAGCGATACTGAGAGAGATCCAGCGAGATTTGTGAGAGAAAATCCTCCTTTACACGACCAGCGAGACCAGTGTCGCTACTCACGCTCCAATTCTCAGCGTTACCTGCTTCCAAACGACACCCGACAGTAGAGTTTCCTTCTTTCCTATTTGTTCTCACTTCTGTCAATTCAAAGTCATATTTTCAGCTAGATTTAGAACTTCTTTCCTTCTATAAACTTGTAGAGAAACATGTTTTCTAGCTTACCTCAAAATTTCGTGGCTTAACTCGTTCTGGTTCGTCAGATATTGCAAGTTTTCTCCGTGCTGCTTCAGATTGTACAGAAATTTCGTATCAGTAACTTCCAGCTAAAAGTTTACATGTTTCTAATCCATTTCAACTCAAGCATCCTTCATAAAAGTTGTTCAAAATTGAGTTAACTTAGTAACCTTAAAATTTCAGCCCAAAATTCAATCTCTTCAGCTCGATATTTCCCAAACACCAGACCTGGTTCGAGATGCGTGACAGCAGATGAAGCTTCTAATTCAGCTTCAGTTCTACCATGAAATCGTCCAAAACTTTGCACGAAATTGCCCTAGAACTCTTCTTCAACCTCTCCACGATGTGCAGCTGAAAAATAGCATAGAATTGAGGTTGGAAATGAGTAGAATGAAGTCGGCAACTTTTCTGTCCAAAGGGAAATTTTTTTTTTTTCCTCTTCCTTCTTTCTTTTTTTTTTTTTTTTTAATTTACAATATGAGATTATTAATACTAATTCGCTTAAAGCTTTTGAACGTGCTTACCAATTAGGTGCTTACAATTCATTACCCCCTTTTTGAGAATTTCGTCCTCGAAATTCAGGTTAAGTCACTCCATAAAGAGATGAGGGTATTTGATCTTCATTTGATCTTCACTTTCCTATGTTGCCTCTTCCACTTTGTGATTTCTTCACAAAACTTTAACAAGCGGTATCGTTTTTGTTCTCAAAACTTGTTCCTTTCGATTAAGAATTTGCACAGGTTCCTCTTCATAAGATAAATCTTCATTTACCTGAATAGGTTGAGCTTCCAAAACATGTGTAGGATCTGGAATGTACTTCCTTAGTAGAGAAACATGAAATACATCATGTATTTTAGACAATTCCATTGGTAACGCCAACCGATAAGTCGACGGTCCTATGCGTTCCAGAATCTCATAAGGCCCAATATATCTCGGACTCAACTTCCCTTTCCTTCCGAATCTCAAAATTCCTTTCCAGGGAGATAACTTCAAGAAGACTTTATCACCAACTTCAAATTCTAAATCTCGACGCCTTTTATTAGCGTAGCTTTTCTGCCTATCCTGTGCAGTCTTCAACCTTTCTCAAATGTAGTTTGGACTAACTCTGGTCCCATTAACTTCCTTTCTCCTACTTCACCCCAACATATAGGAGTTCTGCAACGTCTGCCATACAATGCCTCATAGGGTGCCATTCCAATACTAGAATGGTAACTATTATTATACGCAAACTTCATCAAAGACAATTGAGTATCCCAACTTTCCTTAAATTGCAATACACAAGCACGCAACATATCCTCTAGAGTCTGAATCGTTCTTTCTGATTGTCCATCAGTTTGAGGATGAAAAGCTGTACTAAACTTAAGTTTAGTTCCCAATGCTTGCTGTAAACTCGGCCAGAACTTAGATGTGAATCTCGGATCTCTATCAGAAATAATAGACACAGGAGCTCCATATTGACTTACTATCTTATCAACATATAGTTTGGCCAGTTTATCTAAAGTAAAAGTCACTTTAACTGGTAAGAATCGGGCAGTTTTAGTAAATCTATCAACTATCACCCATATTCCATCATACCCATTTGGAGTTTTAGGAAGACCAAATAAGAAATCCATCATGATATGTTCCCATTTCCACTCAAGTACGGGGAGTGGTTTTAAAAGTCCACCAGGTCTTTGTCTTTCTGGCTTTACTTGCTGACATATCAAACATCTTGCTACACATTCAGCAATTTCTCGTTTCATTCCTCGCCACCAATAATATTCTCTCAAAGTCCTGTACATCTTTGTACTACCTGGATGCATCGCACATGCAGAACTATGAGCTTCTTCTAGAATAGCATTTTTCAATGTCAAATCATTTGGGACACACAATCTTCCTTGTTTCATTAAAGCTCCATCACTTCTTATATCAAAATTCGTTCTGTGGTTGAGATTCACCTCTTCTACTATCTTCTTGAGTACAGAATCTTCCATCTGTTTGCTAACAATCTCACTCATCAAAGTAGGTCTTACCTGGAAGTGTGCAAGCAAACCTCCCAACTTATTAACCGATAAAGATGCATTTGAACTCTTTAACTCCTTCGTCAATTCTGCACTAATAGTATTCAATGAAGTCTTGGCTTGTCTCGACTTTCTACTCAACGCGTCAGCTACAACGTTAGCCTTTCCTAGATGATAATTTATAGTGCAATCGTAATCCTTGATCAGTTCCAACCATCTCCTTTGTCTCATGTTAAGTTCTTTCTGATCAAAGATATATTTCAAACTTTTGTGATCCGTATAGATATGGTACTTCTCTCCAAACAAATAATGTCGCCACATCTTTAGTGCCAACACCACCGTTGCTAGTTCCAAGTCATGTGTAGGGTAATTAACTTCATGTGGCCTCAACTGTCTAGAGGCATAAGCTATAACTTTACCTTCTTGCATCAGTACACAACCCAACCCTTGACTAGAGGTGTCACAATACACCTCAAACTCCTTCCCTGTCTCTGCAAGTGCTAAAATAGGCGCTATCACTAATCGTTTTTTTTTTTTAACTCTTGGAAACTTTGCTCACATTCTTCGTTTCATTCAAATTTAGTTCCTTTCTTAGTCAAACGAGTCAGTGGTAATGCTATCTTGGAAAAACCCTGTACAAAGCGCCGATAATAACCTGTGAGTCCCAAAAAACTACAGACCTTTGTTACTGTCCTTGGCTGTTCCCATCTGGTAATTGCCTCTGTCTTTTAAGGATCTACTCCAACTCCTGCAGCAGTAACAATATGTCCCAGAAACATTACTCGTTCCAGCCAAAACTCGCATTTGCTAAATTTTGCATACAATCTCTTTGAATTGTAAGCACCTAATTGGTAAGCAGGTTCAAAAGCTTTAAGCGAATTAGTATTAATAATCTCATATTGTAAATTAAAAAAAAAAAAAAAAAGAAAAGAAAGAAGGACGAGGAAAAAACTAAAAAAAAAAAAAAAATTCCCTTTGGACAGAAAAGTTGCTGACTTCATTCTACTCATTTCCAAACTCAATTCTATGCTATTTTTTAGCTGCACATGGTGGAGAGGTTGAAGAAGAGTTCTAAAGCAATTTCGTGCAAAGTTTTGGACGATTTCATGGTAGAACTGAAGCTGAAACAGAAGCTTCATCTGCTGTCGCGCAGCTCGAACCAGGTCTGGTGCTTGGTGAATATCGAGCTGAAGAGATTGAATTTTGGGCTGAAATTTTAAGGTTAGTAAGTTAACTCAATTTTGAACAACTTTTATAAAGGATGCTTGAGTTGAAATGGATTAGGAACATGTAAACTTTAGCTGGAAGTTACTGATATGAAATTTTTGTGCAATCTGAAGCAGCACGAAAAAAACTTGCAATATCTGACGAACCAGGATGAGTTAAGCCACGAAATTTTGAGGTAAGCTAGAAAACATGTTTCTCTACAAGTTTGTAGAAGGAAAGAAGTTCTAAATCTGGCTGGAAATATGACTTTGAATTGACAGAAGTGAGAACAAACAGGAAAGGAGGAAACTCTGCTGTCGGGTGTCGTTTGGAAGCAGGTAACGCTGAGAATTGGAGCGTGAGTAGCGACACTGGTCTCACTGGTCATGTAAAGAAGGATTTTCTCTCACAAATCTCGCTGGCTCTCGCTCAGTATCGCTCATCAGGTAGTCTCGCTGGTATCGCTTATGCGGGTATCGCTAGTGTCGTGACCTGTTGTGTAATTTCGTTAGTAAACTCGCTAGTAAGGTGAAATCTCGTTGGTAATCTCGCTAATGGCATAGAATCTCGCTTATTATGTGTATTTTAGGAAAGAAAGGGAGTCTCGGTGGTGAATCATGATTAGAGTTTAAGTATGCACGTTTAATGATCATGTAAAGGAAGTTTAAGGAAAACGTAACGTGAGGAATGTGTATTTACAGGCCAAGACGAGCTCGGAAAGGTGTATAATCCGCTCAGGGCCTAAGGACAAGTTGTGAGTGACACTTTTCTTTCTTTGAAAACGAATTTATTGAAAATGTTTAGTTTGGTTTTTCTTATGAGATATGGCTTTGAGATGAACTGTTTTCTTGAAAAGCATGATGTTTGATGATATTGTTCATAAGGCACGTTTTATACGTTTTCTATAAGACGTTGAATGGCATGTTTTGAAATGTTGTTTATCATGATATACCTGATTTTTCATGAAAGGTTTTCATGTGAACTATTTACGTAAAATATTGGTTCCTAAAATGTTTTAGAGGAGGCTCAATGCTGAAAGACATGAGAAGACATGTGAGTTTCCTCGGGACCCAGTACTGAAGGACATGGAGAAGGTACTTGGGCAACCCGCCATAGTCCTATGTGCACATAGAGGTTATATGCTGGTGCGTTGAGTTTTGCTCCGCATCAAGCCTTACTTGTTTTCGACGTCGGGTGCGTTGAGTCTTGCTTCGCCCTGACTAAGGGAAAGATTTGAGAACGAACTGTTTTTTGTATATGATCATTTTGGCATGAACATATGTGATTTGTTTACGTTGTTGAAATTATGATTTTACAGAAATGATTATTTGAATCACGTTTACGTTTATGGCGTTATTATGATTTTAACATGCCTATTTTCGAACAAAAGATAGTTTTACAAAATTAGTCACTCACGGGACTTTTAGCTCACATTTTCCATGTTTTCTTTTCCTCCCAGGTAGCAAGGACGTTCCTGGTGCATTGCCTACTCCAACTCGCCCTGCTTAAGCTTCGAGTTTCCAAAAACAGTTTATTTTCTCGTTGTTGTAGGTGTAAATAACTTAACACTGGTGGCATGTAGAGTTAGTTGTTTATAAGTGGGTTTTGAGAGAGTATGTTATAAAAGAGTACTGTCTACAGGAAGGATTATTATATTATGATCATGCGTTAATATGGCTGAATTCTATGAATGTATATGTATGGAATGTTTGTGCAGGAAGTTATGTAAGATAGGACAATATGCATCACAAGAGGGGTGATGTATATTGTCTTCACATCTCCTTTTAGGTTAAGTAGGTAATCAGGGAGGGGGTGTGACACTTAAAGTGGCGCAATCAGCCTTCTCAAAATCCATGTTCAGCTTCTTGATGGCCCAATAAGCTATATGCTCGAGCTCTACTGGTAAATGACAAGCCTGTCCAAACACCAACCTGTACAGTGAAGTACCTATTGGGGTTTTGAAAGTTGTACGGTAGGCTCACAGAGCATCATTGAGCTTGAGGGCCCAATCCTTCCTATTGGTCTTGATGGTCTTTTCCAAAACCTGCTTGATTTCCCTATTAGATAACTCGGAAAACACCATTAGTTTGAGGATGATAAGTTGTAGCAATTTTATGATTCACATTATATTTTTGCATCATGGATTCAAACAATTTTATTGCAAAAGTGAGAACCCTCATCACTAATAATAGCTTTAGGTGTACAAAAACGTGTGAAGATGTTTTTATGCAAGAAGTTTAAAACAATGCGAGCATCATTGGTCCTAGTAGCTATGACTTCTACCCACTTAGATACATAACCTACTGCAACTTGAATATATAGGTAGCCATTAGAAGACATAGGAAAAGACCCCATAAAGTCAATACCCTAGACATCAAAGAGCTCCACCTCCAAGATAGGTTTCATTGGAAGCTCATGTTGTCTAGAAATATTGCTAGTACGTTGGCACCTATCACATGATTTAACAAAGGTATAACAGTCTTTAAAAAGAGAGGGCCAATAAAAACCTGACTGAAGTACCCTAGATGCAGTTTTAGTGGGTCCAAAGTGACCTCCATTGGGGGAGGCATGGCATGAATTTAAGATACTTACCACTTCTTTCTGAGGCACACACTTCCTTATCATATTATCAGCACAAACCTTATAGAGAAGTGGGTTCTCCCAATGGTAAGTTTTAACATTGTGCATAAATCTCTTGTTTTGTAGAGAGTTTATGACAGGTGGCAAATGCCCTCTTGCAAGATAGTTAACTATGTCAGCAAACCAAGGCAAACTATCTTTTACCTGATATAGTTGTTCATCAGGGAACATCTCAACAATGGGGGGACATGAGTTAGCATCCCCATTCTCAATCATAGACAGGTGGTCTGCAACCACATTTTCACATCCTTTTCTGTCTTTCATTTCTAAGTCAAATTTCTGCAACAATAAGATCCACCTCATTAGCCTAAGTTTGGAATCTTTCTTATCAAACAAATACTTCAAAGCAGCATTGTTAGTATGCACTACTATTTTAAAGCCAAGCAAGTATGATCTAAATTTATCAAGGGCAAACACAACAGCTAGTAGTTCTTTTTCAATAGTAGTATATTTATGTTGAGTACTATCAAGAGTCCTACTAGCATAGTAAATTGTCCTAAACATGTTATCTCTATGTTGGCCTAAAACAGCTCCTAAAGCATAGTCACTAGCATCACACATGATTTCAAAAGATTGACTCCATTCAAGTACAAGAATAATAGGTTCAGAAATCAATCTCTCTTTCAAAATATTAAAAGCTAAGTCTACATGCCACACACACAAAATTATTTACACATGCGACAATTATGAAGAAAAGTATTCTTTGATGGCATGCAACTTAAGCAGGGCGAGACTTGTGTAGGAACACCGGGAACAATTTCGCTACCTGAATAAATTAGAAAACATGGAACAATGTGAGCTAGATGCCCAGTGAGTGACAAAGTATTGAAACCCAACTTTAGAATTAAATCATGCTTAAAACAAGAGAAAACATTAACTATAACGTAAAGGAAACATGCTTATCATTAGAGAGAACGTAGAATATAACATAAACATCGTGCTCAAATAGCATTATCAAACCATATACGTTCCATTTCCGAAAAACCATGAAAATACAATACTTTTCAAAAACATTTTCCTTAGTTGAGGCGGAGTAAAGCTCAACGCTACTCAACGTTGAAAATATCCTTACTTGGCCGGAGTAATCTCAACACACCTAACGTCGAAACCTTAGCTGATATGGAGTAAACTCAACACAACAGTGTCAATCCTCACTATGTGCACATAGAAACCGTCTCGAGTTGCCCAAGTACCTTCTCCATGTCCTTCGGTACAGGGTCCCTAAGATACTCAAATTGTAATACCCTATCTCAAAACCTAGGTACTTAAGATGGCTAGTAAGAAAAGAAGTAAGACAAAAGTAGTGGAGCTAAGATTAGAAGTAGAAGTATGTGGAGTTAGGAAATTCTTAAGACAGAAAAGTTATGTTTGCGGAATTGCTGAATTATTGGCCAAGAAATTCTATGCGTTGAGATGAATGGAAGGAGGAAGAGTGAATTGTAAGCTGGAGTTTTGGTTTAAGAAGAATGCATTAAGAAGTTTGAAAAGAATTATGTTAGGTGATTTTGAATGGCAAGGTGATATAAGGACTTAGGGAATCTTTCGAGTGTGTCAACTATGTTTGGGAAGTATCACTATGCGATAAGAAGACTAGTTGGACGCATAGTATTAGGAAAAGAATAGATATTTCACTAAGAGCGAGAATGAAGGATTGAAGGCATAGTTGGGAATTAGTTATAAGTTAGATGTATCTTTGGAACATAATTAGGTTGACACATAGATGGTAAAGCATGAACGCATGGTACTTTAATTTGGAAGGAATTTGATATTGAAGTTTGAAAAAGGAAAACGAGAATTAGGAAGAAGAGGAAATCGCATGGCTTACACTTAGTCTTGGAAATTAACAAGTTATGGGAATAGTTTTGGAGGATGTTAAGCTAGAAAGATAAGAAAAGTCGAAGAACCTTAAGGCGTGAGCAGCATGCGTTGAAGGTTTATTATGCGTTAGTAAGGATTATGGTGTTGGTAAAGAAGTCTTCAAGTATATCATAGCAAACGCAGATAAGGTCATCAAGTGTTCAAGGTAGCTATGATTGAAGGGTTGCTATGCGTTGAAGGTGGCTACCATGGGTTGTTAAGGCTACACGTTGAGGAGCTTAACTCCATGATAAAATGGAAATGTAACCTTGATTTCAGGTAAATGCATAGGAAGTAGTTAAGGAAGGAAATATAGCTTTGGCGAAGGTAGGACGTATAAGCAAAAAGGAATAAAGTTAAGTCATGGAGTGTTGGAAAGAAATCTAAGTCTCGGAAAGGAAGGATAAACGCATAAGGAGAAACCGGGGGAAGAATACTATCTCAAACTGAGTAACGCATAGACTTCTATCGAGGGATGTTCTTGAGTGTTGGATAAATTAGAAGGTTGAGAAGTAAGCTTAAAGCCTGGGAGTAGGACGTGGACGCATACTAATTTATCATAAGAGAAATAGTTAAGTACAAGGAAAAGGTTAAATGAATAACCTTGGAATATAACTCAAGGACACATAGAGGGATAATCAAGGAATTCTCAAGGATAGGAGGAAGGTCATGGACGCAGAACGAAGTAAAGGTAAACGCAAAGAGTGCAAACGCATCAAGGAAGGTCTTGAGTTGGATTTGGTTATCAAGGGTAAACTACATCGTCAGATGTGTTATCACACAAGAGAAGGACTTGTAGCTAAGATTGGACATAAGAGAAGAGAGTTGGACGCATGGTATTATGCAGTAAGGTACAAATGCATAGTAGTATGCGTTTGAGACATTGACGCCTAGTAGTATGCGGTGGAGAAACGGAGTCAAAGGTAGTATGGCCGAGAGTAAGGGAAGAAAGAAATGAAGCTAAAACCTGAATAGTTTGTATATTGGAATAAGTTGGACACATAAATAAATTGGTAAAGGTTGCATGGGTTCATTTGGAACTTAACACCTCACAAGGAGGAGGTGTCAAGATTGCATGGATATGTCATGCAGCGTGATAGGTGGCAAACAAATGGCAAAAAGAGAAGAGAAGTGAGATGGAAAGCACTCTATTCCAAAGCTATAAGTAGGACCTTGAGGGAAGAGGAGAAAAAGGAAGGATCCAAAAAGTCAGAGCTTCTGAGAAGAAGCAGGAGAAAGCTATCTCCATGCTTTCAAGGTGAACGTTGCGTTCAAGTTGGACCTAGCGTCCAAGAGAGGTCGACGCATCCAAAAAGGGAAGCAAGAAGAGTTATTTGTTAGACTGCACCTTGCGTTAGCTGTCAACCTTGTGTTTAAGGAGCAAGGTTGCGTCCAACTGAGCTGCCAGAAAAGAAAAACAACTACCTTGCGATTTTAGAGTCTCAAACCTTGCGTTCAAGGAGCTCAGGAAAGCAGAATTTGAAGGAAAAAGAGGGAATTCCTTAAGCGTTTTTGTGAGTGACACTTTCCTTTATTTGAAAATGATTTATTTGAAATGTTTTGTTCAACGCCAAGCTCGGCGTCAGGATGAACAATTCAGCACTTTGATGAATTATATCTATGAAGTGTTCGTCCAACGCATCCCAGCGTCAGTATTCCTCCGTCCCTTCAACAACCCCTTCAGTTCAACGATCCAAATCCTCCCCCTGCGGACAACAATGACAACGCCCCGGGGAGAACTTAAATTTGGGGGTGTTCTGTGGGATTTTTCCCCTACTTTTCTTATGTATATTCCTTTGATTTTTTTTTGTAATTAGTACAACGCATAGTACATTTGCATCAATGCCATATCTTCATGAATCTTTTTATTCTCTTAAGTTTGTACTTTCAATTATTTATTGCTTTATTATTCTCTTCGCCTTGTTTTTGTTTATGCGTCCAACTTCCATGATGAAATTTATGCACTTCACCTATAGACTTATTGAAATAAGAGGATTGACTCACAAAGCCTTAGGATATTACACTTGGTAAATTACTTCTAAGTGTTAGTATGCGTTGCAAGCTTTGCCTCAAACCTCTTTTACAAAATTTTTCTAAGGCAATCTCTTAACTCGATTTCAGCAATGAGGACCTTGTTGCCTTCAAATTTGGGGGTAAAAATGGTTTGAGTCATGCGTTCAGAAAAAAAAAAAAAATAAATAAATAAATAAAATAAAAATAAAAATAAAATAAAAAATATTTCTTTGGACAAACAACTCCGCTGACAATGCATAAAATTAGCCTGTTAAGAGTTGAGTTGAGAATGGCTCTTTTAACACCCCATAATCAAAGGTGAGAGTCCAAGATCAGCGCATAGTAAGTAAATGGTACCGCTGTCGACGCAACCAAAAAGGAACGCGATAAGTGCCAAGTTGTGAAAGGGTATTTGCTCGATGTTGGCTCCCTCCATGCACCCCATCGTTGGTATGTCAAAACGAAGGTAGATAGCCCGGATCAACGCAAGTCCACTATTTAATAAATATATATATATATATATATATATATATATATATATACACATATATATATTTGAAACTTTATGAATGAATGAACTCCAAGGCACATTACTAAAATGAGGACATCAGATTGGCTGGAAATGAGTAAGGGTATTTTTTAGGAATAAGCTTGCCGCATCTAAAAATTAGAAGTACTTTCAAAGCGTCGATTGAAAAAGAACTTGGTATGGTTATCTGATTGTTGATATAGTCAAGGATTGGAAGGCATGTTGAGAGGGTGTGCTTTTACTTAGACGGGCAGTAGAATTTAATAAATCTTCAAATAAATGTTCGAGGACAAACATTAACTCAAATTTGGGGGTGTGATAACTTGTAGAAATACAAGTTATTATAGTCATTATTTGATTTAATTAGAGTAACTTTGGAGTTAAACGCATGATTTTGGTAGTTGAATGATGAAAAATGTATCACCATGCGTTGGCACTACTTGCAAAAGAAAATGCCTAAAAAACGATGAGCTTTTCTGTTCCTAACGCAGGGTTAAGAAGAAAAGAAGTGCGAACAACCAAGTACGAAGAGATGAAGCTGCTGCGAGAACATGCGTCGAGCCTATGCGTTGAGACCATGCGTCGAAGAAGAAACTCACGCATGCCCAAACAGCTGTCATGTCATTATGAAAAAGAACAACCATCTATCAGATCATGGTAGAACAAATAGGCTGACAAATCTGAAAAGCCTATGCAGCGTGGCTGAAATTTAATGCAAAGGTGTCAGGTCATCATGATATCAACCTTTTGACACCTATAAATAGCCCAAAAGCTTCTCCAAGAAAGGAGGAGAGACCAGTTCAAAAGGCGAAAGCTCTGCACTATTTCTCCCTCACCATAATCAGCCTCCATTTCGAGCTCTTCTGAGAGAAGGATTCTGAGCACCTTAGAGTCGTCTCCCAGTGAGTGAGAACCTTCACCCTATGGAATTTATGTATTAGATAGCAACCATCTCAAGCCTCCATGAAGCAAGACGTTGCCAGTGGCGGCTTGACGCCCTTCATTTCTGTTTTATTCCCATTTCTCTCCTTCTTGCTTATATTTTGTTAATGACATTCGAGAGAATGACTTATTTGCTTAATATGAGTTTGATTGACTATTTTCTTCCATCTATCTCCGTGTTGAATACCTTACACCATGTTTGAATGCTGAATGAGTTAATGTTAAAAGTTAGTTTTTCTTGAGCAATTCTGAGTATATTACATCTTGATTAATGCATATCTTTAGCTTGCATAACTTTGTCTGACAAACACAAGTAGTAAGCATGACTGTCGAGCTTGAGAGAGTGGATAGTTAATCTTTAGCATTTATTAAGACTAGATGAGTTGCAGAGATGTAGTTCATCTTTTGCCAATGCAAACTTACCATGCATCTTAGAGATAAGATTAATGTGGCGTCGAAACATCGAGAGATGGATTCACAAACGCAGTTTGTAGGTATGAAATTGTACTTGGAAGGTTTAGGTAACAACTAGCTCTTGCGTTAACTCTACTCCTATCGCATGGTTCCATTCATTCTCAACGCATGCTATCTGACACTAAATGACATATGACTAACCATCACCGCGTCCACCTCATTATTAGTAGTAGGAAATTCTTTTCATTCTTTATGTATAGTTTTACACAACAAACAATTGCATATATTAATATATAGTTCATCGCATAGTCAGACTTATAATCTCAGCGCCTAGTTATCACAAATTCCTGTATTCGACCCTAGACTCACCAGGATACCTATAAATACTTATACTTGGGTCTTTATAGGAAAACTTGCTTAATCATGATCACATTTAGAGTAATTCTGGACGCATCCTTGTACAGAAATGTTAAAATCTATTTTTGTGCAACAAGCTAAGAAACCAAATAAGAAATCTAAGCGAACAGTCCTTCAGCATTGAGTTCCTTCATGTCATAGGGTTGCCCATATGCCTTCTCAATGTCCTTCAATATTAGGTCCCTTAGAAAACATTTTAGAAAACAAGTATGTTTTGTATAAAAAGTTCATCTTAAAATATTGCATGAAAATCCATATCGTTTTCTCAATAATTAACATCATATAAACATGTTTTTTTTTTTTTTTTTAAAAAAAAAAAAAAAAAAAAAAAAAAAAAAAAAAAAAAAAACTTAGAGGAATAGATAAACATGTCTTTCAAGCCATGAAATCAAATATAAACAGTATTCATGCTTAACATCCAGCAAAACATCATAAAACCACATTTAATAAGAAATCATGGATAAATAGTATAAACAAAATCCTTTTTAAAGAAAACAAGTGCCACTCACAACTCGTCCCAGACCCTTAAAGGATTATACGTCTTTCCCAGCTCCTCTTGGCCTAAAATAGTACATTTCCCTTTATTAGATTTTCTTAAGATTCCCTTTAACATAACCAATAAGTCTTAAACATTGATACTTGTTCAATTGTTCACCACCGAGACCAAATTTCATAAGGACAATCACTAATAAACGAGACTCAATCCACCAGAGAGACTAGACTAGCGACACCAAGGCTGCAAACCATTATATACCAATGAAACTAGTAAACTAGGGAGATTTTACCTATCTAGCGAGACCAGCGAGACCAATGAGATTTGTGAGACTAAAATCGACCAGCGACACCAGCGAGATCTGTCTTCGCTCTTGCCTAGTGTCGTTCCTCTACTAGCGAAACTCATCTCCCTCTGCCACTATCTTTGCTACTGTCTTCACTTCCCTTCTAAAACTTGTAGAAAAATGAGTTTTCTAACTTACCTCAAAATTTCAGGATCTAACTCCTCTTCGTTCAACAAATATTCCAACTTTACTCCGCCCTGCTCCAGATTACTCGAGAAATCCGTATAAGTTACTTCCACCTAAAATTAAACCTGTTTATCTTGACATTCAGCTCAACCATCCTTCACAAAAGTTGTTAAGAATTGAATTAACTCACTAGCATCAAATTCTCAGCTTCAAACTTGGTCTCTTTCGCTCGCTATTCTCCAAATACCAGACTTTGCTTAGACTGAGCGACCACCAGACCAGTCTTCGGTTTCTGCTTCAATTTCACCATGATTTCTTCCAAAATTCCACACCAGTCAGCCCTAGTCGTCTTCTTCTTCTTCCCCTTGATGTTCAGCTGAAAGATGGAGTCGGTTAAAGGTTTAGAAAATGGAAAATGAGTCGGCAACTTAGCTTGTAACCGAGGATAACTCTTAACCGACACTCCCTCCCACTAACGTGTATTTTCTTTTTCTTTTTTTTTTCTTTTCCTTTCCTTTTATTTTCCTTCTTTTCTTTCTTTCAACTTCTCTTCTTTTTTTCTCCTTTTTTTTTAAAAACAATCTTCATTATTAATAATTTCACAATAGTTACCATAACACAAAATCCATATGAGCATCTCTTCACTTCGATTCGACCAATGACATTCTTCTTAAGTCTTATATGTATTCTAATTGTTGTGTAAAAAATAGATTCCATGTTTGATTTAGGATTCAACTTACCAAAAATATTCTTGGCTTCCTTCAATTCTTCCTTTGATCTATATGAGAGAAAACAAATGAGTCCACAATGATTCTACGTACTTAAGTTTAGTACTTACAAATGAAAGTAGGGTTTACAAGACATGCATCATCAAACACAAACTTAGCTTCCTTTTCTAACAAGTTACTCAAGAGTTTAGCAATTTTAGAAAAATCTTTAATAAATCTCCTGTAAAACCCTGCATGCCATAGGAAACTTCTGACTCCCTTCACATTATTGGGAGGTGGCAATTGTTCAATGGCGGCTATTTTAGCCCTATCCACCTCCAATCCCTTTTGTGAGACTTTGTGCCCCAGGACGATGCCCTCTTTGACCATGAATTGACACTTCTCCCAATTCAACACAAGGTTAGCAATTTGGCACCTCTGCAAAACACGAGTAAGATTAGCAAGACAAGAATCAAATGAAGACCCAAATACAGAAAAATCATCCATGAAAACCTCCATATGTCTTCAATGAGCCCCTGAAAAATAGACATCATACAACGTTGAAAAGTAGTAGGGGCATTACACAAACCAAATGGCATTCTCCTAAAAGCAAAAGTCCCATAGGGACATGTAAATGTGGTCTTTTTTTGATCCTCAGGAGCAACGACAATTTGATTATAACCTGAATATCCATCAAGCATTTGATCTACAAAAGAAAGAGGAAAATGATCTTTTCTAGTAGTTTTATTAAACTTCCTATAATCAATGCATACCCACCATCCTATCACAGTTCTAGTGGCTATCATCTCATCTTTTTCATTCTTAACCACATTCATACCACCTTTCTTGGGTACTACTTGAACAAGACTTACCCATGAACTGTCAAATATGGCATAAATGATTCATGCATTCAAAAGCTTAAGCACTTCTTTCTTAACTACCTCCTTGATGGCAGGGTTAAGTCTCCTTTGGTTCTCCACTAATGGGTTAAAGATATCTTCCATCAAGATTCAATGCATATAGGGCGACAGACTAAAACCTTTAAGATCCTCAATAGACCAACCAATGGTGGACTTATGATCCCTTAACACTCTCAATAATTTTTCTTCTTCCACAGAATTTAAATCAAAAGATATGATAACAGGAAAAGAAGATAAATCATCTAAGAATGCATATTTCAAATGAGGAGGCAACACCTTTAATTCAAGAATAGGTTTCTCAACATTTATATGATGCAAAGGAACTAGAGGCATACGTTTATACATTTTAGTGCATATTTGCATGTTATCTAACCACCTAGCATATAAAGCAATTTCATAAAAAATTGTATCCACATTATCAATATCCATTATGCTTTGTTTTAAATGATCATTAGCCAACATAACCTCTACATGCTCAGAAATAGTATGATCAATTTTGTCTATAGCATGGCAAGTACTACCCTCAACATGATGACTCAAGGACTTATAAATATTAAAAACAACATTCTCATCATTTACCCTTCGAGTCAATTTTCCTTGTTGGACGTCTATAATAGCCTTCCCAGTTGCTAGGAACGGGTGCCCAAGAATGATAGGAATCTCAAAGTCCTCCTCCATGTTTAAAACTACAAAATCTGCAAGGAAGATAAATTTGTCAACTTTCACTAATACATCCTCAACAATACCTTTAGGATAAGCCAAGGATCTATCGGCTAGTTGCAAGGTGATGTTGGTAGGTTGCACTTCTCCAATGTCAAGCTTCCTATAAATAGATAAAGGCATTAAATTAATAAAAGCACTAAGATCACAAAGAGCTCTAGTAACATTTAAAGAACCAATAGTGCAAGGTATAGTAAAACTCCCTAGATCTTTCAATTTTTGTGGTAGCTTCTTTTGCAGTACAACATTGCGTTCTTCAGTCATCCTAATCATCTCATATTGCCCAAACTTCTTTTTAGACAAGATATCTTTCATGAATTTAGCACAGTTGAACATTTGCTCTAAAGCCTCAACAAATGAATATTAATGTGAAGCTTTTTCTAAAAATTTACAAATTGGGAGTCTATTTCTTTCTTTTTAAAACGTTGAGGATAGGGTAAGATATTAGGTATAGAAGGTAGAGGGTTAGATGACTTACTTGAAGATGCCGACTCCTTTACCTTTTTCTCTTTTTCTAAGACCTCCTTGGGTTCATCTTCTATGGTAGGCTCTAGGATGGTCTCTTCTACCTCTTGCTCCTCATCCTCATCATTGATCAAGGGAGTGGACAGCTTTTTCCCACTCCTCAAAGTCACGACCTTGCACTCCTCCTTTTGATTTCTTTTGGGGCAACTAGGAAACTTACCCTTTTGTACCTCAATGTTATGAATAGCCTTGCCATGACTTTGTACGGTGCTCTCTAATGCGATGGTTCTTCCTCTTGACTCTATTATGAATTCCACCATCAAGTCTTCTAAGTTGGACTTCTTCTCAGTGTGTGATGGACCTACATTGGAAAAACCGGGAGGACCTTGCAAAACATTTCTAAACATTTCTATTGTTAGCATAAGAAAAGTTTTTATGGTTCCTTAAGTTAGGATGGTAATGAGTTGGAAGTTGTTGTTGTTGGTGGCCTCTATAGTGTCCTCTATCAACATAATTGGTCGTCTCATTGTCTCCTTATTCCAACTCCTTTTGTGTAGCCATCTCCGATGCCAAGGCGGAAAAGGATGCTATGGATGGTGGACTTGCTTGAGCTTGGCCCCCTGCAGTCAATTTAGAAAGAGCATTAGTAAGGGAAGCCATTTGAGCTTTGAGAGAATTTACCTCATCCACCTCATACAATCTGGTGGCTTTTGGGATGATTAGAGAAGACTGTTCACATGGCCAATTGTAAGATGTAGTGGCCAAGTCCTCTAGTATCGTATAGACCTCTTGAGCATTCTTGGAGAAGATTGACCCTTCGACGGTGGCATCTAGGATGAATTTGGTTGAGCTTGACAATCCATTGTAAAAAAGTTAAATTTGCAACCAATCCGGGTACCCATGTTGAGGGCACCTTCTCAAGAGATCCTTATACCTTTCTCAAGCCTCATATAGCTACTCATCCTCAAGTTGGCGGAATGTTCCAATCTCCATTCTTAGCCTTCGTGATTTAGCTAGTGGAAAATATTTGTTGAAGAAAGCTTGAGTCAAAATCTCTCATGTAGTGATACTATTCAGAGGTATGGTTTCCAACTAATCCTTTGCTCGGTCCTGTAAAGAGAAAGGAAAAAGTCTTCGTTTAATCGCATCGTTAGAAACACCATTCATTTTTACTGTTCTGCATATCTCTAAGAAGGACCGTAAGTGCTTGTGAGGATCTTCATTGATTCTTCCTTTAAAGGCTAGCTCTCAAGCCATTTGGATCAACCCCGATTTCAACTCAAAGTTGTTGACATTGATGGACACATTCATTATGTCGGGTTGATTTGCCGGTAATGTCAATTGGAAGTAGTCCCAAATTGCCTTTGGTATCTCCTCCGCCATGTCCTTGGTTTGATTGTGTAAAGCCCTTAGATTCCTTCTATAGGTCCTATCAATCTCGGAATCAAGAGGGAGGAGGTTAGTATTATCATGAGGCATAAACCGAAAAGATAATCAATCAAATAATATACATTTCATATTAAGATCTATCAATTCTAATGAATATTAAGCAAATAAAACCGTTCTTTGGATCCCTGTCAAGGACGCCAAAAACTTGATGCGCACTTTCTGTGTTAACCGCAAGTGTTACAGATCAAGTTATAATATAAGACGGTTAAGTTCGAATATCGTTCCACTGAGGATCCAATTATGAAGCTTTAAGTTACTTAGCTATTCTAGACTTGAATCAATTTTATTTGAGGATTAGAATTTAAGTTGTGATTTTGAAAGAATAAAAAGGAAAGCAAGTAAATAAGAAACACAAGAGTCAAAGAGAGTTCTAGGGTAATGAATCCTTGTTTACTTCATCATGCAACATTTTAGGTTTCATGGATTTTATTGCAATTGATATGCTTAAGTCTAGAAACATAAATCCAAGTTATTTTATCTCAAAAACAATTTTTTCTCATGCAACTCAATTGATTACTAATTTCTTGAAACCAATAAAAATTACATGGCATTAAGAGTAGTCTTTAGCAACTTTTATTGTTAGCCTAACTATTTTCATGATAGATTAACAACAATTCTTTGTTATAGATCTAGTTAGACATACAATTATCTCAATCATACATCTAACCTAACATTCAAACATGGCCATTCAACAAGAATTTAAGCACAATAACAAAGAAAAACATAATCATTACAACAAAACCATGAATAGTCTACAATATCAACATAACTTTATAAATAATTCATCAAAACCCTAAAACTAAAGAGTAACATGTTCACAACAATATAAACAAAGAAAGAGTGTAAAGAAAGGGAAACTCTACTAAAAAGAGGCTCTTGATTGAGAAAGCACCGTCAAGATGTCCATGGTCTTCATGTCGGAACTCAAACGACACCATGACTCTTTCTGGAACTCTCTTCTCTCTTCCTTTGCAGCTAACTCACTCTTTGGACTCTCTAATGAATTTTCTCGCAATTCTTTTTTTCTTGTGTCTCTTGGTGTGTAAATTGGTTATTAGGGCAGCTGGAAACCCTCCAATTTATAGAGTTATCTGCTCATAATTCTTTCCAAAAATATAGATTCTTCAAAATAGGAAAGATGGCGCCGCGACGTTAGTGTCGTTGTGCTGATTGTCATTGAAGGATGGTGCCGCGACGCTATGCGTCATAATTTCCTACCCTCAGCGCTGCGACAGAGCTACTGTGCTGAATTCGGAGGTCGCTCTCGGAAAAAAGCACCGCGGCGCTGCCCTGTTTTTGACAGTTTTGTATTTTTCTTCTCTTTCTCACTAGATTTTGGCTCGATTTTGATCTTTTGGCTTTCAATTCTAATTTTCTTTATTTTGACCTGAAAACCACTAGCAAACTAGTGAAATCTAATATAAACTCCCTTTGAGAGAATAGAAAGCACTTTTCAGGTTTACCTCATAGGTGACTCATCTATAGGCAAGAGTCTCATCCTTTCTGGTTTTAAAAACCTTTTCTCTGGCTAGTCCCTTCATCAAAGGATCAATCAAGTTATCATCAGTCCTTGTATGATCCACTCTAACAGCACCAGTAGTGAGGAACTCTCTAATGGTACTATGCTTACGACGTATTTGTCGTCTTTTTCCATTGTAATAATGGTTTTGAACTTTTGCGATTGTTGCAGTACTATCACAATGGATCAAGATAGTTGGTACCGGAATTTCCCATAAGGGAATATCTGATAGCAGACTTCTAAGCCAACTTGTTTCTTCACTAGTCGTTGCCAATGCTATCATTTCTGACTCCATCGTTGACTGAGCTAAGATTGTCTGTTTCTTAGACTTCCAGGAAACAACTCCACCTGCTATATTGAAGATACAACCGCTGGTAGCTTTCGAGTCATCTAAGAGGGAGTTCCAGTCTGCATTGTTGTAACCTTCCAGAACAGCGAGAAACTTATGATAGTGTAAACCTAGGTTTTGGGTTTTCTTTAAGTACCTCGTAACCTTTTCTACAGCATTCCAATGCTCTGTACTAGGTCTGCTTGTGAACCTACATAGTAACCCTACGGCATAAGCTATGTCTGGTCTAGCGCAATCAGTAGCATACCTAAGGCTGCTTATAATGCTCGAATACTCGGATTGATTAACATTGTCGCCAGTGTTCTTGAACAACTTTATACTAGGATCGTAAGGGATACATGCTGGTTTACAATCTAAGTAATTGTATTTCCTAAGAATCTTTTCTACATAGTGAGATTGATCCAAGGAAACTCCCTTTTCGGACCTAATAACTTTTATGCCTAAGATTACACTTGCTTCTCCTAAGTCTTTCATATCAAAATTTGCACACAACATGGACTTCACATCATTAATTACGTGCAAGTTCGACCTAAAGATTAACAAGTCATCTACATATAAACATAAGATTGTGCAAAGACCGTTCTCACTTTTATAGTAGATGCATTTGTCACTTTCATTGACCTTGAAACCTTTGGAAAGGATTAGGTTATCAAACTTCTCATGTCATTGCTTAGGAGCTTGTTTTGGGCCATAGAGAGATTTATCTAATTTACAGACTTTGTTCTCCTGACCATGGACAACAAAGCCTTCAGGTTGTTCCATATAAATCTCTTCTTCAAGATCACCATTTAGGAAAGCAGTTTTAACATCCATATGATGTACTATGAGGTTGTTTAAGGAAGCAAGAGAGAACAAAACATGGATTGAGGTAATTCTCGAGACAGGGGAGAATGTGTCAAAAAAGTCTATGTTCTTTCTTTGTCTTAAGCCCTTGGCTACCAACTTAGCTTTGAACTTCTATTGTTCCATCAGGCTTGAATTTTTCCCTTAGTATGCACTTGCAACCTATGGCCTTACAACCTAAAGGGAGGTCTACTAGGTGCCATGTCCTATTTGGCTCAACAGAATCCATCTCGTCATTTATAGCTTTTTGACATAAGTTGGCATCTACAGAGGACAAGGCTTCCTTTAGCTCTTTCATGTAAGCCCCACACTTTGCTTCCGAAGTTAACAAGCAATAAAAATTAGTTTTGGAAGATGACAAGCTAAAGAAGGTAAGTAAAAGAGTGGCCGAGAGCCTTAAGGCATGAGTTATCATGCGTTGAAGGTGTTCTATGCGTTGGAGAAGGTGTGGTATACGTTGGTGAGGGTGTGTCATGCGTTGGTGAAGGCTGCCATGCGTTGGTAAGGCCACCTTGCGTTGGAGAGCTGCTGCTATGTGATGAAAGACTGTCGCTATGCGTTTATGAGTTGAAGCTATGCATTGGTGAGGCTGTGATGAAGTAGCACGTGTTAGCCAATTCATTTTTAAAGGAAAAGAAAGTGGAGGTTAAGTCGGCGGTCTATTTAAGTGAGTAAGCTGAGTGTTTGATCATTTTTTAACACATTCAAAAGCTTAAATTAGTTCCATTTCACAGCTGAAAGTTGAAGAGAGGTAGGAGAAGGTGCCTAGGGCAAAATTGTGGAGAATTCAGATCGGTTTCGTGGTAAAACTAAAGTTGGAACAGTGGGTCTGGCTGCTGTCGTGCAATACGAGCATGGTCTGGTTTTTGGAGAAGAACGACCTGAAGAGATTGAATTTAGGGCTGAAATTTTAAGGTTAGTAAGTTAACTCAATTCTTCACAACTTTTATGAAGGATGTTTGAGCTGAATTTGAAGAGAAATATGTAAACTTTTAGATGGAAGTGACTGATACAGAATTGCTGTGCGATCTGGAGTAGCGCGAGGTAATCTTGAAATATCTAATGAACGAGGAAGATTAAGCCTCGAAAATTTGAGGTAAGCTAGAAAACATATTTCTCTACAAGTTTGTAGAAGAAAAGAAGTTCTAATTCAGGCTGGAACTGTGACTTTTAACAGATAGAATTGACAATAAGAGGAAAGGCAGAAACTAAGATAGTCGGGTATCGCTGGTGTAAGCCCCGTACTTGTTATTGAGAGAAGGTAAGTGAGAAGAAATTATGGGGCAGGCGAGTAAAGAAAATTGGCCAAGTTGTGAGAGAGTAAAAATGGTTAAGTGTTGGCCATGTGATGAGTGACCATGCGTTGAGGGTATGTCTAAGCTTGACAAGAGTTGCCGCTGGTAAGCATGCGTTAAAGAGGGTAGCTCGGCATGGAAATAGATGTGAAGGGAGAAGGGTGCAATATGCGTTAGTAGAAGTATGCGTTAAAGGCTACTATGTGCTAGAAGTTGGCGTTGCTATGCGTTATGACGGCCTATGCGTTGAAGGATGGTATGCGTCGGACAAAGAAAAGTGGTCGAGAGGACCATGCGGTAATCGGCTATTCGGCGTTGAGCAATCAGTGGCATAGTAAGTTGAGACTATGCATTGCCGAAGCCATGCGCGGAAGGTTGCGTTGGCTAATTCCAGAAGGAGGATGATGTTAGAGCTGGTAAGTCGGTGATTTATATTGACATATAAAGGAGTGCATCGAATAATTAAACCTTTTTGGACATATTTTCGAACTCAGATTAACTCCATTTCAGAAACGAACAACGAGGAGAGGTAGAAGAAGGTGCTTATATCGATTTCGAGTAGAAATCAGATCAGTTTCATGATGATTTTGAAGCTGGAACCAGAAGCTTGATTGTTACTGAGAGATTTGGACACCAATCGGTATTTGAAGGAGAGTGAACTGAGGACGTTGAAGCTGGAACTGAAATTTTGAGGTTAGTAAGTTGAGTCAATTCTTAGCAACTTCAATGAAGGATGTTTAAGCTAAACCCGAGAAAAAATGTATTAATCTCTAGAAAGAAGTAAGCGGAGTTGAACTGCTAAGCAAATCAAGGCAGCCGAAGTTATTTGGGAATAATTCTCAAACGAAGACGAGTTATGGTCTGAAATTTTGAGGTAAGCTAGGAAACTCACTACTTTACAAGATTGTAGAAGAAGGGAAGTTCTAATTTTGGCTATAATATGGTTTTTAGTAGGATAAAGGAAGAGTTTGAAGGGGAGAAAGGAAAACTGTGATATCAAGTGTCGCTAGACAGTGGTATTGCTAAGGAGCTAGAGAGTGAGCAGCGGAACGAGTGTCGCTGATAAAAGCAAAGGAGCTCTGCGTCTCACAACTCTCGCTGAAGTCTCGCTAGGTATCGCTCCTTAAGGTGATATCGCTAGTCTAGTTCACTCCGGTTTCGCTAGTGCAGTACCCAGTAGTGTGAATTTTGCTGGTAGTCTCGCTAGTGACATAGAGTATCGCTAGTTATTAGTATGCATACTTAATGATTATGAAAAAGGAGTTCAAAGGAAAACCTAATGTGAGAAATGTGTTTTTACAGGCCAAGAAGAGCTCAGAAAAGCATATAATCCACTCGGGGCCTGAGACAAATCGTGAGTGACTTTCTAATTTATCCAAGGATTATCTTAAGTATTGTGCAAGTGAAAATGAGGATAATATATGAACTCCTGTATGTGTGTTATCTAAATGCAAACCACGGCCGAAGAACCATGTGTGAAGGCCTATGGGGATATGATATATGATAACTCAGTGCTGAGGGAACATGAGTGAAAGCACTTGAGAAATTGATTGAGATAGTTTCCAATGCCGAAGGACCTCATGAGAAGGCATATGGAAACTAGTATATGATGGCTCAGTGCTGAGGGACCATGAGTAAAGACACTTAAGCAGTGAATTAATAATGAAACTTAGTGTTGAGGGACAATATGAGAAAGCACTTGAGAGTTGAAACGCCGAGGGACGAAATGTGAAGGCGTATGAATATATGAATACTAGTAATTGAATTATGAGGTTAATAACGTTGAGCTCTGCTCCGCTGCTTATTAGATAGATATTTATGCTATCTTGTTAAATGGCACGAGTGACCCAGTAATCTGTACTAATAAGCTACATAGTAGTTTTATGATCAGCATTAACTCAAGGATTAAATTGTAATTGATAATTTAGTCACTCACTGGGCCTTAAGCTCACGCTTTCTTTTTTATTGTTGTTCGTTTTAAGTAGCGAGCGTGTCCGGGACGCCTAGCCTACAGAAGATCCTCGTCTAGGCTTACTTGGTTTTAGTTCTCTGGGATAGTTGTAAATACTCAGTCTAAGTACATATTTTGTCATATATGATCCTTGTGGCATAACGAGTGTGGGTTTTGTACTATATGCTGAACAAATACACATTTATGATAAATTATGAGCTGAGAAACCTTATGTAAAACTTATGTTTACCCTATAATGTTTCACTAGCATAAAGTTTTGTACATTTGATCTGGTATTGAATTGTGTTTCAAGATATAAGATGACGTGTATGTGTGTAGGTTGCACCTACTCTTAGGTTAGAAAGGTAATCTGGGAGGGGGTGATAGCTGGAATTGCGGTAATGCTAGGAATCTAAGCGTGAGTAGCGAGACGAGTGTCGTTGGTAACTTGAAGGCTTTGCGTCTCACAACTCTCGTTGGGTATCGTTAGGTATCGTTGCTCAGGTGAGTCTCGCTGGTCTCACTAACCATGGTATCGCTAGTGCTGTTTGCTTGTAATGTAATCTCGCTAGTGGTGTGGAATCTTGCTTATTATGATTGTTTTTTTATGAAGTTGGTCTCGGTGGTGAAATATGAATAAAATACAAATGTGTAAACTTAATGGTTTGTAAAAGGAACTTAAGGGAAGTCTAACACGAGAAACGTATTATTTCAAGCCGAGAGGAGTTAGGGAAGATGTATAATCCACTCAAGGCCTAGGGCAAGTTGTGAGTGACACTCGATTTCTAAATGTTTAATTCAAGCATAGTTTCTTGATTGAATTTATGGTTGAAACTTGATTATGTGAAACATCTTCATGAGTGTTACAAGTATGACATGTGCTATGTGATGAAAAATGTGTGATATATATACTGATTGAGCTGTGAGTTCTGTAAAAGGCCTGCGTGGCTGTTTAATTAGCTAAGTAAAGTATGAAATTTATAATTATGTGAGAAAACGAAAGCATGTAACCATGTGATTAGTGAAGTGATGAATGAAATGTTTCAAATGCATGATTTATGCTATGTTATAGTTTTATTTAAATGACTCCCAGTGTTGAAGGACTTGGAGAAAGCATGTGGGTAAATTATGTATGAATATGACTCCCAATGTTGAAGGACTCGGAGAAGACATTTGGGTAAAATATGTATGAAAATGACTCTCTATGTTGAAGGACTCGGAGAAGGCATATAGGTGAATTACATATGGAAATGGCCCCAATGCTGAAGGACTAGGAGAAGGCATGTGGGTGGCCGAAAATGTTATAAGGGACCAGTACTGAAGGACTAGGAGAAGGTACTTGGGCGACCTTGGATATGTGTATGTGTAGTTATGCTGATGTGTTGAGATTACTCCACAGCTGAAGCATTGAGCCTTGCTCCGCCTCAACTAAGGAAAAGTTTCAGGAAAACCAGTTTATGTATGTCTTTTACTCGAATGCAAATGTATGTTTAAGCTATGAATTACACATGATATTGCTGTTATAGCTGGATTCTATGTTGTAGCTTACATGGTTTAAAGGAGGACTCTTAGCTAGTCACTCACTGGGCGTTTAGCTCATGTTTTTCATGTTTCTCTGTTTTCCAGGTAGCAAGCATGTCCGAGGTGCTTAGCTTACAGAAGATACTCGTCTGGGCCCGTCTTTAGAGTCTAGTAACTTGAAAAATTGTAAATATTGAACTTAAGTAAATGTTGTACATATAGTGAGGGTTGAGAGAGTCAAGTGTAGTTGTTGTAATTATTAAACATCCTGAATTAGCTTGACTATGTTAATCACTAAACCTTGGTATTAGTTATGATATGAATTGATTATATAACTGTTTATCAGGTTGGTTTTAAGTTAGGGTTAATAGTGGTTGTCGTGAGAGGGTCGATGTCTACTGTCTTCACACTCACTCCTGGTTCAGGAAGGTAACTGAGAGGGGGTGTGACATTTCAGGTCTTCTTCTATATTAAAGATTTGAAAATCATCCTCAAAGTTTTTAACAGTTCTAAGCCTTTTACTCTTTCTAGGCTTAGGGCTGAGTTCTTCAGGTGAGATAAGATTTCTAATTAGTGGATGACTACTGGAGCTTGCGCCCCCACTATTTCTAGATTTAAAGGGAAATCTATCCTCAAAGAAGTCATCGTCATTTGACTCAATGACCACTAGATTCGTAAGATCATAAAACTTGTAGGCTTTACTATTTACTGCATAACCTATAAAGACACACTCATAGGCTTTACTGGCAAGTTTTCTCCTCTTAGGATATGGAATTCTTACAAAGGCTAAGAAACCCCAGGTTCTAAAATATGATAGATTAGGTCTTTTATTCTTAAGAACTTCGTAGGATGAAGTTGTGTTTTAAGACTTTGGTATTCTATTTAGAACATAGCATATGGTAAGGATTATTTCACCCCACCAATAAGACGCAGCTCCAGAATTAAGAAGAATAACAACTACTAGTTCGACTAGAGTTCTATTTTTTCCTTTCAGCTTTACTGTTCATTTTAGGAGAGTAAGGTGTAATCTTTTCATGTATTATTCCATGTGAATTATAAAAATCATTGAAGTTGTTTGAGTCATACTCAATTCCCCTATCACTACGAAGTTTTTCTTTTTTTCTTTTCTATTATGTTGAGTTTCTATTTCATTCACAAATTGTTTAAAGGCATCAAAAGCATCACTTTTATTTCTCAGCAAATATATAAAGGTAAAATCAGAGCAGTCATCAATAAAAGTGATAAAATATCGTTTACCATTTCTAGACAAGATGCCATCAAATTCACATAGGTTTGAATGAATTAAATCTAGAGGCTCAGTTTCCCTAAGTACAAATTTATGCAAAGTTTTAGTTATTTTAGCCTGACTACAAAATTTGCATTTATCAAAATCATTTAGAGATAACTTAGGTATCATTTCCAGCTTGCTCATGTTACTAATTATTCGTTTGTTAACGTGACAACGTCTAGCATGCCAGATATTAAAAGAACACAAGATATAAATAGAAGAATTCATTTTATTGACAACCAGATTCAATTTAAACATGCCTTCCATAGCATAACCTTTTCCAATAAACACATTATTTTTGGTAAGAGTAAATTAGTCTGCCCCTATCGTTTGAGTAAAGCCGGCCTTATTGAGAAGGTATTCAAAGACTAAATTCTTTCTTATCTCCAGAGTGTGCAGGACCTCCCTCAGAGTGAGAGTCTTCCCGGAGGTAAATTTCAGCTCCACCTAACCGATTCCAACAACTTTCGTTGAGTGATGATCCCCCAACATAATATTTTTATCCTTAGTTTCATTATAAGTTTTAAATAAACTAAGGTCGTGACAAACATGGCGAGTAGCACCATGCGCTCTTCTATCAGTTTCGCCTGCCCAGAAGGACGACACCTACAGTTAAAACAAAGGAACTGTATCGTTTCTCTTGAGGGAAATTTCTGTTGGTTGTTGGAACAGTTGTTGGATCTGCGATTCTGACCCTTTCTCTTGGTTCCCTTCGACTTCTGGTCAAACTTCTTTCTTTCTCGCCACGCCCCGACGGCGGCGCGCGTATGGAGATCCTGATAGGCCCAACTTGGCCTATCTCCTCACTCTTTCTAAAACACGGGTACCCCCTTGGGCCCAAGTCCAAATGTGTAAAGGGGAGTTAATAAAGAGGGATCCCACTTCTAAATTAACCGATGTAGGACTCTCAAGTTTCCAAATCTCTCTATTAAAATTTAATAACAATTTTTCACCAACATCATTATTTAAAGTGATTAGTGATTTGGTTTTTATAGGCCTTCTTCTAGTTATCCCCATAGCCCGCAATCGATCACTACTTTTATTCTTATGTGTCTTCTCTTTTATCATACTTTTTTAATAACATGACGAGGATGTTGAGTTAAACTGATTTTGAAGGTATGCAAATCTTCGATTTTGAACCCCATAATTTTTTATCATTATTGTTTTTTTATTTTCTCAAAAGAAAACAAATATATTGTATTTTATCATATCTAAATTCCTTATATATATATATATATATAAAGATTCTTTGTGTTCACGATTTCTTTATAATTTCTCTCTTAATGTTATTTCCAATACATTAAGCAAACAAATAGATTTAATGAAAAGCAAGTATATTGAGTACTCTTCTCAATTACTTTGTAGATTTTCGGAACTCTGACTTGAAAAGAAGGTTGTATAGTTAAAGGTTCTCACTCTCGAATGGATAACGGTAGGAGCAAACAGATGATCTTTGATTTCTTCGATTTTAGGAACTTCTCACTTTTTGATGGAGAATGACCAAAGTAAACAGATATTTCTCACTATCAAATGAAGCTCGATGCCGGTTATTGATTTTGAAGTAATTGATGAAAAAGGATTTTAGCTTTTGAAAGATGAATGGATTGGTGAATTTCAATTTTGAACTTTGATCGACACATGCCCCTATTCCTCAGTGTGTTTTAATTAAAATGTATTTAAGAATTTTTAAGAGAGTAACATTTCATTGAAATTATGGGTAATTTGGACTTTATTAAATTTATAATTTATAATTTTTGAGTGGTCTAATAAATCAACCCACTTTTTTCTTCAAGACCAAAAAAAAAAAAAAAAAGAAAAAATCAATCAGCAGCTGGGCAGCCCTAATCTATTAACGAGTTCCACGCCATCTCCTTCTCCGTTTCAGGTGCTCAGTGTCACCGCTGCCTCTCTCCCGTTCAGTGCTGTTGCTGCAGTCTGCTTCCTAGCGGTTTTGCACTGATTTTCTATCCTCTTGTTGTTACTGGTATTTTCTCAATCTACACCTCTATCTTTCTTCTCAATTGGAAAAAATAATTCAGGACTTGTTCAATGAAAGAATGGAGGAGTCGTTTTATTTTATTTTATTTTTTAAATATTTTGTTCAATAAAATAGCCGCATAGCAATCTTGCGGTAAATAGGGACGAGGTTTGTGTTTGGCTGTTCCAATTCGGACGTGGGTGTACCGCCATTTTGATTTGTTGCATGTCTGTTCCGCTCATTTGAAGCCCTTCACTTTGTTGCACTCATCGAAACACAATTGAATAACGGTAGAAGCAGAGAACTGCGCCTCTCTCGCTCGTTATAGAGCTTACGCCGTTCCTCGATTTGTCTCTCTTGCTCGCTTCCAGAGTTAAATTCTCAACAATTGGATGTATTAATCTGTTATTTCTTCTTACTGATTCATCCGTTGCTTTTCCAGGATCACTTCGTTATTTTGGAGATTTCGAATAGTCGTCTGCCCATGCTAGCTTTGTATTTAGATGATTTTTTTTTTTTCAATTTTTAAAATTATATCATTTGATGTGTTTTATGCGTATATAGGTGTTATGGATGCTATAGATTTAGTTTTAGATAATGAAGCAACAAATTTTATATAAAAGTGTCGTGATTATCCCATCAGACACTCATGTTGGTGGAAAACAGGGAAAATTCCTCGGTAAAGTAGGACTTCAGGGATGGTTTAAATCCCAACTCGATTATGTTCCCACTTCCCATATCTTCTTAAATATATTTTTTGGCAGATAGATATTTGGTCATCTTACTTTCAAGTTTTGAGAAGTTATTCGTGAAGCAGAAAATGTTCGTAGCACCAGTCATTTATTCACCTTTTCCCAATAAATCTATTCTAATCAACACTTTTTTTACTTGTCATTGGTGGATATCGAGCGAAAACTGATAAGTGCTGGTAGTTCTTGTTATTTTAAACCATGCTTGGTGTATGCACTAAAGATCCCTTTGTGTCGTGCAGCTTCTGAATCATCATGTCTTGGTGCACAATTGAATCTGACCCTGGTATACATTCGTTTGGTCTCTTGTTTTCCTTATTTATTTAATTATTATATTCATGCCTTTCCAACTATTTTAACGTTTACCTCTAGATTAGATATTAGCAAACCTAGATAACTTGCTATATAGATTATAGCATGCTTGTAGAAGTATAATTTTCAATTTCTTTTTGTAGTATTAAAATAGTCTTAGAAATGGTTTGTATAGTAGTCATGAGTTTTCAATTGAATTAAGAAGAATTTTGGATCATGTTGTTCCCTTTCCAGGTGTCTTTACGGAGCTTATTCAACAGATGCAAGTAAAAGGCGTTCAAGTAGGTTTTATTTCGATGCCAATGTTGTTTTCTTCATATATGCCATTGACATGCCCTTTTGGCCCATATCACTAATTATGCATGCTATGTTATATGAAGATACGTATATCAGATGCCTCTTAAACTCCTAGAATTAGATTGAGGAAAAGTTGGCCCAATTGAAACAGACTTCAAATAATTTTGCTTCTTTTATTTTATTTCCTTGTGTTTGGAATTGGGTTATATACAAACATTCAAATTGATCAAGGTGGTTATGATTAATTTCAAAGGACATTATAGACTCTGCCATCTTTAATGTTTTTTGTTTGGTGTAAAGATATACGGCAACAAAAAGCCTTAGTTTTTCTTTCCTTATCGCAAATTGGAAACATCTTTTGGATTCCCAATGAATTGGCCCCTTTTGTTTCTTTGGATATCTTGTTTCTTATTAAAAAGAATGAGATGAAGGTGTTAGGTATCTAGTTCCCTGCACTCAGAAATACCCAACAAAAATGCAAATATAGAAGGGAATAGGGAGATAGTAATCTTCTCCAGTATTATTCAATGATGAAAAATTAACTAAGTCTTCGGTCACCAACAGAGCAACAAGTACATAAAAGGAAATTATCAGAACAAGCTAGAAAATAAGAGAAGGGTAATTAACGCGCTAGCACTTTTGAGAGAGCTGGACATCCTCTCCTTTCTCACTCAGGGCTTGCAGATTCTGATCAGATTTCCGATGCCTTCTCCCATCCCAATGTTCCTCTTTTAACTAACTCTCGTGTTCCCCCCTCTCTAACCGATTTCGTTCTCTCCAGTTTTTCAGTTTTCCTCCCCAAGCGAATTCTCTTTTCTACCCTACCCTTCCTCTTGTATGTGTATACAATCAGGGTTCTAACAATACCCCCCTTCTCAAAATGCACCTTGTCCTCAAGGTGGAGATGAGGAAATTGTTGCTGCATCAGATAAACAGATTCCCATGTAGCCTCTTCTTCCGGCATATCCTTCCATTTCACCAGCCACTCATTCATTGCTAATTCCTTGTACTAACACACTCCCAAAATGTCTCCTGGAATGACTTGGAGCTCAAATTTTTCCGTTAGAGCTGGTGGATGATCTTAAATACGGTTCTTTGCCCTACCAACTTTTTAAGTTGGGAGATATGAAATACATTGTGAATGGATGCCTCCAGGGGTAAGGCCAACTTGTAAGCCACCTCTCCAATCCTTTCTATCACCATATACGGTCCATAAAATTTAGGAGCTAATTTCTTGTATTTTTTTCGTGCTAACGAACGCTGTCTATAAGGTCTTAATTTCAAAAAGACTTCATCTCCAACCTTGAATGTCAATTCTTGCCTTTGACTATCAGCCTGCTTCTTCATTCGGTTATGAGCAATCACCAAGTATTCCCTTAAAGTATTCAAAGCCAAATCTCGATCCATCAACTACTGTTCCACTGCATCGTTTGGTGATTTTTTTTTCCATCTGATAGAATTGGAGGGGGTCATGCCCGAAGACAGTCTGATTTGGGGTAGTCTTAATTGATGAATGGAAGGTTTTGTTATACCAAAGTTCTGCCCATGATATCTACTTGCTCCATTTTAGGGGTTGTTCATTACAAAAACACGGAAGGTAGATTTCCAAACAATGGTTAACTCTCTTGGTATGACCATCTGTTTGAGGATGGAAGGCTATACTATGATTCAACTTAGTTCCCCACATTGAGAATAGTTCCTTCCAAAAATGACTCAAGAATATATTGTCCCTATTTGAAACAATGGATTTTGATATTCCATGATGTTTGATGAACTCTTGAATGAACACCTCCTCCACCTGCTTGGTAGAAAACGGGTGAGATAACAAAATAACATGTGCATATTTGCTCAAACTATCCACGACCACCATGATCGAGTTATATCCTCCTGACTTTGGAAGTCCCTCATTGAAGTCCATTCCCAAATCCTCCCATATCTGGTCGGACACAGATAAGGGCTGTAATAGACCTGCCGGATGCACCCCTTCGGTTTTATTCCATTGACACATCTCACAACTATATGTGGTTATAAATAGAAGGTGAGTGAGTGTGGGGAGGTGATTGTATGGAGTGATCTAAGGCTTGGGTGAAAAAGCCCTCAAGAGGGAGGTTCCAAGTTCTTTTATACTTGGATTATATTGTAGGTCTTCTTTAATTCTCAATATAATTTAGATCTTGATTCTTGTTAGGAAGTGTCCTAACAAATTGGTATCAGAGCAACAACCTGGGGAGAATAAAAAAAAATGGTGCAAAAACGGATGGAAGAACGATTAAATGTGATCGATCAAGAACTTGTTGGAATTTGTATGGATGTTTTGAAATTGACAGTGATTGAGGAGACGATCACAACCTTGGTTAAGAATGTTGAACGATTGAGCATCCAAGTGGAGGAACAACAATGCAAAATAGAGGAATTCGAAAGTTACTAATCGATTGGATGGTTGATGTTACTCAACCTCACACCTTTGGATCAACATTAGGGATGAGTTGAGTGAAGGAAAGGAGAATGATGAAGAATCGGGAGGAACTTCAATATTGGTTGAAGAAGTGCAAAAAATAGAGACAGGTAATGTTGGACAAGATTGAAGCAAGTTTTCAAAGATATATCAGAACAAGAGAAAAAGAAGGAGAAATCGGAGAGGAATCGAGGAAAGAGAAATATCCACAAAGAAGAGAAGAGGCAACAAGAGAGAGATCCAGATCTAATCGAAGTTGGAGGGTCAAAGAGACAAACGTAGTCGCATGATGAAAGAGAAAAACAAGCGCGAGTGGAGGAAGAAAGTTAGAAAGAAATACATAATTTCTGCGGAAAAGAGAAGACGCAAAGGGAGAAAGAAAGCAATGGATCCATCAGATACATTGGAAGAAAAGGATGAAGGTGTTGAAATTCACCTGTGAATGGATAAAATCTTGAGGAAAATGTGGTTGCAAGTTGCATAAAGAGAAGGAGAAGAGGACGGAGAGGAGCGACCAAGAAACCATGGAGAAAGATCATCGCCAATTCTTATGTGGCTGGAATTGCAGACTCTGGCAAAAAAAAAAAAAAAAAAAAAAAAAAAAAGGTGTTCCGCAAGGAAACAGGGTATGGCTGCTCAAGAAAGAGAGAGACGATGCCGTTGGTATATAGGATGGGATGGCGAAGAGTTCGGCGGACAACAGTGGAAGAAGATGGCAGAAGGACGATGAGGTTGGAGGCGTTGGAAGTAGAGGTCGAGGCTGAGCATCGGTGGCTGGAAAAGCAATTTTGGGGAAGCGGCGAATTATGTGAAGAGATGGGTAAAGGAACTGATGCGCACGTGAAATTTCAAAAGGTGGGGCCAATGATGTGGCAAAAAACTGATAGGAAAGAGGAAGAGGGTGGTGAGTTGCGAAAATGGAAGGGAAGAAAAACGTGCCTTGAGGTGGGGCCACGGAATGGAAAAAGTGGCTGTATGATTGTGGGCTTTGATGATGGGCAGGAATTGCTTGAAACTAACTGCTATTTGTAAGGAAGTTAAAGGTGAAAGGGCCCAAAAGCTAGATTGGGGGCCTAGCCCATTAGAGGAGGAGAGTTTCACAGGTAAACAATTGGAGAAATGCAAATGTTTAGCTGTGACCATGTGTTTGGTGGGAAGAGGAGGATTCAAGAATATTGGGCTGCTTTAGGAGCTGAAGAAAGATGATTCTGGGCTATGGGCTGAAGTTAAGGGAATTAAATGGAGCCAAGAACTTTCCAAAGCTGAAGAGAAGATTTTTTTTTTTTTTTCAAGATTGAAGAGCAGACTGCTGCTAGGGTTCTGTGTTATTCATAATAATAATAATAATAATAATAATAAAAAAGAAAGGAAAAGGTTCCCAATTTTGTGGTCATGTTTGTAAGCACACCCTAAGGACAAGGTGTCTTTAATAGGCAGAGTAGTGTTAGGTGCCGAGATAATTAGTATGGGGTTAGGGGTATAAGGGTAATTAGATAAAGAGTTAGTTACTAGTAGTCAGTTACTATATGTGGTTATAAATAAAAGTAAGGTGAGTGAGTGTGGGGAGGTGATTGTATGGAGTGATCTAAGGCTTGGGTGAAAAAGCACTCAAGAGGGAGGTTCCAAGTTCCTTTATACTTGGATTATATTGGTCTTCTTTAATTCTCAATATATTTCAGATCTTGATTCTTGTTAGGAAGTGTCCCAACAGTATTCTAACATCCTAGTGATATTAAGTTTAGTAAATAGTGCAAAGGTTTATTCCATGAGCTAACTCTCCACACTATAGAGGCTGAAGGTGAAGTGGGGATCATCACTTGAGTAACGCATCAATTATTTGAGAGACCCCTTGAGGTTGCTCACTTGATGGTGTCTAGCAACTGCTGAACTCACTTGGCATCACTTTGAAAATGCTTTACCCACTTATGTTATTTTTAATATTGGAACTTGGACATAAAAATCTTATCCAAAAAATCTTGGACATAATAAGATCAAAGGGTTTTTGGGTAAAACGAAAAGCAAGGTCATCTTATGATTCTTTGAAATAATAGACTTATATATGCACTGACATATGTCACGAACTCAAAAAAAAAAAAAAAAAAAAAAAAAAAATCATTTCTGTCATGGCCATCTCTCAGGAACACTACATGCATGTAATAGGCAATGATTGCTTTCATTTTCTCATGATGTGATTGTTCAGGAGTTAAATATACTTGGTGCGTGTATTTTTTTAGAAAGAAGTATATTTACACATGTTCCTCTTCCATAATTCTTTCCTTTCCATTAGGGTTAGGGTGTTCTAATAGTACGCAGCTGCTTTGAAAACACTATTTTTTTTTCAGGTTGAAGAGTTGTATTCGTTGGACCTCCACTCTCTTAACAATATGAGGTATGTATGGTGTTCAATTTTTGTGTGACATTTTGTAAATAAGACAAATGTATTTTAATCTATTCCATCTTCAGGCCTATATATGGGTTGATATTTCTATTCAAATGGCGTCCAGGGGACAAAGATGATCGTCTTGTTATTAAGGATCCCAACCCAAATCTATTTTTTGCGAGTCAGGTCAGCTTTATGATAGTGAACATGGAAGGCCATCACTTTTCAAGTGATAAATAGGAATGTATAGCTTATTTTGATGGGTTTTTCTTACTTCCTCTACTTTTCCGTGTCACAGGTAATTAACAATGCTTGTGCAACTCAAGCAATCTTGTCTATTCTGATGAATTGTCCTGATATTGACATTGGCCCAGAATTATCCAAGTTGAAGGATTTTACTAAGAACTTCCCACCTGAACTCAAAGGTTTGGCTATTAATAATAGCGAAGCTATACGTACGGCCCACAATAGTTTTGCAAGGCCAGAACCCTTCGTTCCTGACGAGCAAAAAGCTTCTAGCAAGGATGATGATGTGTACCATTTTATAAGCTACTTACCTATCGATGGGGTACTTTATGAACTTGATGGATTAAAGGATGGACCTATTAGCCATGGCCCTTGCCCAGGCAGCCAAGGTGACCTTGAGTGGCTGAAGATGGTTCAACCTGTGATTCAAGAACGCATTGAAAGGTACTCAAAGAGTGAGATAAGATTCAATCTCATGGCCATAATTAAGAATAGAAAAGAGATGTATACTGCAGAGCTTAAGGAGCTCCAAAAGAAGAGAGAGCGCATTTTGCAGCAGTTGGCTGCCTTGCAATCAGAAACATTGTTGGAAAATAGCAATAATGAGTTTCTAAACAAATCGCTATCGGAAGTAAATGCTGGGATTGAGAGTGCTACAGAGAAAATTTTGATGGAAGAAGAAAAACTCAAGAAGTGGAGAACTGAAAATATCAGAAGAAAACACAATTACATACCCTTTTTGTTCAACTTCCTGAAGATTCTTGCGGAAAAGAAACAGTTGAAACCCCTTATCGAGAAGGCTAAGCAGAAGACTGGTGGCCCCAGGTGAAGTTGGCTTCTGGGTTGGGTTATTGTTGTATTATCGTTGATATGTAGTTTACCTTTTTGGTCGACTTACCTTACTTAATAGATTATCTAATCGCGTTCAACTCCTTGTCTCTGGTGTCACTGTGCACAAGGATCTTTTTATTTTTTATTTTTCTCTTTAATGTACACTTGATGATCTTCATGTTTGAACTCTGGTGGAAAAAAGAAAGGACTACACTCCATGTTCATGTTTTTATTGGGCTAATTTATATTTAAAAGAATACCTTACCTTTATATCTTGTTTCAATAATACTTTTGAACTTTAAAAAGTTGTATTTAATTTAAAGCATTTGATCTCGACTCTACTAGAGTTATAATTTTGCCATCGGTCTCCACGAGTTGCATAACATTTTGTATGTGTTGACAATGTACAAATTGAGAACTTAGGATAGTTATAAATCGAAACATATATGCTTTTTCACTAGTGGGTTGTGGCAATGTTATTGTTGAAGTTTGAAATTGATTATTGATTCATGTGCCGTAAGATACATTTGGTGGTGTTATTGGAGTTTGGACATTATTTGGGAGTATATATTTTCTTTGCATGTGTGATTTATTCGATTTTCCGTTGAAATTTCGCTGCAATTTTTCTGATTTTCTAATAGCAAATTTGTTATTTATGATTTGAGTGTCTCCAAAGCTAGTTAAACCGCAAGGATTGTTTGTTTGAAGGGTTAGGCTTCCTAATCCATGTTTAGGCTTGGGAAACTCGTGGACCACTTGTGAAGTCTGAGGCAAGAAGTAAAGTTATGAATTCTCAAACTCAGTGTAAAAGAAAAAAAAAAAAAAAAAAAAGGAAAAAAAAAGGAGAGATATAGCAAGATTTGAGATGTGTTTTGGAAGTTTGACAAATTCTGAATTCAATCAGAATTTTGGCAAAACATGTGTCTTGCACAGGTCTCATTTTATTTGTATTCCCATTTTGCTCTCAAATTCGATTTGATTCGATTAATTTTCATTTTTCTGTACGTTTTAGAGGTTTGTATCCTTATCATGGTTTATCTAATTTTTTTTAATTATATATTAAGTTGATAAAAGATTTGGAATTCGTAAAATTTGAATTTGAGAAGGAAAAGGATAGAGTCAACGGTGATTTAAAAATTAGATTTCTTTCTTTTAGAAACCTATGTGAGCTCCAGTCACAACCCCCATCTCTCTCTGTCTCTACCTCTCCCTCATTTTCTCTTTTATGCAAAATAGAACCCACGTCTATTGTCGCTCAAACATCGACCATTGCTCTCTATCTTGCCTTGCTTCCATCGTCATCTAAGACGGCTGCTCGGCTAGCACTGTCGTACATTGTGGGGCTCTTGGTTTTGGGATTTTTCTTCGAGATTCTTGAAATATACATTGGAATACGACCTAATTTATGTTTACCCGTGATGTTAGGATCATATATTCAAGTCTTTGAAGGCCTTTAACATACTGTTCAGTAGATTCAAGGAGTTTCGATAAGTCTTTTGTAAGTTTTGTAGGTTTCTTGTTTAGTTCTAGAATGCCCATTAAGTTTTTGCCTAAATATTGATTCACCCACGACGTTTGGATGTTAGATTTGTGGGTTTCCTTTCAGCAATCTATTTTTTATTCCCTTTTTTTTTTTTTGCATCAGTATTTGCTTGTAATTAGTGACCTATAAAATACTTAAATGCAGTGTATTTGTTTCGATTTAGCTCTTTTTGGATCTGTTTTAGTTTGTGATGTTCGTTTTTATCAATTTTAGTGTGCATGGTTAGCAAGTCAAACAAAACTTTAAATTTTGTTATTGTTTGTCTTGTCATCCCAGAAATTAATGAGATATAAAATTGATGTATTTTAGGCGTGGGGTCCACAAACTTTTTGAGTCAAACAAGAGTGGATAGTGGAATTAGCAACTTCACTCTTCAACTCCTACTCTCCCAATTATTTGGGCCAAACGATTAGAATAGTGTTCATATTTCAAACTTCAAATGGATCTCACCTCAAAACGAAACTTGTCACACCCCTTCCCAAGTTACCCTATTAACCTAGGAAAAAATGTGAGGACAGTAGACATCGACCCTTTTATATCTACTGTCAACCTATACTCCTTTATTACTTACATATTTAACATGCATAGCTTAAATAATCATAGAGAATACTTTAAATTAATGTAACAACTTAGGGTTCGTTTACATTATAAATTAACTCAGAACTTTATATCCCATCCTAAGCTCAATATATCTTATATCCAACCCTAAACTTTAATGTACTTTAGGTATGACATGACATACCTTGACTTCGCACCGCAACCAAAACTCCTTTACTACCTGAAAAGAAAACATTGATGAGCTTTTTAAGCCTAGTGTGTAACGACTCGACCCTTTAATAGCTAACACGTCGCTATGTCATGCATGAACATTTAATGAATGCGTTGGGAACTAAGAGACATGATATCACACTGCGGTTTAGTTTATAAAATGACTTAATTCCTGAAAGTTTATTAAACCAACAAAGAGGAGTAAAAACGCTTTAGCAGGGTACCCCTTAAATTGTTAGGCAAAACCTCAAGAAAAGAAAATCGATCATAACCATATCAAAAACAAATAACAAACGGTTTAATGTATGCAAATACTACTACCCTACGAGTCCAATATGCTATACCCTAGACTAAGGTGCGGAAGTAGTGTCGACGATCCCATGGTACGATCACGGATTTCCTCAGCCATGCGCCTGGCCACCATGCTCCTTACCTGGGAGAAAAACATAGAAAAGGGTGAGCAATCATACTCAGTAAGAGGCCCACTACTGGGCTTAGCTATCACCCTTTTTATCGTGTGCACCCGTGTACCCGGCATAGGCATAAGGGTAGACATAAGCATAGGAAGCGACCCGAGGGTACGCAATGATTACATTTGTAACATGAACATAGGTGGTGATCTCGAGGGACACCCTTCGTAGCATAGTACATTAGGGGTACGAGGCACGACAATAGGGCAACCTGTAACATGTCATGGCATAACTAATTCATTGTAGAGATTCACAGAGTCATAGGCACATAAGCATAAGAACATTACTTACAAACTACAAACTTGGCATACCGAAACAATCATAGCAAACCACATCCGAGACAAAAGTTCACAGCGACATTCAATAGTCAACAACACAATTAGACATTAGGCGTCACTAAAACTCGGTAGTAAGTCCCTTACCTGCGAGAGTGAGACTGCGGCGAGATTGAGCGAGACTGCCTGTGCGACGTCGCGACTTCCCTACACTGCGGCAACGTGCTATGAAGGCTGTGACAACGCTTGCGGCGAGGACAGGCGCGGTAATGAAGATTGTGACGACACGTCGTGGAGAGAGCTGAGACGCTGCGGCGCGACGAGGACTGAGACACTGCGGCGCGAGGACTATGATGATGCTGCAACGCTGAAAGCTGCAATGATGGCGACAATGAAGGCTGGGACGCTGCGACTAAGTGACGGAGGGTTGTGCGAAAAATGGCTGACGTTGAGGTGATTCGAGAGAGGAATTGACCTTTTTTTTCTTCTTCCCCTTTCTTCCCTTCTTCTAAAAACGCCCCACGGTCAAAAACTCACCCGGAGATCTTTCCCCAACCGAAAAGCCAATTTCTCCTAATGATCAAGGATTTCCAAACCCCCATTCACGCTCCCTCCGCCTGCATGATTCTTTTGTTATTAATATTATTATTTTTTTTCTTAAAGAGAGAAAAGTGATTTACCTAAATTTTGGGCCGTTACATAGTGAGTGGTCAATAAATGGTTGGGTACACACGACCCTTTTTTCTAACATCTTAATATAATAGCAATCATAACGACATAATCAAACACAACCAAGTCTATCTACTCAAACCTCAGATACAAAGCTCATCTTGGTATCGTAGTTTACTCTGCTAGCTCTCTCTGACTCAACAACTGAATCTGTCCTCTATGTGCACATAACCTTATCTTTGAGGGATCAGAAGCTAGACCCGTCGGTCCTCTTACCATCCCACAAGAGATACTTCCCATAGGATCAGAAGATCTCCGGTAACCCCTTGATCATCCCATGAGGTTTTAGTCCCGACACAAGATCATAAACTAGATCCTCAGATTCTCTAACCATCCCATGCGACCTTAGCTTAATATTCACAAACACATATGCATCACAAATATATCTTTAACTTGTAATGAAATCACAATACTAATTAAGGGAGTTCTAGTTCTTCAAAGTTTCCTTCCCCTACTTTAGACTCACTTGTCTTCTAAGTTTAGCTTGGTTTGAACTTTTCGGCTTCCGACTAAGCTTTTGAAACTAAGAAAACAGCAATTGGTAACCTTTTGGAGCCTCAGAAAGCCTTCTGGAATGCCTGAAAACATCCCCTTGGACGTAGGAAGCTCACCTTGGACGCAGGGCACTTCTCTGGACGTAGGACTGCACACTGTTGGACGCAGACAGCCTCTTGGACACAAGGTTGCTTCTGTTGACGCCTGATTGCACCCCTTGGACGCCTAGGGTTGTAGTTGGACGCCTAATTTTACCCAGAAAAGCCTTCAAACTCTCTCAAACAAGCTTTAGAAGATGCTTTTTGAGTGAATGAAGAAGTGATCCTCAATGCTTATTTATAGAAGTTCATTAGAGGCTTAGTCACCACCCATTTAACCCTTGGCTTGACACATACCCTTGCACATGTCCTTCAACATATGTCGATGGCCATGCACAATGACACCTTCTACTTGTGAGGTGTTCAACTCGTAGTATGGCACTTAGTGTGACACTCCCTCCCATATTACCCTTTTAAACCTGGAAGAAAGTGTGAAGATAGCAAACTTCACCCCTTTTGCAAGGTTCACTATCCATCTATACCTATCTAACCTGTTGGAAACATTGTTTAACATAGTCGCCCAGAATGTCTACTCCTTAAATCATATAACACTCAAATCCATCATTTCCATAATTATAATACAATGAGGGTAATTATTTACATTGGCAAAAACTTTAACACTGACTTCAACAAAACATAGTTTACATACACAATACGCACTCTCACTCCCCAAACAACTTAACCAGCTATATGTACATGCCACATTACTCAAAATTATTTACACATACAACAACTGTGAAGAAAAGTATTTTTCGGTAGCTTGAATCTTAAGCAGGATGAGGTTTGAGTAGGCTAGGTATCGGGAACTCTTTTGCTACCTGGGTGGGAAAGAAAACATGAAAATACGTGAGCTGGAAGCCCAGTGAGTGACATAATATGGAAAATATAAACTTTAGTACAAAACCTTGCTTAGCATTAAAGAAGACATAAGTTATGCACTTTACTAAATCAAGTTTGTAAAATCATTAAACATTGCTTTTGAAATCAAAATTCCCTTAGTTGAGGCGGAGCAAGCTCAACACACTCAACGTAAAAAATAAATCTTAGTTGGAGTGGAGTAATCTCAACACACCCTGTCACACTCTACTTTTAAAAAATCGATGCGTTGAAGAGCCTATAAAGAAAAGAAGTAAGAGACCATGTTGGACGCATGGTCAGGACTAAGGTAACACATGATAAAGGTGGACGCATAGGAAGTAACCCAAGAGCTTGAAGGGAAAGAAGTGAAACACATAGGAGGTAATTATGAAGAAGATGTAAGCATTTGTGAAGGTAAGACGCATAAGCAAAAAGGAATAAAGTTATGTTGTGGAGTATTGGAAAGAGATCCAAGTCTCGAAAAGGAAGGATAAATGCATAAGGAGGAATCGGGGAAAGAATACTATAGCAAACTGAGTAATGCATAGACTACTATCGAGGAATGTTCTTGAGTGTTAGATAAAGTAGAAGGTTGAGAAGTAAGCTTAAAGACTGGAGCAAGAGGTGGACGCATACTAATTTATCATAAGAGAAATATTTTAGTACAAGGAAAATGTTAAATGAATAACCTTGGATTACAAGCACAAGAACGCATAGAGGGATAATCAAGGAATCCTCAAGGATAGGAGGAAGATCATGGATGCAGAATGAAGTAAAGGTGAACGCAAAGAGTACAAACGCATAAAGGGTGGTCTTGAGTTGGATTTGGTTAACAAGGATAAATCACATCGTTGGATGTGTGATCACACAAGAGAAGGATTTGTAGTTAAGATTTGACATAAGGGAAGAAAGTTGGATGCATGGTATGATGCGGTAAGGTACAAACGCATAGTAGTGTGCGTTTGGGACATTGACGCCTAGTAGTATGCGGTGGAGGAACGGGTTCAAAGGTATTATGGCGGAGAGTAAAGAAAGTAAGTAATGAAGCTAAAACCTTAAAGGAAATTCAATGGACGCATAGGGGTAGTATGATTGAATGAATAGTTTGTAAATTGGAATATGTTGGACGCATAAGATAAGCTTATAAAGGCTAGGTGGCTTCATATAGACTTGACACCTTATAAGTAGGAGGTGTTAGAAGACATGTTAAGTATTTCATGCAAGGTGACGCTTGGATAAATGCAAGGTTGGTTAAGCATGCAGCGTGACATGTGGCAAACAAGTGACAAAAAGAGAGGAGAAGTAGTATGATAAACCCTTTATTCCAAAGCTATAAATAGAACCTTGAGGGAAAAGGAGCGACGATGATTCTAAAGTGAGAATTCTTGAGAGAAAGAGGAGAGAGAAGGCAGAAAGGAGGAATCCTTGCGTCCGTAGTAGAAGTCTGTGACCAAGAGAGAAGATATTCTTGAAAATTTAGCTATCTTGTGTTAAAGAAGTTGTCTTGCGTCTAAGGGGTCAGCCTTGCGTTCAAGGTGAAGGATGCGTTCAAGGTGAAGGATGCATTCAAGGTGAACGATGCGTTCAAGTTAGACCTTGCGTCCAAGAGAGGTCGACTCATCCAAAAAGAGAAGTAAGAAGAGTTAGGTTGCACCTCGTGTTAGCTATCAACCTTGCGTTCAAAGGCAGGGTTGCGTCCAATCGAGCTGACAAAGGAATATAAAGCCTTGCGTTCCAGGGTTAGAACGCTACTTCCAAGTAGCTCGGGAAAGAGGAAATAGCGAGAAGGAGGAGGAACTATTCTTGAGCAAGTATAATGTGAGTGACACTTTTCTTTCTTCAAAAATGATTTTATTGAAACTGTTTAGTTCGGTTTTTCTAATTAAATATGGCTTTGAGATGAACTGTTTTCTTGAAAAGCATGATGTCTGATTATATTGTTCACAAGGCATGTTTTATCTAATTTCTATAAGATGTTGAAAGGCATGTTGCGAGATGTTGTTTATCGAGAAATATTTTGTTTTCCATGAAAGGTTTCATATGAACTATTTATGTGAAATGTTGGTTTCTAAAAATGTTTTAGAGGAGGCTCAATGCTACAAGGCATGTGAGTTTCCCCAGGACCCAGTACTGATGGACTTGAAAAAGGTACTTGGGCAACCCGTTTATAAAATGTTTTAGAGGAGGCTCAATGCTGAAGGACGTGAAAAGGCATGTGAGTTTCCTCGGGACCCAGTACTGAGGGACATGGAGAAGGTACTTGGGCAACCCGCCATATTCCTATGTGCACATAGAGGTTGATATTACTGGTGCGTCAAGTTTTGCTCCGCATCAAGCCAGGAATGATTTCGATGTTCGATGTGTTGAGTCTTGCTCCACCCCAATTAAGGATGTTATCGACGTTGAGAGCGTTGAGTCTTGCTCCACCTCAACTAAGGAAAATTTTTAAAAAGGTTTTCGACGTTGGGCTCGTTGAGTCTTGCTCCGCCTCAACTAAGGGAAATTTTTAAGAACGAATTGATTTCATGTACCACTATTCTGGAATGAATTTATGTGATTTGATTAAGAAGTTGGAAAGTATGATTTTACAGAAATGATGATATGAATCATGTTTTATGTATATTGTGGGACTTGTGTGATTTGACTAAGTTGTTGAGAAACATGTTTTGCGGTAATGATGATTTGAATCCATGTTTTATGATTATGGTGTACAATAATTTTAACATGTCTATTTTCGAACTAAAGATAGTTTTACAAAATCTGTCACTCACTGGGCTTTTAGCTCATCCTTTCATATGTTTTCCATTTTCTAGGTAGCATGACAGTTCCCGTTGTCAGTCGAAGTCGAGGTTTGTTGAGTTATAATGGATTCTTTTCCCTGAGAAGTGTGGTTAAAGAGAAAGCTAAAGTAAGCTCGACAGTGGGAGTCGACAATGGGGGTCGATGACTGCTGTCCTCACGCTCCGTCTCGGGCTACGGGAGGGTAGTTCGGAATGGGGTGTGACACACCCAACGTCGAATAATCTTAGCTGACGTAGAGTAATCTCAACACAACAGTGTAAACATTCACTATGTGCACATAGGAACTATCTCAGGCTGTCCAGGTACCTTCTCCATGTCCCTCAGTACTGGGTCCTCAAGATACTCAAATGCCTTCTCAATGTCCTTCAACATTGAGTTCCTTCATGTCTCAGAGTTGCCCATATGCCTTCTCAACGTCCTTCAACATGGGACCCTTAGAAGACATTTAAGAAAACATGTATGCTTTGAACAAACAGTTAATCGTAAAAAATTTCGTAAAGAAACCAAGACATTTCTCAATAATTGGCAACATTTAAACATGCTTCTCTAAACATGAGAAAACGGATAAAACATGCTCTTCATTCTGTAAAATCAAGTATTAAATAGTAAACGATGCTCAATGATTAGCAAAACATCAAAAGATCACATTTCATCGGAAATCATGGCTAAAATTTTTAAATGAAATCATTTTTAAGAAAACAAGTGTCACTCACAGTCTGGGCTAGATCTTTGAGGCTTGTAGGCTTTTTCAACCTCAAATTTGACATGAAACATCAATTAAGAGACACTAAATCATGTCCTTGAAGTCCCCACAATCCTCATTTTGCAAGACTCTATCCACATTGTCTATATCAAGCTTAATCTCCACTTATTTCCTCATTTTTGCCCTTTAGGGACATTTTTGCAAATTTTCTCAACATTTCCTAAAATACCCAAAAATCAGCTTAAAATTCAAAATTACCCATTTTGAGGCTAAAAATTCAAGAAAATATCAATTAGAGTCCAAAAATGTCCAAAAATACCCAAAATGGTCGTAGGCACCCTAGGTGGGCAGCTGGTGGGCGTGGGGTGCTGGCAGAGGCGTGGGCGTGGGCACAGGCATAGGCATAGGTGTGAGCACCCACAGCCGTGGGCGTGGGCACTAACAGCCGTGGGCGTGGGCGACACTGGCGGGGCGTGCTGCTGATAGCGGGTAGCACTGGTGGGTTGTGGGCGTGGTTGGCCCCACAAGGCGTCGGGGTGGCTGTGAGCACTGGCAGCACGCGTGTGGGGCTGTGGTGAGCAGGCGTGGGTGACAACCCTGACAAACACCAGCTGACTTTGACTAGTAGTCACCTATTTTCAACTTGATTTTTCAGAGTTCCAAAACGACTTTTCCTTTCAAATAAACTTCAAATAAATTTTATGGAACTAAAGAGTAACCTCTTAACTAACTTACCAAAAAGATTGGGCTCCAAAAACCTTCCCGAGCACCCTTGAAAAGTTTCTTAAAGCTAACTCATCTGGTTTGCTCGGTTTCAGCAAGAACCTCCAGTGATTCCAAGTTTTCTCAATCTTCCCGAATCCAAATCAATCCGGCAACCCTAGGTTAGGTTCCTGACTCACAGAGCTTTGAGCTGCTTGCTTTTAAACCAAGTTGCTGCCTAGTTCAACCAATCAACTTTAGCCACAAATCCCTTTGATTCAACGTGGCTCAACCTCTTTTCTTCACATCTTAACCATCCAAATAAAATATTATTTCCCTTAAAATAATTAATTTAATACATTTTAATATTTATTCTTTTATTTATTAATTTTCCTTAATTAAATTCAACCCTTAACCTACTTTGACTTGAAAAACTCCCAACCCTTAGCAAAAATTTTTCCTAAGTCTAAGCCACACTTCCTTGATCAAATACACCATTGTCACCCTTTTTAAAAACTAATGAGAGAATCATAATTACTTTGACATACACTAGGGGTGTTCAAATGACCCGACAATTCGAACAACCCAGACTACCCAACCCGAATAATAAGGTTTTACTTGTAACTCCTCATGTATGCATCCAACTTGATTAACACCCTTAGGTCATGCTTCCAAGTTTCCGTTTTGTTACGAAATCGAAAATTAAAGAATACAAATGAACGTAAAAACAGAGAAGATCGACACACAAATTTATGTGGTTCACTAACAATGTGTTAGCTACGTCCACGGGACATAGGGAGAACAATTTTATTAGAGAGAATGTTACAAGATTACAAAATGCCATAGAAAATGCATAATGTCTATAGGGTTAGAGAGTTTATATAGTGCGCTTTTCTAAACCCTAGGTGGAGAAGGAAATATTTAAATAATTAAATATATCAAATATCAATTCTAATTAGGTTTGGGATTCAAGGCATTCCAACAAATCTCCACCTTAACTTGAATTCTCTCACAAATAACAAATGTACCAAATGCAACATATACCACGTTGCCAAACGTACCCAGACTTCTCCCTCATGCCTCAGAATGTCCCAGAAGGAACCACTAATAATTCAAAACATTAAGTAAGTTCAAGCAATGTTGGAACTTGCCATGTGGAACCGATTTGGTGAACATATCAACAGGATTATCTCATCCCCCAAAGCAGCAAGCACAAACTCGCTACACAAAACAGGTTCTTTATAGGTGGATGGCTTATGAGGATCCACCTCTTCAGCAACCTCTAGTGCATAATTCACCATGTCTTCACATTCATACCTCTTTGGAGGCCAACACCAACTCTTATAGCACTATCACGAGCTATACTTGGCTGATTTGTTTGTCGACTAGAATTTTCAGACACAAAATTTTTTGAAATTTCAGTCACCTCAGTTTTTGACAGCGCAACAATTTCTATAGTAACATTTTGATCTTCTCCACCTTGGTGTTGTTATTCATTCAGAATTGAAATGAATTGCATCTCCACCTGTTTATCAACACTACTACCTCTCTCTTAGACCAGTAGAGACAGATTTTACATTTGAGTTAAGCATGGAATTCTCATCAAAGATCACATTCCTACTAAGTATAACTCTACTCTCAAAAGGCGTCCAAACTCCATCCCCAAAACCCACAAATATACCCTTTTTAGCTCTCGATTTTGAATTTACACTCATTAACATAATAGTAAACAATACAACCAAAAACTCTAAATAAGGAATATAGGCTCACTAGACCACACCTCATAAGGTGTTTTACAATCATTACTTGTGTGAAGTCCATGGTTGATCAGATAACATGTTGTATTTACTGCCTCTTCCCAAAACCTTCTAGCCAACCCAACATTAGAGAGCATGCACCTCACTCTCTCCAACAATGTTTGATTCATATGTTCTACAACTCCATTCTATTACAGAATATCCCTGACAGTATGGTGATGAACAATTCCCTCAACGTTACAAAACTCATTGAACTCAGACCTACCAAATTCCAGACCATTATTAGTTTGCAACCTTTTGATCTTTTTTCCAGTTTGATTTTTAATCAAAATCTTCCACTACTTGAAATTCTTGAAGACTTCACTTTTATGTTTCATCATAACTACCCAAGTCATTCTTGAGTAATCATCAATTATAGACATAAAGTATCTACTACCTCCAAGAGACTCAACTGTGGAAGGCCCCCAATAATCTGAATGGATATAATCAAGTGTCCTTACCATCTTGAGTTTAAAAACTTTTGCATCAAATCAACAGATCTGGGATGGAAACAAAAACCCACAAAGAACGAAAACAAAAACTTCTGGGCCGGAAACAAAGATCCCCATAAAGAGATTTAAAACAAAACCTACGAAGAACAAAATAAGAACTTCTAAGTTGAAAACAGAAATCCTCATAAAGAAATCTAAAACAAAACCCACGAAAGGAAGATTTGAAAATGGAACAAAAAACCCATAAAAGTTTGTGTAATGAAGCTTTGTCATAATTGCAAATAAACCAAATTGGACCAACTTGAACCAAACCAAACTGAGTGAACCAAAACACCAAATTGAACTGAACCAAATCAAGTCAGACCAATCCAAAACCAAATTGGTTTGACATAATTGAACCAAACCAAACCGGTCTCACTGAATCGAACCAAATGCTCAAGTGAACCAAACTAAAGGAGTTGAACTAAACCGATTGGATGCACCACGCTAAACCCCACATAAATAAAGGAACTGAATAGCAAACATAATGAAGATGAACCACGGAGGCATCAACACAAAGGTGGACAAGGACGACAGGTGGCAGCTTCCACAACAGATTTGAGGCATTAAATCATGAATGTTGTGCATATTTGATTTTCATATTTGTGTGAAACCACAGATGAAGCACAAACAACACAATTCACAAATGGCACTGTTCGTTTGATTTTCTTATTTGAGTTACGTTGTCTCAGTTTGTTGCACAAAATAAATTTTAATATTTCTGTACAAAGATGCGTCGAGAATTACTCATGTGATCATGATTTAAGCAAGTTTTCCTATAAAGACCCAAGTATAAGTATTTATAGGTATCCTGGTGAGTCCAGGGTCGAACGCAGGAATTTGTGATAACTAGGCATTGAGATTATAAATTTGACTATGCGATGAACTATACATTGATATATGCAATTGTTTGTTGTGTAAGACTATACATAAAGAATGAAAAGAATTTCCTACTACTAATAATGAGGTGGATGCGGCGATGGTTAGTCATATGGCGTTTAATGTCAGATAGCATGCGTTGAGAATGAATAGAACCATGCGACAGGAGTTGACGTAAGAGCTAGTTGTTACCTAAAACTTCCAAGTACAATATTCATACCTACAAACTTTGGTTGTGAATCCATCTCTCGATGTTTCGACGCCACATTAATCTTATCTCTAAGACGCATGGTGAGTTTGCGTTGGCAAAAGATGAACTACATCTCTGCAACTCATCTAGTCTTAATAAATGCTAAGAATTAACTATCCACTCTCTCAAGCTAGACAGTCATGCTTACTACTTGTGTTTGTCAGACAAAGTCATGCAAGCTAAAGATATGCATCAATCAAGATGTGATGTACTTAGAATTTGTTCAAGAAAACTAACTTTTAACATTAACACATTCATTTAAACATGGTGTAGGGTGTTCAATATGAAGATAGATGGAAGAAAATAGTCAATCAAACTCATATTAAGCGAATAAGGCATTCTCTCGAATGTCATTAACAAAATATAAGAAAGAAGGAGAATGGAAATAAAATAGAAATGAAGGGCATCAAGCCGCCACTGGCAACGTCTTGCTTCATGGAGGCTTGAGATGGTTGCTATCTGATACATAAAGTCCATAGGGTGAAAGTTCACACTCACTGGGAGATGACTCTGAAGATGCTCAGAATCTTTCTCTCAGAGGAGCTCGAAATGGAGGCTGGTTATAGTGGGGAGAAATGGTGCAGAGCTTTCGCCTCTTTTCAACTCCTCTCTTTTTGGAGAAGCTTTTCGGCTATTTATAGGTGTCGAAATGTTGATATCATGATGACCTGACACCTTTGCATTAAATTTCAGCCATGCTGCATAGGCTTTTCAGAGTTGTCAGCCTATTTGTTCTGCCATGCATCTGATTGGTGGTTATAATGGCATGACAGCTGTTTGAGCATGCTTGAGCTTCTTCTTTTCGTACTTGGTTCTTACTTTTCTTCTTAACCCTGCATTAGGAACAGAAGCTCATCGTTTTTCAGGCATTTTCTTTTGCAAGTAGTGCCAACGCATGGTGATACATTTTTCATCATTTAACTACCAAAATCATGCGTTTAACTCCAAAGATACTCTAATTAAATCAAATAATGACTATAATAACTTGTATTTCTACAAGTTATCAGGCACCTACGAACCACAAACAACTAGCAAACACAAACAGTGATTAAGAGCCCCAAACAGCACCCACGAACACCCTTGGCAGAAAACAGAGGTTCCACAAGTTTCAAAAACTAACCACGACGACAGCAAACCTTCAAACGGCAGCAACCACATGGACAGAACACCCTTGTGCCAGCAACGGGTCTGCCTCCGTCAACCAATTGATGGAGGCAAAGAATAGAAAAGGGCTTGGCGGCTAGAGTTCAATGAGACAAAACCTTAATGATCTCATTAACAACTGACTAAAATTGTTCCTCCCAGTGAATTTATCGCCTTTTACATTCACGCCAATGATTCTTTAATTGTCGAACAAATGCAGAATTTCGAAACCCTAACGATTAGGCTCTAATACTAGTTTGTTACCAAAATCGAAAATTAAAGAATACAAATGAACGTAAAAATAGAGAAGATCGACACATAAATTTATGTGGTTCATTAACAATGTGTTAAGTACATCCACGGGACAGTGGGAAGAACAATTTTATTAGAGAGAATGTTACAAGATTACAGAATGCCACAGAAAAGGCATAATGTCTATAGGTTTAGAGAGTTTATATAGTGCAATTCTCTAATCCCTAGGTGGAGAAGGAAAATATTTAAATAATTAAATATATCAAATACCAATTGTAATTAGGTTTAGGATTCAAGGCATTCCAACAATGTTATAGCCTCATGGACTTCTTTTCACCTCACCTATGCATCCATAATGTCTTTCCCGAGGCTATGTGTCACACCCCCTCCCAAGTTTACCTACATAACCTAAAAGGAGACGTGAGGACAGTATACATCACCCCTCTTGTGACGCATACCATCCATTCCTTCACATGTACCTGGAATTGCTCACAATATATTTTTTCATATTCTAAGACATTTAAATATCACATAGAGGAAAGTATAAACAAGCCAAAATTCACTTCTTCAACTCGTTCACATGTTCTTTTACAACCCATGATTCAACCCCTTGTGATTGTACATATGTATCTACATGCCACCTAATTAAGGTTTAACATACAACAACACTTCAGCAAGTCAGATTTTTCGGAGTCTCGAAGCTTAAGCAGGGCGAGTTGGAGTAGGCAAAGCACCAGGAACTTCCTTGCTACCTGGAGGGGAAAGAAAACATGGAAAACATGAGCTAAAAGCCCAGTGAGTGACAATTTTAACAAACTATTTTAGTTCGAAATCATTAGGAATAAGACTGAGTTCAACATCAAGTATAAAACATAAAATCACTGCAGATACATTAGTTAAAACAAACTTAATTGCCCTTATCATTTCATATATGGTTTTCAGTAAATCATCAGAAAACAGTTTAAGTACAATACTTTTCCCTTAGTTGAAGTGGAGCAGAACTCAACACCCCAACGTCGAAAACATATAAGGCTCGATGCGGAGCAAGACTCGACGCACCAGTATATAACCTCTATGTGCACATAGGAATATGGCAGGTTGCCCACGTACCTTCTCATGTCCTTCAGCACGGGGTCCCGGGGAAACTCACGTGCCTTCTCGAGTCCATGAGTACTGAGTCTCCTCTAAAACATTTTATAGGCGAGTTGCCCAAGTTTTGGGTCCCGGGGAAACTCACATGCCTTGTTAGCATTGAGCCTCCTCTAAAACATTTTCCTTTAAAGAAACAACATTTTATACAACAGAGCGTATGTAAATCATTCATCAAGATACAGGGCAATTATTATATCAAAACATTTCATAAACATGCTTTTCAATAACTTTAGGAACTTAACATGCTTCATAAATCATTTGATCACAAAATCATATTTCCTTGGAAAAACTGAACTAACATGTTCAACAAAATTGTTTTAAAGTAAGGAAAGTGTCACTCACAACTCTTTCTAGGCTTGGAGGGGATTATACGTCTTCCCTATCTCCTCTTGGCCTGAAATAAAAAACTTTCCCTTGTTATACTTCTTCTCCATTCATCAATCATAAACAACAACTCATCATGTGATCACTGTTTATAGTTCATCTTACGGTTAAGCTTTCATCATTAGTTTATTTTCAAGCCGTAATACTAAAGCTATAACTATTAGTTGTTCCTTACCCTTCTGCTATACCTTAATTCCAAGAACACTTTACGTGCAGCTCACTTTGCTGTTATGTCAACACTTGAGCCTTATCTTCTCCTTTAACAAAGCTGACTGCTATAGCCTTGACGTCTCTGCTTAATCCCTGCTAAAACGCATTTCCAGCCCATATTAGGACTTCTTCCCTTCTACAAACTTGTAAGGAATCAAGTTCTACAGCTTACCTTAAAATTTCAAGGCTTAACTCTTTATCGTTCTCTAGTTATGTCAAGTTTACTCCGCGTTGCTCCAGATTAGATAGCAGTTCTGTAGTTGCTGCTTTTACCTAAAAATTCATATGATTAACTTCAATTTCAGCTTAACCATCCTTCATAAGACTTGTTAGGAATTATGTTAACTCACTAACCTCAAAATTTCAGCTTTAAACTCAGCTTCCTCGAATCGTTCTACTCCAAACATCGACCACTGTTCAGTCTGTGCGTCTGTAAATCAATCTTCTGTTCCAGCTCTGATTTCAGCACCAAAACGAGTAGATTTTCGCCCGAAAATTATAAGAACACCTTCCTCTACCTTCTCTTGTGGTTTTTCTGAAAGATGGAACCGACTTAAGTTCTCGAAATGTCTGAAAATGATTAAACTCACCTATATATACTGCCGACTTATCCCTCACAAGTACCGAGATGATAATGCCGACTTACCCTTCACCCGTAGGCTGGCGCTGGTCTTCTCTTCGACGCAAGGCACTCCTGTCTGAATTCTCCTTCAGCGCCTTCAGCAACCAACTACTCTCAGCGCATGGTGCTCTCGGCGCCTCCGAATGCTAACGCATACAACATAGTCTCACGCCACTAACTTCATCGCGTCAAGACCATTCTGTCTTGGATGTAGAGTAACTTCAGCGCACGACTGTCTTCGACGCATGGTGACTTCAACGCATGGTTCAAGTATATTTATTTCCCCGCCAATGATCATTTATCCTTCTATGCGACGGCTACTTCAGCTCACAACCCTTTATGATTCAATCACCAACGCATGGTTTCTCAAAATAATTCAACTTCCCACTTCATTCACCAACGCATGGTCTTGGCCAATACTTAGCCGAAATTTTACTCCCTTCTTGACTACTTCTCGGCTACTCTTCTCCTAGCAACGCATAACCTCAAACGCATTGCTCTCCCCAACACTTGGTATTGCAAGTCAGTGCTTACACTATGCATCCAATTTTCTCCTCCTATGCGTCCTACCTTTTTTTTCCTTAAGCATACTTCCTTTGCTTTAAATATGAATCAATCAACAACTATCCACTTTCCTCCAAAACCCTAAGGTATGTGTCCATCATACCCAATCTCTCTTGTACTTTGCCAAATTTTCAACTTTTAAGGTCTTCCATGTGTACCATGCACTTATCTTTGGCTTGGTTCAACTTTGTTCTTGAAGGGAATTAAATCCCAACGGAAGCGTGTGATCACGTTCTTTGATTTATTGAAAGAATTAAAAATACAAAAAAGTAAAGAAAAGGTTAAGCATCATACATTTGCCAATCTATAATTCTCGAACCAATAGTCTTCTCCTTGTAGTCTTCCTTTTCCAAGAGATTTTTCTAGCTATGACTCTGGGAAGAATCCGGTTTGTGGGAACCGCTTCTTTCAAAGAATGGGAAGAAGTTTTCTTAGAATTTTTCTACGAAAATTGGGAGAATTAGTAGAGAAAGATTTTTAGAGTAATCGTAGAGATTATTCTTGTAGAGAATGTGTTCTATGAAGGCTCCCAAGGGCCATATTTATAGAACACTATGGGTTACTCCTAATCCTATTAGGATAAACCCTCTGAAGAGAATTTAAATCAAATATTGAATAATATCTAATACTAATAAATATTTACCCAAATAATATCTCATATTAAATGGTTTAAAATATTTAAATCTTATTTAAATATTTATTTTTTGCAGAATCTTTGATTTGGATCTCATCGAGATTAAATAATTAATTATTTCAATCCAATTCAAATTAATTAATTAATTCTCTCTCTATTTATTTTCTGCAGAATCTTTAATTTGGATCTCATCTAAATTAAATAATTAATTATTTGAATCCAATTCAAATTAATTAATTAATTCTCCCTCTATTTATTTATATGGATTTTATCCAAATAAATAATTAATTATTTGAATCATATTCAAATAAATTAATTCTTCATATTATAAAGTTAGAATTTGAATCAAATAAAATTTATAATAAATCATGCAATTAATTGTATACAATACAATTAATATTTTCCCTTATAAATTTGAACATTTTAAATTTTTCTTTCAACATAGTTGATTCTTGTTGGTCTGTAGTGAGCTAGCAAGGGGAGCTTATGGACCTACAGATCAAAAGCTCCAACAATATGAGATTAATCGACTAAACTCATTAACCACATTAATCAATATTCGTTAACTGTGGGTACACTCCACTAAAGACCCACAGCTGCATTCTTCTTGTCACACCCCCTTTCTGATTACCTACTTAACCTGAAAGGAGATGTGAAGACAATATACATCACCCCTATTTTGACGCATATTGCCCCATCTTACATAACTTCCTACACAAACATTTCCATACATAGAATTCAACCATATTAACGGATGATCATAATATAATAATCCTTCCTGTACCCAGTACAATTTTATAACATACTCTCTCATAACCCACTTATAAACAACTAACTCTAAATGCCACCAGTGTTAAATTATTTACACGTACAACAACGAGAAAATAAACTGTTTTCGGAAACTCGAAGCTTAAGCAGGGCGAGTTGGAGTAGGGAATGCACTAGGAACGTCCTTGCTACCTGAGAGGAAAAGAAAACATGGAAAACATGAGCTAAAAGCCCCGTAAGTGACTAATTTTGTAAAACTATCTTTTGTTCGAAAAACAGGCATGTTAAAATCATAATAACGCCATAAACGTAATCGTGATTCAAATAATCATTTCTGTAAAATCATAATTTCAACAACGTAAACAAATCACATATGTTCATGCCAAGATGATCGTACACGAAAATCAGTTCGTTCTCAAAACTTTCCCTTAGTCAGGGCGGAGCAAGACTCAACGCACCCGACGTCGAAAACAAGTAAGGCTCGATGCGGAGCAAAACTCAACGCACCAGCATATAACCTCTATGTGCACATAGGAATATGGCGGGTTGCCCAAGTACCTTCTACGAGTCCTTCAGTACTGGGTCCCGGGGAAACTCACATGTCTTCTCATATCCTTCAGCATTGAGCCTCCTCTAAAACATTTTAGAAACCAGCATTATACGTAAATAGTTCACATGAAAATCTTTCATGAAAATCAGATATATCACGATAAACAACATTTCAAGACATGTCATTCAACATCTTATAGAAAACGGATAAAACATGCCTTGTGAACAATATCATCAAACATCATGCTTTTTAAGAAAACATTTCATCTCAAAGCCATATCTCATAAGAAAAACCAAACTAAACATTTTCAATAAATTCGTTTTCAAAGAAAGAAAAGTGTCACTCACAACTTGTCCTTAGGCCCTGAGCGGATTATATGTCTTTCCGAGCTCTTCTTGGCCTGTAAATACACATTCCTCACGTTACGTTTTCCTTAAACTTTCTTTACATGATCATTAAACGTGTATACTTAAACTCTAATCATGATTCACCACCGAGACTCCCTTTCTTTCCTAAAATACACATAATAAGCGAGATTACCAATGAGATTTCACCTTACTAGCGAGTTTACTAACGAAATTACACAACAGGTCACGGCACTAGCGACACTAGCATGAGCGATACCAACGAGACTACCTGATGAGCGATACTGAGCGAGAGCCAGCGAGATTTGTGAGAGAAAATCCTTCTTTACACGACCAGCGAGACCAGTGTCGCTACTCACGCTCCAATTCTCAGTGTTACCTGCTTCCAAACGACACCCGACAACAGAGTTTCCTCCTTTCTTGTTTGTTCTCACTTCTGTCAATTCAAAGTCATATTTCCATCCAGATTTAGAACTTCTTTCCTTCTATAAACTTGTAGAGAAACATGTTTTCTAGCTTACCTCAAAATTTCGTGGCTTAACTCGTCCTGGTTCGTCAGATATTACAAGTTTTCTCCGCACTGCTCCAGATTGCATAGAAATTTCGTATCAGTAACTTCCAGCTAAAAGTTTACATGTTTCTAATCCATTTCAACTCAAGCAGCCTTCATAAACATTGTTCAAAATTGAGTTAACTTACTAACCTTTAAATTTCAGCCCAAAATTCAATCTCTTCAGCTCGATATTCACCAAACACCAGACCTGGTTCGAGCTGTGCGACAGCAGATGAAGCTTCTGTTTCAGCTTCAGTTTTACCATGAAATCTTCCAAAACCTTGCACGAAATTGCCCTAGAACTCTTCTTCAACCTCTCCACGATGTGCAGCTGAAAAATAGCATAAAATGGAGTTTGGAAATGAGTAGAACGAAGTCAGCAACATTTCTTTCCAAAGAAAGTTATATCCGACGCATCCATCCTTATCCTTTCTTCTTCTTTTTCTTTTTCCTTTTCTTCTCTTTTCTTTTTTCTACTTCCTTTTTTTTTTTTTTTTGTGTCTTCTTCCCTTTTTAGTTTTCTTTTTTTTTTTTTTTTTAATTTACAATATAAGATTATTAATATTAATTTGCTTAAAGCTTTTGAACGTGCTTACCAATTAGGTGCTTTCACTTCTCACTACAGATATATTTCTGTGTCCATGGATATAGACCAATAATAGCAAATTAGTCATTCATAAGTGTTCGTAACACCAGTTGGGTCAAATTACCGTTTTACCCCTAGGTTACTTCTAAATCCTTAAAGTACCAGTGCTCCTCAAATGAACAACTTGTTTATGGTCCAACCATTAAATAGAAACCCCTCTCGGGCCAGCGAGAGGGTAGGGTCCTTTGTTCAAGTCCCGGAGACACCACTTAAGGGTACACTTATCTATTTACCCTAAAAATGGGAATGAGTGAATTCCATCTTGTATAATTATGTCCCCAACTCCCCACTCGGTCTTGTCCCCAAGATGGTAGGCATATTGAGTCGGCAAACGGCCACTCTCACCCATACAAATGAAAGGACAATCTCTCGTAGACAGGAGTTCATTATATACTCAGGATTAAGACTAAGTTGCGTGGGTCATCCTATTGAAATAGAAACCTAACAACGGAGTTACATCTAGCAATTACTATTTCGTGATCCGGTCTTATGCAAACTCATTGCATAGGATACCCCCACTCGCATGTCACCTACATGAACGCATTGGATCATTGTGTTTGTATCAAATAGAAAGTGGGTCGTATCTATAGTGTCACCAAGATAAGATACCCAACCTTATCCCTATACTATAGACCCTTTAGACTGTATCTAGAAAATTGATCTCCATATGTCCCCACATACAGTTCAAAACTCATGAAACAGCCTAGGATGTTAGTTTATTGGATTTAGGGTTATTAAGACAAAACAAACAAAAACAATCAATAATGCTTATTGAAGTAACGCATCAATAACTCTTTATTAATGATTTAATTACGGTCAAATTATTACATTTATAATCTACGAGTTTTAGGGCATAAAACCCAATAGTTCTCATTTAACCTAGAACATGTCCTCTATACTTAGCCAAATTTCCATGCTTTTTCGCTCCTATGCGTTGAGCCTTCCCTTTCTCCAAAAGTGTTGCTTTTCAACTCCCAAAACTCCTCCAACACTTAGTTAGAAACCCTTCCAAGCATGAGCCATGCTTTCATCTTTCATACTTAGTGAAATTTTTGTGCTAAGCTTAAGTGTTGTTCTATTGTTGTGGACTTAGACAAAATTTTCTTTGTCTAGATTAGAAAAGGCGTGAAAAAGAGAAGCCAAGGGAGGTATGCTTGTGGACTTAGCCGTGGGAATGGCTTTAAGCAAATGGCTAGGCATGTAGCTTGAGAAGGAGGTTGTCAGGTGCTATGTAAATGAGTAGCCGAGAGCTACTTTGACAAGAGTATGGTTGGCATTGAAGAGAAGAGAAGCAAGGAAAATTTTAGCTAAGTGTTGGTTTTGGATGTGGAGAACCATTGGATGCTCGAGGCCTTAAGGGTGTGTGATGCGGGCATAAGGTGTTGAAGGAGTAGGCTAAGGGATGTGTTCTATGGTGTCCTTGTGTCGGTTGCTGTATTGGTGTTGGTTGGTGCGTGCTAAGGTAGACGAGAGGAGTGATGCGTTTGGTTTGCAAGGAAGGCCATGCGTCCTAGAGCTGCTAATGAGAGGGACTTGGGCTTTCATCTTGGGCGTCCATCAGTCAAGGGGGTTGCGTGCAAGGATAGCCGAGAAAGGAAGTAGAAGAATCTCAAATGGTGCTTAACCATGCATGGAGAGCTTGTCACCAGGTGATGCGTCATCATTTTTTTTTGTACTTGGGAAAATTTGATAATTAAATATTAATTAAGTCTGATTAGGTGTCAAAATGAGGTTAATTGTGGCGTGGGCAAACAGGAGGTGGCAAGCTGAGATTTTGCATGAACTTTATGTGAAGGCTATAAATAGAAGGTCTGACGAAGAAGACTGGTTTACGCAATTTACTCGAGCCAGTTGAGATATTGTCCAACTAAATTACCCCAAATTAAGTATACTTTTAGAGAGAGTGCTGCTGTAAGAGAATTCCTTGAGGAAGAACTTGATTCCATCAGAGATTCAAGATGGTTCATGCTGTTTAGTAATCTGGAGTAGGGCGGAGTAAGTTAGTGATAGCACCTAAAATGTGTTATCTTCCTCAGCTTATCTCGGGATCATTGTGCTGTTTAATGTGTCTATTGGGTTATTTTGTAGGTTTCGAGCACTTAACAAGTAGAATGGGGTGTTAGCACCAAAATCGGGCTAAAACGAGCCAAAATAGAGTTACACGGCATCAACAGGGACATAGAACTCCAAAAGGATAAAATTGCCCTTGAAGCCACAGCGCCGCGATGCTTTTTCTCGAGACACTTTGCTGAAGAAATGCAGCAAGCGCCACGGCGCTCCGAAAAGTAAACGCGGATAAATTACCGTCAGCGCCACGACGCCAATTTAATTTTGGCTTAAATTAGCCCTAGCCGCCAGCCATTTGAAAAGGATAGCAACACGAGTTCCAAGTCTGTTTTTGGAGTTTTTCACTGCATTTTTCCTTCTTTTCATCTTGAGGAGAGTTTCTTTGAACAATTATTGGGTGAACAAGTATGTATTGAGGCTAAGGTAACATTTTCTAGCTTGGGTATTAGGGATTTTCCATTATAATTGATATTCTTTTAAGGTTTTGAACTTAATTCAAGTGTATGCATGGTTTAATTCCGAGTTTTCAAGAATTATGATCAATTTGTAACATTGGTGTTTATTTTGATTATTGCTTTTGGTTGTATTACAATTCGTGACAATTTGTTGTATGTCAATCATAGGAAGCAATAGGTTAGGTTAACTTGCAAATCAAGATGGTTGTAACACCCCTATCCTAGATACATATATATCTATATTATTACCTAGGAGTGAGTGTTAATACTATTCTCCCTCCTACTCTTAAACTGTTATGAACACATTCAAAAATCATAACCTGCTGAAATTTACATAGCTTTACAATAGTTATGCAAAGATCTACTGATAATATAGCATCATGAGAAATATTTAAGAGACTATGTGTAATAATTACAAGTATGCATGATGATTCTCACTATGCCACTCAAAATAAACACATCATCTACATAGGGATGGGATTTACAAGTTTCCAAGTACAAAATCCTAAATAGACGTAGACAAGTCTTGATGGTAGGCTAAGCACCCCGAACACGCTCGCTACTTGGAAAGAAAACATCAAAGAAACAAGGATTTTATGAGCTACAATGCTCAGTGAGTGACTATCTAAAATATAATTCAATAAGGCTTAGCTATAATCACAAATATAATCTGCTTAGTCATGCACTGTAAACTTGCAATTATTATAATCACACAACTAAGTTTCTTTTCATTAAACCTTAGTTGAGGCGGAGCGAAATCAACGCACCCAACGTCAATAAACTTTGGCTGTGTGGAGTAACCTCAATACATCAGCGACACGTATCTTTTAATTTGCTTATATGTCTGACTGATCTCGGGCTACCCGTATACCTTCTCATGTCCTTTGGTATTAGGCTCCTAGTTCATACTCAATCACCTTCTCTATGTCCTTTGGTGAGAGCTTTATTGAAATACTAGGGTTGCCCATATGCCTTCTCATGTTCTTCAGCATTGGGTCCCAATTCAAACTTTCTAAGGTACTGATATGCGCTTCACATTTATCATAAATTAACATAAATCATGATACCTCAGAGTTTTTCAGAACATTCAGCTAACAACTAACTTAAGAGCATTAACCAATACATATTCAAGCTCTAACTTTCATATAAGATATGTGCTTGTTTCATGCATAAAAGTACACTTCAGTCATGTCTCATAGATATTACTAAGCATATAGAAAATAATAATCAAACTGGCTTATCACAAACTATAATGTCACTCACAACTTATTCCAAGCTCCGAGCGGGTTATACGCTTCCTCTAGCTCCTCTTGGCCTGTAAACACACCTTTTTCCTGTTAGATATTACTAATATTCCTCTTTATATTTACTACATGTGCTTAAACATCTCAACATGTATTTCATCGCCAATCCTTCTCTTGTTAGCAACTTTCATAATGAGTGATATCCACAAGTATCAGCGATATTAATAATGAGACCTACTTATAACCATGCGGTACTAACGAGACTAGGCTTAGCGAGACTAGTGAGATCACCTTAAGGAGCAACACCCAGCAATACTTCAGCGAGAGTTGTGAGACGCAAAGCCCCTTTTTGCGTTACTAGCGACACTCGTTTCGCTGCTCCCTCTCCTGTTCTTTAGCAATACTATACCTTAACGACCCCAGACGGCCATTGTTTTCTTCTTTCCCTTCTGATTTGTTCTTTAACCTGCTAAACATTGAATTCCAGCCAAATTCAGAACTTCCTCCCTTCTACAAACTTGTAAAGAAGTGAGCTTTCTAGCTTACCTCAAAATTTCAAACCATAAATCTTCTTCATTTGAGAGCTATCCTCAAATATCTCCAGCTGCTTTGAATCATCTAACAATTCAACTCTGATTACTTCCTCCTAGAATTTAACAAATTTTCGTTCAAATTCAGCTTAACATTCTTCATGGAAATTGCTAAGAATTGGGTTAACTTACCAACCTTAAACTTTCAACCCTAGCTTCAACTGCCTCAGCTCACTCTTCTTCAAATACTGAATGATGTCCAGATTTATCATCATCAACAATCAAGCTCCTGGTTCCAACTTCAATTTCTCCATGAAAATGATTTGAATTCTACTTAAATTCGACATAACCACCTTCTTCCACCTCTCCTCGTTGTTCGTCTGCGAAATGGGATCAATTTGAGTTCAAAATATGTTTAAAGTGTGTACTTATTCGATGTACTTACTTATATATAAATATAGACCACCGACTCACCAGTACCATCATCGCCTTCCTACTTAGGTTGGCCAATGCAACCTTCCGCGCATGGGTTCAGCAACACAGTCTCAACTTACTGTGTTAAAATTGCCCAACGCCCCAACGCCCCATCGCCGGATAGCCGACTAACGCATGGTCCTCTCGGCCACTCTTCTATGCACGAACCTTCAACGCATAGTGACCTTCAACGCCTAGTGGCCTACGATGCATAGTAGCCTTCGCATCTGCATCCATGCCGAGCTCCTTTCTTCAACGCGTAGCTACCAGTGGCCTTGTCAAGCCTCAGACACACCTCAACGCATAGCTCCACCAACACGTGGCCAACACTTAGCCACTTTTGCTGACAACTCTCTCTATTCAAGGCCTGTCTCATAGTCTCTTCTTAACTTGCCATCTCCCAACGCCAGGTAGGGGCTTACAATGGTGATGCGCATTTTTCTAATCAACCTAGAATTAAATCGATAGGACATTCAATTTAGGTCTATCCAGTTGCATGTCCCGTCTAATTCTCCCTTGAACTTAATGCGGTTAGGTGTAGTCAAATTTTGCATGCTTTTCATCGATTTGCTTAAATCTAACTTGTCGATTAAGGCAATTCAATTCTTACTGTTCCAGTTGAATTGATTAGGTGCTAGCTTTAATGAATTTAGTAATGACGAACCAATGATAAGAATATCGAACAAAGGAAATCCCGTGTAACCCAAGCTAGAGCTTCTTTAATTGAAGTTTTACTACTTTTACCGCCACATTTTATTTTCTTGCAATTTAAGTTTCTTGCAATCAACCTTTCTCAAAACCCCCCTTTTGGTTACCTTGAATTGAAAACTTTTCAACTGTGAAATTCGAGGGCTCTCTGTGTTCGACCCGACTTGCCACTACTACTGTGATTAAGTTAGGAAAATTTATTTGGCACGAAATTGGGCGACAAATTTCGTTCGTCAATTAGTAAGTCAATTATCTTCGAGTTTGTAAGAGGAAGTAGAGCTTAATTTGGGCTAAATATATTGTTTTTGGTAGCTAGAAATGAAGGCAGTGTCTTTGAGGCTGTCGGGTGAGTTTAGGCTAAGGAGGAAAACGATGTGAGTGTAGGCAAGCCTGGGTAGTGGTCGAAGGTAAGGATTCCATTGAGGTTATTTTCAGTGATTTTGAATGCCTAGTGGGTAGGCTGTCATGCCATCGACACTACGAATGTGTAAGCTGTTGGGCGAGACGAATCTCGCTAGTAGCAGAGGTGTGCAGGTGTTGAGCGAGACAAATCTTGCTAGTGGGCAAACAAGGCGCACGACGCAGGCATCAAGTAGGCTGGAGATAGATACCTAGTCAGCGTGCATAGCTAAAGACGCGTTCACGCCCCACCTTTTGAGGTTATTTTGACCCCTGTCTGTGTGGCAATTGCAGCCCACAAGCATTAGGCTGCGTGAGGTAGTGCATTGTGTGTGATTTGCCGCACATAGAGGGCTCGACAAGCTATGCAGGCGTGTTGTTGGGCTGTTGAACACGCCTAGGGGCAAATTTCTATTATTGGTCATTTTAGCAAGCGTTTGATTGTTGGTGAGCCTTTTTAAGCTAAAATTCAATATTAAAGACTCAATCGACCTAAGTTATACATTGAAGGGATTTTAAGGAAATTTAACAAAGGGAATTAATTTATTTCAGGTCGAGAAGAGCTGAAGGAAGTTTATAATCCACTAGGATCCCGAGACAAGTTGTGAGTGACAAAATTTTATATTTACATGATTTATTTTCTCTATATTTCTGGGATGCTCGAATTGTTCTTAAACCATGAAGTTTTCTAGCATGAGTTTGAAAATGATAAAGCATGATCCAAAGTTGATGTTATTTCTTAAAATCATTAAGAAAGAATGAGTTTCCTAATAAGAGTTTGAACATGCTTTTACTTGGATTTAAATGATGAAGCATGATGTTTTATGATGCTAAGTATTATGTATGCATGTTTGTTGATAGCTGGCTTGAAACTCTGAGGATTTGTAAACTCTTGTTTATTAGTGATTTATTATCAAAAGCATGCTTTATTTACAAAGGATAATAGATGGTTCCCAATGTCGAAGGTCATGGAGAAGGCGCATGGGCAACCTACATATTGTATTATGGGACCCGAGTACTGAAAGACATGAAAAGGTACACGGGAAACCTAGGTTAATGATTCCTATGTGCATATAGAGAGAGATTTGACGTTGTTGTGTTAAGATTACTCCACACAGCTAAGGTTATTCGACGTTGAGTGTGTCGAGATTACTCCACCCCCAACTAAGGTTGTTTTCGACGTTGAGTAGTGTTGAGCTTTGCTCTACCTCAACTAAGGATATCTGAAAAGCAAAAGCTTGTGTTTATGAATTTTTTGTGATAAAATGCTTGTGGTTTGCTATTTGTTTATCAAGCATGTATTCTGTTGAAAGCTTTTAAGCTAACTGTTGTGGTTTTCCATTTTTTTTTTTTATCAAGCATCTTTTCTGTTGAAAGCTTTTAAGCTAAGTGTAGTTTTCTAAGCTTGTCACCACTGGGCATCCTAGTTCATGATTCTCTTTGGTTTTTTGTTTTCCAGGTAGTGAGCGGAACCAGGGTGCTTAGTGTAAGCCCTACTTTTATTCTTAACATACTTGGGAGAGATGACTAGCAAGTGACTTGGTGGGTGGTAAGATGGAGGTGGTCGAGAGCCCTTGACTTGGAGTGGTTGGGTTGTGTGTGGTAGGTGTGTGGCCGGCAAAGAGGATGGCTAGGTGGTAACTGAGCCCAAGAGGGTGTGTGTTGCGGGCCAAGTGTCTTGGAAGGTTGGGCCAAGGAATGTGTCCATGATGATGAGCATTAGGTGATGGGTTGATGCGTTGGACAAGTGTGCTATGCGTTTGTGAGCCTGGCTGTACGTTTGAGGTTAGTAGGAAGGATGATGTGTCGAGGCTATGCATCCATGAGGGCCTTGCAGTTGACACATGGTAGCTATGTGTCCATGCTAGGCGCCCAAGTTGGCCAAGGGGGATTGCGTGCAAGGCAGCCAGCTAACCTAAAAAAGGATGCATGGAGGAAGCTTTCCCCGAGGATGTGTCAACCATTTTTTCTTGGTTAAGCAAATCCTAGACTTAAGTGATAAGCAAGCCAGATTAGGTGCCAAATTGAAGTTAAGTGTGGCATGGGCATGCATGCAAGCATGAGGTGGCGAGCTATGAGTCTGCATGCAGAGTTTTTGAAAGTCTATAAATAGAGGGGTCAGCTGATGAAGTTGGTGTGTGCAAATCACTTGTGCCATTTGCGATTTTCTTCGACCAAATTGTCCTAAATTGAGTCTAGTTTCATTGAGACGGCTGCCGGAAAGAAACTCGGTGAGAAAAAACTCATAGTTCATAAAAAACTCAAGCTTGTCCGGCTATCGGGTAAACTAGAGCAGAGCAAGAAGATTTGGTGATATCTGACGGAAAAAGAGAAATTAGAGACTGAAATTTTGAGTTAAGATTGCTAAGAAAATTATCTACAAGTTCGTAAGAGGAAGCAAAGTTTAATTTTGGCTAGAAACCTTACTTTTGGTAGCTGGAAGTGAAGACAGTGTTTTGAGGCTGCCAGGTGCATTTTTGAAGAAGTTGTGTGTACAGGCAAGCAAGGGCAGTGGCTGGAAGAAAGAACCCTTTGAGGTTATTTTGAAAAGTTCTGGACACCAGGAGGCGAGCCAACACGTCACTGGCAACGTAAGGGTAAGCGAGAGTCACACAACATGGACGGTCAACATAGAGACGCGCGTGCCTTGCCTCTTTTGAGGTTATTTCGGCAGTAGGTGTGCGAGAGTTGCCTCCCATGAGGGGCAGTGTGGGCGAGGCAGTGGCGGGGCGTGCAGGGCTGTTGGACATGCCTAAGGGCAGTTTTCCACTTTTGGACATTTTGGCTAATTTTTGCTTGTCAGTGAGCCTCTTTCAGCTAAAATGACCTAAAACATGTCATGAAAGGAAATTTTAAGGATATTGACAAAAGAATTAATTTATTCCAAGCCAGGAAGAGCTAGGGGAAGTATATAACCCATTAAGAGCCCATGACAAGTTGTGAGTGACTTAATTTCGTTTAAAATGATTTATTCTCTCGACATTTTTAGAATGCTTGGTTTATTCGCAGAATATGAGATTTCTAGCATAAGTTGAATTTCGTAAAGTATGTGTTTCTTAATATGATTTTGAACATGCTTTGACATGATTTTGAGCATGAGGTTTTATAATATCGAGTTTTGTGAAAAGCATGTTGTTTGAGAAATACTCTGAATTTCTGAGAAATTGTTTAACTCATGTTTATAAATGATTTAGCATGCTTTATTTTCAAAAGATGGTCCCCAATACAGAAGGACATGGAGAAGGCATATGGGCAGCCTAAATACAATAGATGGTCCCCAATGCCGAAGGACATAAAGGCATATGGGCAACCTTAATATTGGGACCCCAGTACTTAAGGACTAGAGAAGGTACATGGGCAGCCCGGATTATAATTCCTATGTGCACATAGAAGGAAATTAGATGTTGTTATGTTGAGATTACTTCATACAGCTGAGGTTATTCGACATTGGGTATGACAAGATTATTCCATCCCAACTAAGGTTGTTTTCGATGTTGGGCTTGTTGAGAATACTCCACCCTGACTAAGGTTGTTTTCGATGTTGAGCAGCGTTGAGTTTACTCTGCCTCAACTAAGGGAAAATCTTTCAAAAATATGCAAATGTTTATAGGCTTCCGAAAGCTTTATTATTTGATTATCAAGCATGATTTTGTTGAGTTTTTAAGCCAAGCATAGTTTTATAAACTTGTCACTCACTGGGCAACCTAGCTCATGTTTTCAAATGTTTTCAACTTTCCAGGTAGCGAGCGGAACCAGGGTGTTTGGCCTACTCGTCAAACTCGTCTAGATCTACTTCTTAGTTTTGAGTATTGTAAATATTTGTACTTAGACCTAGTGTTGATGGATTTCTATTTTCGATTTAGATTGAGTTTCTTAGCTTGTTGCACAAAAATAGATATAATAATGTCTGTACAAAGATGCACCGAGAATTACTCAAGTATGATCATGATTAAGCAAGTTTTCCTATAAAAGCCCAAGTATAAGCTCTCATAGGTTTCCTGGTGAGTCCAGGGTCAAACGCAGGGATTTGTAATAACTAGGCATTGAGAATAGATGCATGCGGTGAACTATACATGTAATATGTGCATGAGTTGGTTGTATGTATCTAAAACTATACATAAAGAATGAATAAAATTTCCTACAACTAACAATGAGGTGGACGCAACGATGGTTAGTCAAATATCATTTAGTGTCAGATAGCATGCGTTAAGAATGAATGGAACCATGCGATAAAAGCGCAGGAGCTAGTTATTACTTAAGCCTATCTAAGTATAAGTACATACCTACAAACTGAGTTTGTGAATCCATCTCTCGATGTTTGGACGCCACATTAATTTTATCTCTAAGATGCATGGTAAGTTTGCATTGGCAAAAGATGAACTACATCTCTGCACCTCATCTAGTCTTGATAAATGCTAAAGATTAACCATCTACTCTTTCAAGCTAGACAGTCGTACTTACTACATTTGTTTGTCAAACAAAGCTATGCAAGCTAATGATATGCATTAATCAGGATGTAACATACTTCATATTGCTTAAGAAAAACTAACTCTAATATCTAACTCATTTAGCATTCAAACAACATGGTGTAAGATATTTAATATGCAAATAGATTGAAGATAATCGTCAATCAAACTCATATTAAGAAAATAAACCATTTTCTTGAATGTCATTAACAAAACATAAGTAAGAAGGAGTGAAATGGAGATAAAACAGAAATGGAAGACGTCAAGCCGCCACTGGCAACGTCTTGCTTCATGGAGGCTTGAGATGGTTGCTATCTGATACATAAAGTTCATAGGGTGAAGGTTCTCACTCACTGGGAGATGATTCTGAAAGTTCTCAGAATCCTTCTCTCATAAGAGCTCTAAATGGAGGCTAGTTATGGTGAGGGAGGATTTGTTTGTGCAGAGCTTTCGCCCCTTGCACTCGTTTCTCTCTCTCTCTTCTCCTCTTTTCCGATTGGAGAAGCTTTGGGCTATTTATAGGCGTTAAAAAGTTGAAACTCATGATGACCTGACACCTTTGCATTAAATTCCCTGCCTCACTGCGTAGTCTTTTCACATTGTCGGCTCATTGGTTTTGCCATGATCTGATAACGTGTTATACTTTTGCATAATGACATGACAGCTTTTGCCAAGGCATCCGTGTCTAATTTTTCTCAGCACATGGTCTCAACACAGTCTCGACGCATGGGTTTCCATTTGTTCTCACAGTAGCTTCGTCTCTAGTACTTGGGTTATTTGTGCTTCTTTTCTTCTTAATTCTGCGTTAAGAACAGAAAAGCTCATAATTTTTCAGGAATTTTCTTTTGTAAATAGTGCCAACGCATGGTGATACATTTTACATAATTCAACTACCAAAATCATGCATTTAGCTATAAAGTTACTCTAATTAATTCAAATAGTGACTGTAAAAACTTGTATTTCTACAAGTTATCACCTAGCATTGTACATATTGGGGTCTAAAGCATGGTAGATATGTGTAAACTCTGATGTTATTATTATAAAGTTTCATTTTGTATTATTTATAGTTTGGATGAAAATTATAATTATGTTATCGAGTGCTTGGTGAAGGAATTTGAGGAGAGTTAAGTTGACAGTGGATGCTGTAAAGGATCGATGTCTGTTGTTGTCACGCCTCTTTTCGAGTTAAGATGATAGCTCGGGAGGGGGTGTGACACTTAGCCTACACCAAACTCGTTTAGCCAGCTACTTAGTCTGTAAATATTGTAAATATTTGTACTTAAGACTCAACATTGTACATAAAGGGGTTTGAGGAGTGGAAGTCTGTTAATGTGTATTTATTGTATGCTAGGCTGTTAAATTGAAGTATGTTATGTATGTTAGCTTTTCTTAAGATTTAAGCATGTTGTCTGGATGATAATTATGAACTGTTTATCAGGTTAATAGTAGATGTCGTAAAAAGGTCGATGTCTACTGTCCTCACACCTTTTACTAGGTTAAAAGGGTTGCTTGGGAGGGGGTGTGACTTGCCCCCCCGCCCGACTATGGACTATGCGTCCAACACACTCTATGTTCTAGATGCCCCTTTCAACAACCATGAGCAGTTCAACACTTAGTCAAATGTCCTCTATGGGTTGATCAAGCATGTTATGTGTCCAAGCTTGTGAGATGTGAACTTCAAGCTTGGTTCTAGTCCATCAACCTAAGTTTCAACTAAGCTACCAACTCTTCCTTCCTCAACAAATAGAAATTTTCCCTCCTTTAATGTTCTATGCGTCCATTGTCGCACCCCCTCCCGAGCTATCTTCTTAACCCGAAAAGAGGAGTGACGATAGCAGACATCGATCCTTTACAATATCTACTGTCGACTTAACTCTCCTCAAATCCTTACCAAACACTTGATAACATAATTATAATGTACATCTAGACCATAAATAATACCAAATGAAACTTTATAATAATAACATCAGAGTTTTTACACAACTTTCACTCGTTAGACCCCAATATGTAGAAGGCTAGGTCTAAGTACAAATATTTATAATGCTTAAAACTAAGAAGTAGATCCAGACGAGTTTGACTAGCAGGCTAAGCACCTCGGTTTCGCTCGCTACTTGGAAAGTTGAAAACATTTGAAAACATGAGCTAGGTTGCCTAGTGAATGACAAGTTTATAAAATTATGCTTGGCTTAAAAGCTCAACGAAATCATGCTTGATAATCAAATAGTAGAACTTTTGGAAGCTTATAAACATTTGCATATTTTGAAAGATTTTTCCTTAATTCAGGCGGAGTAAACTCAACGGTGCTCAATGTCGAAAACAACATTAGTCAGGGTGGAGTAATCTAAACATGCCCAACATAAAAAACAACCTTAGTCAGGGTGGAGTAATCTCAAGACGCCCAACGTCGAAAACAACCTTAGTTGGGATGGAATAATCTCATCATACCCAACGTCGAATAACCTTAGCTGTGTGGAGTTATCTCAACACAACAACGTCGAATTTTCCTCTAGGTGCACATAGGAATTATAATTCAGGCTGCCCGTATACCTTCTCTAGTCCTTCAGTACCGAGGTCCCAATATTAAGGCTGCCCATATGCCTTCTCTATGTCCTTCGGCATTGGGAACCATCTTTTGAAAATAAAGCATGCTAAATCATTTATAAACATGAGTTAAACAATTTCTTAGAATTTCAGAGTATTTTCAAACAGCATGCTTTCATAAATCTCGATATTATAAATCATCATGCTTAAAATCATGTAAAAGCATGTTTAAGATCATTTTAAGAAACACATGCTTTACGAAATTCTACTTATACTAGAAATCTCATATTCTATGAATAAACCGAACATTCTAAAAATATCGAGAGAATAAATCATTTAAACAAAATTAAGTCACTCACAACTTGTCCTGGGCTCTTAATGGGTTATATGCTTCCTCTAGCTCTTCCCGGCCTGAAATAAATTATTTCTTTTGTCAATATCCTTAAAATTTCCTTCATGGCATGCTTTAAGTTATTTTAGCTCAAAAGGGCTCACCGACAAGCAAAAATTAGCCAAAATGTCCAAAAGTGAAAAACTGCCCCCAGGCATATCTAACAGCCTTACAGCATGCAAACCCAGCCAACCTAACCTCAAATGGGCGGGAAATCTCGCACAGCACACTACCTTGCACGCCCAACCACTACCTCGCCCACACTGCCCTTCATAGGCAGAAACTCTCGCACACCTATTGCCGAAATTGTTGGGTTTTTATGTCCTAAAACTCGTTGTTTGTAATTTATGGATTTTATTCTCAATAAAGTTGGTATAAAGGTTTATTCAGTAAAGTTGTTATTGAATATGTGAATTGCATTTAAATCCAATAAACTTTGAACTCATGGCTATATGGTGAATGCTTAGACTTTATATGATAAAAGTGGATCAAGTTTAAGTAATAACCAAAATGGTCTATAGTATATGGATAAAGGGTGGGTACCTTATCTTGGGGACACTATGGATACATCCCACTTAATATTTGATACAAGCGATGTGATCCTAAATTGTTCATGTAAAGACATGTAAGTGTGGGTATCTTATGCAATGATTTTGCATAAGAATGGACTAAGAAATAATCACGTTTACTTTATAACGTCGTTTACTGTTAAAATTGATTATTTCAACCTAATGACCTAAGTAACTCGATCTTAATCCTGAGCTAACTATGAACTCTTGTTTGTTGGAGATTATCCTTTAATTTACATGGGTGAGAGTGGCTTGTTTGCCGACTCCCATTTTAGGGATAAGATCAGGCAGATAGCTGGGGACATAGTCCTGCAAGATAAAATTCACTTCTACCTTATTAAAGGATAGTAGATAAATTGTTCCCTTAAGTACTGAATCCAGGTCTCGAACAAGGGGCCCCAACCTCTCATTGCCCGAAAGGGATTCGTTTTATTGGTTGGACCACAAACTAATTGTTCATTAGAGGATCAGTGGGACTTAAGAAACAAGAAGTAATTACAGGGGTAAAACGGTATTTTGATCCAAGTGTAATAACGAACAACTTATGAAGGATCGATTTACTAATTATGGTTATTTCAAATTGACAGAAATATATCTATAGTGAGGAGAGTGCAGCTGCTAGGCTTTAATGGAGTGACTCGGTAGTTAACGAATGTTAATTAACTAGGTTAAAGAGTTTAGCTAGTTAATTTCAGATCGTTGAAGCTCATGATCTGTAAGTTCATTAGGTCCCCTTGTTAGCTCGTGGACTAAACCTTAGAACAGTATATTGAGACAATTTGAAGTATTCAAATTTAGGAACAATGAGCATTTTACGATTTGATTTGTTTAATTGTGAATTATACGAATTGGGTTTTCAGTAATATTTAAATATAATTTAAATATCATACTGGTGAATAGAAATTCATCGAGTTTGAAATTGTTGGAAAAGTGAAAAAATATTAATTTAATATTAATTTAATATAATTAATTAAATTGGTTAATCAATTATAATTTAAATTAATTATAATAAATTGAAATTTTGATTTATGAAATCAAAATTGATTTCTCAATTTTTCAATTGAAAACATATTTTTACTTTCGGTTGCATGGTGAAGGAGGAGGTGGAGACCTCTCCTTCACATGCAAATTTAATTTTCCTTCAAGCAACTTATTCACATGTGTGGTGTCCTTCAACATGTATATTTAAGATGCATGAAATTCACTTTAAATAAAAAAAAGAAAAAGCTGAAGGAAAGGTTTTAGTTTTTTAGTGTCAAAACTTTAGGGGAAATGAGATTTCCCCTACCAAAACAGTGTTTTTTTAACACTTTTATGTTCCAATTTTCTGCTCAATTCGGATTCCACCATCCATTCTAAGGCCTGAGAATAACGAGGAAGCTTTAGTGGTGGTCCGTGAACAGTTCGTGATCATTTTTGGAGGTTCTCGAGATCAAATTTTGAGCTACAACAAGTAAGTGTTACTTCCTTTGTATCTTAATTCATCTAAGCATGTTTTTTCCTTTAAATTGATGTAATTAGAGTGTTTTGCATTTGTTTTACCTTGTTTTCTAACTCTATCAGAAATAACCTCAAAAGAGGCAAGGCGCACATGTGTTTGCGTCGACAGTTCGTGTCATGCGCCTCTCGCTCACCCTTGCATTGATAGTGGTGTGTCGGCCCGCCTCCTGGGCGTCTAAAACTTGTCAAAATAACCTCAAAGTGTTCTTTCTTTCGGCCATTGCCATTGCTTGCCTGCACACACAACCTCTTCAACACTATCTCCTCTTCTAGCTGCCAAAAGTAAGGTTTCTAGCCAAAATTAAATTTTGCATCCTCTTACAAACTTGTAGATAATTGTCTTAGCTAGCTTACCTCAAAATTTCAGCCTCTAATTTCTCTTATTTTGTCAGATATCACTAAATCTTCCCGCTCTAATCCAGATTACCTAATAGCCTAACAAGCTTGAATTTTTGATGAATTCCGAGTTCTTCCTCACAGAGTTTCTTTTCGGCAGCCTTCTTGGTGAAACTTGACTCAATTTAGGATAATTTGGTTGAAAAAATCGCAAATGGCACGAGGAATTTACACAAACTAATCTCATCAGCTGACCCCTCTATTTAATAGACTTTCCAGAAATCTGCATGCAAACTCCTAGCCGCCACCTCATGCTTGCATGCATGCCCATGCCACACTTAACTTCAATTTGACACCTAATCTGGCTTGTTTATCACTTAAGTCTAGGCTTTTCTTAACCAAGAAGAAATGGTAGATGCATCCTCGGGCAAAGCTTCCTCCATGCATCCTTTTGAGGTTAGCTGGCTGTCTTACATGCAATCCCCCTTAGCCGATTTGGGCGCCTAGCATGGACGCATATCCACCATGCGTCTGCCCCAAGGCCCTCATGAACGCATAACCTCGACTCACCCTTTTACTAACCTCAAATGCATAGCCAAGCTTGCTAATGCATAGTTACTTGCCCAACGCATCAAAATCATCATGGACACACTCCTCGACCTAACCTTCCAACATCCTAGGCCCATAACACATACCCTCTTGGGCTCGACTACCACCTAACCATCCCCTTTGCCGGCCACACACCTACCACACACAACCGAGCCACTCTAAGTCAAGGGCTCTAGGCTACCTCCATCTTATCACCCGCCAAGCCACTTGCTAGTCATCTCTTCCAAGAATGTTGAAAATAAAAGTAGAGCTTACATCCATGGTATGTTTTCCAAGCATAGTTGTGACACTTAGACAAATTTTCCAACCTTCTTGCCTCCTTGTTGTCCAACACTTGAAAAATTACCTATCGTGGTTTTCTCCCAAACTCTTCCAGGACTTATTCTCTTCTTAAAACTCAAGTTTGCTCAAACACTTTTCTTCCTATCTATACAGTCAATGCATAGCTTCCTTACCATATCAAAATTTGGCTAACTCCACAAGCTTGATTACACTTTTATCTTTGAAGTCCATTATTCTTTTCCTTTGCTTAGCATACAAGTTTTAGGTGAGAATTCCGGATTTCACAAAACCCATCTTTACTTTTACCTCTTTTTCTCTTCTCTTCACTCCACTTTTTTGTAAACTCCACAAGCTTGATTACACTTTTATCTTCAAAGTCCATTATTCTTTTCCTTTGCTTAGCATACAAGTTTTAGGTGAGAATTCCGGGTTTCACAAAACCCATCTTTACTTTTACCTCTTTTTCTCTTCTCTTCACTCCACTTTTTTGTAAACTAGTTCATCTCCCTTTTTTCTCTTCCTCTACATCTTGCAACAATTTCTATTTATTTATTTATTTATTTATTATTATTATTATTATTATTATTATTATTAAAACTAGAAATTGTTTATAACAATTTTAATTATTACAATTTAATCTATATATATACCATCTAAAAGGAGTTTAAGCAAAAAACTTTTTGATTTTCCATTTTACCTCTTTTATTTGATGGTTAGTTTGTTATCTTAGGTATTTCTAACTTTTTAATTGAATTGCGATTAACAAAATAATAAAATAATAATTCATACGGCATGAAAAGTTGAAACTAGGATTTGATTTATCATAAAATCAAATTAGAATTTGAACAAAAATTTGCGAATCAATATCTAATGGGATTGGTGAGATACTTATTTTAATAAATTCAGAAGTATTTGTATCCTCATATAAAATATAAGCTTATATTGATTAAATGAATTGGATAACATAAAAATCAATAATACAACTTTTACACAGAAATCATATTTTTAAAAAGGTTCTTTGCATTCCATTTATAAAACATTTTAAGAAATATAAGCATGCTTAAAAAGTAAATATTTCAACGCATAACATTTCATGGAAAACCTTAGATTATTTAGAAACCATCATCAAGTAATCATGCTTGTTCAAAGCTTTAAGAAAACAGGTACAACATGCTCTTCAAGCTATAAAAATCAAATATAAATCACGCTTTTCAAACATATACTTCACAAGGAAAACATTTGAGAATAAGAAAACATATAAATTTCCTTTTTAAGATTAAAATTCCATAATAGGCATTTTGAGTAAAATCAGTAAACCATATTTATTACTTAGCAAAATCATCAAAAGAACACATTTTCATAAGAAATCATAGTTAGAAATCATAAATGAAATTCTTTTAAAGAAAACATATGTCACTCACAGCTCGGGCCTGATCCTTTAGGGTTATAAGTTGTTACACCCCCTCCTAGGTATCCTCTTAACCTAGGAGAAAGTATGAGGACAGCAGACACCGATTCTCTTACGGCATCTACTATCAACCTGTTCAACCTTAAGCCATGTACAAATACCTAATAAGCAGTTACAAACCATGATAGAACATCAATCTTTTACCAGGGTTAAGCTATCATACAAATTCCAACTTACATTCAAATTTAAAAGTTACGTAAGTTAACTAACTCCTGCTCCTTAACCCTCTATATGTATTACACATGTTTAAGATCAAATATTTATAATATTCAAAGTTCACAGACACTAGTGGTAGGCCCAAACGAGTTGTTGTGTAGGCTAAGCACCCCGGTGTCGCTTGTTACCTGGAAAATAGAAAAACAAGGAAAACATGAGCTAGGTGGCCCAATGAGTGACAAGTTCGGAAAAACATTTCTGAGTTCAGAAATAAATCAAAACCATGTTCAAATTATGATAATAAATAAACAATCATCATTCGTTTACATGTCCAAGAAAATCATGCTCATATAGCGTTATCAAACCATATACGTTTCATTTCGGAAAAAACCATGAAAATATAACACATTTCAAAAACATTTTCCTTAGTTGAGGCGAAGCGGAGCTCAACGCTACTCAACGTCGAAAATATTTGTTCGGTTTTATGCCCTAAAACTCTAGATTGTAAATGTAATAATTTGACCATAATTAAATCATTAATAAAGAGTTATTGATGTGTTACTTCAATAAGTGTTATTAATTGTTTTTGTTTGTTTTTTCTTAATAACCCTAAATCCAATAAACTAACATCCTAGATTGTTTTAATGAGTTTTTAACTGTATGTGGGGACATATGGAGGTCAATTCTCAAGATACAGTCTAAAGGGTCTATAGTATAGGAATAAGGCTGGGTACCTTATCTTGGGGACATTATGGATACGACCCAAACGCAATGATCTAATGCTTTTGTGTCGTTAACATGCGAGTGGTGGTATCCTATGCAATGAGTTTGCATAAGATCGGCCCACAAAATAGTAATCACTAGATGTAATTCCGTTGACTAGTTAGGTTGGAACATAAACAGGTTATTCATTAGAAGAGCACTGGTATTTAAGGATTTAGAAGTAACCTAGGGGTAAAATGGTAATTTGACCTAGCTGGTGTTACGAACACTTAGGAAGGACTAATTTGCTATTATTGGTCTATATCCATGGACATAGAAATATATCTACAGTGACAAGAGTGCAGCTGTGGGTCTTTAGTGGAGTGTACCCAATGTTAATGAATATTGATTAATGTGGTTAATGAGTTTAGCTGATTAATCTCATATCGTTGGAGCTTCTCATCTGTAGGTCCATAAGGTCTTCTTGCTAGCTTACTACGGACCAACAAGGATCAACTATATTGAAAGAAATTAGAAATGTTCAAATTTATGAGGAAAAATATTAATTGTAATCGATACAATTAATTGCATGATTTATTATAAATTTTTTTGAATGTGATTCAAATTATAACTTTATAATATGAAGAATTAATTTATTTGAATATGATTTAAATAATTAATTATTTATTTGGATAAAATCTATATAAATAAATAGAGGGAGATTTAATTAATTGATTTGAATTGGATTCAAATAATTAATTATTTAATTTGGATGAGATTCAAATCAAAGATTCTGCAGAAAATAAATATTTAAATAAGATTTAAATATTTTAAACCATTTAATATGAGATATTATTTTGGTAGATATTTATTAATATTGGATATTATTAAATATTTGATTTAAAATCTCTACAAAGGGTTAATCCTAATAGAATTAAGAGTAACCTATAGAGTTCTATAAATAGGGCCCTTAGGAGCCTTCATAGAACATACTCTCTACGATTGCTCTAAAAATCTTTCTCTACTAATTCTCCCAATTTTCATAGAAAAATTCTAAGAAAATTCTTCTTCCCATTCTTTCAAAGAAGCGGTTCCCACAAACCGGATCCTTGCTAGAGTCATAGCAAAGAAGATCTCTTGGAAAAGAAAGACTACAAGGAGAAGACTATTAGTTCGAGAATTATAGATTGGCAAAGGTATGATGCTTAACATTTTATTTATTTTTTGTATTTTTAATTTTTTCAATAAATCAAAGAACGCGATCACACGCTTCCACCCAGATTCAATTCCTTCCAATTCCTATCAGAGCCAATCTTTGATTCTTAATTTGAATTAAAAATCTTTTATGGAAATTCTGTTGTGCATCATCTTTTGTGTGTCATCAGAGCATCTGGCAGATTTCATCAAAGCATGTCCGGCTGGAATATCAAAGGATTAAATTTAGGTGTTTCAAGCCCTAAATTTTGATGGCCAAAGAAGAAATTGAAGACCAAGATATGTCTTGAAAAGTCAAATTATTGTAATTTTGATTTTTTTTCTTTAATTTCTAGGATATGCCAAATATGCCAGTTAATTTTGCTTTATTTAATTTAAATATGCATGTGATGTATGTTTTAAATTAAATAGAATGTTGCATAAAGTATGCCATTTAGATTAAAATCCCACCATAGGTTAACCATGTTCATGTATCTTAGTATATTATAAATGTTATATTATATGGTTTTAATGCACGATAATAATTTCATGAGTTATTTAATACATGTTGATATATTAAATATATGAAATTGGAAAAGCATGATGTATGACATTAATTAACTAAATACAAATAGTTATTTTTATTAATGTTTTGTTAATGTATGATTGATTTTCATGATTTATTTAATATAAGTGTTATATTTTAAATGAATATCAATTTGCATTGAGCATAATACATCCATAGGATAATATAATTGTTATATTATGTCATGAAATGCATGTAACATGGTTGGTTAATTAATTAGAATTTGATTGCTAATTAATTAACCCATATAAAGTATGTTATAAGGCTAATCATTAAAATTCATAATAGTTATAAAATTTGTGATTAGTAACCGTCAACCTATAATTAAGAATTGCATGCAAACATAAGATCTTAGGAAATTGGTTTTAAATTGTTTAAAATTAATTTAGACCTAAGATCAAATAGCTTAGGCCTATTAGCATAATTAAGAATTGCATGCAAACATAAGATCTTAGGATAAGATTAGAATTTTGTCTTGCTTTGTTTTAAAATGGCTTTAAAATATGATTAAGTAGGACAAATAGGACTTTAGGTTATAAGGGAACTCTATCACTTCAGTTCTGTCAAGACTGAGGGTATTTAAGTTGACAGTTTGCGGAGTACCTCCTAACTGGGAACTGAATTGGAACCTGAGTTGAATTAACCTAAGGCCTATTAGCATGCATTGTCGCTAGGTTAATTAAATGATTTAATTCACCTAGAACATAGTGTAAAAACCTTTTATAAGAGTTATAATAAGTATAGACTTAGATAGATTGACTTAGTCGAATTTATCAAAGTTAAATAACCCTCAGATAAGGTAGGATATTTTAGTGGGAGGGAAATTACAAAACGAGATGTTTATATCAAGTTTTTCTCCTATGTCCCTGATTATTCACACCGTGAGATCCATACTCGGCTTTGTGTCACCCTCAGAGCTGCCTCCCTTTGAAAAGTGTTTATACGGTTCAATAACAAGGTGAATGGGAAAATGTCTATAGTAAGTGGGAGCAGGACGCATGTCAACTATCCCTTGATCTCCAACCCTAGGTCGCACCGTAAGATTCTTATGATCCGCTTGCGTGTCGTCCTAGAGCAACCATCCCTCTGGAGGGCCTGATCATAGGTTTTGAAACGCCCCGAACTCCTGAAAAGGATAGGTTCACTTAGGTTAATTACTAACAATTGTCTTTTGATGCGCACTTTTAGTGTTAACTGCAAGTGTACGGGTCAAGTTATAATATAAGACGATGAAGTCCGAATATCGTTCCACTGGAGATCCAATTGTGAAGGTTTATGTTACTTAGCTATTCTAGAATCGAATCAATTTTATTTGAGGATTGGAATGGAAGTTGTTAATTATGGAAAATATAAACCAAATAAGGAAAGTATTAAAGTGAGAAACACAAGAGTCAAAGAGAGTTCTAGGGTAATGAATCCTTGTTTATTTCATCATGCAATATTATAAATTTCATGGATTTCATTGTAATTCATATGCCTAAGTCTAGAAACTTAATTCCAAGTTATTTTCTCCCAAAAACAACCCTTTCTCATGCAACTCGATTGATTACTAATCTCTTGAAACCAATACAAATTACATGACATTAAGAATAGTCTTTAGCAACTTTTGTTGTCAACCTAACTACTCTTATGATAGATTAACAACAATTCATTGTTATAGATCAAGTTAAACATACAATCTCTCAATCATACATCTAACCTAACATGTGAAGATGGCCAATCCACAAGAATTAAACACAATAACAATGAAAAGCATAATTATACCAACAAAACCATGAAAGTCTACAAGATCAACATGAATTCATAAACAATTCATCAAAATCCTAAAACTAAAAAGTTCAGCCACTCATAGCTTGAAACAACATGTTTAAACAAAATAAACAAAGAAAGAGTGTAAAGAAAGGGAAACTCCACTGAAAAGGGGTTCTTCATTAAGATAGCACCGTCATGATCTCCTTGGCTCTCACGTTGGAATTCGAATGGCCCCACGACTATCTCGAACTCTTTTTCTCTTCCTTGCAACTAACTCATTCCTTGAACTCTTTTATGAACTCTCACTCAATTCTCTCCTTCTTGTGCCTCTTTGGTATGTAGATTGATAATTAGGACTGCTGAAAACCCCCAAAAATCTTTCCAAAAATAACTTCTTTTCATTTAAGATAACCTGGCGCCACAACACTATTGAAATTTTGAAGACGGTGCCGCGACGCTACGACTTCTGTCCCGCAGACCATGCTCTCGGGTTTTAGCATCGCGGCGCTGCCCCAATTTTTGCAACTTTGTGATTTTTTTCTCTTTTTCGCCGTATTCTTGCTCAATTTTGATCTTTTGGCCTTTTCTTCTAATTTTTCTCATTTTAACCTGAAAACCACTAGCAAACAAGTGAAATCTAATATAAACTCCCTTAATTTGAGGGAATAGAAAGCACTTTTTAAGTGCTTATCATCTTTCCTAACTGTAGCTTGTTGGTGCGTACCTCTGGGATCTGAAAATGGGAGGGTTACACTTGCAGGGATGAGTTAAGAGTTAATGAATCATTGGCCAAACAACGGTGGCTAATCTTTATAAGAATATGAGTTATTCTGGTATTAGAATTAGCTGAAAATTGTCTCATTTCAAAGAAGGAGTGGCTAATAACCCTTCGGTGGCTATTGCTTTAAACCTCTGAAGCATCGTTGCAAAAACTAAATCAATAGTTTAGTAGGATTTCTTTGATTGCTTGTTTTTGCTGAATTGATTGGATTACTTGCAATTTTGTTTACTTGTGTAATGGGTTAAGGCAAAGATAACTAAGAACGGTTAATTGTTTATAATTTCAGCATGTCTTCCTCAATCATTGCACTGCTTAAAAATGAAAAACTAACCGGTGAAACTACGCAACGTGGAAATCTAACCTGAATATGATTCTGGTTATAAATGATCCACGGTTTGTCTTAATGGAGGAGTGTCCTCCTATCCCCACTCATAATGCATCCCAATCTGTTAGAGATGCATATGACCATTGGACAAAGGCCAATGGCAAGGCCCGAGTCAATATCTTGGCGAGTCTGTCTGACATACTCAACAAGAAACATGAGGCCATGATGAATGCACGACAGATCATGGAGTCCCTCCAGGAAATGTTTGGACAACCGTCCTCACAGATCCGGCACGAGGCCCTTAAGTACGTTTATAATGCACGTATGAAGGAAGGCCAATCGGTGAGAGAACATGTTCTCAACCTAAGGGTCAAATTCAACATTGCTGAAATGAACGGTGTAGTCATTGACGAGCAGAGTCAAGTGTTTTTTATTCTAGAATCTCTTCTGAAGAGCTTCTTGCAATTCCATAGCAATACGGTTATGAATAAAATTATGTACACCATGACAACCCTCCTAAATGAGTTACAGACTTATTAGTCTCTTATGAAAAATAAGGGACCAATCGATGGATGGGCAAATGTTGCTCAATTCAAGAAGTTCCACAAGGATTCATCCTCTGGAACTAAGTCTGTTCCCTCATCTTCTGGTTCTAAGAAGATCTAGAAAAAGAAAGGAGGAAAGGGGAAGGCTGCCTCTGCTGGGAAAAACAAGGGTAAGGCCAAGGTGGCTGACAAGGGCAAGTGCTTCCACTGCAATGTGGATGGTCATTGGAAATGCAATTGCCCTAAGTACCTTGCTGAGAAGAAGAAGGAAAAAGCAGCTAAATATGATTTACTTGTTTTTAGAAACTTGTTTAGTGGAAAATTACTATAATGCTTGGATACTTGATTCGGGTTCCACTAATCACGTTTGCTCTTCTTTACAGGGAATTAGTTCCTTCCAGTAACTCAAGGAAGGTGAAATGACGCTCAAGGTTGGAACATGAGACGCCATTTCACCTCGTGCAGTGGAAGCTGCAAAGTTGTTTTTTGGAAATAGATTTTTATTTTATGAAAATCTATATATAGTTCCTGCAATAAAAAGGAACTTAGTATCTATTTCCTATTTAATTGAACAATTGTACTCAATTATTTTTTCTGTTAATGAAGCGTTCATTTTGAAAACTGGTGTACGTATTTGTTCTGCTAAACTAGAAAATAATTTATATGTGTTAAGACCAACTGAAGCAAAAGCAATTTTAAATCATGAGATATTTAAAACTGCTAATACTCAAACTAAAAGGCAAAGAATTTCTCCCAATAACAATAGTACTTATCTTTGGCATTTGAGATTAGGTCACATAAATCTTGATAGGATCGGGAGATTGGTAAAGAATGAACTTCTAAATGAGCTAGAAGATAACTCATTACCTCCATGTGAATCTTGTCTTGAACGTAAAATGACTAAAAGACCTTTTAGTGGAAAGGTTATAGAGACAAAGAACCTTTAGAACTCATATATTTGGATCTCTGTGGTCTAATGGAAGTAAAAGCTCGAGAAGGGTACAAAAACTTCATCTCTTTTATAGATGATTATTCGAGGTATGGTTACTTATACCTAATGGAACATAAGTCTGAAGACAAAGAACTTTTAGAACTCATATATTTGGATCTCTGTGGTCCAATGAAAGTAAAAGCTCGAGGAGGGTACAAATACTTCATCTCTTTTATAGATGATTATTCGAGGTATGGTTACTTATACCTAATGGAACATAAGTCCGAAGCACTTGAAAAGTTCAAGGAGTATTAGGCATAAGTTGAAAACCTATTAGGTAAAAGAATTAAAACACTCCGATCTGGTTGAGGTGGAGAGTAGATGGATTTAAGATTCCAGAACTATTTGATAGAACATGGAATCCAATCCCAACTCTCAGTACTTGATACACCTCAACAGAACAGTGTATCAGAAAGGAGAAATAGAACCTTGTTAGACATGGTTTGTTCGATATTGAGCTATGCTTGATTGCCTAGCTCATTTTGGGGGTATGCAGTAGAGACTACAGTTCATATCTTGAAACAATATTTCCTCGAAGAGTGTTTCTGAAACATCTTTCGAGTTATGGAGGGGACGTAAACCTAGTTTCCGCTACTTCAAAATCTAGGGTTGTGCTGCACATGTGCTAGTAACAAATTCTAAGAAATTGGAACCTCGTTCAAGATTATGTCAATTTGTTGGTTACCCTAAAGAAACGAAAGGTGGTCTCTTCTTCGACCTACAAGAAAACAAAATATTTGTATCGACAAATGCTACATTTTTGGAAGAAGACCACATGAGAGGTCATAAACCACGAAGCAAAATGGTATTAAATGAAGCTACTGAAGAGTCAACAAGAGTTGTTGATGAGACTGGTCCTTCATCAAGAGTTAATGAATGAGTCAGTACTTCTAGTCTGTCACGCAGTGGGAGGGTTGTATCACAACTTAACTGTTACTTAGGTTTAACTGAAACTCAGGTCATCATGCCAGACAATGGTGTTGATGATCCATTGTCCTATAAACAGACAATGAATGATGTAGACAAGAACCAATGGATCAAAGCATAGATCTTGAAATGGAGTCTATGTACTTCAATTCAGTACGGGAACTTGTAGATCCACTTGAAGAGGTTAAACCCATAGGGTGTAAATGGATCTATAAGTGAAAGAGAGATGTACTACAGACCTTCAAAACTAGACTTGTAGCAAAGGGTTCCACCCAAAGGGAAGAGGTTGACTATGAGGAAACTTTTTCCCTGTTGCTATGCTTAAGTCTATAAGAATTCTCTTATCCATAGCCTCATATTATGACTTTGAAATTTGGCAAATGGATATCAAGACTGCTTTTCTGAATGGCATTCTTGAAAAGAGTATCTTCATGTCTCAGCCCGTGGGGTTCATAGCCCAAGGTCATGAGCAAAAAGTTTGCAAGCTAAATCGATACATTTATGGGTTGAAACAAGCATCCAGATCTTGGATTATTAGGTTTGATACTGCGATTAAATCTTTTGGTTTTGAACAAAATGTTGATGAGCCTTGTGTATACAAGAAAATAATCAAAAGTAAAGTAGCTTTCTTAGTACTTTATGTGGACAACATCCTACTCATTGGGAATGATGTAGGATATCATACTGATGTTAAAAATTGACTGGCAGCCCAATTCCAAATGAAAATTTGGGAGAGGCACAATATGTACTTGGGATCCAAATCATTAGGGATCACAAGAATAGAGGGCCTTGTCTCAAGCACCTTATATCGACAAAATGTTGACTCGATATTTGATGCAGAACTCTAAGAAGGATTTATTACCTTTCAGGCACGAGTTCATTTGTCTAAGGAACAGTGTCCTAAGACACCTCAAGAAATTGAAGATATGAGATGTATTCCCTTTGCCTCAACTGTGGGCAGCTTAATGTATGCTATGCTCTGCACTAGGCCAAACATTTTTTATGTAGTGGGAATAGTCAGTAGGTACTAATCCAATCTAGGGTTAGACCACTAGACTGCGGTTAAGAACATCCTCAAGTATCTTAGGAGAATAAGGGACTACAAGCTGGTGTATGGAGCTAAGGATTTGATCCTTACGGGAGACACCGACTCTGGTTTTCAAACTGACAAGGATTCTAGGAAATCCACGTCAGGATCAGTGTTCACCTTAAACGGAGAGTTGTAGTATGGCGTAGCATCAAGCAAGGATGCATTGCAGACTCTACTATGGAGGCTGAGTATGTAGCTGCTTGTGAAGCAGCAAAGGAAGCAGTCTGGCTCAGAAAGTTCCTAAATGATTTGGAAATCGTTCCAAACATGAAATTGCCCTTCATGTTATACTGTGACAATAGTGGAGCAATAGCAAACTCTAAAAAGCCTCGCAGCCACAAACGAGGAAAACATATTGAGAGGAAGTATCCCTTATACGGGAGATTGTGCAATAAGGAGATGTGATCGTCACAAAAATCGCTTTGGAGCATAACATTGCTGATCCATTTACGAAGGCTCTCAAGGCTAAAGTGTTTGAGGGTCATCTAGAAAGTCTAGGTCTGCGAGATATATACATTGTGTAATCTAGGGCAAGTGGGAGATATGTAATAGGTATATGGATGCCCTAGTTTATTGTATTTACTTACTTACCATTCTCATTTCTCTTTATGCACAACCCACTAGAGTTTTAGTTCAAGTGGGAGCTTTTTGGGTTTTATGCCTTCAAACTTGTAGATTTTAAATGTAATAATTTGACCATAATTAAATCGTTAATAAAGAGTTATTGATGTGTTACTTCAATAAGTGTTAGTGATTGTTTTTGTTTGTTTTGTCTTAATAACCCTAAATCCAATAAACTAATATCCTAGGCTGTTTTATAAGTCTTAAACTGTATGTGGGGACATATGGAGGTCAATGTTCAAGATACAGTCTAAAGGGTCTATGGTATAGGGACAAGGTTGGGTACCTTATCCTGGTGACACTATGGATACGACCCACTTTGTATTTGATACAAATGCAATGATCTAACGCGTTCGTGTAGGTGACATGCGAGTGGAGGTATCCTATGCAATGAGTTTGCATTAGACTGACCATGAAATAGTAATCACTAGATATAACTCTGTTAACTAGTTAGGTTTCTATTTCAATAGGATGACCTAGGCAACTTAGTCTTAATCTTGAGTATATTATGAAATCCTATCCACGAGGGATTGTCCTTTGATTTGTATGGGTGAGAGTGGTCGTTTGCCGACTCAATATGCCTACCATCTTAAGGACAAGATTGAGTGGGGAGCTGGGGACATAATTATACAAGATGAAATTCATTCATTCTCATTTTTAGAGTAAGTAGATAAGTGTTCCCTTAAGTGGGGTCTCCGGGACTCCAACAAAGGGTCGTACCCTCTCACTTTCCTGAGAAGGGTTTTTGTTTAATAGTTGGACTATAAACAGATTGTTCATTAGAGGAGCACTAGTACTTAAGGATTTAGAAGTAACTTAGGGGTAAAATGGTAATTTGATCCTGCGGGTGTTACGAACACTTGTGAAGGACTAATTTTCTATTATTGGTTTATATCCACGGACACAGAAATACATGTGCAGTGAGAAAAGTGCAGCTGTTGGTCTTTAATAAAATGTACCCACAATTAACTACTATTTATTAATGTGGTTAATGAGTTTAGTTGATTAATCTCATATCGTTGGAGCTTTTGATCTGTAGGTTCATAAGGTCCCCTTGCTAGCTCACTATGAACCAACAACGATCAACTATGTTGAAAGAAAAATTTAAAAACTTATGAGGAAAAATATTATTTGTATTGGATACAATTATTTGAATGTGATTCAAATTATAACTTTATAATATGAAGAATTAATTTATTTAAATATGATTCAAATAATTAATTATTTATTTGGATAAAGTTCATATAAATAAATAGAGGGAGATTTAATTAATTGATTTGACTTAGATTTAAATAATTAATTATTTAATTTGGGTGAGATCTAAATCAAAGATTTTGCATAAAATAAATATTTAAATAAGATTTAAATATTTTAAACCATTTAATATGAGATATTATTTTGGTAGATATTTATTAATATTGGATATTATTAAATATTTGATTTAAAATCTTTACAGATGGTTTATCCTAATAGGATTAGGAGTAACCAATAGTGTTCTATAAATAGGGCCCTTGGGAGCCTTCATAGAACACACTCTCTAAGGGAATAATCTTTACGATTACTCTAAAAAATCTTCCTCTACTTATTCTCGCATTCTTAGAAAAATTCTAAGAAAATTCTTCTTCCCATTCTTTCAAAGAAGCGGTTCCCACAAATCGGATCCTTGCTAGAGTCATAATGAGGAAGATCTCTTGAAGGAAGACTACAAGGAGAAGACTATTGGTTCGAGAATTATAGATTAGAAATGCATGATGCTTAACCTTTTCTTTACTTTTTTGTATTTTTAATTCTTTCAATAAATCAAAGAATGCGATCACACGCTTCTGTCGGGATTCAATTCCCTTCAAAAACATCCTTAGTTAGGGTGCAATAATCTCGGCACACCCAACATCGAATATCCTTAACTGTGTGGAGTTATCTCAACACAACAACATTAATCATACCTTTATGTGCACATAGATATCATATTCTGGGTTGCCCGTATACCTTCTCGAATCCTTCAGTACCGGGTCCCATATACAAGATTTTGGTCACCCACATGTCTTCTCCGTGTCCTTCAACATTGGGGGCTATTTCTATACTCAGGTTACCCATATGCCTTCTCCGAGTCCTTCAGCATTGGAAGCCTTTTCGAAAACATAATTCATAAGCAACATGCTTTGAAAATAACATAATAAAAATTCACAAGTTTACGACGTCTCAAATCTTCACAATTCATTATCAAACATCATGTTTCCATAAAATCATAGGTTAATAAATAGCGTGCCTTTCGTAAAACTCGTTTAGCAACTAACATGCTTCAAATAATTTCCAATGTAAAACACATAAAACCCACTTACATGGAAACATATGCTTTCTTTCAAGTAAATAATCATCGTAGCACATTAAAACTCGTGAAAACATAAACATATAAACATGTTTCCAACCATAATCATATATCATGAAAACTTTGTATAAAGTAAGCTCATTTTGAATAAAATTGTCACTCACAACTTGTCCCGGGCCCTTAATGAATTATATGCCTTTCCTAGCTCCTCTCGGCCTGAAGTGGTTTAATTCTCTTTGTTAGATTCCTTAAAATTCCCTTTAGAATAGCAATTAGGCCTTTAAACATTGATTTTCTATTCCTACTGAGACTAAACTTCATAAGAAAATTCATTAATGAACGAGATTCAGGCAACCAGCGAGACTAGACTAGAGAAATCATGAAACCATCGAAACTTTACTAGAGAGAACGTCAACTAGCGAGATTTACCTGACTAGTGAGACCAATGAGACGTAGTGAGATTTGTGAGACAAAAAGCGACCAGTGACACCAGTGGGATTTGTCTCGCTCCACACCCCAGTGTCCCTGTTCTTTCCCAACGAAACCTGTCTCACACAGTTTCAGTCTTCGCTTCTAACTGCTAAAAGTAGCATTTTCAGTCAGAATTAGAATTTCCTGCCTCTTACATACTTGTAGAGAAATGAGTTTTCTAGCTCACCTCCAAATTGCAGGGTCTATCTCCCCTTCGTTCGTTGGATATTCCAATTTTACTCCGCCTTGCTCCAGATCACTCGAGAAATCCGCATTAATTTCCACCTATAATTAAACCAGTTTCTCTTCACATTCAGCTCAACCATCCTTCTCAAAAGTTGCTAAGGAATGAATTAACTCAGTAACCTTAAATTTTCAACCTCAAACTCGGTGTCTTCAGCTCGTTATCCTCCAAATACCAGACCTTGCACAGATTGCGCGAGCACCAAACTAATCTCGATTCTACTTCAACTTTCACCACGATTTCTTCCAGAATTCCACTCCAATTTACCTTGGTCGTCTTCTTCTTGCTCCCTTTGATGCCAAGTTGAGAGATGGAGTCGGTTTGAGGTTTAGAAAATGAGAATGTCGGCAGCTCAATGAACTAAATTATATTAACATTAAACCGACAACCATCCCTACTTTCTTTTCCTTTTTCTTTTTCTTTTTCTTCTTCTTTTTTTTTTTTTTTTTGTCCTTTTCTTCCACTTTCTTTCTTCTTCTCTTTCTTTTCTTTCTTTTCTTTTCTTTTTCTTTTTAAATAAATCTTCATTATTAACAATTACACAATAATTATAATAACACAAAATCCATAATAATATCTCTTCACTTCGGTTCGACCAATGACACTCTTCTTAAGTCTTATATATATTCTAATTGTTATGTCAAAATAAATTCCATGCTCGATTTAGGATTCAACTTACCAAAAATATGCTCGACTTTCCTTTACTTCTCCTTTCGATCTACACGAAAGAAAGCAAATAAGTCCACAACGATATTACGTACTTAGATTAGGTGCTTAGAAATGAAAGTAGGGTTTACATAAGCTTCTCCAAACTCAATTTGACCTGTAATATCAATTAAGAGACATTAGATCATCTCCTTGAGGTTCCCGCACTTCCCATAATGCTTAAAGTCCATCCACATTGGTTTAAATTAACTTAAATTTCACTTATTCCTTCACCATTGCCATTTAAGGACCTTTTTGCAAAAGTTCCAAAAATTTCCTAAAATACCCAAAAATCAGCTTATTCAAAACTACCCATTTTGAGGCAAAAAAATTCAAGAAAATATCAATTAGGCCTCAAAAATGCTCACCAACACCAAAAAAATGGTCGTGGGCATGCAACATGGGCAGTAGGTGGGTGTGGGTGGGCGGGAGAGAGCGTGGGGCATGCGTGGGTGGTCGTTGGAGGTGTAGGCAGCAGTTGATGGGCATGGGCAACAACTCCTTCACAGGGGCGTGCAGTGTGAGCATGGGCGTGGGCATCGTTTGCCTCAAAAGACATGAAGACAAGGGCGACATCTGCCACACAGGGTATGCAGACACTACATGGGCGTGGGCGGCAGCCTGGGCTACTATCTTCAACCTAATTCCCTGTTTTCCACTTGATTTTTCAGAGCTCCAAAATACCTTTTTCAATCAAATAAACTCCAAATAAATTTTATGGAACTCAAGAGGAACCTATTAACTTACTTACCAAGAAATTTGGGCGCTTAAAACCTCCCCAAACACCCTTGAATAACTCCTCAAACTCAAGTGCTCTGGTTTACCCAGTTTCAGCGACAACCTCCATTTCAACTTTTCTCAAGCTTTCCGAATTTGATTCACTTCAGCAGTCCTAGGGTAGATTTCTGACTAGCTTTTATTTGATGCAAAAATGGCAGAAATGGCACAAGGAAATCGGGAGAACCAAACCTTTCTTTCAGCTGCTTGCTTCCAGTTGAAGCTGCTATTTTTTCCCTCCAATCAAATTTGCCATCCAGCTGCTTGAACTTCAACATGACACTTACTCTTTTCTCCTCATCCTCATCACTCTAATAAAAGTTATCTCTTTTAAATTTAATTTAATTAATTAATCTATTCATTTATTTAGTTATCCTTATTTAATTGATCTACTTGGACTTAGAAAAATTCTCCAACACTTAGAAAATTTTTTGAACTCTCAGCCACTTTTTCTTTTAATCACATGCAATTGGCTACATTCCTTTTTCCCTTCATTAAAGGCTAAATGAAAATTATGCTTACTTAAGCAATCACTAGAATTTCCATTTGAATTTAGGTTCACTTAAGCCAACTCAAGCCAACATTTGACCATTTGTTTTTAACTTGAACTTAAGCAAAGGAAAACAAGAATTAGGGCTTACAACGTGTGAATCAGGAAGGGGGCTATCAAAGCCAAGTGTGCGGGAGCTCGACGCCCAGCCCGAATATGTGTGTGCAAAGACGTGTGCGTGCCTGTGTCTTTGGAGGTTAGCAAAGCCTGTGCGTGCGTGATTGGAGGTAGGGGGCTATGCGAGAGCTGACAGCCAGTGTGGTGTCCATGTGTGCGCAGCAGTGTGCTTATGCATGAGTTGCCACAAATGAGGGGCTGAGCAGATAGTGTGTGTGTTGTGCGTGGTTGAGGTGCCCGCCTAGTGATGCGCACTTTCCGTGTTAACCGCAAGTATGCGGGTCAAGTTATAATATAAGACGGTTAAGTCCGAATATCGTTCCACTGAGGATCCAATTGTGAAGTTTAAGTTACTTAGCTATTCTATAATTGAATCAATTTTATTTGAGGATTAGAATTTAAGTTGTGATTTTGGAAACAAAGCTTAAAAGGAAAGCAAGTAATTAAGAAACACAAGAATCAAAGAGAGTTCTAGGGTAATGAATCCTTGTTTACTTCATTATGCAATATTCCAGGGTTCATGGATTTCATTGCAATTCATATGCTTAAGTCTAGAAACATAAATCCAAGTTATTTTCTCTCAAAAACAACGTTTTCTCATGCAACTCAATTGATTACTAATTTCTTGAAACCATTACAAATTACATGGCATTAAGAATAGTCTTTAGCAATTTTCATTGTTAACCTAACTATTTTCATGAGAGATTAACAACAATTCTTTGTATAGATCTAGTTAGACATACAATCTTTCAACCATACATCTAACCTAACATTCAAACATGGCCATTCAACAAGAATTTAAGCATAATAACAAAGAAAAGCATAATCATTACAACAAAACCATGAATAGTCTACAATATCAACATAACTTCATAAACAATTCATCAAAACCCTAAAACTAAAGAGTTTAGCCACTCATAGCTTTAAGCAACATGTTCACAACAATATAAACAAAGAAAGAGTGAAAAGAAAGGGAAACTCTACTGAAAAGAAGCTCTTGATTGAGGAGACACCGTCAAGATGTTCTTGGTCTTCACGTTGGAACTCGAACGGCACCACGACTCTCTCTCGAACTCTTTTCTCTCTTCCTTGCAGCTAACTCACTCTTTGAATTCTCTAATGAACTTTCTCTCATTTCTCTTCTTTTTGTGTCTCTTGGTGTATAGATTGGTGATTAGGGCTACTGAAAACCCTCCAATTTATAGAGTTGGCCACCCAAAATTCTTTCCAAAAATATATTCTTCAAAGTAGGAAAGATGGCGCCACGGCGCCGTAGAATAGCGCCGCTGCGCTGACCATCATTGAAGGATGGCGCCGCCGCGCTGCTAGATGTCGCTGTCGCGCTGTGCGTTATAATTTCCTACCTTCGGCGCCATGCCGCAGCGCCGCGGCGGAGCTGCTACACTGAAGTCAGGGGTCGCTCTCGGGAAAAAACACTTTTCTTCTCTTTTTCGCTGGATAAACTCCCTTAATTTGAGATAATAGAAAGTACTTTTCAAGTGCTTTTCACCTAGAGCTAGCTTGCTACACTTAGAATTTTAAGGACTCTATTGGGCGTTCGTGAGTTAGTTTGAGATTAGTCTTGATCTTAAAAGTCTAAATGGCTTAAGTTATGATTTAAGGAAGTTATAAAGAAGCATAATTAAATAAGTTTAATTATTTTCGGGCCAAGAAGAGTTCTGAGAGGTCTATAATCCACTTAGAGCCCGAGTAAAGGAGTGAGTGACAGTTTTATTAAATAAGCATTATTTCCTAAATGTTTTCCTTATGAAATATGAGTTTGGAAAGCATGATGAATACTTGTTTTCTTACAAGTTTTCTCTATTAAGAATGAGTTTACAAGCATGATTTGTACATGAGTTTACTAAGCTTGCAAAGCATGTTTAGTTGTTATCTAAAGCTTATAAAAGCATGTTTATTTAATAATAGCTTGAGAACTTTAAAAGTTTTCCATGGTTTTGTGTATGTTGAACTAATTACTTTTAAAGCATGCTTGTATTCTTAAAATGTTTTAAAAAGGACCCAATGCTAAAGGACAGTAAGATGACATATGAGCAACCTTGATATTATTAAGGAACTCAATGCTGAAGGACAATGAGAAGACATTTGAGTATCCTTGGGACCCAGTACTGAAGGACATGTAGGAGGTACTTGGGTAGCTCGAGATCTAATTATTCCTATGTGCACATAGAGAGAGTTGACACTATTGTGATTACTCCACTTCAGCTAAGGATTTTTTCGACGTTTGGAGTGTTGAGCTTCCTCCACCTCAACTAAGATTACTTTAAGCTCAAAGAATATGTTTGATGAGATTCACTAAGTCTATTTCCTGATGATTTTTTTAATTGTTTTACTCAAAGCTTGAGCATGAGTTTTATGTTAAAAGTATGTTTTTAAGTATTATATCACTCACTAGGCAACCTAGCTCACAATTTTCCTTGAATTTTCTTTCTTTCAGGTAGCGAGCAAGTTCGCGGTGCTTACCAAGCCTCGTCTGATCCAACTACATCACCTTAGTTATTAGATTTTCTTATATGGACTCGTACTTAAAACATGTTTGTATTGTGCATAAGGGGTGGAGTTTGTGAGAGTGTGAATATGGTCTGTATTTGGATGTTATGAGAATGTTTCTCAGTTTGAAAGTTAAGTAAATTACTTATGGATTATGTATGTTTATGAGAAAGTTAGTATCTGTTGATTATTATCTGTCTATCAGGTGCTGTATGTTTATGAGTTAAGGAAGAGTACAAGTTTGACAGTAAGTGTCATAAAAGGGTCGATACTTGTTGTCCTCCCGTTCTTTCCTAGGTTAAAAGGGTACTTAGGAGAGGGTGTGACATTGCTAGTCTTGCTAGTTAACCTGGTAACCAGTTTATAACTAACTGATAACATAGAATTCAAACACAACAAATGAACTTCTCAAACTTATAAACAAATGTACAACCATACTTATTTACATTCGACCATAATTACGACACTTGATTTCCCTCGAGTCTTAGTCTATATGTACATGTTCAACTTAGGTTTCATATCATACAAGAAATTAAACAACTCCAAGATCTATAGTAGCATTAGACGAGATTGGGTAGGCTAAGCACTGTGAACTCGCTCGCTACCTAGAAGATAAGAAAACATAAAGAAAATTGTGAGCTAGGTTGCCTAATGAGTGATAGAGTACTCTAAAATAGCTTACAAATACTTTGATAACAAAGATCTATAAAACAAAATCATTTTGAGTCATAACATTTAATCACAAGAAAACCATAGTTAGAAAGTTCACAAAAACATAGTTTTCTTTAACATCATTTAACCTTAGTTGAGGTAGAGTAAGCTCGATACACTCAACGTAAAAAATAATCCTTAGCTTATGAAGAGTAATCTCAATACAATCAGCATCACCTATAAGCCCTAACTGTCACACCCTCACCCAGATTACCCTACAACCTAGGTTCAGGCGTGAGACCACACGTACACATCCTGGGAATTCATTTAAATCATCCATAACCTAACAACTCAGTTATGCCAATCAGCGGAAACTATAACCACTTAATAGTGCTAAATGGACATTTCAACTAGAAGTTTCATTTTCTAAAAGTTTAAGTTTACAAACACTGATTCTCTCTCATGGACATGCATATATACAAGAAGTAGAAATACAAAAAGTGGTTACAAGTCTCTAGGAGGAACACCAAAAGTTCTATGCCCAGACGAGGTGCTCTTCTAGTTAGGCGATTGGATCGCGCTCGCTACCTGAGGCATCAACAACAAACAAACAAACAAACAATAAGTGAGCCTAAGCCCAGTGAGTGGCTAACAACAAGAATATGTATCATATATCCAAACAATACAAACAATAATCACAACATATCACTATTACGCCTACTTTCAATTACTCAACCCGTGCCTTCACTCAACGTCCCTCAGCACGTATGCCTTCATACCAGGTCCCTCGGCATTTTGGCATTCCCGTGCCTTCGTATATATATTCCCTCGGCACTAACATATCATTTAGCATGCTATCTATTCCCTGTGCCTTCACCCTTGGTCCCTCGGCACCACTATTCATTGTCATTCACTCACTTAACTTATTCCGTATGCCGTCACCTTTGGTCCCTAGGCATACCATTCAAACTTTTATCATTTCAGCACCTTCACCTACGGTCCCTCAGTGCTAAGCCATACGTCTCATACTGGACTTCCATATGCTTTCGCCTATGGTCCCTCAGCTATGGAGTCCATCTTTCTCCACTCAAGTGCCTTCACATCCTGTCCCTCAGCACTGAGTGTATTATATCATCTTTCCTCATGCCTTCACTTCTAGTCCCTCGGCATTGAGCTCTCATACTTAACATAATCATCACTTCCATCCAACCAATCATATAGTCATATAAACATCATAAAGAAGCATATATACACACCACATACAAAAAAATATAACATATCAATGTCATAAATCACTATGCACAAGAAAATAGAAACCACTCACAAATTGTCCTTCGTCCCAAATGGGTTATATGCCTTCCCGACCTCTTCTTGGCCTGTAACATAGAGTTTCCATGTTAAATTCCTTAACACTTCCTTCTTCATAACTCATGTATGCATAATTCCTTTTTCCATACGTTAGTTTCTTCTCTTTTCCTTACCATTTCTATGCTACATACCAACTTGCTATGTATATCTTTAGTAGAATCAAGCAAGGAGTACCTTAGGAGGTAAACTTGGCCAATTCTTCACTGGTTTATCTCTCCCTTGCGTTTAGAGCAAGGCTGTCCTGCTGTCTTTACCAAGTTTCCTAAGACAGCTTGATATCTTCTTCTTTCCTTTCACTTCTTGCTATCAAAATCATGCATTTTAATTAGAATCAAAACTTCTTTCCTTCTAAAAACTTGTGGAGAAAGGAGTTTTCTGTCTTACCTCAAAATTTCATGGAGTTCCTCCTTTCCGTTTAACAGATATAACAACTTTTCTCCATACTGCCCAGATTTCACAGCAAAGCTGCACCAGTAGCTTCTCTTTAGATTTTCGCATGATTTCAAGCTATATCAATCGAAATACCCTTCATGAAAGTTGTTAAGAATTGAGTTAACTTGCTTACCTCAAAATTTCAGCTAAAATCTCGTTCTCGTTAGTGAGATATTCTCAAAATACCATGCCTCGCTCCAATCGTTCGACAGCAGATAAGTGTTCTGCTCTCTCCTTCAAAAATGGTGGAAACCCTCACTTTCTTCTCTGTTTTCTTCTTCTCGACCCTTCAGCTATGAAATAACACCGTTTTAATCCTCTGGTTTTGTTAAAATAATAATTAAATGGTCGAGTTTATCCTTTAACTCAGTTAACCGACTTACTTTGTCTAGAAACTTCACGCCGGCCCGAGAATTTGCCCAAGTCCATTCACACATTGAAGTTCCAGACGCAGCGCCATAGACTTGACACAGGCGCCTCTCATGCATGCGTTACTCCACTTCCTGATGCTTCGACGCATGATATCTCATCGCCAACTCTCGATCATTCCTTAGCGCAGCACAATACTTTCGTCGCACTGCACTATTAGCGTCAGTCATCGCATCGCATAGGGGGAGGTTTCTTCGACGCATGGTCCACCATCACTAATGCATAGTATACTTCTTCCGTCAACGCATGGCATCTCTTGGGAGTTTCTGTTGAACACTTAAACATATTTCATATTTTAACCAAGGCGCCTCTGTTCACCGCATGATTCGTCATGCCCTTGACAATTTTCCTCGGCGCCTAAACTTTACTGTCAACGCATGGCTCTCTTCACTGGCCTCCAACGCATAGCCCCTTACCGACGCCTATCATTACACATACCCAAAGTTACCATCTTTCATAACTTAAGTATAAGTTAGGATGCGTTGCTTACACTAACTCTTATTTTTTTCCCTTTGCTTAAGTTCAAGTTAAAAACAATGGTTAATAGTTGGCTAGGGTTGGCTTGAAGGAGTATAAATATAAGTGGTATTCTAGTGTATGTCTAAGTAATTATGATTTTTCCATTAGCTTTTAATAAGGAGTAAAGGGATGGAGATAATGGTGTATTTGATCAAGGAATTTTGGGTTGAGACTTAGGAAAAATTTTGGTAAGTGTTGGGAGTTTCTCAAGTCAAAGTAGGTCAAGGGTTGAATTTAATTATGGAAAATTAATAATTAAAAGAATAAATATTAAAATATATTAAAATAATTATTTTAAGGGAAATAATATTTAATTTGGATGGTTAAGATGAGAAGAAAAGAGGTTGAGCCACGTTGAAGCAAAGGGCTTTGTGGCCAAAGGTGATTGGTTGGACTGGGCAACAACTTGGTCCAGAAGAAAGCAACTCAATGTAGACGTCTGCTCTCCCAATTCACTCGTGCCATTCTGGCCACTTTTGGACCAGAAGAAGCTCTGTGAGTCAAGATTCTAACCTAGGGCTGCCAAATCAATTTGAAGTCGGGAAGGTTGACAAAACTTGAAAATATTGAAGATTGTCACTTAAACCGAGCAAACTAGACGAGTTAGCTTTGAGGAATTTTTCAAGGGTGCTTAGGAAGGTTTTTGGAGGCCAATCTATTTGGTAAGTCGGTTAACAGGTTACTCTGAGTTCCATAAAATTTATTTAAAGTTTATTTGAAAGGAAAAGGTATTTTGTAGCTCTGAAAAATCGGGTTCAAAACAGGTGACTGCTGGTCGAAGTCAGCTGGTATTTGCCCAGCACTGTTGCCACGCTTGCTCACCCTCAGCCCCATACATATGCTGCTAGAGCCCTCACCTGCATGCCTTGTGTGGCAAGCCACACCCACGGTTGCCAGTGCCCACGCCCATGCCCACGGTTGCCAGCCCCAATGCCGACACCCACGCCTATGCCTGTGCCTGTGCTTGTGCTTGTGCCTGTGTCCACGCCCACGCCCCTACTAGCACCCCAGGCCCACCAGCTGCCCACCTTGGGTGCCTACAGCCACTTTGGGTATTTTTGGACATTTTTGGACTCTAATTGATATTTTCTTGAATTTTTAGCCTCAAAATGGGCAATTTTGAATATTAAGCTGACTTTTGGACATTTTAGGAAATTTTGATAATTTTTTGCAAAAATGTCCCTAAAAGGCAAAAATGATGAAATAGGTGGAGATTAAGCCTGATATGGACAATGTGGATAGAGTTTCGCTAAATGAGGATTGTGAGGACTTCAAGGAGATGACTTAATGTCTCTCAATTGATGTTTCAGGTCAAATTCGTTGGAAAAATCTATAAGCCTCAAGAATCAGGCCCAAACTATGAGTGACACCTGTTTTCTTTAAAAGGATTTCATTTATAATTTCTAGTCATGATTTCTTATGAAATGTGATCTCTTGATGTTTTGCTAAACGTTGAGCATGGTTTACTGTCTAATACTTGATTTTATGGCATGAAGAGCATGTTTTATCTATTTTCTCATGTTTAGAGAAGCATGTTAAAATGATGCTAATTACTGAGAAATGTTTTGGTTTTTCTATGGAATGTTTTATGATGAACTGTTTATTCAAAACATACATATGTTCTTAAAATGTTTTCTAATGGTCCCAATGCTGAAGGACATTGAGGAGGCATATGGGTAACCCTGTGATATTGGAGGAACTTAATGCTGAAGGACGTTGAGAAGGCATTTGAGTATCCTAGGGACCCAGTACTAAAGGTGTCACAACCCATCCCGAACTACCCTCCCGTAGCCCGAGACGGAGCGTGAAGACAGTAGTCATCAATTTTCTGGTCGACTCCCACTGTCAAACTTCCTTTATATTTAAAAAAACTAATACTTTGCTAAATAAGCATTTATTATAGGCAGCATAGGCAAACATTGCACATTTGAACTAAGGGAACATGTTCATCAAACTTCTTAAAATCATATGAAAAGCATGCTTAGAAAGCTTATAAATCATCATAGAAAATCATGCGTTTAACACGACATTATGTCGGAAAATTCTTAAAGAAATATTTATTGTCACTCACTCCTTTGATTGAGTCCCTAATGGTTTGTAGACCTTGTACAACTCTTCTTGTCTTGAAATTAAAAATCATTCCCTTTATTAGACTTCTTTTTAAGTCATTTAGTCTTATCTTAAGCCATTAACATCCTTAGATCAAAGTTAGACTTGAAATAACTCACCAACACTAACCGGGCTAACTAATTCCTTGAGTAGAATGTGTTGCAATTAGGCAAGCAACTTGGCCACACACTCGCCCACTGCCCAGTCACTAATGCCCACAACATAGCACAGACGCTACATTGTGCGACAACTCCCACACACTCAGATAGCCCCATACCCGTAGACACCACCATTGTACAACAACTCCCGCATACCCGTACAGCCTCACTACCTCACAGGCACGTACACACATGTTGGGTGTAAGTCCTACTTTCATTCTCAACATTCTTAGGAGAGATGGCAAGCAAGTAGTCAAGTAGTGTGTGGTAAGTGTGGCTGACAAGAAAGATGGTTAAGTGTTGGAGCATGGAAGACCTTGAGTAGCCAAGCTCCAAGAATGTGTGTGATGCAAGCTTAGTATGTTGAGAGGTTGGGCTGAAGGATGTGCCTTGCTTGGTGAAGGATGCATTCATGGTGAGCTTGGTTAAAGGCTTTGATGCGTTGCTTGATGGGCAAGTTGGGCTAGGCGTCCATGAGCTTGGATTCGTTGGTTAAGGTTAGTAAGAGGGGCGGATGCATGATGGCTATGCATCCAAGTCGACGACCATCGACTAAGGGGGTTGCGTGCAATGTGTAGCCGAGAAGAGTAGCTAACTAACCTCAAAAGCATGCTCAAACTATGCATGGAGAAATTTTGCCCATGGTTGCGTCCACCATTCCTTCTTGCTTAAGCAAAATTGATACTTAAGTATTAACTAAACGTGATCAGGTGTCAAAATTGAGTTAAGTGCGGCATGGCTGGCATGCAAGTAGGAGGTGGCAAGCTAGGATTTTGCATGCAACTTTCTGTAAAGGCTATAAATAGAAGGGTTTGGCATATGAGACTGGTGTGTACAAACTACTCAGGCTATTTGCGAGTTTCTTCGACCAAATTGTCCTAAATTGAGTCTAGTTTTATTGAGAGGGCTGCTGAAAGGAAACTCATTGAGGAAAAACTCAGATTTCATCAGCAACTCAAGCTTGCTCATGTTATCGGGTAAACTGGAGCAAAGCGGAAAGATTTAGTGATATCTGGTGGAAAAAAAGGAGTTAGAGGCTAAAATTTTGAGGTAAGCTATCCAAGACAATTATCTATAAGTTTGTAAGAGGAAGCAAGTCTAACTTTGGCTAGAAATATTACTTTTGGTAGCTGGAAGTGAACATAGTGTGTTTGAGACTCTCGGATGTGTGTTGGAAGAAGTTGTGCACATAGACAAGCTAAGGCAGTGGTCGAAAGTCAGAATCTATTGAGGTTATTTTACGTGTTTTGGACGCCCAAGAGGTAGGCCGACACGCCACTGGCCATACGGGCATGCACACTGATGAGTGAGGTGTGCTGCTGTTAGTGTGCAGACTATGGGGGCAAGATATGTCTCACTGATGAGCAGGGGGTGGCGTTGCATGCGTCCAGGGTTTGAGTGAGACAAGTCTCGCTGAGACGCACGACACAGGTATCGAAAGATGTGTGCGCCCTGCCTCTTTTGAGGTTACTTCGGCAGTAGGTGTGCGGGGACTGCCGCCCACGAGGGGTAGTGTGTGTGAGGCAGTGGCTGGGCATGCAGGACAGCGTGCCTGTGCGATGATTTCCTCACATTTGAGGTTAGGCAGGCTAAGTGAGCATGCTGCAGGGCTGTTGGACACTTTAGCTGGTTTTTGCTTGTGGGTGAGCCTTTTTGAGCTAAATTTTAATAGTAAAGACCCAATTGACTTAAGTTATGCCATGAAGGGAATTTTAAGAATATTTGACAAAGGAATTAATTTATTCCAGGTCGAGAAGTGCAAGGGGAAGCATATAACCCACTAAGAGCCTAGGACAAGTTGTGAGTGACATAATTTCATCTAAAATGATTTATACTCTCGATACTTCTAGTATGCTCGGTTTATTATCAAATATGACATTTTTGGCATGAGTTGAATTATAAAGCATGTGTTTTTTCAAATGATTTTGAACATGGTTTTACATGATTTTGAGCATGATGCTTTATGATACCAAGCTTTGTGAAAAGCATGCAGTTTGAGAAATACTTTGAGAATTCTGAAGAATTGTTTATCTCATATTTATAAATGATTTAATTATTAGAAATCATGCTTTATTTTCAAAAAATGGTTCTCAATGTCGAAGGACATAGAGGAGGAATATGGATAGCCTTAATGCTATATATTGGGACATTGGTACTGAAGGACTTGAGAAGGTACACGGGCAGTCTGGGAATAAATTCCTATGTGCACATAGAGGGAAATTCGACGTTGTTGTGTTGAGATTACTCCACACAGGTAAGGTTATTCGACGTGGGATATGTTGAGATTACTCCATCCCAACTAAGATTGTTTTCAATGTTGGGAGTGTTGAGATTACTTCACCCCTACTAAGGTTGTTTTCGACGTTGGGCAGCTTTGAGTTTACTCCCCCTCAACTAAGAAAATCTTTTGAAAATATGCAAATATTTATAAGCTTCCAAAAGCTTTACTATTTGATTATCGAGCATGATTCCGTTGAGCTTTTAAGCCAAGCATAATTTTCTAAACTTGTCACTCATTGGGCAACCTAGCTCATATTTTCAAATGTTTTTCTACTTTCCAGGTAGCGAGTAGAACCAGAGTGCTTAGCCTACTCATCGAACTCATCTGGGTCTGCTACGTAGTTTTAACATTGTATATATTTAATTTAGATCTAGCACTGTACATATCAGGGTCTAAGGAGTGGAAGTGTGTAAAAACTCTATTGGTACATTATGTTGTTGAATGAATTTATAAAAGTTTGTTAGCTACATTGAGATTCTTGTATGTGGCCTAGATATGACCTTGATAAGGATTTGAGGATAGTTAAGTTGACAGTAGATATCATAAAAGGGTCGATATCTGCTATCGTCATACCTCTTTCCGAGTTAAAAAGTGTAATTCGAGAGGGGTGTGACATTGGGTGTCGACCTCACTCACACCAGACGTCAAAGTCCCACCTGCTGGGTGTCGACCTTATGCACTTACTGGGCGTCCAGCCACCCGAGGTCCAACGACAACCCTATCACCCGTGTCGAAGCAAATCACACAGCCTATCACCCGTGTGCCTCCTACTTGCCCGCCTGGGCATGCAAACTACCAAAATAACCTCTAAACGCCTCTCAACAGCCTTTGCCACCAACAGCCTCTTCCACGCCTATCTTTCTCAACCCTAGGTTAGCAGTCACCCGATGACTTCTACAACATAACCTACACTTTCAACCAACAAAATCAACACTTCTAGCCATTTCTAATTCTAATTTCTACCATAAAACTTAAAATTAACCTCTTAAATTACTTACCTTCAAGTTTGGCCTTCACATTCCTCTTCTATAGCTTGAATTCCACCAATCTTCCGGCCTTGCTCAAAATCACCCGAGAGTATGAACAATCTCCAATTTTCCTCAAGTTTCAAACCCTTGTCGTTGCAATTCACCCTCTGGCAGCCCTCACACATCAATTATACTTATTTTGAGAGAGTTGGTTGAAATTTTTTTTATTTGGCACGAGTAATTTTTGCGAACCAAATCCCTTCGTCCGACTTTCTATTTATACCATCCACCATCAACTCCATGCAACCCCTAGGGGTGCCACCTGCTACTTCCAAAATTCCTAATTTAATTTTAAGTTGCCACCTAATTATTCTTAATTAAATAAATAATATCATTATCAACAAGTAAAGAAGACTTGGACCCCTACCTCTTGTCCATCTTTCCAACACCTAACTCATCCTTTAGAGGTTCTTTCGTTAGCTTCCACACCTACTTGGCCCTTCATTGCCCACAAGCCTCATACCTCTCAACGCCCACCTGATCTAGAAAGATGAGTTCTATATCTTTACTGCTAGTTCGATGTAGTGATCTGTCTAATTCATCCTCAACGCATGCTTCTACCTCTCAACGCCCAACACCTTAGGACCTAACATGCCTTGCCACCTAGTCAAACACTCCTTCAACACTTGACGGCCCTTCAACAAGTTTAACGCCTAGACTCATGGTGCAAGCCTCATCCTTGTGGCTAAGGCCAACTCTTATGCCTTCACATAGCATCCCTTTCCACGCATCATTGGCCCTAAATAAGAAAAATTTGGCTAAGTCCACAATACCAAATCCAACATAAGACTTAGCATAGCTAAAGGCAAGTTAAGGGCTTATAGGATTTGGAAGGCTATCCAAGATTGGAAAAGACTTTCTTCTCAAAGGCAGGAAACGAAATCCTTATCAAAAGCGTTGCCTAATCCATTCCAATGTAAGCTATGAGTCTTTTTATGTTACCAAAGAAATTATGCACTGACATAACCAAATATTTTGCTAAGTTTTGGTGGGTTCAGAAGATAAGTCTAAGAAGATTCATTAGATGAACTAGCAAAAAAAAATGTCCCTTCCTAAAGCTCTTGGCCGATTGAATTTCCATGACCTAGATGGTTTCAACCAAGCACTTATTGCCAAAAAAATATGGAGAACCATTGAAAAGTCTAAAGGTGTGTTTGGATTACATTTTCAAGTGTTTGATTTAAAAAATAAGTCATTGTGGGAAAAAATTGGAATGTTTGGCAACTACTCAAAATAGACTTTGAAGTGTATTTTAAACAAGTTTTATCAAAAGAGTTTAAATAAAAATGAGTTGTTTTTAAAACATTTTTTTCTCTGGTCAATCCAAATGGAAACTAAATCATTAATATCATGTATGTTGAAGAGCATTTACTTTAATATTTTTTTTCCATTTTAGAAGCCGAGCTAGGCCACAACCTTCCTACATATGGAAGAAGAAAATTGTTAAAACTCAAGGGATAATTAGTAATGGAAAACATGTAAGGATGGTTAAGGACCCTTGGCTGCCAATGCCTAGTTCTCTTAAGCCTATTTGTTTTAATCCTTCAATGTACAATTCCAAAGTATCTTATGTTTGGTTACCAAGTGGAAGTTGGTATATTGCTTTTTTGGAAGATTTTTTAAGGGAAGATGATGCTTTATGTATAAGGAATATCCTTGTGAACATAAAGCTTCAAGACAAATTCATTGGCACTATGACAAAACTAGAATCTATACAGTTAAAGTTGGCTATCTCCTCTTCTTGAACAATCTTATTAATGAGGAAAGTTCCAGTGAAAATCTTATGGCTAAAACTTGGAAGATTATGTGGAAATTAAGAATTCCTGATAAAATCAAACATTTCCTATGGAGAGCAACCAATAACTTCCTCCCAACTAGAATCATGTTACAGATAAATGGATTAGAGATAATACCTTATTGCCCTCTTTGTAAAGAAGAGCCCAAAAATGTTGATCACATCCCCTTCAGTTGTTCACGAGCTGTTGAGATCTACATTCTAATATCTAGCTACCCCTTGATTTTAACCAAAGTTTTGTTGATAGATGGATCCAACTTTGTACATCTTGCCGTAGAGAGGATACTGAATTAATAGTTGTTACTTGTTGGGCTCTTTTGTTCAATTGAAACTCTGTTGTACATGGTGCTTCTGTCTCTGATACTGTTATAAAAGGTAGAACATGTAAACCATAAATTCATATAAAAAAAATTATCTGAGCTCAACGAATTCACGTTGTCTCCTTAAGACAAATTTACTCACTCTAGTGCTTGAGTTTGAGAGTAATTATCTTCCTCACTGACCCCCAAGAGGGTGGCTCTGTCGCTAAGCAGGCCGGCAGAAAGGACAGCCAGGATAGAACATATTACCTTTCTTCTGAAGGTAGCACCCCGTCCACAAGATCAACGAACCGCACTTTGTGGATATATCGAACTTGAATGAATTTGAAATGGAGAGAATTTTTAAAGAAGACAAATGGCTGAAATAAAATAATGTACTAAACCATATTGAAGAAATGCCATATTTCTAGACTAATTCGTAGCCATTCGAGTAGTCGTGTCCTTTCTTTAAGTTGGTTATTTAATGAAAAAAGGCATCCCTTAATGAAAGAATGCAACCTTATGGTAACCAAAGAATGCAACTCTTATCGAAGAGTTACATACCATTTATTCCAACAATCCCCCCCATAAATGGTAAGTTGACAAATTAAAATAGAAAAAAAAATGCTCAGTATTTCCCAATGAAAAACTTGCATCAAAATCAGTAGTAATGTAAGCACTGACTTGCAATGCCAAGCGTTGAATACTGAGTTTGTAACTATGCGTTGCAAGAAGGAAGAGTAGCCGAGAAGCAGCTAAGTAAGGGGTGAAATTTCGGCTAAGTATTGGCCAAAACCATGCGTTGATGAATGAAGTGGGAGTCGAATTACATTGAGAAACCATGCGTCGTCGAGTGAATCGCAAAGGGGTTGTAAGTGAAGTGGTCGGCGCCTCGAGAGATAAGAGTTTATTGGCGGGGAGGAAGTATGCTTGAACCATGCGTTGAAGTCACTATGCGTCGAAGACAGTTATGCGTTGAAGTTACTCTGCGTCCAAGACAGAGTGATCTTGACGCGATGAAGTTAGTGGCATGAGTATGTTGTATGCGTTAGTAGCCGAAGGCGTCGAGAGCACCATGCGCTGAGAATGGTGAGTTGCTGAAGGAGAACTCAGACATAAGCGCCATGCGTCGAAGAGATGGTCAGCGCTAGCATACGGATAAGTAAGTCGGCATTATCATCTCGGTACTTGTGATGGATAAGTCGGCAATATATATATATAGGTAAGTTTAATCATTTTCAGACATTTCGAGAGCTTAAGTCGGTTCCATCTTTCAGAGGAAACATAAGAGAAGAGAGAGGAAGGAGTCCTTGTAGTTTTCGGGCGAAAATCCACTCGTTTTGGTGTAGAAATCAGAGCTGGAATAGAAGACTGATTTCAGACGCATAGATTGAGCAGTGGATGATGTTTTGAGAAGAACGACTCGAGGAAACCGAGATTTGAGCTGAAATTTGGAGGTTAGTAAGTTAACACAATTTCTAACAAGTCTTATGAAGGATGGTTAAGCTGAAAGTGAAGTTAATCACATGAGTATTTAGGTAAAAGCAGCAACGGCGGAACTGCTGTGCAATCTAGAGCAACGCAGAGTGATTTTGTCATAACCAAAGAACGATAAAGAGTTAGGCCTTGAAATTTTGAGGTAAGCTGTAGAACTCAATTCTTTACAAGTTTGCAGAAGAGAAGAAGTCTTAATATGGACTGGAAATGCGTTTTTAGCAGGGAAGAAGCAGAGGTATTAAGCTGTAACAGTCAGCTTTGTTAAGGAGATAAAACTCAAATAGTGGAGCATCAGCAAGAATGAGCTATACCCAAAGTATCCTCTGAATTGAAGATTAACAGAAGGGTAAGGAACGGCTAGTAGTATGGCCTTAGAACTTAGAGCTTGGGAAGGAAACTAATGAAAGCCGAAACACACATTAAGCTATAAACACTAAGTATATGGTAAGTTGTTGTTTATATTTCATGAATGGAAAAGAAGTATAACCAAGGAAAATTGTTATTTCAGGCCAAAAGGAGATAGGGAAAACGTATAATCCCCTCAGAGCCTAAGAAAAGTTGTGAGTGACACTTCCTTTACTTTAAAATGACTTTATTGAACATGATAGTTTGGTTTTCCAATGAAATGTGAATTGTGATTAAATGATTTACGAAGCATCTTATTGTTCTTAAAGATATTCAAAAGCATGTTTATGAAATGCTATTGATGTAATAATTGCCCTACATTTTTATAAACGTTTTGTATACGAACGATTTGTATAAATGCTATTTCTTAAAAAGGAAATGTTTAAGAGGAGGCTCAATACTAGTAAAGGCATGTGAGTTTCCCCGGGACCCAACATGCGGGCAACCCGTCTATAAAATGTTTTAGAGGCGACTCAGTGCTGATGGACTCGAGAAGGCACGTGAGTTTCCCCGAGACCCGGTACTGAGGGACATGGAGAAGGTACTTGGGCAACCCGTCCTATTCCTATGTGCACATAGAGGGTATATGCTGGTGCGTTGAGTCTTGCTCCGCATCTAGCCTTATGTGTTTTTGACGTTGGGGTGTTGAGTTTTGCTCCACTTCAACTAAGGGAAAAGTATTATACTTAAAATGTTTTCTGATGATTTACGGAAAACCATGTTTGAAATGATAAGGGCAATTACGATTGTGTAACCAAGGTATTTGCAGTAAATTCATGTTTATACTTGATGTCGAACTCAGTTTTATTCTTAATGATTTTGAACGGAAATGGTTTGTTAAAATTTGTCACTCACTGGGCTCTAGCTCATGTTTTCAATGTTTTCTTTCCCCTCCAGGTAGCAAGGACGTTCCAGGTGCTTTGCCTACTCCCACTCGCCCTGCTTGAGCTTCGAGATTCTGTATAACCTGACTTGTGAAAGTATTGTTGTATGTTAAACCTCTAATAGGTGGCCTGTAAATAGTATGTATAATTGTGAGGGACTAAATCATGGATTGTAATAAAACGTATGAATGAGTTGATAAAGTGGATTTTGACTTATCTATACTTTTCTATATGTGACAATTATATTGTAAGCAGTTTATGGGACAGGTATTCGATGAATAGTATGCGTCACAAGAGGGGTGATGTATACTATTCTCACATCTCCTTTCAGGTTACGTAGATGAACTTGGGAGGGGGTGTGACAAGTTGGTATCAGAGCGAAAGATTCTTGGGAATAGGATCATGCATTGTAGTGTAGGAACATGTAAATATTGATCAATAGTAACACTGTGTTATCATATAGGAAAAACATGCCACCTCGAAGCAGGCGAGTTAGGCAATCAGCAACCGGAACTCCTCAGGCTACTGGAGATCGCGGGAATATGTCGGAGGCTGAATCTAGTCATCCTCGAGCTGAAGTTAACGTGGAAGAACAAATATTTACCAGAATTGCAGAAAGATTGGCTACAGGTATAGGATCAGTGCAGTCAGATCCTGAGAAGAAATATAGTATTGAAAGATTGAAAGCCTTAGGTGCTACTACCTTTGAAGGCACTGTAGACCCTACTGAAGCAGAGTCCTGGTTAAATTTACTGGAGAAATGTTACCGTGTAATGCGGTGTCCGGATGATAAGAAGGTGGAGTTGGCAGTGTTTTTGCTCCAAAAAGGGGCAGAAGATTGGTGGAAAATGGTGGAAAGTAGGAAGGGAGACATTGAAGGAATAGATTGGAATGAGTTTAAAAAGGCGTTCCAAGAAAAATATTGTCCAAGGTCATTCCGAGATGCAAAACGGAATGAGTTTTTGAGATTGATACAAGGCTCCATGTCGGTAGCAGAATATGAAAAGAAGTATACAGAATTATCTAAATATGCCATGACCATTGTTGCAGATGAACATGATAGATGTAAGAGATTCGAAGAAGGCTTACGGGAGGAGATACGTACTCCCATAACGGCTAGTGCTGAATGGATAGATTTTTCTAAACTCGTGGAGGCAGCTATGCGAGTTGAAAGGAGCCTGATGGAAAGGAGAATGGAACGTGAGTCAGTTAGAGGTGGACGTGCAATTCCTTCCTTTAATACTCTTCAGGGACAGTCTGGTAGAAGATTCGTACCAGGTGTAATTAGTGGAGGAAATTTCAAAGCCAGACCAAACGAACAAGGTAAAAGTACTTCCAGGGGTGGTATTGGAGGAGGTGCACGGAGACAAGAACCTAGGAGTTTTAGTAGACCCGCTCAGTCAGGGGAGGGCTCTCAACGTGGACAACCGGGTGAGTCCACAGCTAGTTCCACGAAGAAACCGTTATGTCCCACCTGCGGGAAATATCATTGGGGACAGTGTAAGGGCAATGTATGCTATCATTGCGGACAAGAGGGTCATTATAAACGAGAATGTCCCCAGGTAGACAAGTTCATTCTCCCTGCAGACTTCATTATCCTGGACTATTAAGCAGACGAGGACGTCCTTATCATACTTGGACGCCCGTTTCTGTCGACGGCTCGTACACTCATCGACGTCCACAAGAGGGAGATCATTATGAGAGTTAATGATCAGGAAGTGATTTTCAACGTCTTTAAGGAGTTAGAGTATCCAGGAGAACAGGAGACCTGCTAAAACCTCAACGTAGAGGAAAATGATGAAAAGATCGCAAATCTGGACGCACAGCAACCTGAACAATTCTGTGTTGTGGTCCATTCTGCTTTTGAATCCTTAACACCGAATCAGACCAACCAACGAACAAAACCATCTATGGAAGAAGACCAGAACTGGAGTTAAAAGTGTTGCCAAATCACCTGAAGTATGCATACTTAGGAGAATGTAACTCTCTTCCAGTTATTATCTCAGCTGCTTTATCCCTAATCAAGAATCAGCTTCGCTAATCATTCTTAAAAAGCACATTCAAGCTGTTGCATGGACGTTGGCTGATATCAAGAGGATAAGCCCCACATATTGCATGCATAAAATTCGTCTAGAAGAAGGAAAAGATGGATCCATCAAGCCGCAAAGGCGGCTAAACCCAGCAATGAAAGAAGTTGTCAAGAAAGAAGTGCTTAAATGGTTGGACGCAGGGTTATCTTTCCTATCTCTGATAATAAATGGGTAAGTCATATGCAATGCGTTCCCAAGAAAGGAGGTATGACTGTAGTCCCAAACAAGAATAACGAATTGATCCCCACCCGCACTGTCACGGGGTGGAGAATCTGCATGGACTACAGGAAACTCAACGCAGCGACGAAGAAAGTTCATTTCCTGGCCTTTTATTGACCAAATGTTAGATAGACTTGCAGGAAATGAGTTCTTTTGCTTCTTGGATGGCTATTCAGGCTACAACCAGATCATGATTTCTCCAGAAGACCAGGAGAAGACAACATTTACATGTCCTTATGGTACATTCGCATTTCGACGCATGCCGTTTGGACTATGTAATGCCCCAGGCACCTTTCAGCGGTGTATGATGGCAATCTTCTCTGAATTTTAAGAAGAATCTGTGGAGATATTCATGGACGATTTTTCGGTCTTTGAAAATTTGTTTGAAGCATGTTTATCCAATTTAGGGAAAGTATTGAAAAGATGCGAGGACACCAACTTAGTGCTCAATTGGGAAAAATGTCACTTCATGGCGAACGAAGGAATTGTCCTCGATCACAAAATATCCAAGAAGGGCCTTGAAGTCGATCAGGCCAAAATTGAAGCCGTGGAGAAGCTTCCGCCTCCTACAAATGTAAAGGCACTTCGCAGCTTCTTGGGACATGCAGGCTTTTATAGAAGGTTCGTCAAAGACTTTTAAAAAAATTGCACGCCCCTTTAGCTCATTGCTAGAGCAGAATCGACCCTACAATTTTGATAAAGAATGCCCCAAGGCGTTTGAGACTCTGAAATCAGCACTGGTGTCAGCACCAATTTTAATTGCCCCAGACTGGTTGCAGCCATTCGAACTAATGTGTGATGCTAGCGACTATGCGATGGAAGCTGCGTTGGTTCAACACAGAGACAGAATGTTGCATCCTATAGCCTACGCCAGCAAAACTTTCAATGCAGCCCAAGCGAATTACACCACTATAGAGAAAGAATTGCTAGCAGTAGTGTTCGCTGTTGAAAAATTCAGAGCATACCTTCTAGGGTCAAAAGTCATCATCCACATTGACCACTCAGCTATCTAATACTTGATGAGTAAAAAAGATGCTAAGCCGAGGTTCATCCGATGGGTTCTGCTTCTTCAAGAGTTCGACGCAGAAATAGTTGATCGCAAAGGTACAGAGAACAACGTGGCAGATCATCTTACCAAATTTGAGAATATGGAACACGATCGAAAACAACTGGACGTTAACGCAAGCTTTCCAGATGAAGCTGTATTAAAAGTCACAGAATTCGCGCCATGGTATGCAGATATTGTCAACTTCTTGGTGTGCAAGCAATTTCCCGAAGATTTCAACGCACTGCAGCTAAGGTCTTACAAAGCAGATACTTCTGGCCAACTCTTTTCAGAGACGCCAAGGACTATGCGATCAGGTGTGACAGATGTCAACGCACTGGAAATATCTCAAGTCGAAACGAAATGCCACTTACCTCTATTTTAGAAGTTGAGCTCTTTGACGTTTGGGGTATTGATTTTAGGGCCCATTTCCGCCATCAAACGGCCACAACATATACTGGTAGTTGTGATTATGTATCAAAATGGGTCGAAACAATCTCTTGCGCTAAGAATGATGCGGCGACAATCTCAAATTTTCTTTAGAAGAATATATTCACGAGATTTGGAATGCCGAGAGCCCTGATTAACAATGAAGGTACACATTTCATTAATAAAATCTTTTCCAAGTTGCTAATCAAATACAATGTACATCATAGGGTGGCAACTGCATACCACTCGCAGACAAATGGACAGGCAGAAGTTTCCAATAGATAGTTGAAAACTATTTTGGAAAAAGTGGTTAACTCCTCTAAGGGACTGGGCGTCCAAAATGGACGAGGCGTTATGGGCATATCGAACAGCATTCAAGACGCCTCTCGGAATGTCACCGTACACGCTGGTCTTTGGAAAGGCATGCCATTTGTCGTTGGAGCTAGAACACGAAGCACTGTGGGCTGCCAAGAGATTCAATATGGACTTGAAAGCATCTGGAGAAGTGCGCCAGCTTCAATTGAATGAATTGGAGGAATGGAGATTGCAAGCCTATGAGAACGCAAAGATATACAGAGAGCGAACAAAGCGTTGGCACGATCAACGCATCAGTAAGAAATCTTTGCATGTAGCTCAAAAAGTCCTCCTTTTTAACTCAAGACTACGTTTATTTCCAAGAAAATTAAGAATAAGATGGTCTGGTCCTTTCGTGATCAAGGAAATCTTTCCTCATGGTGTTGTAGAGCTGATGAATGAAGATGGCACCAACGCATTCAAAGTTAATGGTCAACGCGTGAAGCCATATTATGGAGACTGCCTTCAATGAGACAAAGTAGTCGTTGACCTAGAAAAGATAGAATGAGGAAAAGATGGACGCGTCCTGCGTTGACAATAAGCACATATATCCCAGGGACGCATCCTAACTTTTGTACCTTAATTGCTTTTGTCTTAATTTTTTTTTTCTTTCTTTCTTCCCACATTATTTAATTTGATTTGATTTTTATTTTGTTTAATTTTATTTTTTTTTTTTATCTGCTTTGAAAAATTTTGTTTGGATGCTATCTATCATTTTGCGATGAGTGAAAATTGAACTCAAATTCAAATCCAAGGTGTCGACATCAAAACGATGCGACACGATTAGCTCAACGCCTAGAGGGGAATTTGAAGCGATTCTGTCACATCGCTATCAGATCAAGAATTCGAAAAGCTGACTGCGCTTCCGACCGCTGACGTCGACGGGTTTCAGACCATTTAATGCAGCTATGATGTCACGCATCGAGCCGATTTCTTAAGAAATCTTTATAAACTCAACCTTTTTCGAGTTACGCTTCCTTTTTCTCTGAATTTTCAGATTACCAACGCGATTTCCGACTTATTCAAAACGATCTCTCGATTCTCACCCACTTTTCTCTCTTTTCACCTATACCCTTCCCATGGCTTCCCAGCAACCCACCTCCTCCAAAAGCCCTAAACCTATGGCCTTATCCTCGAGGCATGGTAGTCGGAATCTGTCCACTGCTTCCACCACATCTGAACCCCTCGCCATTGTTTGCCTCAATAGTCCTGAGTTGGAGGCGACATCAGCCCCATCTCCGCCACGCCCCAGGAACCTGTCTGAAGCTCAAGAGGTGGGAAGGAATGACGAGTCCACCGTCTTCAGAAATATTCTAGACACCATTAATAAAGGAGACGATGCCTGGTTAGACGGGTTGGTCGACCAGAGGATGAAAAATGAGTCGCGTGGGTCAGTCCCTGCGATGAGTGGTCTTGAGGAGTCGGACTCCAATGAAAGACCTATTGGAAAGGTAATAGCGGTAGTGGAAAAGAAGAATTCCGTCACGAAAAGGAAAATCAGGCCAATAAGGGCCAGGGAAGAAGAAGTAGAGGAAGATGTACCTCCGCTAAGAAGTAGAGGAAGATGTACCTCCGCTAAAGGATGCGGGGACATCCGAGGCTATCGCATCATCTTTCGCCACATCATCTGTTGAGCGGTTTAGCAGCGAAGGCGGCAGAGAAGTCCAAGAAGCTGAAAGACGACATCAAAAAAATGAAAGAAAGGACGGAGTCGTTTCTAGCCGCAAAGAAGAGAAGAAAAGAGGAAATCGCATCTGGCGAACAAGCTGCCAAGGAGGCCACCAGAAAACCGAGTTTCTCCGTCGCATAGCTGAGATCGCGACGGAATTAGAAGTTGAGTTGGAAGTGACTGATGCGGAGAAGCTACCCAAAGCTGAACGCATAAACCATAATGTGAAAAAAAAAATAAGGGAGGTGAAGAAGAAAGAAAAAGAGGTAGCAATAACCAATGAGAAGCTACCGGAGAAAAAGAAGAAGGCTAAGGTGGCTAAGGCACTTGCAGTGGTTATAAGGGACATGGACGCAAGCAGAGCAAGGAGAACGTCTGCTAGTCCCATCAATAGGAACAAGAAGGGAAAAGAGAAATTGGTTAAAGAACCAACAAAGGAGGCGGCGAAGAGCCGAAAGAAACAATTTAGTGGGCTCTATACTGAAGTGTGATTTTTCCCTGAGCCAATTGAGCTGCCCGCCTTCATTATACAAGGAGTCGACGCAATGGATTAGAGGCAATTTTGTGAAAGCGCCCAAGTCATCCAACCCACCGCTGTGGAGGCATTTTACGAAGGAACCATTCACCGCAAGGCACACAAAGTCAAAGTTGAAGATGAGGTGATTTCCTTCGAGCCTCAGGAAATCAACGGGTTGTTTGATCTTCTCGACATCGCGGCGACAGAGGGTAATAGAATAATGTCGATGCCTATAGAAGTCGAAATGAATGACGCCCTCACAACCATCGCCAAACCGGGGTCAGAGTGGAACACTTCCCCAAAGGGCATTCAGACATTGGTGCCAACTTGCTTGATCGCCGAGGTCAACTTGTGGCTTTACTTCATCAAGCGGTCGCTAATCCCCACAATGCATGACGCCTCAATTTCAAGGGACTGTGCCATGGTCATTTACTGCATCATGCGGGGAATTCGGCTAGACGTGGGATGCATCATTGCCCCACAGATTCGGGGGTTGTTTTTAAACCCAAGGAGTCAGCTATTCTTCCCCTTTCTTGTGACAAGACTGTGCACCAACGCAGAATTCATGGAAGATGCACCAGTCAGAGCAGTAAATGAAGTTCTTTCAGCCCAAAGTCTCAGACGGATATTAAAAGACTCACCGCATCTGCTTGAGGCGGCCAACTCAAAGAAGAGGCCGACCAAGTCACAAGAACCATCATCCCCCCACCCTCCTCAACCCAAGAAGAGGAAACTTGTTAAGAAGAATTTTGAGATTAAGGCGTCAAGTTCACAACCTAGTGAAGCCAAAGAAGCTGTTCAGCTCGATGCCAACACACAAGCCTTGACCATTTATACTCCTCCCATCGACTCAATCCCTGAGGAGCCCTCTTCACCACCAACTTCCCCTTCCCCTTCCCCGAAAATCTAAAAAGAGCCACTTCATGTACCCACCACCCAACGCGGCCTCCCATCGCCTCTCCAACTTCCTATCGCAGACTTAAATGAAGAGTTGAAGGAAGTGTCGCCGCCTTTTTCGCCCTACCTAGAGTTAACCCTCTCCCCACCTCAATCATCTACCTTTCAAGAGGCTCCACCATCACCCTCACCGCCCGTTGAGTCGACCCTGACTCTAGATCCTGAGGTGTCACACCCCATCCCGAACTACCCTTCTTTAGCCCGAGACGGAGCGTGAAGACAACAGTCATCGACTTACTGGTCGACTTCCACTGTCGAACTTCCTTTATTCCCATTAAACTACACTTCCTAGGACGGTGATACCATTAACTCTTGACAAACCTTGACTTCGACCCGGCAACGAGAACTGTCATGCTAGCTAAAAAATGGAAAACATATGAAAGGGTGAGCTAACAGCTCAGTGAGTAACAGTTTTTGTTAAACTATCTTTACTTCGAAAACAAGCATGTTAAAATTACCATATACCATAATCATGAAACATGGATTTAAATCATCATTACCGCAAAACATATTTATCAATAATTTAGTCAAGTTACACATGTTCCACAATCTACGTAAAACATAGTTCAAACATCATTTCTGTAAAATCATACTTTCCATCAACTTAATCAAATCACATAAATTCATTCCAGAGTAGTTGTACATGAAATCAATTCATTCTTGAAAATTTCCCTTAGTTGAGGCGGAGCCGAGCTCTACGCTACTCAACGTTGATTATCCCTAGCTGTGTGGAGTAATCTCAACACATCAGCGTCGTATATTCCTCTATGTGCACATAGATATTATAATCCGGGCCGCCCGCAATGCCTTCTCCAAGTCCCTGAGCATTGGGGTCCCATTTCCATATACAGGTTACCCATTTGCCTTCTACGAGTCCCTCAGCATTGGGTATCTTTTTCTATATTCATATCTCGGCTACCCCTTAGCCTTCTCCAAGTCCCTGAGCCTCGGGTGCCCCTTTTCAAAGTTTTATAAATACACCAATTACGTTTTGGAAATATCATATCATAAACTCATAAGTTAACCGTTTCCAAATAAAATCATATAATATCAAAACAGCATGCTTCCAGTAAACTCAAGTTCAAAGCTTTAATATCAACATCATGCTTTTCAGTAAAATCATGAAATCACATATTATCAATTAGCATGCGTTTTATAAAACATATAGCAAATAACCAGCATACTCAAATGTTTTTAAAATAAAACACATGCACTTACTCATCGAAAACTCATGAAATCATATTTTGAAGAAGAACGTTAATGTTACTCACATTATACTTGCTCAAGAATAGTTCCTCCTTCTTTCCACTATTTCCTTTTTCCCGAGCTTCTCGAACGCAGTGTTCTAACCCTGGAATGGAAGGCTTTATATTCCTCTGTCAGCTTGGTTGGACGCAACCCTGCCCTCGAATGCAAGGTTGATAGCTAACGCGAGGTACAGTCTAACTCTTCTTTACTTCTCTTTTGGATGCGTCAACCTCTCTTGGAAGCAAGGTTCACCTTGAATGCATCGTTCATCTTGAACGCAAGGCTGACCCCTTAGACGCAAGACAACTTCTTTAACACAAGATAGCTAAGTTGTCAAGAATATCTTCTCTCTTGGCCACAGACTTCTACTACGGACGCAAGGATTCCTCCTTTCTGCCTTCTCTCTCCCCTTTCTCTCAAGAATTCTTACTTCAGCATCATCAGTCGCTCCTTTTTCCTCAAGGTCCTATTTATAGCTTTGGAATAGAGGGCTTGTCATACTACTTCTCCTCTCTTTTTGCCACTTATTTCCATATGTCACGCTGCATACTTAATCAACCATGTATTTATCCAAGCATCACCTTGCATGCAATACTTAACATATCTTCTAACACCTCCTACTTACAAGGTGTCAAGTCTATATGAAGCCACCTAGCTTTTATAAGCTTATCTTATGCGTCCAACATATTCCAATATACAAACTATTCATTCAATCATATTGCCCCTATGCGTCCATTGAATTTCCTTTAAGGTTTTAGCTTCATTACTTACTTCCTTTACTCTCTGCCATAATACCTTTGAACCCGTTTCTCCACCGCATACTACTAGACATCAATGTCCCAAACGCACACTACTATGCGTTTGTACCTTACCGCATCATACCATGCGTTTGTACCTTACCGCATCATACCATGCGTCCAACTTTCTTCCCTTATGTCAAGTCTTAACTACAAATCCTTCTCTTGTGTGATCACACATCCGACGATGTGATTTACCCTTGTTAACCAAATCCAACTCAAAACCACCCTTTATGCGTGTTTCCGTTCACCTCCACTTTGTTCTGCGTCCATGATCTTCCTCCTATCCTTGAGGATTCCTTGATTATCCCTCTATGCGTTCTTGGGCTTGTAATCTAAGGTTATTCATTTAACCTTTTTCTTGTACTAAAATATCTCTTATGATAAATTAGTATGCGTCCACCTCCTGCTCCAGTCTTTAAGCTTGCTTCTCAACCTTCTACTTTATCTAACACTCGAGAACATCCCTCGATAGTAGTCTATGCGTTACTCAGTTTGCTATAGTATTCTTTCCCCGGTTCCTCCTTATGCATTTATCCTTCCTTTCCGAGACTTGGATCTCTTTACAATATTCCACGACATAACTTTATTCCTTTTTGCTTATGCGTCTTTCCTTCGCCAATGCTTACATCTTCTTCATAATTACCTCCTACACGTTTCACTTCTTTTCCTTCAAGCGCTTAGATTACTTCCTATGCATCCACCTTTAGCATGCGTTACCTTAGTCCTGACCATGCGTCCAACATGGCCTCTTACTTCTTTTCTTTATAGGCTCTTCAACGCATCGATTTTTAAAAGTAGAGTGTGACATGAGGAGTCAGCGCCCTTTCAATTCTCACCGCCTCGCCATGAACCTCAATCTTCCAATCTTCCAACTCCACCAACTACTGAACCTTCTGCCCGCCCAACTTCTCAACCACAGGCAGAAGCAACTCCAAGCTCACATCATCAAGAAGAACCATATCAATTACGGCACGCCTCTGCTCTGCTGCAGTTTGTTGATTTGAGTCTGGATGATTTGCTGCGGTACTTGGATGATGGGATCCTTCGCCCCGTCATGGGAGACCTAGATGAAATTCGGCGCAAGGAGATGGAAAGTCTCCAGCGGCAAGAAGAGTTGGCTCAACAAGTTTCACAATTGGGTCAGTAAGTGACTCAGATGGCGCAGCAACAATTGAAGTTTCGGAGTTTTGTTCAACACCAAGCTCAGCGTCAGGATGAACAATTCGGCACTATGATGAATTACATTTATGACGTGTTCGTCCAACGCATCCCAGCGCCAGTTATTCCTCCTTTCCTTCAGCAACCCCTTCAGTTCAACGATCCAAATCCTCTCCCCACGGACAACAATGACAACGCCCCAGGGAGAACTTAAATTTGAGGGTGTTATTTGGGATTTTTCCTTCTTTTCTTACGTTTATTCCTTTGATTTTCTTGTAATTAGTACAACGCATAGTACTTTTGCATCAATGCCATATTCAATTCATGAATCTTTTTGTTCTCTTTAGTTTTTGCTTTCAATTATTTCTTGCTTTATTATTTTCTCCGCCTTGTTTTTGTTTCTGCGTCCAACCTCAATGATGATATTTATGCACTTCCCCTGTAGACTTATTGAAATAAGAGGATTAACTCACAAGCCTTAGGATATTACACTTGGTAAACTACTTCCCAGAGTTAGTATGCGTTACAAGCTTTGCCTCAAACCTCTTTTACAAAATTTTTCTAAGGTAATCTCATAACTCGATTTCAGCAATGAGGACCTTGCTGCCTTCAAATTTGGGAGTAAGAAAGGTTTGAGCCATGCGTTCAGAATTCATAAAACACAAATAAAATTAAAAAAAAATGGTATAAATATATTTCCATGGACAAACAACTCCGCTGACAGCACACAAAATTAGCCTGTTAAGAGTTGAGTTGAGAATGGCTCGTTACACCCCATAATCGAAGGTGAGAGTCCAAGATCAGCGAAAAATAAATAAACGATACCACTATCGACGCAACCAAAAAGGAACGCGATAAGTGCCGAGTTGTGAAAGGGTATTTGCTCGATGTTGGTTGCCTCCATGCACCCCATCGTTGGTATGTCAAAACGAAGGTAGATAGCCCGGATCGACGCAAGTCCACTTCAAAAAAAAAAAAAAACTTTATGAATGAGTGAATTCCATGGTATATTACTAAAATGAGGACATCAGAATGGCTGAAAATGAGTAAGGGCATTTGTGAGGAATAAGCTTGCCGCATCTAAAAATGAGAAGTACTTTCAAAGCGTCAATTGAAAAAGAACTTGGTGTGGTTATCTGATTGTTGATATAGTTAAGGAATAGAAGGCATGTTGAGAGGATGAGCTTTTACTTAGACTTGGGCTGTAGAATTTAATAAATCTTCAAATAAATGTTTGAGGACAAACATTAACTCAAATTTGGGGGTGTGATAACTTGTAGAAATACAAGTTATTATAGTCACTATTTGAATTAATTAGAGTAACTTTAGAGCTAAACGCATGATTTTGGTAGTTAAATTATGTAAAATGTATCACCATGCTTTGGCACTATTTACAAAAGAAAATACCTGAAAAATTATGAGCTTTTCTGTTCTTAACGCAGGATTAAGAAGAAAAGAAGCACAAATAACCCCAAGTACTAGAGACGAAGCTGCTGCGAGGACAAATAGAAACCCATGCGTCGAGACTATGCGTTGAGACCATGCGTTGAGAAAAAATAGATATAGACGCCTGGGCAAAAGCTGTCATGTCATTATGCAAAAGGATAACACGTTATCAGATCATGGCAGACCAATGGGCCGACAATGTGAAAAGACTACGCAGCGGGGCAGAGAATTTAATGCAAAGGTGTCAAGTCATCATGAGTTTTAACTTTTTAACGCCTATAAATAGCCCAAAGCTTCTCCAATCGAAAGAGAAGGGAGAAAAGAGAGAGAGAAACGAGTGCAAGAGGTGAAAGCTTTGCACAAATCCTCCTTCACCATAACCAGCCTCCATTTCGAGCTCTTCTGAGAGAAGGATTCTGAGAACTTTCAACATCGTCTCCCAGTGAGTGAGAATCTTCACGCTATGAACTTTATGTATCAGATAGCAACCATCTCAAGCCTCCATGAAACAAGACGTTGCCAGTGGCGGCTTGACGTCTTCCATTTCTGTTTTATCTCCATTTCCCTCCTTCTTATTTATGTTTTGTTAATGACATTCGAGAGAATGGTTTATTTTCTTAATATGAGTTTGATTGACGATTATCTTCCATCTATTGCCATATTAAATATCTTACACCATGTTGTTTGAATGCTAAATGAGTTAGATGTCAAAGTTAGTTTTTCTTAAGCAATATGAAGTATGTTACATCCTGATTAATGCATATCATTAGCTTGCATAGCTTTATCTGACAAACAAATGTAGTAAGCACGACTGTCTAGCTTGAGAGAGTAGATGGTTAATCTTTAGCATTTATCAAGACTAGATGAGGTGCAGAGATGTAGTTCATTTTTTGCCAATGCAAACTTACCATGCGTCTTAGAGATAAGATTAATGTGGCGTCGAAACATCGAGAGATGGATTCACAAACTCAGTTTGTAGGTATGTACTTATACTTAGATAGGCTTAAGTAATAACTAGCTCCTGCGTTAACTCTACTTTTATCGCATGGTTCCATTCATTCTCAACGTATGCTGTCTGACATTAAACGACATTTGACTAACCATCACCGCGTCCACCTCATTGTTAGTTGTAGGAAATTGTATTCATTCTTTATGTATAGTTTTAGATACATACAACCAACTCATGCACATATTACATGTATAGTTCACCGCATAGTCATGCATCTATTCTCAACGCCTAGTTATTACAAATCCCTGCGTTCAACCCTAGACTCACCAGGAAACCTATGAGAGCTTATACTTGGGCTTTTATAGGAAAACTTGCTTAATCATGATCATACTTGAGTAATTCTCGACGCATCTTTGTACGAAAATTATCATATCTATTTTTGTGCAACAAGCTAAGAAACTCAATCTAAATCGAAAATAGAAAACCAACAACAAGCCTTTTGTAAGTGGATCCGCAATATTATTTTTTGACCTCACAAAGTCAATAGTGATAATTCCACTAGAAAGTAGTTGTCTGATTGTATTGTGTCTCCGTCTTATATGTCGAGACTTGCCATTATACATAATATTTTGTGCCCTCCCAATAGCTGCTTGGCTATCACTATGTATACATATTGTAGGCACTAACTTAGACCAGTTTGGAATATCTTCCAAAAAATTTCGAAGCCATTCTACTTCTTCTCCAATCTTATCTAAAGCTATAAACTCAGATTTCATTATGGATCGTGCTATACACGTTTGTTTGGAAGATTTCCAAGACACAGCCCCACCTCCAAGAGTGAAAATATAACCACTCATCGATTTGGAGTCTTTAGTACTATATATCTAATTAACACATCGCTATAGCCTTAAAGTACAGCAGGATATCTAGTATAATGTAAGCCATAATTTTTACTGTGCTTTAGGTATCCCAAAAGTCTCAATATAGCTTTCCAATGATCTTGACCTGGATTACTCGTATAACGACTTAGCTTGCTTACAACATATGCTACATCTGGACGTCTATAACTCATGATGTACATCAAACTGCCAATTATACAAGAATATTCTAGTCGTGGTATACTATCTCCATTATTCTTAGCTAAATGGAGACTAGTATCTATAGGGGTCTTTGTTATCCCAATGTTATGTTTTTTGAATTTTTCGAGCATTTTATCAATATAATGCGATTGAGACAATACTAACCCTTGTAAGGTTCTAAAAATTTTAATTCCTAGAATAACATCTGCGACACCCATATCGTTCATCTCAAATTTATTGGCTAGCATTTTTTAGTAGCCATAATAACATTTATATTGCTACCTATGATTAGCATATCATCAATATACAGACACACAATGACATGATCATTCTCATTACTTTTGATATATACACATTTGTCACATTCATTAATTTGAAACCCATTCGCCAACATTACATTGTCAAATTTTGGCATGCCATTGTTTTGGTGTTTGTTTTAAACCATAAAGAGACCTTATTAGTTTGCAAACTTTTGTTTCTTGACCAGGGGAAACAAATCCTTCGGGTTGTTGCATGTAGATCTCTTCTTCTAGCCCACCATTTAAAAAAGTTGTCTTTACATCCATTTGATGTATCTCAAGCCCATGCAAAGTTGATGTTACAATAAGCATGCGAGTGGAAGTAATTCTAGTAACTGGCGAGTAAGTATCAAAATAATCAAGTCCTTTTTGTTGCTTGTAACCTTTAGCTACAAGTCTCACCTTATATTTATTTATTGATCCATCGGTCTTCATTTTTCGTTTAAAAATCCACTTACATCCAAGTGGTTTGCTTCCTAATGGAAGAATAAGTAATTCCCAATTGTGGTTATGCAAGATGGATTTAGTTTCACTATTCACAGCTTCTTTTCAATATGGAGCTTCTGGAGAGGACATAGCCTCTTTAAATGTTTGAGGTTCGTTTCCTAACAAATATGTTAAAAAATCTGGCCCAAATGATTTTGAGGTTCTCATCCTTTTACTTCGTCTCAGTTCCTCTTCCTTAGTTAACTCAACGTTTGATTCATTTTGAGTTTCACTCGTTATAGTATCTCGAGAACGTTTTTGTAACTTGCTTCACATGACATGTTATGTGGGAAAATATTTTCAAAGAAAATGGCATTCCTTAGTTCAATGATTGTGTTAACATGTATATCTAAAATATCTGATTTGTAGACCAAGAGTCGATATGCACGACTATTGATAGCATAACCAATGAAGATACAATCAATAGTTTTTTGTCCTATTTTAACTAATTTTGGTTTAGGTACTGCAACCTTTGCTAGGAACCCCCACACTTTTAAGTATTTGTATGAAGGCTTTCATCATTTCCATTCTTCATATGGTATGTTTTGTGACTTTTTATGAGGTATATTCTATTTAATAGATAGTTTGCCGTTAATAAAGCTTCTCCCCACAGGTTTTGGGGTAAACCTAAACTTATGAGCATTGCATTCATCATTTTTTTAAGTGTCTCGTTTTTACATTCAGCAACTCCATTTGATTGAGGGGAATAAGGAGCAGTAGTTTGGTGAATAATGTCATGTTGCTCACAAAATTGTTCAAAAGGAGGACCATATTCACCGCCTCTATCGCTTCTTATTACTTTAATCCTCGTACTCAGTTGATTCTCAACCTCATTTTTATAAAGCTTAAACATTTCAATTGCCTCATCTTTGCTTCTTAGTAGATAAACATAGCAATATTTTGTGCAATCATCTATAAACGTAATAAAATACTTTTTACCACCTCTAGTTTGCACAAATTTCAAGTTACAAATATCACTATGAATTAGCTCTAAAGGTTTCTTAATTCTATCAGTTGAATGAAAAGGTGCCTTAGTCATTTTTTATTCCACACACACCTCACATTTATGATTTGCATCAAAATCGAATTTTGGAATCAAATTCATATTAATTAGCCTACGCACAGAATTGAAATTGACATGTCTTAATCTACCATGCCAAACAAATGACTCAACAATATAAACAAAAGTAGGTACTTTATTAGGATTAATACTTTTGGGTACAATAACGAGTGCATTTAACTTAAACAAACCATCACTCAAATAACCCTTTCCAATACATATCATTCTTGGAAAGTACAAACTTATTAGATATAAAGACAAACTTGAAGCCATTCTTGCTGAGTAATGAACCAGAAACTAAATTATTTCGAATATCAGGAACATGTGGTACATTGTTAAGAGTGAGTTCCTTGCCAGAAGTCATTTTAAGGACCACATTGCCTTGTCCTTCAACCTTTGAAGTAGAGCTCAAAAATGTGTATTTACAGGCCAAGAAGAGCTCGGAAAAGCATATAATCCGCTTGGGGCCTAAGACAAATCGTGAGTGACTTTCTATTTCATACAATGACTATTTTTAGCAATGTGTGAGTGGAAACTATCATGTTATATGGAATCTTGTATGCGTATTATAAAAATGCAACCCACGGCTGAGGGACCATGTGTGAAGGCCTATGGGAATATGATATATGATATACAGTGTTGAGGGACCATGTGTGAAGGCACTTGAGAAATTGATTGAAATGGTTTCCAATGCCGAGGGATCTTGTGAGAAGACATATGGAAAACCAGTACATGATAGCTCAGTGTTGAGGGACCACGAGTGAAGGCACTTGAGCGGTGGATTGATATGGAACTCAGTGCCGAGAGACAACATGAGAAGGCACTTGAGGGTTTGAACGCCGAGGGACGAAGTGTGAAGGCATTTGAATATATGAGTAATGAGAATTGGGTCACGAGGTTGAGTGCGTTGAGCTTTGCTCTGCTACATTTTGGAAAGGATAATTGTACTACTTTTGTTTTATGGCATGAGTGACCTAGGAATCTTTATTTATATAAATATATGGTAGTTATTCTGATCGATATTAACTCAAGAAGTTTAATAGTAATTGGATAAACTCAGTCACTCACTGGGCTTTAGGATCATGCTTTCTTGTTTATTGTTTGTTCGTTTCAGGTAACGAGCGTGTCCGGGACGCCTAGCCTACAGAAGATCCTCGTCTGGGCCTACTTTGCACTAGTCCTCTGGGATAGTTGTAATTACTCAGTTTACGTACATGTTTTGTTGTTGTACATGTTCCTTGGGGTGTAGTGAGATTTGATTTTGGTAGTGTATATAAAGAACACTTTGTTTTGATGAGTTATGATTCTTATGTATCGCATATGAGAAGTTATATTTATCTTTTGAAGTTGTGATGGCATATAGTTAAGTGTAAATGATATGGAGTTGCTTAATGTTATAGTTATCCAGGGAACAAGTGTATGTAGGTTCGCACACACTCCTAGTGGTGAAAGGGAATCTAGGAGTGGGTGTGACAATTTGGTATCAGAGCATAAGGTTTTGGGCTGTGAGATCATGCATAGTAGCTAGGAACATGTTAACAGTTAATTGATTACATACTATATTATAGGAACATGGCCAGAGGAACCAGACGAGGTAGGTGGGAAGGCGCCGAGACATCGCGTGCTACCGGAGAGGAGAGGCCGACGTTTGAAGGAGAATCTAGTAATCCTCAGGCGAGTATTAACATGGAAGAATGAATTTTGAGCAGGATAACACAGAGATTGGTAGCCAGTATGGAGTCAGCTCAGGGAGATCCTGAGAAGAAGTTCGGGATAGAAAGGTTTAAAGCCTTAGGTGCCCAAGTGTTCGAAGGCACCATAGATCCTGCAGAAGTTGAAGCATGGTTAAATCAGATAGAGAAATGCTTTAGAGTTATGCGCTGTCCAGAAGACAGGAAACTTGACTTGGTCACTTTCATGCTCCAAAAAGGGGCTGAAGATTGGTGGCGTTTGACTGAGCACCGGAACTTAAATATAAACTCTTTAACATGGGCAGACTTTAAGAAATCTTTTTAGGAAAAGTACTACCCTAAGTCCTATTGTGACGAGAAAAGGAAGGAATTCCTAAATCTAGTACAGGGAAACATGTCGGTTGCTGAATATGAGAAGAAATTCATAGAGCTTGCCAGGTATGCCCTGGCATTAGTAGCAGAAGAAGCAGATAAGTGCAAGCGATTCGAGGAAAGCTTGCGCAGTGAAATCCGGACCCCAGTAACGGCAAGCACAGAATGGACTGATTTTGCAAAACTAATTGAAGTAGCCATGAGAGTAGAGAAGAGTTTAGCGGGAGATGGAGCTGGCAGGGGTGGAAATAGGACTGGGCAGACTTGGGCCTGTTCCTCGGGGTTTATAGGCTTTTCCAATCTCAATGTGACTTGAAATATCATTTACGAGCCATTAGATCCTCTCCTTAAAGTCCTTACAATCATCAGTTAACTACATTTCATCCACATTATCCATATCAAGGCTAATTTCTACCTTTATACCGTTTTTACCCTTTTAGGGGCCTTTTTGCAAAATTCTCAAAATTCCCAAAAATATCCAAAAATTAGTTTAGAATTCATATTTACCTATTGTAAAGCCAATTATTCAAGAAAATATCAATTAGAGTCCAAAAATACCTAAAATTACCCAAGATGGCCGTGGGCACCCTTGGTGGGCAAGGGGGTGTTGGTAGGGGCGTGGTGGCAGGGGCGTAGGGTGCTGGGCGTGTGGGGTGCTAGCGTGGAGCGTGGGCAGGGGCGTGGGGAGCTGGCATTGAGGCACTGGCGGGTGGGGTGTTGGACAGGGCGTGGCACTAGCGTGTGGGGCATGTGCCACACAGGGTATGCGGGTGGGTGGGTGCTGGCGACAGGCATGGGCAAGCCCTCTGGGTTGCCTCTAGTTGACTTCGGCCAGCAGTCTCCTATTTTCAACCCAATTTTTCAAAGCTCCAAAACACCTTTTACTTTCAAATAAAATTCAAATAAAAATTATGGGGCTCAAGGGTAACCTCTTAACTGATTTACCAAGAAAATTGAGCTTCAAAAACCTTCCCAAGCGTCCTTGAAAAATTCCTCAAAGTTAACCTGTTTGGTTTGCTCGGTTTCTGCAACATCCTTCGGTATTTTCAAGTTTTCTCAAGCTTCGCAACCCAAATCATTTCGACAGCCCTAGGTTGGATTCCTAACTCACAGAGCTCCCTCTGGTCCAAAAATAGAGAAAATGGCACGAGTGAATCGGGAGAACCAACGTTGTAATTAAGCTGCTTGCTTATAGTCCGAGCTGCTGCCTAGTCCAGCCAATCAGCTTTGGCCACACACCTCCTTGCTTCAACGTGGCTTCTTCTCTTTTCTTCTCATCCTAGTCATCCAAATTAAATATTATTTACCTTTAAATAATTATTTTAACTTAATTTAATATTTATTCCTTAATTTTACATTTTTCCCTAAATTAATTCTGACTTTTGACCTTTGACTTGAGATTTTCTTCACACTTAGCAAAAATTTTCCTAAGTCCAGCCCCACCTCCTTGTTCTAGAACACTATTAACTCCATCCCTTTCATTTCTTAATAAAAGCAAATGGAAAAAGAAAAATAGAAATCACAATTAAAAGTCTACTAGAATTCCACATACATTCCTACTCATTCAAGACAACCCTAGCCAACCTTAAACCATGATCTTTAACTTGTGCTAAAGCAAAGGAAAATTGAGGTTAGGGCTTACAACACGTAAACCATAAATTCATATACAAAAAATTATATGAGCCGACGAATTCACGTTGTCTCCTTAAGACAAATTTACTCATTCTAGTGCTTGAGTTTGAGAGTAATTGTCTCTCCGGATAGAACATATTACCTTTTTTCTGGAGGTAGCACCTTATCCACAAGATCAACAAATCGCACTTTGTGGATATACTGAACTTGAACGAATTTGAAATGGAGATAATTTTTAATGAAGACAAATGGCTAAAATAAAATAATGTATTAAACCATATTGAAGAAAGACCATATTTATAGACTAATTCGTGGTCATTCGAATAGTTATGTCCTTTCTTTAAGTTGGTTATTTAATGAAAAAAGGCGTCTCTCAATGAAAGAATGCAACCTTATAATAACAAAAGAATGCAATTCTTATCGAAGAGTTACATACCATTTATTCCAAATACCTCGACTAGAAGTCTTTGGATTCGAAACTACATTGTTGAAATATTGAAGGAAAATGTTCGATTGGATTCTTCACCATTTAGATCATTTAATGAAGATACATCAAATGAATCATGATATTGCCCACCTTCAAATACCATTAAGGTTAATGTTGGCTTGGAGACAAAGTCCTTCATTCGTTGGCATTGGGATTATTTGTCATTTCAAACAGAGCACTCAAAGCTTTAGCTCTTGGTTGCTTGGAACTTGCCCTGGATCCTCTCCAATCGAAAATGAGGGTAAGATTTAGGCGTTAAACTCTCATCAAAGATGGTTCCTCCAAAATTATAATTGAATCAGATTGCCTAAAAGCAATTTATCTATTGAATGATATTAAAATCTCTCTAAGGGAAGTACAATATATGATCGAAGAAATTTTGGAGCTAATAAATCAATTTGAAAAATTTGATTTCGTTCATGTGAAGAGGAAGCTGAACCAGTTTGCTCATGAAAGACCTTTGGGTTAACTTTTGTCCCTCGGGCATAATAAAAGTCATTTTTTCTCAAGAAAATAAATAAAATATAAAAATTTACTGTATTTCCAAACAGCTATAAAACCTTCAACAATACTTAGTTTCAAATCTCTCTCCCCCAACGTCTCTCTTCCTCCTCCAGTCGCCGCCCACTGCTTCGCCGGCCCCGTCCTCTGCGCCGCCCGCCCGCCGTCGACCACCGGTGAGAGTTTCTCACTCTCTAAACTCTCTCTCTCTGTCTTCAATTCCAGACGCCGCCGCCACACTTTCTCCGTCTACCTCCGCCTCTTCTGCCGTAACCCGCCGCCGCACGCCACTGCTGCCGTCGAACTTCGCCGGATTTGAGGTCGTGGGTATGGTTTGGGTGGTTTTTGTCGGTTTTTTTTGGATTATCTTGAATACTTGCATGCGGCACCATTTGGAAGATTTTTTTCTTTGTAATTGTTCACTAGGCAATATCTTACATTGTTGAAAACTCTTTCTTTAATGATTTTTTTTTTTTTACTTGTTTTTTTATGCTTTGCATTCTTTTTACTTTTTTTCTCAGTGAAGGCAGTTGTTTCTATAAAAAAGAAAAATCTTGAATATCCACTAAATTTTGGGCCTAAATTTAATTCAATCCTAGAGTCAAGTTTTTGGGGGCTCAAGTTCAAGAGCGTCTGGTACGTTTTTGGTAAATAGTAAGGCTTTCGACCCCTTTGGATTTAATATTGCTGGTTGTAAATTGGGTTTCTAACCCTTATTATTTGAATCTTGCATCGGTTGGGGTCATTGTTTGGAGTTTGGTAGCAGCTTTGGATCAAGCCACACTTTGAATCAAGCCACACTTTGAGTAAGTTGTTTGATGACAATTGGAATAAACTTATGTTTGGAATTAGGCCTCAAATGTTAAATTTGGTTCATATTGTAGGGTTTGATTCAAGGTTTCTCTAAGCTAAAAATGAAAGGAGATTATTTTGATTGGATAATAATATTTGGGTTTATTTTCGATGTAAGTGACTCTATTATTGGATTACCCTTGAGCCTATGCAAAATTGATGCGATAATGTTTGTGTGTTTGACTTGTTGATTAAGCACGTCCTTTTATGTTGTTGAGTATGTCAAGTTATGATGACAACCGTGCATATTTATTTAGCATGAATGGTGATTTGATATGATTTTATTTGAGACCGGCATGTATGTGTTACATGGACATTTGAACTTGATAAACTTCCTGCCTATATTGGCAAAGTTTTAGCCTGGATTGGCACATGGCATTTTTAGCCTAGAGTGGCCTGGAATGGCACATGACACCATTTACCTTAAAATGACACGTGACATAGTTTAGCCTGGAATGACACATGACACAATTTTGGCTGGGTTTTGCTAAGTTTAGCACCCACTAGTCTTAATGATTTCCAACTCATGATTGCATGTGATTGCATAGTCTAACCTTGCTTATTTTGTATTTTAAATATTCATCCTTTCATTAAATGTTTTTTTAGGTAAAGGTAAGAGCGTATAGAACACATGACACATTTTTTGATGAGGTGGTCGGTGACAGCTCATGAGACTAGTGTTATCGCTTCAGTTTAATTTCATGTTTTCAAGTTATCTAGTGATTTGACGAGGAGTTTGAGATAGATAGCAAATTTTGAATTTTGAATGTTTCTTTTTATCAACATTTTTAGGGGACTTTGAAAGAAAGTTTTAACTTTGTCTTCCATTAGACTATGTTTTAATTATTTAGAAAATTTATTTTAGGTCTAATTGGCCAACTTGTTTTGGTTTCAAAATTGCATGCATGTAATAGTGACCCCTGTTAAAGATCTCAGGAACTCTGGCTGTTATAGTGTGCTTGCATTTACTTTATCTTGTTACTACTTCTTGAATATATCTATATTTGTGATATGAATTTTTGGATGTCTAATTCTAAGTGTTACATGAGTATCTTGGATAGGAGACTAGTTGTACTTTGAATGGGATGTATGTTGTAGCATGCTAGTTATAGAAATATTGACTGTGTTGAATATAATTGCTTGGATGTGTTGGGAAGCTGCTTGATGATGGTTGGTTCAAAGCTTGTGTAATGAACTTGTGAAAATCATGTTGGACACGTGATTGTTTGTGTGGTAATTATTAATTGTTGATGGAAAGCAAGAAATGCCAAACATGTTAAGGGGACTTGGCTTTAGTGTTGTTGAGACAAGAGGTGTGGCCTTGGGATCCTTCCTCATCAAGAGAAAAGATCCACTCATGCATAGCTTCGACTAAGAATAATAAGCCTTAAAGAAGGGAAGCCCACGGAGCGGGACCGCTAGGAATGCTCAGGCCTTTGCGTCTTGAATGTGTCTAGGGTGAATGCTTGCAACATGGTGCTCAAGATGGTGTGCCATTTTTTTGTCATTTAGTGCCATTGCAACAAAAACGTTGTTCACATGTGAAAGGGAAAATTCAGAAGAATAAGAATATTAATATGAATAAGAATGGGGACGGTCAAAAGATTAAGATGAAGAAGAAAAATAATAAGGAGAAAGACAAGAAGAGATTGAAGACTAAGAAGAAGAGAAGTGAAAAATAATAAGAAGAATAAGAAGTGTTAGTAGACTAAGAAGAAATAGAAAATGAAGAAGAAGAGATAGAAGAGGAGAAGATGAAAAGTCATACAATTTCTACTCTATATTGGACAAGCATCAAACTTTAATTTTTTGATCCCAACTAATATAAATTTTTTACATTATTTACTTCCATGTGTCACGTGGTTGTGATTTCAGACAACCAATTATGTGGCACTTGGGGCAATCTTGCTATCAAGGACACACTAAGTAAGCCTTTAGGGGTTGCTTGGCCTTGCTAAGGCACGTTGAGAGGTTAGGAAAACGTAGGCAGGAGAGTTTGAGTGAATGTTTGAGAGGTTTATTGGCTTTTCAACCGATTGAGTACCAATGAGTCCCTTTGGGCTATTTATAGGCCTCACCACTGACCTAGGGGTGTCTCAACTGACTTTGGAGGTCGGCTAGGGGCTACTTCTAGTGTTTTATTATATATTTCCTTAGGTAAAAGCTAGCTCTTAATGGAACATTCTAGATAGCTCTAGGCTTGCCCTTCTTAGACCCTTCTAGAGCATTCTAGTACTCTAGCATATGCATATGTCCTTCCATCGTTGCTTTGTGCTTGGCACTTTCCAGCACTGTCCAATGTCTTTTAGAGCTTTCTGGACATTTGGCGTTGGCACTGTCCTTCCATCGTGGCTTTGTGCTTGGCACTTTCCAGCAATGTCCAACATCTTTTAGAGCCTTCTGGACATTTCTGGGACATAGGCGTGGTTATTGGCATTGTCTAGGGCTTTCTAGAGACTTTTAGAGGTGTTTGGGCCAGGGGCGTGCGTGCAACATCTGGCGCCTTATAGGGCCTTTCAGACGTAATTTGGAAAATTGGAAGAGTTTCAATAAAGTTCGAAAGAGATTGGAACAATTTGAAAAGTAATGAGATTGTTAAATGTAGATTTGAAGTATCATCACGACTTTATGTTTGAAATGGGGAAGTGTCACGTAGATTTAAGCATATTTGGTAACATTAGTTGTGTTGAGGATATGTGATATGGAATGCATTGTTGTACTTTTTTGAGATGAGCATGTTGTGACACTCATTGCTTGTGATAGGCATCTTAAGGGGATGTGATTGTTTGTGTGACTCCTCTTCGAGTATTATGGTGAACATGTTATTGTGATACTTCATTTCTTGTGATAGGCATCTTGTGGTGATGCGAGCATTTCCTTGTAGCTCTTCAAGTGAGGACTACATATGGGGTATCCATGTATCAACCCCCTAGTTCATGTAGGTATGACTTTGAGTTCAAGCTTGGCGATGGCATGAAGGAGGAGGAGGGCATTTAGCTACATTCTTTTGGATTTTGGTTGCTTGAAAATAATTTATTTTTTAGGATGATTGAGTTATTCCCCTTCTTAGTAGGTTGTTGCTATTAAGTGGGTTGCTAGTAGTTCTCTTACATTGGGTTGGATCCTTATTATTGAGATAGGTTGTGATGTAGCCTAAATGCTAAAAAGGAGAGAAATCTCCAAGAAACCAACAAAGTCTTTATTATAAATGATAAGATGATGTTATACAAGGGGGCTTTTTCTATTAATAGAAAATTACAAGAGTTCTAAAAGGATAACTAAAAAAGGTTAAAACTAATTTGGTAATTAAAATGTAATTAATCAAGGATTAACCAAGATTAATTTGAATTTTTACCAAATTTTCTCAATCCTATTACATCATATTCTATCCCTCCAAAAAAAAAAAAAAAAAATACTTGTCCTCGAGTTTTAAAACGAAAATGAAGGTAATAGTAAAAAAGTAAGTCACTCGATGGAAATATCTCTGAACAACCAATACGAACAACATCCAAATTGCACAAGTTGAGCTAAGATGTCCCTTTTGAAACGGAATAAAATTTTCAGCATAATCATCGTAAATTAATCCAAGAATTATGTTAAAAAAAGCCTCTGTTGTCAATCTAGACTCCCTTGAAATGGAAGGAAAACCCATGTTGTAAGTGTGAAGAAAATCCAATTGGGGTTGGATTTTAATTATTTCAGTAGGTTTAGATATGGGTTGGATTGCAATTTACATGAAGAAAGGATGGACTTCAAGTTTGAACTGGGGTTGCGGAAGATTTGGGGTCCAATTGTGTGTGTCATGGGCTGAAAAACCCAAAATTGCAGTAAGATGGTATTGGGTCCTCTTTGTCGAGTCAGGGAAAAGAAGATGCGTGGGGGAATTGCTCAATTTGGGTTGGGTCCGGGGTTGTGTCTCCTAGGTTGGGTTAGAAAGGGAAAATCGGGAAAAAATTTCGCAAAAATGTTCACCTCGAGGTCGTGTCGTCTTCTTTGTCGAAGATTGCAAATGGTTTGCAAATGATCTTCTAGCGATTTTCTTTATCAGTCACGAGTTCTCCTTCTCCTTTCTTCTTCGTTAGAACTTTCGGTTCAGTCCTCTCAATTTTGATGTCAAATTTTCGATTCAGACCTATTCTTCCTTGTCAGTGATTTTTCCAAAATACACAACTTTTTTTGATTCGAGATGTGTAATCTTCCCCGTTGTTGTGCACTCAACTATAACTTTTTAAAAAAATTTCTTCGAATTAGATCGCTCATGGTTATTGTTTATTTCTATCTCTGCAATGACTTCAATTTCTTCCAAGTGAGGTTATGCGGGCTCCAACTTGGAAGTATTTTGTCGATTTCGTTCCCACATGTTATTTCTTCTTTAATCGGCTTATCATATTCTTCAACTTGAATCCCAATCTCCTTGTCTTCACAAATGATTTTCGCTTTAGCGCCAAGAATTCCGTTTATAATTTCTTCTGTTTTTTAAATTTTGTGTGGGCTCCCTGGTTTTTGATCATCGTTTTCTTCCTCACACTGAATTTGAATTAATTCTTTTTTTAAGTTCTTGCCAAGGTTCTAAAAGCTGCTCCACGTTTTGAGTCATCTCTCCCAATAAACGTTGGATTTTCTTGACTTCCTTCTTCATTTCTTTCGATATTTCAGGATTAATGTACAAATTGGGTGTTCTTGAATAAGCTTCCTCCTCATAATTGTTGTAGGACCAATTCTTGAATTTTCTTGGGTATTTTTCAGTCTTTCTTGGTTGTTCTCCATAACAAAAATAATAATTTCTATCCAAATTGTAGTAGTTCTATAAAATTCCATTCTTGGATGATTCTTCAAACTTCTTCTCAATCTTCTTGAATTGAAAGGATTCTCCCTAGTTAAGTGTTTGTTGTTAGGCAACGAGCAAAACTCACGAAGCTCCCTCTTGCGATTGGTGTCGGCAAGAGTTTCTTGGACTTCCATCACGGCAGTCAGCTTGGCCCAAACGGATGCTTTGATACCAAATTGATGTAGCCTAAGTGCTAAAAAGGAGAGAAATCTCCAAGAAACCAACAAGTCTTTATTATGAATGAAAAGATGATGTAATACAAGGGGCTTTCTCTATTTATAGAGAATTACAAGAGTTCTAAAAGGATAACTAAAAAGAGGTTAAAAGTAATTTGGTAATTAAAATGTAATTAATCCAGGATTAACCAAGATGAATTTGAATATACTAAATTATCTCGATCCTATTACAGTAGGTTGTTCTTTGCTTTCTTTTGTAAAGTATTGGGGCCGTGTTTTTTTCCTCCTTGGTTTAGTTGTTTGATTGATTTTGATGAGGTCTTTGAAGTTTTAGTGGAATATTTTAGTTTGCATTCTTTTTTCGAATAAGGAGTAGATTGTTAGGCTCAAGCCACAATTTTATTTATTAACAGCGAGACAGGAAAGATTTGAGAGCTTCCCAACTCTCCCTATCTCTCTTAAGAGAAATACCAAAACGATTACAACCAAAGGATACACTTTCACAAAACAAACCTCACCTATATTCTTCCACTCTCCCTCAAGGCCATGTACATAATAACAAACTTAATGGGCCTCACCTACACGGCAAACAACCTCTCACATGATTTCTTCTATCACATGCTTACGCTTATACACCTTAGTAATTTGGAGTTTGTCATGGAACTTATTGCTTGACTTGAGTTAGATAAAATGAGAAGTCTTAGTAATGTTTCTAATGTTTAGTTGAGAATTGGTGGGTGTTATACTTAAAGTCCTTCCATTTCTTTATTTCAGACCCCTCCTCTATCCACCATCACCTGGAGAGCAGAGGAAGAAGATGGAAAGATGAACCCTCCCCCATGTGAAATTAAGGGCAACGTTTGACCAAAGATGTCTCGAAGATCGACCAGGTTAGTGGAAAAGGCGAATGAATATTTAGAGAAACCCACAAATAGTGAAACTGCAAAATCATCCAGAACTAAGAGATATGGTGTATCTAAGGGAAACCTTAAATCTTCTAGGAGTCAGAAGTGGACACGAAATAATGAGATTAGGGTAAATGAAGTTACGTGTCCTCCATCTTTTGAGCAATTAGAGGGAAAGAAGAGAAAGACATCTTGTAAGAGGTCAATCACAAGAGCAACTACTTCAAAGAAGTTTAGGTCCGAGGAGGGGATCAACAAAAAAGGGAGTGGGAGATTATGGAAGAGGGTGTATTATCAAAAAGTGGTTTTTGATGGTGGTGAATTTGAGGTTGGGGATGATGTTTATGTGAGGAGGAGAGAAGATGCAAGCTCTGATGATGAAGACCCTGAAGTTGAGGAGTGTAGAGTGTGCTTTAAGTCTGGAAAGGCTATAATGATCGAGTGTGATGATTGTCTTGGTGGTTTTCATTTGAAGTGTTTGAAGCCGCCATTGAAGGTAATCCCTGAGGGGGATTGGATTTGTGGGTTTTGTGAGGCTGCTAAAATGGGCAAAGAGGTTCAGTTTCCAAAGCCTCCAGAGGGTAAAAAACGGGTTAGGACAATGAGAGAGAAGCTTCTAGCAGGTGATTTGTGGGCTGCTCACATTGAAAGGTGGATTTCTATTTACTTATTTATTACTTTTTGAATGTTTATAAACATCAGACTGATTTATTTTCATGTGTACAGTAAGTTTATTAGACTATTCAAAATGTGCAGTTTATGGAAAGAAGTGAATGGTAACCATCAGTGTAAGGTTAGATGGTATATAATCCCAGAAGAGACCGCAGCTGGAAGGCAACCACATAACTTGAAGAGAGAGCTTTATTTAACTAATGATTATGCAGATATTGAGGTAGTTAATTGGTTTTACTTATGGTAGCTGTTATCTCCCTAGTTTAGTGAACTTGAATTCATTTCTATGTATTCGACATACATTTTTTCTTTTTCCTTATTTTGCCATCTGTATTTCTTTTTCTATTTTCTAGTTTGTCTAGTTGAAAGGTCATGTATGCAACTAAAAGTCCATGGAGCTTGTATGGGCAATGCAAAAAATGTTGTGACATCTTTAAAGAGCAAGGTTATATGTCAATGAAACTGATTACATTATTCTAGAAAGCCAAGCTTGCCAAACTTGTTTGTTAATGCTCATAATTTTTCTTGTGCCAAACAAGGATAGAATAGTTTTCATCTTGGCTTTTCATAACAGAGAAGGAGGACTCATTTCAATTCATTTAATCTAGCCCAAGGACATCCCATAATTTTTAAGTGTAACCCATATTTTTGTAGAAACTAGCAGCAAGGTGTGATACCTCCAATTAGGCATGCAAACTCAAGGAAGGTAAGAAAATTGCAGACTGGATAGTTGGTTAGTGGAGTAAGAGGTTTGTGGGATGGTACTAATGGGGTCTTGATGGGTATTGGGAGGTGTTGCTCAGTCCTACAAACCTCGTGCTCCACTAACCAATTGTCTTGTCTGCAATTCCTCTTTTACCCTTCCTCAAGTATGTATGCCTAAATGGAGGTCTCATAATACCTTTGAGTTGAGGTGAAATATGACTGATATCAGATTAGACAGCTAGAACATCCCTAAAGTGTATGTAATCCATATTTTCATTGAAACTAACAGCAAGGTGTGAGACCTCCAATTAAGCATGTATTCTTGAGGAAGGGTAAAAGAGGAATTGCACACAAGATAGTTGGTTAGAGGAGCTGGGATGGTATGGTTGGTGGGGTCGTGAGGGGGTTTTGTAGGGTATTGCTGACCGCTTTACCTATCACCCTCCTGATGGTTTCTGTTGCTTTCATGAACTTGAGGACAAGTTGTCGTTTTAGGAGGAAATTGTTGTAGTCTGTGTTTGTTTTCCTTGATCAGTTGGCTATTAACTGCTGCAATTAATTTGTTTCTTCTTTTATCGCTGACTTGTTGATTTTAGTTGTTAGAGTTAGTTACAGAAGTAGTAAGGGAGCTGTGAACCTATAAATAGCAGCTCTCTAAGCTGTAAAGAACATTCAAACAATAAAAGGGAATTTTAAATGTTTGCTGACGATCCTTGCATTCAAAATTATCTGTAAATTGGGACAGAAGAGTGATTACTCCAGTTGGAAATTCTTTCTATTGACTTGGTTATGGAACAAAAGGTCCATGTTCATTTCAGTTTCATGTCAAAATAGCCTATGGCGAAATTTGCAGAACGGTGAAAATAACTTATGGTGAGATGTCGGAGGTTTGTGATAATAATGTGACTGAACCGCTATGGTATAAAGTAAGACTGCATACATTAGTATTGCGTATATGCAACAAGGGTCGATTGGTGGAAGAACCGGTGGTCAAGAAGAGAGCTGTGGGGGTTAGAAGATGGTAGGGTGCAAGGGAACAAAAACTGAAAAACTGTTGAGCGTATAGATTTATAAGCTTTTTCCTTCTACTATTACAAGACTTTTTTATTGATATAATGAAAAGAGACTAATGCTAAAAGATACATGATATCAAAATCGAAGGAAATTTAAAATAGTAATAATGGCAATGCAAAACTTAAACTGAGAAAATAAAAGTGGAGCCCAAGCGATTGATTTATTGTGAAAAATCTTCCGATTGCATTCAAAGCAAATGTTAGATAAAACAGCTTTGATTCTATTGGACAAGAGAGGACCGAACAAGATCTGAAAGATATTCTCCTGAAAAGAATTGCCAAATACCCAATGTAGATGAAAATAAGAGAATAATCACTACCAAGAGGACTGAGAAAAATCACAATCGAAAAACAACTATATAAAAGCAATATATAAAATCATTCTGAAGTTTCTCTCAAGTTTGGTAACACACCATCTCATTATGTGGAGACATTCTTCAAATTATCATCAAAGTTTCTATATATCATTGCAGATGGAATCACTTCTTAGACTGTGTGAAGTCATGAATCCTAAAGACTATTATAATGCCAAGGAAGGGGACGATATATTTTTATGTGAGTATGAATATGACGTTCGTTGGCATAGTTTCAAGAGATTAGCTGAAATTGATAAAGAAGAGGTAAGCCTGAGAAAATGGAATTAGCATTGGGATGTTGATTGTTACAATATTTTTAATTTTATCTTGTATGTTCTAAATTGGCAGGATAGCGAAGCAGTTGATAGTGACAAAGAGTGGAAGTTGGACCAGAATGCAGACTCTGATTCAGATGGTGATGTGGAATATGAAGAAGAGAGAGCACACATTTTACAATCTCGAAACTACTCAAGATCAACCCATGAATTGGCCGCAGTATGTGAATCCTCTTCTTTATTGCATATATATTTTCGCTTTGTTCATGCAAGCTGCCCTTGTTGAGTGCTATGATGCACGATCAGAATTCAAGGAAAGGACGATTTTGTGGACTACAAAAGATAGGAGCTAAGAAGATCCCAGAGCATATAAGATGCCACAAACAGACTGAATTAGAAAGAGCAAAGGCAACCCTCATGTTGGCGTCCCTACCCAAGTCTCTACCGTGTAGAAATGAGTGAGTGGAAACTTGATAAATCTTCTTGATGGGTAATTTTTCTTTCCTTTGACAGAACATATCTGTTAATCTAGAGAAATTGAGGAGATAACTACATTTATAGAAAGTGCTTTATGCGATGATCAATGCTTGGGGCGATGCTTGTACATCCATGGTGTTCCCGGAACAGGCAAGGTAATGTCTACTTTCTGTAGCCCATTGTTTTAATAAACGCTCTTGGGCGCGTGCCTAGGCTCAAGGCGCAGGTCTGGCTCTCACAGAATAAGATGCGCCTAATTTGTGAAGCACCAAGACTCAAAGTCCTAGGCCTTGGGGCTTTTTCATTATTTTTTAAAAATAGTGGTAATTAGGGTTTTTCCTTAAACGGAAACAAGACTATTCATTGTTATAAAAAATATATACATATAAAATTTACTAAGCCTAAATGCAAAATATCTTGGGTTTAAGAGGTCTTTTTTTTCATATTCCATTTAAACTATGCTTTCTCTTCTTAATGTAGTACTTTTATGTATGGTGCACCACCTTGCACTTAAGCCCCAAAAGGCTACTGTGCTTTATTACGCCTTGAGCTTTATAAAACACTGCTGCCAGCAACTGACATACCTATAGTCTGTTTCCTTTAAAAAGAAAAAGGCAAATTACAAAAACCACCCTTAAAATATGGTGATAGTTGCAATTACACTCTTAAACTTTCAATTGTAAAAATTGGGCCCCTAAACTTCTCCAATTGTAAAAATTGGACACTCATACTTACAATAATTGTAGAAATTGGACCCACAAATGATAAAAATTGAATCCTTCAACTTATACAAATGTTGCAATCTATATTATGTAAGTTTTAGGGTCCAATTTTAACACTTACAAAAGTTTGAGAGCTCAATTTATAAAATTGAAAGTTTAAGGGTATAATTGCAACTATCACAATACTTTTGGGGATGGTTTTTGCAATTTGCCAAAAAAAAGGAAAAAGGAAGAAAAGAAAAAACTTATTATACCTATAACGTGCCTTGGATTTTTACGAGTGGCACTTTTTGTCTAAACTAAACTTTCTTTCTCCTCCTGTCTATGGAAAAATATAATCATAACGTGCTTTTCTTTTCTTGAATCTAGACAATGAGTGTGCTGTCAGTAATGAGGAACTTGCGGGCTAAAGTTGATGCAGGAAATATAAGGCCTCATTGCTTTGTGGAGGTTAATGGTCTAAAGCTGGCAGCGCCAGAAAATATATACAGGGTAAGACAGGTGTTGACTTGTCTTCATTACAGTCATGATTACTGTTTATGATGCTCGATTATTTCAGGTTATACATGAAGCATTAACCGGGTATAGGGTTAATTGGAAAAAGGCGCTTCAGTTGTTGACCAAACGGTTTTCAGATGTAAATAATTGCAGGGATGATGAGCGACCTTGCATTCTGCTCATTGATGAACTTGATCTTCTTGTAACAAGAAACCAGTCAGTAAGTATAGCACTTCCTGAGCTTGTTGAACCAAAAAGCTACTTCATTCTAATCTTTAATTGTTACTTAATGATGCTTGTTTGATATAGTAGCTACTTGGCTTATCTTTCTCATTTCCTTTTTTTTTTAAATAACTCTAACAGGTTCTATACAACATTCTTGATTGGCCTACAAAGCCACAAGCAAAGTTGATTGTGATAGGTACTTATTGATGTTGCTCTCTGCATCTCTGCACTTCTTCCCTTTATCACTTAATCTTCTTGGTGTTTTCTAATGTGAATTTCCATTCTTTTCCTTCTCTTTCTTTAAAAAGTTCTCAAGCATTAAAAGATGGCCAATTGGTCTAACCTTTGGCTTTGGAGACCATCTAGATTGGAAAGAAATCCTTTCACTATTCTCTAATTTAGATGCACATTTAGGTTATTGTTATGTGATTACAGATCATAGATCTATTAGAGCTTCATCCATGATAGATAGTCCCTTGGGAGCAGGCAATAGTGCTTTATCAAACCTTTAGAGGACAGTGATGGTTGGATGAGAGTTTTTGCGAGTTTAGTAACCTTTTATCTGATGAAAATTAATTTAGGAATTGCAAATACCATGGACCTACCTGAGAAGTTACTTCCTCGAATTTCAAGCCGAATGGGTATTGAAAGGCTTTGTTTTGGCCCTTATAACTATCAGCAACTTCAAGAAATCATTTCGAGCCGCCTTGAAGGAATCAATGCGTTTGAGAAACAAGCTATTGAATTCGCATCGAGAAAGGTAGTTGGTTTTCAAATCTATATGTTATTTATTTATTTTAGAGTAAATTACACTTTTGATCACTTTTGATTTCTTAGGTTTGAGATTTGTGTCAAATTAGTCTCTAGGTTTCACAACTGAACAATCAAGTTTCTAACATTGATAAAATGCTCAATTTCAGTCCCTCAATCAATAGAATTGGTTAATTATTAATAGAGGTGCTGATGTGATAATTTTAAAAATGGAATAACAAAAATAAAAATAATGGAAAAGAAAAATAATTATTATAATTATTATAATTATAAAAAAAACACATTCCCCCCTACCCTCCCTTCCTCCTTCTTCTTCCTTAGCTTTGGCAACGACGCCAGTCCTCTCCACTGATGCTTTTTTTCCTTCCCCGTCATCTTCTTCTCTCTCTCCTCTTCCCAACATTCACTCTGTCAATCGGAAAACAGAATAAAAAAATCTGAAAAAGGGCCTCCAAAGCTCCATCAGAGCATCTCAATCGTGGAAGCCATTAGCTCTCAACATCAAGTTCCTAAGTCAAGTGTAGAAGATAAAATTCACCACAAAATTACATCAAGATCCCAATGTTACTCTCATTTCAATGACCAATTTCACGAGTAGAAGAGAAATATTCAGAAGGCAATACTCCCACATTAAAACCCACATGACGCCCGACATAGGAAATTGAAAAATCATCCTCAGTCCAATGTAGACGCCATACAATGCAATATTGTACGAGGTTTAAATTTAACGGGAGTGATTAACAATAAAGATCAAATCTAGGGCGGGATGAACAAGAATAAGAAGAGATAGAGAAGAGTTGTACCAGCGAAGATTCAAGAAACGTGGTCATGAATGGTGAGAAGAAAGAAGCAGAGGGGGAGAGAGTGAGAAGCACAAGAAAAAGGTGAACAACGAGAAACGCCCCTGTGTTCACCTTTTTTTAGATTCAGATCTTAAGGAGGAGAAGACAACAATAACGATAGTGGCCATAATAGAATGAATGCTGCTGACAGGAGAAGGGGTGAAAGGGGAGGGCAAGGGAAAAATGGTGGAGGAGAGGAGAGAGAATTTCGTTTATCTTTAATTTTGTTTTAAATTTTATTTTAGTTATAATAAATATAATTATTATCTTAATTTTAAACATAGCATGTTAGCGAATGGTCAACTATTAAATGGATTATGTTAATAGAGGGACCGAAATCGAGCATTTTCTAAATGTTGGGCTTGATTGTTCACTTTTGAAACCTAGGGATAAATTGACAAAAATCTCAGACATTAAATACCAAAAGTGTTATTTACCCAAGTAATAAATAAATGATTTATGTACCATAAATTTCAAATGTCATAGCATAATGTTATTGTACTTGTAATCTAGAGTGTTATTTACTTGATCATCTTATGGTATAAATCATGTCAGGTAGCTGCTATTTCAGGAGATGCACGCCGTGCTCTGGAGATATGTAGGCGTGCAGCTGAAATTACGGATTATCATTTAAAGAAGCAGCTGAGTTTGACTTCCAACACTGGTATGAATGGTATAAATTTTATTTAGTCAAGTTTGGTATTACAAGATATTTTCGAAGCAAATGTTGTGCCCATGAACAATTAGAAGCCTAATTTAAGATACCAGATATTTTGTTGCTTTTAGGTTGTTTCCCCATTGCTTCCTTGCAATTACATGGCAAGGCACAATTTCTTTTGTTTGATGTGTTTTGGGCAGTATTAGGTTTTGGCTATTATGTCCCAAATTTTGGTTCTTTCCATATGAGTGAGAAAACTGACCATTGCTTTACTAACAGGAAGTAGGAACTAGCCTAATACTTTTCTCTAGTGTTGAGTCTCATAGTTAATCTTCAACAATACCATCATGGAAGCATCTTTGCTCCATCCCTAGTCCAGTAGGAAAGTTTGCAGGTTGTATAGCTGGTTCTGAAATTGAATTACAAAGTAACTCTCTAAGGAAAAAGGAAAAAAGGAAAGACTTCTGTTCACGTGAAAACTATCCTCTTTGCTTCATATTTCACGTGAAAATGGTATTTCCCCATGGAAAAGACTTCTATTCACCTTTTCTAAGCTGCTTAAGTCGGTTTTTTTTTAAGTCCCGGATCTTGTGTTAAAACTTCACAATGTTCGGTCTGATTTAACAATGTAAAGGCTGCAACCTCTTACTCCTAGAAACAAGCATTTAGAATAACTTCTGAAACTTAATTTGGAGTCGGTATTTTTTTTTTTTAAAAAGGAAATGAGTCTCTTCATTGAATTAGGACTTGGTATTTGAGTATTTAAACTCATATTTCTACCTTTCAGCGAAAACACATGTAGGAATAACTGAGGTGGAAGCAGCGATTCAAGAAATGTTTCAAGCACCTCATATTCAAGTAAGTTTATGTAGTTTCGTAAGTCTACTTTATCAAAGGAGTATTCTGCTACAGTATAAGTTTTTTCTGCATGGGTAAATAATATTGGAAAAATATGTCGACAAGACTGGTGTTTATTTTTAACTCCTGTGGTGAAAATTGTATGGATGTTCTGGGAGGTGGAGTTATGCAGAAAACAGAAGTTTTGAGTATTAACATTTAGACTTCTCATTACAAATATTCAATTTTTTTTTTTTTTTTTTTTAATAATCTAAACATTGGAATTTGAACATTATACCCTGAAAATGCAACATTTTTCAATCCAGATTTGGAAACAAAGTGTAGAGTCCCACCGTGCAAAACAAGTCCCTTAAATAAAAAGAACTTTCGTTTGAAACATTATTGAGCTACATTTGAGATTGGGAGTGTAAAGATTCTCCCCTCATAGATCTCACACACACAGTACAGATAATGGGCTTTATCCAATTTCATTAATTTCATCCCATGCATGCCTAGGGGTGAGTAGAGCTAGCCAAAAAACCAAGCCGAGACTGGCTGAACTGAACTGGTTTTTTCAAAGAAAAAATCAAACCTGACCAAATGCTGATTGAACCTTCGTTGAATATATACAAAAACATGTGAAAACGTGTTGACCAATGACCATTGAACATATATATATATATATATATTCATGTGAAAACGTGCCGAGTCTGACCATTATAGGTAATGACTATCTATAGCCTATAGGTATAGGTAATCATTACTTATTTAAAAATATATATATATATATACACATATTTTATGTTCTTTCACCTTTTTATCTTCTTCCTCTTCCTCGTTTCTCCCTCCTTCCCTCTCTCCTTTCTCTTTGATTTTTTTCTTCTTCTCATTGTCACAACGTCGGCGTCATCTGCCTTAGGATCTCTCGCCAGTCAGTTTTTATGCGAGCGATTGGGCATCCCGCATCCCGCATCCCTTTTTTTTTATTTTTATTTATTTTTTATTTTTAAAGTTTCCATCCTTCAAGCTTTGATGGAAAACCTTTTCTCGTTGGTTTCGACATAACTGATCGGCCGTTCCCACTCGCTGGACATTCACCACCGTTGAATTCATTCAGACCGATGAGAATCGAGAAGTTGGTTTCCGGCATTGGTTTGGGATCAGAATCGATGTCGCCCGACCGCTGCTTACCCCTACGCATGCCTATTCTCCTAAGCGCATGGTTAACATTTCTTCTAGATTCTTCTTTATTCTCACAACACGCATGACAATCAATAACCGACCTCATACCTAGAGATGTCTACAGGGTAGAGCGAGGCCAGGGTTGCCTTCCCCATCCCCACTCCCCATTTCATTCCCCATCCCTACAAAATTTCCCATTTCATTAGGAATTATTAAGCTTTTTGAATGGTTTTTTGGTCAAAAGTTGAGTTGAGAAAAATCAGCCATGTGGTGCAAATTTTGAAGAAGAAAAGCTTTTGAATGGTGTTCTGGTCAAAATCGTACAAATGTTTTTACTTGGGTGATGGTTAGTGGTTCGCTTAACTATTCGGGTGCTCTACTGAAACAGTAGAATATCAAAAGGGAAATAATGATGCTCTCTGCCAAACCACAAAGGCCAACCTTCCATTAAATAATACTCCAAGGAGACACGTGTCTTACAAAGAGAGGACAAAGAAAAAACAAACCAACATAAATGAAAATAACAGAAATATTAGGGACAAAAGGATAAATAAAGGTCAATTGATAAAATGAGAAATACACTCCAGCATCCCCCTGCAAGCTAACAGTTCTTGAAGAATAGTGAGCTTGGTACGCAAACTGTTGAAACAATTAGCAGCAATGTAGGTAGCACTCAAATTATCGCAAAGGATAATAGGAGTAGTGCCAGATACAAAGCCGATTTCAGAAAGAATGGATTCAACCGACATAATTTTTGTAGTAGCATTTGACATCCCTCTGTATTCAGATTCGACACGTGAGCGGGAAACAACATGCTATTTGGAAGATTTCCATGAGACCAAATTTGAACCAAGGAATAAACAGAAACCACTACGCCTATCATCTGGACAACTAGCCCAATCAGCATCCGTGTAGCAAGTAATCGCCCAATGAGAGGATTTAGTGAGGTTAAACCAAGAGATGAGACACCTTTGAGATACCTTAAGAGGTGCTTAACTGCTTGCATATGGGTAGTCTTTGGAGCATGAAGAAATTGACAAAGCTTGTTAATAGAGAAGCTAATGCTAGGTCTTGTTAAAGTACAATAGTGTAGTGCACCAACAAGACTTCGATATGTTGTAGGATCATCCAAAGGTGGATCATTCAACGACAGTTGAGCACAGGCCACCATAGGTGTATGAATCGGTTTGCAGTTCACCATATCAGCCCTCTTTAGCAAATCACTAATGTACTTTGACCAAGATAGGTGCAAGAAGCCCGGTTGATAAGTAACTTGCACACCCAAGAAGTAAGAAATAGAGCCCAAATCCTTAAGAGAAAAACAAACATTCAATTCACTGATGAAGTGCTGAAGTAAAGAGGGATTATTACCAGTCATAAGAATATCATCAACATAAATTAAGCAAATGACTAATGAGCACTTATCCTTGTATATAAACATTGATGCATCTGCCTTGGAACCACAAAAGCCCCAATGATTTGTGTAATTGAAGCACGTAATCTGGATGAGATTGGCTCACAAATCCAGCTGGTTGTCTCATGAAAACTTCTTCATTCAAATCACCATTAAGGAAGGCATTTTGAACATCTAGCTTCCAAATAGTCCAACCAAAGGAATCTGCAAACGACAACACTATGCGAATAGTAGCTAGTTTAATGATTGGGCTGAAATCTCAAAGTAATCAATCCCAAATGCCTGGGTATACCCTTGGGCAACCAAACGAGCTTTGTAGCATTCAACATCACCACTTGGTTTAAGCTTCACTTGAAACACCCATTTGCACCCTATTATCTTCTTGTTTGGAGGAAGGGGGACCAGAGAACAAGTGTTATTATGCATCAAGGCCTCAATTTCATCAACCATAGCTTGTTTCTAGCAAGGGTCAGCAAGAGCGAGTTTGTAAGAGGTTGGTTCGGATGGGGTAGTGGAGGATGAAGTGGATAGGGAGGAGGAAAAGACTTTATGTTTAAATATGCCAAGCTTTGAGTGGGTAATCATGGGATGTTGATTAATTGTAGGGGGAATGGCAGAGGGAATTGGGTCTTGAGGAATTGAGGCTTGACTGGGAGCTTGAGGAGGAAAGGATTGAGATGAGGGAGTGGAGTCAGATAATGATATAGGGACAGGGGAGGGGGAGTGTGGAACAAATAGGGGTTGGAAGTAGGGGAAGGATTAGTAGGCTGGTTTAATGGAGAAAAATCGATAGAAGGTGACCCTGTTGGTGGGGATGAGCAGGAAGGCATGGTAAAAGTTGGGAAAATGAGGAGTTAGAAACACGTGTAGGAGGAGGAAGTAAAAAATAAGGTTCCGAATGAACTTGTTTGACCTTAGATACACTAAGATTGGGATTAGACCAAGAGGCATTAGGCAAGGGGATCCCCTCTCACCCTTCCTTTTTCTACTTGTTAGCGAGGTACTTAGTGGCTTATTATCAAGATTACATGAGAAGCGTAAATATGAGGGATTTATGGTTGGAAAAGATGTTGTCCATGTTTCTTTGCTACAATTTGCAGACGTTACTTTGCTATTTTGCAAATATGACGACGATAAGATAGAAAATTTAAGAAAAACCATAGAACTTTTTGAGTGGTGTTCGGGGCAAAAAGTTAAATTGGGAGAAATCAACACTTTGTGGGATAAATATCGAAGATAGCAAGCTGATTTCAGTGGCAGCAAAACTTAATTGTAAAATTGATTACCTCCCTATCCATGTACCTTGGTATGCCTCTAGGAGGATACCCCAAAAAAGAAACTTTCTAGCAGCCGATCATTGAGAAAATACATGACAAGTTAGATAAGTGGAAGAGATACCTCTTGTCAAGAGGTGGGCATGTTACTCTTTGCAAATCAATCCTTTCACACCTTCCCACGTATTATATGTCCATCTTCTTAATGCCCGAGAAGGTGATCTTATCCATTGAACGTGTGATGAGGAACTTCTTCTGGGAGGGTCACAAAGGAGGTAAGTTGAATCACCTAGTGAAATGGGAATTGACCACTAGAACCCAATCTGAGGGTGGACGTGGAATCAGCAGCTTGAAATCAAAGAATATTGCTCTTTTAGCTAAATGGGGATGGCGATATATGAAGGAAGAAGACTCCCTTTGGTGTCAAGTAGTGAGAAGCATTCATGGAAGAAGTCCGTTCGGTTGGCACACAAGTGGGGAGTTCAAGAATAGTCTTCGTAGCCCATGGAATAGCATCTCAAGGTCGTGGGTAAAAGTAGAAGTTTTGGCCGTGTATAAAGTTGGTAATGGAAGAAGAGTGGCTTTTTGCTTGATCCTTGGGTGGATAAATCACCTTTCTATATACTCTTTCCAAGGGTTTATAGAATTTCTTTGAACAAAAGTGGAGCTATTGCCGACTTCTGGGACACTTCCATTTCATCTTGGTCCATCAGCTTTAGAAGAGCACTTAAAGAAGAGGAGATTGCTGACTTTCAAACACTTCTCAGCCTTGTTTCAAGCTTTCCTATCACAATAAACAATGACAAACGTATATGGGATCTAGAAGCCAATGGATTGTTCTCGCTAAACTCCCTTGTCAAGCATTTTTCTAAGGCCTCCCCTATTGGCAAGCAGCTAGAAGAATCACTGTGGAAATCGAAAAGTCCTTGGAGGGTTAATATCATCATTTGGATAATGCTTGAGGGGCGGTTAAACTGTGCTTCGGTGTTGCAAACAAAGCTGCCTTCTCAATGCCTATCGCCTCATGTTTGTCACCTTTGTTTCGAAGATCACGAGGACCTACAACATCTGTTTTTCTACTGTAAATTCGCTAATAACTGCTGGTTAAGGCCGTTTGACAACTTCAACTTAAGCTGGGTGTTTAGTACGAAGTTCAAGGATAATGTCACATAGTTGCTGCTCGGACCCAAGCTAAAATTAAAGCTAAAACTGCTTTGGATTAATGTTGTCAAAGCTATTCATTTAGAAATTTGGTTTGAAAGAAATCAAAGGGTGTTTCACAATACTGCTTCCTCTTGGTCGAGTAGATTTGAGACGGTTCATTTAAATGCTTCATCTTGTTGTTCTCTCTCCAAGACGTTTAAAGACTTCTTGTTGATTATTTGATTTTCCTTATTGTTAAATATTTTATCTTTGTATTTATTGTAAAGATATGTACTATATTTATCTCCTTCCTTATTTGTAATAGGTTTTCTTTTATATAAGAAAACCCTTGTTTAACAAATGATGTAGAGAGAAAATAAAATATTTCAGCATGGTATCAGAGCCTACCTTTTAAAACCCTAATTTTTCTGAAAAAGAAGAAACCCTAATCTGCCGCAGCCGCCGCTGTCGACTCACCGCCGCCGCCAACGCCCCAAACATTCGCTGGACACCTCACCTGAGCCACCGGACAGCTCCCAGCACCGGTCGTCGCTGGACCTCGCCGTTCATGAAGCCTAGACGCCGAACAAGCCAAAGCTCGCCGACGCCGACACCAACAACGCCGACACCGCCTGGGTTCATCTCCACTCCGCTAGTCGACCACGTCTGCACAAGTTTTCGGGTGTTTTTCCGACCAGTTCCGGCGACTCTCCGGTGGACCTACATTCTGCCACTAAGTTTTTTGGTTGGCCAAAAACGTTCTGTTTCTATCTTTTTCCTTTTCATATTTGTTATTTTTTGGGTTTTTTTTTTTTCTCTTCAATATGGTCGAAACTAAGGTATCTACCGCCAAAGTCTTCGACAATCGGACCCATCCTAATAACCCCACGGTCCAAATCACCACCATTTGACTTAAGGGGGAAAATTTTCTTCGTTGGTCCCAAAGCGTTCGTGTAACACCCCTATCCTAGATATATATATATATATACATTTATATTTATACCTAGGAGTGAGTGTTAAAACTATTCTTTCTTCTACTCTTAACTGTTATGAACACATTTATACATCATTACCTGCTTAAAATTGACTTAGCTTTACAATAGTTATGTAAGGATCTACTGATAATATAGCATCATGAGAAATACTTAAGAGACCATGTGTAAAAACTACAAGTATGCCTGATGATTCTCACTATGCCACTCAAAATAAAAGCAATATCTACATAGGGATGGGATTACAAGTTCCCAAGTACAAAATCCTAAATAGGCTCAGACGAGTCTTGATGGTAGGCTAAGCACCCCGAACACGCTCTCTACCTGGAAAGAAAACATCAAGAAACAAGAATTTTATGAGCTATAATGCTCAGTGAGTGACTATCTAAAATATATAACTCAATAAGGCATAACTACAAACACAAGTGTGAACTGCTTAGTCTTGCACTGTAAACTTGCAACTATAATAAGTACACAACTAAGTTTCTTTTCATTAAACCTTAGTTGAGGCGGAGCGAACTCAACGCACCCAACGTCAATAAACCTTGGCTGTGTGGAGTAATCTCAACACATCAGCGTCATATGCCTTCTAATAAGCTTATATGTCTGACTGAACTCGGGCTGCCCATATACCTTCTCATGTCCTTTGGTATTAGGGTCCCAGGTCATACTCAATCACCTTTTCTATGTCCTTTGGTGAGAGCTTCATTGAAATATTAGGGCTGCCCATATGCCTTCTCATGTCCTTCAGCATTGGGTCCCGATTCAATCTTTCTAGGGTTCTGATATGCGCGTCACATTAATCATAAATTAACATAAATCATGATACCTCAGAGTTTTCAGAGCATTCAGCTAACACTAACTTAGGAGCATTAACTAGTACATTTCAAGCTCCAGCTTACATATAAGACATGCACTTGTTTCATGCATAAGAGTATACTTCAGTCATGCCTCATAGATATTACTAAGTATATAGAAAATAATAATCAACTGACTTATCATAAACTATAATGTCACTCACAACTTATTCCAAGCTCCGAGCGGGTTATATGCTTCCTCTAGCTCCTCTTGGCCTGTAAACACACCTTTTTCGTGTTAGATATTACTAATATTCCTCTTTACATTTACTATATGTGCTTAACATCTCAACATGTATTTCATCGCCAATCCCTCTCTTGTTAGCAACTTTCATATGAGCGATATTCGCAAGTATCAGCGATATTAATAATGAGACTGACTTATAACCATGCGGTACTAACGAGACTAGGCTTAGCGAGACTAGCGAGATCACCTCAAGGAGCGACACCCAGCGATACTTCAGCGAGAGTTATGAGACGCAAGTTACTAGCGACACCCGTTTCGCTGCTCACTCTCCTGCTCTTTAGCGATACTTCACCTTAACGATCCCAGACGACCACTGTTTTCTTCTTTCCCTTCCGATTTGTTCTTCAACCTGATAAACAATGAATTCCAGCCAAATTCAGAACTTCCTCCCTTCTACAAACTTGTAAAGAAGTGAGCTTTCTAACTTACCTCAAAATTTCAAACCATAACTCTTCTTCGTTTGAGAGCTATCCTCAAATATCTCTAGCTGCTTTGAATCATCTAACAGTTCAACTCTGATTACTTCCTCTTAGAATTTAACAAATTTCCGTTCAAATTCAGCTTAAACATTCTACATGGAAATTGCTAAGAATTGAGTTAACTTACCAACCTTAAACTTTCAACCCTAGCTTCAACTTCCTCAACTCACTCTTCTTCCAATACCGAATAATGTCCAGATTTATCATCAACAGTCAAGCTCCTGGTTCCAGCTTCAATTTCTCCATGAAAATGATTCGAATTCTACTTAAATTCGATATAACCACCTTCTTCCACCTCTCCTCGTTGTTCGTCTGCGATATGGGATCAATTCTGAGTTCGAAATATGTCTAAAGTGTGTATTTATTCGATGTACTTACTTACATATAAATATAGACCACCGACTCACCAGCACCACCATCGCCTTCCTACTTAGGTTGGCCAACGCAACCTTCCGCGCATGGTTCAGCAACACAGTCTCAACTTTCTGTGTTAAAATTGCCCAACGCTCCATCGCCGGATAGCCGACTAACGCATGGTCCTCTCGGCCACTCTTCTATGCTCGAACCTTCAACGCATAGTGCCCTTCAACGCCTAGTGGCCTTCGACGCATAGTAGCCTTCGCATCCGCATACATGCCGAGCTCCTTTCTTCTACGCGTAGCTAGCAATGGTCATCTTGTCAAGCCTCAGACACACCTCAACGCATAGTTCCACCAACGCGTGGCCAATACTTAGCCACTTTTGCTGTCAACTTTCTCTATTCAAGTCCGTTTCATAGTCTCTTCTTAACTTGCCATTCCCAACGCCAGGTAGGGGCTTATAGTTCAGATGTATATTCGTGGTCAAGGTAAGATAGGGTACCTCACAGAAGAAAAAATCGCTCCTAGTCCACATGACCCCATGGTTATGATGTGGCTTGTCAACTCTATGGTAAAAGACATCAGCAGTAACTACATGTGCTACAATACGGCCAAGGAATTATGGGACAGTGTGACCCAAATGTACTCTGATTTGGGGAACCAATCACAAGCGTTCGAGCTAAACCTTAAGTTGGGTGATATGCGACAAGGAGACAATTCAGTTACACAATATTTTCACTCTCTGAAAAGGATATGGCAAGAACTTGATCTGTTTGAGACATATGAGTGGAAATCCACAGACGACCAAAAACATTATCGGAAAACTGTTGATGATGGTCGCATTTATAAATTTCTTGCTGGCCTTAATGTTGAGTTTGATAAGGTTAGAGGCAGGATACTTGGGAAAAGTATTCTTCCAAATCTTAATGATGTTTTTTCTGAAGTTTGCAGGGAAGAAAGCCGCAGGAATGTTATGATTGGGAAGAAGGCAGTTGACTCAGGTGATAGTTCCGCGCTAGTGACTGAAAGTACTGCGATGAAAGCTTCTCATCAATCCAACAAAACTCATGACAAACCTTGTGTATGGTGTGATCATTGCAACAAACCCCGTCATACGAGGAAAACTTGTTGGAAACTACATGGCAAACCTTCAAATTGGAAGAGCTCGAAACAATCTGAGAGAAATTCCCATCAGCATGCCTCCAATGCAAATGTTGTTGATTCCAGTCCACTCAAAGAGCAAATTGATCAAATCCTAAAGCTGCTGATTCCAATTCTACGGGTAATCCTAGTGTTTCCTTGGCACAAACAGGTAATTATCCTCAAGCTCTCTCGTGTCTCAATTCCTCTCTGTGGATCATTTATTCCGGAGCTACTGATCACATGACTAGTCTTTCATGTTTATTTGATTCATACTCCTCTGTTTATAGTAAAGAAAAAGTCCGTATTGCCGATGGTAGTTTTACATCTATTGCAGGCAAAGGAACAATTTCCCTAAGTACAAAACTCATACTACGTTCTGTTCTTCATGTTCCTCAATTAGCTTGTAATTTACTATTTGTGAGCAAAATATCTAAGGATGCTAACTGTCGTGTTATCTTTTGTGAAACCCATTGTCTCTTTCAGGATCAGGACTCGGGGGAGACGATTGGACGTGCTAGGATGATTGATGGTCTCTATTACTTTGACGAAGCTTCAACTAGTCATAAAAAGATTCAGGGCTTGAGTAGTGTCAGTTCTCTTCCTGTCCAAGAAGCTATTATGCTTTGGCATCGTAGATTAGGACATCCTAATTTCGTTTATTTAAAACATTTGTTTCCTGGTTTATTGAAAGGAATTGATTGTTCTATGTTTCAATATGAGACTGCATTTTCGCCAAACATCATCGATCTACTTTTTTACCCAAATCTTATAAACCCTCATCGCCCTTTTACTTAATTCATACTGATGTTTGGGGGCCATCTAAGGTGTTGACTAAAAATGGCATGCGCTGGTTTGTTACTTTTATAGATGATCACACCTGTTTAACTTGGCTTTACTTAATCACAAAAAAGTCGGACGTAAAAGAAGTCTTTGTTCATTTTCATAAAATGATTGAGACTCAATTTCAAACCAAAATTTGCATTCTTCACTCTGATAATGGGACTAAACTTTTTAACGAACCACTAACCACATTTTTACATGATAAGGGCATCATTCATCAAGCTACATGTCGCGATACCCCTCAGCAAAATGGTGTTGCTGAACGGAAAAATTGACACTTGCTTGAAATTGCTCCTGCCCTCATGTTTTCAATGCATGTTCCAAAATATCTGTGGGGGGATGCAGTCCTAACAGTTGCTTACCTAATCAATCGAATGCCTACTAAGGTGTTGAATTTTAAAACCCCTCTACAACACCTAAAAGATCTTTTTCCTACTGTCCGCTTATTCTCAGAGTTACTTTTAAAAGTTTTTGGGTGTACTGCTTATGTTCATCGAACCCTTCTTTCCCAATCCAAATTGGACCCTCGGGCTATTAAATGTGTTTTTGTAGGCTACGTCCCTTGTAAAAAGGCATACAAATGTTTTGATCCTTTCACTAACAAGTATTTTGAAAGTATGGATGTGTCCTTTGTGGAAAATTAATCATTTTTTAACCCCACTTCTCTTCAGGTGGAGTCATCTCTACTTGAAGAGAATTTTTGGGACACTTCACCTCTCCCAAACATCATTAGTCCTGAAATTATGGGCTCTAGTCCTTCAATCCCAAGCATGGAAAACTCTTCGATAGGGGGAGAAACACTACAAACAGATCTGACAGGTCGAGATCTTGAACTTAAGTTTTATACTAGAAATAGAACTCAAAGGGATAGAAATCAGATAGTCGAACTAACACAGGACCAATCTGATACTCCAGTAAATGGTCCTGAAAATTCTGGTATGTCTCTTGGTCCTTCCTCTCATAATACATTGCCTAATGTCTCTAATCTTGATATTCCAATTGCCCAAAGAAAAGGTACTCGCCAATTTACAAAATATCCCATTGCGAACTATCTCTCCTATCATAGATTGTCTGATAATCATAAAGCTTTCACATCCAAAATAACCAACCTATTTGTTCCAAGGAATATACAGGAAGCTCTAAATGATTCGAATTGGAAATTAGCAGTGATGGAAGAGATGAATGCGCTGAAGCAAAGTGGCACTTGGGACATAGTTGATCCACCAGTAGACAAGAAAGCAGTGGGATGTAAGTGGGTTTTCACGATAAAATGTAATGTGGATGGTAGTATCGAAAGGTACAAGGCCAGACTAGTGGCTAAGGGATTCACCCAGACCTATGGAATTGATTATCAAGAGACTTTTGCCCCTATAGCCAAAATTAACTCGATTAGAATTTTGCTCTCTGTTGCAGTGAATTTTGATTGGCCACTGTATCAACTAGATGTTAAAAATGCGTTCCTTAATGGGGAACTTGAAGAAGAAGTATTTATGGACCTACCGCCTGGGTTTGAATCCGACCTTGGATTGAACAAAGTATGTAAATTAAAAAAATCACTATACGGCCTTAAACAATCTCTTAGAGCTTGGTTTGAACGTTTTGGAAAGGCAGTCACTAGTTATGGATTCAGCCAAAGTCAAGCCGATCACACTATGTTCTACAAACATACGGGAAAAAACAAAGTTGTTGTTCTGATAGTGTATGTCGATGATATTATTCTTACAGGCAATGATTAAACAGAAATGTCTATTGTAAAGAAAAAATTGGCGAAAGATTTCAAGATCAAAGATCTAGGATCCCTAAAGTACTTTCTTGGCATGGAGTTTGCTAGGTCTAAAAGTGGCATTCTTGTCAATCAAAGAAAGTATATCCTCGATCTACTCAAAGAGACAGGATTACTCGGTTGTCGAATTGCAGAAACTCCTATTGAGCAGAACTTGAAATTAGAAGCTGCAACAGAAGAAGAGGTAAAAGAAAAAGGGAAGTACCAAAGACTCGTGGGAAGACTAATATACCTCTTTCACACACGTCCCAACATTGCCTTTGCAGTAAGCATGGTAAGTCAGTTCATGCATGCCCCTGGACCAGCTCACTTTGAAGCTGTCTTTAGAATCTTGAGATATCTGAAAGATACTCCAGGAAAAGGGATACTCTTTAAAAAAAACATGGGCATCTACAGGTGGAAGTCTATATTGATGCGGACTGGGCAGGTAGCACAACGGATAGGAGATCGACTTCTGGGTATTGCTCCTTTGTCGGAGGGAACTTGGTCACTTGGCGCAGCAAAAAACAAAGTGTAGTTGCAAGAAGTAGTGCTGAAGCTGAATTTAGGGCATTAGCCCATGGTATCTGTGAAGGCATATGGATAAAAAGACTACTGGAAGAACTGAAATTTGCTCAGATAATGCCTATATGCATTTACTGTGATAACAAGGCTGCAATCTCAATTGCCCATAATCCAGTCCTTCATGATAGGACAAAACACATTGAAGCCGATAAACATTTCATAAAAGAAAAAATTGATGCAGGAGTAATATGCATTCCATATCTCCCAATAACAGAACAAATTGCAGATGTATTAACTAAAGGGCTTCCTAAGTTGCAGTTCAACAAGTTAACAGACAAGCTGGCCATGAGTGATATCTTCAAACCAGCTTGAGGGGGAGTGTTGATTATTTGATTTTCCTTCTTGTTAAATATTTTATCTTTGTATTTATTGTAAGATATGTACTATATTTATCTCCTTCCTTATTTGTAATAGGTTTTCTTTTATATAAGAAAACCTTTGTTTAACAAAGGATGTAGAGAGAAAATAAAATATTTCAGCACTTCTCCATTCAAGACATCAGCATCAATTGGAAGGCTTTTATATTTCCCCATTCCTAGTATCTCCACAAATTTGTACTTAGCTTCGGTTTTTGGTGTTTTTGAAGCAGTTGGATTATTTGTTGCATGATCCCTCATTACTTTTTCCTTGTATTTGTTTCTTGCTTTGGAAGACTTTGATCTTTTGTATTGGATATGATGAAAGTGCTATGGGGGTGTCAACATTGTTGAGATGCATGGGTGCACTCGCTGATCCTTTGTCCTCTATTCTGTATCTATTATCTTGATTGTATCTTTTCATTCACTTAATGAAGAGGTCGTTTCCTTTTTCAAAAAAGATTTGGATTATAGGCAAAAGGAAAGGAACCTCATAAATGACATGGTGAGAAAGGTGCTATAGCCAAGGAAGACACATTCACGAGACTGATACTGTAATTTATGGTCATTATATGGCCTTATTAAAAAGGGGAAACACGCACATTCGAGTGATTTAAGGAGAGCATAATCGGGTTTCTTGTCGAACAGAAGATAATAAGGTGTGTTGTTGGACAAAATAGGAGTAGGCAAACGGTTAATTAAGTGAACAACAGTATGGAATGCATAGGGCCAAAATTTTTTTGGAATAGACGAGTGAGCTAAAAGAGATAGTCCGACTTCAACAATATGGCAATTCTTTCTCTCAACACTACCATTTTGTTGAGGAGTATACGAGTAGGAGACACGACGTTTAATCCCATGGGACAAGAGATGAGGAATGAGAGGTTTAAACTCTGTACCAACATCAATTTGCAACGCCACAATGTTCAGATTAAATTGATTTTTAGCTATGGCTTTAAAATGAAGAAAACAGCGCAAGTCTTATCTTTTGTTTTAAGTAAGAACAACTAGGTATATTTGGTAAAATCATGAACAAAGAGTAAGAAATAACGAGCTCCATTAATAGCCAAAACAAGGGAAGGGCCCCAAATATTTGAATACACAAGTTCAAATGGTTTTGTAGACGTAGATTGAGATAAAGAAAAAGGTAACCGACGGCTTTTGGCCATTTGACAACAAGCATTGCAAAAAGACATAGAGCTCGATTGAACATTGACATTACAAAGACGCAAGATAGACTTAAGGATAGACTCATATGGGTGGCCAAGACGATGATACCACAGAGACATATCTTGGAGCGTTGAGACAAAGACAACCGGAATATTGACCGAGGAACTAGAGGAAAGAGGGGCACCAGTGGGTGTTACCTTGTAAAGACCTCCACTAAGCTGTCCCTGAAGAACTTTCTTGGTAATTTCATCCTTCACAAGAAAAAACGAGGGGTGAAACTCAACAAAGGCATGAAGAATAGAGTTAAGATGAATATTAGATTGAGAAAATGGAGAAGATAATGAAAGGGATCCTGTATGAAGAATAGGGGGGTCTTCGCAATACTGATTAGATTTTGAGATAAAGCAAAGGCATGAAGAATAGAGTTAAGATGAATATTAGATTGAGAAAATGGAGAAGATAAAGAAAGGGATCTTGTATGAAGAATAGGGGGGTCTTACCTGACAACGACCTGCTCATTTCCACCATAAGGTTGTGCTTGTTGGAGATTATTGAGGTCTAGTGTCATGTGGTGAGTGGCACCCGAGTCCATGTACCAAGCATCATCAAGGTGAAATGAAGATGGTATTGTCACACCCCCTCCTAGGTACCCTCCTTAAACCAGAAGTGAGTGTGAAGACAGTAGACACCGACCCTCAGACGACATCTACTGCTAATCCTAACCTTTAAACATCACTTGATAAACAGTTATATAATAATTTAACAACATAATTAACTCCAGGATTAAGTGGACATAACAGTCAAGCTATCACAAGGTGTTTAATAATTACAACAACTACGCTTGACACCCTCAACCCTCAGAATATGTACATTTACAACATTTACTTTAAGTTCAAGATTTACAATTTTCAAGTTTCTAGACTCTGAAGACGGGCCCAGATGAGTATCTTCTGTAGGCTAAGCACCCCAGACACGCTCGCTACCTGGAAAATAGAGAAACATGGAAAACATGAGCTAAACGCCCAGTGAGTGACTAGCTAAGGGTGCTCCTTTAAACAATGTAAGCTACAACATAGAATCCAACTATAGCAGCAATATCATGTGTAATTCATAGCTTAAACATACATTTGCATTCGAGTAAAAGACATACATCAATTGGTTTTCCTGAAACCTTTCCTTAGTTGAGGCGGAGCGAGGCTCAACGCCGAAACAACCTTAACTGTGTGGAGTAATCTCAACACGACAACGTCAATACACATATACATATCCAGGGTCGCCCAAATACCTTCTCTTGGTCCTTAAGTACTGACCCCTTAACAAATTTCCGGCCACCCATATGCCTTCTACTAGCCCTTCAGCATTGGGGCCATTTCCATACATAATATACCCATATGCCTTCTTCGAGTCCTTCAGTATTGGGAGTCATATTCATACATAATTTACCCATGTGCCTTCTTCGAGTCCTTTAGCATTGGAAGTCATATTCATACATAATTTGCCCACATAACATAAACCATGCATTTGAAACATTTCATTCATCACTTCACTATTCACATGCTTTCATGCTTTCGTTTACTCACATAATTACAATTTCATATTGTACTCAGCTCATAATATAGCCACACAGGCCTATCACAGAACTCACAGTTCACCAGTATATATCACATACTTACATCACATAGCACATGTCATAATTGTAGAACTCATGAAAATATTTCACATAGTCAAGTTTCAAACATATATTTAATCAAGAATTATGCTTGAATTAAGCACTTATAAATCGAATGTCACTCACAACTTGTCCTAGGCCTTGAGCGGATTATACACCTTCCCTAGCTCCTCTCGGCCTGAAATAACACATTTCTCGTGTTAGACTTCCCTAAAGTTCCTTTTTACAAACCATTAAGTTTACACATTTGTATTCTATTCATGTTTCACCAGTGAGACCAACTTCATCCAAAAACAATCATAATAAGCAAGATTCCACACCACTAGCGAGACTACTAGCGAGATTCCACACCACTAGCGAGATTAAACTAGGCAAACGACACTAGCAATACCATGGTGAGCGAGACCAGCGAGACTCACCTGAGCAGCGATACCTAGCGATACCCAGCGAGGGTTGTGAGACGCAAAGCCTTCAGCGTTACCAACGACACTCGTCTCGCTACTCACGCTTAAATTCCTAGTGTTACCGCAGTTCCAGTGATACCCGACTATCTCAGTTTCTGCCTTTCCTCTTATTCTCACTTCTATCTGTTAAAAGTTGTATTTCCAGCCAAATTTAGAACTTCTTTCCTTCTACAAACTTGTAGAGAAATATGTTTTCTAGCTTACCTCAAAATTTCAGAGTGTAACTCCTCTTCGTTTGTCAGATACTCCAAAATTACCTCGCGCTACTCTAGATCGCACAGCAATTCTGTAACAGTCGCTTCCACCTAAAAGTTTACATATTTCTCTTCAAATTTAGCTCAAACATCCTTCATAAAAGTTGTTAAGAATTGCGTTAACTTACTGACCTTAAAATTTCATCCCTAAATTCGATCTCCTTAGCTCGTACTTCTTCAAACTCCAGACCATGCTCGAAATGCACGACAGCAGCCAGACCCACTGTTCCAACTTCAGTTTTACCACAAAATTGATCTGAATTCTCCACAACTTTGCCCTAAGCACCTTCTCCTACCTCTCTTCGACTTTCAGCTATGAAATGGAACTGATTTAAGCTTTTGAATGTGTTAAAAAAATGATCAAGCACTCAGCTCACTCACTTAAATAGGCTGCCGACTTAACCTCCACTTATTTTTCCTTCAAAAAATGAGTTGGCCAACGCAACATCAGCTCACCAATGCTTAGCAGCAGCCTCTCAATACATAGCAGCAGCCTTCTAATGCATGGTGGCCTTCACCAACCCATGGCACACCTTCACTAACGCAGCGCTGCGCGCTAGCCTGCACAAGAATGCCAGACGTGCGTGCTTGACGCAGGCCCAAGGCGCCTACAGTGGAAGTCCCGCAGACGCCAGTCGTGTGCGTGCTGCACGTGCCTATCGCAAGGCTTATGCGTGCGCCCTACGAGTGCCGACAGTGTGCGCTCATCAGGCGCACAGCCCATGCGCCCGATAGTGTCCTTAGGCGCATGGCAAGTCCCAGATGCATCAGGAGAGTCCCAGAAGATTCTAGAAACATCGGGACAAGGCCACAGCACGCCTCTAGGTGCGTCTGGAAGGATGGACAGTGCCGCGCCCATGCGTTGGTGCCTGACGACTCCGCAAGCATCTGGAAGACACGAGAGGGGGCAGTGACAACCTATGCCCATGGCCCTGATGACACGAGAAGGCTCCAAAAGAACCTCGAAGGTGTTGGACTATGCGGGAAGGCACGCAACAGTGCTAGAAGACCCGAGAGGCATCCCAATAGGTCTAGAAGGCTTGCGATGGTGCTGGAGTGTGCGAGAAGTGTCTGGACGGTTCCAGAACCTTCCATGACAGTCAGTCACCCATGTAAATATGCTAGAAGGCCCTCGATAGGTCTAGAGTTTTCTAGGTTGGGCCTTATCAGGTCACTTCTAGACATGTACATATGTAAGTCAGCCAATGTACATAAAGAAGAGTCTAGAAGTCTCATGATCGACTTACAATGTCGATCATGCTAGGGGAAGTCGGTGGAGCTCCTCTATAAATAGGAGGAGGGGCCTCATTTGTACAAACAGACGAGAACTAGTGCAATACAAGCGACTTTCCTAAGCTTGTGCGTTCTCTCTTGGTTGGTGAAGCCCTCTAAGTTCTCATTCACTCAAAAGCCTTCCTTGCTAAACACTTCCTTTGCCAATCTCACCCGACTGTGCCTAGAGAGGAATTGATCCTTGGAGCGTAAAAGGCTTACTTGGCGTGTCTTTGACAACAAATGCACCCAAGTGCCGTGTGATTGGTTAGGTTGAAACACTAACCACGTGACACTAGGCTTAGATACCATGAAACAGTAGAATATCAAAAGGGAAATAATGATGCTCTCTGCCAAACCACAGAGGCTAGCCTTTCATTAAATAAAAACTCTAGGGAGACACGTGTCTTACAAAGAGAGGACAAAGGAAAAACAAACCAACAAAAATGAAAATAACAGAAATACCAGGGACAAAAGGATAAATAAAGATTAATTGATAAAATGAGAAATACACTCCAGCATCTACAAAGGAGTTTACCTTCTCATTATCTATCTCCGTCTATTTGTCCCTCATGTTTGGCTGATAGTGAGAATTCACAACATATGTTTCATTGACTGTACCTATTCCAGGCATTGTTGGCATCAATTATTCTATATTTCATCTTCGGTGGATCTTTTGCAGTTTATTTAATGATAATATTGTTCAAGTTCTGGTTGGTCTGTCTTTGAAAGTTAGTTCTCAACTATCATGGTCTAGTGCAGTTATAGCTATTCTCTTGGAGATTTGGTTTGAAAGGATTCAGAGGATTTTTCATGATAAGGCTCTCACATGGTTGGTTCAGTGGGTGTCTGCTTGTCTCAAGGCTTCTTTTTGGAGGATAAAAGCATTATGCCGATTATTTTCTTCAAGACATTTGTTTGAATTGAAGCACTTTTATTTTTCCAGTTTAATGATCTTATATTATTTATTTTGCTCTTATCTTTTTTCTTTTACTTTGAGCATCGGTCTCTTTTAATTTCTTCAATGGAAAGTTTTGTTTCCTTTTTTTGAAAAAAGATTTATATTTTCTTTTACCATACTTGCTCTTACATTCCTATGAACTTGTGATTCACAGACATATATTTTCAATATGAACAATAGATTATTAGATTATTTATATTCTTCCTCCTTCATTTGACCGCCTTTGATGCCCCTTAACATGTTGCATATACTTCCAAGTCTTCTAAGAACAATTAAAAGATAAAAAGGGTCGGACTCTAAGCTGGGTATCAGCGTCTGACACTAAAATTCCTCAAAACAGTGAACTATGCTTCCTTGATAATAATGTCACCTTGACAGATCACTGCATAGATGAGGAGCTAATCAATGAATATTGTTTCAACAAAAGTGTTTTCAGTTTCTATTTAGGCTTCAATTTGCAATTGCACGCCACTTCGTTTGCATTTTCTAAGTTGTCGACTACAATTCACTTGCTCTCTCCTGTGTAGGTGATGAAGAGTTGTTCTAAGCAGAGTAAGATCTTCTTGACAGCCATGGTGCACGAACTTTATAAAACTGGAATGGGTGAAGCAACCTTTGAAAAGGTCCATAACTCAAGTTTTCAATTTTGCTTACTTGGTTCTCTTCTTCTCTGGTGAAATTCTTTAGGGCAAAATACACGGTTGGTTCCTGAAGTTTGGGGCTAGTGTCTATTTTGGTTTTAATATTTTAAAAGGGACACTTTAATCTGTGAAGTTTGGAAAATAGTTTTACCATGAAGTCAGTTTACTGTTAGTTGACTTTGCTGAGGTGGCATTTTTCAATATGCTGGCAAAATGATTAACTTAAAATTAGTTTTAAACATTTCTCTCTCCCCCTTTTCCCCTTTTCTTCATCATCTTCTCGTTTTTCTTTCTCATCCCTCTTCAAGGCAGATCTCCCTGCTGCCATTGTTCTCTCTCCCTCTCTTCATTCTCATCTTCCTCTCTTCTTTTCTCCTATTTTTTCTTCCCCATTCCATCTAATATCTACTTTTTCTCTAAGAAGTTTCATATCAAAAAATTACTTTCACCTCCCTCTTTCTCTCTCTAAAAGTTAAGAAAAAAAAAAAGAAAAGAGAAAGAAGTTGCAAAAGTACTTTCATCTCCCTTTTTCTCTCTCTTTGTTGAAAAAAAAAAATTTAAAAGAAAAAAAATATATATAAAAGTTCATGACCAGGAAATTGCTCCCTCTATTTCTCTTATATAAAAGTCAAGAAAACTACTTCATCTCCCTCTTGCTTTCTCTAAAAAGTTGCAAAAAAAAAAAAAAAAAAAAAAAAAAAAAAAAAAAAACATAAAATTACTTCCATCTTCCCTACTTTCTCTCTAACAAATTGCAGAAGTACTAAAAAGTTAATTGAAATTACTTCTATCTCTCTCTTCCTAAAAACTGCATAATAGAAAGTTCATTTCTCTACTTTGTCCAAAAGTTGGCCCTGATGTTTAAAATAATATAAAGGACTGGGGAGGGACTAGGGAGAAAATGTCACACAATTGATTAAAATAATATAAAGGGAAAAAAAAGAACAGGAGAATTTGGCCCCTAATGTTTTAAATTGACCATTTTAGTCCATGAATTTTCAAAAATAGGTTTAAAAGATCTATCTACTAAGGGAACTATTAAATTTAAATATAAAATTGACTAGATGGATGATGTGGCAAGATTCCTTGTAATAAAAAATATTTTTTATCTTTCCCTCCTCTACTCTTTATCTCCTCTTTCTCCCTCCTCTCCTTTTCTCTTCCTTGCTCTCTCTCCTCCCTCTCCATCCTCTCTCTTTCTGTCATTTTTCAACTAAATGCAAGTTGCAAGACTCCCTCTCCAGACAGAAAACAAAAATACCGACAGAGAAAATTAAACAGCGGGAGGCAGGGCCATTAACTATAATCATGAATCATTGGACACATTTCTTTTTTTCTCTTTCTAAATGATCAAAATCGGTTGGGAAAATTGACATCTATGCAACCATTCCATTTCCATTCAATTTCCCCTCTCATCTCTTTCCTTATTAATAAATCTCCCACCCATTTCATCTCTCGTTTAACTCCAATCACTTTCCTTCCCCCTCATATCTTTAAAAATCAAAACCTCTTTCCATTTCCATCAATTACCTTCCAACGGTGTGTTTCATTCTTGATTCGGTATGGCCCTAACTTCAAAATCTATATGGATTAGGAATTACCCAACGGCTGGATCGTCGGTTATGCTCGCTCTCTAGGGGTTCCATTCAAAAGTGGTGAATGTGATTTGTGGAGGGGCTCAATATGGTGCATTTATTCAAAGAAGCATCTACACTCCGGCTCACAGAAGCTGTGGGCAAATCAAAGCCACCGGTTTGAACCCAATTTGGGAATTGGAGGATTTGCTGTTTGGGAGAATATGGCTATATGGTGATGCTTTCCAGAATTTGTGGGGTGGGGGGTTTGGACAGCAATTTGCATTTGAAAATTTATAGATAAAGAGAGACGACGGAGAGGAGAGAAAAGGAGGAAAAAAGAGGACGAAAAGATTATAAGTATATATTGTTTTCCAAGCATCTTGATTCATCATTCATCTAGTCAACTTTATGTTTAAATTTAATGGTTCTACTACTAGAGGGGCTTTTTAAACCTAGTTTTAAAAATTCAGGAACTAAAATGACCAATTTGAAGCATTAGGGATTAAAAACACCTATTCTTGAAATCTCAAGAACCAAAAGGATATTTTTCCCTAATATAAAATTTAGCTGTGTTGCCAACTCATTTAAAAATGGCACCTTAATGAAGTCTAACAATCAAATTAACCATCACATAATATAAAATTTAGCCATGTTGCCAACTCATTTAAAAATGGCACCTTAATGAAGTCTAACAATCAAATTAACCATCACATCTTCCTTCCGTTGACTCAGCTAATGGTCAATTGACCTCAGGAACAGTTTAAGACCACTTTTTCAAACTTTAGGAGCTAAAAGTGTTCATTTTGAAACTTCAAGGATCAAATAGAGACCAACTTTGAACTTCAAGAATAAAAAATGTATTTTACTCAAATCTTTATTGGCTAACCCTCTTTATCTTTAAGTGAAAGCACGATATTTGCATACAATTGGTGTACATTAGAAGGTTTATGTGACAAAAATTTCTCATTTAAGTAACTTTCATTTTGGAGAGCTAAATTTCCTATTGTAAATACATTCATTCCTGTTCTTTGTTTGCGCTACAGCTTGCCATGACTGTCTCGTATCTTTGTACAAGCAATGGAGAGGAATTTCCTGGATATGATGCTCTCTTGAAAGTTGGGTAAGAGATGCCATTGTGTTCTAAGCATTATAATTATTTTTTACTCAAGACTTGGCATTATTAGTATTATTATTTATAAATTATTAGAAACCCGATTTTATTCATGAAACTAAGAGGGAAAAATTTGATATAATGTTTATAAAATCTTCATGAGGCTCAAAGGAAATTGGTTGGTCCTTTGTAGAAAGGAGGCCTATTGGTGATTTGGGACAAAAGTGAACTGTCAGTAATTGAAACCCTTAGGATGCGTTTCACGCACAAAGTTGGTAATTATTATTTGTGTTTGGGGCGCATGGTTGAGTTGGTAATAATTGTTTGTGTTTGGGTGCAAAGTTGAGTTGAGTTGGGAATAATTGTTTATATTTGGAGTGTTGAATTGAGTTGAGTTGGTAGTAATTGTTTGTATTTGGAGTGCTGAGTTGAGTTGGTTTAGGAAACTTGTGTGTAGGGTGCAGAGTTAGTTGGGTTGAGTTATGATATTTAGTTAGTTTTTTGTAACCTAAAAAAGCATGCACTTCTAGATGTCTGCGACAAGTAGGTATATAAGGATGATCAAATCATTGTTAGACAATTTCTCAATATCAAATTACTATTAAACACTATAAACTAATAATTTCAAATTTATGTTTAAAAACACTTTCATTCGTCGGGTATATTCTTTAAGGTATATTATCAATTATCAATTGAGTTGGTCGCTAGGATTAGTCATTAGAGATGAACGACAAAGTTAGTGTTTTGGAGTTGGTCACCCAAGGTGATAGTTGCCGAAGTGAATCATTAGAGGTGGTCTTCTCCAAAGTTGGTCACTTGAGGTAAATGTCGATGTTGGTCATCATAGGTGGTTGTCACTAGAGTTGATCATTGGAGGTGGTTTTCACTTGAGTTGTCGTAGTGGTGGTTGTTGAAGCCCGAAATTGGTCGCTAGAGTTGGTTGCATAAAAATGGTCATCGGAGTTGGTCACCAGAGTATGTCACAGGAGTGTGGTAGTGATAGTCTCTGGTAGCCACCGACAGGTAGAGTCATTGAAAACATTGGATGGAGGGAGAGTAGGGTTGAGTTGGGGTGAGCTGGTACAAATAACCAACTCAACTCCACCAATATTTAAAGTAGGTGGACCAAACATTAAGTTTGTAATTTTTAGGGACTCAACCAAACTCACTCACTTAAAGGTGTTATTCTTTATCTCTTAAATATTCAACTGAATATTTAATGTTGAGCCAACCACTCCCTTAAATGTGTTATTCTTTATCTCTTAAATGTTCAACAATTTGTAAAAAAGTATTGTTTGGAGCCTTGGTGTATTGGAGGGGACCTTAATATTTCCTTTGCAGAAAGTCAACAATTTTATCCAAGTTTCGGGTATAATGGAGGTGCCCTGGATTAGTATCTCCAAATCATGGTTGCAACTTGCAAGTGGAGTCATGGGCTGTTTTTAAGCTTGGTTGTGGACTAGAATCGCATTTTTGAGTGATACTTAGATTGATGAAAACCTTTGATCGTAAGGTATTTAGAACATTGCAATCTGCTTATTCGATTTCAGATCATCGGGATGGAGATTTTAAAGTTATTGGGGTCGATTGTTCTCCTTCATTAATATTCAATGGGTGTTTTGTGAGGATTTCAAAGAAAATGTTGTTTAGATTTTGGTTGGTCCTTTGAAGCCAAAGTCTCAACTGTTATGGTCTAATGTGGTCAAAGCGATCCTTGAGGATTTTGGTTCGAAAGAAATCAAGGAGTCTTCCAAGATAAATCATTGGCATGGATGAGGATTGTTTACAATAGCTAGGACCAATGCTTTTGGGCATGTTTAAGAGTGATTTTAAAATGGCTAAAATCATTTTTTTCATTTTCAAAAACATTTGGAAAATGCTTTTAATCATTTCAAATCAATCGTAAAGGTATGAAAAATGTATTTAAAAGTGTTAAATTAAACATTGAATTGATTTTGAGTGATTAAAGGTATGTTTCAAAACAATTTTAAACATGCAAAAATTGATTTTAATCATTTTAAAATCACTCCTAACATGCATTTTTGGTGATCTCTTTCCAAGTTTTTCGTAGATTTTTCTATTCAAGATTTATGCTTAAATTGGAGTGCTTTTGTCATTCAGCTTAGCCTATTTCCATGTACTTTGAGCATTAGTCTTTTTCCCTTTCTTCTCTAAAAAGCTTCTTGGAATCTTGGGGCTGGAATATCTCACCTTCTTTGCTGTCTTATTTGCTGTCTTAATGGTTGTCTTCTGTTTTCTTGGAGTTCTCTTGAATGTTGCAATATGTTGTTGAACTCGGGGCTGATTGATAGACAGCTTCCCAATTTCTTGAGTTAGCTTGATACATCCCTGCCATAGATGTTTGAACTCCAACCATGTTCTCTTTTAGTTCACCTACCAAAGTCTCAACATCTGTCAGTCGGTGATTGAGAGAACAAGGGGAAGAAGAAGAAGATGCTTCTGCATCATGAGGTGGAGGGTCTTTTGTTTTGCTGCTGTTTCTCCTAGCCATAAAGATCTCTTTCATGAAGGAGCTCTGATACCAGTTTGAATCAATTCTTGGAGAAAGGATTTTATTCAAGTTGTAATGAAATACAATGAAACCGCCTTTATATATAGGCTGACTAACAAGGGAAGAATGTTGGACAAATAATAACCAGCAGCTTACAAAGGACTTTAACACGTGATAGAACTAAAGAGTTACGGAAATAAGTACTTGTCACCAATTAATACAAATAAGGAAAACCCCAAAAGGCCCCTACATCAGACAGGTAAATGAAAGTAAAAATTAAAATGCAGGAAAGTAAAAATAAAATGTAAGAAATGCCCCTATTCCTAAGTTCTATTATGTGCAATATTATAATCATGGAAAAGCCATAGATTTAATGGTTACGGATCTTATGCACATGCGTAACATACATGTAAAACTAAAAAAGTAAAAGAAAACAAATGATAGAAAACAGTAAAACTAAGAAATCCATTGCATTCCGTTCAAAATCTCATAGAACCACATAAGTTTAGGCCTAACCATCCTCCATATCGACATCTCGAGCCTAACCGGACATCAATCCTTGATCCTTGATTCCAAATTGTCAATTACAAAGCAAGAAAAATTAAATGCATGTTTGGGAGTGATTTTGGAACTACTAAAATCATTTTTCATGTTTAAAGTCACTCCAAAACACACTTTTAATTATTTAAATTAATTTAATATTGAATTTTAAACTTCTAAATGCAATATCATCAAAATTTATTTTGAACGACTTGAAGCATGTTTTAGAGTGATTGTGACACCAGATTGTGACTTTTCATATATAAATGTCAATTCTCTCCTTTGTAAATGATTTTTTCGCCTTAGTAAGCTAAATCATTTGGTGATGGGAAATTGTTACAAGGGCTACTAAAGATGGTGGCTTAGGAGTTGGCGACCTAAAACACAGAAACACAGCACTTCTTTTTAAATGGTATTGGAGATTCATCAAGTAGCAAAATTTGCTTTGGTGTAGGGTGGTCAAAAGTATTCACAAATCAGATTCTCATAATTGGCACACATCCGGCAAGCATAGGTTGAGCTTGAGAAGCCCTTGGATCAGCATTTCAAAGCTTTGGGACAAATTTAGTTCCTTAGCACACTTTAAACTTGGAGCTGGTAGGAACATTTACTTTTGGATTGATGGTTGGTGTTTGGAAATCTCATTTCAGGGGAAATATCCAAGACTATTTCGTGTGGCCAAGTTTCTAAAAGGTAGTATTAATGACCATTGGGACTTCCCACAAATTCTTGGAATTTAATATTCCGAAGACAGCTCAAATCAAAAGCTGCCAGAATTCCAAAACCTCTTCATCTTTAAGTTGAAAACAGAAGGGTTAACAATATAGACTCTCAGATTTGGGCATTGGAGGCATCTGGAAGGTATTCAGTTAAATCTTTTTTCAAATATTTGAATTCCTTCATGCCTATTGATAAGGAGATTTATCATCGAAGACCCCTAAAAGAATTAATATGTTGATTTGGATTCTGCTATATGGGTCATTAAACTGCTCGGCAAGACCTTCAGCACCTATTATTTGAGTGCTCCTATACAACTAAATGTTGGTGGAAGATATTCTCCTTGTTCAATGGGTTCTTGGGTTTTTGGGAAGTCAACTAGAGAGAATTTGTAGCAAAGTTTGGCTGGCCCTCTCCTTTCACCTAAAGCTCTTCTTATTTGGTCTAATGCGATTAAAGCTTTAATTTAAAAAATTTGAGTTTTTCATGACAAGTCTTTGGATTGGATGGTTCGTCTTGGTTCTTCTCGTCTTCTAGCTTCTTCATGAAGCTTTCAATCTAAGCTTTTCGCGGATTCTCTATTCAAGACATTTGTCTTAATTGGAACGCCTTTATTCTTCATATGTAATCATTACTCTATAGTCTTATTGTGGGGATCTCTTATGTAAAAGGATATGATGAGGGTGCTATGGTTGTGTCAACCTAGTTGAGATGGCCTAGTGCACTTGCTGATCCTAAATCTATTAGAATCGTTGTATATTTTGCTCTTATGTTTCTTTGTATTTTGAGCATTAGATTCTTTTCACCACATCAATGAAAGGTTATGTTTTCGTTTAAAAAAAAAGAAAATCAAACTCTCATTTACGAAAGGGATTGTCTGCTTAGGTTATTAAGGCACTGCAATCTTCTTTGCCTTCACCCTTCCATGCACCCGCCTTAGGCAGAGCTCCCTCATATGTTTCCAACAACGGGCAAAAGAGTGATGTACCTAATAAATGAGATTTTGAGTTAGATATCTCTTGCGCAGTTGTTCACTTTGCATAAAACCCAATATAGCTAGTTTTGGGGCTTTCGACATAAAAAAAGCCGCATGAACCAACCCAACAAACAAGGAAAGGATGCCTCTCGGGCCATGACACACTCCTACCCACCTCAGGGCAAAGGGGCAACTTTTTGCAGGGAGGGTCTAAAAAAGATTCCATCTTTGAGAGAGTGGGCTTGGTTATACATAGCATAGTATTCATTTGATGAATAGCAGCAGGATCATTGATCCTGGAAAATTAAAGATCGACTTGACCAAATTTTCCTATTCAAAATAGAATTAATTTCCTCACTAAGAGAGATGGGACCCTTGTGTGATCTTATTAATATCCTCTTTCCTTGAAGAATTCAATAAGGATCGAATATGACCCATGGTCGATCGAAGGTCCTGTGCCAAGCTCATAATAGTTTACAGGAAACACGGCCATGAGCAGGTTGAAGAGAGCTCTAATAGGCCTTGGAGGACCCAACCCATGTTTGTGGCAAAATACGGGGGATATGTACTCATTCCCGACCGTTTTCTCTTAGTGAGTTTACAAGGTAAAGGGCGCAGTTCTGTAAATGTGAAAAGGTTGGAAATCATCAAATTTGGTACTTTTTTATCTCTAGTTGTATTTTCAGCCTGGACTATAGTACTTTGTGAGAGCATCAACATTCTAAGCCGCATTGTGACGCTTGCAGTAATGTTGACAGTGCACGCATCATCAAGTGACATTGATTTTCTATTCCACTCTAGAGTGCCGTGACGCTTTCTTTCTATTTGAAAGCATCATGGTGCGTTGGGTACAATGTTTACACCCTTTACGCATGGGCATTTTGGTCTTTTAGCTTCATTCAAGGTTGGTTGACTAAATAAGCTTTTAATTGCTCTATTTTGACTTTTGATCTCGATTTGCCTAAACACTCCAAAATACTCCTTATGCTCGATTTCTGCAAATAGATCATTTAAGCTCATAAAACATTTTGAACTAACACGATTTATTAGGTCAAGATAGCCATCAGTCGAGACGGGGATTCCATTTGTTGGCTTGTCCCATGAACATCCTTAGTTGAAAGAGAATTATGACTTTCTTAACAACTAAATACTTTGAGTTATTGTTTCGGTCGAGGTACGTGTGGATATGGAAGAAAAAAAATCTTTTAAGGTGAATTAGAAAATGTAACTAGAGAACATTTTGGGTGCGGGTAGCATTAACAACTCTCCCCTGAAACCATTTACTGACCTTGCTTTGGCAATCTATATTAACTAACTATGCTCATTTCTTTTTCCTGATTCTTAATTTTGCAGCTGTAGGCTTGGTGAGTGCAGAATTATTTTATGTGAATCAGGGGCTAAACACCGGTTGCAAAAGTTACAGCTTAATTTTCCAAGGTTAGTCTTATTAGAGCTGCATTCTACAGTCAGCTATACATTCTTCTTGTTGAGTACCTTTGTAGCTATATAATAAATTTAGGGTCTGTTTGAATTGACTTGAAAAAAGTGTTTTTCAAAAAACTCATTTTTATTTAAACTCTTTTGATAAAATTTGTTTAAAATTCACTTCAAAATCTATTTTGAGTTGTTGCCAAACACTCTAATTTTTTTCGAAATGACTTATTTTTTAAATTGAACACTTGAAAAAGTATTCCAAACACACCCTTAATCTCTTAAAAGAAATTTATTTTATATACAGAGTTTTGAAGTAACCTAGGGTGGCAATATATTTCTTTAAGTTTACATCACCGTTGGCTAGGAAAACAAATAAATGAGCATTGCCATGAACCATGTCCATGCATTAACAATCCTTTTCAAGTGTTAACATTTTGGAATAAATTATAGTCTCTGAAGTTTGGATTAGGTTTCTATTTGGTCTTCAAAGTTTAAAAGATGCCACTTTAGTCCTTGAAGTATAGGAATAGTTCTAAATGGTCCCTATGATGAGTTGGTTGTTAGTTGACTTAACTGAAAAGTGATGTGGTATTGTGGTTGTTAAATGGTGATTAGTTCCTTGCTGATGTTTACAATTTTAATCGGTTGTTAGTTGACTTAACTGAAATATGATGTGGCATTGTGGTTGTTAAATGTTGATTAGTACCTTGTTGATGTGTACAGATTTAAATGAAATTATAAATTGATCAAATTAATTTTTTCACTCTCCAAATCATACTTCCCGCTTTCTGGCTCATCTTTCCATTTTCCTAACCATCTACTACTCTTCATCGAAAACCATGTATGACCCAACCATGTCTCATCTTTCTTTCTCACTGAAAACTATGGTTCAGGAGGATTAGGATTAGGACTAATTTATTTTCAATTCTCTATAAATAGAGAAATTATCTTCTTTTATTGATAACTTTTGATTCGTAACAATGACTTTGATTTTATTCTTGGAGATTTCTCTCATTTTATCTTTTAGGCTACATCAATACCCGTCTCCCAAACCAGCCCCAAATTCCCACCCCCACCCCCACCCAAATTGAAAATAGAAATAACTTATTTAAAAAATCAGCTCTAAACCCATTTTCAAAATCAACCTCAAATTCCCACCAATTCGAAAGTGGCACATTTAAGTTTGGGAAAGATGAAGTCTTGAAAAGTTTTGTAGGATTGGAAGAAGTTGCATTTCTCTTGCTGGATTCAATCAGTTATTTATTTATTTTGTCGATTCCTTGTTGTTTCCTGTTTTTTCAATTAACATTCTTCAAAACGATGCTCAAATCCCCCAAATTAGACAATACCCGTCTCCAAAACCAGCCCCAAATTCCCACCCCTACCCCCACACAAACTGAAAATAGAAATAACATTTAAAAAATCGGGCCTAAACTCTTTCAAAATCAACCTCAAACTGCTACCAATTCGAAAGTGACACATTTAAGTTTGGGAAGAAGTTGCATTTCTCTTGCTGGATTCAATCAGTTATTTATTTCGTCGACTCCTTGTGGTTTCCTGTTTTTCCAATCAACATTCTTAAACAATGCTCAAATCCCCAAAATCAGACAATACCATTCTCCAAAATCGGCCCCAAATTCCCACCCCCACCCCCGCACAAATTGAAAATAGAAACAACTCATTTAAAAAATCAATCCTAAACTCGTTTTCAAAATCAACCTCAAATTCCCACCAATTCGAAAGTGACACGTTTAAGTTTGGCAAAGATGAAGTCTTCAGAAGTTTCGTAGGATTGGAAGAAGTCACATTTTTCTTGCTGGATTCAATCAATAATTTATTTATTTTGTCAATTCCATTTCCCTGTCGTTTCCTGTTTTTCCAATAAAAATTCTTCAAAACAATACTGAAATCCCCCAATTGGACAATACCCACAAAAAGAAAACTTCCTCCAATAATCAAATCAAAGTCTTTATTATCAATTAAAAGTTATCCATATAAGAAGGCAATTTCTCTATTTATAGAGAATTGGAATAAAGCAAATTAATCCTAATCCTAATCTTGATTAATATGAGGACCAAAAGACTAATGTTAATCCTAATAAATTAAGGAAACTAATTTTAGGGCCCATTTGGATTAACTTAAAAAATAAGTGTTTTTCAAAAATTCATTTTCATTTATAAACACGTTTGCTAAGAATTGTTTAAAATGAAGACAATAATGGCTTTCAAAATTCATTTTGATTGGTTGCCAAACACTTGTATTTCTTTCAAAATGACCTATTTTTTAAATTAAACACTTGAAAAGGTATTCCAAACACACCCTTAGTCTTAACCAATTAAGGATTTGACTAAAATAGCCTAATTTACCATAATCCTATTACATCAGGTGGAGAGAAAGGTAGAGAAAGATACAAGGGACGAGAGAGGATGGAAATTAAGTGGCAGTGGTTTTGTTGGACATGGTTTCCAGTGAGGTGTATGAAGGAGTTAGCAACATAATAGCAGAAGCAATTAGGATTTAAAGCATTCTAATTATATCAATTTTGAAGATTAAACATGTTTGTTCTAAAACCGAAAAACAGAGGAAAAACACTTGTTGAAGCTCAAAATTGATGCAAATCCCTTTGAATTTCTGATCACGAACACTTTGTGGACTACCTCTAGAGGCTTCCTTGTTATCCTCAGGCCTTAGAACAGATTGTGGGATCCAAATTCAGCTGAATTTGGAGCAAAAAGGTAAAGAACACACTTGTTTTTTCAGTTTTGAGTAGGGGAGAGTTTTAGCATCAATTAGCACAAATGCTTAACCCATTTCTTCAATTCCTCTCATCAGCATGCATGAAGCCAGCAAATTGGCTGATTAAATCAGCCAATTTGGAGGTGGAACAAGAAGATGGTGTTTGCATGTGAAGTAGGTGTACTTTACACATAGTGGAATTTCCCAAAAACTCAAAAAATGGATTTTTAAATTCAATTTCAAAAAGTTGATTTTTAATTCAAAATTAATTTAATATTCAATTAATTTAAATAATTTAATATTAAATTAATTATTTTTCCATTTTTCGGTCAATTTCAAACTCGATGAATCTCCATTCATCGGGATAATATTTAAATCACATTTAAATGTTATTAATTCTCCAAATTCGTTTAATTCTCAATTAAACTAACAAACCATAAATTTTGCTCCTTAACTGAATTTGAACACTTCAAATCACTCAATATACTGTTTTAAGGTTTAGTCCATGAGCTAACAAGGAGACCTAATGGACCTACAGATCATGAGCTCCAACGATCTAAAATTAACCGGTTAAACTCTTTAACCTAGTTAATTAATATTCGTTAACTATCGAGACACCCCACTAAAACCCAGTAGTTGCACTCTCCTCACCATGGATATATTTCTGTCCACTTGATATTATAACCATAATAAGTAAGTCGATCCTTCACAAGTTGTTCGTAATTACAGCTGGATCAAAATTACCGTTTTACTCCTGTAATTACATTGTTCATTAAGCCCCACTGATTCTCTAATGAACAATTGGTTTGTGGTCTAACCAACGAACCTAATCCCTCTCGAGTCAAGGAGAGGGTGGAGCCTCTTGTTTAAGTCTCTGAGTCAGTACTTAAAGGGAACAACTTATCTACTAACCTAGAGATAGGTAGTAGTGAATTTCATCTTGCAACACTATGTCCCCAGCTATTTGTCTGATCATATCCCTAAAATGGGAGGTATGAACTCAAGCCACTATCACTTATGCAGATTAAAAGATAATTTTAAACAGCCAGGAGTTCATAGTTAGCTCAGGTTAAGATCGAGTTACCTAAGTCATCAGGTTTGAAATAATCAGTTTTAACAGTAAATGGTGTTATAAAGTAAAAGTGATTATTTCATGGTCCGGTCTTATGCAAACTCATTGCATAGGATGCCTCCCACTCACATGTCTCTAAATGTACGATATAGGATCACATCGTTTGTACAAAGTGAATCACATCCATAGCCTACACCTAGTCTTATCCTTATACTATAAACCGTTTTGGTTATTACTTAAACTTGATCCACTTTTATGTCTACACGTAAAGTCTAGCATGCAACCTATAGCCAAGGATTCTTAGTTTATTGGATTTAATAAATGCAATTCAAATATTCAATAACAACTTTACTGAATAAATCTTGATAACAACTCTATTGAAAATAAGTTCCAAAAATTACAAACGAGTTTTAGGACATAAACCCAACAGTGTAGTGGTAGAGATTGATGATTATGAGAGAGGAAAGATGAGAAAGAATAATTAAAGGGCAACAAGGAGAGTGAAAAAAACTAAAACATTATCCACAATGGAATTCAACATGTTAGTAAAAATTGTACACATCAGCAAGTGGCTAATGATCAAAGTACCATTAATAATTATTTTCTGTACTTCCGAAACTAAAATGTTTTGAAACTCTTAAGGGTCAAATAGAAATGTAAATCAAATCTCTGGAACTAAAAGTGTAATTTACTCTAAAATCTCAAATTGAAAGTAGAATAGATATCATTCAGAATGGTGTCAGCTGCTAGTCTAATTGTTATCATTGCACCTAATAAGTTATTCTTCCCTCACCAATATATATGATTTCAACTAATAGCCTGATAGGTCAGAGTGAATTAACTTAATTCTGTTTTGATTGTGATGCAGTGATGACGTCTCATTTGCACTGAAAGACAGTAAGGACATACCTTGGTTGGCTAAGTATCTATAAATCCATTTTAGCTGCTAATATCTGTATGAAACAATTTTGATCTTATGTCAGTTTCAATCTTGGTCATATGAAACATTTAGGCCCTCCTTTTGGAAATGAGCGAAACATTACTGGTTTAAGTTACTGTCTTTTACTTCTTTTAATTTGTTCTCATGGGAGGCTTGTTTTTAGAATAGTTGAGGTTGTCCATTGAAAATTATGTAGTTAGGAACTATGGTTTCTATTGTATACAAGAATCCCTTGGTTAACTTTGGGTCTCTGCTATATACCATCTTCATTGGTTCATCAGAAGTGGAAGCAATGGCAGAACGCATAACAAAGATGCACCGTGAAGTAGTTGAGCATTTGGAGGCTGCTGCTTCCTACAAAAACTGCTGGCTTACAGTGACAAGCATCACCACCTGAAGTCATTTGAGGTAGGGGATGTAATTGACAGTATGGAAGTCTGGATTACCCTCTCGGGTGTAAGTCATTTGAGATTGAGCATTGGTAATTGCACAATATGGAAGTCTGGTTGTAATTGAGCATTTGGACCGTTGCCTATTCTTCAACTTATTGGGCCGCGGTTCAAGATTGCTTCCACATTCAATGTTTATGAGTCTGTGAACTCTAAATGGTTTTCAATTGTCTGAGTAACTCAAGCACAAGTTATCTTTAGGAGAGAATTGATGTAGTATTGATCGGTTTACGTAGTTTACTGTGTAAGTACCCTGTTTTTTAATTAGTCACTTTGGTCATTTTGTTTTAGTTGTGTTTAACGTGGCTAACCTTTTAAGGGTCTTGGTATTTACCTTTTGGTAAAACTCATTTTGCCTTGACGTAATGTGTTTTTCCAGGCTGATATAGAGCCTAGGTTGTTAGAGGTATGATTCAATAAAGACAATTATCATCCTTCAAATATCTCAATATGCCTTTAAATGATAGGAGCATGTATAAATTGACCGACCATATTAGTACTATAAGGAGAGTATTTATATTCACATTTGATATAAAATCTAACAGTGATAGACCTTCAGCAATAGATCTTCAGCAATATTAAAGTGATAGATTATTATATTCTTTTGTCATGTATATGTATCATCATTAGAGAGATCATATTCTTGATAATTGTTTTCTTGTAATGTAAATGTAATAGTGATTGATTTTCATTCGTGATACTTGTTGACTGTTGATGTAAATGATCAGTGGTAAATTTTTGTTGATTTCCCATATCAATAATAGACTCTAAGTTTTCATTGGTAGGATGCATGTTTCTTCCTCCAAATATTATAAATGAATACCGTTCTAGTAGTGAACCATTATTGGTTGGCCTAGTGGTGAAAAGGAGACATAGTGTCAATAAATGACTAAGAAGTCAAGAGTTCAATCCATAATGGTCACCTAGGAATTAATTTTCTATGAATTTCTTTGACATCCAAATGTTGTAGGGTAGGGTCAAGTGGATTATATTGATACAATACAATATATAAGTAAAATCTATCATTGATAGATTAAAATCACAAATTAAAATCAAACTATAGCTGTTATACTACATTATGATCCAAGTTGAACACCCCATAATTAAATTAATACACTGATCCTACTTAATTTTTTTATCATGTGCTTACTATTAATCGTTGTGAGATTTCTTTTGTTTCTTTTTTTTGGTGCTATAGGTGTTAAGTCTCATTTATGGGACTTATTTAGCTCTAAAAATCTAAGTTACTAAATTGTTTTGATATATATTTAGGCCTAATTTAGGATAGAATCTTGTGAAATTGGAAAGAATTCGTGTTATAATGCTGAATATTCATGATCCTTGATTTTTGGAGTTTTTCCATAAACTTTTTGTGTTTATTCAAGGATATTGGTGAAATTTCTGGAATTGCAGTTTATGATTACATTGCGAGGTAGTTGGACATATTTTTAGATAAGTAAAAAATATCATATTTTAGCAATTTTGGAGAGGATTTCTCCATCAATTTCTTTGCTCGCTTCTTAGTGATTTGAAGCCTAAAAAAAATCTTGAAGAAACCCCAACACAAAGCTTATAAATAGGGCATGAAATCATGGACTTAATCATCATATTTGGATCACATGAGTTTTTCAATTTCGAGCATTTTGTTTCCGTTTTTTCTTTTGTAATACTTTTGAGTTCTTGCTACTTCTATATTCAATCCATCCTCATTGAAATATTAGGGGTGTTGAGACCCAACTATTCTTGACATAGGAAGTTGGGTTGATTGAGGAAGGATTGTAGTGAAATTTTCTTGAGTTTAGGCTCCTCTTTACCTTTATTTTTCAGTTTTCTGAATTCAATTTTCAGCACCGTTTAATTCAATTTTGTGTATTCTTTAATTTATATGATAGCTTTATTGAGTTTACAAGTTGTCTTTAAGTTCAAGTTTGTACCTTCATTCATAGATAATACAAGTGCTTCAATTGTTTCCCTCTTGTGTCTTTACTTTTCTTATGTTTTCCATCTCAGTTAGCATTTTCTTTTATACCATTATGAGCTAAACTAAATACCCCCAAGACAGAGGAATGAGCCTTTCATGTGTAACTTTTCTTTTCCAATAGAATAGTTTGCTTGTATGGAGTGTAATTTCATTATGCATTTTGATTGATAACCTTATAAAGTTTATTTAAATAAAATTCAAACTATAACTTTATGGAGAATTAATTTATTTGAATATGATTCAAATAATTAATTAATTAATTAGATGAAATCCATATAAATAACTAGAGAGAGAATTAATTAATTTATTTATTTATTTGAATTGTATTCAAATAATTAATTATTTAATTTGGATTAAATTTTAATTAAAGATTCTGCAGAAAATAAATATTTAAATAAGATTTAAATATTTTAAACCATTTAATATGAGATATTATTTGTATAAATATTTATTAATATTGGATATTATTAATTATTAATTATTAATTATTAATTATATAATATTAATTTATCTATTAACGGAAAATGGATATTGCATGAAGTCTTGAACATGTATGTAGTTAACAATCATGTTCAAGAAATAACCTAAAGGTATATAGTATACGGAGGGAATTGAATCCTGGCGAAAGCGTGTGATCGCGTTGTTTGATTTATTGAAAGAATTAAAAATACAAAAAGTAAAGAAAATGTTAAGCATCATACCTTTGCCGATCTATAATTTTAATCTTCTCCTCGAACCAAACCGATAGTTTCTCCTTGTGCTCTTCTTTTCCAAAAGATCTTCCTTGTTATGACTCTGACAAGGATCCGGTTTGTGAGAACTGCTTCTTGAAAGAATAGAGGGAATGGGGAAAAAAATTTCTTAAAACTTTTCTAAAAAAATTGGGAAAATTTCTAGAGGGAGAGTTTTAAAGTAATCGTAAAGATTATTCTTATAGAGGGTGTGTGTCCTATAAGGGTTCTCAAGGGCCCTATTTATAGAACTCTATAGGTTACTCCTAATCTTATTAAGATAACTCCTCTGCAGATATTTTAAATTATATATTTTATGATATCTAATAGTAACAAATATCTAACCAAATAATATCTCATATTAAATGGTTTAAAATATTTAAATCTTATTTAAATATTTATTTTCTGCAGAATCTTTAATTTTAATATCATCCAAATTAAATAATTAATTACTTAAATCCAATTCAAATTAATTAATTAATTCTCCCTCTATTTATTTATATAGATTTCATCCAAATAAATAATTAATTATTTGAATCATATTTAATTAAATTAATTCTCCATATTATAAAGTTATAATTTGAATCTTATTCAAATAAATTTTATAATGAATTATGTAATTAATTGTATCCAATACAATTAATATTTTTCCTCATAAATTTGAACATTTCAAATTTTTCTTTCAACATAGTTGATCCTTGTTGGTCTGTGGTGAGCTAGCAAGGAGACCTTATGGACTTACAGATTATAAGCTCCAATGATCCAAGATTAAATAATTAAACTCTTTAATTAAATTAATCTCCATTCATAGTTGAACTTTTATACACTGTAGGACAAGTTGTGTTATGGATATAATCAGTATAAGCAAGTCGACTCTTCACGAGTTGTTCATAATTACAGCTAGGTCATATGTCCGTTCTACCCCTGTAATTACCTCTTATCCTTAAATACCACTGATTTCTCTAATGAACAATTTGTTTATGATCCAACCATAAACTAAGTCCCTCTCAGGCCAGTGAGAGGGTGGGGGTCTCTTGTTCAATACCTGAAATTAGCACTTAAGGAAATACTCATCTACTTACCCTATTTGGGAAGGAGTGAATTTCATCTTATGAAGTTATGTTCCCAACTCCCTATTTAGTTATATCCCCAAAATGGTAGGCTTATTGAGTCAGCAACTTGGGCCACTTTCACCCATACAAATCAAAAGACTGACCTTACAGGCAAGAGTTTATAAGTCACTCAAGATTAAGATAGAGTCGCACATGGTCATCCTATGAAATATTAATCTCATCAATTAACGAATTTACAAATAGAGATTGAATATTTTGCGATCTGGTCTTATACAAACTCTTTGTATAGGATACCCCCACTCACATGTCTCTACATGAACTGTTTGGATCAAACCATTTGTAACTATTACAAAGTGGGTCGTATCCATAGTCTCACCAAGATAAGGCACCCAACCTTATCCATATACTATAGACCTTAAGGTTATTTTTTGAACATGATCCACTCGTATGTCAACTACATACATGTTCAAGACTCCATGCAATAACCTTGAATTTTTTCGTTAATGAATAAATTAATATTGCATAATTAATAATTAATAATAAATTAATTAACTAATAAATTACGAGCCTTTAGGGCACAAATCCCAACAGTATATGGATAACGTTGGGTGCCTTATCTTGGTGACACTATGGATACGGCCCATTTTGTAATAGTTACAAATGGTTTGAGTCAAACCGTTCATGTAGAGACATATGAGTGGGGATATCCTATACAAAGAGTTTGTATAAGACCAAACCGCGAAATATTTAATCTCTCTTTGTAAATTTGTTAAGTGATTAGATTAATATTTCATAAGATGATCATAGTGACTTGATCTTAATCCTGAGTGACTTATGAACTCTTGTCTGTGAGGTCAGTCCTTTGATTTGCATTGGTGAGAGTGGCCCAAGTTGTCGACTCAATAAGCCTACCATTTTGGGGATTTGGCTAAATGGGGAGCTACAAAGAGTTTGTATAAGACCAGCACGCGAAATATTTAATCTCTCTTTGTAAATTCGTTAAGTGATTGAGATTAATATTTCATAGGATGATCATGTGTGACTTGATCTTAATCTTGAGTGACTTATGAACTCTTGTCTGTGAAGTCAGTCCTTTGATTTGCATGGGTGAGAGTGGCTCGAGTTATCGGCTCAATAAGCCTACCATTTTGGGGATTTGACTAAATGGGGAGCTGGAAACATAACTTCACAAGATCGAATTCACTCCTTCCCAGATAGGGTAAGTAGATGAGTAGTTCCCTTAAGTGCTGATTTCAGGTCTTGAACAAGGGGTCTCACCCTCTCACTAGCTTGAGAGGGATTTAGTTTATGGCTGGACCATAAACAAATTGTTTAATAGAGAAATCAATGGTATTTAAGGATAAGAGGTAATTACAGGGGTAGAATGGACATTTGACCTACCTGTAATTATGAACAACTCGTGAAGGACCGGCTTGCTTATACTGATTATATCCATAGACACAACTTGTCCTACAGTGTATAAGAGTTCAACTATGGGCCTATAGTGGTTTGCCCTGTAGTTAATGAATGAATATTAATTTAATTAAATAGTTCAATTAATTAATCTTGAATCATTAGAGTTTATAATCTGTATGTCCATAAGGTCCCCTTGCTAACTTACCACGGACCAACAAGGATCAACTATGTTGAAAAAAAAATTTGAAATGTTCAAATTTACAAGGGAAAATATTAATTGTATTGGATACAATTAATTACATAATTTATTATAAAATTTATTTGAATAAGATTCAAATTATAACTTTGTAATATGGAGAATTAATTTCTTTGAATATGATTCAAATAATTAATTATTTATTTGGATGAAATCCATATAAAAAAATAGAGGGAGAACTAATTAATTAATTTGAATTAGATTCAAGTAATTAGTTATTTAATTTGGATGAGATTCAAATTAAAGATTCTATAGAAAATAAATATTTAAATAAAACTTAAATATTTTAAACTATTTAATATGAGATATTATTTGGATAAAAATTTATTAATATTGGATATTATGAAATATTTAATTTAAAATCTTTGCAAAGGGGTTATCCTAATAGGATTAAGAATAACCCATAGAGTTCTATAAATAGGGCCATTGGGAGCCCTCATAGAACACACTCTTTACAAGAATAATCTCTACAATTACTCTAAAAGAAATTTTCCTAATTTTTCTTAGAAAAGTTCTAAGAAAATTCTTCTTCTTCCCATTCCCTTTGTTCTTTCAATAAACGGTTCCCACAAACCGGATCCTTGCTAGAGTCATAGCAAGGAAGATCTCTTGGAAAAAGAAGACTACAAGGAGAAAACTATTGGTTCGAGGAGAAGATTTCACTGAAATTATTGATCAGTGAAGGTACGTTGCTTAACATTTTCTCAACTTTTTGTATTTTTAATTCTTTCAAGAAATCAAAGAACGCGATCACACGCTTCCGCCGAAATTCAATTCCCTTCAACTCCAGCAGTGGATAGGACTATAGTTTTCTGTTTCCAATATTTACCTTCCCTTCGAAAGACTAGTTGGGGCAGAACTACAAGATCTTAAATGATGAATTACACTTACAAGAGCACATTAAAGTTGTTAATGGTGTTCTGACCAAATAATGGTAACTAAATATTATGGAAATAAGAGTTATTCTAGTGTAATGTTTGGTTGAGAATGTCTCAATCCAATGAAAGACCATTTAACCCACCATTCGGCAGCAATTGTTCTAAATCATTGGAGTATCATTGCATTATACATGATTTATAGGGTTCATAAAATTTAGTGCTAAATTTGAACGGATATTTGATTGCATGCTATTAACTAATATATTTTATATATTTCAATGTTGTGTCATTTTCTCTCATGATTTTAATCTTGAATTACCGATATGAGTCAACATTTGAGGAAAAAGGTATTACTTGGAAAAGTACAATTGACACTATTTTAATGGCAGTGTAATTTTCAGAATTTGTCTTTAATTAAGAAATGTTTTCAAAGTTCTATTGTCACTTCATGAATTGTTCATGAACGATGTGATTGATGTATCACAATTGGAGAGATAGCTTATATTTATCTTCTAATTGACATACTTGATGTCAAACATGGAAGATAAAGCACAAGACAACAACATATGAGATGTTGCAGTCAATATAAGCTTAATGTAAATAATTATCTAAATAATGTCAAGATTAAGTATTATGTTCCAAGAAAATAAATTATGTGACTGAAGCTGTAAGAAAACTGTTCCAAATTAGCTTGGGGAGTCATGCAATGAGGAATTTTGGAAATACCTCAATGGGAAGAAAAATAAGTATGAAAGTAAATTTGATTTACTGGATTATTGGTGGAGAATTAAGATTCGCACCTGGATAGTTGAATAAGAATTCACTATCAAATTTTTCTTCATTACAATTAGATTGTAATTCTTGGAAAATACTTAATGACATAGAATGGTTTCTACATGTTTGGCATTAGAAAGTCCATCTTAGTTAGTGTAGTAGGGGGACATGAGATGTGATATTTGATACTTATGTTGAACGTGGTGGTTTCATCACCATAAGAGAAATTCAATTTCTCAAAACTTTATTACTAATTAATTCATAAGGTATGATTGTTTTATGTAATAAAGCATATTTGGAAAAGTTGTTTGAAAATATGTTCAGCCCTAGATAAGTACAATTAGTATGTGTTAAAATCTTTGACATATACAAATATTACACTGAGATATTCAAGATTATTGAATCCAGAATCGAAAGACAAATTATTTTCTCCTAAAAGATGCTTGGCTTTGGCAATTAAAGTTGATTATCATCAATTTTATAAAATGACTAGTACAAGTAATTCTTTAAGAGTTAGAGTTAAATTACTTTACCTGTCTGAAGATCTTGCATTTTATGCACGATAGTCATTGAATCTTATTGGATAAGGCAAAAGACCAAAGAACATGTTCGATTTACACATTTACACATTTTGACTAGAGAGATCTGGTGAATGTAAAAGTCAAACAAACATTGTAAATATCTCATCAATTGGATTGATGAATATTTAGTGTATCAGTATCTTTATCTAATGTAGCTTAAGTCTTTTCTTTGAAGAAGTTCAAAGAAGTTAGAATAAAGTTTAAATCAATTAGGCAAGTCTATCAAGACATATTATGATCAGATCATAAAAGTACAAAAACTTCAATACTATGCCTAATTGATAGAAAATGGAATTATATCTCAAGTTTAAGGATTAGATACAATTTGAATGAAATTATGCTTCAAAAGGAGAAAGTTGACCTTGTTGGACTTGGTCATGTTAATGATAAGTACTTTGTTAGACATGGTCACATCATTAATAAATTACATATCATTGCCATATTCTAGTTAGGGCATGCAATAGAGATTGCACTATGAACATTATTCCCTCCAAAACTGTCTGGGAGACAATTTTAGATTATGGAAGCATAGTAACCTAATTTACAATATTTTAGATATGAGTATGTTAAAATGCACATGCTGAAACAAACCTAAAGGATTATATATGTTCACCGATATGCCTAAGAGTAGGGTGTCCTCATGGAGGAAGAAAATGATTTTTTATGCAATCCTAAATAAAATAAAGTATTTGTATGACAAATATTAATTTTAGAAGGAATGTCGAATAAAAGATTATAACATTTTCTAAGGTTAAATAGTGTTGATACTTTGGTTTCAGGTAAATTCACTAAGAGTTAATAAGTGCTATTAACCATTTAATTACATTTGAATGTCAAATGAATCCTAGTTAAACATGATGAGCCTTCATCGTAGTGGGAGAGTAATTGGATAACTCAACCTTTACTATGACTTAGTTGAAGTCAAAATTGTCATATCAGTTGATAAATTTAAGGCTTATCATCCTCAAAGTTGTGTTGAGGGATGTTGACAAGGATTATTAGGTCAAAGTCATGAACTCAAGATAAAGTTTTCGTACTTCATCTCAGTCTGGATTTGTAGATTTTCTTGATTGGATAAAACTCATAGGATATGAATAGATCTACAAAAGAGACCTACATATGTAGATAAGAAGATTTAGATCTTCAAAGTAAGACTTACGGCAAAAGGGTAAAACCTATTGAAAGAAATTAGACTATGGGTCAATTTTCTCACTCGTTGCCATAATTGAGTCCTTTGAGCATTGTTCATTGTTGCATATGAGATATGTAAAATCAACGTTTAGATTCTTTTATGAAAAGAATTTAAAGAATGCATCTATACAAACAAACTGAAAAGTTCAACTTTCAAAGATGAAATGCAAAGAGTTTGCAAAATTGTATAGGTTCATTTGAGAGATGAATTAGACAATTAGATCTTTGAATATAAGGTTTGATAAGAGTTGTCATAACCTATGACTTTGAACAAATATTAATGATCTTATATAGACAAGAGAGTCATTAATTGACAAGTGGATACTTCTCATGTTTTATGTTAATGGTGTATTACTCATTTTGAATGATGTAATATAACATAAAAATTTGACTACCTAACCAATTAAGGACATAATGTTAAGTTTGTCTCAAGCATCTTACATTTACAAAATGTTTGTCAAATATTTGATCCACAACTTCAAAAGAATGATAATGTATCATTCAAAAGTGAAGTTAGGTCTAAGGAAGAGTATCCTAAGACACCTCAAGTATTGAGGATATATGATTAATTATCTCCTCTTAGTATGAGATAATTAATGCATAAATGAGACTTAACATACAATTGGTTGGTTATATTAGTTAGATCAATGGTGTGACCATTGGGTAGAAGCTTAGAAACTTTCTCAAAGTATCTATCAATATGAGAAATTTTGTGTATGGTGTTAAGTTTTAATCTTTCACAAGATACACTGGGTCTTCCAAAGATTTAGAGAAATCTATGGTAAGATTAAGTTTTTATCCTATGTGGTGGAGATTGGTACATATTGTAAACCCTACATTCACTTGTAAGTACTAAATTTAAGTATATGGTACCGTAGTAGACTTATTTGTTTCCTCTCTTGTAGATTGAAGGAAGAGGTGGTGGAAACCGAGCATATTTTTGGTAAGTTGAATTCTAAATCACTACGAGGTAGACTGAGTTTAAGATTTACTTTCGATATTAATTGGAGCATAAGAGTAAATTTGAAATTAGAAGGAAGAAAAGAAAGGAAGAAGAGAAGAGAAAAGGAAAAAAAAAATAATAAGTCAACAGCCTTATTATCTGTGTGTAGCTGAGATTATGAAGTTAGTGGGAAGTAAGTCAGCAGCCTTATATTTGTGTGTAGCTGAGATTTTGGATTATTTTTTTCTAGTTCTAAAGACTCAACCGATCCAAACTGGTAGCTGCATGTCAAAGGGAGGAAGAAGAAGGTGTTTAGGGCAAATTGGAGAAGAGCTTCGGTCGAATCCGTGATGTAATTGAAGCTGAAATTGAAGGCTTGTCTGTTGTCGCGAAACCTTAACAAGGTCTAGTGTTTAGTGAATAGCAAATGGAAGAAATCAAGTTTAAAGTTGGAAATTTGAGGATAGTAAGTTAATTCAATTCTTAACAACTTTTGTGAAGAATGATTGAGCTGAATGTAAAGAGAAACGGGTTTAATTATAGGTGGAAGTGATTGATACCGATTTTTTGAGTGATTTGGAGCAAGGCGAAGTAAATTTGGATTATCGGATGAATGAAGAGGAGTTAAGCCCTGGAATTTTGAGGTAAGCTAGAAAACACATTTTTTTACAAGTTTGTAGAAGGGAAGACTTCGGGTTGGAAATACAACTTTTAGCAATAGAAGTGAAGACAGAAGCATAGGCAATAACTGAAGGGACGAGTTTCACTGGTAAAGAAGCGACACTGGGTGTGGGCAAGAGAAGGTATCTGTCACACCCCCTCCCAGATTACCTTCCTAATCTAGGAGTAGGTGCAACCTATACACATACACGTCATCTTATATCTTGAAACACAATTCAATACCAGATCAAATGTACAAACTTTTATACTAGTGAAACATTATAAGGTAATCATAAGTTTTACATAAGGTTTCTCAGCTCATAATTTATCATACAAGTGTATTTGTTCAGCATACAGTACAAAACTCACACTCGTTATGCCACAAAAATCATATATGACAAAATATGTACTTAGACTGAGTATTTACAACTATCCCAGAGAACTAAAACCAAGTAAGCCCAGACGAGGATCTTCTGTAGGCTAGGCGTCCCGGACACGCTCGCTACCTGAAACGAACAACAATAAACAAAAGGCGTGAGCTTAAAGCCCAGTGAGTGAATAAAATATCAATTACAATCTAATCCTTGAGTTAATGCTGATCATAACACTACTATATATCTTGTTAGTGCAGATTGCTGGGTCACTCATGCCATTTAACAAGATAGCATTGATATCTTTCTAAGAAACAACAGAGCAAGGCTCAACGCTATTAACCTCATAATTCAGTTCCTATTATTCATATATTCATACGCCTTCACATTTCGTTCTTCGGCGTTTCAACACTCAAGTGCCTTCTCATATTGTCCCTCAGCACTGATTTTAATTAATAATAATTCACTGCTCCAGTGCCTTCACTCATGGTCCTTCAGCACTGAGCCATCATGTACTGGTTTCCATATGCCTTCTCACAAGGTCCTTCGGCATTGGAAACTATCTCAATCAATTTCACTAGTGCCTTCACTCATGGTCCCTCGGCATTGTGTATCATATCTCCATAGGCCTTCACACATGGTCCTTCGGCTGTGGTTTGCATTTAGATTACACACATACAGGAGTTCACATAATATACTCGTTTTCACTTGCACATTGTTAACAATAATCCTTGGATAAATTAGAGAGTCACTCACGATTTGTCTTAGGCCCCGAGCGGATTATATGCTTTTCCGAGCTCTTCTTCGCCTGTAAAAACACATTTCTCACATTAGGTTTCCTTTGAACTCCTTTTCCATAATCATTAAGTATGCATATCAGTAACTAGCGATACTCTATGTCACTAGCGAGACTACCAGCGAAATTCACACTACTGGGTACTGCACTAGCGAAACTGGAGTGAATTAGACTAGCGATATCATCTTAAGGAGCGATACCACTGTCTAGCGACACTTGATATCACAGTTTTCCTTCCTTCCCTTCAAACTCTTCCTTTATCCTGCTAAAAACCATATTACAGCCAAAATTAGAACTTCCTTTCTTCTACAATCTTGTAAAGTAGTGAGTTTCCTAGCTCACCTCAAAATTTCAGACCATGACTCGTCTTCGTTTGAGAATTATTCTCAAATAACTTCGGCTGCCTTGATTTGCTTAGCAGTTCAACTTCGTTTACTTCTTCCTAGAGATTAACACATTTTTGCTCGGATTTAGCTTAAACATCCTTCATGGAAGTTGCTAAGAATTGACTCAACTTACTAACCTCAAAATTTCAGTTCCAACTTCAACGTCCTCGGTTCACTCTCCTTCGAATACCGATTGATGTCCAAATCTATCAGTAACAATCAAGCTTCTGGTTCCAGCTTCAAAATCATCATGAAACTGATCTGATTTCTACTCGAATTCGATATAAGCACCTTCTTCTACCTCTCCTCGTTGTTCGTCTGTGAAATGGAGTTAATCTGAGTTCGAAAATATATCCAAAAAGGCTTAATTATTTGATGCACTTCTTTATATGTCAATTTAAATCACCGACTTATCAGCTCTAACATCATCCTCCTTTTGGAATTAGCCAACGCAACCTTCCGCGCATGGCTTCGGCAACGCATAGTCTCAACTTACTATGCCATTGATTGCTCAACGCCGAATAGCCGATTACCGCATGGTCCTCTTGGCCACTTTTCTATGCCAGACGCATACCATCCTTCAACGCATAGGCCTTTCCAACGCATAGCAATGCCAATTCTTAGCACTTAATAGCCTTCAACGCGTACTTCTATTAACGTATATTGCACCCTTCTTCCTTCACATCAACTTTCACGCCGAGCTGCCTTCTTCAACGCATGCCTACCAGCGGCCACTCTTGGCAGCTTAGACATACCTTCAACGCATGGTCACCCATCACATGACCAACACTTAACCATTTTTACTCTCCCACAACTTGGCCAATTTTCTTTACTCGTCTGCCCCATAATTCTTCTTACTTACCTTCTCTCAATGACAAGTACGGGGCTTACAGTATCGCTAGTATCGCTGGTCGAATTTTGTGAGACAAATCTCACTGCTCTAGCTAGTATCGTTGGTATCACTGGTATCGTTGGCCGAATTTTGTGAGACAAATCTCGCGGCTCTCCCTGCTCTCGCTGGTCTCGCTAGTCGACAGTCTCGCTGGTACAATTTTGATCTTTTGCTTGAATACACTGGTTAAATCTCACTGGTTGCTTGAATCTCGTTGGTTAGTGAATTTCCTTCTGGAAATGGTCTCGATGGTGAATCTTCTTATGGAATTTGGTCTCAGTGGTGAATAAGCATTAATGTTTAGGATATGTCTGCTATTCTAACAAGGAATTTTAAGGGAATCTAACTATGGAAAACACATTATTTCAGGACGGGAAGAGCTAGGAAAGACATATAATCCCTTAAGGGCACGGGACGAATTATGAGTGATAATTTTACTTAAAATGAGCTTACTTTAAACAAGTTTCCATGATATATGTTAATACATTTATGTTTTCACGAGTTTTAAATGTGCTTTGATGATTACTTGCTGGAAGGAAGCATGTGTTTTTATGTAAATAAATACTAAGGTTTTGCATTTGAATTATTTGAAACATGATAATTGTTACCGAGTATTTGTGGAAGGCAATGCTATTATTTAATCTATGATTTTAAAGAAGTATGATGATTGTTGGTGAATTATGGAAGTTTGAGATGTTAAAACTCGTGAACATTTATTATGTTATTTTTAAAACATGTTGCTTATGAATAGTGTTTTTGAAAGAGGCTCCCAATGCTGAAGGACTTGTAAAAGGCATTTGGAGCTAGGATATAGAAATGGTTCCCAATGTTGAAGGACTCGGAGAAGGCATGTGGGTAACAAGGGTTTAGAGATAGCCCCCAATGCTGAAGGACTTGGAGAAGGATGTGGGTGGCCTAAATCTCGTATATGGGACCCGTTACTAAAGGACTTGAGAAGGTATTCGGGTAACCTAGGATATGATATCTATGTGCACATAGAGGTATGATAGACGTTGTTGTGTTGAGATTACTCCACATCAGCTAAGGATATTTAACGTTGGGTGTGTCGAGATTACTCCGCCACAACTAAGGTTGTTTTCGACGTTGAGCTCCGCTCCACCTCAACTAAGAAAAAACGTTTTTGAAATGTATTGCATTTCATGATTTTTTTTTTTAAATAAAATGTGTATGGTTTGTTAGCGTCATCTGAACATGATTTGTCGGGATATGGAAACGTTGTATTACTGCTTATTTATTTTTATAACTAGAATACGGTTTTGATTTATTTATGAATTAAGGAAAGGTTCTTACTAAACATGTCACTCACTAGGCAACCTAGCTCATGTTTCTCTCTGTTTTCTGTTTTTCAGATAGCAAGCGAGTCCAGAGTGCTTAGCCTACACAGCAACTCGCATGGGCCCACCATCAGTGTCTGGAATTTTAAGCATTGTAAATATTTGATCTTAAACTTATGTTGTACATATAGAGGGTTAAGGGGCGGAAGTTAGTGAACTTATGTAAATTAAAGGTTGAATGTAAATCTGTATTATTATGATAGCTTAACTCTGGTTAAAGATTGATGTTCAATTATTGTATCTATATCTGCTTATGAGGTGGTTGGTCAAGGTATAAGGTTGATAGTAGATGTCGTAAGAGGGTCGATGTCTGCTGTCCTCACAATTTCTCCTAGGTTAAGAGGGTACCCGGGAGGGGGTGTGACACACAAGACATTTGTTTTTGCTTGCGAAGCAAGACCTTGTGTAGTCATAAAATATCCTTATAGTTCTGAAAGTGTTTCAGTTCTGAGTTAGTCTATCACATTTTATGAGATAATGGTGGTGCAAAGGCTAAGACTAAGGATATTAGAAGACATCAACTTCTAGGATAAGGCATTTTGAGAGAAAGTATCATGGTAGTGACCAAGATGACATACCAATACCTATGACAGCTATAAGGATAGAGATCGCAACAAACAACTCTCGTGGTCCCGAATAAAAAAAAATAAGAATTTTGAGCATTAAAAAGCTTGTATCTATAAAACATATGGCGTAACATAGATAATAAATAAATGGGATGAATGACATATGGTTTGGTTTATACAAAAAAGGATTTTCTAGGTTGAAGTGTATGAGAGTCACCTAGAATGTATAGGATTACGACACATGTCTCTTCTTCGCTAGGGCAAGTGGGAGATCATGTTGGGTATAGAGTATGCCCTAGGATACATGTCTCACCGGCTTTAGTGCAAGTGGGAGATTGTTAGGATTTGTGCCCTAAAGCCTCGTAATTTATTAGTTAATTAATTAATTAATTATGCAATATTAATTTATCCATTAATGGAAAAATCCAAAGTTATTGCATGAAGCCTTAAACATGTATGTAGTTGACATATAGGTGGATTATGACATCCCAAATTTTTGGGTAATTTTTTTCTTAAAAAAATTAATTATTTTGAATTATTTGGTTAATTTTTTGAATTTTGAGGCTTTAATTGGATTATGTTGAGAAAATAATTCAATTTAAAGTAATGGTGATAAAAGATTTGAATTTAATTCAATTAGTAGAAAATTGAATTTATTTGGGGAGATTTAAAAGTTGGATTTAAGTTGAAGATTTGGAATTGGGTGAGATTAAAAACTTGGTTAATTTAAGGAAATATGAGGATAAGTTGGAATTGAATTTTAAGTTAGGGAATTGATTCGTTAGGATATATTTTGATAAAATAAATTATCAAGTGGTAGTTGGAAAAGATTTGATTTGATGGGTTGAAGAATATTATATTAAATAAGTTATGTTCTAGGAAAAGGAAAAAGTAAAAGAAAAAGGGAAGTTTAAATATATATATATATATATATATATATATATATATATTTAGGGTTTTGGAAAAGGAAAGGGAAAGAGAATTTAAAGAAGTATATATATATTTAAGCCAATCTTGGATTTCAGCGGGTTTTGATCTGCCATTTGCAAGCCGCCACCCAACTACTCTCTCTGTTCAGCTTCGCCAGCATCATCCCTTTTCGTGGGTTACGCTGGAATTTCAAGATTTGGTTAGACTAGAACGGTTTTGATTCAAGCTTCGAAGGATTTTGAAACCGGAAGCAAGCTGTCCAAGCGGGTTAAATGGTCCATTCTGGTTGGACCCATTGTTTGAAGTATGGAAGATGATTGTGACAGTTGCACTTTGGATCCGCTTTCGAAGGGGCTTTGGAGAAGGTTGAGATTGGAGGAGCTAGTGGTTGGGAATCTGGAATTGGATGTTTTGGTTGGCTTTGGCTTTGGTCGCTTTTAGGCGTATCCCTAGGTAAGGGACTTACTACTGAGTCTATGTTGACGCCCATGGTTACTTATTGACTGAATTATGGTTGTTGTATGGATTAGATTATTGCATTGGCTGATAATGCTTATTGTGTCCACTTGTATGATGATTAACTTATTACTATGAACTGGAAACTCTGCTTGATTAGGTTAGTGATGACTGCTATGTTTTGGTGATTGTTATCCTGTTTATCATGCCCTGTACCCCTATTAACGTGAACCTTTGGGTACACTAATTATGATTATGATTATGATTACGACAAGTGTCCCTCGGGATCACCACCTATGTTTATATGACTGTGACCTTCGGGATCACTGCGTGTTCGCTACTTATGCCTATGCTTATGTTGGGTACACAGGTGCATATGATAAAAGGATAACAACCTCACCTAGTAGGCCCAGTAGTGGGTCACTTCTTGAGTATTTTGTACTCATTCTTTTCATGTTATGTTTCTCAGGTAAGCGAAAGGACACATTGGCGAATCATGAGAAAAAACCTTGACCGTGCCATTGGGACTAGTCCGATGCTTCCCCACAAGAGATTTTATGTTTTCATCTTTAAGAAATTTGGTTATGTCATTTGAATTCAAAACTTTATTTTTTCTTTCCCTTTATTCTCACAGTCAGATGTTTTATGTGAATTTCCTGTTTTATTAAAATTATACAAAGGGTACTCCGACCAAAGATTTTCAATTATTTGAATTTTGCAAAAGATGTTTATTTTAATCAAAAATTTATTTTAATTTTTTTTGTAAAATTACGAAAAGAAGACGTTTTAGATATACGCATGCATATAGTGACGACCTAGTTCAAGTCCTAGGAAGTCGGGTCGTTACAAGGATCATGTTCAAGAAATAACCTAAAGGTCTATAATATGTGGATAAGGTTGGGTGTCTTATCCTTGTGACACTACTGATACGACTCACTTTGTAATAGTTACAAATGGTTTGATCCAAACTGTTCATATGAAGACATGTGAGTGGGGGCATCCTATACAAAGAGTTTGTATAAGATCGGACCATGAAATATTTAATCTCTCTTTATAAATCCGTTAATTAATGAGATTAGTATTTCATAGGATGACCATGTGCGACTCGATCTTAATCTTAAGTGACTTATGAACTCTTGTCTGTGAGGTCGTTCCTTTGATTTGAATGGGTGAGAGTGGCCCGAGTTGCCCACTCAATAAGCCTACCATTTTGAGGATTTTACTAAATGAGGAGCTGGGAACATAACGTCACAAGATGGAATTCACTCCTTCCCAGATAGGGTAAGTAGATGAGTAGTTCGTTAAGTGCTGATTTGGGGTCTTGAACAAGGGGCCCCACCCTCTCACTGGCCCAAGAGGGACTTTGTTTATGGTTGGACCATAAAAAAATTGTTCATTAGAGAAAGTAATGGTACTTAAGGATAAGAGGTAATTACAGAGATAGAATGGACATTTGACCTAGATGTAATTGTGAACAACTCGTGAAGGATCGACTTATACTGATTATATCCATGGACACAACTTGTCCTATAATGCATAAGAGTTCAACTATAGGTCTATTGTGATTTGCCTTGTAGTTAATGAATGAAGGTTAATTTAATTAAAAAGTTTAATTAATTAATCTTGGATCATTGGAGCTTATAATCTGTAGGTCCATAAGGTCCCCTTGCTAGCTCACCACGGACCAACAAGGATCAACTATATTCAAAGAAAAATTTGAAATGTTCAAATTTACGAGGAATAATATTAATTGTATTGGATACAATTAATTACATGAATTATTATAAAATTTATTTGAATAATATTCAAATTGTAACTTTATAATATGGAGAATTAATTTATTTTGAATATGATTCAAATAATTAATTATTTGTTCGGATGAAATCAATATAAATATATAGGTGGAGAATTAATTAATTAATTTGAATTGGATTCAAATAATTAATTAATTAATTTGAATTGGATTCAAATAACTAATTATTTAATTTGGATGAGATTCAAATTAAAGATTATGTGGAAAATAAATATTTAAATAAGATTTAAATATTTTAAACCATTTAATATGAGATATTATTTGGATAAATATTTATTAATATTGAATTTTATTAAATATTTAATTCAAATTCTCTGCAGAGGGGTTATTCTAATAGGATTATGAGTAACCCATAGAGTTCTTTAAATAGAGACCATTGGGAGCCCTCATAGAATACACCTCTCTAGAAGAATAATCTCTACGATTACTCTAAAAGTCTCCTCTAGAAATTCTCTCAATTTTCTTATAAAAGTTCTAAGAACAATCTTCTTCCCGTTCCCCCTATTCTTTTAAGCAGCAGTTCCCACAAACCGAATCCTTGTCAGAGTTATAGCAAGGAACATCTTTTGGAAATGGAAGACTATCAACTCGAGGAGAGATTTTGCTGAAATTATGGATTAGCAAAGGTATGTTGCTTAACCTTTTATTAATTGTATGTATTTTTAATTCTTTCAAGAAATCAAATAACGTGACCACACGTTTTTGCCGGGATTCAACTCCCTTTAGTTTTGGGGGATCGAGAAGATTTATAATTGTTTCTCATTGACATTTAAGCATCCCCAAAGGTGTTTTAAGTGTAATTAAGAATGTTGAGTATTGTGTCTGCATCCAGCATGTTTTCAAGAATTTGAAGTTGTCATTTAAGGATCCTCTACTTGAAAAGTTTTGCTTTAGTTGTGCTAAATCTTACACTATTGATGCCTTTGAGTTGAATATGAGATCAATGGAGTCTATTTGTCCAAATATTATAAATTATCTTAGTAATATAGGATTTGAGAGGTGGTCTCGTGCACATTCACGAAGAAGATAGTATGAAATGATGACAACAAACATTCCGGAATGTTTACTTGATGCAATTAGAGGGTTATAACAAAAGTGGTTTTACGATCGAAGTAAAGTTGCTTTGTTAATGAAAATCCTTTTGGCTCCTTGGGCTGAGACTATATTACATAAACAACATGAAGAATCAAGACATTTCTTGGTAAGAGTTCTTTATTCTCTTTTTTTAAGACAATAATAGACACTACTAGTTCTATTTGTGATACACACTACTAGTTCTATTTGTGACACACACTACTAGTTCTATTTGTGACATTATTGTTAATACTAATTACTTTTTCCATTTTAAATTAATAGGTTGATCCTATTAACAACAATGAATATAAAGTAATGGACAGTGATAATCAATCCATAGTGAAGCTGGACTTAGGATCTTGCAGTTGTTGAGTATGGGATTTTAATGAAATTCTGTGTGCTCATGCACTTGCTGTTCTTCGAAAGTTGAATGTGGATAGTTACTCTTGTGTATCTATGTATTATCATTCAATAACATTATCATCAACATATAAGGGATGTGTTCGACCAGTTGGAGTTCATTTAGATTGAAGGGTGGTAGATGACAAAACTAAAGTATTACCTCCTATTATTAACCATCAAGCAGGAAGACCTAAAAAACAAAGGATCCTTTCTATAGGTGAATCCCCAAATTCATCAAGATGTAGTCGTTGTAATCGTAAAGGACACAATTATAGGACTTGCAAACTTTGGTTGATTAATGAATAATGTAATCATGATCGTTACATTTTGTTACTTGTATTTGTGTAATAGATTGATATTAGAGCTTATGAAAGTTGTTTTTTGAATCATTCTATTATTGGGTTCTAAGAACAAATGGGAACAATATCTCAAAATCAATATAATATTTGAATGTCTTTGTTTAGAACCATCATTTGATTGAACCTTTGGAAGCACTGATAGACTTCTATTAGTATCCATCTCTAATAGACCATGATAGTTATCTATCTGTGTCTATCAAAGTTGTGAAATATGCAATATTGCAGAAATTCCCAAAATAAAGAAGAAAAAAATTTGAACCAGTGGAAAGTATATATAACTATTAGTAATAGGCACTTATATAATTTTATCATAGTATAACATTGATAGATAATGATAGACTTCTATCAGTATCATTGGGAATAAATGTGTTTAGGAATGTTGAGTACTTTGTGTGCATCCAACATGTTTTACTAAAATTGAACTTACCAGGAAAGGAGCTCTCTGTGACTTTTCCCGTAAAGTTATGATCAACGCTTTACGGGAAAAGTCATGGAGAGCTAATTCCTTCCTGGTAAGTTCAAACTTATCGGAACAGTCATATATAGTAGTAGGAAAGAAAAGAAAGAACAAGAAAAAAAAAGGAAAAAAAATGATTTTGTCAAATTTCCCATCAACTTTACGAAAAATTTGACAGAACTATTTTTTCCTCTTTTTTTTTTTTTCAAGAAAACAACAATTATCCTTCAACTTATGAGGTTAGAAAAAGAAGTTTTTCAAAAATGGGTTAGATTTGTTCTCCAAAAACTTTTTTAGGTTCGAAATAACAATTTCCTATAAAAGTCTATCATTGTGTATCAGTGATATACATTGATAGAGTTCATTAAAGTTATCTCTGATAGACCATGATAGTGATCTATCTGTTTCTATCATTGATAGATATTGGTAGTAGTTTAGTCATGATTTACCCTAATAGAAGTTCATTCAACATATAACTAGAATCCACATCATCACTAGTATAAACAAAATTCACAAATAACCAGAATTCATATTGTCACTAATAGAAACAAAATTAACAAATAACCTGAATTCTCAAAATATAGTTCATCGTCACTAGTATTGTAGTCTTGTCAATAACCATAGTTCACAAAGATATATTTCTAAAATCAAGGTTGAGAAGGTTGAGATTGAGATTGTGATTGAGATTTTAGTTGAGAAATTTTCAAGTCGAAGCTTAGAGCACTGTCCATCAATGATGTTGTTGTTGCTATTGTTGTGGAGACTTCCTTCATTTCCTTCTTTTTAACTTACTTTTTTTGGAGAGGCTTCATTGATTGCCTTTGTTGTTGGTTTTCTTTATCACTTTGGCCTCTCATTTCGATGGTTGCTATCATCTTCTAATACCCTTCGTCTAAACTTCTTAGGTTTCCCTCTTCCTTTAGCAACTTATAATTGTAAGAAAATATGATGGTAAGAAAAAATCAAAGAAAGTTAACGATATAGTAATAGAATGTGAAAAAAGTAATATCTTAGTTTGCTATTTACCTTCTTTTCACTTGTTTGCTTTTCTTTTTTTTCCTATTTCTTGATTCTTTTCAATCTCTTCATCAACTTTAGGTTGGTTTTCCTCAACTTTATTTTCTGAACTTGATGTTCGTCCTCAACAGATTGCAAGAAAAACAATTTTTAGAAACAATGATATGTAATACTAATAGTAGAAGAAAAAGAAGAAGAAGGTTGATAGACACTGATGGAAAGAATGATATGACAAAATTAGTTTCCTTTAAAAATAAAATAATATAACAACAACATTATCACTCTGATAGAAAGTGATAAACTTAGAGACTTAGAGACTTAGAAGATAACAATAGAGTTTATTGAGTATATTTACCTTTTTCTCATTTTTTTGCTTTGATCTCTTTTCCCTTCTTTCATTTTCTTCCTCATCAAATAGATTAGATTCTCTTGACTGTTTTGATTTGCTTTCTCTTCTTCTATTTTCTTCTTCATCATTTTCTCTCCTACATTATTATCTTCAGTTTCCACACCTTCAATTTCAGTTCCCTGTAATAAAATAGTTTACAATTTGATATATTTTTTTTCTATCAAAGATAGACAATGATCGATTTCTAGCAGTGTCAAAAAAGAATCAAATACTTTAAAAAAAGAATCAAACCAGTCAAATTAACTTAAGGAAAGAATCAACCTTTTGTATTTTAGCTTCTTCATTATCATCTTCAACAACAATTTCCCCACATTCAACTTCAATTCCCTGCAATAAAATAATTTATTCACTGTTACTCTTTTCTATGAAAGATAGACAATTATAGAAGTTTATCAGTGAGAATCAGTCAGACTTAGAAAAGAAAGTAGGTTAAGAAAAAGAATCAAATCAGTACCTTAAGAAAATATTCAAACCTTTTGTACTTGAGCATCCTCTTGTGTTGGTAGCTTTTGTGTTTTTTGTGTTTCCAAATCCACAATTGGAATAGGTTCCAAATCATCTTGTATTTCAAGCACTTATGTTTGTGCTTAGATCTCAATTTTCTAAAATAAAAGAATTTATAGATTGTTATTGCTTTCTATCTTAAACAAACACTGAAATTAATCTATCATTGTCTATTTAAGACAGACACTGATACTAATCTATCACTTTCTATCTTACACAAACAATGATAGAAGACAATGACAAAAGTCTATTAGTGTCTATCTTAGACAGACAATGATAGACTTCTATCAGTATCTATCTAAGATAGACAGTGATAGATTAGTATCAATGTCTGTCTTAGACAGACAATGATAAACTTCTATTAGTGTCTGTCTTGGCGAGACTCTATAGACTTCTATCAGTGGCTACCTAAGACAGACATTGATAGGCTTGTATCATTTTACTTAGTATATGCATGATTATATTTAAATAAATTAAAATAAAATGCTACATAGCAAATTATTACCTTAGATAAATATTTTGCTGCATACTCAACCGTAGTGTCAATGTTATCATCGTTTTCTAGAATTCTAAGACTACAAGAAGGAGCTTTATTTTTTTTCAATAATGTTTTCATGCTCCCTTTGTTGTTGTTGAAGTTTTCTATCATTTAGTACTTCCATAACTATTTTCAATAATCCAATGATTTCTTCTTGTCCTTGTTCCAAATTTATTTGTTTTTCTTCTACTCTCTTTTGGCCTTTTCTCAATTCTTATATTTCTTCCAATATTTCTTTTGCATACACTTTTCTTCCTCTTTAATTGATTCTTGAATTTCTTTATTTTTTTTCTTGTTCTATTTTTCTTTCTTTTTCTTTCTCCTTTTCCTCCAGATCTATGAAATATTTGAAAGTGGTTTATTGAGATTCTTCTTCTGTTGGATGTGTTGAAGCATACAAAACTACAAATAAACACTAGTAAAATTATTAGAGAAAAAATATTAGAATCATCGTGATTCTATCTATCAGTAATAGATAGAGATAATAGTCTATCGTTGTTTATCAATGATAGACAACAATAATGTTCTATCGTGATAAACGACATAGACTTCTATCTCTCTTTATTAGACAATTGATATACAAGTGATAGATACTGATAGACTACTACCACTTGTTTATCAATTTGTCTTGAATGTTTTTTTGGTTGAAACAAGTGAAAATAATAGAAATAAAAATAAGAATTTGTAAGAAGTACTTACCGAAAGGGTTGAAATCCCTAATACAGCGGAAGCAGTACAGAACCAAATTCAAAATATTTGGAATTTTGAAATACCAATACATTGGAAAATTACAGAAAACTTTCTAGGCTAAGCATAGATTAGGGATAGAAACTTACTTTCATTGTCTACCCCAAACACGACCACCACAAACCTCTCTTATTCTCTGAGGGATGAGATAAGGATTGTGAATCCTTGATCTTGATCTTTCTGGGAAAAACAGAGAGCACACCAGAGAAAAAAAAAACGATCAAGAGAATAACTCTTTCTTTTTTTTCTGTTTTTTTTTTCAGGCATATTTAGGGAAAGAGAGCAAGAGATGTGGGAAAACTACGTAAAGCGTAACTCCCACGTATGTGAGTTACCTTTTTATTTATTTATTAAATTTATTTATTTATTTATTTTAACAAACAAACAAACAATTAATTAATTAATTAAATCTAATTTAATTAATTATTTCATTTAAATCATATTTAAATGAACATCTCCCACATAACCTATAGTTTTAATTAACTTAATTTAATTAAATTAAATTTAATTAAATTTAATTTAAAAAATTAAGAAAATTAATTCTTTAATTAATTAATTGTCAAATTAAATATCTAATATTTAATTTAACCTACATTTGAATCATGTTCAATTGTTATTCTCTCATAACCTATAGTTTTAATGTGCATCTAATACACATTAATTTTAACCTATAGTTTTAATATGAATATAACTCATATTAATATTTTAACTCCTTCAAATATTTAATTCTCTCATAAAACAATAATTTTGTATCATATCCAAAATTAAATTTATATTATAAAGTTCAAAATTGTAACACCCTATTTCTTGAACCTATGCATTTAAGAGCTTATAAAGAAAAGAAGACAAGAGAGGTGGTATTGGATCACAAGGTTGTGGAGTTGGCCAAGAAATATTGTTAAAAGTAGGAATGAGTATGCGTTGAACTTGAAGGAAAAGAGAGGTTTGTGCTTTAAGTATTGAGTAAGTATAAGCCATAGATAAGGTTGGATTAGAAGTATTGGATTGGAAGGTTGCGTTGAGTGATTTCTGGATTTTGGAATTAAAGTAATTCTTGGAGTTAAGAAATCTTCTAAGTAGAATAACCAGACTAGAAGAACGCAACTATGTTTCTAAGCTTGGAAGTATGATCTAAGGAAAGGAAAGAAAATCTCACCAAGTGACGGAAAGAGTTAAAAAGCATAGCCAGGAGCTAAATTGAGTTGGACGCATATCTAGTAAGAGACCATGTCGGACGCATGGTCAAGACTAAGGAAACACATGATGAAGGTAACCATTGTGGAAAAAAAATGGGCAAGTGTTGAAATATGGTAAGGTAACCCGAGAGCTCGGGGAAAAAAGGTGAACGATAGGAATTAACCCAAGAGCTCGAAGGGAAAGAAGTGAAACACATAAGAGGTAATTAAGGAAGGAGGTGTAAGCTTGGCTTAAGTGGGACGTATGAGCAAGAGGACTAAAGTTGAGTAGTAATGCGTTAGAAGGATAAAACGCATAAGGTGGAATCGAGGAAAGATGTTATTATAATTTAAGGTAAACGCATGACTTCCATCAAGGAAGATTTCGTTGAAGAATTGGATAAGTAAGAAGGTTGAGGAGTAAGCCTAAAGGAAGGAGGCTGGAGGTGGACGCATACTAATTTATCATAAGAGAAATAATTAAGTACAAGGAAAAGGTCAAATGAATAACCCTGGAATATAACTCAAGAACACATAGAGGGATAATCAAGGAATCCTCAAGGATAGGAGGACGGTCGTGGACGCAGAACGAAGTAAAGGTAAATGCAAAGAGTGCAAACACATAAGGAAGGTTTTGAGTTGGATTTGGTTATCAAGGGTAAACAACATCGTCGGATGTGTTATCACACAAGAGAAGGACTTGTAGCTAAGATTGGACATAAGGGAAGAGAGTTGGACGCATGGTATTATGCATAAAGGTCTAACCGCATAGTAGTGTGCGTCTGAGACATTGACGCCTAGTAGTATGCGGTGGAGAAACGGGGTCAAAGGTAGTATGGCCGAAGAGTAAGGGAAGAAAGTAATGAAGCTAAAACCTGAAAAAGGATTAAATGGGCGCATAGGGGACACTATGTTGAATGGAAAGTTTGTATGTTGGAGTTAGTTGGACACGTAAGATGAGTTGGTAAAGGTTGCATGGGTTCATTTGGACTTAAGACCTCATAAGGAGGAGGTGTCAAGGTTGCATGTCAGATGTGTCATGCAGGGTGACAGGTGGCAAACAAGTGGCAAAAAGAGAAGAGAAGTTGGATTCATCCCAAAACTATAAATAGGACCTTGAGGGAAAAGGAGCGCGGGGATGATCATAAAGTCTGAGTTCTGGAAAGAAAGTAGAGAGAAGGCAAAAAAGGGTAAATCCTTGCATTCGTGGTGAAGTCTGCGGCCAAGAGATGAGGTGTTCTTAACAACCTAGCTACCTTGCGTTCAACAAGTAGCTTTGCATTCAAGATAAATTATGCGTTCAAGGTGAACGTTGTGTTCAAAGATAGACTCTGCGTTCAAGTTGGACCTTGCGTCCAAGAGAGGTCGACGCATCCAAAAGGGAAGCAAGAAGAGTTATTTGTTAGGCTGCACCTTGCGTTAGCTGTCAACCTTGCATTCAAGGAGCAAGGTTGCGTCCAACTGAGCTGCCAGAAAAGGAAAACAGCTACTTTGCGGTTTTAGAGTCTTAAACCTTGCGTCCAAGAAGCTCGGGAAAGAGAATTAGAAGGAAGGAAAAGGAACTACCCTTGAGCAAGTATTATGTGAGTAACACTAACGTTTTTCAAAATATAAATGCGTTCTCTATGATTAATAGCAATGGTTTTGAGCATTCATGAGTTTTCAACGTGTATAACATGCGTTTAAATTTAAAAAGCATTTGAGTATGCTGGTTATTTGAAATGAGTTTATTGAAAAGCATGCTGTTTAATATTATATAATTTTTATGGTATTATTGAAAAGCGTGATGTTTGATTATATTGTTCACAAGGCATGTTTTATCTGATTTCTATAAGATGTTGAAAGGCATGTTGCGAGATGTTGTTTTTCAAGAAATATTTTATTTTCCATGAAAAGTTTCATATGAACTATTTATGTGAAATGTTGGTTTCTAAAATGTTTTAGAGGAGGCTTAATGCTGAGGGACATTGAGAAGGCATGTGAGTTTCCCCGGGACCCAATACTGATGGACTCGGAAAAAGTACTTGGGCAACCCGCTTATAAAATATTTTAAAGGTACCCAATGCTGAGGGACTCGGAAAAAGTACTTGGGCAACCCGCTTATAAAATATTTTAAAGGTACCCAATGCTGAGGGACTTGAAGAAGGCAAATGGGTAACCTGGATATGAAAATGGGACCCCAATGCTTAGGGACTTGGAGAAGGCATATGGGCAGCCCGGATTATAATACCTATGTGCACATAGAGGAATATACAACGCTGATGTGTTGAGATTACTCCACACAGCTAGGGATAATCGACGTTGAGTAGCGTAGAGCTCGGCTCCGCCTCAACTAAGGAAAATGATATGAGATGTTTTCGACGTTGAGAAGCGTAGAGCACTGCTCCGCCTCAACTAAGGGAAATTTTTAAGAACGAACTGGTTTCATGTACAACTATTCTGGAATGAATTTATGTGATTTGATTAAGTTGTTGGAAAGTATGATTTTACAGTAATGATGATTTAAATCATGTTTTACGTATATTGTAGAACTTGTGTGATTTGACTAAGTTATTGACTAAGTTATTGAGAAATATGTTTTGTGGTAATCATGATTTGATTCCATGTTTTATGATTATCATGTACAATAATTTTAACATGCCTATTTTCAAACTAAAGATAGTTTTACAAAAACTGTTACTCACTGAGCTGTTAGCTCATCCTTTCATATGTTTTCCATTTTTCAGGTAACACGACAGTTCCCGTTGTCGGTCGAAGTCGAGGTTTGTCAAGAGTTAATGGTATCATCGTCCTAGGAAGTGTAGTTAAATAGGAAATAAAAAGGAAGTTTGACAGTGGGAGTCGACCAGAAAGTCAATGATTGCTGTCTTCACACTCCGTCTCGGGCTACAAGAGGGTAGTTTGGGATGGGGTGTGACAAAAATAAACTTTATATTATACTGTATCATCATACATTATATTATTTCCCTAAGTAAATTTGAACATTTCAAATTTCATTCAAGACATAAATATATCATCACTACGAGCTAGGAAAGGGACCTAATGGACCTACAGATCAGAAGCTCCAACGATATGAGATTAATCGGCTAAACTCATTAACCGCATTAATCAATATTTGTTAATCGTTGGTATACTCCACTAAAGACCCACAGCTGCACTCTTCTCACTGTAGATATATTTTTGTTTCCATGGATATAGACCAATAACAACAAATTAGTCCTTCACAAGTGTTCATAACACCAGTTGGGTCAAATTACCATTTTACCCCTAGGTTACTTCTAAATCCTTAAGTACCAGTGCTTCTCTAATGAACAACCTGTTTATGGTCCAACCATTAAGCATAAACCCCTCTTGGGCCAATAAGAGGGTAGGGTATGGCCCTTTATTCAAGTCCCAGAGACACCACTTAAGGGAACACTTATCTACTTACCTTAAAGATGGGAATGAGTGAATTCCATCTTGTATAATTATGTCCCCAGCTCCCCACTCGATCTTGTCCCCAAGATGGTAGGCATAATGAGTTGAAAAACAGCCACTCTCACCCATACAAATCAAAGGACAATACATCATGGACAGGGGTTCATAATATACTCAGGATTAAGACTAAGTTGCGTAGGTCATCCTATTGAAACAGAAATCTAACTAATTAACGGAGCTACATCTAGTGATTACTATTTCATAGTTTGGTCTTATGCAAACTCATTGCATAGGATGCCCCCACTTGCATGTCACCTACATGAACGCGTTAGATCATTGCGTTTGTATCAAATACAAAGTGGGTCGTATTCATAGTGTCACCAGGATAAAGTACTCAACCTTATCCTTATATTATAGACTCTTTAGACTGTATCTTGAACATTGATCTCCGTATATCCCCACATACAGTTCAAGACTCATAAAACAGCCTAGGATGTTAGTTTATTGGATTTAAGGTTATTAAGACAAAATAAACAAAAACAATCAATAACACTTATTGAAGTAACACATCAATAACTCTCTATTAACGATTTAATGACGATCAAATAATTATATTTACAATCTACGAGTTTTAGGGGATAAAACCCAACCCTTACATCACTTGTTTCAAAGACATTTTCTTGAAGATTTCTCCATTCATCTACTCCCATGCACTCCCATGTTATCATTCTTGGACTTTGGTTGTCTATTCTTCTTCCAAGCCAAACATCTATGTTTGAAAGTTTAGGAGTTGTCTCAAATGCCTAATAAATTAGTGCCAATGGGAATCCTTGAAGGTAGACAAAATCCTTTTCACAATAAGATGCTTTTTATTAGAGAGCAGCAAAATGGTCATATTACTCTTGAGTTTGTAAGCTCTAATAATCAATTAGCGGATATTTTTACCAAGCCTTTGAATGAAGAAAGTTTTTGCAAAAATAAGCTAGAACTTGGTATTATTTGTGGTGATGTATCTTGATTTCCTATCTTACTATATATTATTATAGAATGCTATTGATAGGGGAAAATTGAAATTTTTGCATGTGTTCATATTTTTGGGGGAGCACTTATATGTTTATTATTCTTTTTGATGATTCCAAAGGGGAAAAGTATAAAAAAAAAAAATATGTATTATGATTTGTGTTGCATGATTGGTTCTATTGAATTAATTTTAGAGGGAGAATTAATTAAGGGGGAGAAGTTAATTCTTTTAAATGAATTTCAGGCATGAACTCTATGGTGATTTATGTTCTTCATATTGGATTATTAATTGATCATATGTGTTGCTATGGTTATGTGCATTTCATATTATGTTTCTTCAATGGTTTGTCATCATCAAAAAAGGAGAGATTGTTGGCTTTTTGGCCCTTAACCTCAAATTAATTAATTTTAGATCAAAGGGCCAAAAAGCCAACAATCAACAGAGTTGAAAGTGAGAATATTGTATTCATCGACTCCATAATCCTCTTTTTGGTGAAATTCGCCTAAATTATGAGGGCAACAAACATGATTATCTTTTATAGAGTACCAGCAACAATGAACCAAAAGTTCATAGCATAAGAATTGTCAATAGAGATGAAAAGAAAGCAATTACGACTGTATTTGAAATACATATTCAAGTGTTTAATTTAAAAAAATAAGTCATTTTGGAAGAACTTAAAGTGTTTGGCAACCATTCAAAATAACTTTTCAAATGTATTTTAATCTATTTTTATAAAAAAAAAATGTTTAAATGAAAATAAATTTTCTAAAAAATATTTTATTCTTAAGCCAATTCAAACATACCCTACATTGTTCGAATTGCTATAAGTAGTTATCAAGACGAAGTACAAAACACTTATGACTAGTGCTAGATTTTTTTTTTTTTTTTTTTATGAGAAGATGGGTAACTCAATAGTCTAATAGTCTATTAATATACTGTTGAACCTGTATTTGGTAATAACACTAATTAGCCAACAAATAGAAAGTTTGTTAAAGATTAGTCATTTTCTTTATTTATGAAATTTATAAATACTCTTAAAGCTAGGTATTTGTTAAAACTTCACATCTTTAATGTTGGATTTTAAAGAATTCACCTTTTTTATTTTATTTTATTTTTTTTAAGTAATACCTCTGTATTTTTTTTCCCAAGGATTTAGTTCAATTTTAAATTAACATGTTTATCATCTTTCTAAGTTAGATTAATGTCTTATAGTTTTGTTTTTTTTTTAAATGAACGTGGAAATGATCGAAATTTAATTATGGGTTTGGGGATACGAGGGTTATTATATAGGATGCCAATATAACTAGGATAGTTGATAGATGTCAAAAAATGCATGTTTTTACCATCTATTTTACTATTTTCTTTAGTAAAAAGACACTTAGTATGATATTTCAATCTCAAAATTACCTAATTGGGTAAAATGAGCAAACACATGTCTTTGAACTACCCAAAGTTAGTTTTTGTTGTTTTGAATCAGTTTTATAACTTTTACAGAGGTTTTTAGCTAATTTGCAGAAATATGTCTTGATGCGGTCGGATGATGCCTGCATTGGACCATGCGCTCGCATTGACTTGGGCAATGTGCCCATATTGAAAATCCTAATTTACCAGATTGTGCCTAGTCATTCGGGGATGCTTCCTTTTCGGTCCAAACCCATTATTCAACGTCGAAAATGCTTGGTAAACGATCAAATATCATTTCGGTCATCCCTCAACCACCTTGGTCTATATAAAAAAGATAGAAGGCTCTTGGATCATCATCCATCACTCCTTTGAGGAAAACCCATAGAGTTATTCTTTAATCTCTTCGAGAACGAAAGTTTCTTTGAAGGGATGACTCTTTTAGGTCAACCCTACCCGTGAGAATGTGTTGTACAGTAGGATTCACCTTGAAAAAAGATCGAATCCATCCTAGAAAGCACCTTAGTTCGTTGCTTCATTCAAAGTCCTTGTTTATTGTTTTCCATATTTTATTATTTAGTTATTGCAGTTTTTATTTCCATCTTTCTATTATTCCATCATTTTCTTACATTGTAACCTATGACATTGGATTCTATGAAGCCTATACATTCTTATCAATTCATGGGCTAAGTTTCTATGGGATTTGGTCTTGTGGATACCATTTGACGATATGGCTTGAGTTTATGCTAATTCATCATGTTGCTTTGACTTTTACATTTCCTATGTTGAGTATATTGTTATCTTGTTAAGTTAAATTGATCACTTAATTTAGGCTGCTAGTGGAGTCTTAATGCTGAGAAGGGTTAAAAGGTAAATTGATTTCAAAAAGGAATATGAGACTAAAAACCTAGAAATAGGATTGTCATGTAGCCTTAAAAATAAGGTACCCCATAAATAAATTGCATAAAATTAATCTAAGATCCAACTAATCATAAAAATATAAGCATTAGTTGCTTAGAGCTCCTAAAGGAACTTGATACAAAACTGCATATGATGAGTTTTCTATCCATTGTGTTAAGTCAGACATGATGCAGCTCCAAGCATTGAGCCTACTAGTTGAAACTTGACGATATATCCCTACTTTCATCTTCTATTTATTTTAATATTTTGCATATTATCTAAAATCACTCATTTTATTGGTTACCACTCAATTTGCATAAAAAAAGATCTTTCTTAGAAAAACTGAATTATATAACTAATCTCTTGGGATACAATACTTGGAATACTCACAAATTTATTACTTATTAATAGTATATGCACTAGACTACCCTTATCCATACAATTGTTCGATTAGTCGGTAGAAACACCTATCTAGATGGTAGGATTTTAAGCATAGTGTCACGGGAAAAATTTGACCCACAAATTTCGTGACACAACGGTGCCCATCCCCTTAGCATGGCCAAGCAAGGATGGGGAAAATGCTTGCCGCAGCCCCTTGGGAGGCGCATGCGTCTGTCGCACCCCACCGGCACGCATGGCCCAGGTCGCACAATAAAGGGCTGCACGCATAAAGGAGGATGGACGGGAGAAAGATGCGTCGACCCCAGGCACTGGTATGGTTGACGCATCGCTAGACAAGGCTGCCAGGCGCAAGGCTGCTCGACGCATAGTACCGTAAGCCATACCCGAGAAGCGCATAGGCCTGGACACGTCTGGAAACAAGGAGACAGGCGGCGAAGGATCCAGAAGGCTCTAGAGCCCGCATAGGCCGGGAAGAGCCTCAACTGCTCTAGAAAGCTCCCGACCACCTGGGGAAGGGTCGGGGCGCGCCTGGAGAGACCCGGATGTCTCTAGAAACTTCCATGACCGACAGACACGCGCGACAATAGGCTAAAAGGACCCCGATTGCACTAGAACAGCCCGGATGACTCTCGAATGTTCCTCCCGGTGCCTTGATCGATTGTATATAATATTTTAATATTAAAATATCTAGAAGGCTCCATGACCGACATTGTAAGTCGGTCATAGAAAGTCGGTGTTGGGGCCCTCTATAAATAGGATAGGCCCCCTCATTTGTAAAGCAACCTTGGAAACTCAAAGCACTTTGGATATTCTCAAACCAACACTCTTGACCCTCACTACTCTCTTAACGCCTCTTTGCTATCTTCCTTGTCCCGACAAACCTCAAAAGGCTTACTTGGCTGCCCCTATCGCACCAAGTGCCGCACGAAGGTCATAAGAAAACTGTAACCCTGTGACAGGTGGTATTAGAGCAACGGTTCTCAGACCTAGGTACCTCCACTTGACGCGTCGGTATACATGGCATCGGAAGAAGGATACAACTCGTAAATGGAGCTGCTACCCGAGGCGGTCACAACGCGTGGGCGAGCCGAGAAACGCGCCCAGGCCAAACGTGTTAAGTCGAAGAGCCCCGCCGCCCGCAAGGTTTTGGAGACCCGTCTAACTGCCCTTGAGGAGACTGTAGGCGACCTGCAGGCCTCCATTGGCCGACTAAGCGGCGACTATGAAGAGTTGGCACAAGAGAATGCCGAAGTGACCAAGGTCACCAAGGAGCTCATCAAAGATCTCGGACAAACCTTCAGGGCCGAGGTAGCGGATCTTCGAAAATTTGTAGAAGAAGAATTAAATGGGCTCCGCAAGGAGGTGAGCGACATCAAGGAGCAATGCCTCGCTCGCCACCAAGCTAGTAGTCCGGCTTCTACTAGCTCGACTTCCGCCGCGCAAGGTACGTTTAACCTCAAAGTTCCCAAGCCCGATACTTTCAGTGGAGTTCGGAATGCTACCATTGTGGATAACTTCTTATTTGGGCTTGAGCGATACTTTGATGCTCTTGGGGTGCATGATGATGCGGCACGCATAAACAATGCCCCAACGTACCTAAGAGACTCCGCTCAGCTGTGGTGGAAACACAAGCATGCTGAGCGAGAGAAAGACCAATGTAGCATCCACACGTGGGAACAATTTAAAAGTGAGCTTCGAAAACATTTTGTCCCTCACAATGCCGAAGAAGAGGCCAAGGGAAAACTACGAAGGTTGAGGCAAACCGGTGGAATTCTTGACTATGTCAAGGAGTTCACAACCCTTATGCTGGAAGTTGATAGCTTGCCCGACAAGGATGCCCTCTTCTACTTCAAGGATGGACTGAAAGACTGGGCACGCGTTGAACTTGAACGCCGCAACGTCCAGACACTCGACGATGCGATCGCCGCAGTGGAGGGCTTGACGGATTACTCAACGCAGAAGGGAAAGAAGTCCGATTCCACGAAGGGTAAGGGAGATCGGTCCGGGTAGCGCAAGGACCAGACCCGCCGAGACAAGAACAAATCTTCCCAAGATAAACGCGGGAAAGGAATAAAGGTGAGTCCTCCAAACCTCCTAAACCATGCTTTATATGTGATGGGCCTCATTGGACGAGAGAATGCCCAAATAAAAAAGCCATGAATGCTCTCGTCGCCAAGATGCGTGAGGCAGAAGCAAATGAAGAATCCGAAGCCAAGGTCGGATCGATCCAACAGCTTAATGCCCTTGCCGACCTCTTTTCTCCCCGCAAGGTTGAGAACAAAGGCCTCATGTACGTAGATGCTACAATCAAAGGCCAACCTGCCTCCGCTATGCTAGACACGGGAGCCACGCACAATTTCATGGATGAAAGGAAGGCTACCCGTCTTGGCCTCAACATCACCCACGGGCGAGGAACCATTAAGATAGTTAATAGTGACGCCAAGCCTGCTGCGGGCATAGCCAAGGACGTACCCATCAAGATTGGGCATTGGCAAGGTACGCTTGATTTCACTATAGCCCCTATGGATGATTTCAAGATGGTTCTCGGGCTTACTTTCTTCAAGAAGGCACTAGCCTTCCCTGTCCCCGCATACAACTCCTTAGTAATACTCGATGACCGAAAAATAAGGGTCATCCCGGTAAGGCACGGGGAGAAAGTAGAAGGCCCCGTCTTATCAGCCTTACAATTCAAAAGAAGGATGGGGAAGGACGAGTGCTTCATTGCATCTGTTCGAGAACTACAAGAGGAAACAGGGGAGACAAAAACTAAAGAGACCTTGCCAAGCTGCATAACTAAAGTCCTGGCCGAGTACCAAGACGTTATGCCCACGGAGCTCCCAAAGAAACTTCCACCCAGGCAGGAAGTAGACCATGCGATAGAGCTGGAACCCGGTGCTAAGCCTCCAGCAATGGCGCCCTATCGCATTGCGCCACCCGAACTCGAGGAGCTGCACAAGCAATTGAAGGACTTGCTGGAAGCCGGTTACATACAGCCCTCGAAGGCCCCATTTGGCGCCTCGGTACTCTTCCAAAAGAAGAAGGACGGTTCGCTGCGTTTATGCATAGACTATCGGGCACTCAATAAGATCACAATCAAGAATAAGTAGCCGATCCCCTTGATCGCCGACCTATTCGATCAGCTTGGAAAGGCCAAGTACTTCAGCAAGATCGACTTATGCTCGGGATACTATCAAGTGCGGATCAAGGCAGGAGATGAGCCCAAAACAGCTTGTGTGACACGGTATGGGGCATATGAGTTCCTTGTAATGCCCTTTGGCTTGACCAATGCCCCCGCAACCTTTTGCACCTTGATGAACAAGCTGTTCCATCCGTACTTAGACAAGTTCGTGGTCGTGTATCTGGACGACATTGTGGTGTATAGCCAGACAATGGAAGAACACGTTGAGCACCTCCGCAAGGTCTTCCAGGTTTTACGAGAAAACGAACTATATATCAAACTAGAAAAGTGGTCGTTTGCTCAACCGGGGGTAGAGTTCCTCGGACATTGGGCCAAGGATGGAAAGCTAATGATGGATCCCACAAAGATCAAGGCCATCCAAGAGTGGAGAGCACCCACAAAGGTCCCTGAGCTAAGGTCCTTTCTAGGCTTTGTCAACTACTACCGACGGTTTATCAAGGGATATTCAGCAATCGTCGCCCCTCTCACCAATCTATTAAAGAAAAGCCAAACGTGGGAGTGGACGACAAGCTGTCAGCGAGCCTTTGAAGAATTGAAGGAGGCAGTACAAAAGGAGCCTGTTATGATGCTTCCAGATCATACCAGACCCTTTGAGATACACACTAATGCCTCCGACTACGCGATTGGAGGAGTACTGATGTAGGACGGTCACCCAATCGCCTACGAAAGCCGCAAACTCAATGACACAGAGAGGCGATATACCGTCCAAGAGAAAGAGATGACTGCCATTGTCCATTGCCTGCGGACATGGCGGCACTATCTTCTTGGAAGCAAGTTCGTGGTCTTGATTGACAACGTGGCCACAAGCTACTTCCAGACGCAAAAAAAACTGTCCCCGAAGCAGGCTCGGTGGTAGGACTTCCTGGCTGAGTTCGATTTCAAGATGGAGTACAAGCTAGGAAAGGCAAACGTTGTTGCTGACGCTCTCAGCCGCAAGGCTGAGTTCGCAGCCATTGCCGCCAGCACGCCCCGATGCTCGTTCGAAGAACAAATCAAAGAGGGGCTAAAACAGGATAAACTAGCCATTAACCTATTAAAATTGGCTAGAGAGGGCAAAACCCGACGCTTCTGGGAGAGCAACGACACTCTCCTCACTCTAGGAAGAAGACTCTTCATACCTAAGTGGGGAAACCTAAGGAGAGAAATTATAAAAGAGTGCCATGACTCTATGTGGGCAGGACACCCCGGGATGGACCGCACAATAGCTCTTGTCCAAGACAAGTACTACTGGCCAAAGATGAGGGACAACATCGAAGCTTATGTCCAGACCTGTCTCATTTGCCAACAAGACAAAGGGGAGCAACAACTGCCTGCTGGTCTCCTAGAACCACTGCCTGTGGCGGAGGAGCCTTGGGAGAGTGTCACTATGGATTTCATCGTGGCACTACCAAAATCCAGAAGCTGCGGCAGCATAATGGTGGTGGTAGACTGGTTCAGCAAGTATGCAACCTTCATACCTTGCTCTGCAAATGTTAAGGTAGACGAAGCTGCTCGGTTGTTCTTAAAAAATATTGTGAAACTGTGGGGGATTCCGCGAAGCATCATCAGTGACCGAGACCCACGGTTCACAGGCAAGTTCTGGAGGGAGCTATTCAAGTTGATGGGGACCGAGTTGAACTTCTCAACCAACTTTCATCCCCAAAGTGATGGACAAACCGAAAGGGTGAATGCCCTCTTAGAGCAATATTTGAGGCACTATGTTAGTGCTCATCAGAAGGATTGGGCAGACCTACTGGACATTGCCCAATTCTCTTACAATCTCCAAAGGAGCGAATCGACGGGGAAAAGTCCTTTCGAGATTGTCAATTGGCGGCAACCTAATACGCCCAAGGACCTGACCTCTGACTACTCTGGACCAAACCCTTCGGCATATAAGATGGCCAAGGAGTGGAAAGAAAAACAAGACATTGCCAGGGCATGCCTCCACAAAGCTGCCAAGAAAATGAAGAAATGGGCTGATCTAAATAGGCGCCCCAAGGAGTACAACGAAGGGGAACAGGTGATGATTAAGCTATTACCTAACTAGTTTAAATCTCTTCGGCAAGTACACAAGGGGTTAATCAGAAAATACGAAGGCCCATTTCCCATCCTCGAAAGAGTTGGAAAGACAGCTTATCGAGTACAGTTGCCCGCAAGACTTAAAATCCACGACGTCTTCCATGTGAGCATGCTAAAACCATTCCATCAGGACATGGAAGACCCCGGACGAGCCATCTCGAATAGGGCCCCAATGGGTGTGACAACTGAGTATGACAAGAATGTTGAAGCCATTCTGGCCCACAGAAGGGTAAGTAGTAAGGGTGTCCCAAGTCACTTAGAGTATCTTGTGAAATGGCAAGGACTCCCAGACTCAGAGGCAAGCTGGGAGAAAGAAGGACACCTATGGCAATTCGCCGACAAGATCTCAGACTATTGGCAGGAGGTCCGCGACGAGGGCGTCGCTAGTATTAGTGGGGGAGGGTGTCACGGGAAAAATTTGACCCACAAATTTCGTGACACAACGGTGCCCATCCCCTTAGCATGGCCAAGCAAGGATGGGGAAAATGCTTGCCGCAGCCCCTTGGGAGGCGCATGCGTCTGTCGCACCCCACCGGCACGTATGGCCCAGGTCGCACAATAAAGGGCTGCGCGCATAAGGGAGGATGGACGGGAGAAAGATGCGTCGACCCCAGGCACTGGTATGGTCGACGCATTGCTAGACAAGGCTGCCAGGCGCAAGGCTGCTCGACGCATAGTACCGCAAGCCATACCCGAGAAGCGCATAGGCCTAGACACGTCTGGAAACAAGGAGACAGGCGGCGAAGGATCCAGAAGGCTCTAGAGCCCGCATAGGCCGGGAAGAGCCTCAACTGCTCTAGAAAGCTCCCGACCACCCGGGGAAGGGTCGGGGCGCGCCTGGAGAGACCCGGATGTCTCTAGAAACTTCCATGACCGACAGACATGCGCGGCAATAGGCTAAAAGGACCCCGATTGCGCTGGAACAGCCCGGATGACTCTCGAATGTTCCTCCCGGCGCCTTGATCGATTGTATATAATATTTTAATATTAAAATATCTAGAAGGCTCCATGACCGACATTGTAAGTCGGTCATAGAAAGTCGGTGTTGGGGCCCTCTATAAATAGGATAGGCCCCCTCATTTGTAAAGCAACCTTGGAAACTCAAAGCACTTTGGATATTCTCAAACCAACGCTCTTGACCCTCACTACTCTCTTAACGCCTCTTTGCTATCTTCCTTGTCCCGACAAACCTCAAAAGGCTTACTTGGCTGCCCCTATCGCACCAAGTGTCGCACGAAGGTCATAAGAAAACTGTGACCCCGTGACAATAGCTTATACCATAAAATTGATTAATGTCATCCATATCAGTGTTTGAGAAGTTCTTACACTAATAATATGGGTAACTTGTAGACTCTATATTTGTGTCAATGGTCTGATTTTTCCATCATTTCTCTATTTCTTTTCTCGAAAAAAAGTGTTATTCATTTTTTGTTTTTAATTTGTTAATCTTTTTGCGATTTCATTTTGGTTTTGTAACCTAATTATAGGTTTGATTTAGTTTCATTTTATTTGAATTTTTTTTATTAGATTTTGGGTTTCATACTAGGGATGCTTTCAAAAATAGAAAAATTGTTGAAAATAAATACAAATATAACAAAATTTTACTTTCTATATGTGATAGACTGCAATAGACCTACATATTCATCTATCACTTTATCATACAGACATGAATAGATGTGTATTTGGGTCTATTGTGATCTATCAATAGAATGTGAAGTTTTGCTATATTTGTAAATAGTTTGATATTTTTTCTATTTACAATAACTTTCTTTAATATTACTAATTATTAATTTTTGGAAGAGGCATAGTTGTCCCTTTTTAAATTAAAATAAATTAAATATTTTGTGTGTTGGACATTTTTAAGGTGGAAAATAGGTTTAAACATTTTTCAAAAAAACCTTTAAAATTAGAGTTTAAAAAATGGGATAAAAATGGTTGTTGGATGATGAGAATGAACGTGATAGGGCCGGGCGAGAAAGGAGTGAGATGTCCAATTTGCAGTCTCTAATATAAATGGGCCCAAATACGGAAAGGGGCGGGCTGAACTTACTGAGCAAACGAAGCCGGACAGGGGTCCGACGGAAACCCTCGTAGTACGTTACGGCCATTCCCTTCCCACCAAGCCAAAAGAATTCCCCAGAAGAAGAAGAAGAAGAAGAAGAAGAAGAAGAAGATATCATACAATACAACTTTATCCCTTGATAGCGTCTGTCTGACGGTTCCTTTCTGGATATGGCTGAGAACAAAGGTTTTGCTGAGAACAAAGGGGTTGTGTCTCCACCGCACGATTTGAATGCCAAGTGGGACGCTTGTCTTGATTTGACGCTCCGTCGATTCGTTTACTCTTCCTTGGCTGGTGCATTTGGTGGCCTCCTTTTCTTCAGTAATATTAATTCCTCCTCACTCTTTTTCTCTTTGCTTATTTCCATCTTATTATATTTTCCTACTCTTCATATGCCGGATTTCAAACATTGGAATTATTTCTTTTCAACCATTTCTTTCTCTCGCTATTCTTTCCTAAAATTTGGAATTGCATGTCATTCCATTGCATCAACCAATTGTTCAGATTTTTTCATCTCTCGACAGGATAGGGTTCGTTGCATCCTCGAATATCTGGATTTTCTTGATTTGTGTTAAGCAAACTTGTGAATTTGAACCCAGTTACCCACTTGTTGACATCCAGGATTTTTCTAAAATAAATGCCCTCTTTGGTTGTTTATTTTGAAGCACTTGAACTCAATAATGTACCAATTTTTAATCATTTTTCTGAAACATCAGTTGTTAGTTGTATGGTTTCAATAAACTTAATATACTAATAAGCTCTGTATCTTGATTAACAACTAGGGAGTCCGGTGACTCGTTGGGCATCTATAGCTTTTGGTGCTGGATTGGGCATTGGATCAGCATACACGGATTGTAATTCATTATTTGAAGGTTCCACCACAAAATTCGCATCTCCAAAAATCACAGAGGCTCAGCCTTCACAGGTGAAACTCACATTTTCTTTTACAGTGGAATCGTCTCCTTGACTTGTTCTGTTTAATATGATATTATTTGATGACCTTTAGATTCTGACCTAATTTTTCTGGAGAGATTGACTCTTATGTATTTATATTCATTTTTTTTTTTTTTTTTTGTTGATATAGACCATGTTATGGTCATGAATTAATTTATTGTGTTGCAAGGGCTGGAAGTATTAAGCTTGTACTATTGTAAATTATCAGAATCAATCACTAGATCATACTTATTAGGAGCTGTATGATCTAGAAATTACTTATTAAGATTTGGTAATCCTGGAACAAGAGCATTCGGGAGTTTTTCAACAAAATCTTTATTCTACGTCATTACCTAGTAACTAAGATCATGAATTTGCAACCCATACATTCGTTTTATTCAACTAAAAGTTGGAGGTTCAAAATTTCCAAAAATGCCAACTTTTTAGTCAACCTTTTTTGTTCGATAGAGTGTTTGTGTCATATATGTGTTAGACACACACACTTCAAACAAGTGTTTGACAATCAAAAAGAAAAAAAGAAGATATCCTTTTTTGTTAATTTTTATTTCTAATTTCAGACACAAAGGACATGTTCCGATAAGTAGGGGACACTCACAAACACATCAACCTAATAACATTGACTGGTGGCACACCATTTTTCTGTATGTCTTGGAGCCGTTTTGGCAGGGCATAATATACCTTGAAAAAGGGAGAAACATTTAAGCCTATTCCTTACTACATGCCCAGGAAGCATGTTCAATTTGTTTTTGACAAGGTTTCTATGTCGGACACTTCACATCTTTTCTTTCTTTTTTTTTTCCCCTTTTTTTAATTAAAAAAATTGGACATGTGGTAGACACACCATAGTAACATCTAAATGGTATATCAAAAAGATCCAAACCCTTTAAGCGGTCAACAATGGTGTTGGTCAAAACGGCAACGAAGTTGATTGGAGGTAGGAGTATTAGGTTTAAGTGGGCTCATATGACTCATTGGGTTTTACGTACTATTTAAATCTAAACTAAATCCAACGGCCACTTAAATCTTCATTCATGTTTTTTTATTTTTATTTATTATTATTATTATTGTTATTGTTGTTATTTGTAATACCTAGTAAAAAACTAAAGTACTTTGGTTTGATCTTTTAATATTATTTTAAAAATTTAAAGATAATAACATGTCCCTAATGTGTGTGTCCTACATTTTCTGAAATTTGAGTCATCGTGTTCATGACAAGGTTGTGTCTGTGTTCGTGCTTTTTAGCTACATGCCCATTGCCCAACCCATTACGTATGATCAATCATAAAATATAACCCAACACTAAATGCCCATTTGAAAGTCGGGGGGGGGGGGGGGGGTGGGGGGAGTAGGGTCCATGATACTAATTTTTATAATCACATTTAAACTTCTCATGTTAAATTTGTTTACTTATCTATTTTGAAGTATCAAATATGTCAGTATGGCTAGAGATGGTGCGTTGCTCTTGCTGGTAATTTTAAAGTGGTTCGATCCCTAGTTGAGAAAGGTTCTGGTGGGAGGGTGACAAAGTCGATGTCTCTTTAATGACTTTATTGAGGGTGGCAACTTTTTGGCCCTCCTCTTTTGAATGTTAAGTTTACTTGGGCCAATAGTAGGGCTTGTAGTAGAAGTGACAGATTTTTGCTTTCTAAGGATTGGGTTGACTATTTTGGTGAGTTTAGATAGGTGGTGGGGTTGAGAGTGGGGTTAGATCATTGGTCGATCATTCTCAGCTTGAGTCCTCAGAAATGGGCTCGTGACCATTCAGGTCTGAGAATATGTGGTCAAAGCATCCTTCCTTTGAGTTCTTATGTCCTCAAAATGCCCTCCTCTGGGAGGTGGGAAGGGTATTGATTTATGAGAACCTTTTAAGCGCCCTTAAATGTTTGCTTAAATCTTTGAACAAAGTGGTCTTTGGGGACATTAGGATTAAGAAACAAGAGATCTGGGCTAAGATTAACTTGATTAATCTGGCAGAGATGGAGGGTCTGTTGGATGATCCTTTGTAAGAAGAGCGAATTCCATAAAGGTGGAGTTTGCTGATCTAGTTAGTAGTTAGGAAAGAAAATCTAAGTTGGAGGCAAAAGATGAAGGTCATTTGGACTAAAGGAGATTGTAATGCATCTTTTTTTTTTTTTTTTTTTGTAGGGTGGCTAGCGATAGGAAAAGCAAGAATTACATTGGGTTGGAAAATGAAAGAGGAAAGGTCATTTGGAAGGATTGACAAAGAAGTTCCTTCCAACCGTTATAGTCCGGATGTAATTAACAAACTCTTTATTAGTGGCAGTGATTGGTGTTCAATTTCTAAGAAAGGGAAGACTTGGTTGCTCCCTTTTCTCTTGAGGAGATTAGATGGATGGTCTTTCGGTGCAATAGGAACAAATCTCCAGGTCTAGATGGATTCACCATGGCTTTTTATCAGGATAATTGGGATTGTCTAAAGGGGATGTCGAGGGACTTTTCAAGAAATTCCTTGAAAGGGGTATCTTGACCCTCTATCCCCTTTTCTCCTCTTGCTAGTTGTTGATGTTCGAAGTAGGATCATCTCTAAGGGTGTTCAAGGTCAAATTCTTGAACCTTTTGAGGTTGGCAGGAAGAACGTTGCCTCATCCCATCACCAGCTTGTTGATAACACGATCTTCCTATGATTTGGCAAGGTGGATTCTTTTTTGTTGTTGAATCACATTTGGGCCTTTTTTGAGCCTTTGTCAAGGCTAAGGATTAACAGGGGAAAATGTCAAAAAATGAAGATTACTTGTGAAACCAAGAAGTTGAGTTAGTGCTCTAAATTGTGGGTTATGTTGTAGGGTTCTTCCCTTCTACATAGTTAGGTCTCCCTTTGTGTGGCAACCCAAAGGTTGTTTCGTTTTAGAACCAGTGGTTGATAAGGTTAGAAAAAGTTTGGCATCATGGAAGAAATGATTAATGCTTATTCATTATGTGTTGAGTGGTCCCCCATTTACTATTTCTCTTTGTTCAGACCCACTTGTTTGGTTTATAAGGATTTAGAGAAGCTCATGCATTAATTCCTTTAGAAAGGGTGGAAGAAAGCAAGGGGCGCATTTGGTGAGATGGGAGGCTGTTAAAAAGTTTGTGAGTTTGGGAGCTTAGCAATTGGGAATTTAAGGACTTGCAATAAAGCCTTGTTGGCGTAATGGTTGTAGCGTTTTCTCCTAGAGCCTAAGACCTTTGGCAAAGGATCATTATTATCAACTCTGGCCTTCACCCTTCTAAGTGGCTATCAGATAGTGTGAGAGGGACTTTCCAAGATAAATATCTTTCCACAGATTTTGGAAAGTCCCTCTCACACTTTCTCTCACCTAGTCCATTGTGTGGTGGGGGATAGATCCCTCTGCTCTATGTTTCATCTCGATGATCTATCACCCTTTAAAAATTGTTTGGTGGCTGATTTTTTAGTCTAGTCTGAGAGCTTTTTCCCCTCGTTTCTGTTGTGCATGACTGATGGAGAAGTAATGGATGTTTGAGCTCTCCTATATTTGATAGGGGAGGTTGACTTTAGGTTGGGAAGAAATGATTTTCACGTTTGGAGTCACGACCCTTTGGGCGTTTTTCTTGTAATTCCTTCTTTCATTGTTTGTTGGATCCTTCCCCTGTTAACGCAACTTTTTTCCTGCTCTATGGGAGGATAAAAATCCCAGAGAAGGTTAAGTTCTTTACTGGTCGGTGTAAGACAGTCAAGCTAATACTTTGAATTGGCTTATAAGGAAGTCTTCCTTGTTAGTTGGCCCATTTGCTGTATTCAGAGGAAGACCTGGATTATATTTTTTTGGAGGTGGGTGTTAGTATGTGAGATCAGTTTGGAGTAGCTTTGTCATTTGGTTTTTGGATTGCCTGTCATAAGGTTTCTAATGATATAATTGGGGAGTTCGTCCTCAATCTACCTTTTTGTGATAAGGACTGGTTCTTGTAGCTTGTCCAGGTGTGTTCAATTTTGTGGGATCTTTGGAGCAGGAGAAATGGTAGAATTTTTAGAGGTTAGGAGAGGGGCCCTTTGGAGGTTTGGTTCCTCTTTAGATTTCATGTTTCTCTTTGAGCTTTGATTTCGAAGAGATTTTGTAATTATTCTGAGTTCTATTTTGCACAATTGGAGTCCTTACCTCGAATTGAGTTTCCTTTTGAGGGATCGTCATTTTTTATGCCCTTGGTTTCTTTCAATTTTTTCTCAATGAAAGTTATTTCATAAAAATAAAAACACAATCTTTTTCTTTTTAAAATAATGTATCCCCAATGTGTTCATGCCCAACATTTCCAGAAATTGACTTGCGCTATGTTTGTGTCGTGTTGTTTCTGATATCTGTGTTTCTTTGGTCTTAGGTCTCTTGGTGTGGTATTATATTGTTAAGTTGTCCAAAAGATACATCCCATGTTTATTTCTATCCTTGTTTATGCAGCCTTTGTGAAAAAGCATGGTAAAACCGTAAAACTGATAACACCTGTTTTATTTGTAGTTCATTCAGAAGTTTTTGTACTAATTATTCAGTGGATTTGATCTTTATTGGTGCCTTCATATCAGAATAACGACTGTTTTTTAGCAGTTCTGAATTCTCTCACTATATGGTGATAGGTGTCCAAACAGTCCTTGTTAAGAGTGATAGTAGGGTAATATTGAGAATATTATTTGGAGTTTGTTAGAGTTGAGGGTTATAAATTGGAGTTCAGGCTTCGGAAGGGAACTGGAGTTCTGGGAGTAGTTTTGTGTGAGAGAAATAGCCCTCTCAAAAGGTTATTGGTTATTATAACTGATCTGTTTTTCTTTTTAATATGTTATAATTATAATTAGTATTATTTCTTATTTTTGACAAGAGGATAAAAATGGGGTGGAGACGTGGGATCTATGAAGCATGGGTATGCAAAATATAGCTACCTGAAATTGAGCTTTTTGATTTATTTATTTCTTTTTATTTTTTTAAATTTTTTCTTAGTTTTGGACATCGGGATAATTTCTAGACATGAATGAATTTATTGAAGAAAGGAAAAGAACTAAACCGAGCCCACTTAATCAGAATCATAATGATAACGACCAAATATGAAAGAAAAGTTAAAACATCAAGTTGATCACCACATTTTCTAATCTTTGCTTCACAGGAATAACTAGTCTTTTACTGATACCTTTTTTTTGTTTATTTTAACTCGTATTTTGGGTTCTTGCCATGTTTTTTCATATCTTTGTAAGGAAAGGATAAAACATTTGCCGTTTTCTGAAGTTTCTAAAGCAGATAGTGGTTTGTCTACATTTTATTTATTAAATTGATAAATTGATATCTGGTTGATATTTGGTTTTGTCCAGGAGGGGCAAGATTAGTCACAAATGCTGTGAGAAGCAAGCTGTCTTGAGATTGAATGGATGTGAAACCGTAATTTTACTTGAGATTGTTTAAGCGTACGTTTCCCATGTTTGGTTCCCATTGTGTAATTCAAACGTTTTTGGTTGTAGACATTATACTTCATTACCATGCATGCTGCAGATTTTTGTGGGCATCTGTAACTTTTTCCTGTTGCTAATACTAATAGAGTTACGTGAGCTGGAGAGGGAAAAAAAGAAATCAATAAGTACTCTTCTTGCAACCCTCACTTTGTTTATTTACTTCATGCTTTGACAACCATCTTCTGTATCATACTCTTTACAGTTTGATGGCTTCAAGTAGTGGGAAAACGTGATACATTATTTTGGACACTGGTTGGTGAAACTTAGGTTTTGTTTTTGTTTTTATTTCGTTTTTTTTTACCATTTCAATCGTCTGTTATGGATCATTGAAATTTGAGCGAAGCCATTTTTAGCCTGAAAAATACATAGACATAGGGATCCCACCAACTGATTATATGTTTTGGGCATTTTGGAATCCAAGTAGCAGTTGCACCAGAATCAGGTTGACTTCGTTTTATTACCAAATTAGGTATGGCAGTTAGCTAAATATTAGTTGCAACCAAGCCGTGATGCAGCCAATTTCTTAGCATTAGAAAAGCCTGCTCAGCATCTTCATCTTCTTCTGGAGATCCAGGGTTGTGAACAAAGCCATGGCCTCTTCCCTCAAATATCACTAACTTAGAACCTTCTCCCATCCCTTTCTCCAAATCCTTCATCACACTCACTGGACAAAGTGGGTCATTGTCCCCTGAGATGAGCAACACAGGAACCTTGACTTTGCTAGCAACAGATGGATCTACCTCAGTACCATAGAGGGAGGCTCCAATGGAGAAACAGGCACCCTCGTCTTGAGCTAGAACATCTATAACTCGCCCTCCCCCGTATCCAAAACCCATGATCCCAAGCTTCCTCGAGATGCCTGCTGCTGAAAACTCGTCGACCAACCATTTTGTTATTATTCCTATGTCTTCTGCAATCCTCTGCATCTCTCGTTTTGCAGAGAGTTGTTCCGGCTGTTTCTCCCATGGATCTCCGTGAATTAAATCTGGAAGTAAGACACTGCAGTTCAACTTCAGCAAACACTCGTGGCGTGGTTAAGAGGGAAAAAAAAAGGAATAGAAAGTTAAAGCATGAATTGAAATAGAAAGTGAATGTTAAGGCAGCGTACTTGAAGCCATTGCAAGCAAGACGATAAGCAAGTTAAAGCATGGATGTTAAATTGAAATAGGAAGTGAATGGTAAGGTAGCGTACTTGAAGCCATTGCAAGCAAGACGATAAGCGAAGTCTCTAATGGAAGAATGTTGAAAGGCAAAGAGGTCGGACAAGAGGAGAATGGCAGTTCCATTATTGTTCTTGACTGCCTTAAAGAGATATGCAGGGATTGAATGATGAAGTTGTTCCCCAATTGAAAGCTCCATTCCACTCACAAGTTCACAACCCTCATCATCTATTTCATTATCCTTCACGCCTTCTACGCTATAACACACTTTACCTCTCTTTCCCTTCCATTTCCAAATATCCTTATTTCTGCATTTTCTCTGAAAATTAAATAAGCTCAACCCTTTACTCTCAACAAATTGAGAAGAGGGAAAAGATTTAAGGTAGAGAGAAGACGAGGGGAAAGAAACATACAAAAGGGAGAGGGGAAGCAGCAATTCGGAAGCAAGGTGGCTGAAATGGCGTCCCCATGTGCCGGCTACTGCTACCGGTTGCTGGAATGGAAATCAACTGTGCTCCGGCAGACCCCAATCCCATTCTCTCTCTCTCTCTAGCCAAGACAATATTTGCCGTGCATCCAATGGATGACGTCCAAACACAAATATCCTAAAAATATCCTGTTGGGAGATGGGGACACAATCCACAAACACAACCTATTAGTTTCCATATAAATCACCAATTTCTTATCTTCATTTTTCTTTCTTACTTATCTTCTTTCTGTCCTTCCTAAAATATCTGGATGGACTCTTTCCATACTACAAATATGGATCAATAATAAATCTGAAGAACAAAAAAACACACTCAGCCTCCAACACAAATGAATTCAAATATTAGTTGCAAATCTTGCAAATGAATACGTTAGGTAGTTTAGAAATTCAATAATAATAACAAAAAAATACCGCCAAAAATTGGAGTTTTGTGGGTCTAGTTTAGTTTGAATGAGTGTGTTCATATCATTTGTTAAGGTTTAATAAATTGAAATGGATTATAGGATAGTTTTGTAGCCTTATTTCAGTGCTTTCACAAATTTATTTGATTCATTTACCGGATTCAAGCAATTAGGGAGAAAATGATGATTCACACGAGAAATTGGAGCAATTGTAGGAAGGAATAGTGTTCGGAGCATTAACGCCAAAAATGGGAGTGGTGACGACAATGTTAGAATGGCAACTAGAGCATCTCAATATTCTAAATTAGCCATAATAGCATCTAAACATTGCCTATAGCGTCTAAATGCCACGAAAAGTTGACTTTTTTTTTTTCAAAAAACACACTCTAGAATGACAGCGTTGAGAAACAGTTCTTTAGCATCTCAATGCCGCAATTAGGTTTTCTATACATTCTTCTTTTTTAGTTGATTTTGAATTTGGGAGTTAGGAGCACTCTTGAAAGTAAAATTATATTAGAACGCCGAACGCATTACTGCTTGCAAATTCTTACATGAGAGTGAAGTGTTCCTTTTAGAAGTTAATAATATAAGTGTCGTAATACACTACTTGTTCTTAGAAATTAAACCGACATGTTAGGTTTTATTTCTAATAAAGGAAGTTAATCTAATTGCTGAAATCAATTCTCTAAGATGTTCCTTTTTAATATGAATGTGTCCACCTATCTTAGGTTTAGGTTTAGCTAAGCTTAATCCATCCTTTATGTTTTCTAGATAAAACTAAGTGTTGGTTTCTATGGTATTTAATTGAACTAGAACCTTAGAACAATAACAAAACTCATACTTGTTCGTTTGATTTTCTTTTCTAATTAAATTGAGTTTCTTAGCTCGTTGCACAAAAATAGATTTATCATTTCCGTACAAGGATGCGTCGAGAATTACTCAGGTGTGATCATGATTAAACAAGTTTTCTTATAAAAACCCAAGTATAAGCATTTATAGGTTTCCAGATGAGTCTAGGGTCGAACACAGGGATTTGTAATAACTAGGCGTTGAGAATAATTGCATGACTATGCGGTGACTGTACATGTAAATATGTGCATTTGTTGATTGTGTGTAAAACTATACATAAAGAATGAAAAGAATTTTCTATTACTAATAATGAGGTGGACGCGGCATTGGGTAGTCATATGTAATTTAGCGTCAGATAGCATGCGTTGAGAATGAATGGAACCATGCGATAAAGGTAGAGTTGAACGCAAGAGCTAGTTGTTACCTAAACTTTCTAAGTACAATTACATACCTACAAACTGCGTGTGTGAATCCATCTCTCGATGTTTCGACGCCACATTTATCTCATCTCTAAGATGCATGGTAAGTTTGTGTTGGCAAAAGATGAACTACATCTCTGCAATTCATCTAGTCTTAATTAACGCTAAAGATTAACTATCCACTCTCTCAAGCTCGATAGTCATGCTTACTACATTTGTTTGTCAGAAAAAGTTATGCAAGCTAAAAATATGCATTAATCAAGATGTAACATACTCAGAATTGCTCAAGAAAAACTAACTTTTAACATTGGTGTAAAGTATTTAATACGGAAATAGATGGAAGATGATAGTCAATCAAACTCATATTAAGACAATAAATCATTCTCTCGAATGTCATTAACAAAATATAAGCAAGAAGGAGAGAAATGGAAATAAAACAGAAATGAAGTATGTCAAGCCGCCACTGGCAACGTCTTGCTTCATGGAGGCCTGAGATGGTTGCTATCTGATACATATATTCCATAGGGTGGAGATTCTCACTCACTGGGAGACGACTCTGAAGGTGCTCAGAATCCTTCTCTCAGAAGAGCTCGAAATGGAGGCTGGTTATGGTGAAGGAGAAATAGTGCAGAGTTTTCGCCTCTTGAACTGGTCTCCCTTTTTTAAATGGAAAGGCTTTGGGTTATTTATAGGCGTCGAAAATTTGAAACTCATGATGACCTGACACCTTTACATTAAATTCCATGCCCTGCTGCGCAGACTTTTCACATCGTCAGCCCATTTGTTCTGACATATTCGGATAGTGTGTTATCCTTTTGCATATTGACATGACAACTTTTGGCCATCCGTCTGTATCTACTTTTTTCTCGACGCATGATCTCAACGCATGGTCTCAACGCCTAGGCTCGACGCATGGGTTTCCACTTGTTCTCGCAGCAGCTTCGTCCCTTTGTACTTGTTTGTTTGCGCTTCTTTTCTTCTTAACCCTGCGTTAGGAACAGAAACGCTTATCGTTTTTCAGGTATTTTCTTTTATAAGTAGTGCCAACGCATGGTGATACATTTTTCATCATTCAACTACCAAAATCATGCGTTTAGCTCCAAAGTTACTCTAATTAAATCAAATAGTGACTATAATAACTTGTATTTCTACAAGTTATCAATACCACTATTTAAAAACTTGACACCGTATATGTACTTGCAGCTTTGAGAATACTGCTGGTATTCCATCTGAATATTCAATAATTGTAATTAACTAGTAGTTGTTGTAAAATTGAGGAGCAAAATGACGAAAAAACGGAAGCACGAAAACAGAGAAATCATAATATTAAAATAATAAAATAATTAAATAATTAAATAATTAAATAAATAAAATAAACTAAAATAAAGAAAGTGGGATTTTATGGAAAATAAAATCTCTCAAATTTCTCCAATCATTTCACTTATTTTCTCTCCAATGTGTATGTTTTAATATCCACCAAAAACCTCTATTTATAGGCAATTTGGCAAATATGTGGTAGTATTTTAGGGCCACTAAGGATGTGTCATTAGTAGAAACATGACCTTTAGTCATTAGGCTCAATTATGTAATGGACGATCTAATTTGTTATAATATTCATAATACTCCCCCTTAGATGCCCATTATATATATATAAATATGCCTCGTTAAAACCTTACTAGGAAAAAAACCCAAATGGAAAAAAATCCTAGTGAAGGAAAAAGAATACATATTTCATATAATCTAATACTTCTAAAAGAATACAATACATTTGCTCCCATTCATAGGAACATCATTTGAGATCTCTGAGTCGTCGCATTTCAATGTTCTGCACCAATTTTTCAAAGGTTACAGTTGGTAATGATTTTGTAAATAAGTCTGCAAGGTTATCTTTCGAACAAATTTGTTGTACAGTGATGTCGCCATTTTCTTCAAGATCATGAGTGTAGAAAAGCTTCGGTGAAATATGCTTTGTTCTATCTTCTTTAGTAAATCCTCTTTTGATTTGGGCTATACATGATGTGTTGTCTTCGTATAAGTGCATGAATTGCACTAAGATATGGTACTTTAGAACGAAGAAGCTTTTCATTATTATCTCGAGGTTGAAATATATCTTTCTTCACATCTAGTGAACGAACTTCAATTGGAATGTTTAATGGATGTGCTTTGTCCATATAGAATCTTTTTAAAATTTTTCTTGTATAAGTTGACTGATGAACAAATATCCCATCTGCTAAATGCTCAATTTGTAATCCAAGGCAAAATTTTACTTTTTCGAGATCTTTCATCTCAAATTTTTTCTTAAGATATTTTATTGACTTTGAAAACTCTTCAGGAGTTCCAATTTTCCAATTATATTTAGGTCATCGACATATATAGATATAATCGCAAATCCTGATTGGGATTTCTTTATAAAAACACATGGACATATTGGATTATTTTGATATACTTCTTTCAACAAATATCCACTCAGGCAATTATATCACATTTGTTCTGATTGCTTTAATCCATATAGTGATCTCTGTAACTTTATTGAATATAGTTCTTGAGAACTTGATTTATGTATTTCAGGTATCTTAAATCCTTTTGGGATTCTCAAATGTCATTATCAAGAGATCCATATAAGTATGTTGTGATTACATCCATAAGATGCATGTCCAAATTTTCATACACAGTCAGACCAATTAAATATCTTAATGTAATTGCATCCACCACTGGAGAATATGTCTCCTCATAATCAATACCAGATGTTTGTGAAAAACCTTGTGCAACTAGTCTTGCTTTATATCTTGTGATCTCATTATTTTCATTTATTTTTCTCACAAATACCCATTTGTATCCCACAGGTTTGACATCTTCTTGTGTTTGGACTACTGGTCCAAAAACTTGATGTTTTGAAAGTGAGTTTAATTTTGCCTCGATTGCTTATTTCCACTGAAGCTAATCTTTTCTATGTTGACATTCTTCAACAGATTTTGGATCAGGATCCTCATTTTCAGATATAATATCAAGAGCAACATTTACGCAAAAATGTTGTCAATAACTATATTAGTTTGATTCCATCTTTTCCCTGTCATGACATAATTTATTGAAATCTCATTATTATCTTTAGGTATTTCACATTCTTCACTAATTGGATTATTTGTCATGTCCAGGGTTTCTTCATGGATATTTACATCCTCAACCAAGTCTTTTTTTACTATCGTTTATTTTTCTTTTCTGAGGATTTCTATCTTTGGAACCCACTGGTCTACCACGCTGCTGTCGTGTTCTAGACTCATTAGTAATAACTTGCTGTGTTGGGATATCAATTTTTGACGGAACATTTGCAACGTATATTTGTGATTTAGTTACTTTCTTTGCATCTATAAATGCATTTGGATATTGATTTGCTATATTTTGCAAATGAATTATTTTCTGAACTTCAAGTTCACATTGATTTGTACGGGGATCTAAATGAGACAATAATGATGCATTCCATGCAATTTCCTTTTCCAACTTCTTAATTTCTCCTGCTAATGTTGGAAAATTTGTCTCATTAAAATGACAATCAACAAATCGTGTAGTAAATACATCACCCGTCAGGGGTTCAAGATATTTAATAATTGATGGGGAATCATATCCAACGTATATTCCTAACCTCCTTTGAGGACCCATCTTAGTACGTTGTAGTGGAGCAATTGGAACATATATGACACATCCAAAAATTATTATATGGGAAATATTTGACTCTTGACCATAAGCTAATTGTAATGGTGAGTATTTATGATAAGCTACTGGCCTAATGCGTGCAAGTGACATAGCATGTAAAATAGCATGTCCCCATACAGATGTAGGAAGCTTAGCTCTCATAAGTAATGGTCTAGCAATTAATTGCAAACGTTTTATAAATGATTTTGCTAAACCATTTTGTGTATGAACATGAGCTACAGGATGTTTAACATTTATCCCAATTGACATACAATAATTATCAAAAGTTTGGGATGTAAATTTACTAGCATTATCAAGACGAATGATCTTAATTGTATAATAAGGAAATTATGCTCTTAATTTAATTATTTGAGCAAGTAATCTTGCAAATGCAAGGTTTCGACTTGATAATAAGCACGCGTGTGACCATCTACTGGATGCGTCTATTAATACCATAAAGTATTTAAATGGTCCATTTGATGGGTTAATAGATCCACATATCACCATGAATTCAGTCTAAAAATGCAAATGCAGTTGATTTAGTCCCCACTTTAGCTGGTGATGGTTCTAATTTTTAATTTGCCTTGGGAGCAAGCATCACATAATAATTCACTAGATTGAAGAATCTTTTGGTTCTTCAATGAGTGTCCATTTGAATTTTCAATGATTATTCTCATCATTATAGATTCTGGATGACCCAACCGGTCATGCCAAATTGTAAATATATCTGGATTCATGAACTTCAGGTTCATTGTTGCATATGTTTCAATGATTCGTATATGAGTATAATATAATCCAGAAGATAAAGTAGACAACTTTTCCAATATACGTTTTTCATGTGAGAGAGTAGATATGATATAAAAGTATTCTATCTTATTTTTCTATCTGTCTCAATATGATAACAATTGCAATGTATATCTTTAAAACTTAATAAATTTTTTTTTGATTGACTAGAGAACAATGCATTGTTAAATGTAAACTTTGTTCCTCTAGGCAAAATAATATTTGCTTTTTCAAATCCTTCAATCAGGTTTGTAGAACTTGATATTGTATTGACTTTTGCTTCCAACATTGTCAATTTGGAAAAATATTTTTTATTTGTAAGTATCGTATATGTAGTTGCACAGTTTGCTAGACATAGATCTTCATTCCTCATTTTTGAGTCACTCAACATATGAAAATTGTCCATAATTCTTCATTTAAACAAAATAATTATAGTAAGAAAGACAAAGCTTGAAATACAAAGTTTAACTTAAAAAAAATGAAAGATAGATGGACAAAACAAACAACATTAATTCTAAATATTCTCAAAATCAAAGTAAACACTTGTTATGCCATTATTTGTGCTGATTTTCTCTTAAGAAGATTCAAAGAAGTTCGTCACATCCAAATTTGCATATTGGATGGGTCAAATATATCATTATCTTGGTATGCAAAATTTGCTTCCACATTTTTCTCATTTTCCTTCAGGGAAGTTTGATAAAGATCAACTAGGTGTTTTGATGTACGACAAACATGAGACCAATGCTCAGGCATCCTGCATCGGAAACATTTATGCTCATCACCTTTTGAATTTTTATCTTGTGGAGCTTTTCCTTTATGATCATCATTTTGTGTGGTTCTTTTGAAATTTGGATGATTAGAATGACCACCACGAAAATAATAACTATTTCTTCCTCTACCATAGTCACGACCACGACCACGACCTCAACCACGATTATTAAAATTTACAGCATTTACTTCAGGGAATGGTGTTGTTCTAGTTGGTAGAGATTCATGGTTCTTCATTAATAACTCATTATTTTTTTCAGCCACGAGAAGACATGAAATTAATTCAGAATATTGTTTAAAACCTTTCTCTCGATATTGTTGCTGCAGGAGCATATTCGAAGCATGAAATGTAGAAAATGTCTTCTCCAACATATCCACATCAGTAATTTTTTCTCCGCATAACAACAATTTTGAAATGATTTTAAATAATGCGGAGTTGTTGTAACGACCCGACTTTTCAACTAACAAAGCGCTACGCTATGCATGACCATTTCATAAATACTTTGAAGCTTAGAGACTTAGCATTAAATAATTTATTTAAATTCTGCCCAAAAATATTAAATAACTTAAATTCAGATATTTTATTAAATAAAATATTTAGGAATTAAATACTTTAGCGGGGTCCCCCTTAAACAATTTGGTCAAAATCTCAAGGAATAATCAAAACGACGGAAATAATAAATCAATGGTCGAAATAACGAACGAATGCTACTATCCTACACATTCACTGATTTACACCCTATGTCCTAGCCTAAGATGCAAAAGCGACAACAACTGTCCCATGGTATGGTCACGGTTTCCTCTTGTCATACGCTTGGCCATCCCGTCCCTTACCTGAGAAAAAAAGTATCATAGAAAAGGGTGAGTAATTATACTCAGTAAGAGACCCACTACTGGGCCTATGGGTGAAGTTGTTATCCTTTCATCGCATGCACCCTTGTACCCGATATAGGCATAAGCATAGGCATAAACATAGGTAGCGACCCGAAGGTACGCAGTGATCACAATTGTAAACATAGCATAGGTGGTGATCTCGAGGGTAACCCTATCATAATCATATTCATATTAAGGGTACAGGGCATGATGAAAGTATAACAATCACATAACATGTTATTAACATAATTAAGAGGGTTTCCAGCTCATCACATTAAGTCATATAATTAGCATACAAGAGTCACAATAAGCGTAACTAACGTATTCCAGTATATTCCAGTATAACAACGTAACTCAGCCAAAATTCGTACAGTAACATAACTGGCCATAATCAGTCAGGGCAATGGGCAAAAGTATATTCCATATACTTGCCAAAACTCATACATCAACATAACTAGCCATTAAGCGGGGCTAGACCCAGTAGTAAGTCCCTTACCTGTGAATGCCTAAAAGTGACCAAAATTCCCAACTTTGGATTCAATCTTGACCTTCTCCAACGTCCCTTTGAACACAAATCAAAAACAACACAAATATATCAAGCGCTAAACCCACGAGGTACCAAACCAATGGGGAAGAAATAAATCACGAAACCGAATCTTACCAAGGATCTACCAAGACCCACAGATCCGACGAGGGGCTGCCGGTGGCATGACTTACTGATTTGAAATCTTGGAGCCTCAAATGCATCCATTCATAACGGGTTTTAGGAAGAATGATTATTTTGTGATGATTATATCTCTCTTTTAAATTCTTCTACAAGATACAGGGATCTTTTATTGTTAAATATTTCATCTTCAATCTCTCGTGGAGATGATGGCAAAGGAAAATCATAGATTTTGCTTTTTCCTGAATGGAGGTTATATTTCCCTTTTTAATTGTTTCTCCCAGGTTCATGGCATCTAGATGTATTTCAGCATCAAGCACCTATGACAAATAATTATTTCCATTGATGTCAAGGGCTGTAAATTCTATTTTTGTAAGATTTGCCATGATAACACTATCACAAAGAATTGTTTTATATTAACAATTATATACTAAACATGCAAAACAACGTTTAATTTACTAATTATAATAAAGAGAAAATGACATACCTTCAGAACCTACCTTCAGCAAGAAAACGACAAGAGCTCGTGTTGATAACGTGTTGTAAAATTGAGGAGCAAAATGACGGAAAAACGGGAGCATGAAAATCGAGAAATTATAATATTAAAATAATAAAATAATAAAATAAACTTAAAATAAACTAAAATAAAGAAAATGAGATTTTATGGAAAATAAAATCTCTCAAATTTCTCCAATTTTTTCAATTATTTTCTCTTCAATGTGTGTGTTTCAATATCCACCAAAAACCTCTATTTATAGATAATTTAACAAGTAGGTGGTGACATTTCATGGCCACTAAGGATGTGTCATTAGGAGACACATTACCTTTAGCCACCAAGCTCAATTATATAATGATCATCTAATTTGTTATAATATTCATAATAGTAGTTAGTATTGGATATGTTTTCAAATAAATTTAACATAAACAAATACTCTATGTTTTCCTGGTTATGATCAGGAAAATTCAATGATTGTAACAAGTATGATTGTTTGTTAAAACACATTTAAAATAGACTAATACTTTGTAGAGTGAATAAGAAAAAAACTTTTAATTGCAACCACAATAAATGTTGAGCCAATTTGAAATTTATTCACATGATCGGAATGTTATCTAAAAGTAAACGAGAAAAGAAGAAATATCAAAGAATGATCACAGAAGAATACTTCACTTTCTCATTGATATTGTGATCAAGAGACTACTCTCTAAATAGGTGAGGAGTAGCTCTAAAACAGAATAACAATGTTTTTCTAACAACCAAACTAATTAGAGAGAAATGACTACACTAATGTGCTGCCTTAATGCCCCCTCGAGCCTATGTCTGCAACATTTACTACACATGATTTAGTTCTTAATGGAACAAATGAATGTGCAGCTAGAGGCTTGGTAAAGATGTCAGCAACTTGTGCTAGAACTGAAATTCTCTATTGAAGTACCAAGTCTCTGACAAAATAAATGTTTAATTCGACATGTTTGGAAGAATTGAATTTATGGACAGCTGCAAGATTGTCACACCACAAGATTGGTGGTTTATCAAGTGAAGTCCAAGTTCTTTAAACAAGAATCTTAACCAAATAAGTTCTGTACTAGCATTTGCAAGGCATCAAAACTCAGCTTCTGTGCTTGATCTTGAAACAGTATGTTGTTTCTTTGAACCCCATGTGATTAAGTTTCCTCCAAAAAAGACACATAAACTAGAGGTGGAGTGCCTCTCGTCTGGATCTGATGCCCAGCCAGCATCAGCAAAAGCTTGAACAGAGAAGCTTGAAGGTTGCCTAAGAATTAAACCAAATCGAGATGTTTCTTTTAGATATCGAAGAATCCTCTTAACTTCTTGCCAGTGGGATAATTTTTGCATTTTGGAGTGCTCCAATAATGCTTCTATACAAATGAGGATTTTCAAGATATTCACTTCCAGTGGCTGATAAAATTAAATAACTTATCATAGGAGTAGTAATGACATCAACTTCAGACATCTTTGCTTGAAGATCTGAAATATAATTTTCTTGAGACAAAAATAATCCGCCAAGAAAATAGGTGAGATGGCCAAGATCCTTTAAGGAAAAAGTTGCTTTTAACTGAGTAATCAGTGTATTAATATCTGAGGTGGAAGAGCCCGTGATTATTATATCATCTACATAGATCAAAATGTAACTAGATGATCTATTTGTAATTTTCATAAACAATGAAGAAGTAACATACACTTTAGGTTTCTGAATATCATTCTTAGATCTTGTAACCATGGTTGTGGCAATGGAACAGATGAAATGGTTTGGGTAGTATCAATAGGTACAGATGTATCAGGAGAATTAGAAATGGGAGCATCATTAGATGTAGGAATATTATTAGGTATTTGAGTAAAGTCATGAGTATTGATAGGTTGTGATGATTCAGGAATTTTAGGAGTAGCTGTTGCTGTAGGTTCTAGTATAATAGGTGGAGACATTAAAGATGAGGAAGTTGAAGGCATTGGAGTCGAATTTGATGGCTTAGCGGCAAAAGGGAAAAACATGTTCATCAAATATGAAATTTTAGAAAATAGAAATGAAAACTTTGCCATTTATAACCTTTGTATTGTGGGCTGTAACCAATGAAAGTACATGGAGAAGATCTCAATGTAATTCGTGATGATTATAGGGTCTTAGGTACGGAAAACAAGGACAACCAAAGACTTTTTAGAATGATCACAGATGAATACTTCACTTTCTCATTGATATTGTGATTCAAGAGACTATTATTTAAACAGGAGAGTAGTAGCTCTAAAACAGAATAATTGTATTTCTAACAACCAAACTAATTATATAATCAGAACTAATTACAGAGAAATGATTAGACAAATGTGTTGCCTTAATAATATTCAGAGACTACTAAATTTCAACTGATTGTATAGCAAGTTTGGCTGCCACTTTGGAAATATTTTCTTTAGTTAATTTCAATGATTTATTTAGCCTTTCAAGGGTATTCTTGATATCCATTGCCTTGAGTTTCTTTAGCTGCAAACTTTGTAATTCAGATTTAGTTGATCCTGAAAAATAAATAAATAAATAAATTAGATCATATTAACTTTAAAGCCCAAATATCTACTCTAGTTCAAAAAGAATTTACCTGAAATTGGTTGGAAGGCTGCGAATGATACTCTTTCGGCCAATGATGGTACAAAATTTTGATCAATGTCCACATATATACCCTTTTCAGCCCAAGTAAGTGAGTTCAGTATTTGAGTCTGCAATAATGCCTCCTTCGGAACCTAGTGATAACAACGTATATTTTGAACATTATCTAATATTATTAAGGGTGAGTAAAGTATGATTTTTGGCATAGTCTCCAAAAGTCTGGTTTGAGTATTTTAGTAAAGTCTTGTCCAATTATGGATTTCATCAAAATCAAGCAGATCATACTAAATTTAATGAACACTTATTATTCTTAATTTTAATTGTGTATGTCTTAATTTTAATTGTTTATGTCGATGAAATTATTCTCACAAGTGATGATGAAGCAAGTTTACATTATCTCAAGAAAAGTCTCGCTAGTGAATTTAAAATCAAGGACTTGGTAACATTGAAATATTTCCTTGAAAGGAATTTGCAAGATCAAATAAGGGCATCTTTGTTAATCAACAAAAATATGCTTTGGACTTACTTGAAGAAATGGGATTACTCGGCTACAAGTAGCAGAATCTCCTATTAAACCTAATTTGAAGTTGCAAATAGCAAAACAGAAGAATCAAAGACAAGGAACAATACCATAGACTTGTCTGAAGGTTAATTCATCTGTCGCACACAAACCTTGACATTGCAAATGTCACAAGTACGGTAAATTCATGCAAGCACCTAGATCGACTCATTCTGAAGCTACCTATAGGATTTTGAGATATCTAAAAGGAACTCTTGGGAAAGCTATTTTATTTAAGAAAACACAACCACTCCCATACAGAAATTTACACTAATGCAGGTTGGTAGTGCTATAGATAGAATATCTACCTCAAGTTATTGTTCCTTTGTTGGAGGAACTCTTGCTCCATGGAGAAGCAAAAAACAGAATGTGGTGGCTAGAAGTAGTGCTCAAGAAGGATTTAGAGGTTTAGCGCATGAAATTTGTTAAGTTTCCATAGAAACCTATTCAAATTTATTGTGACAATAAAGCTATCATTTCTATTGTTCATAATCCAGTTCTACCTTTTTTTTTTTTTTTCTTTTAAATGAAAACAAACCTCTTCATTAATAAAAATGAGATGAGACTAATGCTCAAAAGTACAAAAATAGATACACATATAAAGAGAACTATAGGATCAGGAGGAGGTGCACCCAACATCTCAACTAGGTTGACATCCCTTAGCACTTCATCATATCCAGGTACAGGATAAACAAAATTTCATTACCAAGGTCAAACAAAATAATGCTGAAATCCAGCATTACAGGTAGAGAAATCTAATGAACAAAACAAACAAAAAACTAAATTACGATGAAGGTGCTTTCTTAGGCTTGAATAATAAACGCATGCCAATTTAAGCACAAGTCTTGAATGGAATAATCTTCAAAGGTTTTGGACAAAGAACACCATGAAGAAGCGCTCATGCAAGCAACTTCAAAATGCTCTATCCACGAAAAGGATTTGTTATGAAAGACTCTTTGGATTCTATTTCAGCAAGCAACACTTTGACCACGTTAACCCAAATCAATTGAGGACCCTTCTTTAGAGTAGGACCAATCAGAATGCTTGTAATATTGCTTTTAAACTCTCCTTCAAACACCTAGGCTAGATTAAATAAGGAAAACAGTTTCCACCAACAACTTTTAGAATAGGCACAATCAAAAAACAAGTGCGGCAAGTCTTCCTGTTCAACTAACCATAAATGGCATACCGAGGGAGATAAACAATGTGATGGAAGCTTCCTTTGCATGATAGCTGAGCAATTTAAATATCCAAAAACCATTATCCATACTAGAATATTAACCCTCCTCAGGCTCTTGAATTTCTGTAAAACCTTAAGTAGTAGTGCATCAATAAAACAAGAGGGAGACAGAAAATTTGTAATGGATTTTACTGTGAATCTTCTTGAGGCTTCCAAGGACCACACCCGGCTGTCCAATCTTTCACTTACTCTTATATTCGAGATTTGCTCAAGCAAAGACTGGAAATCTTCTATTTCCTCCTCCTTTAGACAGCGACAGAATGTCATGGACCATGAAGAGGAGACCCGATCCCAATGTTCAGCAACAGTCCCCTTAGGCAGGATAGCAATTCTGTAGTCTTGGAAAAATAGAGCACAAGGGAATCAGATTGACCCAAGGGTCGGGATCCAAAATGCAATTCTAACTCCCATTTCCTAATTTCAAAGTAGCCAACACATCAAATTTTAGCCAAGTTCTGGAGATGCTAATCTAGGGGCTGCGTAAACTAAGATTAGCCTTGCCAAATGTGTGCCAACTAAAAGCATCTTTACCATGAATACTCCCAATAACCTGACTCCACAAAGAAGTAGCTTTTAAGTCTCCAAACCTGAGAACCCCCTCATTTGGAGATCGAGTAACCAAGTTCCATTTCACAAAGTAGTTAATTTTGATTCCTTTGTGCCCTTCCCAGAAAAAATTCCTCAAAATTCACTCTAAAATATATATTGACTTTTTCTGGCATAAGATACAGTGACATATAATAGGTTGGTAGATTAGAGAGAATGGACTTACAAAGTGTTGCTCTTCCTCCCCTAGACAAGTCAAAACGCCTCCATTTTTCTAGCTTCTTATGATCTTTATCAGTCATTGGCTACCAAAATGCAACCTTCTTTGGGTATCCTCCCAGCGGTAAATCTAAATGCATAAAAGGTAAGTACTCTACCTTACAATTTAGGCATGAGGTAGTGAACAACAGCCAATCTTCATCAATGTTAACCCCACATTGGGCAGATTTCTCCATCCTTTAACCCGAGCACCATTAAAAAAAATCCAATGTTTTTCTTAGGTTATCCAACATTGCATCCTCGTATTTGCAGACAGAGGATTGATAATGACTTTGGTTTGAAAATAATCTTCTTTGCAATCTCCCTCCAATCATTGAACACAAATAACCTTGATATAATCCATAAATTATTAAAATTTTCTTGAAACATACCATGGTTCTTCTGAATCCAGTAGGAGTCCTTGCTCTGTTTTCTAGGTTGCAATACAGAGGGCTTTGAGGATGTGATCTGTTTTTCCATATGTAAAACAGAGGATTACGACCCACCCCTTTTCCTTACCATAGCTGCATAGCTGACGTTGAAGACATTAGGATTGCAAGAAGCTGAAGCATCCTTGTTAATCTGAGCTGAAATCGACCCCAAACTTGTATAAATTTGGTGAACGAAGGATTTGCTTTTCTTTGCAAAGCTTTTGAGCATTTCCAAAAAGGAGCGCCAACCTTGATGAGATACTCCCATTGGGACATGTATAAAACAACGACCACTAGATGCTGGCCAAACTTCACAATGCATGATCCAACTAGAAGAAACTTTGAATTTTGAGAGCTTTGTCCCCCTGGGTCATCACATCACAACCATTTCTCAAGAAGAACCGGTTGCTTGACCCCCTAAGTAACTCAGAAATACTTCCCATAAACCAACAAAGATGAGACACGGGTAAAATAAGAAATTTGTTGGCATCCATATCCTCAACATGGTACTGACCGGATTCATACCAAATACAAAAAGATAGCCCATTCACTTTGCAACTTTCTACTTCCTGTTGAGTTTTATGTCCTACAACTCGTGGTTTGTAAGCAATAAACATATTCTATTTTCAATAATGTTAATATTGAAATTTATTCAATAAAGATGTTATTGAATATGTGAATAATATAAATCCAATAAACTAAGAACCCCTGGTTATAGCATGAATATTCAGACTTATGTGTAGACATAAAAGTGGATCAAGTTTAAGTACGCATAGTTAAAAAGAGATTTAGGCAAATAAGCCAAAACGGTCTATAGTATAAGGATAAGATTGAATACCTCATCTTGGGGACACTATGGATGTGGCCCACTTTGTATATGATACAAACGATGTGATCCTATATCGTTCATGTAAAGACATGCAAATGGAGGCATCCTATGCAATGAGTTTGCATAAGACCGAACCCAATGAGTTTGCATAAGACCGAACCATGAGATAATCACTTTTACTTTATAATGCCGTTAACTGATAAGACTGATTATTTCAATATGATGACCTAGGTAGCTCAATCTTAATCCTGAGCTAACTATGAACTCCTGTTTATTCGAAATTACCCTTTAATCTGCATGGGTGAGAGTGACTCAAATTCGCCGACTTGATAAGCCTACCATTTTAGGGATAAGACTGGGTAGATAGCTGGGGACATAATCTTGCGAGATGAAATTCATTCCTACCTGATTCTAGGGATAGTAGAGAGGTTGTTCCCGTAGATACTAACTCTAGGTCTTGAACAAAGAGCCCCACCCCCTCATTGGCCCAAGAGGGTTTCGGTTTAGTGGTTCGACCACAAACTAATAATTCATTAGAGGATCAGGGGGATTTATGGAACAAGAAGTAATTACAAGAGTAAAACGATAATCTTGACCCAATTATAATTACGAACAATGATTGGTTTACTAATCATGGTTATATCAAGTGGACATAAATATATCTACAGTGAGAAAAGTGCAACTACTGGGCCATAGTGGAATATCTCGCGAGTTAACAAATGTTGATTAGCTAGGTTAAAGAGTTTAGCTGGTTAATTTCGGATTGTTGGAGCTCATGATCTATAAGTTCATTGGGTCCCCTGCTAACTCATATCGGACTAAACTTAGAACAGTGTGATGAGAGAATTTGAATTGGTCGAATTCGGTTTAGGGAATAAGTATTAACTATATACAATTTGCTTAAACGTATGATCACTTAATTATGAAGTGAACGATAATGGAGAATTGGAAATATTTAAATGCAATTTAAATATTCATCACATAAATAGAAATTCATCGGATTGAGAAAATTCGTGATTTGTGAAAAAAATTATTAAATTAATATATTTAGTTAAAATATTTAATTAATTATTTAAAATTAATTATTTCAATTAATTTTATTTAATATTTTAATATTTAATATTAAATTAATATAATTAATTAAAATGTTTAAATTAATATAATTTAAATGGTAAGATAAAGTAGTCCATTTAGAAATTTCCATATCATTAAGATTAAGACGGAGAAGTAAATCCCATGTTACATCTCCCACTGTATCATCAAGGTGAAGAGCAAGACGGAACAGACAAGGGAAAGTAGTGGAAATAATACCACAACTAATCCAGGAGTCGGTCCAAAAAGAAGTAGAAGAGTCATCACCAATACCACGTTGTTCACGATTAGCAATCAAAAACCTCCAAGGGGAATGAAGGAAGCATGATGTCTAGGCGTTGGCCAAACTCTAGCAGCCAAATGATGTTTAGAAACAATAACTTTCCGCTACAAACCATCATGCTCGGTAAGAAAATGTCAGTTCCATTTAACCAAAAGTGCTAAATTACGATGATGGAAATTGTCAATACCAATGCTACCCATCAATTTAGGATGTCGGGTAGTCTCCCAATTCACATTATGCAGACCCCATCTTCGCGAGAATCTTCCCAAAAATAGTCATGAACCAACTCATCCAGGGTATTAATGATAGAAATGGGAGCACGAAACAAGGGCACGTAATAAGTTGGCAAACTAGACAATGTAGTCTGTATGAGAGTGCCCTTTAGAAATGTACGTGTACTTCCAATTGTGAAGCTTTTATTTAAATCTCTCAAGAACTGGTTGCCAAAAAGCTAAAGTCTTAGAATTCCCACCTAAAGGTAGACCAAAATAGGTAGACGACCAACAACCCCACTTGCAACCAAAAGTGGTCAGCATCCACTCAAATTCTGAATCATCAATATGAATTCCAAGCATCTCATCTTTTAGAGATTAATTTTTAAACCAGATGCGCATTCAAAAATACCAACCAGGTCAAACAAATTCTGTATTACCACACGGTCCGCAGTAGAGAATAATAAAGTATCATTAGCAAATTGAAGATGGTTCAAAAAGAAAGATGATGTACCAATGGGACGAGTAGCAATAAGACCCATGGATGAACTGTGTTCCAAAAGACAACTTAGATAATCTGCAACCAGTATAAAGAGAAAAGATAAGAGAGAATACACTTGCCTAATATTAGCACTAATTATACATCCTCTAATCCACCAAGGGAGCCAAAACCTTTGGCCTGAAGCACAGTATCCAAGAAATCCCAATCTAAAGTATCAAAAGCTTTCTCAAAATCCAACTTAAGAATCACACCAGCATTTTTAGAAAAGATCAGTATATCAGCTCATTAGCATCCAAGATCTGCCTATTAGCCACAAAAGGAAAAGCTTCCACTGGAGGTTAGTCCAGTGGTGGAGTTGTCTTTGAACTCCTGGTGGACCTTATCATGCGGAGCCATGAAACTCAAAGGAGAAACACTCAATGTTCTCAGAATTTTTATAGTTAGTGATTATGTAAATGTAACCAAAATCATGAAACTGAAAATTTCAGACTTTTGAGAAATTTGCTTAATTAGCTGAAAGCACAATTTTTTACCCTCACAAACTATCAAAATCACCCAAAATCTCTACTGCCCTACACAAGTGCCTCTTCCAGTTCAATTTCTTAGAAATGACTGCTGTTGAGAGAGGGAAAAAATCATACCTTCAATTTGATCTCCAAACTATTCAAACTATGAAGAACGTCTTTGACGTCCATCACTTTTGAACTTAACCCACATTCATCTTGAACAATATTATCCCTCATAGATAAAATTGTACCTCGCAAATAAGGATCAACCTGGAAAAATGGGATACCATAAGATGGTTAAAATGTCCACAAATTAGCATTGTTGACTTTAATGCATTTACTGGTAAACAAATGACTTAGAGTTCGTATCAATTCACTTATCACTTACTTGCAGAAGCTCAATAATTTTGACGCGTCCTATTCCTCTGATGGTAACTAATGCCCCCACCTCCAGTCTCTCGACCTGCAATTTGCTGAAACTGCTGTAGATCAAAATATTTTCATGTTTTTACATTAAATATCTATACACATTCAATGTTTTGAAACTTACATTCTCAATTAAAACCAAACAAGCATGTCTGGCGGTAAATGATATTTCCCTTGATGAGTCACTGACAGCGACAGGATCCAACACAAAATGCACGAAAAGTTTATTCTTCCTAAATAAAGACTGGAACTAGTATATTCAAGTCAGGGCTGCTTTGATTAAATAGAGCAAGTAAGCTAAAAATAATAAAAATAAAAACAAAAAAATTGAGACATAACATACATTGCCTTTTTTTTTTTTTTTTTTTTTTTTTTTTTTTTTTTTGTTTTAGTTTCTTGTTGTGTGAAAAGGAAGAAAAAATTGGAAGATAAAACCTCCTGAGAGGAAGAGGGAGAGAGAAAAAGAACCAACAATAGAGGAACCAAACAGAAAAAAAGAACCAAAAATGGAAAAAACGTATAACCTAAATACAAAGGCTAACCAACCAACCAATCAACCACGGTGGACTGAAGCAAGCACCATCAACAAAATTAACTGAAGAATATGATGACATCAATTAAGAAACAGCAGGAGGTAGAAAAATCATCAGCAAGTCAAAGGATTTGCAGGCTGAGAAGAAGTTCCATCCCTTCCAAACAAAGAGAAATCACTCATCTCCATCACCGCCATTTGCACAAACTCATTCCTTTGGTTTCAGCAGAGAAACCAAAAAGAATATGAAATATATTACAACTTGGGGAATGCAGACTCAAAATCTTAACATATAACAAGGACCAAATTGGTTCCAACAGCAGAACATACCAAGAAGTTACAGAATAAGTGTTTACATGAAATTTAAAAGCAAATAGATTCATATACAGAACTTAAGCCATTGATAAGTAGAAGACTTATGTTGTTTCCATCCCACTTGACTCGATATAGAACTTAAGATGTGCTTGGAATGACTTTCTAATTGCCTAAAATACTATTTCTAAGTTTAAACAAAAGTATTTTTAAGCACATAGAAAATCATTCCAAACATGCTCTAAGATCATGAACTTAGTGGCACATTTAAGCTTATTGGAATTAAAAATATTGAACTGCAAAACCAAATACCATAATCATAATACGTGACAAAAACTTGGTAAATGTATAAGAAAAGATTCAAGACACAGTTGATGGACAACCTCAAATGAAAACAGAAAACAATATGATTAGCCAATCTAAAAATGAAATAGCTACATAATCTTAGTAACTTTAAAGCATAACCATGTAGAACAAACATGCACAATGTCTACATAGCATCAACCAAAGTTAAAACCACAACTATGACATTATATGAAATACACAGTGTCGAAAGAAAAGTAAGTACCTCGTCCAACAGAGCTAGATACCTGGCTTCATACAGATGCAGAGTTTTACTCTCCGATGGAACAAGAACCTGAAAAGCAAGGAAGAAACTAAAATTCTTATGAATACATTTTTTTGGTGTTTGGAGGTTGATCGTGGTTGAGATACATTAGGGTTGGGGATTGGTGCAGAGTTAATAAAAAAAACAAAAAATTGAAGTAAATGCAGAGAAGGGTTGGTGGTGATTTACTTCATTGACACTAAAGGGAAGCAGCGGGAGGTCTAGAGAGGAGGCATAAACAGACAAACTCCATCTTCTCAGGGCAGAAAGTAGAAATATTGTGTTCCTGTTGACATGGAATCCATGGAAATGGCGTTCAGGAGTGAGGAGGACCCTACTTCTTCTACTTCTGCTACTTCTGGGAAGGAATGAACAAACTCTCTTCCGATTGCAAGCCAAAGTGGAGGAACCAGCCAGGTTCACTGACATCCAAGTTTCAACGTTGCAATTCATGGTACCCATTATCCTAATCCCACCTAGAATTAGATCACCGATTCTTTTCTTTCTCCTCTTTATTTTATACCATACGGAGAATGGCACGTCAGCCAATACCTCTTCCACAACCCCAATAATCATTCTCCATCCTTTCGCTCAGCATGTAATAATTGTCGGTAAAGTTAAATTATGGATAGAGTTCTTAAAAGTGCGATTAGGATGCAGAATTGAGTTAAGACTCATTTCAAAATTGTTATAACTTCTAACTTTGTTTTCTAAAACATGATCTGCGAAATGAAAGTAAAATAGTGTTGGATAAACTTTAATTTTAAATTAAAAAACTAATTACATTGTTAAATAAATTAATATTAATTTTGTGTAATTTAATTATATGAACTAAAGTAGACTTATTATCTTAATTATTTTCATATATTAATAATTAATTTATAATTTTTTTTATGGTTGTTTTCAAATATAGCAAGATGAGCTAAAATATTTACAAAAATATAAAAATTTCATTATTTATCAGTGATAGACCATGATAGATTTCTATCAGTGGGCGACAAACCACGATAGACTTCTATTGCTCAGTGGTAGAAGTCTATTGCGGTCTTGCAGAATGACAGTGAAATTTTTCTATATTTATAAATAGTTTGATATTTTTTTCATTTATAATAATTTTCTTTATTATAATATTTATTTTTAAAATTTTAATATCATTTTTGTTTAATCTAAATTATTTAATAAAAGTTTAAGAAAAATAATTGTTATAAAAAAATTGAATCAATTGAAATTTGAAAATATATGGAAAAGATATATTGATATGGAAGAATATTGTTATAATATATTTATTTAAATAGTTAAGAAAGTATAAATTTTTTTTTTTTAAAAAAAAAAATTGAATCTAGAAGCTACTATTATCAGCTTTTTTCTGCACTAATTTAAAAAGTGATTCTTATAGACTACTTAATAATTTGATTTACCAAACAATGAAGTCAATTAATATTTTTCTAAAATCAATTTCCATAATTGCCATTGCAAATGCAATCCCAAACAGAGCCTTAATTAGGTTAGAGATATCTAGTGTAGTAAAAACCTAAGGGACTCTAATTTTTTTTTGTTGAATACTTTTGTGTGCTTAACTTTTTGTGCAATGGTTCAATTACACACATATTTTTATAAATTTTCAACATTCATTTGTAATACCAACTTTTAAAATTTACCTATATTTTATAATTTCATGTAGGTAACCTTTGTATTTGAGTTATACAAAATTCTTATATTTCATGATAACAATAAAATTATAACAACAATAAAATTAAAATTATAATTTCATGTAGGTAACCTTTTTTGTTTAATTATTTTGCTTTTTTTTTTAAAAAAAAAAAAGTAGAGAAACAAACTACTCTAAATACCTTAATAACTTAGATTCTAATCATGGTGATTTTTCTTTTAGTACAACAATACCGAGGTATAGGAATTTGAACATTTAACTCTCTTGGCTAAACACATGCTGAAACTAATTTAGTTGACTCAACATCTTTTGTAGTTTTCTGCATGTAACCATTGTACTTGAGGTATACTTTTTTCATAAAATCAACAAACTTACAACATATTAAAACCTAGGTTATGGTGTATTGTTATATACTTTGGTTGATTTAGAGCATTTATATGTGTCATTGTCCATAAACATGTCACATTAAATTTAACAACATTATGTTTAAAATTGAGAATGCATGTTTGAAAAAAAAATGCATCTATTTGTCTTTATGAAAAGAAATGTAATAGTACTGTAAAACTGTTATTTTTCCTATCTTAATTCAAGCTTGTTCGTGGATTTTATGTGTTCATCATGTTATTTTGTGGGAATTCAAGGAAATCATGTGCTTCAAAGTGTTACGGGTTGTTCGGGGTTGATTTAGAGCTACCGAAAGTGAAATCGGGCACTCAGAATTCAAGGACGTGAAAATTATAAAAATGCCCATAGGGCCAGCGAAGAGCATAGCGTAGCTACGCTTGCTCTATGCTCAAAGGCAGAGAGTAGCATTGGTGAGACCACAACTACACGCTGGATTTTGATGGAAACGAAAGACAGTGTGCAACGTCGCTATGCTCGAGATCGGCACTACGACTTCTACCAAGAGCATAGCTGTCACACCCTTCTCAAGTTACCCTCTAAAACCAGAAAAGAGGCGTGAAGACAGCAAATCTTACCCTTTTGTAACATCTATTTACCTTAAATTATTCTTAAACATACTTAAACATGCATAATTTTAACAACGTTCTTGTATTAATCAACAAATTTAGAGTTTATACAATTTACAACTTAGAATGACTCATAATTCCAACTCTAAACACAATAAATTATTTTGAGGCAAACTTCAACTTCGCTGGCAACGGAAACGGAAACTCTTTTGCTACCTGAAAAGAAAAACATAAAAAAAAAAAAGAGTGAGTTGAATAGCCTAGTGAGTGACAAGGGTACCTCTTGACCTTTAAACTCAAATATAGACAACATAATAATACAAAACATAATATAACGAACAACACAATTAAGCAAAGTTTAGCCCTTAGCCTCTGTAAACCCTACTTTTATTTCTAAGTACTTAATCTAAGTACGTAATATCGTCGTGGTCTTATTTGCATTTTCTTGTTTAGATTGAAGGATGAAGAGGAAGATAAGCTTGGGGATTAAGTCGAAAGCACTTTTGGTAAGTTGAATTTTAAATCCTTATGAGATAAATCGAGCTTGAAATCTACTTTGATATGTCAACTAGAATATAAAAGACTTGAGAGGGATGTGACCATTTGAACCACGATGGAATAAGGGTAATAAGGACTATAGTATTATCATTAGTATTATTATAACCAAAAGGGAAATTAGGAAAAAAGAAAGAGAAAATTAGTTGAGCTGGTAGATAAGGGTTTTTTTAAAAAATAATAAAAATAATTAAAAAAAAAAAAGAAGAAAAAGGAGAGAAATTGGAGAATAATAAAAATAATTATTAGAAAAAAGAAGAAAAAGGAGAGAAATTGGAGGAGGAGTCGGTGGTGGAGATGTGTAAATGGAAAAGGGAATTCACTTCTTATTTTTCAAAATTCTTTGCCAACAATCATTCTTCTCCAAACTGAAAGGAACTAGGGTTATGCAGTTGGACATTGAGAGGAGAAAGAAGAAGAAGATCAAGGTTGATTGGAGTGGAACTTTGAGGAGAAGCTTGGTGAAAGTCGAAAAAGAACCGAAGCTGTTAAGGAATTCAAGCAATCTGCAAAGGGTCTGATATTTGGAGAACAACGAGCTATAGAGATCGCGTTTAGTGCTGAAAATTTGAGGTTAGTAAGTTAATTCATTTATTAACAACTTTTGTGAAGGATGGTTGAGTTTAATGTGAAGGAAAATAGGTGAAATTGTAGGTAGAAATGACTGGTTCGATTTCTTGAGTAATCTGGAGCAGGGTGGAGTAAAATTGAGTTATTTGATGAACAAAGGGGCAATAGACCTTGAAATTTGGAGGTAAGCTAGAAAATTCATTGCTCTACAAATTTGTAAGAGGAAAGAATTTCTAATTCGGGCTGAAAATACTACTTTTAGCAGTTGGAAGCGAAGATAAAAGCTTCAGTGAGATGGGTTTCGCTGGAAAAGGCAGCGACACTAAAGGCGTGAATGTGAGCAACGAGACCAATCTTGCTAAGTATCACTGATCGTTTTTGTCTCACAAATCTCATTAGTCTCGCTAGTCTCGCTGGTCAGCTAAGTCCCACTGGTAGCCTGGTTTCGCTGGTACAAATCTCGTTGATTTAGCAAGTCTCGTTAGTATGGGTCTCGTTGGTAGACTGAGTCTCGCTGGTTGTTGGTTTTGTTAAGTAGCTTTGGTCTCAATAGTGAGCTTTACCTTAAAGCTTAAGGCATATTTGTTACACCCTAATGGGAATCTTAAGGAATCTAACAAAATGAATTATGTCATTTTAGGTCGAGCAGAGCTAGGAAAGACTTATAATCCAGTAAGGGTCGGGATAAGTTGTGAGTGACACTTGTTTTCTTTTAAAGGATTCTATTTGTAACGTTGAGCCATGATTTCTTATGAAATGTGATTTTGTGATGATTTGTTAAATGTTAAACATGATTACTGTTTACACTTGATTTTATGGCGTGAAAGGCATGTTCTATCTATTTCCTCTAGTTTTAAAAAAAGCAAGTTTAAATGATGCTAGTTATTGAGAAATGATTTGATTTTTCATGAAATGTTTTATGATGAACTATTTATACAAAGCATACTAGTTTTCTAAAATGTTTTCCTAAGGGATCTAATGCTGAAGGACATTGAGAAGACGTATGGGCTACCCTGAGACATGAAGGTACTCAATGCTGAAGGACGTTGAGAAGGCATTTGAGTATCCTAGGGACCCAGTACTAAAGGGCTCGGAGAAGGTACTTGGGCAGCCTGAGATAGTTCCTATGTGCACATAGTGAGAGATTACGCTGTTGTGTTAAGAATACTCCACATCAGCTAAGGTCAATCGACATTGGGTGTGTTGAGGTTACTCCACCCCAACTAAGGTTGTTTTCGATGTTGAGTAGTGTTGAGCTCCGCTCTGTCTCAACTAAGAAAAATCTTTCAGACTATTGTTCAATTTTTTTATGGTATTCGAGGATGAAATGTATATGGTTTTAATATTGTTTTTGAAGCATGTTTTTCTTGCAATTGGAGAACTATTTACTATTTTATCACTGATTTTTGAACATGATTTTGTTGTATTCCTGTATTAAGTAAGGTTTTCCAGAACTTGTCACTCACTGGGCAACCTAGCTCATGTTTTTCCATGTTTTTTATTTCATCCAGGTAGCGAAAGAGTTCCTGGTGCTTGGGCCAAGCCTCATCCTGCTCAAGTTTTAAGCTGTCAGCAAATACCTTTCTTCATAGTTGTTGTATGTGTAAATAATTTTGAGTAATGTGGTGTCATACCCCGCCCCGAGCCACTTCCCCACAGCTCGAGACGGAGCGTGAAGACAGCAGACACCGACCCTCTTACGATGTCTACCATCAACCCTACCTTCACGAAACTATCATATGCAACTTATACACTCAGAAATTATACTAACATTTAATACATGCATTATTATTAGTACAAATGTTTAACAAATCTATTTACATAAATATGTTTCTAGTTCCTTTCTCTTAGACTACCGCCTACGGCTAAGTACACATAATTTCTCGGCAAACCTTGACTTCGAATAGCAACGGAAACTCGACTGCTACCTGAAAAGAAAAACATAAAAAAAGGATGAGCTTCAACGAAGCCTAGTGAGTGATTGAGCAAATAAAGGTTCAACCAACCCTTTCAGTATTCTAATAATAATTATAATACTCATAAAATAAATCAAGCACATGTAAATTTACAACTATATTGAGCTTATACTCAAACCTCTCTGATTGCACCACTTTAAGTGTTAACCGCAAATGTACGGGTCAAGTTATAATATAAGACGGTGAAGTCTGAATATCGTTCCACTGGAGATCCAATTGTGAAGGTTTAAGTTACTTAGATATTCTAGAGTTGAATCAATTTTATTTGAGGATTGGAATTAATATTGTGAGTTAAGGAAAATACAAACTAAATAAGAAAAGTAATAAAGTGAGAAACACAAGAGTCAAAAAGAGTTCTAGGGTAATGAATCCTTGTTTATTTCATCATGCAATATTATAGAATTCATGAATTTTATTGTAATTCATATGCCTAAGTTTAGAAACTTAATTCCCAGTTATTTTCTCTAAAAAACAACCCTCATGCAACTTTATTGATTAATAATCTCTTGAAACCAATATAAATTACATGGCATTAAGAATAGTCTTTAGCAACTTTTATTGTCAACCTAACTACTATCGTGATAGATTAACAACAATTCATTGTTATAGATCAAGTTAAACATACAATCTCTCAATCATACATCTAACCTAACATGTGAAGATGGCTAATCCACAAAAATTAAACACAATAACAATGAAAAACATAATCATTCCACCAAAACCATGAAAGTCTACAATATCAACATGAATTCATAAACAAATCATCAAGACCCTAAAACTAAAGAGTTTAGCCATTCATAGCTTGAAACAACATGTTTAAACAAAATAAACAAAGAAAGAGTGTAAAGAAAGGAAAACTCTACTGAAAAGAGGCTCTTGATTGAGGTAGCACCATCACAATCTCCTTGGCTCTCACGTCGGAACTTGAACGGCATGGCGACTCTCTCGAACTCTTTTCCTCTTCCTTGCAACTAACTCATTATTTGAACTCTTTTATGAACTCTCACTCAATTCTCTCCTTCTTGTGACTCTTTTGGTCTATAATTTTGTGCTTTGATTGATTATTAGGGCTGCTGGAAACCCCTAAATTTATAGAGTTGGCCGCCCAAAAAATCTTTCAAAAAATAATTTTTTTTCAAAAAAGAAAACTGGCGTCGCGACACTGCCATTTAAGGAAAGAGAGTGCCGCAACGCTGCGAATATGTTGTGCAGACCATGCTCTCGGGTTTTAGCGCCGCGGTGCTACCCCAATTTTTGCCATATTGAGTTTTTCTTCTTGTTTTCATCGTATTCTTGCTCGGTTTTGATCTTTTGGTATTTTCTTCTAATTTTCCTCATTTTAACCTGAAAACCACTAGCAAACAAGTTAAATCTAATATAAACTCCCTTAATTTGAGAGGATAGAAAGTACTTTTCAAATGCTTATCACTCTCCCATAGGGTTAATCTTAGAATCAACTTTTCTCGCTGGCACCCATGACACAACAAATCCTCTAATTGGTTATTTCTGCTGGCCAACCCGGTTCAGCTAATCTCATCAAATCTGTGTGCAATTGTTTACTGCAATCTCCCAATATTTCCCCTATGTGCACATAGTACCTACAACTTACCATTGAGGCTCAAGAACTAGGCCTGTCGACTCCTTGACCATCACATGAGGAAAATCCCCTCCACATGCTCAGAAACTAGGTCCTTCCAACCCTCTGACCATCCTATGCGACAACAAATCCCAGTCTCTAAGTCACAACTGTTATCATCAATGCCTTCTCCCAGTAATTTGGCATTGGAAACCTTAATCTGTCTATCGATGCCTTCGTTATATTACTTCAGCATCGGAAATAGTACACAATATCCAAGAAACTCGATATAAAAATACTATATATCCAAGTAGCTTGATATACATTCTATAAATCCAATAAGCTCCATATAATAATTATCCTAGCATGCCTACAACATCATGCTAATAAACTCGATAAATTATTCGAGATCTCACCATAGCACACATAATACAATAATCATACTTATCGAATAAAACTCATAACGTGCTATTATTCATTCATAAATAATATAATTACGTTCTCTCACAAAAAGAAAATCAACCACTCACAGAGAAAGTAGCCATCCAATTTAGGGTTTCTTCTTCCAACTTGGTTTCCAAATCTTCTCAGCTTCTTCTGAGCTTTTGGAACTGAGAGCGCAATAACCAGGAAACCTTTGAAACCTTAAAACAACCTCTTGGACGCTTGGAAATCTCTCTTGGATACAAGACACCTCTTTGGACGTAGGGCAAATCTACATGGATGCATGGCTCCTCCTTTCTTTTTCCAACCTTCTTTCTCTCTTCTCTCTAAGGTGAACTCTTGGTTTTTGGTGGTGGTGAGAGCTTTTCCTTTTGGTCCTATTTATAGAGATTGGGTAATTGCTTGGTCATCCAATGGTTTCCTGTAAGTTTGACACTCTATCAACCTAGGTGGCGTCACCATGCATGTCCTTTGCATGCAAATTGACACTTAGCCAAACTTAACACTTAGCAACCTAGGTGGCTTCACTAGGTTTTATTTTACATGTAAGTCGACATCTCAACGCCCTAAGTGGCATTATCATGCATCATCTTTTCATGCAAATTGAAACCTCGTGCTTTGAGGTGTTCAACTCAAGGGTTGCCACCTTCTACTCCCTTTCCACCTCCTTTGGACATCAAGCCAATCTTGAGTCTCGTCATGCATTCAACCTAGCCCTCGGGATAGGAACTATGCATCCAACTCCTCTCAACCATGTGTCCGTGATGATGCTTCTAGATTTTGGATTCTTTTGCTATCTTAAGCAACTAGGCCAAAGGTTAAGATGTCGCATGTGGCATGTAGGCATAGCTAGTTAATGTTGGGAAGTGAGTGCATAATGTATATGAAATCTAAGTTTTGTTGCAATTGATGTTAAAGTTTCTGTTGATATGAATATTTATCGACATGGCATTGTAATTACTGAAAATGGTGGACTTGATTGTTATTTGTGTTGGGTTGTATGTCTTAAAAACTCGTACTTTTTGGAAATAAATGAATTTTAGTACATATGAAGTTATTCAAGTGAAAATTCAATTAAACTAAGAACCCTTGGCTATTATCATGAGTACTAGGACTTTTTGTGGAGACATAAACAGAATCAAGTTCGAGTAAGTAGCCTAAATAAGTCTATAGTACATGGATCAGGTTGGGTACCTCTTCTTGGAGACACTATTGAATACGACCCGCTTCATGATTGTTACAAATGTTGTAAGGTGTCATAAATGAAGTGATCCTGATTTGTCCATATAGAGACATGTGAGCGGGGGTATTCTACATAATAAGATTGTGTAAGACTGACCCTGAAATAATCACTGTTACGTATTAACACCGTTTACGATTAACACAAACTAATTTCACTTATCGATGACCTAGATAGCTTGATCTGAATCTTGAGCTATCTATGAACTCTTGTTTATTCAGAATTATCCCTTGATCTGCATAGGTGAGAGTAAGCTCAATAACGTTGCTCAACATTCCTCCCATTTCAGGGATAAGACCGGGTAGATAGCTGAGGACATAGAATTTGCAAGACGGAATTCACTCTTACCCAACTTAGAGATAGTAGAGAGGTTGTTCTCTTAAGTATTATTCCCAAGACTTGAACAAAGGCTCCATCCTCTCACTGGCCCGAGAGGGAATGGATTTAGTGATTAGATCCTAAATCAGTTGTTCATTAGAGGGACGGTGGTACTTGAGGAGAAAAGATGTAACTTAGAGGTAAATCAGTATTTGACCTAGCTGAAGTTATGAATGACCTATGAAGGATTGACTTATCAATGACGGTTATATCAAATGGACACAAATATATCTACAGTGAGGAGAGTGCAGCTACGGGCTTTAGTGGAGTGTCCCGTTAGTTAACGAATGTTGGTTAACTAGGTTAAAGAGTTTGGCCGGTTAATCTTGGATCATTGGAGCTCATGATCTGTAGGTCCATTAGATTACTCTACTAGCTCATAAATGGACTAAAATCTTAGATAATGTGGTGAATAAGTTTGAACCATTCAAATCTTGGCTTAAGGAATGAAAGTCAGATATATACGATATATCGACGTTTAATTACGAATTAAACATACAAATAGAGTTAATTATAAAATTTAAATATAATTTAAATATTAATCATATGAATAGAGATTCATATTAGTTTTTAGAAAAATCGGGACAAGTGGGAAAAATAATATTATTTTATTATTTAATACTAAAATAATATTTAATTAATTAAATATTAAATTATTTATTAAATTATTTATTAAATTATTTAATTATTTTTTGAAATTAAAAATCAAATTTTATTCAATTTTTGGAAATTAATTGAAAATTGATTTTAAAATTGATTTTTGAAGATTGGATTTTCCCACTAACTAAACTAGGAGCTTGGTTGTCTTCTTAACAATTAACCATCAAATTAACCATTTTATGTTGTCAATTTTTTATGCAATTGGATTGCATGTTATTATTTAATAAATAGAGATGATTTTGACATAAAAATGGTTAAGAATTTTGTGAAATTCAAGGGTTAATTTTGCAAAATTCCATCCATTGTTCATCTTCTTCCCAACCTTCATTCCTTCTCAAATTCACCACAAAATTTGGATCCCACCATCCAATCTAAGCCTAGAAAATAGTAGAGAGGACTCTTGTGGTGGTCTACAACCAAGTGGTGCTGAAACTTATCAAGAATTAAAGGAGAATTTGGAGCTTCAAGGGTAAGTGTTCTTGAAACTTTGGTTTTTCATTTTAATTGCATATTTAATCCTCTAAATTGAGCATCTTAGAGTGAAAATTGATCAAATTAATTTTCGCTGCATGCTCATTTATCCTTCAATTTGATTTAAGGATTAGGCATTGTGGGCAGTTATGTTAAATATTGTTTCCAGCAGGCTAGTCAGTTACGGATGGATAGTGAACCTCACAAAAGGGGTGAAGTTTGCTGCCTTCACATCTCTTCCCAGGTTTAAAAGGGTAATCTGGGAGGGGGTGTGACAGCCTCGATTTCTCTGTATTGCCTGTACTTTCCCTCTAGCTCAACCTTGCATAGCTAACTCATGCCTCCTCTTATTTTGTGGCAACATATCTTACCCTCGATGACACATCCATTTCTTGCTGGAAACACACGACTCAACAGATACTCAATTTCTCCATGTTGTACCCATACTCTTTTAACCTTAGTTGAGGTAGAGCAAGCTTGATACACTTAACGTCGAAAACACTATTTAGCTGTGCTGGAATAGTCTGCATATAATTTAGCTAGAATAATCTACACATAACTTAGTCACGTAATTTTTCCTCTATGTGCACATAGACTTACCTTTGAGGGCTCAAAAACTAGACCCGTCGGTCCTTTGACCATCCCACAAAAGTTACTTACACAAGCTCAAGAACTAGGTTTCCGGTAACCCCCTAACCATCCTGTGGGTTGCAGGGTCGCCCATATGTCTTCTTAGTGTCCTTTATGTAAACCCTACTTTTGTTCTCCTAAGTACTAAGCTAAGTGAGTTGTTAGAAGTTGTGGACTTAGAGAATTGTTTTCAAAGTTTATGTTAAAAGAGGTATGGAAAAGGAATAGTACAAGGAAGGTTTTGTAGTGGACTTAGGGAAAGTTTCATGTTGCGAGTTTGATGATGTGTGGAAGAGGTGCCCTATGAAAAGCCTAAGAGATGGACTTAGCCGTGGAGGTGAAATGGTTGAAGAGACAAGATGTTTGGTTTGATGGAAATTTGGCCGAGACACATTGAGTGGTGGGGTAGGCGACTTGTGTGTGTGTGTGCTCATGAAGAGAATGGTTAGCATTGAAGGGAACAAGTTGGATGGAAATTTGGCTAAGTGTTGTCATAGGGCGTTGAGAATCAAAGAAGCAACCAAGCCTAAGTATGTGTGGGATGTGAGCATAAATGTGTTGGTGAATAGGTGAAGGATGCGTTCATGAATCCTTCCCAAATGGATAAGTATGACATTTTAATATTGATTAAGTCAGATGAGGTGTCAAATTAAGGCTAAGTGTGGCATTGGTAAGCAGGAGGTGGCAAGCCTAGAATTTGCATGAAGTTCAAGTGAAGTCTATAAATAGTAGTTCGAATGTTGAAGTGAGGTTTGCGAAAATTACTTGTGCTATCTGAGAAATTCATTGACTAAAAGTCTCCAAAATGAGTCTAGTTTCTGAGAGAGGGCTGTCGGAAGGGAAGTCGAAGAGGAAGAGGTTGAAATTCGCCGAAGAAGCAAGCTTGTTCGGGCTATCAAGCAAACCAGAGCAGTGAAGGAAGATTTAGTGATATCTGGCGGAAGAAAAGAAATTAGAGGCTGAAATTTTGAGGTAAGCTAGCCAATACATTTATCTACAAGTTTGTAAGAGGAAGAAAAGTTTAATTTTGGCTGGCAATATTACTTTTGGCAGCTGGAAGTGAAGACAGTGTCTTGAAGGCGTGTAGGAGAGCCCTATCGGTGGCAAAGGTGAGTTTTATTTTGAGGTTATTTAAGATTTTTTGGACGCCTAGTGAGCGAGCTGACATGCCACCAAAACTGTGGGCGTACAGGCAGTTGGGCGAGCCAAGTCTCACTAGTGAGTAGACGAGGCACACGACGCAAGTAGTCGACTAGGCAACATATCACGCGGGCATCGGGTAAGCTAGAGAAGGATGCCCAGTCGGTGTGTGTAAGCACTGACTTGTGATACCAAGTGTTGGGGTCGGCGATGCGATTGTGGCTATGCGTTGCAAGGGGAGAAGTAGTCGTGAGTGAGAGCAAGAATTTTTGGAAAGTAAAATTTTGGCTAAGTGTTGGCCAAGCCCATGCGTTGTTGATTGACTCACGGAGGGTCGTGAGTTGAAGTAGCCGCCCGCATCGAAGGATAACTAATTTTGGGGGGGGGGGGGAGGGGGAGGGGAAAGAAATGTGCTTGAACCATGGGTTTAAGTCACTCTGCGTTGAGGACAGTTATGCGCTGAAGTCGATGCGTTGAAGACAGACATGCGATGAAGTCGCTCCGCGTCGAAGACAGAGTGGTCTTGACGCGACGAAAATAATGGTGTATGACGGGGATTTATGCGTCAAAAATAGGAGGCGTTGAGGACGACACCATGCGTTGGGTGTGGTTAGTTGCAGAAGGCATTGGAGGAGAAGTTTAACATGAGTGCCTTGCGTTGAGATGAGAACCCTGCGCCAGCCTGCGGGTGAGGGGTAAGTCGGCAACACGAGTCTTGGGGTTTGTGAAGGCTAAGTCGGTAGTATATATAGTTGGATTAATTAAATGTTCAATCATTTTTAAGACATTTTCGAGAGCTTAAGTCGGTTCTATATTTCAGACAAACTTCAGGAGAAGATTGAGGAAGGTGTTCTTGCGGATTTTGGGCGAAATTCTACTCATATTGGTGTTGAAAACGGAGCTGGAACAGAAGATTGATTTAAGTTGCATAGACTGAACAGGGGTTGATATTTGGAGTAGAACGTATAGAGGAAGCCGAGTTTAGAGCTGAAATTTGGAGGTCAGTAAGTTAACATAATTCCTAACAAATCTTGTGAAGGATGGTAAAGCTGAAATTGAAGTTAATTATGTGAATCTTTAGGGAAAAGCAGCACTTACAAGATTGTTAAGCAATCTGAAGCAGCATGAAGTGATTTTGGAATAACGAGAGAAAGAAGAGGAGTTAAGCCTTGAAATTTTGAGGTAAGCTATAAAACTCAATTCTTTATAAGTTTGTAGAAGGGAAGAAGTTCTAAATCCGTTTGAAATTATAGCTTTTAATAAATTGAAGTAAGAACAAGAGGAAAGGAAGAAGCCACAGTGCGGGGTGCCGCTAAGAACCAAGTATTGGGGCGCTGTCTAAGTACTGGAAGCGAGACGAGTGTCGCTGAGACGCAAAGGAGTCTTCCGTCTCACAAAACTCGCTAGATATCGCTAGGCGTCGCTGCTATGGTAAGGTAACGCTTGTGTCGCTCAATCTAGTATCGCTAGTAACAGCTTCTGTTGGGTAGTATTGCTAAAATTCTCGCTTATGATGTTAGTTTGAAAAAGGGGGAGGTTCAATGTTAAGTAACGCATGGTAAAATGTTAATTGCAGGCCAAGAAGAGATAGGGAAGGCATATAACCCGCGCAAGAACTAGGAAGAGAGTGAGTGACTTCTTTATTCTTCAATTCGATTTTTATTAAAAATGTTCTTATGGAATATGATCTTGCGATGGACTGGTTAAAATGCATAATGTTTAGTTACATTAATTACGAGGCATGTTATACATTTTCTAAAGTTGATAGAAAGCATTTTCTTTTATGAAATGTTATTGAATAACGATCTGTATGATTTTCTATGAAAGGATTTCTATATGAACTATTTATGTGAACGGGTTCTAAAATGTTTTAGAGGAGGCTCAGTGCTCAAGGACATGAGAAGGCACGTGAGTTTCCTTGGGACCCAGTACTGAAGGACATGGAGAAGGTACTTGGGCAACCCGTCATATTCCTATGTGCACATAGAGGTTGATTTGACTGATGCGTCGAGGTTGCTCCGCATTGAGCCAGGGATGATTTCGACGTTGGGTGTATTGAGCCTTGCTCCACCCCCAACTAAGGATGTTTTCGACGTTGAGTGCGTTGAGCGTTGCTCCGCCTCAACTAAGGGAAAAGTTTGAAAAACAAACTGTTTACTGTATCACTTCTTTTGGAAAACAATCATGTATGATTTGAAATTGGATTTATGTGATTAATGGGTTTGTGGAAAAGTATGCTATAGTTGAATAGTATGTTAAATCTTTGTTATCTGTCTATATGTAACATGCCTGTTTTCAATAAATGTCCGTTTTACAAAGATTGGTCACTCACTGGGCTATTAGCTTATGTTTTCAATGTTTTCTTTTTCTCCCCCCAGGTAGCAAGGACGTTCCCGGTGCTTAGCCTACTTCAGCTCACCCTGCCTAAGTCTCGAGTTCTTGAAATTCAGTCAAGTCTGAGAGTTGTACGTTGTATATAACTTTATGTAGATGGCATGTAGACCTAGTAGTTTTTGAGCGGGGATTGTAGTGAGGTTTTGTACAATGTATGATGGATGTGAAAGTTTAAATTATGTTATATGATAAAAGTGTACTCTGTACAGGGAGTAATGTTATGTTATAAGCATGTGTAGTATGATTGAGTTCTATGAATGTATATGAGTAAATGTGTGCACAGGAAGATGAGCAAGATGAGACAATATGCGTCACAAGAGGGGTGATGTTTATTGTCTTCACATTCCCTTTCAGGATAGGTAGGTAATCCGGGAGGGGGTGTGACAGTGTGCACAGCCGAAGGATGCCCCGTCAATCACTAGGCTTTAGGCTCACGCATTCTTCTTTGTTTGTTTGCTTGTTTCAGGTAGCAAGCGTGTCTGAGACGCCTAGCCTACTGAAGATTCTCGTCTGGGCCTACTTTGGATCAGTCCTCTGGGATAGTTGTAAATACACAGTTTATGTACATGTTTATTTGTCATACATGTTCCTTGGGATATAGTGGGATTTGATTTTGTTGTGTATATAAAGAACACTTATCTTGATGAGTTATGTTATCTTGTGAGGTTATATGGCATATAGTTAAGTATAAATGATCTGTAGTTGATTAATGTTATAGTTACAGTAGGAAGCAGGTGTATGCAGGTTCGCACTCACTTCTAGAGTAGAAGGGAATCTAGGAGGGGGTGTGACACCCATGGTATGATCACAGATTCCTCTTGTCATACGCTAGTCTATCCCGTCCTTTACTTGGGGAGAAAATCATAGAAAAGGATGAGTAGTGATACTCAGTAAGAGACCCACTATTGGGCCTACTAAGTGAGGTTGTTATCCTTTTATCATGTGTACCCGTGTACCCAACATAGGCATAGACGTAAGTAGCAAACCCGGAGGTACACAGTGATCCCAAAGGTTACAGTTATAAACATAAACATAGGTGGTGATCCCCAGGGACACTCTGTCGTAGTCATAGTTAGTGTACCCAAGGCTCCACGTCAGTAGGGCTACAGGGCATGATAAACAGGATAACAAACATCGCAACATACCCTAACATAGTTAACCATCACTATCATAATCAAGCAGGGTTTCCAATTCATAGTAATGAGTTAAATAACCAGTGGACACAATAATCATGACCAATGCAACCATTCAGACCATACAATAACCATAATTCAGTCCATAGGTAACCATAATCATAACCGATGCAACCATCTAGACCATACAATAACCATAATTTAGTCCATAGGTAACCATAGGCATAGACATCAACAACACAGTAGTAAGTTCTTTACCTTGGGATAAGCCCAATTAGCAAACTAAGAGACCTTACCCAACATGTGGTTTAGTCCAAAACCACCACAAGCCAATCAACAAGGAATCCAACCTTAAATGTCTACACGAAACATACGAACATTTGACCCAAAACCTCTATTGCCATGAGTAACAAAACTTGATGATAGCTAAGCAACTTACCTTACACCAACCTACCAAAACTGCAGTTTGGCGTTGGTAGCGATTGGCTAGTCGATGGCGGGCGCAAAACCAAGAGAGAGACTTCCCGAGTGAGAGCAAGACCGGTTGAGCGAGGGCAACACTAACCAACGGAAACCAGATCTTCCGAGCAAAAATGAGTGACACCGACGACACTTGAGCGATATCCAGCGACACCGACGACACTTGAGCAATGCCGACAATACTCGAGTGATACCGAGCGACACTGAGTGATAACCAAGTGATACCGATGATACCCGAGTGATCAGTGGCGAGACTTGGCGATGACGGCTAGACGAAACCCATGCGAGGTCTACTACTAGCAGTGATGGCTACTAAAAAGGGGGGCGGCAGCAGCGGCTGAAAGGTAGAAGGAAGGAGGAGGTTTTTTCTTCTTCTTTGACTGCATGAAAATCGAGGAGTCACACAATATATAAAGACCCTCCTCCCCACTCCTCAAATTCAAACCTAAATGATTTCCCTTTTTTTTTCTTTAGTAAAAACTAAATCCCAAAATAATATTTTACTATTATTATTATTACTATTATATATATATTAATAGTTATATGTATATTCCTCTATTTCTCACTCCATGCTTTCTTAATTAAATTCGAGTATTTAATAATGGAGAAAATTACCTGAAAACTTGGTACGTCACACAAATGGTTAATTAGCAACCCAAGCCTGTTGTAGATGGTGGAGAAGGCACTAATGGTGCAAGGCAGAAAGGACTTGCAAGACGACCTCGTCAGTAGGGGAAGGTATATGCCATGACCCAGCAAAAGGCGGAAGATGCTCCAGAAGTAGTTACCGATACATTATCTATCTGTAATAAACTTGCTCATGTACTGTTAGATCCAGGGGCAACTCATTCTTTTATTGTTAGTATGTTTGCGGTAAATATTGATAGAGATTTAAAGCCTATGCATGAAGAACTGTTTATCTATGCTCATGTTGATGATGTGTTAATAGTTAGTAATTTATATAGAAATTGTGAGGTAGAGGTTGATGGGGTTCGTATGATAGTAGACTTGATTCCTCTAGACTTACAGGAGTTTGATGTTATCCTTGATATAAAGTTCTTATCGACATATCATGCATCCATGGATTATTATAGAAAGGAGGTTGTCTTTAGACTGCTAGGTGCAACATAAGTTACTTTCAGGGGAAACAGGATGATACTTCCTACCTGTTTGATTCCAGCAGTCAAGGCTAGGAAGTTGCTAAGTAAAGGCTGTGAAGCATACCTGGCACACATTATTGATGTGCAAGCTGAAAAGCTGAAATCTGAAGATATTCCTGTTGTACGACGGTACCTTGATGTCTTTCCTGAGGAACTAACGGGTTTACCACCTAACAGAAAAATAGAATTTACTATCGACCTAATCCAAGGAACAACACCCGTCTCTCAAGCTACTTATTAGGATGGCTCTAAAAGAGTTGAAGGAATTGAAGACTCAATTGTAGGAACTGGTGGATAAGTGTCACACCCCTTCTCAAGTTACCCTCTTTAACCTAGGAAAAAGTGTGAGGACAGCAGACATCGACCCTTTTACGACATCTACTGTTAACCTGTACTATCCTCAAATCATTACGAAGCACTTGATAAACAGTTAATATTTCTTATCCAGACAACATGCTCAAAACTCAAGACAAACCAACATTTACAAACTACCATTCAACAGCCTAACATACAATAGATACATGTTTACAGACTTCCACTCCTTAAAACCCCATATGTACAAATATTTACAATATTTACAAACTAAGTAGCAGGTCCAGATGAGTTTGATGTGTTGGCTAAGCATCCCGGTTTTGCTCGCTACTTGGAAAATAGAAAACCAAAGAAAATCATGAGCTAGGTTGCCCAGTGAGTGACAAGTTTAGAAATCTAGCTTAAAAGCTCAATAAAATCATGCTTAATAAACAGGTAATAAAGCAATAAATAGCTCATCAAAGAAAACATAGAAACATTTGCTTATGCTTGCAAGATTTTCCTTAGTTGAGGCGGAGCAAAGCTTAACGCTAATCAGTGTCGAAAATTAACCTTAGTTGGGGTGGAATAATCTCAACACGCCCAACGTTAAATAACCTTAGCTGGGTGGAGTAATCTCAACACCACAGCGTCGAATCTCACTCTATATGCACATAAAAGTCAGAACTTAGGCTGCCCGTGTACCTTCTCATGTCCTTCAATATCGGGGTCCCATAACATAGTATTTAGGCTACCCATATTCCTTCTCCGCATCCTTCGGCATTGGGGACCATCCATTCTCCTTTTGAAAATAAAGCATGCTTCGATAGCAAATCATGAATAAACAGGAGTTCACAAATCATCAGGGTTTCAAACTATTTATCAAACATGCTTTGCAAAATGCTTAACATCATAAAACGTCATGCTCTATCATTTAAATTTATATGAAAGCATGTCCAAACTCATACCAAGAAACTCATGCTAAAAACTCATGTTTAAAAATAATTTGAGCATATTAAAAGTATTGAGAAAATAAGTCATTTTAAATAAAATTCTGTCACTCACAGTTAAAAGCTCGTTTTCTTAGGTTTATAAGCATCATAGATCCTAGTTTGACCAAAACCACAATTTTGCACTAACTGGCCAAGGGAGTGTGTAGGTGGGTTGCTAGGCGGGTGCTTGGGCTGATGGGCAGAAAATCACGCCCACAGGCATGTCATCTAGGGTAGTAAGGCGCGCAGGTGCTGTTTGTGAGGTGCGAGGTTACAAGCTCCTCGATAGCAGACCCTTAAAGGTTGAAGACCTAAAAACCCGTGGATTGCTCGGAATTACCCTCTAACCAGCAACCTCTCAAGCTTACCAAAACCTCTAAATCAGTCGCTTCTACCTACAATTTCACCCATTTTCCTTCACATTTAGCTAAAATATCCTTCACAAATGTTATTGAAAAATGAGTTAACTTGCTAATCTCAAAATTTCAGCTCCAAAGTCAATCTCTATAGCTCAATATTCTTCAAACATCATAACCTATTCAGAATTCCAAACGAGCTTCAATTCTCTTTGGTTTTCAACAATTTTCCCTTCAAAATCCCACTCGAATCGACTCAAATCTTCATCTTCTTCTCCCTTTTGATCGATACCTAGCTGAAGAACCATGAAATTTTAGGTTTGGAGGAGATGAGAAGTCGGCACAAAATAAGATGTTGAATCCTTTTTCCTTTCCCTTTTTAACTCCACCATTGCCCACTTTCCACTTTCTTTTTTTCTTTTTTTTTTCCCACTACTTCATTGAACTTATAAAATTTCATTTAATAAATAATGACAATACTAATAGTAATACTAATACTAATGATAATAATATTAATAATAATCATAATCCTTAACAACATCATTTAACCTTGATCCAAATGGTGACAATCCTCTTAAGTCTTTTACATTCTAATTGGCATCTCAAAATCAAGCTTAGTAAATCACATAAGGATTAAAGATTAGGGCTTACAGAAGGACCCTCGACTACCTTGCATCTCAACCACCCGTCTAGCCATTTGCTTGAAATCACACCCACGGCTAAGTCCACAAGCCTACCTTCCTTGGTTTCTCCTCCACACCTCCTTCAATCTAAACACGAAAATTTTTTCTAAGTCCACAACAATAATACAATACTTAAGTTAAGTGCTTAGAAATGAAAGTAGGGTTTATAATAAGGGTTACATCTAACCTAATGTATCTCAGTGGGGAGCATTAGTGTTGTTCGTGAAGAAGAAGGATAGTACGATAAGGTTATGTATTGATTACCGACAGCTCAATAAGGTAACAATACGTAACAAGTACCCATTACCCCAAATTGATGATTTGTTTAATCAACTTAAAGGAGCCTCGATATTCATGAAGATTGATCGGGATATTATCAGTTGAAAATTAGGTAGTTTGATGTTCCTAAGACACCTTTCAAAAAGAGGTACAGACACTATGAGTTCCTTGTGATGCCTTTCAGGTTAACTAATGCTCCAGCAGCATTCATGGACCTCATGTGAAACCTAAAATCTTGACCTAGTAACTTAGATGCAATAAAAAGAAAAAACTAGGAAAAACAAGGGAGAAGTTGAGTACAAGCTTATGGAGTTAGAAAATTTTAGAGGCAGAAAACCTGAGCTTGTGGAGTTAAAACAAAATTTGGTCCTATTAGCAAGACTGTGCGTTGAAGTTTTGGTAGGAAAGAAAGTGTTTGAGCAACTTGAGTTTTGAGAAGAGAAGAGAATAAGTCATAGATGAATTTAGGAGAAAACTACGGTAGGTGATTTTTCCAAGTGTTGGACCACAAGAAGGCAAGTAGGTTGTGAAATTCTCTAAGTGTCACAACTATGCTTGGAAAAACATAGTTTAGATGCATAGTGCTTGGTAGGAAAGGATAATTTTACTAAATGTTTTAAAAGGTTGAGTTGGTAGCATAGTCTGAAGTTAGTTTTGGGATAAAACACATTTCTTTGGAAAGACACCATGATTGGATGCATGGTGGGAGGTGTTCAATGCAAGGTGAAGAATTTTGGGAGGATTTTGACTAAGTGTTGAAGTGTTTAAATGAACATCTAAGCCATAGAAGGAGAGTTGAACACATCGTTCAGGCTTGGAGAGAAAAATTGCACTAGATAGTGGTGTTGGACGCATAGTTTATGTTCTGGGGGAGACTTAGCTAAGCTAGATGACCTTATTGGTTGAAAAGCAACCCCTAGGAGTGGGAGGAAAGAGATGGATGCATGATGTAGGAGTTTGGGTTTGAGAAGGACCAACTCATCTTGAGAAAAGGGAAAAACTAGTAGATCAAGCTTCTTAGCAAAGGAAGAAATGTATGGAAGACTATCAAGGTGAGAATTTTGGCTAAGTACAATATGAATTGGGTGTTTTGGACGCATACCTTAAAAATTGGAGGAGAAATGGATAACTATTGGATGATTGAAGTTGGAGGCAAGGGAAGTATGTGTAAGGAAGGAAGTATGGAACGCATAGAAGGGAAAGGTTGGAAATATAGGCTTGGAAATGATATCATGGACGCATAGGAAGGGTTAGTAAGGAGTCCATGGAGTTGTGTGGGGAGGCTTGGACGCATGACCCTACGAATAAGTTAAGTTGGACGCATACATGATGTTTGGAAAGGAAAATTGGCTAAGTATTAGGAAGTTGAATAAAGCAGAAGGGAGCAAGTGATGGACGCATAGACCTACTTCCAAGCAAATTTTGGACGCAAGGACCTACTCCCGGGCATGACTTGGACGCATAATAGAGAAGAGAAAGTATGCTAAGTGGCTTACCTTGAGTTTAACAAATCATAAGTAGGAGGTGTCATGGTGCATGACTAGGACAACATGAAAGGATTTGTGGAGCAAGTGTGTCTTGGTGCATGATGAAGTCTACATGCATGATGCCAAGTAGTTGGCTAGATGTTAACCTAAGGGGCAAAGTTGGATGACAAAACTTTTCATCCAACTCCTATAAATAAGCCGAGGAATCGCTTCTTCACTCACTTAAAATTAGTCCAAAGCTCATTAGAGAGAAAGTCTGCGTCTAACTAGGTGTTATGTTGCATCCAAAAGTGTCACTTTGCATCCAAAAAGAAGTTTGCAGGCGTTTTAGAAGGGTTTCCAAGGCTTCGAAGGATTCCTAGTTGCTGTTTTCTTAGTTTCAGAAGCTAAGGAAAAGATGGGAAGTCAAGACTGAGCTAACTTGTGTTCAAAGCAGAGAAAGAAGGCTCTAAAGTACAACTTCTTTTCCTGTGAGTGGTTATTAATAGTTATCTTACGTAGTATGATGTTTCCGTTAAGTAACTATGCATACTATTACGAAGTTATGATTATTATCTTTATATATATGAGTTTATGATGGAATTTATAAGTTATGAATATCCTAAAGAATGCACAGGATGGTCAGAAGATCTAGGGATCTTGTTTTGAGCGTGTGCTGGATTTTAATCTCACGGGATGATCATGGGGTGTCGAAAACCTAGTTCTTGATCCTGTGAGAAGTATCTCTTGTGGAATGGTCAGAGGACTGAGTAGTCTAGCTTATGATCCCTCAGAGGTAAGACTATGTGCACATAGATGAAAGATGCAATTGTTGTGCCAGAGTGTGCCAGTAGATTAGTTCAATACCGGATTTAAGTTGAAATGGGAGGTTGAGTATATGTTTCAGTTGTATTTATATCTGTTATGATTTCTCATACCATTTGTTATGTTATCTTATAAGGGGTCGTGTGAACTTTAGTTATACATTGACCACTCACTAGGCTTTGTGAAGTTCATCCTTTCCTCTGTTTTCTTTCCAGGTAGCAGACGAGTTTTCGTTGCTGTGCGAAGTCGAGGTCTGTTGAGATATAATATTTTAGGGAGTTGTATAATCTATGTTTTTACTGTCTTTAAACAAACTCTATAAACTTGTAAATGGATGGTTTAAATAAACTATGCGTACTTAACGAGGAAATATGATAAGAGATGTTATAAAAGAACCTAGATTTTCACATATCTTCTTAGGTTAAAAAGGTAACTTGGGTTGTGGTGTGACACCTCATGTACCGTGTATTCCACCCATACCTCGATCAATTTGTGATTGTGTTCATCGATGACATTCTAGTGTACTCGAAGAATAAGGAGAAGCATGTTGAGCACTTGAGAGTTGTAATGCAAACATTGAGAGATCGAAAGTTGTATGCGAAGTTCAACAAATGTGAGTTTTGGCTCGATCAATTGGTGTTCTTAGGACATGTTGTTTCAACAACAGGGGTTAGTGTAGATCCTCAAAAGACTGAAGTGATAGTTAAGTGGGAACAACCCACTACAGTAACCAAAGTTCAGAGTTTTCTGGGATTAGTGGGCTACTACTAATGATTTGTGGAAGGATTTTCGAAGATAGCACTTCCACTAACTAGCCTAACGAAGAAGAACATTAAGTTTGGATGGACAGACAAGTGTGAGCAAAGTTTCCAGGAGTTGAAAAGGAGACTTGTGACAGCACCTATGTTAACACTCTTATTTCGGGAAAAGAGTTCAAGTTGTATTGTGATGTTTCATGTCAGGGCTTTGGATGGTTCTGATGCAAGAAGGAAAAGTAGTTGCCTATGCTTCGAGACAACTCAAGAAGCATGAGTGTTAACTCACGATCTAGATTTGGCCACGGTAGTATTAGGCCTGAAAACTTGGCAACATTACCTATTCAGTGAGAAATACCACATATAACACTGATCATAAAAGCTTGAAGTATATCTTTGATCAAAAGGAGGTGAATTTGAGACAAAGAAGATGGTTAGAGTTGATCAAAGATTATGATTGCACAATAAATTACCATCCCGAAAAAGCTAATGTTGTAGCTGATGTGTTAAGTCGGAAGTCTAAATTACCTAAGGCTTCACTTAATGCCATTGATGCAACTTTGGTGGCAAAATTGAAGAGTTATAATGCAGTTCTATCAATGGAAGCAATAGGTAGATTAATAGCTCATTTTCAAGTGAGGCCTACGTAGATGGATGATATTGTCAAAGGACAAACCAGAGATCCAGTACTCAGGAAACTAGCTGAGGAAGGGAACTTGAACCTGAGAACGAATTACAGATTGAAGGACGACGAGGCTTTGATGAAACATGAAAGGTTATGTGTTCCTAATGAGATAGCATTGAAGAATGCAATCCTCGAGGAGGTCCATAACTCGACATACGCTATACATCCCGGAAGTACGAAGATGTACAGGACTATGAAGAAAGACTATTGGTTGCCAAGGATTGTGTAATAGTGGAGTTTGTAGCTAAATGTTGGATTGTCAGCAAGTAAAACCTGAATGTCAAAGATCAGCGGGACTCTTAAATCCATTCCCTGTTCCAGAGTGGAAATGGGAGCACGTAACAATGGACTTTCTTTTCAATTTACCTTGAACTCTGAGTGGTTTTGATGGTATATAGGTGATTGTGGACAGGCTCACCAAAACTGTAAGCCCTATACTTAGGTTTGGAAGTTAGCAAACTATAAAGATTGGTTTTGGAAGATGACAAGCTAAAGAAGGTAAGTAAAGAGTGGTCGAGAGCCTTAAGGCATGAGTTATCATGCGTTGAAGTTGTCCTATGCGTTTATGAAGGCTGCTATGCATTGGTGAGGGTGTGCCATGCGTTTCTGAAGGATGCTATGCGTTGTTGAGCTAAAGTATGCATTAGCCAATTCATTTTTAAAGGAAAAGAAAGTGGAGGTTAAGTCGTCGGCCTATTTAAGCGAGTAAGCTGAGTGTTTGATCATTTTAAACACATTAAAAAGCTCAAATCAGTTGAATTTCATAGCTGAGAGACGAAGAGAGGTAGGAGAAGGTGTTTAGGGCAAAGTTGTGGAGAATTTAGATTGTTTTCGTGGTAAAACTTAAGTTGGAACAGTGAGTTTGGCTGCTGTCGTGCAATCCGAGCGTGGTCTGGTGTTTAGAGAAGAACGAGCTGAAGAGATCAAATTTAGGGCTGAAATTTTAAGGTCAGTAAGTTAACTTAATTCTTAACAACTTCTATGAAGGATGTTTGAGCTGAATTGGAAGAGAAATATGTAAACTTTTAGGTGGAAGTGACTGATGCAGAATTGTTGTGTGATCTTGAGTAGCGCGAGGTAATCTTGAAATATCTGACTAACGAGGAGAAATTTAAGGTAAGCTAGAAAGTATACTTCTCTACAAGTTTGTAGAAGGAAATAAGTTCTAAATTTGGCTGGAAATGCGACGTTTAACAGGTAGAAGTGAGAATAAGAGGAAAGACAGAAACTGAGATAATGGGTATCGCTAGAACTGCGATGACGCTAAGAATTTAAGCGTGAGTAGCGATATGAGCGTCGTTGGTAACACTGAAGGCTTTGCGTCTCACAACTCTCGCTGGGTATCGCTAGTGGTGTGGAATCTCGCTAGTAGTCTCGCTAGTGGTGTGGAATCTTGCTTATTATGATTGTTTTTGGATGAAGTTGGTCTCACTGGTGAAACATGAATAGAATACAAATGTGTAAACTTAATGGTTTGTAAAAAGGAACTTTAGGGAAGTCTAACACGAGAAATGTGTTATTTCAGGCTGAGAGGAGCTAGGGAAGGTGTATAATCCGCTCAAGGCCTAGGACAAGTTGTGAGTGACTTTCTATCTAAAAGTGTTTAGTTCTAACATAGTTTCTTGATAATATTTGTTGATAAATGCTTACATGATCGAATTTTATGAACTTTATGTGTGTTTCATGTGTGGTATAATGAGTTGTTTCAATATATATTTATATATACATACTGAGCAAAAGTATGTGAATAATAAGAATAAGACAGATAGAAGCATGTGAATTTATGATTAATATTGCAATGTGGGAGTGGACTCAAGTATATGAATATGTACATGTTATACGGTGGTAAGGCTTAAGAAAAGTATGAAATTTATAATTATGTGAAAATGGAAGCATATGAGCTTATATTTAGTGTTGTAATGTATGAAAGGTCACAAGAGTATGATTATGAAATGTGATATATGACTGTAAGACTAAAGGAAGCATATGAGCATTTGAAATGTGATTTATGACGATGAGACTAAAGGCAGCATATGAGTTTATGAAAAGTATTATGATGTATAAGACGTTACTAGAGTATGAATGAGAATATGAATTATGAGGTAAGAATAATGAAAGCGTGTGAGCATATGAAAAGTGTTTTGATGTAGAAGATATTACAAACTCATGATTTTATGTTTTATTGTAATCTTGTTTGAATGGCTCCCAATGCCGAGGTACGAAGAGAAGGCATGTGGGATATTTGTGTATGTAATTAGCTTCATGCTAATATTGTTTTGTTTATCATGAAATGATTTATAAAGAACTATTTATGCAAAGCATATTTTCTTTATAATGTTTTCTAAGGGACTCAATGCTGAGGGACGATGTGAAGGCATGTGGGAAATCCAGTGTTGTAAGAAACCCAATGCTGAGGGACGATGTGAAGGCATGTGGGAAATCCAGTGTCGTAAGAAACCCAATGCTGAAGGTCGATGTGAAGGCATGTGGGCAATCTTGTATTTGAAAACTCAGTGCTGAGAGACATAGAGAAGACACTTAAGTATCTTGGGGATCCAGTATTAAGGGTTTGGGAGAAGGTACTTAGATAGCCCGTGAGCAAATTGTGATTTAGTGATGCTGAGGTGTTGAGAGTACTCCACTCAGCTAAGGAATATCAACGTTAGGTGTGTTGAGCTTCGCTCCGCCTCAACTAGGGAAGGAGATTTAAAGGAAACAGTTTGTGAATATTGTTTCCATAGATAATCAGATGTGGTTAAACTATGATATGATGTATGCTAGTGATGGATATGGCTGGATTTTATATTTTCATACACTATCGAGAAAAGCTTTAATTAGACACTCACTGAGCGTTTAAGCTCACGTTTTCCTTGTTTTTCTATTTTTTTCCAGGTAGCGAGCGAGTTCGAGATGCTTAGCCTACGGAAGATCTTGTCTAGGTCTACCAATGGTGTTTAGTATTCTGAAAATTGTAAATAATTGAACTGGATCATGTGTTGTACATATAGAGAGGGTTAAGGGAGTTGTGTATTTATGCTATTATATGACTGAATGAAAAGGATGTGTGTATGGCAAGTTAACTCTGGTGTATGTGCGTAGTAGTTTATGGTTTATAATTGTTTATCAGGTAAAGGCAGAGTTTATGGTTGATAGTGGATGTCGTAAGAGGGTCGGTGTCCGCTGTCATCACACTTCTTCCTGAGTTAGGAGGGTACCTGGGAGAGGGTGTGACAAAAACCACGCAGTTCTTGCCGGTTAAGGTGATATTTACTTTAGAAAAGATGGCTAAACTTTATGTGGAAAGGATTGTAAGTCAGTATGGAGCACTAGTGTCCATAGTGTCTAATCGAGACTCGAGATTTACTTCGAAGTTTTGGCCAAACTTACAGGAGACACGTGGAACTAAATTGCATGTTAGTATGACTTTTCATCCTCAAACTGATGGTCAGTTTGAGAGGACCATTCAGATCTTGGAGGACATGTTACGAGCTTGTGTGTTGCAGTTCAAATGAAATTGGGACTCACATTTACCTTTAATGGAATTTGCCAGTAACAATAGTTACCATTCAAGCATCAGAATCGCTTCTTATGAGGCATTATATGGACAACGTTGCAGGATACCGCTGTGCTGGGATCAAGTAGAGGAGAGGAAGCTAATCAGCCCTGAGTTAGTGCAAGTTACTTCTGAGAATGTCCAAATAATCAAGGAGAGGTTAAAGGTAGCTCGGGATAGATAGAAAAGCTATGCAGACAAGCGACAAAGGGATTTGGAGTTCGAAGAAGGAGACAAAGTATTTCTCAAACTATCCCCTCGGAGAGGAGTGCTATGGTTTGGCAAGAAAGAAAAGCTAAGCTCGAGGTATATAAGGCCATATGAAATTACAGAACGTATCGGGCCATCAGCCTACAGGTTAGCCTTACCTGTGAAATTGTCCAAGATTCATGACATGTTCCATGTCTTGATGTTAAGGAAGTATGTACCAGATTCGGCACATGTACTTGAATCCCAACTAGTGCAACTAAAGGAGAATCTATCCTACGAGGAAGAGCCAGTATAAGTTTTGGACAGGAAAGAACAGGTGCTCGTAACAAAATGATACCACTTGTTAAGGTGTTATGGAGGAACCACGGAGTTGAGGAAGCCACCTGGGACAGTGAAGATTTGATAAGAAGCAAATATCCTCAATTGTTCTATAGGAGTGTCTTCAAAACTATCAAATGTCTTTAATAGTTTTTTAATGCATCAGCTTTGCCTAAATCTTTCATTTCAAAATGAGAAGATAGTAACAACTTGGTATTATTGATTATATCTATGTTTGTGGCAAAGATAAGCATATCATCAACATATAAACATATGATCACACACTCATCCCCAAACAATTTGGAGTATACACATGTATCAAAGGAATTAACCTTGAAATTTTTACTTATTAGAGTGTAATAAAATTTTGCATACTATTGTTTGGGAGGTTGCTTACGAACATAAAGAGATTTTTTGAGTTTGCATACTTTATTTTCCTGACTGCATGCAACTATAAAGCCTTCAAGTTGTACCATATAAATTTTCTCTTCTAAATCACCATTAAAAAATGTCATTTTTACATCCATTTGGTGTATTTGAAGACCATGGATGGCAACTAGGACAATCAATGTTCTAATTGTAACTATTTTAGTAATAGGAGAATACATGTCAAAGTAGTCAATACCTTGTTTTGTAGGATAACCTACAACTACTAACCTAGCCTTGTACTTTCAATTGAACCATCGAATATAATTTTCTTTTTTAAAATCCATTTGCATCTAAGTTTACTTCCTTTAGGAAGATCTACCGAGTCCCAAGTTTGATTCATAGTTAGAGAATCTAATTCACTCTTAATTGCTTCTTTCCATAAGCTTGAGTCAATAGAGCTTAAAGCCTCTTGGTAGGTTTCGGGATCCCCATATATTAAGTACAAGCATGTAAATTGATCATTAATATCATATGGTCTTTCAGATAAGAAGGTAGTTATGAGATTAGGACCAAAGTTTTTCTCAATTCTTTGTCTCTTACTTCTTCTAGGTTCAGTTTACATGCTATCAACACTTCTCCTAGGTTCAATTTCATACATATTATCATAACTTCTCCTAAGTTCAATTTCATGCACACTATCAGAAGAAGGGATAAAGATACATATACTTTATCACTATTAGATGTTCTAACTAACTTATTATCTACCTTGATTGTAACCCTGCTTTTTATTCTCAACATTCTTGGAAGAGATGACTAGCTAACCTCAAAAGAATGCGTGGATGAAGTTTTGCCCGAGGATGCGTCCACCATTCCTTCTTGGTTAAGCAAAGCCTAGACTTAAGTGATAAGCAAGCCAGATTATGTGTCAAATTGAGGTTAAGTGTGGCATGAGCATGAATGCAAGCATGAGGTGGCGAGCTGGAGTTTGCATGCAAATTTCTGGAAAGTCTATAAATAAAAGGGTCAGCTGATGAGGTTAGTGTATGCAAATCACTTGTGCCATTTGCGATTTTTTCGACGAAATTATCCTAAATGAGTCTAGTTTCATTGAGAGAGCTGTCGAAAAAAAACTATGTGAGGAAGAGCTCAAAATAAATCAAAAACTCAAGCTTGTTCGGCTATCGGGTAAACTAGAGCAGAGCAAGAAGATTTAGTGCTATCGGGCGGAAGAAGAGAAGTTAGAGGCAGAAATTTTGGGGTAAGATAGCTAAGACAATTATCTAAAAGTTTGTAAAAGGAAAAAAAGTTTAATTTTGGCGAGAAACCTTAATTTTGGCAGCTGGAAGAGAAGACAGTGTTTTAAAGCTATCAGGTGCATTTTTGAAGAGCTTATGTGTTTAAGCAAGCAAGGGCAATGGTTGGAAGAAAGAACCTTTTGAGGTTATTTTGACAAATTTTGGACGGCCAGGAGGTGGGCTGACACACCACTAGCAACTCAAGGGTGAGCAAGAGGCGCTACTGTCCGTGTGTAGGCTGTGGGGGTGAGACGAGTCTCGCTGGTGGCGTTGTGTTCATGCAAAAGTTGAGCGAGACAAGTCTCACTGGTCTCGCTGAGGCGCACGACACGAATTGTCGACGCAGAGTATAAGCCCTAATTTCTATTCTCCTTTGCTTTAGCATAAGTTAAAAATCATAGTTTAAGGTTGGCTAGGTTGGCTTGAATGAGTAGGAATGTAGGTATAATTCTAGTGCATATTTAAGTAACTATGAACTTTCTATTAACTTCTAATAAGGAATAAAAGAGATGTAGATAATAGTGTAGTTAAATAAGGAAGTGTGGCTGGACTTAGGAAAATTTTGCTAAGTGTTGAAGGAGCATCTCAAGTCAAAATAGGTCAAGAAGTTGAAATTAATTTAGGAAAAATGTTAAATTAAGGAATAAATACTAAATTAAATTAAAATGATTATTTAAAGGGAATTAATATTTAATTTTGGTGGCTAGGATGAGAAGAAAAGAGGAGAAGCCACATTGAAGCAAGGAGTTTTGTGGCCAAAGGTGATTGGTTGGACTAGGCAGCAACTTAAACCATAAGCAAGCACCAGAGAGTCCTAGGGCTGCCGGAAGAATTTGAGGTCGGGAAGCTTGAGAAAACTCAAAAATACTAAAAGTTGTCGCAGAAACCGAGCAAACTAGATGAGTTAACTTTAAGGAATTTTTCAAGGGTGCTCGAGAAGGTTTTTGAAGCTCACTTTTCTTGGTTAGTCAGTTAAGAGGTTATCCTTGAGTCCCATCATTTTTATTTGAAGTTTATTTGAAAGGAAAAGATGTTTTGGAGCTTTGAAAAATCAGGTTGAAAACAGGAGACTACTGGCCGAAGTTAGCTAGAGGCTGCCTAGAGCTGCTACTCACGCCCGCACACCCCAGCCTGCATACGCCCCATTGCCAGCGCCACACCCTGTGCGGCGCACACACACATCATCAGCGACACCCACACACCCTATGCGGCGCCCAGTGCTCACACCCTTACCAGCACCCCTCACTCACCTGCTGCCCATCAAGGGTGCCTATGACCATTTTGGGTAATTTTGGACATTTTTGGACCCTAATTGATATTTTCTTGAATAATTGGCTTTAAAATGGATAAATATGAATTTTAAATTAATTTTTGGATATATTAGAATTGCAAAATGGTCCCTAAAAGGTTGGAAATGATGAAAAAGGTGGAAATTAATGTGGATGGAATTTAGTTTAATGATATTTGTGAGGACTTCAAAAAGATAATCCAATGGCTTGTAAATGATATTCAGGTCAAATTGAGGTTGGAAAAGTCTATAGGCCTCGAGGGACAAGCCCAGATTGTGAGTAACCCTAGTCTTTCCTTAAAAGGATTTTATTTATGATGTTTAGCCACGATTTCTTGTGACATGCGTTTTTATGATGATTTGCTAAATGTGAAGCATGACTATTGTTTGTACTTGAATTTGAGGCATGATTTATCTATTTTCTCAAGTCCTTAAAAAGCATGTTTTTTGAGGCTAACTATTGAGAAATGGTCTGACTTTTCCTAAAATGTTTTATGATGATCTTTTGTACATAGCATACTTGTTTTTTAAATTGTTTTCTAAGGGACCCAATGCTGAAGGACGTTGAAAAGACATTTGAGTATTCTAGGGACCCAGTACTGAAGGACATGGAGAAGGTACTTGGGCAGCCCAGATAGTTCCTATGTGCACACAGTGAGGTATGACACTATTGTGTTAAGATTACTCCACATCAGCTAAGGCTTTTCGACGTTGGGTGTGTCGAGATTACTCCGCCCCAACTAAGGTTTGTTTTTTACGTTGAGAGTGTTGAGCTTGCTCCGCCTCAACTAAGGGTATTTTCGAATACTAAGAAATGTTTGATGAGTTTATAAATTGTATTTGATCGAATGACTTTGCTTATGTTTTCTACATTGTTTAAGCGTGATTTTTATGTTATAAACTATGTTTCCTCTAATGCTAAGTATGATTTAACTCTAAAGTTGTGTTTTCACTGTTATGTCACTCACTGGGCATTCAACTTACGTTTTTCCATGTTTTCTATTCCATCCAAGTAGCGAAAGAGTTCCCGGTGCTTAGCCTACTCAAGCCTCATTCTGCTAAATTTTCAAGCTAACAAAGAATACTTTCCATCACAGTTGTTGTATGTGTAAATAACTTGTATATGTAGCATGTAAACATAGCTTGTTAGATGTTGGGAAATGAGAGTGGACACTGTATATGTGGTCTAAGTTTGGTTGTAATCATGCTGGAGTTTTTGTTGAAGAAAATATGTATCATCATGTTGCTATAATCATTAGTCTGGTGGATTTAAATGTTGTATGATTTAGGGTTATACACTATGGACGGTTATGTTAAATCATGTTTTCAGCAGGCTAGTCAAGTATAGGTGGGCAGTGAGCTTCACAAAGAGGGGTGAAGTTTACTGTCCACACATCTTGTCACACCCTACTTTTAAAAACCGATGTGTTGAAGAGCCTATAAAGAAAAAAAGTAAGAGACCATGTTGGACGCATGGTCAGAACTAAGGTAATGCATAGTAATGGTGGACGCATAGGAAGTAACCCGAGAGCTTGAAGGGAAAGAAGTGAAACACATAGGTGGTAATTATGAAGAAGATGTAAGCATTGGCTTAAGTAGGACGTATGAGTAGGGATTAAAGTTGAATAGTAATGCGTTGAAAAGAAATCTAAAAGAAGGATGAAACGCATTAGGTAGAATTGAGGAAAGAGGCTATAATAATTTAAGGGTAAACCACTTAGCCAGATGTTTATCACTCAAGAGAAGGGTTTGTAGTTAAGATATGGATATAAGGAAAGAAGTGAAGAACGCATACTAATTTATCATTAGAGAAATATTTTAGTACAAGGAAAGGATTACAAGCACAAGAACGCATAAAGGGATAATCAAGGAAATCTCAAGGATAGAAGGAAGATCATGGACGCATGATAGTATTCGGTTCAGGCAGACGCATGGTATTATGCAGTAAGGTACAAACGCATAGTAGTGTGTGTTTGAGATATTGACGCCTAGTAGCATGCGGTGGAGAAACAAGTTCAAATGTATTATGGCAGAAAGCAAGGAAAGTAAGTAATGAAGCTAAAACCTTAAAGGAAATTCAATGGACGCATAGGGACATTATGTAGAATGAATATTTTGTTTATTGGAAAATGTTGGACGCATAAGATAAGCTTATAAAGGTTAGGTGGCTTCATATAGACTTGACACCTTATAAGTAGGAGGTGTTAGAAGGCATGTTGAGTGTTTCATGCAAGGTGATGCTTGGATTAATGCATGGTTAGTTAAGCATGCAACGTGACATGTGGCAAACAAGTGGAAAAAAGAGAGGAGAAGTGAGATGGCAAGCCCTCTATAAATAGTACCTTGAGGGAAAAGGAGTGACAGATGATTCTGAAGTGAGAATTTTTGAGAGAAAGGGAGAAAGAAGGACGAAAGGAGGAATCCTTGCGTCCGTAGTATAAGTCTGCGGCCAAGAGAGAAGATACTCTTGACAACTTAGCCACTGGTGTTAAAGAAATTGTCTTGCATCTAAGGGGTTAGCCTTGCGTTTAAGAAAAACTCAACGTTCAAGGTGAACGCCGCGTCCAAAGATAGGTTCTGCGTTCAAGTTGGACCTTGCGTCCAAGAGAGGTTGACACATCCAAAAGAGAAGTAAGAAGAGTTAGGCTGCACCTTGCGTTAGTTATCAATGTTGCGTTCAAGGGCAGGGTTGCGTCCAACCGAGCTGACAGAGGAAAATAAGCCTTGCGTTCCAGAGTTAGAACGCTACGTCCAAGAAGCTCGGGAAAGAGAAAATAGAGGGAAGGAAGAGGAACTATTCTTGAGCAAGTACAATGTGAGTAACACTAACGTTTTTCTTAAAATATGAATGAGTTCTCAATAATTAATATCATTGGTTTTATGAATATGAATTCATGAGTTTTCAATGAATAAGTGCATGCGTTTTATTTGAAAAGCATTTGAGTATGCTAGTTATTTGATATAAGTTTATAAACGCATGCTGATTGATAATATGTGATTTCATGACTTTACTGAAAAGCATGGTGTATAATGTTATATGATTTCATGAAATATTTGGAAATAAACTTGTTTGAAAGGCATGTTGTTTGATATTAAAGCTTTGAAATTGAGATTAGCATGCTGGTTGATATTATATTTGGAAACGATTAACTACGAGTTTATGATATAATGTTTCCAAAACATATTGTGTTTTATAAAACTTTGAAAAGGCACCCGAGGCTCAGGGACTTGGAGAAGGCCTAAGGGTAGCCGGAATATAGAGAAAAAGGTACCCAATGCTGAGGGACTCGTAGAAGGCAAATGGGTAACCTGGATATAGAAATGGGACCCCAATGCTCAGAGACTTGGAGAAGGCATTGTGGGCGCGGATTATAATACCTATGTGCACATAGAGGAGTATACGACACTGATGTGTTGAGATTACTCCACACAGCTAAGGATAATCGACATTGAGTAGCGTAGAGCATTGCTCCGTCTCAACTAGGGAAAAATGATTTTGAAATGAATCAGATTTTTAAGTATTTATTCTAAACAGACATGCATGATTTAATAATGGTATTTTAGCATATTTTAAATATGATATGAAGCATTATATTTTATGCGTGATTAAAGAATGTTTATGTTATGACTAGATTTATAGTTAAATAAGATGTTTCCAAAAACTGTTGCTCACTAAGCTGTTATCTCATTCTTTTATATGTTTTCCATTTTTCAGGTAGCATGACAGTTCCCGTTGCCGATCGAAGTTGAGGTTTGTCAAGAGTGAGTTAATGGTATTACCATCCTAGGAAGGGTAGCTAAATGGGTTATAAGGTAAGTTTGACAGTGGGAATCAACCGGGAAGTCGATGACTGCTGTCCTCACACTCCGTCTCGAGCTACGGGAGGATAGTTTGGGGTGGGGTGTGACACATCTCATTCTAGGTTAAAGTGGGTAATTTGGGAGAGGGTGTACAGAGAAACTCACGCGCCTTGCCTCTTTTAAGGTTATTTCGGCAGTAGGTGTGCTGAAGTCGCCGCCCACGAGGGCCAGTGTGGGCGAGGCAATGGTTAGGCATGCAAGGCAATGTGCTGTGTGAGATTTGCCACCCATTTGAGGTTAGGTTGACTAGGTGCGCGTGGTGCAGGGCTATTGGACACACCTAGGGACAGTTTTCCACTTTTGGACATTTTGGCTAATTTCTGCTTGTCGGTGAGCCTTTTTGAGCTAAAATGACTTAAAATATGCCATGAAGGGAATTTTAAGGATATTGACAAAAGAATTAATTTATTCCAAGTGGGGAAGAGCTAGGAGAAGCATATAACCCATTACGGGACGAGTTCTGAGTGACTTAATTTTATTTAGAATGATTTATTCTCTCGATATTTTTCGAATGCTCGGTTTATTCGCAGAATAGGAGATTTCTGGCATAAGTTGAATTTCGAAAGACATGTGTTTTTATTTGATTTTGAACATGCTTTTACATGATTTTGAGCATGATGATTTATAATATCGAGCTTTGTGAAAAGCATGCTGTTTGAGAAATACTCTAAAATTCTGAGAAATTGTTTAACTCATGTTTATAAATGATTTAAAATGCTTTATTTTCAAAAGATGGTCCCCAATGTCGAAGGACATGAAGAAGGCACATATGAGCAGCCCGAATACAATGGATGGTCCCCAATGTCGAAGGACATAAAGAAGGCATATGGGCAGCCTTAATATTGGGACCCCGGTACTGAAGGACTAGAAAAGGTACACAGGCAGCCCGGGTTATAATTCCTATGTGCACATAGAGGAAAATTCAACGTTGTTGTGTTGAGATCACTCCACACAGCTAAGATTATTCGATCTTGGTTATGATGAGATTATTCCATCCCAACTAAGGTTGTTTTCGACGTTAGACGTGTTAAGATTGTTGGGTTTTATGCCCTAAAACTCGTAGATTGTAAATATAATTATTTAACCGTAATTAAATCATTAATAAATAATTATTAATGTGTTATTTTAATAAGCATTATTGATTGTTTTTATTTGTTTTGTCTTAATAACCCTAAATCCAAAAAACTAAACATCCTAGATTGTTTTATGAGTCTTAAATTGTATGTGGGGACATATGGAAATCAATGTTCAAAACACAGTCTAAAGAATCTATAGTATAGGGATAAGGTTGGGTATCTTATCCTAGTGACACTATGGATATGACCCACTTTATATTTGATACAAATGGAATGATCGTTCATTCATGTAGGTGACATGCGAGTGGGGGTATCCTATGCAATGAGTTTGCATAAGACCGGACCACAAAGTAGTAATCACTAGATCTAACTCCATTGACTAGTTAGGGTTCTATTTCAATAGGATGACCTAGGTAACTTAGTCTTAATCCTGAGTATATTATGAACTCCTGTCCATGAGGAATTGTCCTTTGATTTGTATGGGTAAGAGTGGTCGTTTGTCGACTCAATATGCCTACCATCTTGAAAGAACGGCCCTACCCTCATTCCCATTTTTAAGGTAAGTATATAAGTGTTCCCTTAAGTAGCGTCTCTAGGACTTGAAAGAAAAGCACTACCCTCTCACTGGCCCGAGAGGGGTTTCTGTTTAATGGTTGGACCATAAACAAGTTGTTCATTAGAGAAGCACTGGTACTTAAGGATTTAGAAGTAACCCAAGGGTAAACAATAATTTGACCCAGCTGGTGTTATGAACATCTGTGAAAGACTAATTTGCTATTATTGGTCTATATCCATGGACACAGAAATATATCTACAGTGAGAAGAGTGCAGGTGTGGGTCTTTAGTGGAGCGTGCCCATAGTTAATGAATATTGATTGATGTGGTTAATGAGCTTAGTCGATTAATCTCATATCATTGAAGCTTCTGATTTGTAGGTCCATAAGGTCCCCTTGTTAGCTCACTTCGGACCAACAAGGATCAACTATGTTGAAAGAAAAATTTGAAATGTTCAAATTTATGAGGGAAAATATTAATTGTATTGAATACAATTAATTGCATGATTTATTATAAATTTTATTTGAATGTGATTCAAATTATAACTTTATAATATGAAAATTTAATTTATTTGAATATGATTCAAATAATTAATTATTTATTTGGATAAAATCCATATAAATAAATAGAGGGAGAATTAATTTATTTAAATATGATTCAAATAATTAATTATTTATTTGGATAAAATCTATATAAATAAATAGAGGGAGAATTAATTAATTAATTTGAATTGGATTCAAATAATTAATTATTTAATTTGAATGAGATCCAAATTAAAGATTCTGCAGAAAATAAATAGAGAGAAAATTAATTAATTGATTTGAATTGAATTCAAATAATTAATTATTTAATTTGGATGAAATTCAAATCAAAGATTCTACAGAAAATAAATATTTAAATAAGATTTAAATATTGTAAACCATTTAATATGAGATATTATTTGGATAGATATTTATTAATATTGGATATTATTAAATATTTGATTAAAAATATGTGCAGAGGGTTTATCCTAATAGGATTAGAAGTAACTCATCGAGTTCTATAAATAGGGCCCTTGGAAGCCTTCATAGAATACACTCTCTAAGAGCATAATATTTACGATTACTCTAAAAATCTTCCTTAACTAATTCTCCCAATTTTCTTAGAAAAATTCTAAGAAAATTCTTCTTCCCATTCTTTCAAAGAATCGGTTCCCACAAACTAGATCCTTGCCAAAGTCATAGCGAGGAAGATCTCTTGGAAAGGGAAAACTACAAGGAGAAGACTATCGATTTGAGTATTATAGAATGGCAAAGGTATGATGCTTAACCTTTTCTTTATTTTTTTTATTTTTAATTCTTTTAATAAATCAAAGAATGCGATCACACGCTTCTGCCGATGTTCAATTCCCTTCATATTGGATTTAGGGTTATTAAGACAAAAACAAACAAAAATAATCAATAATGCTTATTGAAGTAACACATCAGTAACTCTTTATTAATGATTTAATTAAGGTTAAATAATTACATTTACAATCTATGAGTTTTAGGGCATAAAACCCAACAAACTCCCACTTTAACTAAAACTCTAATGGGTTGTACATAAAGAGAAGTGAGAATGGTAAGTAAGTAAATACAATAAACTAAGACATCCATATACCCATTACACATCTCCATTTTGCCCTAGATTACATAATGTATATATATCACAGACTTAGACTTTCTAGATGACCCTCGAACACTTTAGTCGAGAGAGCCTTTGTCAATGGATCAGTAATGTTATGCTCCGAAGCAATTCTTGTGACCATCCTATCTCCTCGTTGTACAATCTCCCGTATAAGGTGATACTTCCTCTCAATATGCTTTCGTCGTTTGTGGCTGCGTGGCTCTTTATAGTTGGCTACTGCTCCACTATTGTCACAGTATAACATGATGGGCAATTCCATGTTTGGAACGATTTCCAAATCATTTAGGAACTTTTTGAGCCAAACTGCTTCCTTGGCTGCTTCACAAGCAGCTACATACTCAGCCTCAATAGTAGAGTTTGCAATGCATCCTTTCTTGATGCTATGCCATACTACAGCTCCTCCATTTAAGGTGAACACTGAACCTGACGTGGATGTCTTAGAATCCTTGTTAGTTTCAAAATCAGAGTCGGTGTATCCTGTAAGAATCAAGTCTTTAGCTCCATACACCAACTTGTAGTCCCTCGTTCTCCTAAGATACTTGAGGATGTTCTTAACCGCAGTCCAGTGGTTCAACCCTGGATAGGACTGGTACCTACTGACTATTCCCACTACATAATAAATGTTTGGCCTAGTGCATAGCATAGCATACATTAAGCTGCCCACAGTTGAGGCATAGGGAATCCGTCTCATATTCTCAATCTTTTAAGGTGTCTTAAGACACTGTTCCTTAGACAAATGAACCTCGTGCCTGAATGATAATAAACCCTTCTTAGAGTTCTACATCGAATATCAAGCAACAATTTGTCGATATAAGTTGCTTGAGACAAGGCCGGCGTTCTGTTCTTGGGATCCCTAATGATTTGGATCCCAAGTACATATTGCACCTCTCCCAAATCTTTCATTTGGAATTGGGCTACCAGCCAATTTTTAATATCAGTAAGATATCCTACATCATTCCCAATGAGTAGGATGTCGTCCACATAATGTATTAATAAAGCTACTTTACTTTTGATGATTTTCTTGTATACACAAGGCTCATCAACATTTTGTTCAAAACCAAAAGATTTGACCGCATTATCAAACCTAATATTCCAAGATCTGGATGATTGTTTCAACCCATAAATGGATCGATTTAGCTTGCAAACTTTTTGCTCTTGACCTTGGGCTATAAACCCCTCGAGCAGAAACATGAAGATATTCTCTTCTAGATTGCCATTCAGAAAAGCAGTCTTGACAGCCATTTGCCAAATTTCATAGTCATAATATGAGGCTATGGATAAGAGAATTCTTATAGACTTAAGCATGACAACAGGGGAAAAAGCTTCCTCATAGTCAACTCCTTCCCTTTGGGTGTAACTCTTTTCTACAAGTCTAGCTTTGAAGGTCTATACCTTCCAAGCTACATTTCTCTTTCGTTTATAGATCCATTTACACTCTATGGGTTTAACTCCTTCAGGTAGATCTACAAGTTCCCATTCTGAATTGAAGTACATAGACTCCATTTCAAGATTCATGGCTTTGATCCATTGGTCTTTGTCTATATCATTCATTGCTTGTTTATAAAACAATGGATCCTCACCACATCGTCAAGCATGACGACCTGGGTTTCAGTTAAACCCAAGTAACGGTTAGGTTGTGATACAACCCTCCCACTGCGTTGAGGCATTCCCAACGATTGAGAAGGACGAGACTGACCAGAAGTACTGGCTCTTTCATTAACTCATGATGAAGGACAAGTCTCATCAACAACTTTTGTTGACTCTTCAGTAGCTTCATTTAATACCATTTTGCTTCATGGTTTATGATCTCTCATGTGGTCTTCTTCCAAGAATGTAGCGTTTGTTGATACAAACACTTTGTTTTCTTGTGGGTCGAAGAAGAGACCACCTCTCGTTTCCTTAGGGTAACCAACAAATTGGCATAATCTTGAACGAGGTTCCAATTTCTTAGGATTTGTCACTAGCACATGTGCAGGACAACCCCAGATTCTGAAGTAACGCAAACTAGGTTTACGTCTCCTCCATAACTCGAAAGGTGTTTCAAAAACACTCTTTGAGGAAACATTGTTCAAGATATGAACTGCAATCTCTACTACATACCCCCAAAACGAGCTAGGCAATTAAGCATAGCTCATCATAAAACGAACCATGTCTAACAAAGTTCTATTTCTCCTTTCTGATACACTGTTCTATTGAGGTGTATGAGGTGCAGAGAGTTGGGATTGGATTCCATGTTCTATCAAGTAGTCCTGGAATCTTAAATCCATGTACTTTCCACCTCAATCAGATCGAAGTGTTTTAATTGTTTTACTTAACAAGTTTTCAACTTCTGCCTTATACTCCTTGAACTTTTCAATTGCTTCAGACTTATGTTCCATTAGGTATAAGTAACCATACCTCGAATAACATCTATAAAAGAGATGAAGTGTTCGTATCCTCCTCGAGCTTTTACATTCATTGGACCACAGAGATCCGAAGGTATAAGTTCTAAAGGTTTTTTGGCTCTATAACCTTTTCCACTAAAAGGTCTTTTAGTCATTTTACCTTCAAGACAAGATCCACATGGAGGTAATGAATTATCTTCTAACTCATTTAGAAGTTCATTCTCTTACCAATCGAGGTTTATGTGACCTAATCTCAAATGCCAAAGATAAGTATTATTATTACTGGGAGGAATTTTTTTGTCTTTTAGTTTGAGTATTAGCAATTTTAAACATCTCATGATTTAAAAGTGTTTTTGCTTCAGATGGTCTTAACATATATAAGTTGTTTTCTAATTTAGCAGAACAAATACGTACACCATTTTTCAAAATGAATGCTTCATTAACAGAAAAAATAACTGAGTACAATTGTTCAATCAAACAGGAAATAGATACTAAGTTCTTTTTTATTTTAGTAACTATATACAGATTTTTAAAAAATAAAAATCTATTTAAAAAAATAATTTTGCAGCTCCCACTACACGAGCTGAAATGGCATCTCCCCTTCCAAACTTGAGCGTCATTTCACCCTCCTTTCCTTTTCTAGATCTTCTTAGAATCAGAAGATGAGGGAATAGACTTAGTTCCAGAAGATGAACCCTTGTGGAACTTCTTGAAATGGGCAACATTTGCCTCTCCATCGATCGGTCCCTTATTTTTCATAAGAGACTGATAAGTCTGTAACTCATTCAAGAGGGTTGTCATGGTGTAAATAATTTTATTCATAACCGCATTGCTGCGAAATTGAAGGAAGCTCTTCGGAAGAGATTCTAGAATCAAAAACACCTGACTCTGCTCGTCAATGACCGCGTCGATTGATCTTCCTTCATATGTGCATTATAAACGTACTTGAGGGCCTCATGTCGGATCTGTGAGGACATCTGTCCAAACATTTTCTGGAGGGACTCCATGATCTGTGGCGCATTTATCATGGCCTCATGTTTCTTGTTGAGTACATCAAACAAACTCGCCAAGATATAGACTCAGGCCTTGTCATTGGCCTTTGTCCAACGGTCATATGCATCCCTAACAGATTGGGATGCACTACGAGCGATGATAGGAGGACATTCCTCCTTTAAGACAAACTGTAGATCATATATAACCAGAATCATATTTAGGTTAGATTTTCACGTTGGTAGTTTTCACCGGTTAGTTTTTCATTTTTAAGCAGTGCAATGATTGAGGAAGACATGATGAAGTTATAAACAATTAACTGTTTTAGTTATCTTTGCCTTAACCCATTACACAAGCAAACAAAATTGCAAGTAATCCAATCAATTTTGTAAAAAAAAGCAATCAAAGAAACCCTAATAAACTATTGATTTAGTTTTTGCAACGATGCTTCAGAGGTTTAGAGCAATAGCCACCGAAGTGTGATCAGCCACTCCTCTGAAATGAGACAATTTTCAACTAATTCTAATGTCAGAATAACTCATGTTCCTATAGACATTAGCCACCGTTGTTTGGTCAAGGACTCGTTAACTCTTAACTCATCCTTGTAAGTGTAACCCTCCCACTTTCAGATCCCAAAGGTACGCACCAACAAGCTACTGTTAGAAAAGACAATTTTTGGTAATTAACCTAAGTGAACCTATCCTTTTTAGGAGTTCGTTGTGTTTCGAAACCTATGATTAGGCCCTCTAAAGGGATGGTCGCTCCAAGACAACACGCAGATGGATCATAAGAATCTTACGATGCGACCTAGGGTTGGAGACAGAGGGATACCGCTCCCACTTACTATAGACATTTTCCCATTCACCTTGTTATTGAACCATACAAACACTTTCCGAAGGGAGGCCGCTCCTAAGGCGACACGAAGCCGAGTATGGATCTGACGGTGCGAATTATCAAGGACGTAGGAGCAAAACTTGATATAAACATCTTGTTTTGTAATTTTTCTCCCATTAAAATGTCTTACCTTATTTTAAGGTTATTTAACTTAGATAAATTCGAGTAAGTCAATCTATCTAAGTCTATGCCTATTATAACTCTTATAAAAGGTCTTTACACTAATGTTCTAGGTTAATTAAATTATTTAATTAACCTAGTGACAATGTATACTAATAGGTCTTAGGTTAATTCAACACAAGTTCCAATTCAGTTCCCAGTTAGGAGGTGTTTCGTAAACCGTCAACTTAAATACCCCCAATCTTGACAAAACTGAAGTGGTAGAAAGGCCTATTTGTCCTACTTAGTCATATTTTAAAACTATTTTAAACCAAAGTAAGACAAAATTCTAATCTTATTAGAGTTAATATGATATTAGGTCTAAATTAATTTTAAACAATTTAAAACCAATTTCCTAAGATCTTATGTTTGCATGCAATTCTTAATTATAGGTTAACGGTTACTAATCATAAATTTTATAACTATTATGAATTTTAATGATTAGCCCTATAACATGTTTCTATGGTTTAATTAATAAACAATCAAATTCTAATTAATTAACCAATTATGTTACATGCATTTGGTGACATAATATAACAATTATATTAATCTATGGATGTATCATGCTCAATGCAAATTGATTTTTATTTAAAATATAACACTTATATTAAATAAAACCATGAAAATCAATCATACATTAACAAAATATTAATAAATATAATTATTTATATTTATTTAATTAATGTCATACATCATACTTTTCCAATTTTATATATTTAAAATATCAATATAGATTAAATAACTCATGAAATTATTATCATGCATTAAAACCATATAATAAAACATTTATAATATACTAAGATGCATGAACATGCTTAACCTATGGTAGGATTTTAATCTAAATGGCATACTTTATGCAACATTCAATTTACTTTAAAACATACATCACAAACATAATTAAATTAAATAAAGCAAAATTGACTGGCATATTTGGCATATCCTAGAAATTAAAGAAAAAAAATACAATAATTTGAATTTCCAAGTCATACATATCTTGGTCTTCAATTTCTTCTTTGGCCATCAAAATTTAGGGTTTGAAACAACTAAATTCAATTCTTTGATATTTCAACCGCACATGCTTTGATGAAATCTGCCAGATGCTTTGATGACGTACAATAGATGACGCACAGTAGAATTTCCAGAATTGAAAAAATCCAGATTTTCTAGATTACAATATTTCAAGAAAACTAACGATTTTTCAAGAATTTACAGCACTTCTACATCAAAAAGGTTACAAGAAAACCCTAACCCTTGAGGGTTTTACAATTGATCTAATCAAAACTTTAAAATCTAATACCCAAATATGCTTAAACAATAAATTTTGCAAACCTTCACATATCTCATATATGAACAATTAAAACACCCACCATAAAAGTTTTTTTAATTCAAATCAAGAATCCATCATGAGTTCACTTTTTTGACACCTATAAATAGCCCAAAGCTTCTCAATCAAGGGAGGAGAGAAACGAGTTCAAAAGACGAAAGCTCTGCACAAATTCTCCCTCACCATAACCAGCTTCCATTTCAAGCTCTTCTGTGAGAAGAATTCTGAGAAATTTCAGAGTCGTCTCTCAGTGAGTGAGAACCTTCATCCTATGCCATTTATGTAATAGATAGCAACCATCTCAAGCCTCCATGAAGTAAGACATTGCCAGTGGCGGCTTACGTCTTCCATTTCTGTTCTTTTTTAATTTCCATCTTTCTTACTTATACTTTGTTAATAACATTTGAGAGATGGTTTATTTACCTAATATAAGTTTGATTGACAATTACCTTCCACTAATTTTCATATTTAATACTCTAAACCATGTCTAATTGTATGATTGAACGAGTTAAATGTTAGAAGTTAGTTCTTCTTAAGCAATATTAAGTACATTGACATCTTGATTAATGCATATCATTAGCTTGCATAGATTTGTCGAACAAACAAGTTTAAATAAGCACAATTGTCTAGCTTGAGAGAGTAGATGGTTAATCTTTAGCATTTATCAAGACTAAATGAGATTCAAAGATGTAATTCATCTTTTGCCAAAACAAACTTACCATGCGTCTTAGAATGTGGCGTCGAAACATTGAAAGATGGATTCTCAAACCCGAAGTTTGTAGGTATGTTGTCACACCCCAACCCGAACCACCCTTCCGTAGCCCGAGACGGAGCGTGAGGACAGCAGTCATTGACTTCCCTGTTGATTCCCACTGTCAGCTTACCTTATTTCCCTCATTTAAACATTCTTCCTAGGACGGTGATACCGTTATCTCTTGACAAACCTCGACTTCAACCGGCAACGGGAACTGTCATGCTACCTGAAAAATGGAAAATATATAAAAGAATGAGTTAATAGCTCAGTGAGTAACAGTTTTTAAAATAACTTATTTCAACTGTAAAAATGGTCATAATATATAATATCGATTCTATTCATATTAAATCATACTTAAATACCATTGTTAAGTCTTGCATGGTTATTTCAGGGAAAATACTCAAAAATCTTATTCACTTATAATCATTCTCCTTAATTGAGACGAAGCAATGCTTCTACACTTCTCAACATCGAATTCATTTCATATCTTTTCCTTAGTTGAGACGCTAACTCTACTCAACGTCGATTATCCTTAGCTGTGTGGAGTAATCTCAACACATCAGCATCGTATATTCCTCTATGTGCACATAGGTATTATAACCCGGGCTGCCCATATGCCTTCCTTTTATCCTTGAGCATTTAGGTCCCATTTCTATAATCCGGCTACCCATTTGCCTTCCTCTAGTCCTTGAGCTTTGGGTGTCATTTCTAAGATTTAATAAAATACACAATATTAGAAACATCATCTAAGATCTAACAGTATGGTTCTCAATAAAACCATGAAAATCATATATTATCAACAGCATGCTTCTTACTAAACTCATTTCTAATAACCAGCATACTCAAGTGCTTTTTATATATAAACGCATGCTCTATACATTGAAAACTTCATGAATGCATATTCCAAACCAATAATATAAATCACAAAGAACTCATTTATACTCTGAAAAACGTTGGTGTTACTCACCTTATACTTGCTCAAGAATAGTTCCTCTTTCTTCCTTCTATTTCTCTTTCCCGAGCTTCTTGGACGCAGCGTTCTAACTCTGGAATGCAAGGCTTTATATTCCCCTGTCAGCTCGGTTGGACGCAACTCTGCCCTTGAACGCAAGGTGCAGTCTATCTCTTCTTGCTTCTCTTTTAGATGCGTCGACCTCTCTTGGACGCAAGGTCCCACTTGAATGCAAAGTCTATCTTTAGACGCGGCATTCACCTTAAACGTTGAGTTCGTCTTAAACGCAAGGCTGACCCCTTAGATGCAAGACAACTTCTTTAACACAAGATGGCTAAGTTGTCAAGAATATCTTCTCTCTTGGCCACAAACTTCTACTACGGACGCAAGGATCCCTCCTTTCTGCCTTCTCTCTCCCCTTTCTCTCAAGAATTCTCACTTCAGAATCATCAGTCGCTCCTTTTCCCTCAAGGTCCTATTTATAGCTTTGGAATAGAGGGCTTGTCATCCTACTTCTCCTCTCTTTTTTCCACTTGTTTGCCACATGTCACGCTGCATGCTTAACTAACCATGCATTTATCCAAGCATCACCTTGCATGAAACACTCAACATGCCTTCTAACACCTCCTACTTATAAGGTGTTAAATCTATATGAAGCCACCTAGCCTTTATAAGCTTATCTTATGTGTCCAACATATTCCACTATACAAGCTATTCATCCAACATTATGCCCCTATGCATCCATTGAATTTTCTTTTAAGGTTTTAACTTCATTACTTTCTTTCCCTACTCTCCGCCATACTATCTTTTTCTCTACCGCATACTACTAGGCATCAATGTCTCAAACGCACACTACTATGCGTTTGTTCCTTACCGCATAATACCATGCGTGCCTTAACCACATACTATCATGCGTCCATCACTCTTTCCTTATATCCATATCTTAACTACAAAACCCTTCTCTTTAGTGATAAACATCCAACTATGTGGTTTACCCTTAATAACCAAATCCAACTCAAAACCTTCCTCTATGCGTTTGCACTCTTTGCATTTACCTTTATTTCGTTCTGCGTCCATGACCTTCCTCCTATCCTTGAGGTTTCCTTGCTTATTCCTTTATGCGTTCTTGTGCTGTATTCCAAGGTCATGCTTCCAACCTCTTCATTATGTGAGCTATTTTCTCAACGATAAATCTTATCGTAAATCCATCTCCAGCCTCCTTCCTTTAGGCTTACTTCTCAACCTTCTAACTTATCCAATTTAAAATCTTCCTTAATGAAGGTTATGCGTTTATGATAACTTGTAGAAATACAAGTTATTATAGCCTTTTTCTTAGGAAAATAGAGATTAAATAGAGAATCATGCAGCGGTTTATGATGAATTTCATTAATAAATCTTCATGTGCATTCTACGCTTGCATTTTTATGAAGATGTTTATTTTATTACTTTTTGAGCCTAAAACGCATGTTTTAACATAAGAATGCAAACGATGCGTTGACCACTTCTTAACGCAAACTATGAGTTGGCAATCTGTTCTCCATGGACGCATGATCTGAACGGAACACGAACAACCTGTAGATGCATTAACAACTTCTGAACGCAAGACTATGCGTTAGCAACCTATGACGCGTTGACATCCGCCAAAATTCTCCATGATTGCATAATGACCAAAGACGCAAGGCGCGGAAAATCATATCAGAATCTTGAGAGATTGTCGGAAATTGACTTGCATGATCTGTGGCTAAAGCGGTGGATCTTAATTGACCCGAGAATTACGCAATTAGGCGATATAGACGCATGATATCAATTTCGCCGCCAATCAAGCAGATTTGCCATGGATTACGAACGCAGCATCTATAAAAAGGCAGTCCTGCAAGATAAGAAAAGGTTGTTGATTCTCAGAAGAATTCCTAAGTGCCAGTAGAGTTCTCTCCAGACGAAAATCGGAGACGAATAGCTCGAGAGAGAAGAGTCTTCCCTCCGCCTGACCACTTCACAGCAGAACCTCACGCTTCCATTCCGGCGACTCAAGACATTGGCGCCTTTTCCTACTTTCTATCTTGTTTTTCTATCTTGATTTTAGATTTGTGTCAAGACATTGAGCTATCTAAAGTTGTATTCCGTTCATCAATCTATATTTCTTCCATGTCTACTCATTTCTCTACACTTTTCGCTTTTTACTTTGAATCCATGAGTAACTAATCTATCAAGGGTCTAGGGTTGTGTTAGCATCTAAATAAGAACCATAGTGTAACTATTGCTTCTTGTCAATTACAATCTTAATCCGATGCTTATGTCCATCTAGCTAATCAATATAAGTAGTAATAATCAAACTGCTCGAGAGGGTAAGTGATTGTGGAACTCAATTCACAAGGCCAAGAAGTGTTACCTGTCTATAGGAATAACCTTGGTTCTTAACACTCTCCTATGCATTATAGACATATAACGCATAGCGGCTGACAACCGAGAGAAGAGTCGCAAGTATGAATAGACTATCACCATGCGTTTCTAATGTTAGATGTTAACCAACTCAAACCTTGTTTTCATCCATTCACACAATTCAATTAGCTAACTTTGCTGTGTCGTATACCTTTCCATCTTCCACATTTTAGTTTAGTGTACATATTATTGCTTTCTTAGTTAGACGCAAACAAACATCTTCCTCAACTATTTCTGGTTACCACCACAACGCATATAATCCACTTAAATATAGAATCAACATAATCCCTATGTTCGACCTCGGACTCACTGAGAAAACCTACTCCTTTGCTTATACTTGGGTAAAGGATAGGAAAACTTGACAGATCACAAACGCATAGCATTAAGCATAGTAAGACGCATAGTATGATCAACGCATGGTATGTGAAACACATAGTAGTAGCTTAACTTGCACATTGTGTTAGTACAATTTCAATTCACAATTTCATACACAAGTTTTTGACGCCGTTGCCAGGGACTTGAGATTTGTCTTACAACAGTTTACCTTAAATTATCATAGCCTCTTTCCACGATTCTACCTTATGCATTTTATCCTTCTTTTAGATTTCCTTTCAACGTATCACTACTCAACTTTAATCCTTACTCATACGTCCTATTTAAACCAAGCTTACATCTCCTTCTTTGATTTCCTCCTATGCGTTTCACCTTTATCATGCGTTTCCTTTGTCTTGACCATGCGTCCAACATGGTCTTCTACTAGGTATGCGTTCAACTTAATTTATCTCCTAGCTATACTTTTTAACTCTTCCCATCACTTGATGAGATTTCCTTTCTTTCCTTAGATCTTACTTCTAAGCTCAAAGTCATGGTTGCCTGGTTTGTTTATTCTTACATAGTAGAATTCTTAGCTTCAAGAATTACTTTGATTCCATGATCCAGAAATCACTCAACGCAACCTTTCAATCAAATCCTTCTAATTCAAACTTATCTACAGCTTATATTTACCTAATACTTGAGTACAAACCTCTCTTGTCCTACTTCTTTCCTTTATAGGCTCTTCAACACATTGGTTTTAAAAAGTAAGGTGTGACATATGTAAATATACTTAGATATGCTTAAATAACAACTCGTTGCTGCGTTAACTCTATTATATCTCATGGTTCCATCATCATTTTCAATGCATGCTACCTAATTGTAAATGACATTTGACTAACGCTCTCCGCGACCACCTCACCATGTTAAATGTAGGACATTGTATTTATTCTTTACGTATAGATTCATACACATAAAGCTCCTTAAACATAATGCTTGTGTCACACCTCCTCCCGGATTATCCTCCATATCCTGGAAAGAGATGTGAAGACAACAGTTACCGACTACCCTGTCACGTAACCCACTGTCAACCTCACCATCCACATGCTCTTGACAAACCTCGACTTCAATCGGCAACGGGAACTGTAATGCCACCTGAAAATGGAAAACATTTAAAAGAATGAGCTAACGGCTCAGTGAGTAACAGTTATTAGAGAACAATATATTCAAACTATAAAACTAGTAAATCTTGCATAGAATATAACACTTCAGATCATATTAGTTAATGTTCAAACTTCATCATAACATATGCCTATCTGTTTTAGGGTCAATGCTCAAAACTTCACTCATTCCATAATCATTTTCCTTAGTTGAGGCGGAGCGGTGCTCTACGCTTCTCAACGTCGAATTTCCTCAATCACATACTCAAATGCCTTCACACTTCGTCCCTCGGCACTTTCAATCTCTCAAGTGCCTTCACATATAGTCCCTCAGCACTGAGTTTTACTGTCAACCACTGCTCAAGTGCCTTCACTCGTGGTCCTTCAGCACTTGGCTATCATGTTTTGGATTTCCATATGCCTTCACACAGGGTCCCTCAGCATTGGAATCCGTCTCATTCAACTACTCAAATACCTTCTCTCGTGGTCCCTCAGCATTGAGTATCATATAACATATCTCCCATAGGCCTTCACCCGAGGTCCCTCAGCCATGGGTTACTTTAAATTAGTACATATCATATTCTTTAAACTCATCAACACAACATAATCGTTCAATAGCTATACCATGCTATGAGTAACCATTTCTAATGCCCAATTTCAAACTTTAACTATCAAACAGCATACTTGTCATACAAGTGTATTTCCAAATCTTCCATGAAAACATATAACACCATGCTCTTCAGTAATTTTCATGAAAAACATGTATCGACCAATCACCATGCGTTTAAATCTCATAGCGAATACCCAGCATTCTCAAAGTTTTCAAGTAAAACGCATGCTCTTATCTCTATAAACAACATATTCATATACTTTATATATATGAAAACGCATGCTTTATTTCGTTAGAATAATCATATTCATAAAGAACTCATTTATATTTTATAAAACGCAGGTGTTACTCACCTGTACTTAGCCAAAGAATCCTTCTTCCTATGCTCTATTTCCTCTTCCCGAGCTTTCTGAACGCAACGTTCTAACTCTGGAACGCAAGGCTCCAATTTTCTCTGTCAGCTCGGTTGAACGCATCCCTACCCTTCAACTCAAGGTTGGTAACGCAAGGCTGGTTATTTCCGCCTAGTGCATCCCGACTCTTCTTACTTCCCTTTCAGATGCGTCGCCCTCTCTTGGACGCAAGGTCCGTCATGAACGCGTCATCTAACTTTGGACGCCGCGTTCACCTTGGACATTATGTTTGTCCTCAATGCATAGCCGACCCTTTTTAACACCAGACAACTTCTTTAGATAAAATAACTAAGTTGTCAAATACCTTCTTTCTTGGCTGCATACTCCTACAACGGACGTCTTTGCTGCCTTCTCTTTCTCTCCAAATTTCTTCCCTGAGGGTCATCAGTCGCTCCTTTTCCCTCAAAGTTCTATTTATAGGGAGCTTGCCATCCAACTTTTCCTCTCTTTTTGCCACTTGTTTGCCACATGTCACGCTGCATGCTTAATTAACCATGCATTAGTCCAAATGTCACCTTGCATGAGACACTTACCATATCTTTTTAACACCTCCTACTTTAAGGTGTCAAATCTATATGAAGCCACCTAGCCTTTATAAGCTTATCTTAGGCGTCCAACATTTTCCAATGAACAACTTTTATTCAACACAACGCCTTCATGCGTTCATTGAGTTTTCTTTAAGATTTGAGCTTCACTACTGACTTTTCTAACTCTTAGTCAACTATTCTACTCTTCGACATGTAAAGATAACTGTCTTCAACGCATAGGGACCTCAATGTATAACATCCTTACCAACGCATGGTAAACCGAGTACGTTTCTTTCTCCGCCAACGCGGCGACTACTTTAGTTCACTACCATTCGTGATCACCCTCAACGCATAGCCGCAGTATTATAAACCAGTGCTTACACAATGCTACTCGGCGTTAATGACAAATGCTCAATACTGTGTTTGTATCTCATCGCATCATACCATGCGTCCAACTTCTTCCTTATGTTCATAACAACTCCTTCTCAAGCTCTTTCTCTACGCGTTGGTCCTATCGCGTTTACCTTCATCCTGCGTTCAATGACCATCTTCCTATCCTTGAACTTAGACTACTTCTCTTAAGGATAGATTAGCATGCGTCCACCACATGCACCAATTTTTATGTTTACTTCACAACCTTCTTCAACACTTCGCAACTTTATTTCTTTCTTGCATATTCGCTTCACTTCTTTCCATTCTCGGTTTACTTCCATGCGTCCACCCTTACTATGCGCTACCTAGCCCTGACCATGCGTCCAACATGGTATTTTACCTCTTTTCTTCATAAATTCTTCAACGCATAGTTTATTAAAAAGTAGGGTGTGACAGCTTGTACAGACACCGCATAGAATATGTATTTAGTCTCAATGCCTAATTTATCACAAATCCTTACTTTCAACCCTAGACTCACCAGGAAACCTATATAAGCTTATACTTGGGTTTTTATGGAAAAACTTGCTGACTAATGAATATATTTGAGTAATTCTCGACACATACTTTGTAACAAAATAATAACATCTAAAGAAAAAAATAGGCAACAATAGCATTCATCATTTCTTTAAGTGTTTTATTTTTACGTTCAACTATACCATTTTGTTCTAGTGAATGGGGTGCAGTGATTTCATGAATGATGTCATGTGATTCAAAAAATTCCTTAAGAGATTTATCATTATATTCACCACATTTACCTCAACTTAACCTTTCAATCTTTTTGTCTAATTGATTTTCTACTTCTGCTTTATATTTCAAAAACATACTACTGACTTCATCCTTTGTTTTTAAAAGATAAAATTTTAATGTATTTGGAAAAATCATCAACAAAGAATATGTATAATAATTTTTATCCCCTCTACTTGTGGTGTTTTTTAAATCAACCAAATCAAAATGAACCATTTCAAGTAATTTTGTGCTCCTAGCAGTGACAAATTTTAAATGATTTTTTAGTAAACTTTGCTTCAACACAAATAGGGCATTTACCATTTTCATGTGATTCAGATGCATTAATAAAAGTTAACTCGTTAAGGTTTTTAATTGATGCAACATTCACATGTCGTAATCTACCATGCCATATATCAATAGATTCAACGATATAAGCAGAATTAGAAACATTTTCATTCATCTTAGAAGCAAAATAATGACATTCAAAACAAAGAGACCATCAGCTAAGTACCACGTACCAACAAAGTCACTATTTTTTGTGAGGATAACCTTTTCAACTTCTAGTACAATTTTAAGCCCAACTTGTTTCATAAACTTCCAAAAACTAGGTTCCTACATAACGAAAGTACATACAAAACATCACTCAAAGATAAAATTTTTCTAAGAGTTTGTTTCAAGAGAACCTTCCATTTTCCAAGAACTCTTGTCATGGCAGAGTTATCCATGAATACACACTCTCCGTCGACAGTATCTTGGAAGTCATGAAAGAGTTCCCGACTTGAGCAAAAGTGTCTCAATGCTCTGGTGTCGAGAATCCAGTCAGTTTTGTTTTCCACCAGGTTGGCCTCCACAACTACAGTAGCAATGATGTCATTTTACTTTGCAAGATTGGCATATGGGGTAGGTCATTGAACCAAACTTCCTTTCCTTTGGTTACACTCGTAAGATTTGTGCCCTTGTTTTCCACAAACATAGCAGATGAGCTTTTTCTTTTCGATTTTTCGGCCAGTAGCCTTGTGATGTCCCTTCATTTGTGCAAAATTGTTTTTAACAAACTACTTGTTATTATTTTTAAATCGGTCTTTGTCAATAGCAGACGACTCAACCAAGTTATCATTAACTGAATTTAACGATTCAAAAATAAGCTTATCTTTTTTCTATTAGCTTCTTCAGTACGCATGTGATTGATGAGCTCCTAGAGGGTTAGATCCTTTTTATACTTCAAATGGTTACGGTAGTCACTCCAAGAAGGTGGGAATTTCGTGAGCTGTTGGTTTGCTTGAAGAATCTCACACATCTTCATAACTTTAGCCAACACATTTGCTACCAGATTCTTGTACTCGTGAAACCTGGTCCATAATCGCTTGTCATCCATCATCCAGAACTGTAGTTATTTGCTAACAATGTATTTTTTTTTTCTACCCGCATCATCTCCTCCATACCTGGATTCCAAAGTGTCTCAAGTTATCTTTGCTGATTTTTGCACCATGAACAAATCAAATAACGAATCATTCATGTGGTTGAGAAGATGACAATGTATTGTTTTGTTATCTTTCTCATACTTGACTGAATCGGCTACATGATCAAACTTGCACCAACTAGCTTATGTTGGATCTGCAACCTTGGATCTATCTAGATCTACAACTTTGGAACTGTCTGAATCGATAATCACATCATCCTTACCTTTATCAGATTTGGTGGAGGTGAGGATATAATCGATCTCTAGTTACTCGAAGACAATCATATGAGCTTATGAGACCAGTGTCGATAGTTTGATCCGTCCAGTGGCTCCAATTTAGACAGATCAGGAAGGATCGTATCGTTTCTAATAGACATTTGGAAGAAAAGGGATAAAAGAAATATATTTTTTCTTTCAAATTCTTGCAATCAAATGTCATGTTGTTGTGCTATGGAAGAACCACTACATTGAAAGCAAAATTCAGCACGACCACGGTGCTAAATTGCGAATGTCAATTGCTCCCCAAGGTTAACACAATTTTCCAACTCAAGCGTTCACTCGCTAGATGAATGAATGGAACCATCGGAAACTATGCTCATAAACGTGTCAAAAGAAAATAGAGGAAGAAAATCTGGTAGAAAAAATGTTTGTATATTTTTCTGAAAAACTTATTGTATATGAAGAAGAAAAAGGAGCGGTGGATCAAAATGGGAAAAAATTTAATTAGATCCAATAAATATGGACCTTAACTTAATATAAACGTTTTAATTAAAAAAAATGATAAAATTTTAAAATAGAAAGGTAGTAAAAATTAGAACATGGTTACCTGAACCCATTAGGACAAGCGGCAGCGTGCTTGTAGAGAAAGTTTCTATTTCCACCACATCTACAAGTTAGAAGCCCCTTTAGCAAGCCTTCATATTTATACCCTTTTGGCATTGCTAAAACTTCCAATGTGAGACAACTCCTTTCCCATTTGCCCATGTTTTGCTATGGGTCTTGGCCTACGTAATTCCCAACAAATAGTCAATAGACTTAAACATATCATTAATACAATAATCCATAAAACCTTTGTAAGACTTGAAGGAGTTAGCAACATAAAAGCGGAAGTAATTCGGATCTAAAGCACTCTAATTACATCAATTTTGAAGATTAAACATGCTTGTTCTAAAACCAAAAAACAGAGATAGTAATACTTACTTGTTGTAGCTCAAAATTGAATCCAATTCCTTCAAGGATTTTGATCAGGAACACTTCGTGGACCACCACAAGTATCTTTCTTGTTATTCTCTAGACTTAGAACGGATTGTGGGATCCAAATTAAGTTGAATTTGGAGCAAAAATGTGAAGAACACACTATTTTAGAGAGTTTGAAGTAAATGAGAATTTTCAGTAAAATTCTACATGAAACATTAACCATTTCCTTAATTTCTTTCTTCTATTTAAAGAAAACACCATGTAGATCTAATTAACCATGGTTTTGAAACCAAATTTGGTGATTAAGAAAATCAAATAGGAGGTGAAAAAAGAAGGAGAAAGACCATGCATGAGTCCCACATCCTACTTCCATGCACTTGGTGGAAATTTCCAATTTCACAAATTGATTTTAAATTTCCAATTTTAAAATTAATTTCCAAAAATTAATTTTAAATAAAATTAATTTAATATATAATTAATTCCAATATTAATTAATTATATTATATTATATTATATTAATATTTAATATTAAATTAATTATTTTTCCACTTTTCCTGGAAATATTCAATCCGATGAATCTCTATTCATCTAAAAGATATTTAAATCACATTTAAATATTTCTAACTCTCTAATTTCGTCTACTTCACAATTAAATGAACAAACCATAAATTCACTTCTTTGGAGAATTCAAATGTTTCAAATTCATTCAACATATTGTTCTAAGGTTTAGTCCATGAGCTAACAAGGAAACCTAATGGACCTATAGATCATGAGCTCCAACGATTCAAAATTAACTGGCTAAACTCTTTAACCTAGTTAATTAAAATTCGTTAACTACTGGGACAGTCCACTAAAGCCCAGTAGCTGCACTCTCCTCACTGTAGATATATTTCTGTCCACTTGATATAACCATAATAAGTAAGTTGATCCTTCACAAGTTGTTCGTATTTACAGTTGGGTCAAAATTATCGTTTTACTCATGTAATTACATCTCGTTCCTTAAGTCCCATCGATCCTCTAATGAACAATTAGTTTGTGCTCCAACCACCAATCCTAGTCTCTCTCGAGTCACTGAGAGGGTGGGGCCTCTTGTTCAAGACCCAAAGTCAACACTTAAGGGAACAACGTCTTTACTAAGATAGGAGCGAATTCCATCTTGCAGGACTATGTCTCCACTATCTGTCTGATCTTATCCCTAAAATAGGAGGCATATTGAGTCAGCGAACTCAAGCCACTCTCACCCATGCAAATTAAAGGATAATTTCAAACAAGCAGGAATTCATAGTTAGCTCAAGATTAAGATCGAGTTACCTAGGTCATCAGGTTTGAAATAATCAGTTTTAATAGTAAACGTTGTTATAAAGTAAAAATGATTATTTCATGGTCCGGTCTTATGCAAACACATTACATTGGATGCCAGTACTCTCATGTCTTCTACATGAACAATATAGGATCACATCTTTGTATCAAATACAAAATAGGCTGCATCCATAGTGTCCCTAGGATAAGGTACCCAACCTTATCCCTATACTATAGACCCTTTTGCTATTACCCAAACTTGATCCACTTTTATGTCTACACATAAAGTCTAAGTATTCAATCTATAGCCAAGGATTCTTAGTTTATTGGATTTAATAAATGCAATTCCTATATTCAATAACAACTTTACTGAATAAATCTCAATAACAACTTTATTGAGAATAAGTTCCAAAATTTACAAACTACAAGTTTTTAGGACATGAAACGCAACAAGACTTAATGAAGTAATTAAGAAAATTAACGCCCTCAAACACCTTTGTCTCTTGAATTTCAAATCTTGTCTTTACTTTGTTTTCTTTAGTTTAAAATACAAATCATTCATCTAGTTTCCATCTCTTAGGTAAAATCAAAACTATTCTAGAATAGCTAAACATAATTTCAGCATTTGGTCTCCTTGAGAACAATACTTTGTCTCTTGACTATTTTACTATATTACACTTGATACGTGCACTTACGTTAGACCAAGTTTTGGCGGCCACCCCCCCCCCCCCCGGTCGCCTGAAAATTTGATATGTGATTAAAGGAAAACAAACAATTCCATATGGATTCAACCCATCCTGCTAACATTACTAATTTAGTTAGCTCTAACATAGAAATTTATTTGATTATGGAGGCCGCAACAACCTTATACACATCACCCATAACCTCACTTGTCATAACATAACCAAATTCCTTCTTCATCTCACAAACCCTTCAACTCAAAATAAATAATTTGCGCACCTCACACTTGAAGAAAAGTTGAGAGTGAGAGCTGACAATGAAATTAGAGAGAGCTTACGAGATTAGAGATGGAGAGAGCACAAGAGACAAATAGATCTTGAACGATCAGCGAGAACAAGAAATGTTTAGATACAAGAGAGATTCAATATCAGTGACAAAGAAAGCTTGAGAAAAATTGGGAAAGTTGACAGACGAGACAAAAGTTGAAAACATTGAGAGACAAGAGAAAGAAATTGAAAGTTTTAGTCTAAGGGAAATAGGCATGAAGACCAAAAAGTAGAAACCCTAACTTATATATATATATATATATATATATATATATAGACCAAAAATTTTGGTTCAGTTCAGGTTAAACCGGCCAAAAGAATTTCCAACCCATGAACCGAACTGAATGTAACCTTATTGATGACACGGTTTGGGTTGGGTAGTCCGAGTTGCACAAAGTTCCTTCACCTTTAACTGATGACAATCTGACCTTAAATCAATCTTTGAAAAGACTGAGGCTCCTTGTAACTAATCAAACAAGTCATCAATACGAGGTAAAGGATATTTATTGCGTATTGTTACCTTATTCAACTGACAGTGATCAATACATAACCTCAAAGTCTCATCTTTCTTCTTTTCAAACAACACTGGTGCACCCCATGGGGATACACTCGGTCTGATATAGTCCTTGTCTACAAACTCTTGCAACTGCACCTTAAGTTCCTTCAACTCTATAGGTGCCATACGGTATGGAGCTTGAGAAATAGGAGTTGTACCTAGAACTATATCAATAATAAACTCCACCTCTCGATCAGGTGGTAACCCTGATAACTCCTCAAGAAACACATCCATATACTCCCACATCACTGGAACATCCTTCGACTTCAACTTGATCGGCTTAACTTCCACCACATGAGCTATGAAAGCTTCACAACCTTTGCTCATCATCTTCCTTACCTTAACTGCAGACACTAAGCAAGTAGGAGGATCTTCCTCCTTCCCTTAAACACAGCCTCAGCTACTCCTAGGTTTTGAAATACAACTTCCTTCCTGAAACAATCCATGGTGGCATGATATTTGGATAGAAAATCCATTCCTAATATTGCATCAAACTCCCTCAACTCTAAGGGTAACAAGTCTATCATCATAACTACATTATCAATCACAACCTCACAACGCTGATGCACCTGGTCAATAATCACAGCACTACCAACAGCAGTATGAACTAGCAATGCATCAATCAAAGGCTCTAACCTCCTAATCACATGCACAACAAAAATACTCGAAATAGAAGAATGTGTAGCCCCAAAATCTATCAATACATAAGTAATAAGATGACAAATAGATCGTAAGCCTCGCATTTGATTTTGTGAGAAGGCAAGATAAGAAGAGATCAAGAGATAGGCGTTTGGTAGGATTGTTGGTTGAAATGTGTGTGGGGGCAGAAAAAATGGCTAAGTAACAGCTATACGGTGGTGGCGTTATGCCTTGACGGAGGTAGTTTTGGCGTAGGCGCAGAGATGAGGGAAGGCTATTAGGCAATAAGGCCATGAGGCGTTGAGGTCATGAGGCGTGGAGAGCCACTCTGCGTCGAAGGTTATTATGCGATGAACGCAAGGAAGGCCACAAGGCGTTGAAAGTTGAAGGCCACGAGGCGTCGAGAATCAATCTGCGATGAAGGTCACTATGCGGTGAACGCTACCATGCGTTGAATAAGGGTATGCGTTGGTGCATAGAAGGTTGGCTGAAAGAACAATGTGTTCGTCAGCTATCCGGCGAGGGAGTTGGGAAATTGTAACAATACAAAACCGAGGCTGTGCGTTGCTGAAGCCAAGTATAGAAGGTATGCGTTAATTAGATTATTATATAGAGACGAAGTGGAGTTTAAGTCGGTGGTATATATATAAAGTGGACCGAGAATTCAATTGTTTTGATCACATTTCAGAGCTCGAGTTGATTCCATTTCGAAGCTAAACAACGAAGGGAGGTAGAAGAAGGTGTTCATGTTGATTTGGAGTGGAATTCTCGTCGTTTTCGTGGAGGAAACTTGAGCTGGAGCCAAGGACTCAGCTGGTGTTACTTAATTAAAAGTAACATTCAATTTTAGGGGAAGAACGAACTAAGGAAACGGTGGTTGGAGCCGAAATTCTAAGGTTAGTAAGATTAACTCGATTTTTAGCAAGTTTCATGAAGAGTAGTTGAGCTAAAATTGAGTAAATGTGTGTTAAACTCTAGGTAGAAGAGGTCGGAGCTGAATTGCCGGATGATTAGGAGCAATTCGAAGTTATTAAAGGATATATCTTAAACGAAGAGGACATTCTCTATGAGACTTTGAGGTAAGATGAAGGACTTATGTCTTTATAAGTTTGTAGAAGGAAGTAAGTTCTGAAATTGGCCAGAATGCGATGTTTAGCAGGTTAAAGAAAGAAGAGGAAGGAAAGAAGAAAAGCTGTTCTGCTAGCGGAAGTATCGCTGAGAGAGCGAGAGACTGGGCAGCGAAGCTAGTGTCGCTGATAACGCAAGAGGGACTTTGCGTCTCACAATGCTCGCTGAAGTCTCACTGGGTGTCGCTCCTCAGGTAATCTCGCTAGTATTGTTCAACCCGGTATCGCTGGTGCAGTATAATGTAGTGTAGTTCCGTTGGTAATTTCACCACAGAATGTGGAGTAGCGATATGTGTGAGTGTTTTGAGGAAAAGAGAGTTTGGAGATGGAACGAGCATAGGATTTAATTATGTATATTTAATGAGTTTAAAGAAAAAGAAGTCTAAGGAAAACTTAACGTGGAAAATGTGTATTTTTAGGCCAGGAAGAGCTCGGAAAGGCATATAATCCACTTAGAGCCGAGACAAGTTGTGAGTGACTTTCTATCATATCTTGTGGTTACTTTTAGCATAATTATTTGGATTTGGATGAGTAGGAAGTTATGGTACGATGTAGTAATTGAAGTGATTAAGTTGTGTTGGTAAAATTAAAGGAAACTAGATATAGTATCTAAATGTTATCATGGCTGAGGGACCTTAAGGTGAAGGCCTAAGTTAATATGTAATGTGATACTCAGTGCTGAGGGACCATGCGTGAAGGCACTTGAGTAGTTAAGTGGAATGGATTTCGGAGCTGAGGGACCTTGGGTGAAAGCATGTAGAAATCCATCATATGTTAGCTCGTGCTGAGGGACCATGAGTGAAGGCACTTGACCGGAGATTTGATTGGTTACCAGTGCTGAGGGACCTCGTGTGAAAGCACATGGTGATATTGATGTAGTTGAACTCAGTGTTGAGGGACGGAACATGAAGGCACTTGATAATATGTAAATCCGAGGAACATAATGTTTAGGCATTTATATGTGATTAGAAATGAGAATTTGTACTGGAATGTGAAGGAGTTGAGTTGTGCTTCGTCACAGCGAGGGTTAGATAATTTGCCATGGAATTATATGGATGTTAGTATGGATGTGCACTATAGTATAAGAGATTTAGAGATTTCTGATATGCGATTTGTAGTGGTTACTATGGTTTATACTAGCTCATGATTGTTAGTAATGTCTGAATGAATTTAGTCACTCACTGGGCTTTAGGCTCATTCAATTTGTTTATACTAGCGTGTCCGGGACGCCTAGCCTACAGAAGATCCTCGTCTGGGCCTACTTCGAAGCAGACCTCTGGGATAGTTGTAAATACTCAGTTTATGTCCATGTTTTGTAATGTACATGTTCCATGGGAGTGCTGGAAGGATAGTTCTGTATTACATATATATATATAGAATACTTGACGTTAGGTTGTTATATTATCGCATGGCTTAATAGTAAAGGTGTTTCTATTTGAGATTAAGCTGGCAATTAGTTTAATTAAGAAGATATTTATATGGTTTATGCTTTTAATATGGACTAGAGAGAGTACGGTTTCACACTCACTCCTAGGGATAAGGAGAATCTGGGAGGGGGTGTGACATAGATAATGTACCGGTAACCACATCTAGTGCCTTTTTTGCCTCTTGCTATGTCTTTGCAAACACCTTGCCTTGTTGTCAAGGTCTTCCCACTTGACCTCTCTGTCTGACACTCGCACTACCTTCAACATCCGTAGCCTCAGGTCTTGGTTGATTCACTGCCTGTGACACTATTCGTTGCTCAACTTCGCTTCCCATCACCAACTGTGGACAATTTGAAATGCCCTGTCTGCCTATAGTTGTTGTAGATTTAAACCACTAAAGCACTGACTGCAATGCTACTTACCAGATCCACCATACAAGGGTTTTCTAGCTGAACTGGCAATGACTCACTAGGTTGCCCAACCTGAGATCCTCCAGTTGTATCAGTCATCTGGCCAAATCTTCTTTGGCCCTACCTTTGCATACTACCCCTAGATCTTGAGAATGATGGTCCATTGAAGCGGGGTTTGAAACTTCCTCTTCTAGATACACCTGGAACAAATCGTCTGGGTTCTCTTTGGCCTATCTGTTCACGTGACACCCCAGATGGATGTCATGTTCTTCCTCCTCTAGAAGTCTCTTTCTTTGTCTTTTCATCTGTTAAACTCTTTTCCACTCTCATTGCTGCCTCAACTAACTTTGACAAGTTAGTCCATTATGCACTCGCTGTCATGGGAGTATGTATCTCTTTCCTAAGTCCTTCCTCAAAATATTTGCATCTATCAATTTCATCAACTATGATAGTCATGGCATACTTAACTAACTCAGTATACCTTTTCTCATATTCAACAACCGTCATCGAGCCTTGTACCAATCTCAAGAACCCATTTCTCTTTGCGTCACAAAAAGACCGAGGATAGTACTTCTCTTGGAATGCTTTCTTAAAATCATCTCATGTTAACATTTCTATGTCGTCCCTCCTGTACTCATATAATCTCCACCAATCCTCTACTCCTTTTTGGAGCAGAAACGTAACTAACTCAAGTTTCCTGTCCTCAAGACAATGCATAACCATGAAGCATTTCTCGATCAAGTTCAACCATGCTTCAGCATCGGTGGGATCGGTGGTACCCTCAAAAGTCATGGCACCCAGTGCCTTAAACTTCTTGATCTCAAACTTCTTCTCGAATCAGCTTGTACTACTCCTACACTAGTAGCCAACCTCTCGGCTATCCTAGTGAAAATTTGTTCCTCTTCATTCCTTCCTGCCTAAGGGTTACTGGATTCCCCCTCAAAAGCATCTCTTAAGTCTTTAGTAGCTTCGAAGTTTCAGCCTCTGCTTGTCTACCTCATCTGTTCCTTCGAGGCATGATTCTTATAATATATCACGACATTAATATTTCATAAACTCAACATGCCCTAACGATAATGCATGACCTAATTCCCAAAACCTTAGGCTCTGATACCAACTTGTAACACTCCAACCCAAGTTACCTTCTAATCTAGGTAAAGATGTGAGGATAGCAAGTATCAACCCTTTTACGACACTTATTGTCTAACCTGTTTCCTTCCTTAAGGAACTTGTTAACCTAATAGACAATTGGAGTAAAACTATATTTGTGCATCTCACCCTTCTTTGCCTTACAATTCAATTACCACAAGCTTAATACATACATTCAACCAAAATTATTTACAACACCTCAAAGTTTAAGTTTACGACCTTCTAAACCCTAGTCTATATGTACATGACATTCTCAGAGTTCATTTCATACAAAGGAACTAGACAACTCAGGAACTTGTAGCTGAAGCAGACAAAGTGGAGTAGGCTAAGTACCAGGAACTCACTGGCTACCTGAAGAATAAGAGAAAAAAGGAAAACTGTTAGCTGATTTGCCCAGTGGGTGACAATTAGCACTTAAGTAACTTAACATATAATTTACTAGAAACTTTCACTAAGTAAAAACATGGAGAAATCAAGATCAATGATCATGGTACTATAGCTAAAAAGCTTATAGAAGAACATAGTTTACATAACATATCAGCAACGTACTCTCTTGCATCCACTTATCCTTAGTTGAGGTAGCGTAAACTAGATACACTCAACATCAATTTCCTCCCATGTGCACATAGTAAATGCCCCCAAAAGGCTAGCACTCCAACACATGACCCAAAGCCTCCTTGTTTGTCGAAGTGGGTCCCAAAGACCATGCAATTCATGTTTCCCAAATGCCTTCTCATTGTCCTTCAATATTGGGTTCTCAAAATGTTCTTTAATGCCTTCTCATTGTCCTTGGGCTTTGACTTTCTTAATATCTAGGCTGCCCAAGTACCTTCTCCTTATCCTTCAGTACTGGGTCCCAAGCATAACAGTTCTAGGGTTGGCCAAACACCTTCTCTTTTGTCCTTCAGTATCGGGTCCCTTTCATATATTGCTTAGGTACAATCATGTTTAAAACTAATACTTTACTAACAAACATTTATCATAGGTAGCATAGGCAAACAATGCACATTTGAACTAAGCAAACATATTCATCAACTTCTTAGAATCATATGAAAAGCATGCTTAATAGAGCTTATAAATCATCATAGAAAATCATGTGTTTAACATGCCATTATTTGGGAAATCTTTTAAAAGAAACATTTACAGTCACTCACTCCTTTGATTGGATCCCTAATGGTTTGTAGACCTTCCACAATTTTTCTTGTCCTGAAAATAAAATTCATTTCCTTCGTTAGACTTCTCTTTAAGTCTTTACTCACATCTTAAGCTTTTTATGTCTTAAAGACTAAATTCACATTTGAAATAGTTCACCCGCACCAATCAAGTTAAGTAATTTCCTAAGTAGAATGTGTTGCAACTAGAAGTGCAATTTGACCAAACATTCACCCACTGCCTAGTAGATTACGCCTACGACACTGCCTTGTGCGGAAACTCCTGCACACTCGCATAGCCACACACTCGCAGACACCACTACGGTGCGGCAACTACCGCACAGCCTCATTGCCTCATAGGCACGCACTCACTGGGCGCCGACCACACACACACCTGACGTCGATCTCCCGCGGGTCCACTGGGCGTCGATCTTGCACATGGGCTGGGCATCCAACTACTCGACGTCCAATGTCAGCCTCCTTCAGCCATACACGCCACTGCCCTGCCAATGCCTGCCTACACTGCCTGCCACACGTGCATCTCAACCTGCTCGCCTAGGCATGCAAAATTTCCAAAATAACCTCTAAACACCCTTTGATTGCGCTTGCCACTAATAGCCTCTTTACCCCTGCTTTCTTTAACCTCTAGCTGGCAGTCACCTAATAGCTCCAACAACTCACCCTACACTTTCAGCCATCAAAATTAACCCCTCTAACCATTTTTAATGTTAATTTCTTCCACAAACCTTAAAATTATATTCTTAACTTACCACAAAATTTAGCCTTCAAATACTTTCTCAATAGCTCGAAATCAACAAATTTTTTGTCTTTGCTCAAGAACACCCGAGAGCATGAACATCCTTTAATTTTCCTCAAGTTTCAAGCCCTTGTCGTTGCAATTCCTCTCCAGCAGCCCTCACTATTCAAATGCACTGATTTAAAAGGTTTTGTTCGGAAAATCTCTCCTTCAGCAGAGTGATTTGCGAAAGTTGATTTCCTCTTTTTACTTCCTATTTATACTCATAGCCGAGAGCTTCATGCAACATCTTAACACGCCACCTCCTGCTTCCAAATTTGCCACTTTAAACTTCAACTTGCCACATAATTGTTCTTGATTAAATAAATAAGCATAATTATCAAAATTAGAAAAGAGACTTGGATGCCTACCTCTTGATCTATCTTCTAATGCCTAGCACACCAACACTTAGAGGTTCTTGGCTTTACCTCAACACCTCTATGTCTTGGATTCTCAACGCCTACTCCTCTTAACCCTTTCAAAGCCTACCGAGCATAGGCTTCCTCTACGCATGTTTCCTCCTCTCAATGCCCAACTTCTCATGGCTTTGACAAAACTTATCACCTAGACAAGCATCACTACAACACTTAGCTATCCTTTACAAAGCTCAACGCCTACTCTTTCAAGCCAAAGCCACACCTTGTCGTCCAAGACACTTCCTTCTCTTCACACCTAGCTACCCCTTTCCTCGCATCCATGGCCTTGGATAAGAAATTTTGACTAAGTCTACAAACATTAAGCCAACTACAATACTTAGCATGACTAAGAACAAGTTAAGAGCTTACAATTTATCCCAACAAAAAAGACTAGGATGAAACCTAGGTCGAATTTACCTATGAATATGTACATTATAGCTCCCTTTGAGGTATCTAAAACTTTTTATTTCATCTTTATTTTAGAGTTCTCCATTTCTTATTTTGTCATTGAATCCCCTTTTATTTGTCTTACAAGTTTTCTCTTCTCCAAATTACATAATCTTATTGTCATGTAGAGATAGACACATTTTCTCTTATCTTGTGGCTTCAATAGACTTCATTAGATAATCTATGTATTTACCTTTCAAGAAATTACATTTTGTGATAATACTTGGGAAAACTCATCAAAACATTAAAGAGACTTTTTAATATATATATAATAGTGAATGTCAAAATTAGGTTACATGCATTACAACTAACCTCATGAAACAACTCGCCTGATTCTACGATATTTAAGTGACAAAAATAACTCATAAAATATTAAATTTAAATAAGATTAAAATCATAGTTTCTTCTTTTATCAAAGTCATATCTCTTCTTTGTCCCATTAGTGTAACCATGATGGTTAATATTGATATATGCTTTGGTCATCTCTCAACAATTATTTTGGCTCATCCAACTGAGTCATTATCCTTTAATAAATTAGTCGTTTTCCACAATTTCATATCTCCATTATCAAAAGCCAGATGATAGAACAAAGACAGGCTGGATTACTTTGAAACTTGTCAGTCAAGTCATTAGCAGAAAGCTAATCATATGCCAAGAAAACACAACTGCATTAACAAATATGAATGATGAAAATGAAACTAAACAACAAATCTTCTGATTTAAGGGACAAAAATAAACCAATACACAAATTGAAGGAAAGAGAGTAACAATAAATAATACAACAAATTTACACAAATTTTACAGAAACTATCAAGAGAACCAACAAAGCCCTCTCTCTCTTGTTCCTGGGAGTCCAGACAATTTCAGACAGCTCTCTCCTGCCAATTTAGCAGCAACCTCAAAACATCACAACACCCAAGCAAACATGGAAAGAAAGAAGGCATACAAAACAAATCCAACTCCCACCCACCAATCCTGTTTATAAGACTATCCAAATTGGAGAAATAAGATTTAAATTTTTCAACAAATGGAACAAGAAAAAAAGAAGAGAAGAAAACATTGTATCATTCATAAATAAAGAACCCTCGCTTATTGTGTCTGCAGTTTTGTGTTCATCATCAAATTGAAATGGGAGATTTTATCAAGTTTTTGCAGTTCCATCAATCAGAGACGGGTTTGGTCTTGGATCTGTACAACAAGATCTTCTTCTTCTTGGAGCTCAAATTGTCAATTGTGAGCACAATTTTACCAGCTTCACCAACCCTGTAGCTGTTGGAGATCACTGGTTCATCAGCTGGCCCAAGCTTCGTTGTCTTTTGTACAATCACAGTGTAGCCACCCTCAGCACTCGGCAAGAACTCTGCCCCATAGCTAACATCCCATCCTACAACTCTCAATTCCCAAACCAGAAGGCTTGGCTGCAAAAACAGGTGGATCTTATTTTAGAATCAAATTAAATTAAAAAAAAAAAAAAAGAAAAAAAAAAAAAAAAAAGAAAAAAAAAAAGAACTTTACGAGACAAAAGATAAACTCAAGTCGTCCTCCTACCTCGGAAATTGGGAATTCAACAGTATGCTTGGTTGCCGCCTTTATGGCAACTTCAGTAACAGGGTCTTCAATGGAGAATTCTTGCTCGCCTTCCCTGCTTAATCCACCATACTGAACTGGTACTTGTTCAGGAGCAACGTATCTGAGAGAGGAACACACGAAACCAAAGTACAGGCCAAGGTTAAATGAGATTGAAACATTCGTTGCAATTGAAAATAAGCTTGAAATGTCATTAATGGCGGAAAAATTAAAATCAAAAGTTGTAACTATTACACCCACTTGAATAGGGTCTCAGCAGTCTTGGATGGTCCGGCGAACACAAACTTGCTCTTCGTTCTCTGAGTGAAAAAGGGGCTGATCATCCTGTTCACGGCCAAGTACCACCATGGAACGTTGATGAACACCTTCAGAGGAATTAAATCCATCGTAAGATCAAACAATTTCTTTAAAAAAAATTGTTATGGAGGGGAAAGAAAAATGGATTGAAGATGGCGATACCTGTTTGGCAGCGAATTCAGGATAATTGTCTTGGAATAGTTGCAGAGCTCGCCTGGTGGCGTTTCTGAGCTCCCACTTGGTGAGTCCAGGCGAGTTTTTGAGGTCGTTGACTTGAACAATGGTGGAGATGCCATTGGGGCTGAAGTCGAGCTTTCTGATGCTCTTCTCCAGAAACTGAATCCTCCATCGGAGGAATTTGAGGCTCTTTTCGTCGTCGGAGAAGGTGATCTGATACAAGTCCTTGTTCTCGAACTCACCGAACACGTTGTAACAGACTGGGTGGCCTTCCCTGTCGAGGCCATGGGAGAACACCACTTTGTCCCACTGGTTCCCCAAGTCCTCGTCCAGTAGAGCCTCGATGCCGAATTGTTTTCGCCAACGAACCGTGTTCTTGATCATCGTGAAAGCATCCTTCACCTTGAAGTCTCTGGCTCGGAGGAATTTCAACAGGATCACATCGCTCCTTTCGTCGCCAAGGAGAGGAATTCCCCAGATGAACACCTCCTCTGGTGGAGGTGGCGGCACAGGTTCCGCCGCTTCTACTACGGCCTCAGCCTCCGCCTCTTCCTTGGGCAGGGCTGTTTCCTCCGGCTGCGGGGCCGAGACGGAAACTACAGTTTCCTCGATCGCTTCCACCGTCTTGGCATCATCCTCGTCGATAACTGCCACTTTCTCCACCACCGTCGATGGCTCTGCCGCCTTCTCTTCGGGTTTTGGAGCCAGCGAAGTCTCGGGCGCAGGAGTAGGAGTGATGGTGTCTTCCACCTTCACCGTCACAGTCTCTGGTTCAGGTTCGGGTTTGGGAGGCTCTTCGATCACAACTTCCTTTGGAGGTTGTTCCTCGGGTACAGCTTCTTTGGGAGCATCGGATTTGTCTTCGATTTTAGGATCTTCAGCAGGCTTTTGGGGTTCTTCCTTCTTCTCCTCGGCCGGCTTGTCTTCTTCCTTAGCCGGCGGAGGGGGTGGAGGAGCAGTGAAGTCGTGGTTATTGAGAGCCTCCTGAATCAGGAGCTTTAGATCAGCCAGCGCCTTCCTCTGAGACTCGGGAAGCTCAGCAACAACGTTGGTCTCCTCCTTGAAAGAAACCGACTGAGAAATCTTTTCAAAGTCATCGGCCGCCTTGGGCTTGTCGGCCTCTGCAACTTCCTCCACGGAATCAGGGTTAGCAGGAGGAGGATTTGGTAGTTCCTTCTCAGGGGCAGGGGCAGGGGCAGGGGCAGGGGCAGGGGCAGGAGCAGGAGGCGGAACAACAGCAGGGTCCTCCGGGACAGGCTGAGAAGAAGGCGGCGGTTCGGCAGCAGCAGGCTTCTGGGTTTCTTCAGCCATGAATATGATTAGAGAAAGGAAGAAAGGAAGAGAGAGAGTAGAGAGTAGAGAGAAGATGAAAAGAGAGAAAGGGGTTAATAGTAAAGAGGGAGAGGAGAGTGCGAAGAAGAAGAAAAAGGAGGCGAGGGGCGAGGGGGGTATGTGTGTTGTTTGCCGTTGTATTGTAATGATAAGAGAGAACAGACTGTCAGAGCCCTTAGCCAGCTGTCATACCACTTTGTTTGTGGGCCCTTCCTTCTCCTCTTCCCTATCTCATCCCTAGATCTCTCTTTCTCTCGCTTCTTTTTACAACGTTATTCTCTATTCTCAAACTTCAATCATCATTTTCATTCTTTTAACTTTAATCTCTCTTTAATCTCTCTTTTTCTTTTCTTTTTTTTTCCTTTTTTTCTTTTTTCTCTTTTCAAATTACAAATTTAGCCTAATATTTTAGTTTCTTATTTAGCTTTTCAACTTTAAAATTACAAATTAGTATATTTAGTTTTTCATTTTTTAAAATAAAAATTAAATATTTCCTCTCTACTCTTTCTAACACTATTTTCTTTTCAAAAATTTAACTTAATTTTTTAAAAAATATATTTAAAAATATAGATAACAAATCAACAAATTTACCGGTGAAAAGAGTATTTATGAACTTTGAAGAAAATTTCAACGGCTCAAAATTTTGGTAGGGAAAATTTCGTTTTTCCTTCCCTTTTTAAAAATTTTGAGGTTTTCTTAGCAATTATCTATGCTAGCTCAATGAAAATTTTGTAATTTTATAATCTTATTTTGATCACACGAATTGTATAGTTTTCCACATCAATATATAATTTTACCTCAAAATTGAATTAATGTTAGTTTTGTTTATTTTACCATCTAAAAAATTTTATTTTCAAGAAACCCCATATTTATTTTTAACTTCATTCAAATATTTATTTCTATTATTTTTTACTTTATTTCATCTCAAACTTGAATTTATTTTAGTTTTGCATCTTTTATCATTCAGAATTTTTTCTTCTTTGTTTTCCATTATGTTGTGTTATATTTAATGTTATGTTGTATCTCTCTTATATTTAATGTTATGATTTTTATATTCTTATTATATTATGTTATATAGTATAAGTTTAATGCTATGATTTTTGTATCCACTCCATTTTATAATAAATAATTTAAAATTATTTAGTAGGCAAATATTTCATGTCCTTTAATTTTGTAATTAATTATCTATATTTAAAATTATTTTTCATTTTTTCCTTTTTTTGTTTAATTTCTACTCCTACATTGACATTTACACAGATATTTACAATGTAAATCCAAATAGGGATGATTTCAAAAATAGAAAACTATTGAAAATAATTACAAATACAGCAAAATTTTACTTTCTATCTATGGTAGACTGTAGTAGATGTTTATCTGGGTTTATCGCGGTCTACCACAGATAGAAAGTAAAATATTGATATATTTGTAAATAGTTTGATACTTTTTTTATTTATAATAATTTTTCCATCTAAACAAGGTTGTCTTACCTTACAGAAATGATAATTAAAAATAGTCAATTATAGTCTAATTAAGCTATAGTCAAAGTTAGGGGTGTTCAAGTGACCTGACAACCCAAATAACCCGGATTACCCAACCCAAATTATAAGGGTTGGGTTGGGTTAAATTTTTCTATTTTTTTCAGGTTGGGTTGGGTCTCGATTACATTTTTTAAAAATTCGGGTTGACCCAACCCAATCTGAATTACTAATATTAATATATATTATAAGTTATAACTTTCACTTTAAGTTCTAGGGTTTTTTTCTCATGTAGTATCTCTCATCCATCCCTCTCCCTCGCCATCAGACACACGCTCCCAATTCCCTTTTTCGATTTGTCGATTTGCCTTCTCCACCTCTCCCTCTTTCGATTTCCTCTGATCTTCACCTCTCCCTCTTTCAATTCGTCTTCTCCACCTCTCTCTCTTTCGATTTCCTCTAGTCTCCACCTCTCCCCTTTCAATTTTCTCTAGTCTCCACCTTTACCTATTTTGATTCATATTCAACTTCATTTTCAATCCCGTCCACCTCCTTCCTCTTTCGATTCGTCTTTTACATCTCTCCGTTTTTGTTCGGCGTTTGTTAGCTTCAACATTTAGCCATTTTATTTCTGTTCTTTGTTCGTCAGCTTCAACATTCAGTTGTTCCATTCTCCATTCATCCACTTCAGCCTTTAACCGTTGTTATGCTTTTAAGGATTTCGCTTCAGACAAGGGCTTTTCTCTACTTCTTTCGATTTTTTGCTTGACTAACTATGGATTCATGTATTTTTTGATTTTTAATATTTTTTTATCAATATTTTTTCTTTTAAGGTTGTTGTATATTAATGTTGTTGCTATGATATATTTAAAAGTACTAACAAAACATTACAAAATAGGAAGGAAAAAAAAAAACATCCAATCCGACAACCCAACCCAACCCAATTTTAAGGGTTGGGTTGGATTGGAGACCTTATTCGGTCGGGTTGGTCCAAAAAAAACCCCCAACCCGTGTACACCCCTAGTCAAAGTTTCATTAATTAATTATAATAATTTTCATCACTTTCCATAAAGTTTCCCAAATTTCCATCGATATTGATATTCCTGTAAAATCGAAACATAGATATAAGTTTAATTTTCAAAATCTAAAAACTAAAAAATAAATGGTTACTAAAAGATACCTTACTTTTTTTGTTTTCTAACTTTTTAAAATTTACATATTTACTCACTCAAAGTTTAAAAGATGGGTTCTATTAGACTTCAATATATTAAATTTTTTTTAATTGAAAGATAAAAAATTTATTAGACATTTATGAAAGTTGGAGGGTTATGCTTCTAATTTGATTTTAAGTTTTTCTTATATATATCTATGAATGTTTATACTAATAAAGATAATTATCCTTCCTTAAAAGACATTGTTTGCAACCTACCAAAAACAATTAACCATCAAAAAGTATTTTGAGAAATTTTAATAAGGAACCATTTCACTCATTTGTCTTAAAATGCTTATATTTTACACGGAAAACACATATTAGATAGACATCATGATGATAAACAAACTTATAATACAACAATAATTTTATGGAATGAGTCCCACAACTTATAATAAATAATCAACCAATCATTTTTTTAATTTTGAATCATCAAGTAAACCTATATACAAATTTAATCGTAGTTCAACTTTTTATTAAAAGTGTGCTTGGAGTTAAATTTTGGGAGAGTTAAAAAGTGATCTGTAAAAAAAATTAATCATTTTTTGTTTGGTAAAAATTGGAGAAATTGCTATTTCTAACCTAAAAAATTTTTATGGGATAAAACTAACATCTTCTTTAAAAATATCTTTTTCTAACCCATTTTTCAACTTTTCAAAATTTTAGAGATGAGTCCCACATTGTGAAATGACGTGAATACCCCCAAAGATCTTGTTTCTCAACACTCAAACCACATTTTCCCCAAGACCATCTTCTTCACAAGAGTCCATTTTTTTCAGTACTCTATAATATCTGTCATTTGTTGTAAAACTCATCCTATGTGACCCGATTTTCTGGAAATAAACCCACAAAAAACTTCTTTGAAACGTTGATTTCTGGAAATTTTGGGTTTTCGAATAGTTCGCAGTAAAAAACAGAAAAGAAATTTCAAAATTTTCATGTAAAAGAGGTCTAATATGTGCAAAATTTTCATGTAAAAGAGGTCTAATATGTGTAGGAATGTCTAAAATCACCAAGAAAAAAAATTCGGAATGCTATTTTTTATCGCTGTCATTTTTCCCGTAAGTTCATGGAGTTGACGAGAAAAGTGACAAAATGCCCAAATACACGCCAACTTTTGGGAAATTTGGGAATTCTGTCACTTTTCCTGTAAGGCTTCTGACATGATCTTATGGGAAACCTTACGGAAAAAGTCACAAAATGCCCAAATTTTCCGAAAGTTCGCGTGTATTTTTGTTTTTCAATGAATATCGTCTCACTCTCACTCTCACTAGTCTTGCTCTCTTTGCTATCATTTTGTCTCTATGGCATCGTCACTATCACGCTAGTCTCGCTCTCGCTAGTCTCACTCTCTCTGCTATCGTTTCGTCTCTATGACATCTCTATGGCAGAGGAGCGAGACTAGCGAGACGAAACGATAGCAGAGAGAGCGAGAGTAGCGAGAGCAAAAGCAAGACGACCGAAAAGCCAAAATACACGCAAACTTTCGGGAAATTTGGGCATTCTGTCACTTTTCCCGTTAGGTCATGTTAGAAACCTTATGGAAAAAGTGACAGAATGCCCAAATTTCCCGAAAGTTCGCGTGAATTTGGGCATTCTGTCACTTTTCCCATAAGGTTTCCCGTAAGATCATGTTAGAAACCTTACGGGAAAAGTGACAGAATGCCAAATTTTCTGAAAGGTGGCGTATATTTGGGCACTCTGTCACTTTTCCTGTCAACTCCATCAACTTATGGGAAACATGAACTTACGAAAAAAATGACAGCGATAAAAAAACGACATTCCAAATTCTTTTTCTTGGCGATTTTAGACATTTCTACACATATTAGACCTCCTTTGCATGAAAATTTTGGATTTTTTTTTCCGTTTTTTACCGCAAACTATTCGAAAACCCAAAATTTTCGGAAATCAGTATTTCAAAGAAGTTCTTTATGGGTTTATTTCCAAAAAATTGAGTCACATAGGATAGGTTTTACAACAAATGACAGACATAAGAGAGTACTGAAAAAAAATGGACTATTGTGAAGAAGATGGTCTCAGGGAAGATGTGGTTTGATGTTTAGGAATAAGATCGTTGGGGGTATTCACACAATTTCGCCATGTGGGACCCATATCTGAAATTCTAAAAAGTTGAAAAATGGGTTAGAAAAATAACTTTTTAAAAAGAAGTTAGTTTTGTCCCATCAAAAACTTTTTTTTTGTTTATTCTTAGATTCGAATATCACTTTTTAATAAAATTTTCCATTTTTAATTTTTAATTTATCCTTCAAAATTAAATTTTATTTGATATTTCTAATTTCGTACCCAACAAAAAGCTATAGTTTTTCAAAAGGAAAATTATCTTAAATGGAAAAATTGTTGAAAATATTTACAACTAATAGCAAAATACATAGTCTATCTAAGATAGACTACTATCTATGTCTATCACGATAGACTACTAACACAGATAGTAGTCTATCGCGATCTATTGTGGTCTATCACAGATAAACAGTGAAATTTTGCTATATTTGTAAATATTTTGGTTCATTTTGCTTTATTTGGAAAGAGTCATTTTCAAAACTTGAATATAACTGTTTTCTTTCAAATCATACCATTTTTTATTAAAAAAATTAAAGCTATTTTCCTTTATTCTTAATAATTAATCTAGAGCAACAAAATCTAATATTTTAAAACATTATTTAAAAATTATAAATTATAAAAAAAAGTGTAAATTTTAATAGCGTGTTTATTTTAGTTATTAAATCTAAAACAAAACAATTTATTATTTATCCATGATCATTCAAGTTTAAAAATTGAAGTTTATCAAATACCAATTTATTTATATGAGAACTGATTTTTTTAAAACCATAGTTTATTGGAAAATTATTATAAATAGAAAAAATATCAAACTATTTACAAATATAGAAAAATTTTACTGTCTATCAGCGATAGATCGGTTGACAAACTACAACAATTCCAAACTAAGTTTAAACTATTATATGTATGATTAAAATGTCAAATATTCAAAGCTCCACCTCAGGGATCAATTCTAGAAAAATTTATATATAAGATTATTTTTATTAATAACAAAAAATTTTACTTGTGTGTCAATATGAGCATAGTTCAACTAACATGAAATATGTACCATCATCTCAAGGTCTTTCTTTTTGTACAAGATTAACACGCATAATTTGTATAGATGTATTTTTAAATTTGGACATGTAGGTTGAGAATTAACCACAATATAATAAGAAATTTTATCAAAAGCATGGACAATTGTTTCTAGAAGTATAAAAATAAAAAAAGAGATTAATGAATCAAAATATACTTGTTTAAACTATATGTTTGTTAAAATTTAAAAATTTTTTGAATAATTTTTGTTTCCAAAATAATATTGAAATTAGAAAGCTGCTGGAAAGGTTTTTCCACGTAAGACCTAATTTCTAGCGTGAAATGGGAGTGTGAAGTTTGTAGCAACTTCACTTTGGCTTAGAAAATTATCAAGGTTAGTTGGATTCCTTTTTTCCAATAATAGAGATTCTCAACTACAAAGTCATTTATACTTTAGATCACCACTAATTTTAGGTTCTATGGATCAATCCACTTTTAAGGAGCGTAGGAGAAAAATTATGATAATAAACTGTCACTATAATAATAAAGTTGTCCTTTTCATTTTCTTGAGTTAAACAAAATGTGAAACATCAAACTTTTAACATTTTGATAATACGGTTAGAATCATCTATGTTGTCGACGTTCGATAAATGTGAACATCTCCAACATATGTAGGTTTCAAGTCCACCTAAAGTATCCAAGTACTACCACTCAACATCTAACATGCGAATTAGTATCGAAGTAATCAACGTCTACAAGAAGTGAACAATAACATTATATACGAATAAGCAATCAACCGTCATACATTGTCTTATACAAGTAAATGGACATGTTTCTAACCTTAGAAAATTATCCATATACATTTTGTTAGAGTACAACAAATTTAGCATAGTGGAAGCATATCCTAGCCTTAAGGAATCAACCGTTGAAGACAATTTTTACACTTCCCACAAAGAGAGGCACGAGTCATACTTTAAGAACGAACGTTCTTTTGAAGTTAGGGGCTTTTAGATCAACTCCTATCCATGAGATAGAGTTGTAAACAAGACTACCCTCGAAAGATTGGGGGTGGAATTGAACCAAGAGAGCACCTTAATTATGTAGTGAAAAGATTGTCACTAGGATTGAGAAATTTCATTCGCGAGCTTCTACATTTCTGTTTTAGTTTATATATCTCTTCATTGTATTCATTAATTATTTATCAATGAATTTGTTGATTACTTTTTATATTATAAGCTCAATTTTGTAAGGGATTCAATTTTGTGGATACCCTAAAATGATACATTAGTTTTATAGAATTGTAAACACATTCCACACACTTACTTTATGTTTATTTATGGTTAATATTGGTAATTTAAATTAGCCACTGGAGTTAACATGTTTGTTGAGTTTTAATGCTGAGAAAGTTAAAATAATATCACAAAGAAATAGAGGACTAAGAGCCTACACATAACACATCACGTGATTTTAGACATATAAAGGCACACCATAAGAGTAAAAAGTATGCATATATTAATCTAAATTTTAATTAGTCATAGACATATAGGACTAATTTCTTAGGCTATTAAGAGTTCTTGAAATTAAAGTTAAATATGAGTTTACCTTGGTTCATTATAGCAAAGTGTAATGCAGTAACAATCTTTAGACAGTTTAATTTTATGGTTGAAACTTGACAACTGAATCCTTTGGTTACCTTTGATTTCAATCCAAATCACTTTCCTTTCAAAATATAGATTTCATAAATAGTCTCATAAAATCGATACTCATATTACTCTCAACTATATTACTTATTGAAGGTGTGCACTAACGTTTCGACCATTTTTTTTAATCTTAACAAGACTCTGAGTTTTTTGTCCGGACTTTGCCATCAATAGTTTCCATTTCTATATTTAAGGAAATGAACACTTCGAACTCACAACAGAAATTCGTTATTTAAAATTCAAAAAAAAAAAAAAGTTAAATTGCAAAATTTACATCATTGAATAATGGAATTATTTTAGTGTCTTTATCCCCTCGCGCTCCAACTTCATTGAGATCAAAACTTCATCTCCACAAAGTCTTTCATGCTGGTACTCAAACATAGGACCAATACTTTGTGGGAATCTCTTTGAAAGAGAGAGAGAGAATTAGGATAAATGTTCTCTCTAAAGGGGGACACACCTTGGCTTATACCCATAAAATTCCTATTTATATGATCATCTAGGGCAAAAATTTTGCCCTAATTAAATAATATGTATTTTAGTATCTAATATTAAAATACATATATTTAAACTATTTTAATCTCATTTGAATATTTCAATTTCTCCTAATATATATTTTCTTATTTGAATCTCATTCCTTCATAGTCAAGTCCCAAAATAGTAGGTTTATTGCATGACTATTATAGGCATTTACGTAAATTAAAGGACAAGCCTCAAGTTCATATATTTTACCTAGAATTAAAGACTGAGTTAGATATGATCATCCTGCAATGAGAATTAATCTTCTCTATTCACGAAATTATAAATAGGTATTAAATATTTCATGATCCAATCTTATACAAATTTATTATAGTATAAGACACTTCCAATCACATATCTCCACATGAAACGATTTGGATCTAATCATTTGTAATAATTGCAAAGTATGTCATTTTCATAGTTTTACAAGGATAAGCACCCAACCTTATCCATATATATATATATATCTTTCAAGTTATTTTTTTGGACATGATCCTCCTATTTGTCAACTATATACTATTCAAGACTACACTAATAACCTTGGAATTTTCATGCAATGGACAATTTATTCTTACAAATAAAATAATAGTTAAATAACACGTTAATTACGAGGGTTTAGAGCACAAATCTCAACATATGGGACCAAAAATTACACGAGGGAGCATTATGGTGAAAATGCAACGTATTTGAGTTAAATTCTTTAGGTTCCAATTTTATATTTATTTAAAATGTTGTTGATTTCATTTTGTTATTTGCAGAGATCATATATGTTTTAAACGTATTTGTAGTTTCTGAGAGAATTTTAAACCATTCATTCGTATGGATTGCACAACATGTATAGCATACATGTCGCATATACCTCCACCTGGTCCTAGGCATGAAGGACATGCTCCAACGGAAGAAATTTCAAGAGATGATGAGCAATTTGTACATGATGAGGTTCACAAACAAAAACACAAAATCCTTTTATCACATAGGTGTGGATGTGGACATGAAGAACATGATCAATATTTTTACCTTACAAAACCTGTAGAAGAACCAAAAGAACAAAATCAAGCACCAAGGAGTTGTCGTTGATGAACCAAAGGAATCAATGAGTGAGCATTTACACACAATTGATTTATTTTTATATAAGGCATCCAAATAACGATGAGTACAAATTCCATCTTGCCTACTTGGATTTTAAAATCACAATACTTCAATAATTGATTTTAAATTTATTACATTTTTTAAATAACAATATTATTTGAATATAAATGGTCATTCTTTTACCACCAAACATGGTTACCTAAAATCTGAACATCTATTTTCAAACATTTGTGAATATGTCAAACATCTATTTTCAAACATCCGTGAATACGTCAAACGTCTTGATTTCTTGAAAATAAATGGTCCACAAAAATAATAATAAAATGTACTATAAAATGGGTAAAAACTTGGTTTAAAAAAAAAAAAATATATATATATATACTTTTAAAGAAAATTATTATAAATAGAAAAAATATCAAACTATTTACAAATAAATATAGTAAAATTTTACTTTTTATCTGCGATAGATTGTAATAGACCCAAATAGACATCTATCCATGTCTATCCGGTAAAGTGATAGATGTTTATCTGGGTTTATCACAGATAGAAATAAAAATTTTGCTATATTTGTAATTATTTTCAATAGTTTTTTTATTTTTGTAATCATCTCATTTTTAATTTTAAAGTACAATTTAGTTTCTAAACTTTAGGTGGTACGATTTAGTCTTTTGTCCTTTCAAATGAGTAAAATTTAGTTTTTTGAAATTTAATTAGTAACAATTTAATCTATGTATTTTATAATTTATAATGATTTAATCCTTATTAAGATTTAATGAAATCTCTTATGCATGCAAATGGATAAACTAATCCAAAATCAATCAATCTCTTCTTTCTTTTTTTTTTTTTTTAATAAACTATAAATACTAAGTTATGACATAATAAAAGTGAATAGTTTTTTTTTTTTTTTCGTCCACATACATCACAAATGGTAAGGGTTGACTTAAAAGAATTATGACTAAAAAGGAAAAAAAGAAAAGCATAATGTTAGATATGGAATTAGGAATTGTGATTGTTGTAATGGTAAAATTTAGGATTAAAAAAAAAAGATAATAAGTGGTGTTGGTGTCCAGGCACAGGCAGCCCGTTGTTTTGAATTTTGATAAATCCAAGCGTAGAGGGTTAGGTGGGATTGGAAGGACATAATTGGTGGGCGTCCAACCCAATGGTAATACCAATACGGACAGTGCTGTCGCACAGAATAAAATCTCGGATGCCATTCCTTGTGGGACCCTTTTACTCTCTCTCCTCTTTCGCCACGTGTCTTTCTCCTCCTTTCTCTTTTCTCTCCTTTCCCTCTCCACTTGCCCGCCCTTACACATTTCCCTTCCACGCTTTATCATCATTATTCCCCCGCCGGCACTTTCTTATTTATTTATTTATTTAAATAAACTCCAATTCTCCATATCCCATTTTTTCTGAATACTGGAAATTTTAATATATTTATTTCAACATGTCTGTTGCATTCTTTAACCAATTAAAATAAACTCGTATCAAGTTTCTCCAATTTTTTTTTTTTTTTTTTGAGCTAATCATTAATATTCCTTGCAAACTTATACTCGTATCAAGTTTCTAAATTCTTTTTTAAATTTCCATTAAAAATTCATTTCATCATTTTTCAGCTACAATTCTTTATTATCCTAATCATTTAGGAAACAATTCTTTAAGAAATTATATGCGTTTTTCCTCCTACTAATACACACAATGATCGAATTGTTATGAGTTTGTTATAGGCTGTTAATATTCTGTTATACTCTAGTTGTTGTATCTCTGTCTTTAACCCTTTTCTCTCTCCCTCCTAATCTCTCCGCATTTCATTTTTTAATTATATAATTATTTTTAAAAGTTTAATCCAATAGCATGAAATTCTGTATGTTTTTTTTCTCCCTTATTTTAAGATGAATTGTGCATGGTTTTGAAAGTGCTATACTATTTTTTTTTTTAATTTTTTTTAATTGAATTTCAATAAAAAGAATTCAATTTCACACGCCTAGAGTCAAGCACAAACAAACAATAATTAGAAGAATTAAGGTTTTGTTTACTATTTCGTTTCAAATTTGGGTGCAATTTGTAATTGGACTGTATTATAAAGTAATTGGTATGTAATAGTACGTGAATTATTTTCGGTTGTGTTTATGAATATGTAAATGTAATAGGTTCAAATATAATGAAACTAATTTTGGTTGTATTTATACAGGTATCATATAAAAGTTAATTGATGAAAACAAACAAGTTATAGAAATTAATGAAAAATCTTTTACCTTTTCATTTAATTAAAAGGATAAAAGATAATAATAAAAATAATCACTATCAATTATTTATGTTTTACAAATATTCAAATTATTCGATATTTAATTATGTTATCTATTAATGTTTATGTATTTTCATATGATTGGATTATTATTCTATTAAGTTTAGATGATAATAAATGATGCAAGTTTAAATTCCATAAGGTTTGGTATAACAAATGATGTATTTATTATCTTTATGTGTTATGTATACATGACTAGAATAATTTAAAGTATGTATTTATTTGTGATTAATATATATAATATCTATAGTATAAATAATTTGTTAGTCACCAAAGCAGCCAAATTAGTAAGCATAAGTTCTATAGATATCAAAATAAAGTTAATACAATTACGCATGTTTGTAATTGTTTTATTGTGATATATCTATGTTATGAATAATTTGTTAGTCTCCAAAGTGGCCAAATTTGTAAGTCTTATAGATATTCTATTCATAATGTTTGGCAAATTAAGGTAATAAATTTTTTGTGATTATTTTATTATGATATATATATTATGAATTATTTGTTAGTCACCAAAGCAGCCAAATTAGAAAGTACAATAGATATCAATTAAAGTTAATTCAATTAATCATGTCTATGTGATACTAATAAAGGAGATGATTTTATGAAAAATTAAAGATACTATCATGAGTATATTGATTTTCATTATAAAAGATTTCGAATCATCCAAAGATTGATTAGTAGTTTTATAATTTTGAACCTTATTGTGGTTAATTGAGGTGTTTGGTTAGATATTTTTAGTATATCCAAAGATAACGACAACATCTAATTTGAGCATTTTGATTACCAATTATGTGAAATTAAATTTAGCATCAATTATGTATGAGTGTTGTATGTTGTTGTATCTTTCCAAAGAAGAACTCCAACATATGCTTAATGATTATTAATGTTATTTGAATCTACATTATATATTTAAGTTTATTTCTCAAAGCAATAATGCATAAACATATTTATTCCGTATATGCAGTATTTACTCATGTTTCTCTTCATTCGCAAGCTACATCTATAATCAAGTTTCATGAACTCAATTTCTTTGATTAGTGTGAACAAATCCAATTCCATCTTGATGCTTTTGATCTTGATTTGACACTTTTAAGTGAGAAACCTGTTGCACTTACTAATGCTATCACTGTCGAGAAAACATCTTTCTATAAAGTTTGAAAAGATCAAAGAGGTTAAGCCTAATGTTTATGCGAATGACTGTAGAAAAATAATATCAAGTCCACAATTACAAAAATTGAAAATGCTGAGCGATTTGTGAAAATTTGTGGAAAATTATTCTCAGTCTGAGTTGGCTGATAAGTCACTTACTAGAACACTAATGAGTAACTTAATCACCATTAAGTTTGATGGTTTTCGTACTATGCATGAGCATATCCAAAGAAAGAATTAAAGATTGGAAAAGAATGAAATCCTTACAAATTGGGATTTTACTAATCTTGAAACTTGTGTGGATTGTATTAAGGAGAAACAAACAAAACACATAGGTTTTAAAGTAGTCACCAAGAAGCTCATAGCTCCTTGAAATAATATACACTAATATTTCTGGGCCTTTTGATGTTCCATCTTTTGGTGGAGAAAATATTTCATTACATTTATTGATGATTTTTCACATTATGAATATCTACTTATTGAATATATATATATAAAAGCTTAAGCGATAGATGTCTTAAGGGAATTTATCAATGAAGTTGAAAGGTAATTAGATAGAAAGGTGAAAATCTCATCAAGTCTAATAGAGATAGTGGGTATTGTGGAAAATATGATGAGAATGGATAGTGTCTTCTACCATTTGCTAAATTCCTAGAAAGTCATGGCATATATCCTCAGTACACCTAGAAACACCACAACAAAATGGTGTTGCAGAAAGACAAAATCATACATTAATGAACATGGGTAGAAGCATGTTAATAATTCATCTTTACTCATATCATTGTGGATGTGTGCTTTAAGAACCGCTCAATACTTATTAAACAGGGTTCCTAGTAAGTTAGTTTCAAAGACACCTTTTGAACTGTTGATAGAAAGAAATGTTTGGTGTTTCCAAGTGGAAGTAAAATTTTATAATCCACACGAAAAGAAATTGGATTCAAGAACAACTAGTGGTTTCTTCATTGGTTATTTAGAAAAATCAAAAGTGTATAGATTTTGTTGTCCTAGTCATAGTACGAGAAGTTAAAACTGAAAATGCAAAGTTTATTGAAAATGGCGAAGTTAGAGGGAGTTTGGAATCACGTAAAGTGGAAATTCAAGAAGTTAGGATGGAAATTCCTTCATCTATAACTTCTTCTATTCCTTCATCTATAACTTGTTAATTTTGTCGTTGTTGACTATGTTAACAATCCACAAGAAGAACAAATTAATGATCAAACTCCACATAATGATATTATGATGAATGAACTTGTAATTGAGGAACCACAAAAAATAGAATTAAGAAGATCTGTAAGACAAAGAAGATCAGCTATTTTTGATGATTATGTGGTTTATTTGCATGAGCCAGAATTTGACTTAGGTATCGTAATGATATAGTTTTGTTTTCACAAGCCATTAAAAGTGATAATTTTGCCAAATGGTAAGATGCCATGAAAGAAGAGTTAAGATTAATGGGTTACAAAGAGGTGTGGGACCTTGTAGAATTGCCTAAAGGAAGTAAAAGAGTTGGGTGTAAATGGTCTTTAAGATCAAACGTGACTCAAATGGCAATATCAAAAAATATTTTCATTAAGAATTATTCTAGCTTTAGTTGCTCATTATAATTTAAAGCTTCATCAAATGGATGTGAAAATTACTTTTCTAAGTGGAAATTTAGATGAAGAAGTGTTCCTGGATGAACCAAAAGGTTTTGTGGTTGAAGGAAATGAATATATGGTGTGTAAGCTAATAAGGTCAATATATAGACTTAAACAAGCTTCCCAACAATGGTATCTTAAGGTTAATAATACAATCACATCTTTTGAATTTAAAGAAAATATCGTTGATTGATATATAAATCTAAAGATTAGTGGGAACAAGTTTATAATTATCGTTCGATATGTCGATGACAACTTGTTGGCCACTAATGACTTTGGTTTATTATGTCAAACCTAAGAAATTTTCTCTAAAAACTTTGAAATGAAAGATATGGGAGAGGCATCCTATGTGATTGGAATTGAAATATTCTGTGATCGAGCACATGGATTGTCAGGATTATCTCAAAAAGTGTATATTAATAGTGTTTTAGAGAGATTTAAGATGGATAAATGTTCTTCAAGTGTAGTTCCAATTTAGAAGGGAGATAAGTTTAGTCTTATACAATATCCAAAGAACGAATTGGAACAAAATCAAATGGAAATCATTCCTTATGTTTCTATTAATAGAAGTTTTAATGTATGCACAAACTTGTTTTAGACCAGACATTAGTTTGTTGTCGGTATGCTGGACATGTATCAAAGTAATCCATAAACCTGTTCCAGACTAGACATCAATTTGTTGTCAGTATGTTGGACAGGTATCAAAGTAATCTCGGAATGAATCATTGAAAAATTACAAAGTGTTAATGTATATGTCTGCAAGGAATGAATGATTATATGCTTACTTATAAAAGATCTAATCATCTTGAGATGATTGGATATTCAAATTCAGATTTTGTCAGGTATATTTGGCTATTTGTTCCATTATGTGAAGGAACAATTTCATGTAAGAGTGTGAAGCAGTCTATAATTGCAACGTTCACGTTGAAAGTTGAATTTGTAGCATGCTTTGAGGCTACAATTCATATATGGTTTCTGGTTGTGGAACTTTATTTCAGGACTTGGATTTGTCAACATTATGGGTAAGTTGTAGAAAATTTATTGTGATAATTTCACAACTGTCTCCTTCTCTAAAAACAAGAAGCATTCAAAAGGTGCTAAACATATTGAATTAAAATACACTGCCGTTAAAAAAATAGTAGTCTAGAAACAAAGAGTGTCAATCAAACACATTAGCACTAACCTTATGCTTGCGGATCCACTAACTTAAGAATTGTCATCAAAGACATTTAATGAACATGTCAAACGTATGGGCATTAGTGGATACCATTATTAGTATTATGATTATGTTATTTGACACTCTGAGCTAATTTATTGAATGTTTCTAATTTTATCGTACGGTCTTGTTCTTATGATTTGTATATATAGAAATGAATTAGGTAAACTAAACAGGACATTGTCTTTGATAAAGACACTTATTATTGGACCATTATGATTATCTTTATTATAGATCATGTTAGATGAAAAACTAATTATGTGATACATGGAATAGAGTATATTAACGCAATGATCTATGACCGCCATGATCCTTTAGTAGTTTTTGTAACTTGACATTGATATCATGATATGAAGATAATAATTCTATCTTCACTACGCATTATGTTTATGAATGTATATGTAAATAATGTCAAATGGGTTTGGTGGGAGAATGTTAGATTTATTTTAAATTTAAGATTATCATTAACGTGATCCATTAACATTATCTATTATTTTATCTCTTAGGCTTATTATTTTATTGGACTAATTAAGTAAAAGATAATTCCTAAATCAAATGAAAGTTAATTCCTAAATTAATTAAAAGATAATTCCTTAATTAAACACATTAATAGAAGGTGTCTATATAAAGACTTTAGGAAGTCCTATCTCTGCCTCATTAAGTAGTTCTTTTTCCTTATCAAGAAACCTAATTAAGTTCTAAAAAGGAATGCCAAGAGAGAGAAACACAATCCCTTAGAAGATTATTATCATGGATCAAGGTATGTTATTCTAACTAATGTTATTGTGAAAATCATCTAGTTCAAAGATCTTGACATTTATTGTTTTATACAATATTAGGGTTTTATTGTATAATCATTAAGTTAAAACTTACACAAGAGCGACAAATGTAGAGAAAAAAACGAGGGATTCAAGAAAAGTGTTAGGATGTAGAGAAAAAATACGTATCAAGTTTGATATTTTTTGATTGGTTTTGGTTTTTAGAGGAAAGAGTACAAATCGAGGTGTACATACTAAGGTAAGGCAAGGGCAAGGTATGCCAAAATCCAGGTGGATCCCATGTAGTTCATCCATTGTAATCAAATTGACACCTTAGGTGAGAGCAATCGAATTACAAGAATGAGGATAATGTTAAAATGTGGGTGCCACCAATGTTTTACGTTTATCGAATTGGGTAAATAACTACAAAAGTAAACAAGTGGGCCCCACTTCCATCAATTAGACTACCTTTGCTATGATTATGGGATAATAAATGCGACCTAAAAAACAAAACAACACAAAACCCAACACGTAACACAACTTAAGTAAAAAAAGAAAAAAAAAAAAGTTAAAAAGAGGAAATTAACGACCATGAATCTCAAGGTCCACGCCATTTTGAACACACCAAAGAAAATATGAGACCACACATCTATATTATTATTCTTTAAAATATATCTATGTATACAATTTGAATATCGTAAAGTACTAAACTTTTTAATAATCATTGTTGTCACATATCGAGATTTAATATCTATCTTAGTTATGTACGTAACAATACAAATATACATACAATTATGAATATAATTTGCAAAATTGACGAATTATATCATCATTAAGTTTTATTTAAAATCTCATTAATTAATTCAAACAATTTCCATTCATTATCATATTTTTCATCGTTTCCCTTAAAATTTTCATAGATATCAACATTCTTTGACATGAATATCAATTGTAACTTAATTGAATGACAATTCAAATCTCATTTATCAATTTAAAATAATTTCAAATTTTATAGGATGATTTTTTAAAATTTTCATTTACATCAACATTTTCTTCGATTTTTTTTTAAAAAAAACAGACATTAACCTTTACAACTTTTTTGTTGTGAATGTGTTTACCCCTCAATGAATATTTTCAAATCTTAAGCGGTTGTTTGGGATGTTAAGCTGAGTTATAAAGTCTAAAGTTAATATGTTTGTGGAGTTGGGAAGTCTATGTTTGGAGTGCAGAGTTGAGTTATTAAGTTTAGGGGTATTTAATACTATTTTTTGTAATCTAAAAAAAGAAAAGATTTTCTTGGTTGTTGTACACATATTTTTCTAAAATTTTAACACTCAATTCATATGTCAACTTAAAACCTTCACATATACTTTACAATTTTCATATGTAACTATTGTATTTGGGGTAGACAAAATGTTCTTGTTTCGTACAAACAACAAAATTACAATATACTTCTACGTAATGGAGTGTATGAGTGTTATATGCACACAAAAAGAGTGGTGAAGGGGGTTTAGGGTTTTTATGGTTATGTCAAATTAGGTTAGAGCATATTATGCATGTATGTTGGTGTTGGGAATGAGATCAAAGTTTCACATTGGCTAGATAAGTGGATGATCATCAGTATATCAGGGGAGACAACTATCACCACTGGTATGAAGCCTTGTGGGTGCAACCAAAAGTAAAGCAGTGAGGGTTTATACCCAAAGTGGAACATATATCATCGTGGAGATATTTGGAGGTATGTTGTCCTTAACAAGTGATATTAGAGCTGCACCAAGCCTTGACTTAGCCAATGTCCGTAGAACCCTTAGTTGCTGAATAAAGAAATGGGGGTCTTAGAAGATGCAATGATGGTGGTATCCATTCGTGGTTGAACTTTCAGACAATTGATGAAATGTTTTTTAAAAAGTCATTTGCAATTAAACATTTTTTTAAAAAAAATTATTTAAAATAAAAATACAAATGAATTTTCTCAAAAGTTTATTTATAGATAAGTTTATTTGGTTTAGTTATATATTTAAAATATTTCTATTAGTGTTAAATTATTATATAAGACGGTTATTAAACATTATAAATATAATAAAAAATAAAATAGTTATATATAATATGACGTAAAGGTAGGGGTATTTTTGTCAGGTTGTTAAATTAATGCCGAGTCTACAATCTAGAAATCTATCTGGTTGTTGCCCCCACTGCCCAAGCAAAGCTGTAGTTTGTTGTTTCTCTGCTGTCCCTTTTTCTTTATTTTGAATTTTCCACTCTCGACATATAAAATATAAACCCACAATAATAAATTAAGCTATTTATTATTATTATTATTTTTTTTAATGAAAAGAAGTAAACGCATCATCAAATTAAAATAGTCTTTTTTTTCTGTTTTTTTTCCCTTTTTTTTCTTTTACAAACACAATATTATAATTTGCAAATTTGGATTACGTGCTGGAATGAGTTTCAAGGACTAAGAGGACAAATTCATTAATATTATGAAAATGATATAAAGTCTTATGACGGAAGATTTTAAAAATTATTACAAATATCTTTAGTGTTGTTAAATCATTGGGTTGAGTACAGATTCTTGGTTTATTATTAAAAGGATTTAATTAAGTGCTAAAATGTTAAATTAAGTTTTGTAAATGTAATTAATGAATATTTAAAATATTTATAGAATCTAATAGTAAATAAAAAAAAATTAAAACAATTTTAGGGAGAGGACACCAGATGTTGTTAAAGTGGTTATGTTTTCCAATCTACTCCACGAGACCATCCTCAGAGAATAAGATTAATCAATCAAAGGTTAGTACAATTTACCATCAATGTTGACTTATGCATGAAACAATTCACACTTTTACAATTTCACATAAATATACTCTCAGCTAACTACAACAAATTTAGAACAATTGAGAGTGAAGAAACAAATGTAATTCACCAATCTTTTTGTCTTTCAATGCTCCAATGTCTTATATAGTACTAAAATCCGAATAGGGGAAACATACCCAACCTTCACGTGACACTAGCAATGAGTTTGTTTAAAGAGGAAAAAATGTGGCTTACAAAAGAGTAAACTTGCATATCGGTGTAGTGCTTGCCACACACACTCCAATGATTAAGTCAGAGAGTGAAAAAAAATGTGGAACCTAAGGAGTTTGAGAGTAGAATTCAAGTTACCTCATATGAAATTGTAATAATGTATTTATAGATGAGGTTGAACTAGGTCTTCTCTCGTTTTCTTTCGAAATCTGATTATCTAATCACCTGATCAGATCCTACGTGAGATTCTTAGGTTTGGATTGTGCCAAAAAGTTGGGATCTACTAAGATAATTACCTGGGTATAAAATCCAAATAATTTGCAAAAAGTCTGGTAATCATTCAAATAATGAAGAAGATCAAATTTCAAGTCTTCGAACAAAAACAATTATTCATAAATAAAAGAATTAAAACAAAAGAACAGAATTTATCTACAACGTAGTTGGGCTTAGCCTTGGCTGGTTCGGCTTTGGCCCTATCTAATTTCATGTTTTGGGTTTTGTTCACTCCTGTTTTGTCTTTCCTCGTGCTTCTTATCTCTTTTCACAAACTTTTGTAGGTACCTATAACAAATTAGTACTTTGATATCATCTTTCAATTGACTGCATTCTTGTGTGAGTGGTCATGATCATAATGATACAGACAATAACTGTAACCACTTGACATTACCAATTAATAGGATGTTACTCTGTGCAAGATAAACATGATTTTCGAATTGAAGCAAAAGAATATATTTTATTTAAAAATGAATAAACAAAATTTGTGTGCATTCCATGTTGGGTGCAATCATAATTGCATTAATGCACCGGATCTCATAAGAACTCTATAATTAAGTATGCTTGAATGATAGTAGTACTAAATTGGGTGACCATTTGGGAGGTCCTCGTGTTGCACCCCTTTCTAAAGTCAAGGTCAAAGTCAAATTAAAAAGTCAACATTTGGCAATTGGTGAATTTTGGGGTTCTAAGGGTGAATTTGGGTTGTTTAAGAACTGATGGACAAAGTTGAAGGTGGAATTGAAGGAGAAACATTAAACAAGAGGTGTAAACCCAAGATAGAGAAGGGAGGAATTTGTGGGTTTAAGACAAAATTGAGTTATCTTTCTCAAATTCTTCTCGTTGGAGCTCTTGAAGGTGGAAGGTTAGTCAACTAGGAATGTGGAAGGGCTCTAGTAGACGCTAGCGGCAAGAAATTGAAGGTGGATTTTGAGGAGAAGCTTTCACCAACTTTAAAAATAGGAAGAAGACAAGATTTGAATTAAGAGTTTTTGGTGGACAAAAATTGGGCAAAATAGAGCTAAACCATGGAGGGAGTTGAAAGGGAGGTCCTGTAGTACTTTAAAGGAAGAATCGGGCTAGAGAAGGAAGGAAAAAGAAGAAAATCAGCGGCACTGGAGTTTTGATGTAAAACAGAAGCTCTCAGTTTTTAGCAAAGTCGTGGAGTTAGAGGCTGATTTGAACCTCCAAATTTAAAGGTAAGCTACTTCTAAGGCCACTGCAACTTTTCGCCAGAAAACAGAGTGCCAAAGAGGCATTTCGCTGATTTCAGGAGTTCTAGAACAAAAAAGATGACCAAATTTGAAGGTTAATTGCTTCTAATGATGGATAAAAGGTTTATAAAGATTCATTGAAATTTTGTTGGCTGGAATTTGATGAATTTGATTATGAAACTCTCATTGGAAAACAAGGCCGAAATTGGAGATTCTTGTTCAAGGCTGGAGGTTGAAAGTTTGTCATCTTTTGTCTGTCATTAAAAGCTAAATTATCAATTTTAAGATTAATTGAGGATCCTTAAGCTTGATTTTAACATCATTAAGGAACTTTAACCTAAAAATTGGACTAATTTGGGATCTTAAGCTAAAATAGAGGTAATTTAAAGGGTCAATTTGAAAGATAAACCCTAATTTTAGGTAAAATTAAGATTAATGGATAACTGAGGTTAATTTAAGTATTCTCAAGCTTGACTTAAGTTCAAATTGCATCATTGAAATACTTTGAACTTAGATTAGATTAATTTTGGGGAACTAAGGTAATTTAAGTGATTAAAGGGACTTAATGGTAAGTAAACCCTAAATGGAGTGAAATTAGGGTTAAATTTGAAATGGAAAACCCATAATGGTCAAGACTAAGGCTTAAGGAAAATTGAAGTGGAATTATTTCTTATTCGAGATTAATTATGGGATCTTAAGTTAATTTTAAAATACCTAAAGGCCAATTTATAGGTAAATCCTAAATTTTGCAAAATCTCGCTGATCAGGTGAGTCTCGCTAGTCTCGCTCATCCTGGTGTCGCTAGTCCCGTGTTCTGTTGTGTGTTTTCGCTAGTAATGTCGCTAGAAATGTGGAATCTCGCTGGTAATCTTGCTAGTAACACAGAGTCTTGCTTATTATGATTACTTTGGGAAAAAGGAGAGTCTCGGTGATGAAATATGATTAGAGTTTAATTATGCACAGTTAATGATCATGGAAAGGAAGTTTAAAGAAAGCTTAACATGAGAAATATGTATTTACAGGCCAAGAAGAGCTCGGAAAGGTATATAATCTGCTTAGGGCCTAGGACAAGTAGTGAGTGACTTTCTATTTTATATAATGATTACTCTTAGCATGTTTTATTAGTAATGTGTGAGTGGAAACTATCATATGGTGTATTCATTGAATATCTTATGTTGTGCTATGAAGTTTAAAGAATGTTATATGTATTATCTAAATGCAACCCATGGCTGAGGGACCACGTGTGAAGGCATATGGGGAATACGTTATATGATATTTAGTGCTGAGGGACCACGTGTGAAGACACTTGAGTAGTTGATTGAAATGGATTCCAATGCCGAGGGACCCTGTGAGAAGGTGTATGGAAATCCAATACATGACAGCTCAGTGCTGAGGGACTACTTCTTAAGGTACTTGAGCAGTGGATTGATAGGGAACCCAGTGCCAAGGGACCACGTGAGAAGGCACATGGGAACTCCGATATAGTGAAACTCAGTACTGAGGGACAATATGTGAAGGCACTTAAGGGTTTGAAATGCCGAGGGACGATATGTGAAGGCATTTGTGCCGAGGGACCCGTGTGAAGGCATTTGAATATGTTAATGTTGAGTATTGATACACGAGGTTGAGTGCGTTGAGCTTCGCTCTGCCTCAACTAGAAAAGGATAATTGTATCAATTATGTTCTTATGGTATTGTTGACTTAGGTATATATATATAATATACATGTGGTAGTTTTATGATGATCCATGTTAACTCAAGAAAGTTTGTTAGTAATTAGTTAAATTTAGTCACTCACTGGGCATTAGGCTCACGTTTTCTTGCTTGTTTGTTTGGTTGTTTCAGGTAGCGAGCGTGTCCGAGACGCCTAGCCTACAAAAGATTCTCGTCTAGGCTTGCTTCAGATCAATTCTCTGGGATAGTTGTAATTACATAGTTTATGTACATGTTTTTGTCATACATGTTCCTTGGGGTATAGTGACAATTGGTTTTGTGGTGTATATAATGAATACTTGTTATGATGAGTTATGATTTAAGCATTTGGCTTGAGCAGTTATGTTTAGCTTATGGTGTTCCACTGGCATATAGTTAAGTATAAATGATCTGGTGTTGAATAATGTTACAAGTTACGAGGGAACAGGTGTGTACAGGTTCGCACTCACTCCTAGGTTAGGAAGGGAATTTGGGAGGGGGTGTGACAACATTGATACTTGCTATCAAACCTATACTCTTCCTAACTTATAAAAATTAACACCTGATAAACAGATAATAAGCAGTAGAAACCAACTTCTTTAAGATTATACTCATACCATAACGGTTTCCAAACCAAACAACATTCTCAAAACAACCTTACACAACCATATATACACATTTTGAACTCTTATCCCTTTATGTACAATGCAACAAGTCTTAGATACAAATTCATACAAGAATTACAAACTAAAGATGCAGCTAGATCAGATGAGGCTTGATAGACTAAGCACCACGAATTTGCTCGCTACCTGAAAAACAAAAAATTCAAAGAAAATCGTGAGCTAGGTTGCCCAGTGAGTGACAAGCTTAGTAAAACATGAATTTTTAACATCAAATCATTGTTCAAGTTTCGAATAAAACAAGTAATGAGTTATCTCAATATAAGCTTACTAAATCTTATAAAACATGATATTTTAGTTTTCAAATAACCTTGGTTGAGGTGAAGCAGAGCTCAACACACTCAACATTGAAAACAACCTTAGCTGATGTGGATTAATATCAACACAAACAACGTCAACTCTCTCTCTATGTGCACATAGGAATAACTAATCTTGGGCTGTCCAAGTACCTTCTCCATGTCCTTTAGTACTGGGTCCTGGTGGATACTCAAACACCTTCTCAACGTTCTTTAGTGTTGAGTTCCATAATCATATTAGGGTTGCCCATATGCCTTCTCAATGCCTTCAACATTGGATCCTTTTAAAACATTTTAAGAAATACAAGCATGCTTTTTAAGTAAACATTTCAATACAAATAAATCCATGAAAAACTTAGAATTTTCAGAATCAACAATAGGTAAACATGTTTTCCAAGTTAATCTTGAATATAAAATCATGCTTGCAAACTCATACTTGATCAAGAAAACTTGTAAGAAATCAAACATCTGTCATGCTTTTCAAACTCTCATTGCATAAGGAATACATTGAATAAATAAGCTTTATTTAGTAAAACTATCACTCACTACTGTACTCAGGCTCTAAGTGGATTATAGATCTCCTTCAGATCTTCTTCGCCTGAAAATAATTTAACTATCTAAATTAGGCTTCTTTAAAATCCCCTTAATTCATAACTTAAGTCAATTAGGGTTTTAAGATTAAGTCCCATCTCAAAATAACTCACCAATGCCCAAGAATTTGCTGAAAATTCTAAGTGTTGTATGTTGGCCCTAGGTGGCAACATAGCATGCTTGATGTTAAATTAGAAAATCTTATAATGTATGTTTCTAGTTGTGATAATTCTCCTAGTTCTTCTTGCATGTCTCCCGAACCTATAATGAATTATGAACAAATTATGGAGAAGCATGATAAAAATGAAGTGGTGAGTCCGGTAAAATCTAAGCATGATGACTCTTTAATGAGTCTTGACCACATTAGAAAAAATGATGTCCAACTTAATGATTTGTTGACTAACTCACTAAATGCTAATGAATATGTTTGTGAGTGTCAATGTGGGCGAACACTAAAAGTTGTAGGTAATCCAAAGCATGAAAGGAAGAAACCACCTTGGGATCCACCGTGATTCGTGAGCCCCGTCTAGCTAGAAGACGTTAAACCAAACACTTATTGGGAGGCAACCCAATTTTATTGCTTTCTTTACTTTTCTTTTTATTTTATTTTCAATAAATCTTTGAGTCACTCGTATGCTTTATCTCTCAGGAACTTGGTTTATCACACGAAGTACTCCTTACACCAAGCCTGTTTGGTGGCTTCCCACTTGCTCCCAGGCTTGTTCCTTCTTTGTTTGATGTTCTTATGCATTGGGGACAATGCATGATTCTAAGTTTGGGGTGGGAGGTGTCTCTCGTACTTTTGTGTCTTTTCTTATCCTGCTATGCATGTTTGTGAAGTTTTAATGATCATATGCATGTCAATTTTGAAAAATTTTGAAAATTTTGGAGGTTTCAAAGTTAATGGGAATGTTGTTTATGGTTGTGTGCCTTGATGTTGATTGTCCATGATGAGATTCGAATTTGCATGGTAGATGACTTATTGTGGAAATAGAATAACATTATTTTGAGTTAAATTCTTTTAAGTCTCTCTTAAAATCTCTCATATTCTTGAGCACGTAGCCACTTTAATTTAGAATTTTTAACTGAAAAAAGGATTAAGTTGGGTTATTTGGTTGTCACTCCGAAAGGCCCCACCGGTGAGAGAGTGGAAATGCATGATAGTTTGTAATCTTAGACTAAGGAAAAAGAAAAGAGTATACATACCTTGAGAAAAGAAAAAGTGTACACAAAATGTATGAGCTTTATTTGTCTATCTTTTTAAATGTTAAACTTGTAATGAGTATGCATGGATGGGGGTAAAAAGAGCTGCCTTTCCTGTGATCAATAAGGACACCTGGGAATTGACTAGGTATGAGTTTCTACAGTGAATGTGTGAAAGCTAGTGTCCCTAGGCAAAAGAATGCAAGTTTTAGGCCCATGAAAAAAAATATATGATTGAAAGGCACCTTAGTGGACATATTACTCACTTGAAATGTATGGAAGCTTGAAGATTGGTGCATGAGCTAGAGTAGGGAGAAAACTAAAGAAACTCTCTTAAGTCCGAATTTGAGTTCTAGTATTTTAAATTGAAGGAGGCTTGCACACACACACATGGGAGATAGCAAGATTTGGCATTGAATGATTATAACAATATAGATATGCTTGCATGTTTCTACTTAAGCTCTAAATGCTATTCTCTGAGACATGAGTCAATTGCACACTTCTTCATCTAAACTCCCTATTATTTGATTTTATTCTTTGCTCGGGACTAGCAAATCTCTAAGTTTGGAGTGGTGATAAGCACTTGAAAAGTGCTTTTTATCCTCTCAAATTAAGGGAGTTGATATTAGATTTCACTTGTTTGCTAGTGGTTCTCAGGTTAAAATGAGGAAAATTAGAAGAAAAGACCAAAAGATCAAAATCGAGCAAGAATACGGCGAAAAAGAGAAGAAAAACTCAATATGAAAAAAATTGGGGCAGCGCTGCGTCGCTAAAACCCAAGAGCAAAGAGTTTTGCATGCAGCTCTAGCGCCGCAGCGCTCTCCAACGGTGTCGGAGAGCGTCGTGACATCGTTTCAAAATTTTCAATAGGGCCGCGGATGCCAGTTTTTCCATAAATGAAAATAGGGTATTTTTGGTAAGTTTTTGGGTGGCCAAGTCTATAAATTTGGTGGTTTCCAGCAGCCCTAACAATGAATCTACCATCAATTTAGAAACCAAAAGAGGCACAAGAAGGAGAGAATTGAGTGAGAGTTCATAAAAGAGTTCAAGGAGTGAGTTAGTTGCAAGGAAGAGGAAAAGAGTTCGAGATAGTCGTGGTGCCATTCGAATTCCGACGTGAGAGCCAAGGAGATCGTGATGGAGCCACCTCAATCAAGAGCCTCTTTTCACTATGAGTAGCTAAACTCTTTAGTTTTAGGGTTTTGATGAATTGTTTATGAATTCATGTTGATATTGTAGACTTTCATGGCTTTGTTGGAATGATTATGCTTTTCATTGTTATTGTGTTTAATTCTTGTGGATTGGCCATCTTCACATGTTAGGTTAGATGTATGATTGAGAGATTGTATGTTTAACTTGATCTATAACGATGAATTGTTGTTAATCTATCACGAGAGTAGTTAGGTTGACAATAAAAGTTGCTAAAGACTATTCTTAATGCCATGTAATTTGTATTCGTTTCAAGAGATTAGTAATCAATTAAGTTGCATGAGAAATGGTTGTTTTTGAGAGAAAATAACTTGGAATTAAGTTTATAGACTTAGGCATATGAATGACAATGAAATCCATGAAATCTATAATATTGCATGATGAAATAAACAAGGATTCATTACCCTAGAACTCTCTTTGACTCTTGTGTTTCTCACTTTCATACTTTCCTTAGTTGGTTTATATTTTCCATAATTAACAATATTAATTCCAATCCTCAAATAAAATTGATTCAACTCTAGAATAGTTGAGTAACTTAAACCTTCACAATTGGATCTCCAATGGAACGATATTCAGACTTCACCGTCTTATATTATAATTTGACCCATACACTTGCGGTTTACATTAAAAGTGCGCATCAGTAAACAAAAGCATGTGAGTAGCGAAGTGATGAATGAAATGTTTCAAATGCATGGTTTATGTTGTATTATAGTTTTATTTAAATGATTCCCATTGCTGAAGGACTCGCGAAGGCATGTGGGTAAATTATGTATGAATATGACTCCCAATGTGAAGAACTCGGAGAAGACATGGGTAAATTATGTATGAAAATGGGCTCAATGCTGAAGGACTAGGAGAAGGCCTGTGGGTGAACGGAAATTTGTTAAGGGGCCAGTACTGAAGGACTAGGAGAAGGTACTTGGGCGACCCTGGATATGTATATGTGTATTGACATTGTTGTGTTGAGATTACTCCACACAGCTAAGGTTGTTTCAATGTTTGTTGTTGGATTTCTATTTTCGATTTAAATTGAGTTTCATAGCTTGTTGCACAAAAATAGATATTATAATTTTCGTACAAAGATGCGTCGAGAATTACTCAAGTATGATCATGATTAAGCAAGTTTTCCTATAAATAGCCTATAAAAAGCCCAAGTATAAGCTCTTATAGGTTTCCTGGTGAGTCCAGGGTCGAACGTAGGGATTTGTAATAACTAGGCGTTGAGAATAGATGCATGACTATGCGGTGAACTATACATGTAATATGTGCATGAGTTGGTTGTATGTATCTAAAACTATACATAAAGAATGAATAAAATTTCCTACAACTAACAATGAGGTGCGGCGATGGTTAGTCAAATGTCATTTAGTGTCAGATAGCATGCGTTGAGAATGAATGGAACCATGCGATAAAAGGAGTTAACGCAGGCGCTAGTTGTTACTTAAGCATATCTAAGCATAATTACATACCTACAAACTAAGTTTGTGAATCCATCTCTCGATGTTTTGATGCCACATTAATCTTATCTCTAAGACGCATGGTAAGTTTGCATTGGCAAAAGATGAACTACATCTCTGCACCTTATCTAGTCTTGATAAATGCTAAAGATTAACAATCTACTCTCTCAAGCTAGACAGTCGTGCTTACTACATTTGTTTGTTAGACAAAGCTATGCTAGCTAATGATATGCATTAATCAAGATGTAACATACTTCATATTGCTTAAGAAAAACCAACTTCGAACATCTAATTCATTTAGCATTCAAACAACATGGTGTAAGGTATTTAATATGGAAATAGATGGAAGATAATCGTCAATTAAACTCATATTAAGAAAACCATTCTCTCGAATGTCATTAACAAAACATAAGTAAGAAGGAGGAAATGGAGATAAAACAGAAATGGAAGACGTCAAGCCGCCATTGGCAACGTCTTGCTTCATGGAGGCTTGAGATGGTTGCTATCTGATACATAAATTTCATAGGGTGAAGGTTCTCACTCACTGGGAGACGACTCTGAAAATTCTCAGAATTCTTCTCTCAGAAGAGCTCGAAATGGAGGCTGGTTATGGTGAGGGAGAATTTGTGCAGAGCTTTCGCCTCTTGAACTCGCTTCTCTCTCTTTTTTCTCCCCTTGAATGGAGAAGCTTTGGGCTATTTATAGGCGTCGAAAAGTTGAAACTCATGATGACCTGACACTTTTGCATTAAATTCCCTGCCCTGCTGTGCAGACTTTTCACATTGTTGGCTCATTGGTTCTGCCATGATCTGATAACATGTTGCCCTTTTGCATAATGACATGACAGCTTTTGCCCAGGTGTCTGTATTTACTTTTTCTCAACGCATGGTCTCAACGCATAGTCTCGACGCATGGGTTTCCACTTGTTCTCGCAGCAGCTTCGTCTCTAGTACTTGGGTTATTTGTGTTTCTTTTCTTCTTAATCCTGTGTTAAGAACAGAAAAGCTCATAATTTTTCAGGTATTTTCTTTTGTAAATAGTACCAACGCATGATAATACATTTTACATAATTCAACTACCAAAATCATGCATTTAACTCTAAAGTTACTCTAATTAATTCAAATAGTGACTATAATAACTTGTATTTCTACAAGTTATCAATGTTGAGTAGTGTTGAGCCTCGCTCTGCCTCAACTAAGGAAAGGTTTTAGGAAAACTAGTTTATGTATGTCTTTTACTCGAATGCAACTGCATGTTCAAGCTATGAATTACAAATGTTATTGTTGTTATAGCTGGATTCTATGCTGTAGCTTACATTGTTTAAATGAGGACTCTTAGCTAGTCACTCACTGGGCGTTTTAGCTCATGTTTTTCTTGTTTCTCTGTTTTTCAGGTAGCGAGCGTGTTCAGGGTGCTTAGCCTACAGAGGATATTCGTTTGGGCCCGTCTTCAGAGTCTAGAAACTTGAAAATTGTAAATCTTGAACTTAAGTAAATGTTGTACATGTACATGTTCTGAGGGTTGAGGGTGTCAAGCGTAGTGGTTGTTATTATTAAACACCTTGTGATAGCTTGATTGTTATGTCCACCTAAGCCTGGAGTTAATCATGTTGTTAAATTATTACATAACTGTTTACCAGGTGATGGTTAAAGTTTTAGGGTTGGAAGTGGATGTCATGTGAGGGTCGGTGGTTATTGTCTTCACACTCACTCCTGGTTTAGGAGGGTACCTGGAGGGGGTGTGACATAAGGAAAATAGATGTTAGGGCTTACACTTGTCGCCCGCTTGTTACCTTATTTAGCACTCGACTATCTTCTTATCAAGCTTAATGCCTAATCCCTTGGACCAAGCTCAATCTCACGACTAAATTCATCTCCTAAGCTCTCCATGAGACACTTTTCTCCATGCATCCTTGAGCCTAAACAAAGAAAAATTTCACTAAGTCCATATATTTAAATAACTTACTTAGCTTAGTGACTTAAGAATGAAAGTATGGCTTACAACACACACCTCTGCCTGCCGATGCTGCCTGCACAGCTTTCCACACGCACACCTCAACCTGCCTGCCTAGGCAAGTAACACCCAAAATAACCTCTAAACTCCACTCGATTGCCCTTGCCATTAACAACCTCTTCCACACCTGCCTTCTTCAACCTTTAACCGGCAGTCACCCTCTGGCTTCAACAACTCAAACTACATTTTCAGTCATCAAAATCAACACTTCTAACTATTTTTATTTTTAATTTCTTCCATGAACCTTAAAATCAACCATTTAACTTACTTACCTCCAAATTTTGCCTTCAAATTCCTCATCAACAGCTCGGAATCAGCAAATCTTCAGCCCTTGCTCAAGAACTACACTTTCAGTCATCAGAATCAACACTTCTAACAATTTTTAATTTTAATTTCTTCCAGAAACCTTAAAATCAACCATTTAACTTACTTACCTCTAAATTTGGCCTTCAAATTCCTCTTCATGTCACACTCCCTCCCAGGTACCCTTCTGAACCAAGAGTGAGTGTGAAGACAGTAGACACCGATCCTCTCACGACATGCACTGTTAACCCTAACTTAAAACCATCACCTAATAAACATTTATATAATCAATTCATATCATAACTAACACTAGGGTTTAACGATTAACATACTCAAGCTAATTCATGATGTTTAATAATTACAACAACTACACTTGACTCTCTCAACCCTCACTATATGTACAACATTTACTTAAGTTCAATATTTATAATTTTTCAAGTTACTAGACTCTGAAGATGGGCCTAGACGAATATCTTCTGTAGGCTAAGCACCCCAACCTCGCCGCTACCTGGAGAATAGAGAAACAAGAAACACATGAGCTAAAATGCCCAGTGAGTGACTAGCTAAGAGTCCTCCTTTAAACAATGTAAGCTACAACATAACATCCAACTATAATAGTAATATCATGAGTAATTCATAGCTTAAACATACATAAGCATTCGAGTAAAAGACATAACTTTAGCTATGTGGAGTAATCTCAACACATCAGCATAATTACACATACACATATCCAGGGTCGCCCAAGTACCTTCTCCGAGTCCTTCAGTACTGGTCCTTTAATACATTTTCGGCCACCCACATGCCTTCTCCTAGTCCTTCAGTATTGGGGGCCATTTCCATGCATAATTTACCCATATGCCTTCTCCGAGTCCTTCAGCATAGGGAGTCATTTTCATACATATTTTGCCCATATGCCTTCTCCGAGTCCTTCGGCATTGAGAGTCATATTCATACATAATTTACCCACATGCCTTCTCCGAGTTCTTCAACATTGGTGGTCATTTAAATAAAACTATAACATAGCATAAATCATGCATTTGAAACATTTCATTCATCACTTCACTAATCACATACTTACATGCTTTCGTTTACTCACATAATTATAAATTTCATACTTTACTTAGCTAATTAAACAGCCACGCAGGCCTTTCACAGAACTCACAGCTCAATCAGTATATATATCACATACTTTTCATCACATAACACATGTCATACTTGTAACACCCATGAAGATGTTTCACATAATCAAGTTTCAAATATATATTCAATCAAGAAACTATGCTTGAATTAAACATTTAGAAATCGAGTGTCACTCACAACTTGTCCTAGGCCTTGAGCGGATTATACACCTTCCCTAGCTCCTCTTGGCCTGAAATAATACGTTTCTCATGTTAGACTTCCCTAAAGTTCCTTTTACAAACCATTAAGTTTACAGATTTGTATTTTATTCATGTTTCACCACCGAGACCAACTTCATCCAAAAACAATCATAATAAGCCAAATTCCACACCACTAGTGAGACTACTAGCGAGATTCCACACCACTAGTGAGACTAATAGCGAGATTCCACACTACTAGCGAGATTACTAGCGAGATTACACTACAAGCAAACGGCACCAGCGAGACCAGCGAGACTCACCTGAGCAGCGATACCTAGCGATACCTGATAAGCACTTGAAAAGTGCTTTCTATTCTCTCAAATTAAGGGAGTTTATATTAGATTTCACTTATTTGCTAGTGATTTTCAGGTGAAAATGAGGAAAATTAGAAGAAACGATTAAAAGATCAAAACCGAGCAAGAATATGGCGAAAAAGAGTTGAAAAACCAAAAAGGGCAAATTTTGGGGATAGCGCCGCGGCGCTGAAACATCAACGCATGGTTCTAGACGCAGAGTAGCATTGCGACGCCAACATGGCGCTGCCTCGACGCATCCTTGCTGAAACGCATTTTAGCGCTGCGACGCTTATACGGCGCTGCCGCAGCGCTAAAACCCGAGAGCAATATTTCTGAAACGCATTTTAGCGTTGCGACGCTTGGACGGTGTTGCCGCGGCGCTAAAACCCGAGAGCAAACTTTTTTCGGATGCAGCCCTAGCGCCGCGGCGCCAGCTTTCCTTAATTGAAAAATCTGTATTTTTGGAAAATTTTGGGCGGCCAAACTCTATAAATTTGGGGGTTTCCAGCAGTCCAATTCATCAAGAAAAATCAAGGCAAAGCAAGGAAGTTGCAGACCTAAAGAGATACAAAAAGGAGAGAATTAAGTGAGAGCCAAAGAGATCGAGACGGTGTTACTTCAATCAAGAGCCTCTTTTCAGTAGAGTTTCCCTTTCTTTACACTCTTTCTTTGTTTAGTTTTCTTAAACATGTTGCTTCAAGCTATGAGTGGCTAAACTCTTTAGTTTTAGGGTTTTGATGAATTGTTTATGAATTCATGTTAATTTTGTAGACTCATGGTTTTGTTGGAATGATTATACTTTCATTGTTATTGTGTTTAATGCTTGTGGATTGGCTATCTTCACATGTTAGGTTAGATGTATGATTAAGAGATTGTATGTTTAACTTGATCTATAACAATGAATTATTGTTAATCTATCACGAGAGTAGTTAGGTTGACAATAAAAGTTGCTAAAGACTATTTTTAATGCCATGTAATTTTGTGTTGGTTTTAAGAAATTAATAATCAATCAAGTTACATGAGAAAGGGTTGTTTTTGAGAGCAAATAACTTGGAATTAAGTTTCTAGACTTAGGCATATGAATTGCAATAAAATCCATGAAATATATAATATTGCATGATGAAATAAACAAGGATTCATTACCCTAGAACTCTCTTTGACTCTTGTGTTTCTCCCTTTGATACTTTCCTTATTTGATTTGTATTTTTCTATAACTTATAATATTCAATTTCAATCCTCAAATAAAATTGATTCAATTCTAGAATAGCTAAGTAACTTAAACTTTCCCAATTGGATCTCCAGTGGAACGATATTCGGACTTAACCGTTTTATATTATAACTTGACCCGTACACTTGCGGTTAACACCAATAGTGCTCATCAATACCCAGCGAGAGTTGTGAGACGAAAAGCCTTCAGCATTATCAATGACACTCGTCTCGGCTACTCAAGCTTAAATTCCTAGCATTACTGCAGTTCCAGCGATACCCGAGCATCTTAGTTTCTGCCTTTCCTCTTATTCTCATTTCTATCTGTTAAAAGTCACAGTTCCAGCCTGAATTAGAACTTTTTCCCTTCTACAAACTTGTAGAGAAATATGTTTTCTAGGTTACCTCAAATTTTCGAGGCTTAACTCCTCCTCGTTCGACAGGTATTTCAAGATTACCTTGTGCTACTCCAGATTGCACAACAATTCTATATCAATCACTTCCACCTAAAAGTTTACATATTTCTCTTTAAATTCAACTCAAACATTCTTCATAAAAGTTGTTAAGAATTGAGTTAACTTACAAACCTTAAATGTTCAGTCCTAAATTTGATCTCTTCAGCTCATTCTTCTCCAAACACCAGAACATGCTCGGATTGCATGACAGCAGCCAGACCCACTGTTCCAGCTTCAGTTTTACCACGAACCCGATCTGAATTCTCCACTACTTTTCCCTAAGCACCATCTCCTACCTCTCTTCGATTTTAGCTATGAAATGAAACTGATTTAAGCTTTTGAATGTGTTAAAAAATGATCAAGCACTCAGTTCACTCACTTAAATAAGCTCCCAACTTAACCTCTACTTTCTTTTTCCTTTAAAAATGAGTTGGCCAACGCAAACTTCAGCTCAGCAACGCATGGCAGCCTTTACCAACGCATGGCGCAGCCTTCACCAACGCATGGCACACCTTTACCAACACATAGGACAGCTTCAACGCATGATAACTCATGCCTTAAGGCTCTTGGCCGCTCTTTACTTACCTTCCTTAGCTTGTCATGTTCCAAAACTAATCTTTATAGCTTGTTAACTTTCGAAGCTAAGTGTGGGGCTTTCACCTCAACAGCTCGGAATCAGCAAATCTTCAGCCCTTGCTCAAAAACACCCGAAAGCATGAATAACCTTCCTTTCTCCTTAGATTCCAAACCCTTGCAGGTGGAATTCTTCTTCGACAACTCTCACACACCAACTACACTGATTTTGAAAGAGTTTGGTCGAAAAATTTCTCCTTTAGCATGAGTGAATTTTGCAAACCAATTTCTTCTTTCAACATTCTATTTATACTCCTCTCAATCGACTTCCTACAGTACAAGAGCTTGCCACCTTTAGCTTCCAAAATCATCAATTAAATCTTAGCTTGCCACCTAATTATCCTTAATTAATAAATAAACATAATTAACCAAAATTAGAGAAGACTTGGACGCCTACCTCAAGGTCGAATTCCTCAACGCCTAGCCCACACCCTTAGTGGTTCTTGGCTAGCTTCATGCCTAGCCTTCTCATCACCCATAAGACTTAGGCTTCTCAATGCGCACTCGGCTTTAACCTCTTCAATGCGCTTCTCAATGCGCACTCGGCTTTAACCTCTTCAATGCCTACTAGACTTAGGCTTCCTCTACACATACCTTTTCCTCTCAATGCCCTATCTCCTCGATGAGTCCCTGATGCATGTGCATGAAATTTAAATTGTGAAGAGAGCCCCTGGGGGGAAGAAAACATGTACGATAAACAACGGACGAAAAAGGGTCAATATTAGCCTTTGGTCCTCCCAAAAATGACCAAATTTTGGCCTATTTTAGAACATAACGAAATTTCATTTCTGGAAACTAGGTGGGCTCAGTTTGAGGAATGTGAAAGTTTCGCAACACAAAAACTGAAAAAAGATGCCCCAGACTCAGTTTTTTAAGGATCCTAGCTAGTCGTACAATGGTTACTTTCATCTTTATGAGGGCGGCTTAATTTGGGAATTTTGGGTGAATAAAATTGGTTTCATGTCCCTCGACGAGTCCCTAATGCATGCGCATGAAATTTAAATCACGAAGAGAGCCTCTGGGGGAAGAAAATATGTACGACAAAAAACAGACGACAAAAGGCCTATATTAGCCATTAGACCTCCAAAAAATTACCAAATTTCGGCTTGATTCAGAAAGTCAAGAAATTTTGTTTCTAGCAACTAGGCTGGCTCAATATAAGGAAGGTGGAAGTTTCGCCACAAAAAAATTGTAAAAAGATGCCCTAGACTCAGTTTTTTTTGACGTCGTAACTAGTTGTCCAACGGTTTCTTTCATCTTTATGTGGGTGGTACACCCTCTTAGTTCGGGGATTTTGGGCGAAAAAATTGGTTTCATGTCCCTCGATGAGTCCTTAACGCATAAGCATGAAATTTTGAATCGCGAAGATAGCCCTTGGGAGCCTATATTAGCCTTCGGACCTCCCAAAAATGACCAAATTTCGACCTGATTCAGAAAGTAAAGAAATTTCATTTCTAGTAACTAGGTTTGGTTAGTTTGAGAAATTTGGAAATTTTGCCCCCAAAAAAACTGAAAAAAGATGCCTCAGGCTCAGTGTCTTTTTCTTTTTATTTTTTTTTATTTTTTTTTATTTGTTAGATGGTCGTACAACGGTTTTATCTTTATGTGGACGGTATGCCCCTTTAATTCGAGGATTCTGGGCTAAAAAAATTGTTTCATGTCCCTCGACGAGTCCATGATGCATGTGCATGAAATTTTAATCACGAAGAGAGCTTCTGGGGGGAAGAAAACACGTACGAATAAAAATGGACGAAAAAGGGTTTATATTAGCCTTCGAACCTCCCAAAAATGACTAAATTTCAGCCTATTTTAGAAAGTCACAAAATTTCATTTCTAGCAACTAGGTTAACTCAGTTTGAGGAATGTGGAAGTTTCATTAAAAAACAATGAAAATAGATGCCCCATACTCAGTTTTTTTTTTTTTGAAGTCTTAGCTAGTCGTACAACGGTTTATTTCATCTTTGTGTGGGCGGTAGGCCCTCTTAATTTGAGGATTTTGGGCTCAAAAAATTGGTTTTATGTCCCTTGATGAGTGCATGATGCATGCGCATGAGATTTAAATCACGAAGAGCGCCTCTGGGGTAAAAAACATGTACTACCAAAAACGGATGAAAGAGGGCCTATATCAGCCTTTAGACCTCCAAAACATGACCAAATTTGGGCATGTTTCAGAAGGCCATGAAATTTCATTTCTAGCAAATAGGTAGGCACAATTTAAGAAATGTGGAAGTTTCATCACAAAAAAAAACTGAAAAAAGATGCCCCAGACTCAGTTTTATTGGATGTCTTAGCTAGTCGTAAAACGATTTCTTTCATTTTTATGTGGGTTGTACGTTTCTTAATTTGGGGATTCTAAGCTAAAAGAATTGTTTTCATGTCCCTCGACGAGTCCCTGATGGATGCATATATAATTTAAATCGTGAAGAGAGCCCCTGGGAGGAAGAAAACATGTATCGACCTAAAACGGATGAAAAATGGCTCATATTAGCCTTCGGACATCCAAAAAATGACCAAATTTTGGCCAGTTTCTGAAAGTCACAAAATTTCATTTCTTGCAATTAGGTGGGCATAGTTTGAGGAATGTGGAAATTTTGCCACAAAAAAACTAAAAAAGGATGCCCCAGACTAAGTTTGTTTTGGGCGTCTTAGCTAATCGTACAACAGTTTCTTTCATCTTTATATGGGTGGTACGCCCTCTTAATTGGGGGATTTTGGGATAAAAAAATTGGTTTCATGTTCTTCGATGAGTCCTTGATGCATGTGCATGAAATTTAAATTGTGAAGAGAGGCTCTGGGGGGCAAAAAAGATGTACGACCAAAACCGGACGAAAAAGGGCTTATATTTGCCTACGGACCTCCCAAAAATGATCAAATTTCGGCCTATTTCAGAAAGTCACAAAATTTCATTTCTAGCAACTAGCTTACTTAGTTTAAGGAATGTGGAAGTTTCATCCAAAAAAAAAAAAAAATTGAAAAAAGATACCCTAGATTCATTTTTTTTGACGTCATAACTAGTTGTACAACGATTTCTTTCATCTCTGTGTGGGTGGTAGACCCTCTTAATTTGGGGATTTTGGGCTCAAAAAATTGGTTTCATGTCCTTCAACCAGCCCCTGGCGCATGCACATGAAACTTAAATCGCGAAGAGAGCCCTTGGGGGGCAAAAAATAGATACGACAAAAAATGGACGATAAAGGTATAGCCTTCCGACATCCAAAAAATGCCCAGACTCAATTTTTTTTAGCACAGTTTGAGGGATGTGGAAGTGTTACCACAAAAAAACTTAAAAAAGATACCCAAACTCAATATTTTTTGCATGTCTTAGCAAGTCATACAACAGTTTCTTTTAGATTTATGCAGGCGGTACGCCCTCTTAATTTGGGGATTTTGGGTTTCAAAAAATTGATTTCATGTTCCTTAACGAGTCCCTGGTGCATGCACATGAAATTTAAATCGCGAAGAGAGCCCCTAGGGGGCAAAAAATAGGTATGACCAAAAACGGACAAAAAAGGGCCTATATTAGCCTTCAAACATCCAAAAAATGACCAAATTTCGGCCTATTTTGGAAAGTCATGAAATTTCATTTCTAGCAACTACGTGGGCTCAGTTTGTGGAATGTGGATGTTTCGCCCCAAAAAAATGAGAAAAAGATGCCCTAAACTAAGTGTTTTTTCGACGTCTTAGCTAGTCGTCCAATAGTTTTTTTCATCTTTATGTGGGTGTTACTGTCACACCCCCTCCTAGGTGCCCTCTTAATCCAAGAGTGAGTGTGATGACAAGAGACACCGTCTCTCACACCACATCCACTACCAAACCTAAAACATAACTTTTACTTGATAAACAGTTACACAATATTTTAACAACATCAATAAAACCAGGGTTAAGTTTTCATAACAGCTATGCTTCCTCAAAACGTTATACAATAACACTATTTCTAAATAACATCCTTAACCCTCTCTATATGTATAACACTTGAATAAATATTTACAAGTTTCAAAAAACTAGACACTGAAAACGGGCTCAGATGAGAATCTTATGTAGGCTAAGCACCTCGGACATGCTCGTTACCTGAAAAACAGAGAAACAAGGAAAACATGAGCAAAATTGCCCAGTGAGTGACTAATTTAAAGATTTCCTTAAACAACGTTGCAAAACGTAGATTCTAGCCAAAATTAACAATAATATGTGTAACCCATAGCTTAAACATACATAATCATCTATGGTACAGATACACATAAACTAGTTTATTTTAAACTTTTCCTTAGTTGAGGCGGAGCGAGGCTCAACGCTACCCAACGTTGAATTAACCTTAGTTGGGGTGGAGAATTCTCAACACACCCAACGTCTATACACATATTTCATAACCAAGGTCACCCGAGTACCTTCTCTGAGTCCTTCACTACAGGGCCCCTTAACATATTCCCGGCTACTCTCATGCCTTCTCCAAGTCCTTCAGCATGGGGCCATTTCCATACATAATTTACCCATATGCCTTCCCCAAGTCCTTTAGCATTGAGAGTCATTTCCATACATAATTTACCCATATGCCTTCTCTGAGTCCTTCAAAATTAGGAGTCATTTAAATAAAATTATAACATAACATAAATTCATGAGTTTAAGACATTCTATACATCACAACACTATTTGCATGCTTAAATGCTTTCATTAATCATAAACCACATGCTTTACTCAAACTCAAAGCACAACCACTATACTTCAGATACTTCTCATAATATAACACATGACATACATATAAAACTCATGGAAATGTCATATAATCAATTTTCAAACATATATTCAAACAAGAAACTATGCTTGAAGTAAACTCTTTTAGAATAGAGTGTCACTCATAACTTGTCCTAGGCCTTGAGCGGATTATATACATTCCCTAGCTCTTCTTGGCCTGTAATAACACATTTCTCGTGTTAGACTTCCCTAAAGTTCCCCTTTTACAAACCATTTAGTTCACACATTTATACTTATTCAATGATTGACCACCGAGACCAATCTTTATCCAAATAATCATTAATAAGCGAGATTTCACACAACTAGTGAGATTACTAGCAAGACTAAATTACGGGTCAACTGTACTAGTGATACCATGACGAGTGAGACCAGCGAGACTCACCTGAGCAGCGATACTTAGCGATACCCAGCGAGAATTATGAGACGCAAAGCCTCCAGCGTTACAAACGACACCCATCTCGCTACTCACGCTTAAATTCTTAGTGTCGCTGCGGTTCCAGCGACACCCAACTACCTCAGTTTTTGCCTTTCCTTTTATTCTCACTTCTATCTGTTAAGAATCGCATTTCCAGCCAAATTTAGAACTTCTTTCCTTCTACAAACTTATAAAGGAATAGGTTTTTTAGCTTACCTCAAGATTTCAGAGCTTAACTCCTCTTCGGTTGATAGATATTCCCAATTGACTTCGAGCTGCTCCAGATCGCTCAACAAATCTGTAACAGTCACTTCCACCTACCATCTTACATACTTTTCTTCAAATTCAGCTCAAATATTCTTCATAGAAATTGTTAGGAATTAAGTTAACTTACTAACCTTCAAATTTCAGTCCTAAATTCGATCTCTTCAGCTCACTTTTCTCCAAACACCAGACCAAGCTCAAATTGCGCAATAGCAATCAAACCTTCTGTTCCAGCTTCAATTTCTCCATGAAACCAATCAAAATTCTACTCATATTTGCTCTAAACACCTTCTTCTACCTCTCTTCATTGCTCAGCTATGAAATGAAGTCGGTTGGAGCTTTTGAATATGCTTAAAAATGATCAGAAACTCACCTTTACTATTTAAATGAACTACCGTCTTATTTCCACTTTCTCCCTTATTTTAATAAACTTAATTTTCCACTTAACAAAGTAACGCAACCTACTTTAGCATACTTGGTTGCTGGCTTGAATGCCTAACAAGCTTGGACGCATACCCTACACAAAGCTTCCTCCAACGCATGCTAAGCTAGCATCGGCCATCGCATGCTACATGCCCAACAGCCTCACCAACACACTGCACCAGCCTCACCAACGCATAGCAGCCTCCAACGCAAAAGCTCTCCGACATCACTTTTCAATCATCCAACTTCTAGCTTGCCATCTTCCAAAGTTAAGTGTGAGGCTTACAACTTACCACCTCTTAATTTGAGGATTCTGGGCTAAGAAAATTGGTTCATGTCCCTAACGAGTCCCTAACGCATGCTCATGCAATTTAAATCTTGAAGAGAGCCATTAGAGGGAAGAAAATATGTATGGCCTAAAACGGACGAAAAAGGTTCTATATTAATTAGCCTTCAGAAATCCAAAAAATGCCCAAATTTGGGCCTGTTTTAGAAAGTCACGAAATTTCATTTTTAGCAATTACGTGGGCTGAATTTGAGGCATGTGGAAGTTTCGCCACAAAAAAACATAAAAAAGATTCCTAAACTGCTTTTTTTTTGGACGTCTTAGCTAGTTGTACAATGGTTTCTTTCATATTTATGTGGGCGGTACACCCTCCTAAATTGAGGATTCAAGGGTAACAAAATTGGCTTCATGTCCCTCGATGAGTCATTGGTGAATGCGCATGAAATTCTAGCTGGGAAAAAACAAGTACGGGCAAAAATGGACGAAAAAGGGCCTATATTAGCCTTTGGGCATCTAAAAATTGACCAAATTTTGGCCTATTTCAGAAAGTCATGAAATTTCATTTCTAGTAACTACATGGCCTGAGTTTGAGGAATGTGGAAGTTTCGCCATAAAAAAACTTAAAAAAGATTCCCAGACTAAGTTTTTTTTGGATGTCTTAGCTAGTCGTACAACAGTTTCTTTCATCTTTATATGTGCGGTACGCGATCTTAATTTTAGGATTCAAGGCTAAAAAAATTTGCTTCAAGACCCTCGATGAGTCCCTGGCTCGCGCATGAAATTCTAGCTACGAAAAAATAAGTACGAGCAAAAATGGACAAAAAGGGCTTATATTAGCCTTCGAACATTCAAAAAATGACCAAATTTTGGCCTGTTTCAGAAAGTCACGAAATTTCTTGTGTAGCAACTACGTGGGCTGAGTTTGAGGAATGTGGAAGTTTCGCCACAAAAAAACTTAAAAAAGATTCCTAGGCTAAGTTTTTTTTGGACGTCTTAACTAGTCGTAAAACGGTTTCTTTCATCTTTATATGTGCGGTACGCCATTTTAATTTCAGGATTCAAGGCTAAAAAAATTTGCTTCAAGTCCCTTGACGAGTTCCTGGCTCATGCACATGAAATTCTAGTTGGGAAAATATAAGTACGAGCAAAAACGGACAAAAGGGCCTATATTAGCCTTTGAACGTAAAAAAAATGACCAAATTTTGGCATGTTTCAGAAAGTCACGAAATTTCATTTCTAGCAACTATGTGGGTTGAGTTTTAGGAATGTGGAAGTTTTGCCACAAAAAAACTTAAAAAAGATTCCCAGACTCAGTTTTTTTTTGGACGTCTTAGCTAGTCGTACAACTGTTTCTTTCATTTTTATGTGGGCAGTATGCCCTCTTAATCTGGGGATTCAAGGCTAAAAAAATTGGCTTAATGTTCCTCGACGAGTCCCTGGCGCATGCGCATGAAAGTCTTGGTGGGATAAAGTAGGTAGGTGCAAAAACAGACGAAAAAGTGCGTGTATACTTCGAACATCCACAAATAACCAAACTTCGACACCTTTCAGAAAGTCACGAAATTTCATTTATGGCAACTATATGGGTTGAGTTTGAGGAATGTGGAAGTTTTGCCACAAAAAAACTTAAAAAATATTCCCAGAAATAAGTTTTGTTTGGACGTCCTAGCTAGTCGTACAACTGTTTCTTTCATCTTTATGTGTGCGGTACACCCTCTTAATTTGGGGATTCAAGGCGAAACAAATTGGCTTCATGTCCCTCGTCGAGTCCCTGGTGCATGTGCATGAAATTATGGGTGGGAAAAAGTAGGTACGAGCAAAAACGCACGGAAAAGGTTCTGTATTAGCCTTCGAACATAAAAAAAATTACCAAATTTTGGCCTGTTTCAGAAAGTCACGAATTTTCATTTCTAGCAACTACATGGGTTGAGTTTGAGGAATGTGGAAATTTCGCCACAAAAAAACATAAAAAAGATTCCTAGACTATTTTTTTTGGACATTTTAACTAGTCGTAGAACAGTGTCTTTCATCTTTATATGGGATGTACGCCATTGTAATTTCGGGATTCAAGGCTAAAAATATTTGCTTCAAGTCCCTCGACGAGTCCTTGGCTCATGCACATGAAATTCTGGCTGGGAAAAAATAAGTACGAACAAAAATGGACAAAAAAGGCCTATATTAGGCTTTGAAAAAAATGACTAAATTTTGGCTTGTTTCAGAAAGTTTGCGAAATTTCATTTCTAGCAACTAGGTGGGTTGAGTTTTAGGAATGTGGAAGTTTTGCCACAAAAAAACTTAAAGAAGATTCTCAGAGTATGTTTTTTTAACACGCCTTAGGTAGTCGTACAACTATTTCTTTCATCCTTATGTGGGTGGTACGCCCTCTTCATTTCGGGATTCAAGGCTAAACAAATTGGCTTCATGTCCCTCAACGAGTCCCTGGCGCATGCGCAAGATGTAAGCCCCGTACTTGATCTTGTGAGAAAGTAAGATAAGAAGAGACCAGGAGATGGGCGTTTTGGTAGGAATAGTTGGCTGGAATGTGATTGGGGGCAGAAAAATGGCTAAGTATTAGCTATACGTTGGTGGCAACACGCCTTGATGGGAGCAGTTTTGGCGTGGATGCAGAGGTGAGGGAAAACTGTTAAGCGTTGAGGCCACGATGCGTTGAGGTCACGAGGCATGGAGAGCCACCCTGCATCGAAGGTTATCTTGCGATAAACGCATTGAAGGCTGCAAGGCGTTGGAAGTTGAAGGCCACAAGGCGTTGAGAGCCAATTTGCGATGAGACCACTATGCGGTGAACGCTACCATGCGTCGAAAGTGGGTATGCGTTGGGCAAGGAAGGTTGGCCGAGAGAATAATGCGTTTGTTAACCGTCTGGCGAGGGAGTCTTGAAAAAGTAACACACAAACAGAGGCTGTGCGTTGCTGAAGCCAAACATAGGAGGTATGCGTTGAATAGATTATTGCATAGAGACGAAATGGAGATTAAGTCGGTGGTATATATATATATAAGTGGACTGAGAATTCAATTGTTTTGATTACATTTCAGAGCTTGAGTTGATTCCATTTCGAAGCTAAACAACGGAGGGAGGTAGAAAAAGATGTTCATGTCGATTTGGAGTGGAAATCTCGTCGTTACCGTGGAGGAAACTTGAGCTGGAGCAGAGGACTCAGCTGGTGTTACTCAATCAGAGTAACGTTCGGTTTTGGGGGAAGAACGAACTGAGGAAACGGTGGTTAGGGCCGAAATTCTGAGGTTAGTAAGGTTAACTTGATTTTTAGCAAGTTTCATGAAGGGTGTCTGAGCTAAACTTGTGTAAATATGTGTCAAACTCCAGATAGAAGAGATTGGAGCTGAATTGCCGGATGATTAGGAGAAATTTGGAGTTGTTGAAGGATATGTCCTAAACGGAGAGGATATTCTCTATGAAATTTTGAGGTAAGATGAAGGACTTATACCTTAATAGGTTTGTAGAAGGTGTAGGATCGGTATGGCAACCCTAGAGGGGGGTGAATAGGGTTTATTAAAATTAATTTAAACTTTTTGCTAATGTGGGCCCAATTAAGCGAATTAATAAACTCTTTGCAAATAAGTAGTTTAAACAATAATTTTTATGCAAACAAATTCACTTTGAATTAAACAAGAAATTAACAATCACACTTTAAAGCACCCTGTTTAATTCTAATAAAAAGATTGGTAATGAATATAGAAATTTAAGAACAACCAATATGAGCAATTAATTTCAAGAATTAAAAATTGCAATTAATTTTATACCATAAAATATATTAACAAAAATTAATTGCAAAAATAAATTAGGAGATGGATAGAGAAAATGACACTGTGAATTTTATAATGGTTTGGCAAAACCGGCCTACGTCCACTTCCCAAGCTTCTCTTGGGTACTTCACTAGAAGTCTTTGACTCTTTCCACCGCTTAGAGTCGAATCGTTACAACGTTCTTTTTCCGGGCGCAAGAACAAACCCGATCCTTTCCACGGTTAAGGATCAAACCATTACAACAACTCTTTTTCTCGAGATCAAGAGCCAACCCAACAAAAATTTGGAAAAAACAAAAAGCACACTTGACAAACTCTCTAAATAGAGTGGATTTACAAGTTTAAGCACTTCACAAATAAATCCTCACAATACAATATACCTCTCTCAAGAATAAGATGAAAAGAAGAAAATTGAAAGCTTGGAGAGAGAGAAACAATGGTGGCTTGGTGAATTATGGAGGATTGAAAATAATAAGAGTTGTTTTTAATTTTGGAGAAGATGAAGTGTTTAAAAAGAAATGAAAGTGGGTGAAAACCAAATTAATTTGGACTATTAGATTTTTGTAAAAGAAAATTGAATGGTGGAGATTTAAACTCAATTAGCCGTTAGACACAAACATATAATAACATTAAATTAATCTTTTTAAAAAGCAACTAGCTGTTAGACACAAACATATATAATAATATTAAATTCATTTTCTTTTTAAATTCATTTTCTTTTTAAAATCATTTTCTTTTTAACATCAATCCAAAAATAAAAAAAACCCACCAATTGTCACTTCTCCATTGCTCCAAGTGGCACCTTTCAATTTGTCTACTTTGATTAAAAAAAATCTGCCACGTCATCAGCTTGAGATTTTTCTATTAAGCTTGTTTCGGTCATATCTTCTTCGTTTGAACTCCGATTTGAGTGATTCAAATTGCATTGGAACCGTTGTTCCAAACTCCACATGATAGACAATTCAAAACACTCAAATGGTTAATAAATAAAATCAGGTTTGTTATCATCAAAACACTAATTAATCAATTAATTAAAATTAATTAATTGTAGATTAAGGGCCAAAAAGCCAACAATCTCCCCCTTTTTGATGATGACAAACAACTCAAGAAAAATGAAACCCAAATTGTTGTGCGATATAAAATATAAATTTAAATTGCAATCAACACACATACATAATTTTAATTCACTTGTAAACAAATGACAATTCACAATTCAATAGCAACAAAGATATTCAATACTAACATGTTTTCATTTTTCTTGTTACCTCTCCCCCTTTTGGAATCAATCAAAAAGTGCAATTAAGAAAAATAAGCAATGACATGAAAGTTTTCCTTTAAAACATGAACACATAATTTTGCAATTCTTTTCCTACCAACATGTCTTCTAAAAGAAATACAACAAACAACATTGTAAATTTAAGAGGCATTACAGAGTATCAAACAAGCTCAAGATAAAAACCAAATTCACAGATTTCTCCCCCTTTTAAAATCAATTGAATACTCCCTCTTAATAAGGGATAAAAAGACATTTAACACATATCAACTTGAGGGTAAAAATATCAATTAAATTTTTAAATTAAAATTTATTTCAAAGATAATTACTCCCCCTAAAATGATAAACAATATGGATAACTCCCCTAAAAAGGATAAACTATATAAATAAAAGGGACACACAACAATAAACCAATATGTAGGAATTAATTTCATTTTAACATGAAATTCATGTATAAATTAAGTGAAAAGCTCCCTCTAAAAATATGAATTTTCCTTCTAATAAAAAATATTAGTATATGCCAAAAGGAGATAAAATCAATCAAGTGTAAATCAAACAATTGATATACCAAAATATGCAATATTATAAAATAAACATCAATTGTTGAAAAATAAATAACGATACCAAATAATAACAAATCATCATTAGCAAATTCAATGTCACCACATTATCAATCAAATATAAGCATGGTAGCATACCAAATAAATTTATACTAATCTTGAAGAAAATGCTAACTAAATTCTATAAATACTCCCCCTATTGAAATGAATTCAACAACTCTTCCAAGCAACATTTCTAAGTATGTACTTTTCAACATAGGACAAACAAGATACTCCAAATAATTTTCATTTAGCAACATAGTCCATATAAACTATGCATAATTCATGCTCAAAAGGCATTTAATAAAAATTCTTTTCAATTTCATCCAAAGGATAGATAGCATATCTTAATCATCAAAACAATAACAATCTTTTGCAAGACTCAATATCCTTTTGTTTAAAAATTTTAAAGAAAAATACAAGGTTAGAACGAGCATCTAAATTTCCAAAAAGCCAAGTAATAAACCAAAAAGACAGATATCAAATAGATGGATATGTAATCATTTTTCATGACATTAAATCCAATAAGAATGCAAGAAATCGAGTTCAAACATTCTAAATGCATTTAGGAAATGTAATTCACATAAATATACTAATAGAAATACTCAATAATTCAAAAAATAAGAGTTACCAAAATAAGTCATTTCCTTTCTTGGATTCAAGCAAGCCATACTAGTTGCTCCAATTTGAATCAATTCCGCAATAAACTTTGATTCATATATTATAGTTTCCCCAATAAATTGAAGAACAAGAAAATGAACCAGGAGATAAAATTATGGAAAAAGAAGATATAAGAGAAGAAGACCACGAGGTTGTAAGTAGTAAATCATTAACATGTTTTTATTCAATTTTGTTTCTTTTTTTTATTGAATAACAATGATTGTATTTGTTTTGATAATAGGTTGAGGGACAAAAAAAACCCAAAAGAAGAAACAAGAGAAGAAGATAAAGAGGAAATGACAAAGAAAAAGCATGACAAAGACAAAAACCCGGTAACACTATTTTCTTCATGATCATCTTCATTAATTTACTGTCTCATCACCTATTTTTTGTCATATAGTTAGATTTTTTTACAGTTTGATAGTCATTTGATTATCTTTATTTTTTGGCACATAGTTCGTACCCACCTGAGTTTTCTGATTGACATCTAGCACTTTGATTTATACGTTTTTTTTGTGTGTGTATTTTGATAATAGGTTGGAGAACATAAAACCCAAGAAATAGAAACAACAAAAGAAAGAAATGGAGAGAAAATAACAAAGATAGAAACATGACGAAGGCAAAAAGATTGGTAACATTATTTTCTTAATTATGATTGTTAATTGAGTACGATGTGATTGCTATCAGATTACTATTTGATTTCTATTCAATTACTTGCTGATTACTATCTTATACTTATTTCTAATTCATTCTTCTTATTTTTCTTCTTCCTTTTTTTTAGGTTGTTGAGAATGGAATGCAAACGAGAAAATCTTCTCAAGATAAGCCTGAAGTGAAGAATGAGCAACTAAAAAGAAAGTTGAAACTGACACACAAGGCCGCTAATTTGGAATGACAAATAACACAAACCTTCAAAAAATAAAAAAATACATAAATACCTGCACCGTTATTGAAGCGCTTACTTTTGACTTGAACATTTCACAACCAAAATGAGATTTTGTAGACTTTGATGTTACATGTCTTTTGTTGATAACATGTTAAATATTTTGTTGAGTTAGTTGAACTATGTTGTCATCTAATGCTAGTATTTGATATTAGCACATATGTTTTTTTATTGATAATGAAATGAATTGTGAAGCCTTTAGGAAAGAAATTTTTTTACCAAAATTGTGCAATTTATCAGAAATTGCATTGTAATTGCCATATGATTGGTTTTTATTCTTGTTAATTAGTTAATAGTTTCTGATAGTTGTCTAATTGTATTATGATTGTCATATGATTGCATTTTAATCTTTTTCATATTGCCATCTGATTCCCATATAATTACCATCTAATTGGAATATATTCAAAAGTACTTGACTTGAATGCATAGAACTTTAATATGATACAAGAAATGACTTGCATATATATATAACTTTAATATGATGTAGGAAATTATATTTTCACTTAAAGAATAATAGCAACATTATTCATATACTAAAAAAAGATGCAAAATCAATCCATTAGTAGACTAAAAAACTACTAAAACAATACACTGTTGTACTTAAACTACTAAAACAATGCACTATTGTACTCAAATGAAAAAAATATACTCAAATGAAAACAAATAATAAAGTTATCTTTGATGCCCACAATATGTTTGTTCAAATAGGTGGATTTTTACATGTTCTTTTAATATGACCAACACGCTTACAACGGGTACATTTCTTATGCTTTCCCAACTCACCAATTGAAGGGATCCTTTGCTTCTAGGGTCTTCTTGCTGGACGTTTAATAATCAGGGGCAATATAGTGTGAACAAATCAGTATAACACAGTAGCAATCAACACAGAAATCAAATAGCAATTACTTACAGTGAACCCCTTGGTTCTTCAGCTAGATTTCTCATCACTCCTTCAACCCTACTAGACAAAATACTCTTCAAACAAGATGCTGATTTACTTCTATCATAAAACCACTGTTGGAGTAACTCTCGAATTGAATCAAGTAGTGAAGCAACAGGTAAATTTCCATCATTTTTCAACACTAAATTCAAAATCTCAAAAATATTGGTTGTTATCATTTGATATCTCCTTTGCTTAGAGTATACACGGGCCGATCTCTCAAACCCAACATTTTTTATATTCTCTATTAGAAGGGTTTATTAACTCCATGATCTCATACACAATTCAAAATCATCTATTGTATATGATTTTGCACACTTGCAAAAAACTTTATCTATTATAGAATCTTTGAAAGAAAGCTTCACATTATTCAAGAGATGTTCCATATAATCACAATATCCAGCCAATGCGAACACATTTAAAACAGTTTTTAAAATGCTCATATGCCTATTAGAAACAATAACTAATCTATCCCGATCTCCAAAACAAACTTTTAAGTTCTCAAAACACCACGTCTACGAGGCATCATTTTCTGAATCTACTATTGTCACACTTCCTCTCAGGTACCCTCCTAACCTAGGAGAAAGTATGAGGACAGCAGACACCGATCCTTTTACGACATCCACTGCCTACATTATTCCTTGACCATCACCTAATAAACATATACACAATGATTAAACATCATACTTAAACCAACGTTAAGATATCATACAGACATTGACTTCCACTCAAATCATAAATTTACCTAAGTTTCATAACACAACCCTCAACCCTCTATATGTACTACACATGTTCAAGATCAAATATTTAAAATTCTCAAAATACTAGACGCTGATGATGGGCCCAGACGAGTTTTTGTGTAGGCTAAGCACCTCGGACTCGCTCGCTACCTGAAAAACAAAAAAACAAGGAAATCATGAGCTAGGTTGCCCAGTGAGTGACTTGTTTTTGAAAAACTTTCCTTTAGCTCGGAAACAAATCATAGTATAAACATTATAAAACAATGCGTATATAACATCAGTTCAAAGTCATATCCATGCAAAACATGCTCAAGTAGCATTGTCAAATCATATGTGTTCACTTCAAGAAAAGATACACATAAATTCAGTTTATTTCAAAAACATTTTCCTTTTCCTTAGTTGAGGCAGAGCGGAGCTCAATGCTACTCAACATCGAAAACATCCTTAGTTGGGGCGGAGTAATCTCGACACTCCCAATGTCGAAAATCTTTAGCTGTGTGGAGTAATCTCAACACAACAGTGTCTATTATCCCTCTGTGTGCACATAGATATCATATCCTGGGTTACCCGAGTACCTTCGAGTCCTTCAGTATCGAGCCCCATATACGATATTTCGGCTACCCACATGCCTTCTCTGAGTCTTTTAAATGATTTCCAATGTAAACACATAATATGCATGTTAAAACCCATGAAATCACAAATATATAAACATGTTTTCAAACATAATCTTTCAACAATAAATCTTTGTTCAAAGTAAACACATTATAAATAAATTTGTCACTCACTACTTGTCCTAGGTCTTTAGTGGATTATACGCCTTCCCTAGCTCATCTCGGCCTGAAATAGTACACTCCTCTTTATTTGATTTCCTTAAAATTCCCTTTAATATAACCAAAAAGTTTTAAACATTTATACTTGTCCAATTGTTCACCACCTAGACCAAATTCCATAAGAACAATCATTAATGAGCAAGACTTAAACAGTTAGCGGAGACTAGACTAGTGAAACTGAGCTGCAAACAAAACTGTACCAGCGAGATTGTGAATTAGCGAGACCAGTGAGACTTGCTTGATCAGCGAGACCAGCGATACCGAGCAAGAGTTGTGAGACGCAAAGCCTTCAGCAACACTAGCGACACTCGTCTCGCTGCTCACCCTTATACCTTTAGTGTTGCTGCTTTTCCAGCGATACTCGTCTCTCACAGCTTTTGCCTTCACTTCTATTTTCATTTCTATCTGTTAAAAATCGTATTTCTAGCCTGAATTAGAAATGCTTCCTTTCTACAAACTTGTAAAGAAATGTATTTTCTAACTTACCTCAAAATTCCAAAGCTTATCTCCTATTTGTTCAACAAATATTCCCAAATTACTTCAAGCTGCTCCAAATCACTTAGGAAATTCGTATCACTCACTTCCACCTAAATTTTAACATATTTTTCTTCATATTCAGCTCAACCATCCTTCACAAGAATTGTTAAAAATTGAGTTAACTTACTAACCTCAAAATTTCAGCCCTAAACTCGATCTCCACAGCTCACTATTCTCCAAATACAAGACCTTGCTCAGATTGCTCGACAGAAACCAAACCTTCTGTTCGAGCTTCAATTACACCACGAAACCGACCAGAATTCTACACGAACTTGCCTTAAACTCCTTCTTCTACCTCTCTTCGTCGCTCAGCTGAAAAATGAAATTGGTTGAAGCTTTTGAGAATGTAGAAAATGATCGAAAACTCAGCTTTACACACTTAAACGAGCTGCCAACTTACTTCCACTTTCTCTTTTATTTTATTTTATTTTATTTTATTTTCCAATAAACAAAGTAACTCCTTCACTATACGCTCGCAACCCCCCTTGGCAAACTTGGACACTAGCTTGGATGCATAGTAACATGCGTTTGTCCATAGGCTCTCTTGAACGCATGCTTCACCAACGCAACCCCTTACTAACATCAACCAATGCATGGCAACTTGTCCAACAGCCCCAACAAACGCATAGCACCAACCATCACCCATGCTCAATCTCATGGACGCATACCTCAACCAAGCCAATGCATAACCACTTATGCCAAAAGCTCTTGGCCAACTCTTTCTCAACACCCGCCTACTTTGCTTGCCATGTTCCAAAGATAAAAGTAGGGCTTACAACTATACTGAAAGCAAGAGGAAAAATATTATTATTACCATCCATAGTTGAGGCAATTAGTAATGCTCTGGCAAATTTACTGTAACACCCTACTTTTTAGACCCAAGTGCTTAAGGGCTTATAAGGAAATAAGTAAGATAAGAGAGGTGAAATTTGGATCACAAGCCTATGGAGTGAGTTTGGAAGAAACCTACGATTTTGCATCATTGCGTTGAACTTAAGGGAAGAAAAAGTTTTGTATCAACTTGAGTTTTGGGTTAAGAATAAGCCGTGGGTGAGTTTGGAAGAAACCTACTATTTTCGGACCTTGAACTTCAAAGTAACTCTTGAAGTTAAGAATTCTTCTAAGTAACACAACTAGACTAGGAGAACTCAACTATGCTATTAGAATAGTAAGCTTGGAAGCGTGATCTAAGGAGAAGAAATGAAATCTCACCAAGTGTTGGAAAGAGTTGAAAGCATAGCTGGGAGTTAGTTGTGAGTTGGACACACACCTGGTAGGAAAAAGACCATGTTGGACACATGGTCAAGCTAAGAAAACGTATGATACTCCTTGCGGGAAAGAAAATGGTGAAGTGTTGAAGTATTGAAAGGAAAATCGAGAACTCGGGGAAAGAGGTGAACACATAGGAGGTAGTTAAGGAAGGAGATGCAATGTTGGCCTAGGGTGGACATATGAGCTAGCTACAAAAGGGACTAGGGTTGAGTCTTGGATGTGTTGGAGGGTTGAAAAGCAAACCTAAAGGAAGGAAGCAAGAGATGGACGCATGCTAGATTGATCGTTGAGAAAACGGCTAAGTATGGGAAGAGTAAAAAAGAAAAGTTGGAAGCATAACCCTGAGATACACCTCAAGGACGCATAGAGAGACAATCAAGGGATCCCTAAGGATGGAATGAAGGCCATGGACGCATGGCAAAGTGGTGATGAACTCATGGTACAAGGTCAGGACGCATGAAGGTAGGTTCTGAGGTGATTTTGGCTAAGTGACGGAGTACCAAGCATAGTCGAACGTTTATCACTCAAGAGAAGGGCTTGTAGCTAAGATTTGGGTGTGAGAAAAGAAGTGATGGACGCATAACAGGAGACACAAATACATGGTAATGTTTGGGGGAGAAACTTGGTCAAGTATAGGAAGGCCGAGAGGAAGAAAAGAGAACAAAATAAGTTAAACTCTAAAAGAGAACTTTATGGACGTATAGGGGCACTAAGTTGGATGCATGGTCCGTGTCTCAGAGTAAGTTGAATGCATATGAGTTTATAAAGGCTAGGTGGCTTCATTTAGACTTAACACCTCAAAAGGAAGAGGTGTCGGAATGCATTTCGGGTGTGTCATAAAAGGTGACACTTGGATGAACGCATGGTTAGTTAAGCATGGAGTGTGACATTTGGCAAACAAGTGACAAATGAAAAGGAGAAGTTGGACGAAAAGCTCTTCATTCCAAGTCTATAAATAGGACCTTGAGGGAAGAGAAGCATGATACCATTGACAAGGCTAAGGTTCTTGTTGAAAAGAGAGGAAAAGGAGTTGAGAAAAACATCCTAGGCGTTCAAGAAGGCTAGCTTGCGTCCAAAGGAGCAGTTGTTCTTGTACCTTGCGTCCAACAGCTATCTGAGGCCTTTGGGGGAGTTGTGTTGCGTCCAACTTAGCTGTCAGAAGAGGAAGTTTAGCAGCCTTGGGTTTCTGAATACCAGCCTTGCGTCCAATGTAGCCTCTGCATTCCAAAAGGGAGATTTCTGGTATTTAAAAGTTGTTCTAAGGTTTCTAAAGGTTTCTAAGGTTTCCCAGTTGCTCTTTCTTTGAAACATAGAAGCTCGGGAGAGAGAAAAGGAAGAAACTAGAAGGAAGAAAAAGAACTTCCGTTACGCGATAAATTCTCTTTGTGAGTAACCCCAACACTTTCCAAATATTAATGTTTCTTGGTGGATGTGAACTATGGTTTGGAAATGAATATTGCTTGCAAAGGTTATGATAGGTTTGAAATGATTGTCGTTGATGTTTTCTCGACAATGTTTGATTTATACGAAAGGATGAGTTTTATGATTAAGAATGATTATTGATAAGCATGAATATTTTTACATGATTTGAACATCCTTTTTACTAGGATTTTGAGCATGAAACTCTATACTACCAGGTTGATGAAATATGTTGTTGATAAAATAACTTGTGTGTTATGGAAGTTTTACTTAAAGTTGATTTGATGAATAATTTGACATGCTATATTACCTGGATATAGCCCTCAACACAGAGGAACCAAGAGAAGACATTGGTTTTCCATGTCGAGGAACTTGGTGAAGGTACGTATCACTAGCTATGTTGAGGAACTGAGAGAAGACATTTGGGTAGATTGAATGGTCCCTCAATGTCGAAGGACTCGATGAAGGCTTGGTACGGGACCCTAATGCTGAAGGACTGAGAGAAGGCATATGGGCAGCCTGGGTTATTAATCATATGTGCACATAGTGAATAATTGAATGAGGTGATGTTAAAAGGATAAAATCCTAAGCCTGCGTAGAAATACTGATGTGTTTGATGTATAACGATTTGAAATATATGTGTGTTTTGATATATTGGTTTGAGTTATCAAATGTGATTTCTATTAAATCAAATTGGTTTCCAAAATCGTTACTCACTGGGCTTCATTGAAGCTCATCCTTTTCAGATGTTTTTAACTTTTCAGGTAGCAGGAAAGTTCCCGTTGCCAGTTGATGTCGAGGTTTGTCGAGAGTTAACAGATTCATCGTCCTAGGAGGCATGGATAAGCAGAAAGCTAGAGTCATGTCTCTTGTAATTAAAAATTATAGCACTGTAAACAATAACTATGTTTTATGTGTAAAAGCTAGGCTTTACATTAACATGTTGTTAGGGATTGTTGTGTTTGAGTAGTATATCTAAGAGTAAGTTTGACAGTGGAAGTCGACCGGGGAATTGATGACTACTGTCCTCATGCTCCGTCTCGAGCTACGGAAGGGTGCTTCGGGATAGGGTGTGACATTTACATTTTTAAAATGTCCCATCAACTGAAATATTAGGCCTACAGTATCTCCAACCTTCAATTGATGACCCCATAGCCATGAAACAATATTTAAAATAACCATTTGAATCTCATTTATATTTAGTAAATGATCCTACAAAAATAGGAGAAAAAATAAAGAACTTAATATAGGTGCTCTATTGATTAATATACTAATTAATAGGTATATCAGTCAACTGATTACTAACTGATTACTGTAAAATTGATCTATGAAATATTGAAATAAGTGTTCATTTCTTTTTAACTCAAAAAAGAACTTGGGAATGGAGGCTTAAGAATCACCACCATCTCCTTTCAATAACTTCATAATAGATTCTTTCATCCTCCAAACTTTATAATAACTAACACCATTCCCATAATGAAAGGGTTGAAATCCCTAACACAGCGGAAGCAGTACATAACTAAATTCAAAATAATTGGGATTTTGAAATACCAATACATTTGGGAAAAAAAACAAAAAACCTACTATATTAATTCCAAGCTAAGCATGGATTAGAGATAGAATCTTACTTTCGTTGTTGACTCTGAACACGACCACCATGAACCTCTCTTATTCTCTAAGGGATAAGGTAATGATTGTGGATCTTTGATCTTGATCTTTTTGGGAAAAAGAGAGAGCATCAGAGAGAAAAGTTTTATCGATTGAAAGAAAAAATAACGTCTTCTCTTCTGTTTCTTTTGCAGGCATATTTAGGGAGAGAGAGCAAGAGACGTGGGAAAACCACGTAAAGCGTAACTCCCACATATTGGACTTACCTTTTTTTTTAATTAATTAATTAAATTATTTAATTTAACAAATAAAATAATAATAATTAATAATTAATTAAATCTAATTTAATTAATTATTTCATTTAAATCATATTTAAATGAACATCTCTCATATAACCTATAGTTTTAATTCATTTAATTTAATTAAATCAAATTTAATTAAAATAAATTAAGAAAATTAATTCTTTAATTAATTAATTTTTAAATTAAATATCTAATATTTAATTTAACCTACATTTGAATCATATTCAATTGTTACTCTCTCATAAGTTATAGTTTTAATGTGCATCTAATATACATTAATGTTAACCTATAGTTTTAATATGAATCTAATTCATATTATTATTTGAACTCGTTCAAATATTTAATTCTCACAAAAATTAATTTTGTATCATATCCAAAATTAAATTTATATTATAAAGTTCAAATTAAACTTTATATTATAATGTATCAACATACATGATATTATTTCCTTAAGTAAATTTGAACATTTCAAATTTCATTCAAAGCATAAATACCTCATCACTCTTTACGAGCAAAGAAGGGGACCTAATGGACCTATAGATCAGAAGCTCCAACGATATAAGATTAATCGACTAAACTTATTAACCACATTAATCAATATTTGTTAACTATGGGTACACTCCACTAAAAACGCACAATTGCACTCTTCTCACTGCAGATATATTTTTGTGTCCATGGATATAGACCAATAATAGCAAATTAGTCCTTCACAAGTGTTTATACCACCAGTTGGGTCAAATTACCGTTTTTCTCCTAGGTAACTTCTAAATCCTTAAGCACTAGTGCTCCTTTAATGAACAACCTGTTTATGGTCCAACCATTAAACAGAAACCCCTCTTGGGCTAGTGAGAGGGTAGGACCCTTTGTGTAAGTCCTAGAGACACCACTTAAGGAAACACTTACCTACTTACCCTAAAGATGGGAATGAGTGAATTCCATCTTGTATAATTATGTCCCCAGCACTCCACTTGGTCTTGTCCCCAAGATGGTAGGCATATTGAGGGCAAACAACCATTCTCACCCATACAAATCAAAGGACAATCCCTCGTGGACAGGAGTTCATAATATACTCAGGATTAATACTAAGTTGCCTAGGTCATCCTATTGAAATAGAAACCTAACTAGTCAACGGAGTTACATTTAGTGATTACTATTTCATGGTCTGGTCTTATGCAAATTTATTGCATAGGATACCCCCATTCGCATGTCACCTACACGAACGCATTAGATCATTGTGATTGCATTTAATACAAAGTGGGTTGTATCCATAGTATCACAAGGATAAGGTACCCAGTCTTATCCCTATACTATAGACCCTTTAGACTGTATCTTGAACATTGATCTCCATATGTCTCCACATACAGTTCAAGACTCATAAAATAGCCTAGGATGTTAGTTTATTGGATTTAGGGTTATTAAAACAAAACAAACAAAAGCAATCAATAACGCATATTGAAGTAACACATCAATAACTCCTTATTAAGGATTTAATTACGGTCAAATTATTACATCTACAATCTACGAGTTTTAGGGCATGAAACCCAACACATAATTCATCCGCATATGATGTATAATATCTTTTTCAAACATACAATGACTAATAAACTGTGAACATACTTGTTTGTGTGAAGCATGAACCATCACAGAGCAATTATGCTCACTAATATACTTTTAAATCATCCATAATTCACTCTTTGTATAACGTGGTGCTCAAACCATTGATAACCATCTTGAGTATATTGCAACTCAATAGATCTTGAATTTGACCTTAAAGTTCTAAACTCAAAATTATTCTTTATAGCTATGAACTGAAACAACTTCAAAAAGATTTCCTTACTAGCAAACAAGTCCTTCTTCAAAGACAATGCAGAAGACATATTGTTAATATGAAAATATTTAAAAACTTCTAGTTCACCTTCACAATCGACCTTACAGAAGAAGACGAAGCAACTAAAACTTCTAAAAGAGTATTCACAACATGAGCAACTAAAGAATATTTCGTAAATTGATCCTTAACTACAGACAAAAACCAACATACATCTTTATCTTCAAGAATCTTAACAACATGTTGAACCCCAATACTACCTTAGTCTAATAAAACTAAAAGTTCAATAGATGAATCAACTTGAGTTTCCTTCTGTATGAGGTTAACAAAAGGCTCAAAAGGCATCGTTTCATCAACGAAAACACCAATAGTTATTGTAACCTACGTAGCATTGTCGATCATCCCATTGACTACTATGGAAAACGACAAAGGGAAGTTTAACCATATCTAAAAAATACTACAAAAACATAAAATAATAATAATAATAAAATAAGATATAACTTAAAATGGTAATCAGCTAAAAATAAGACATCATCCTATCATTTCCTGATAAGTTTGAACTTATTGGGAAGGAATTAGCTTTTTGTAACTTTTTTCGTAAAGTTATGATAGAACTTTATGGGAAAAGTCACAGAACACATTTCCGTCTTGGTAAGTTCTTTTCGCATCTACCTTCAAATTGGTTAGCAATCAAATAATAATCAAGTGACAATCACTATACGATCAAATAGCAATCATATGACAATCAGATAACAAAAACAAATTAAAATGACTACTCAAGATATACTATTCCATCTCCGACCAAAATATGAACTACAAAAACTCATAACATATGAATCTCCACTCCTCATCTCAACAAAATCACTCAATAAAAAACAAAAAGATAAATCAGACACAAATTTAAACACAAAATCAAGCATGAAACAAGAAAAATCAATAATCTACATACATGTTGAAAATAGAGAAATCTCAGCTGATGAAATCAAAAACCAATAAAAGGCAAATTAAAAGGAAAAAAAAAAAGAAAAGTCAACCAAAGTGCAATCATGAATGTAAGAGGGCGAGGATGAACTTCAAGAAAAAAACACATAAATCACATTCAAAGCCAGAGACGGAAGAAATCAGCAAAATACTGATATCAGAAACAAAATCAGAGGTCAGATGAGGACAAAATTATGAATGAGAGAAGGTGAGGGCGAAATTAAAGCAAAAAAATTGAAATCAAACCCAAATACGGAAAAAATCCCAACTATGGCTTCAAGAAATCTTCAATTAACCAAATCAAAACAAGAAAATGTACCTTGAGATTCAAATCTTGGAGAATATTGAAGAATCTGGGACATTCTAGGGTTGAATATTGAAGAAAATGTTGCAAAGAAACTCACAGCTTGTCGAAGAACAAAACGCGCATTTTACACGTTTGAAGAGATGGGTATTTTTGGAATAGGAAAAAATCAAATAAAATGATTTTTATCCATATATATTATTTTAAACAAATTTTTCCATATTTGTAATATTTTAAAAACTGATGACACATATGTAAATATATAATCAAAATTTGCTACCTAATGCAATTCCCCTAACCATAAACCGTTACAAGATCATAACCCAGTACAAGATCCGGGGGCTTGAAAACCACTTCAACAAAACACTAAAAATCATCACTTTCCACAAACATATATTTCACGCTAATCCATTCCATAAAATTCATAGCTAAACACAGAGTTTCTTCTTTAGGAATAAACATTCATTTTAACAAGTCCAAAAATTGAAATATAAATTTCGCAGGGAATTATATACCAGATTCATAATATTGGCGAACTCTGTAAATACTCACTAAAACATTGATTAACAAAACCCTGGTCAAACTTATGCTTATAAAATCTGTTAAAACCACATGAAGAATTTATTTTTAGTAAAATAGTCACTCACAGTTATGAGTAGGAGTTGTCTGAGGTATAGGCTTTTCTAACTTCCGTTTGTTCTGAGATTAATTCAACCAAACATATCAATAACATTTTCCATTCCAATCACCTTATTCAATTTGTTGAAAATGTCAAGATATTTAAGTGGACTTTTATTGGAGTGTATTGAAAATTAGAGGCCCAATGACATCTTTTGTAAATAAAGGTTGATGACATTTTTGAAATAATCATCATATTTATTCGTGAAAAGATGAAAAAGAGGAGGGAAAATTTTTTTTCTTCTTGAAGGGGAGCAGCTGCGAAACACACTTAGAGAGAGAGAGAAAGGAAATTTTGCAGAGGAAGAGAGAAGCCGTGGGTCTGAATTCCGGTCTGTCATCGTCGGCGTTGGAGTTCTCCGTCGGGAGTACTAGTTCAACAATTAGTTTTCGGCGAGGTTAATCTCGGTAGTGCAGTGTTTCAATCGCGTGGGTCTCCAGTTTAGAGGAGTTTTCTCTAGTGTTTGGGTGTCGGTTTAGAGGTGTGGTTTCGCGCGTAATCTCTTGGTACAGTGGGTGTTTGCCAGCGGTAAAGTCGGTAGTTGGCACAGATTGCACAAGCAATTGGTCTCGGTCTAAAGGTGGAAGAATCATGGTTTCATTCTTCTCGAATGAATAAATTACAGATTGTTGATTCTTGCATATTTCTGTAATTTGTAGATTTATTTGCTCTTAATAAAAATCACTCCAAGCTGGTTCTCAAGTGAATGTAGACCAAATTGGTTGAACCACTATATATTGTTGTGTTCTTTATTTATCGCTACCAGTTTTTGCTGGCTATTGTGTTCTGTTTTGGGCGTGTTTGAGTTCCGTTTTATTTTACAAGTGGTATAGAGTTTTGTTCGATCCAAAGGAGGAGAGTGCATGGTAGTATGTTTGATGTGCCACTTTTGTGTGTTAACCGCAAGTGTACGGGTCAAGTTATAATATAAAACGGTTAAGTCCGAGTATCGTTTCCACTAGAGATCCAATTGGGAAGGTTTAAGTTATTTAGCTATTCTAGAATTGAATCAATTTTATTTGAGGGTTGGAATTCAACTTTTGTTTTTGGGAAAAAGAAAAATCAAGCAAGAAAATATCAAATGGAGAATTGCAAGAGTCAAAGAGAGTTCTAGGGTTTCAAATCCTTGTTTGTTTCATCATGCAAAATTATGGATTTCATGGATTTAATTCTTATGCCTAAGTCTAGAAACTTAATTCCAAGTTATCTTCTCTCAAAGACAACTCTTTCTCATGCAACTTGATTGATAGTTAATCTCTTAAAACCAATACAAAATTACATGGCATTAAAACTAGTCTTTAGCAACTTTCATTGTAAACCTAACTACTCTCGTGATAGATTAACAACGATTCATTGTTATAGATCAAATTAAACATATAATCTCTCGATTCATACATCTAATCTAACATGTGAAGGTAGCCAATCTTCAAGAATTAAACACAATAACAATGAAAAGCATATTTATTTGAACAAAACCATGAGTCTACAAAATTATCATGAATTCACAAACAATTCATCAAAAACCCTAAAACCAAAGAGTTTAGCCACTCATAGCGTAAAGCAACATATTGATAAAAAAGAATCAAAGAAAGAGTGTAGAGAATGGGGAAACTCTACTGAAAAGAGGTTCTTGATTGAGGCAGCACCGTCACGAACTCCTTGGCTCTCACGTCGGACTTCGAAGGGCACTAAAACTATCTCGAACTCTTTTCCTCTTCCTTGCGGCTAACTCACTCTTGGAACTCTAGCTTAATTCTCACCTTTTCGGATCGTTCTCTTGTTCTGCAACTTTCTTGATCTTCTTGATATTTCTTCCTCCTTTTTGGCTGCTGAAAACCCCTAAATTTATAGAGTTTGGCCGCCCAAAATTTAACCTAAAATACAAAACTTGCGTTTAAATTAACACTGGCGCCGCAGCGCTGACGCATAGCGCCGCGGCGCTAGGGTTGCGGCCAAAATTAAGTTGCTCTCGGGTTTTAGCGCCACGGCAGCACCGTCCCAGCGCCGCGACGCTGTCTTGCGTTCTTCAAGGATGCGTCGAGGCAGCGCCTTCCCAGCGCCGCGTTGCTACTCTGCGTCCATGCTGATGTGTTTCTGCTTCAGCGCCGCGGCGCACCATGCGCTTCAAGCAAGGATGCGTTTTTCAGCACTTTTTCTCCATATTCTTGCTCGGTTTTGATCTTTCAGTCGTTTCTTCTAATTTTCCTCGTTTTAACCTGAAAATCACTAGCAAACAAGTGAAATCTAATATAAAACTCCCTTAATTTGAGAGAATAATAAGCACTTTTCAAGTGCTTATCAACACCCCAAACTTAGAGATTTGCTAGTCCCGAGCAAAGAATAAAATCAAATAATAGGGAGTTTTAGATGAAGAAGTGTACAACTGACTCATGTCTCAGAGAATAGCATTCAGAGCTTAAGTAGAAACATGCAAGCATATTTATATTGTTATAATTATTCAAGGCCAAATCTTGCTATCTCCCAAGTGTGTGTGTGCAAACCTCCTTCAATTTAAAATACTAGAACTCAAATTAGGACTTAAGAGAGTTTCTTTAGTTTTCCCCTTACTCTAGCTCATGCACCAATCTTCAAGCTTTCATGCATTCAAGTGAGTAATATGTCCACTAAGGTGCCTTTCAGTCATATATATTTTTTCATGGGCCCTAAACTTGCATTCTTTTACCTAGAGGTACTAGCTTTCACACATCCACTGTAGGGACTCGTACCTAGTCAATTCCCAGGCGTCCTTACTGATCACAGCAAAGGCAGCTCTTTTTACCCCTATCCATGCATACTCATTGCAAGTTTAACATTTAAAAAGATAGACAAATCAAGCTCGTATATTTTGTGTACACTCTTTCTTTTCTCAAGGCATGTATACTCTTTTCTTTTTCCTTAGTCTAAGATTACAAGCTATCATGCATTTCCACTCCCTAACCAGTGGGGCCTTTCGAAGTGACAACCAAATACACCCAACTTAATCCTTTTTTCAGTTAAAGATTCTAAATAAAAGTGGCTACGTGCTCAAGAATATGAGAGATTTTAAGAGGGACTTAAATGAATTTAACTCAAGATAGTGCTATTCTATTTCCACAATAAGTCATCTATCATGCAAATTCGAATCTCATCATGGGCAATCAACATCAAGGCACACAACCATAAACAACATTCCCATTAACTTTGAAAGCTCCAAAATTTTCAAAAAATTCTTTTTTTTTTTCAAAAATTGACATAAAAATTGACATGCATATGATCATTAAAACCTTCACTAACATGCATAGCAGGATAAGAAAACACACAAAAGTACGAAAGACACCCCCCACCCCAAACTTAGAATCATGCATTGTCCCCAATGCATAAGAACATCTAACAAGGAAAGAGCAAGCCTGGGAGCAAGCGGGAAGCCACTAAACAGGCTTGGTGTAAGGAGTACTTTGTGTGATGAGCTATGTTCCTGAGAAATAAAGCGTATGAGTGACTCCAAGATTTATAAAATAAAATAAAAGAAAAGAAAAAATAAAGAAAGCAATAAAATTGGGTTGCCTCCCAATAAGCGCTTGGTTTAATGTCTTTTAGCTAGACGGGACTACTGGATCATGCAATGAAAGTCAGGTTCTCAAGTCCGTGTTCTTCATCACCGATTTAGTGCTTTAATCGTTGACCATTCACTTTAAAGGTTGTTCCATTGTTACCTTGTAGTTCCACGGCTCCGTGTGGGGATACCTTGACAATGACAAAGGGTCCCGACCATCGTGTCCTAAGCTTACCTGGAAACAAGCGTAAACATGAGTTAAAAAGTAATACTCTTTGTCCTGGAAGGAAGGTTCGTGATGTGATCTTCTTGTCATGCCATCTCGCAGTGCATTCTTTGTAAAGTTTGGCATTCTCATAAGCTTGAGCACGGAACTCCTCCATCTCATTGAGTTCTAAGAGGCGTTTCTCACCAGCTTTCTCGAAATCCATGTTCAGCTTCTTGATGGCCAATAAGCTCTATGCTCGAGCTCTACCGGTAAGTGACAAGCCTTTCCAAACACCAACCTATACGGGGAAGTACCAATTGGGGTTTTGAAAGCTGTGCGGTAGGCCCATAGTGCATCATCAAGCTTAAGGGCCCAATCCTTCCTATTGGTCTTGACTGTCTTTTCCAAAATTTGTTTGATTTCCCTGTTAGATAACTCAGCAAGGTCATTAGTTTGAGGATGATAAGCTATAGCAATTTTATGATTAACATTATATTTTTGCATCATAGATTTAAACAGTTTATTGCAAAAGTGAGAGCCCTCATCACTAATAATATCTCTAGGTGTGCCAAAACGTGTGAAAATGTTTTTATGCAAGAATTTTAAAACAGTGCGAGCATCATTGATCCTAGTAGCTATGGCTTCTACCCACTTAGATACATAATCTACTGCAACTAGAATATATAGGTAGCCGTTAGAAGAAATAGGAAAAGGTCCCATAAAGTCAATACCCCAAACATCAAATAACTCCACTTCTAAGATAGGTTTCATTGGAAGCTCATGTTGTCTAGAAATATTGCCAGTACGTTGGCACCTATCACATGACTTAACAAAGGTATAACAGTCTTTAAAAAGGGATGGCCAATAAAATCCTGACTGAAGTACCTTAGCTGCAGTTCTGGTGGGTCCAAAATGACCTCCATAGGAGGAAGCATGACATGAATTTAAAATACTTACCACTTCCTCTTGAGGTACACACTTTCTTATCATATTGTCAGCACAAACCTTGTAGAAAAGTGGGTCCTCCCAATGGTAAGATTTAACATTGTGCAGGAATCTTTTCTTTTGTTGATAGTTCATGTCAGGTGGCAAATGTCCTCCTGCAAGATAATTAACTATGTCAGCAAACCAGGGCAAACTATCTTTTACCTGATACAGTTGTTCATCAGGGAACATCTCAACAATTGGGGGCCATGATTTAGCTTCCTCATTCTCAATTCTAGATAAGTGGTCTGCAACCACATTTTCACATCCTTTCCTGTCTTTGATTTCTAGGTCAAATTCCTGTAACAATAATATCCACCTCATTAGCCTAGGTTTAGAATCTTTCTTAATAAACAAGTACTTTAAAGCAGCATGGTCAGTATGCACTACTATTTTAGAGCCAAGCAAGTATGATCTAAATTTATTAATGACAAACACAACAGCTAGTAGTTCTTTTTCAGTAGTAGTGTATTTCTGTTGAGTATTATCAAGAGTCCTACTAGCATAGTAAATTGCCCTAAACATGTTATCTCTACGTTGGCCTAAAACAGCTCCTAAAGCATAATCACTAGCATCACACATGATTTCAAAAGACTGACTCCAATCTAGTACAACAATAATAGGTGCAGCAATTAGTCTTTCCTTTAGAGTATTAAAAGCTAGTAGACATGCATCATCAAAGATAAATTTAGCTTCCTTTTCTAACAAATTACTCAAGTGTTTAGCAATTTTAGAAAAATCTTTAATAAATCTCCTGTAAAACCCTGCATGCCCTAGGAAGCTTCTGACTCCTTTCACATTGGTGGGGGGTGGTAGTTTTTCAATAGCAACTATTTTAGCCTTATCCACCTCCAATCCCTTTTTAGAGACTTTGTGCCCCAGGACGATGCCTTCCGTCACCATGAAATGACACTTCTCCCAATTTAGAACAAGGTTAGCATCTTGGCACCTCTGTAAAACACGAGTTAGATTAATAAGACAAGAATCAAATGAAGACCCAAATACAGAAAAATCATCCATAAAAACCTCCATTATGTCTTCAATGAGCCCCTGAAAAATAGACATCATACAACGTTGAAAAGTAGCAGGAGCATTACATAAACCAAAAGGCATTCTCTTAAAAGCAAATGTCCCATAGGGACATGTAAATGTCGTTTTTTCTTGATCCTTAGGAGCAATGACAATTTGGTTATAACCAGAATATCCATCTAGAAAGCAATAATGAGAATAACCTGCAAGTCTATCAAGCATTTGATCTATAAAAGGAAGGGGAAAATGATCTTTTCTAGTAGCTTTGTTCAACTTCCTATAATCAATGCATACACGCCATCCTGTCACAGTTCTAGTGGCTATCATTTCATCTTTTTCATTTTTAACCACAGTCATGCCACCTTTCTTGGGTACCACTTGAACAGGACTTACCCATGGACTGTCAGATATGGCATATATGATTCCTGCATTCAAAAGCTTGAGCACTTCTTTCTTAACTACCTCCTTCATGGTGGGATTAAGTCTCCTTTGGTGCTCTATTGACGGTATAAAGGTATCTTCCATCAAGATTCTGTGCATACAGACCGACGGACTAATACCTTTAAGGTCCTCAATAGACCAACCAATGGCAGATTTATGGTCCCTCAATACTTTCAATAATTTTTCTTCTTCCACAGAATTAAGATCAGAAGATATTATAACAGGTAAAGAAGATAAATCATCTAAGAATGCATATTTTAAATGAAGAGGTAATACTTTTAATTCAAGTTTAGGCTTCTCAATATCATTCACAACATGCAAGGGAGCTAAAGGTATAGGTTTATCTACTTTAGAACATATTGGCAACTTATCTAACCACCTAGCATAAAATGTTATTTCATCAAAGATTGTATCTGCATTTTCCACATCTATCATGCTTTGTTATAGATGATCATTAGCTAACATAACCTCTACATGCTTAAAAATAGTATGATCAATTATGTCTATAGCATGGCAAGGACTACTCTCATCATGATGACTCAAGGACTTGTAAATATCAAATACCACATTTTCATCATTTACCCTTAAAGTCAACTTCCCTTGTTGGACATCTATGATAGCCTTTCCAGTTGCTAGGAATGGCCTCCCAAGTATGATAGGAATCTCAGAGTCCTCCTCCATGTCCAATACTACAAAATCTGCAGGGAAGATGAATTTGTCAACTTTAACTAATACATCTTCAACAATACCTTTGGGATAAGCTAATGATCTGTCAGCAAGTTGCAGGGTGATGGTGGTGGGTTGCACCTCTCCAATGTTGAGTTTCCTATAAACAGATAAAGGCATTAAATTAATAGAAGCACCAAGATCACAAAGAGCTCTAGTAACATTTAAAGAACCAATAGTGCAAGGTATAGTAAAACTCCCTAGATCTTTTAACTTTTGTGGTAGCTTCTTTTGTAACACTGCACTGCATTCCTCAGTCATGCTAATCATCTCATATTGCCCAAACTTTTTCTTTTTAGATAAGACATCTTTCATGAATTTCGCATAGTTGGGCATTTGCTCTAAGGCCTCAACAAATGGAATGTTAATGTGCAGCTTTTTAAATAACTCAAGAAATTTAGCAAATTGCGAGTCTATTTCTTTCTTTTTAAAACGTTGAGGATATGGCATAGTATTAGGTACAAAAGGTAGAGGGTTAGATGACTTACTTGAAGATGTTGACTCTTTTACCTTTATCTTCTTTTCTAGGATCTTTGGTTCATCTTCTAGAATTGGCTCTTGGATATTGCCATCTACCTCTTGCTCTTCATCCTCATCAATGATCAAAGGAGTGGACCACTCCTCAAAGTCATGGCCTTGCAGTCCTCTTTTGGATTTATCTCGGGACAACTAGGAAATTTTCCCTTTTGCATTGTTTGAAGGGAAGTGGCGATTTGGCTTATTTGTACCTCGATGTTTTGAATGGCCTTACCATGACTTTGTACGGTGCTTTCCAATGCGGTTGTCCTTCCTCTTGATTCTTTTATGAATTCTACCATCAAATCTTCTAAGTTGGACTTCTTTTCAGTGTGGGATGGACCTACATTGGATAATTCAGAAGAACCTTGCAAAACATTCCTTTTGTTAGCATAAGAAAAATTTTCATGATTCCTCAAACTAGGATGGTAGTGAGTTGGAAGTTGTTGATGTTGGCAATTCCTATAATGTCCTCTATCAACATAGTTAGCCGTCTCATTATCTCCATGAACGCCCATTTTCGATGCCAAAGCGGCAAGAGAAGCTATAGATGGTGGATTTTGAGCTTGGCCTCCTGCAGTTAATTTAGAAAGAGCATTAGTAAGGGAAGCCATTTGAGCTTTAAGAGAATTTACCTCATCAACTTCATATAATCAGGTGGCTCTTGGGATGTTTGAAGAAGACCGTTCACATGGCCAATTGTAGGATGTATTGGCCAAATCTTCTAATATGGTATAGGCTTCTTGAGCATTCTTTGAAAAAATTGACCCTCCGGCAGTTGCATCTAAGATGGATTTGGTTGAGCTTGCCAATCCATTGTAGAAAAGTTGAATTTGCAACCAATCCGGATACCCATGTTGAGGGCACCTTCTCAAGAGATCCTTATACCTCTCCTAAGCCTCATATAATTGTTCATTCTCGAGTTGGCGGAATGTTCCAATGTCCGTCCTTAGTCTTTGAGATTTAGCCGGTGGAAAGTATTTGTTCAAGAAAGCTTGAGCTAAGATCTCCCATGTTGTAATGCTATCCGGAGGTATGGTTTCCAACCAATCCTTAGCACGGTCCTGCAAAGAAAAAGGAAACAATCTTAGTTTAATTGCATCATTCGAAACACCATTCATCTTTACCGTCCCGCATATCTCCAAGAAGGATCGCAAGTGCTTGTGAGGACCTTCATTAGTTCTTCCTCTAAAGGCTAGCTCTCTAGCCATTTGGATCAATCCCGGTTTCAACTCAAAATTGTTGACATTGATAGGCACATTCATAATCCGGGTTGACTTGCCGGTAACGTAGGTTGAAAGTAGTCTCTAATTGCCTTAGGTATCTCCTCCGCCATCTCCGTAGTTTGATTAAGTTGAGCCCTTAAATTTCTTCTACACGTCCTTTCAATCTCGGGATCAAGAGGGAGGAGGTTAGTATTATCGCGAGGCATAGACTAACAAAATAAATAAATTACAAAACACTTATATACAATAAACTAAATAAATAAACAATCAAATAAAAAAATAAAAAATAAAATAAAAACAAATAAACAATCAAATAATATACACCTCAAATTAAGATCTATCAATTCTAATGAATATCAATTCTAATGAATGTACCACTTTTGTGTGTTAACCGCAAGTGTACGGGTCAAGTTATAATATAAAACGGTTAAGTCCGAGTATCGTTTCCACTAGAGATCCAATTGGGAAGGTTTAAGTTATTTAGCTATTCTAGAATTGAATCAATTTTATTTGAGGGTTGGAATTCAACTTTTGTTTTTGGGAAAAAGAAAAATCAAGCAAGAAAATATCAAAGGGAGAATTGCAAGAGTCAAAGAGAGTTCTAGGGTTTCAAATCCTTGTTTGTTTCATCATGCAAAATTATGGATTTCATGGATTTAATTCTTATGCCTAAGTCTAGAAACTTAATTCCAAGTTATCTTCTCTCAAAGACAACTCTTTCTCATGCAACTTAATTGATAGTTAATCTCTTAAAACCAATACAAAATTACATGGCATTAAAACTAGTCTTTAGCAACTTTCATTGTAAACCTAACTACTCTCGTGATAGATTAACAACGATTCATTGTTATAGATCAAATTAAACATATAATCTCTCGATTCATACATCTAATCTAACATGTGAAGGTAGCCAATCTTCAAGAATTAAACACAATAACAATGAAAAGCATATTTATTTGAACAAAACCATGAGTCTACAAAATTATCATGAATTCACAAACAATTCATCAAAAACCCTAAAACCAAAGAGTTTAGCCACTCATAGCGTAAAGCAACATATTGATCAAAAAGAATCAAAGAAAAAGTGTAGAGAATGGGGAAACTCTACTGAAAAGAGGTTCTTGATTGAGGCAGCACCGTCACGAACTCCTTGGCTCTCGCGTCGGACTTCGAAGGGCACTAAAACTATCTCGAACTCTTTTCCTCTTCCTTGTTGCTAACTCACTCTTGGAACTCTAGCTTAATTCTCACCTTTTCGGATCGTTCTCTTGTTCTGCAACTTTCTTGATCTTCTTGATATTTCTTCCTCCTTTTTGGCTGCTGAAAACCCCTAAATTTATAGAGTTTGGCCGCCCAAAATTTAACCTAAAATACAAAACTTGCGTTTAAATTAACGCTGGCGCCGCAGCGCTGACGCATAGCGCTGCGGCGCTAGGGTTGCGGCCAAAATTAAGTCGCTCTTGGGTTTTAGCGCCGCGACGTTGTCTTGCGTTCTTCAAGGATGCGTCGAGGCAGCGCCTTCCCAGCGCCGCGTTGCTACTCTGCGTCCATGCTAATGCGTTTCTGCTTCAACGCTGCGGCAGCGTTGCCTTAGCGCCGCGGCGCACCATGCGTTTCAAGCAAGGATGCGTTTTTCAACACTTTTTCTCCATATTCTTGCTCGGTTTTGATCTTTCAGTCGTTTCTTCTAATTCTCCTCGTTTTAACCTGAAAATCACTAGCAAACAAGTGAAATCTAATATAAAACTCCCTTAATTGAGAGAATAATAAGCACTTTTCAAGTGCTTATCAATGTTGTTGTCATATTTTTATTAAAGTAGTTTTGTGAAATGTCTTCGTTGTCGACACATTTCAAAGTTGTTAAGTTTGACAGGAAGGGTGATTTCGGGTTATAGAGGAAAAAGATTAAGGCTCTTTTGGTACAACAAAAGATAGTCAAAATCTTAAACGAAAAAGACCTTTCGCCAACAATTACAACTGCTGAGAAAAAAGATATGGATGAAATAGCCTATTTGACAATAATTCTCTATCTTTCAAATGGAGTGCTTAGGCTAGTACATGAGGCTACTACCACTGCAGAGTTATGGAAAAAGTTAGAAAGTCTTTATTTGACGAAGTCCTTGCCAAATAAATTATATCTAAAAGAAATTTTTTTTGGATATAAGATGGACCAAAGTAAAGGCTTGGAAGAGAACTTGGATGAATTTCAAAAGATTATTGTTGATCTCAATAACATCGGTGAGAAGATGTCGGATGAAAATCAAACAGTTATCCTTTTGAATTCATTGCCCGAATCGTTTCAAGAAGTTAAGGCAGCTATTAAATATGGTAGAGATTCTTTGACCATGGATATTGTGTTGGATGCCTTAAGAACTAGAAATCTCGAAAGTAAAAAGGAACGCAAGGATGGAGAGTTACTTATGGCCAGAGGGAGAAGTGAGAAAAAGAACTAGAAAGGAAAAGAAACGAGGTCCAGGTCAAAATCCAAAGGGAAAGCTAAAAAATGTTTCTTGTATTATAAAGGACATTTTAAGAAACATTGCCCTTTGAATAAGAGCAAGGAAGCATCAAGTAGTAAGCATGCATGTGAATCTAGTGCAACGAATGTTATTGATGGGTATGATTCTGCAGAGGTCTTGATGGTGTCCAATAAGGATATTCAAAATGCTTGGATCATGGATTCAGGGTCATGGATTCAGGGTGCACGTATCACATGACTCCCAACAAGGATCTTCTGATTGACTTTTAGAAAAATGATGGGGGAAAAGTTTTGCTTGGTGATAATGGTATCTGTGATGTAAAAGGAACTGGGTCTATTTGCATAGCAACACATGATGGGTTAATCAGAATGCTTACAAATGTAAGGTATGTTCCAGAACCCAAAAGAAATCTAATTTCTCTAGCTGAATTAGATAGAGCAGGTAATTCTTATAGATCTGAGAAGGGAGTTTTGAAGGTTACCAACGGTTCTTTGGTTAAGCTAAAAGGAATCTTGAGGAATGGCCTATAGATGTTGGAGGGTACTGCAGTTTCAAGTAGTGTTGCTGTTGCATCTAGCAAAGGGATTGATATGTCTATGTTGTGGCATAGAAGGCTAGCTCATGTGAGTGAAAGAGGTCTACAAGCTCTTTCACAACAAGGCTTGCTTGGAAGAGTGAAAGACATTGAACTTCCATTTTGTGAACATTGCATAATGGGAAAGTCTACTAGAGTGAAGTTTGGGAAAGGGAAGCATTCTACCAAGGGTATTTTGGATTATGTTCATTCAGATTTGTAGAGTCCTACTAAGGTATCTTCTATGGGAGGTTCGAGGTACTTCATGTCTATTATTGATGACTTTTCAAGGAAGGTGTGGATGTATCCACTAAAACAGAAGGATGAACCTTTTGGGAAATTCCTTGAATGGAAGAAGCAAGTTGAGAACCAAACAGGAAGGAAGGTAAAGTATTTGTGGACAGACAATGGTTTAGAGTTTGTGAATAACAAATTCAATACCTTTTACAAATTTGAGGGAATAACGAGGCACTTTATTGTTACGTACACTCCACAACAGAATGGTTTAGCTAAGAGATTTAACAGAACAATAATGGAGCGTACAAGATGTCTCTTGACAAATGCTTCATTACCTTTGAAGTTTTGGGGGGAAGCTACCCAAACAACTTGTTATCTCATTAATAGGAGTTCATCTTCTACTTTAGGTTTAAAGACTCCTCAGGAGATATGGACAAGACAAGCTCCAAGTTTGGATCATCTTTAAGTGTTTGGATGTTTAGCTTATGCTCATATTAAGGAAGGAAAGTTGAATAAGAGAGCATTGAAATGTATGTTTATTGGCTATCCTTACGGTCTCAAAGGTTATAAGCTTTGGTGCTTGGAAGAGGGCAGAAATAAAGGTATCATTGATGCGCACTTTGAGTGTTAACCGCAAGTGTACGGGTCAAGTTATAATATAAAACGGTTAAATCTGAGTATCGTTCCACTGAAGATCCAATTGGGAAGGTTAAAATTACTTAGCTATTCTAAAATTGAGTCAATTTTATTTGAGGATTGAAATTCAGTATTTCAAATTTGGGAAAAAGAAAAATCAAACAAGGAAAGTATCAAAGGGAGAAACACAAGAGTCAAAGAGAGTTCTAGGGTAATGAATCATTGTTTATTTCATCATGCAATATTATAGATTTCATGGATTTTATTGTAATTCATATGCCTAAGTCTAGAAATTTAATTCCAAGTTATTTTCTCTCAAAAACAACTCTTTCTCATGCAACTCGATTGATTGTTAATCTCTTAAAACCAATACAAAATTACATGGCATTAAAACTAGTCTTTAGCAACTTTCATTGTCAACCTAATTACTCTTGTGATAGCTTAACAACGATTCATTGTTATAGATCAAATTAAACGTATAATCTCTCAATCATACATCTAACCTAACATGTGAAGATGGCCAATCCTCAAGAATTAAACACAATAACAATGAAAAGCATAATTTATTTAAACAAAACCATAAGTCTACAAAATTAACATGAATTCACAAACAATTCATCAAAACCCTAAAACTAAAGAGTTTAGCCACTCATAGCTTGAAGCAACATGTTTGAGCAAAAAAAATCAAAGGAAGAGTGTAAAAAATAGGGAAACTCTACTGAAAAGAGGTTCTTGATTGAGGCAGCACCGTCACGAACTCCTTGGCTCTCACGTCGGACTTCGAAAGGCACCAAGACTATCTCGAACTCTTTTCCTCTTCCTTGCCGCTAACTCACTCTTTGAACTCGCGCTTACTTCTCACCTTTTTGGATCTTTCTTTCAGTCTGCAACTTTCTTGCTTTTCTTGATATTTCTCCTCCCCTTTTGGCTGCTGAAAACCCCTCAATTTATAGAGTTTGGCCGCCAAAAATTAAACCTAAAATACAAAACTTTCGTTTAATTAATGCTGGCGCCGCGGCGCTAGGGTTGCGACCAAAAATAAGTTTCTCTCGGGTTTTAGCGCCGCAGCAGCGCCGTCCAAGCGCCGCTACGCTGTCTTGCGTTCATCAAGAATGCGTCGAGGCAGCGCCATCTCAGCGCTGCGATGCTACTCTACGTCCATGCTGATGCGTTTATACTTCAGCGCCGCGGCAGTGCTGCCTTAGCGCCGCGACGCATCATGCGTTTCAACAAGGATGCGTTTTTCAGCTCTTTTTCGCCGTATTCTTGCTCGGTTTTGATCTTTTAGTCGTTTCTTCTAATTTTCCTCATTTTAACCTGAAAATTACTAGCAAACAAGTGAAATCTAATATAAAACTCCCTTAATTTAAGAGAATATAAAGCACTTTTCAAGTGCTTATCAATCATCAGTAGAGATGTAACTTTCAGTGAAGCAGAAATGTTGTTTTGTGTCAAAAAGCAGCAGAACCAGCAAACAGTTGAACATGTTGAGGCAGAGGTTAGAATTTATTCTGAAGCATGACCATCAATTACTTTAGGTGAATACAGTGATCAGTCACCACTGATTTCACAAGCAGAGTCTTCACAATAGTCTAGCTCTGATGGTGGACAGTCTCAATAGGAGAGGACTTTGATTAATGAGGGAGCTTTCACTAAAGAAAGTTCAAGAAACAATGACCTACAAAATTACCAGCTTACACGTGATAGGCCTCAGAGGGTGAGACATGCTTCTACGAGGTATGGTTATGCTGATTTAGTTGCTTAAACTCTCACTTGTGCAGCTGATAGCATTGAAGCAGAGCCCCTTACTTTTGAGGAGGCAATTGTATTTGATTTGAAAGAACAATGGAAGGATGCTATGGAAGCAGAATTGTTCTCATTGCAGAAGAATCAAACGTGGTCATTGGTTCCAAAGCCTCTTAAAAAAAACTCATTCAGTCAAAGTGGATTTATAAAATCAAGCCAGGTTCAGGGGGTGACAGTAAGCCTAGGTATAAGGCTAGGTTGGTGGCCAAGGGCTACACACAAAAGGAGGGAGTTGACTTTCATGAGATTTTCCCTCCGGTGGTGAGGCATTCGTCCATTAGATTGTTTTTATCTATTGCTGTTCACTTTGATATGTTTCTCGAATAGATGGATGTCACCACAACATTCCTTCCTAGAGAACTGGAAGAGGTGATCTACATGGCTCAAGCTAAGGGCTGTGAGGTGAAGGGAGAGGAAGACATGGTATGTCGTCTTCACAAGTCCATCTATGTATATTAGATTTGATACCTTTATCTTGAAGCAAGGGTTTCACAGGAGCTCATATGATGCTTGCATGTACTGGAAACTATCTTAGAAAGGTACATATATTTATCTACTGCTTTATGTAGATGATATGATACTTATTGTCACACCCCCTCCCAGATTCACTTCTACTCTAGGAGTGAGTGCAAACCTGCATACACCTGTTTCTTACTGTAACTGTAACATTAATCAACTACAGATCATTTATACTTAACTATATGCCATATAACCTCATAAGATAACATAACTCATCAAGGTAAGTGTTCTTTATATACACTACAAAATCAAATCCCACTACACCCCAAGGAACATGTATGACAAATAAACATGTACATAAACTGTGTATTTACAACTATCCCAGAGGACTGATCCAAAGTAGGCCCAGACGAGAATCTTCAGTAGGCTAGGCATCCCGGACACGCTAGCTACCTGAAACAAGCAAACAAACAAAAAAACGCGTGGGCTAAAGCCCAGTGAGTGACGAAATTTATCCAATTACTATTAAACTACTTGAGTTAACATGGATCATCAATACCACCACATATTTATATAAATAGAAATCCTAAGTTAACTCATGCCATAGAACAATAGTGGTACAATTATCCCTTCCTAGCTGTGGCAGAGCGAAGCTCAACGCACTCAACCTCGTGTACCAATTCTCATCACTCTCATATTCAAATGCTTCCACACTCCGTCCTTCGGTATTTCAATCCCTCAAATGCCTTCACGTATTGTCCCTCAGCACTGAGTTTTACTATGTCGAAGTTCCCATGTGCCTTCACACGTGATCCTTCAGCACTGGGTTTCCTACCAATCCACTGCTCAAGTACCTTCACTTGTGATTCCTCAGCACTTGGCTATCATATATTGGATTTCCATATGCCTTCACACAAGGTCCCTAAGCATTGGAATCCATTTCAACCAACTACTTAAGTGCCTTCACACATGGTCCCTCAGCACGAAATATCATATAACATTCTTTAAACCTTACAGCACAACATAAATATTCAATAACTACACCATATGACAGTTTCCACTCACCCAATACTAATAAAACATGCTAAGAGTATTCGTTATATTAAACAGGAAGTCACTCACTACTTTTCCTGACCCTATGCGGATTATATGCCTTTTCGAGCTCTTCTTGGCCTGTAAATACACATTTCTCACGTTAAGTTTTCCTTGAACTTCCTTTCCATGATCATTAAGTATGCATATTTAGACTCTATTCTCGCTCCATTACCAAGACTCTCCTTTTTCCCAAAATATTCATAATTAGCGTTACTCTATGTCCCTTGCGAGATTACCAGCGAAAACAAACAATAGGACATTGCACCAGCGAGACCGAAATGAACGAGACTAGCGAGATTACCTAAGGAGCGACACCCAGCGAGACTTCAGCTAGAGTTGTGAGATGCAAAGCCCTTTGCGTTACCAGCGACACTCGTTTTGCTACTCACTCTCCAGCTCTTTTAGCGATACCACTGTCTTAGCGACACCTGATGGCCACTACTTTCTTCTTTCCCTTCTAACTCTTTCTTTAACCTGCTAAACATCGCATTCTAGCCAAATTCAGAACTTTCTCTCTTCTACAAACTTGTAAAGAAGTGAGCTTTCTAACTTACCTCAAAATTTCAAACAATAACTCTTCTTCGTTTGAGAACTATTCTAAAATAACTCCGGCTGCTTTGAATCATCTAGCAGTTCAACTTCGATTACTTCCTCCTAGAATTTAACATATTTTTGCTCAAATTCAGCTTAAACATCCATCATAGAAGTTGCTAAGAATTGAGTTAACTAACCTTAAAATTTCAGCCCTAGCTTCAACTTCCTCAGCTCACTCTTTTTCAAATACCGAATGATGTCCAGATTTATCGACAACAATCAAGCTTCTTGTTCCAACTTCAATTTCACCATGGAAATGATTTTGATTCTACTTAAATTCGATATAAACATCTTATTCCACCTCTCCTCGTTCGTCTGCGAAATGGGATCAATCTGACTTCGAAAATATGTCTAAAGTGTTTAATTATTTGGTGCACTCACTTATATCTAAATATAGACCACCAACTCACCAGCACTGCCATCACCTTCCTACTTAGGTTGGCCAACGCAAACCTTCCACGCATGGCTTTAGCAACGGATAGCCTCAACTTACTATGCTACTAATTGCCCAACGCCCCATCACCGGATAGCCGACTAACGCATGGTTCTCTCGGCCACTCTTCTATGCACCAACGCATACCAACCTTCAATGCATAGTGATCTTCAACGCATAGTGGTCTTCAAAGCATAGTGACCTTCCTTCACATCAGCGTCCATGCCGAGCTACCTTCTTCAACGCATAGCTACCAATGTCTCGTCAAGCCTCAGACATACTCTCAACGCATAGCCCTAATAACACATGGCCAACACTTAGCCACTTTTGCTCCCACACAACTCAACCAACTTTCTCTACTCAATGCCCGTCTCATAGTCTCTTCTTAACTTGCCATCTCCCAATGTCAGGTGCAGGGCTTACACTTATGTCTAAGGATTATGCTGAAATTTGTGAACTCAAGAGACAGTTGGGTAGTGAGTTTGAGATGAAAGATTTAGGCGAATTGAAAAAGATCTTAGGCATGGATGTTAAAAGAGATAGGGAGAAAGGTTTATTAACCATTTCTTATGAGAGTTATATGCATAAACTGCTTGAGAAGTATAATATGTCTGAATGTAAGGCAGTTTCGACACCCTTAGCATCTCATTTTAGACTTTCTTCATCTCAATGTCCTAATGAACAAGAAAGGTTAGAGATGTCTAATATCCTTATTCTAATGTTGTTGGAAGTATTATGTATTTGATGATTTGTTCTAGGCCTAACTTGGGTTATGCAATGAGTATGATAAGTAGGTTTATGTCAAATTCTGGGAAAGAGCATTGGAATGCAATTAAATGGGTGCTTCAATATTTGAAAGGTAGTGCAAATGTATCATTGTGTTTTAGCAGAGATTATGATCAATCAGCACTGTTGGACGGCTTCATTGTAAGCCCCACACTTACCTTTGGAAGTTAGCAAGCTATAAGTATTAGTTTTGGAAAATGATAAGCTAAAGAAGGGTAAGTGAGGTGTGGCCGAGAGCCTTTAGGCATGAGTTACCATGCGTTGAAGGTGTGCCATGCGTCGGTGAAGGTGTGCTATGCATTGGTGAAGGCTACCATGCATTGGTGAGCTGAAGTTTGCGTTGGCCAACTCATTTTTAAAGGAAAAAGAAAGTGGAGGTTAAGTCGGCAGCTTATTTAAGTGTGTAAGCTGAGTGCTTGATCATTTTAAGCACATTCAAAAGCTCAATCAGTTCCATTTCACAACTGAGAGTCAAAGAGAGGTAGGAGAAGGTGCCTAGGGCAAAGTTGTGGAGAATTCAGATCGGTTTCGTGGTAAAACTGAAGTTGGAACAGTGAGTCTAGCTGTTGTTGCGCAATTCGAGCATGGTCTAGTGTTTGGAAAAGAACGAGCTGAAAAGATCGAATTTAGGGCTGACATTTTAAGGTCAGTAAGCTAACCTAATTTTTAACAACTTTCATGAAGAATGTTGGAGCTGAATTTGAAGAGAAATATGTAAACTTTTAGGTGGAAGTGACTGTTACAGAATCGTTGTGCGAACTAAAGTAGCGCGCGGTAATTTTGGAATATCTGACGAACGAGGAGAAGTTCAGCCTCAAAGTTTTGAGGTAAGCTAGAAAACATATTTCTCTACAAGTTTGTATAAAGGAAGAAGTTCTAATTCGGGCTGGAACTATAACTTTTAACAGCTAGAAGTTCGAGAGGTAGTAAGAATAGCAGCAGAAAGAAGCATGTCTCGCTAGAAAAGTTAAGCGTGAAGGAGCGAGAGCGAGACTAGTCTCGCTGGTTAAAAATTGTCTCACAAATCTCGCTGGGTTGTGGCTCTCGCTGGTCTCGCTCCTCCATAATCTCGCTGGTACTGCTGGTTTTTGGCTTGTTTTGCTAATTTAGTCTCACTAATGGCTTAAATCTTGATCATTAATGAACTTTTAAATGAAGTAGAGCCTTGGTTGAGCATTTCTTCATGGAATATAGACTCGGTGATGGTTTTCTGTTGTGAGAATATTGTATGTGGGAATCAGGCTAACGCAAAGTGTTAAAGTATGTGGCTATGCGTTCAACATGTCGTGTTTTGATCATGCAATACGTTCTATTATTATGCGTTGGTCTTGTCAAGTTTTCCTATTCTTTTACCCAAGTATAAGTAAAGTAATAGGTGTTCTCGGTGAGTCCGAGGTCGAACACAGGGATTATATTGATTTAGTTTTTAATTGGAATGTCATGCGTTACAGTGGTAACCAATAATTGTTTGAAATTGTGTTTCTAATCTAAAGAAAGCGATTGTTTGTACACTAAACTAAAAATTGTGGAATATGGAAAGCATGCGACATAGCAAGTTCAGCTAAGATGTGTGTGAATGGATAATGAAAGGGTTTGAGTTGATTAACATCTAACGTCGGAAACGCACAGTAGTATTCTATTCATAATTGCGACTCTTCTCCCGGTTGTCAGCCGCTATGCGTTATATGTCTATAACACATAGGAGAGTGTTAAGAACCAAGGTTGTCCCCGTAGACAGGTAACACTACTTGGCCCTTGTCAATTGAGTTCCACAATCACTTACCCTCTCGAGCAGTCTGATTATTACTACTTATGTCGATTTTTCATATGGATATAAGCATCGGATTAAGCTCGCAATTGACAAGTTAAAATAGTTACCCTGTGGTTCCTAGCTAGATGCTAACGCAACCCTAGACCCTCGAGTGATTAGTTACTCATGGCTTGAAAGTATAAAGTGGACAGATGAGGAAAGTGAATAGACATGGAAGATAATTGTATTGATGAAAATGAGATACAAATTTTGATAAGTTCAATTCCTTGATACAAATCTAAAATTCAAGCAAGAACAGTAAGAAAGAAAGCAAGGAAAGGCGTCAATGTCTTGAGTCGCCCGGATGGAAGCGTGATGATTTGCTGTGAAGTGGTGCGGCGGATGGAAGACTCTTCTCTCTCGAGCTATTTGTCTCCGGTTGAAGTCTGAGAAAACTCTGCTATCACTTATGGAGTCCTTCCGAGAATCAACAACCTTTCTACTCTTGCAGACCTGCTCTTTTATAGATGATGAAATCGCAGTTAATAGCAAATCTGCTTGATTGGTGGCGAGATTGACACTGCGTCCATCTCGCCTGATTGCGTGCTTCTCGGGCCAATTAAGATCCACCATTTAAGCCGCAAATCATGTCTGTCAATCATCCGTCAATCTCTCAAGATTCCGATCTGATTCTCAGCGCCTTGCCGTAACGGTTGTCTATGCGTCCATGCATAGTTTGGCCGATGTCAACGCGTCGTAGGTTGCTAACGCGTAGTTATGCGTTGAGTTGTTGTTAACGCATCATCAGGTTGTTTGCATTCCGTTCAGACCATGCGTCCACGAAGAACAGATTGCTAACATGTTGTCCTGCGTTAAGAAGTCATCAACGCATCGTCTGCATTCCTGCGTTAAAACATGCGTTTTAGGCTCAACAAGTGGTAAAATCAATATCTTCATCAAAATTCAAGAGTATAACGCAAAGGAAGATTTATTAATGGAATTTATCATCAACTACAGCATGCTTCTCTTATTTAAACTCTATTTATCTATGAAAAAGGCTATAATAACTTGTATTTCTACAAGTTATCATTTTCTTTACGTAGTTTGGTCTTGGGGATGAATATTAGGCATATCTAAAGCTTGTTTCTTATGTAAAAGGAATGTTAAAGAAACCTAACAAAGGGAAACATATTATTTTAGGCCAAGAGAAGCTAGGGAAGGTGTATAATCCGCTCAAGGTCTAGGACAAGTTGTGAGTGACACTCGATTTCTAAGTGTTTAATTCAAGCATAGTTTCTTAATTGAATATATGTTTGAAACTTGACTATGTGAAACATTTTCATGAGTTCTACAAGTATGACATGTGCTATGTGACATAAGTATGTGATATATACTGATGAACTGTGAGTTCTGTGAAAGGCCTGTGTGGCTGTATAATGAGTTGAGTACAGTATGAAATTTATAATTATGTGAGTAAACGAAAGCATGAAAGCATGTGAATAGTGAAGTGATGAATGAAATGTTTCAAATGCATGATTTATGTTATGTTATAGTTTTATTTAAATGGCTCCTAATGCTGAAGGACTCGGAGAAGGCATGTGGGTAAATTATGTATGAATATGACTCCCAATGCTGAAGGACTCGGAAAAGGCATATGGGTAAATTATGTATGGAAATGGCCTCAATGCTAAAGAATTAGGAGAAGGCATGTGGGTGGCCGGAAATTTATTAAGGGGCCAGTACTGAAGGACTAGGAGAAGGTACTTGCGCAACCCTGGATATGTATATGTGTATTGACGCTGTTGTGTTGAGATTACTCCGCACAGCTAAGGTTGTTTCAACATTGAGTAGCGTTGAGCCTCACTCCGCCTCAACTAAGGAAAGGTTTCAGGAAAACTAGTTTATGTATGTCTTTTACTCGAATGCAAATGTATGTTTAAGCTATGAATTACACATGATATTACTGTTATAGCTGGATTCTATGCTGTAGCTTACATTGTTTAAAGAAGGACTCTTTCCTAGTCACTCACTGAGTGTTTTAGCTTATGTTTTCCTTGTTTCTCTGTTTTCTAGGTAGCGAGCGTGTCTGGAGTGCTTAGCCTACAGAAGATACTCGTCTGGGCCCGTCTTCAGAGTCTAGAAACTTGAAAATTTTAAATCTTGAACTTAAGTAAATGTTGTACATGTACATATTCTGAGGGTTGAGGGTGTCAAGCGTAGTTGTTGTAATTATTAAACACCTTATGATAGCTTGACTGTATGTCCACTTAATCCTAGAGTTAACCATGTTGTTAAATTATTATATAACTGTTTATCAGGTGATGTTTAAAGGTTAGGGTTGGTAGTGGATGTCGTGTGAGGGTCGGTGTCTACTATCTCCACACTCACTCCTGGTTTAGGATGGTACTTGGGAGGGGGTGTGACATTCACAGATGCAGATTATGCTACAGATCTTGACAAAAGAAGGTCTTTATCAGGTCAAATTTTTCGTTTGTATGGTAATGTGGTCAGTTGAAAAGTTGCTCTACAATTAGTTGTTACCTTGTCAACTACAGAGTCAGAGTACATTTCAGTGGGTGAAGCTGTTAAGAAGGCAGTGTGGTTGAAAAGAATTGTTGGTGAGCTGTTGTCGCAGGAGTTTATTCCTATCATCCGTTATGATAGCCAGAGTGCTATTCATCTTGCGAAGAATCCATCTCATCATGAAAGGTCTAAGCATATCGATGTTAGATTTCATTTTATCAGAGAAGTTGTTGCTCAGAAAGATGTTGAACTGGTCAAAGTTCATACAGAATAAAATTTTTCAGATATGCTAACTAAGGTTCTCCCAGCTCAAGGTTTAAATACCTGTTAAATAAGTTGAATATATAAAGTTTGGATGATAGGGTGATTAGAGAATCAGCTTGGTACCTTAAATATTCTTGTCACGAGGGAGATTTATTGAATATGCCAAGATATTTAAGTGGGCTTTTATTGGGGTGTATTGGAAATTAAAAGCCCAATGGCATCTTTTGTAAATAAAGATTGATGGTATTTTTGAAATAATCATCATGTTTATTCTTTAGGGCACTCATCACATGAGAAGATGAAAAAAGAGGAGGGAAATTTTTTTTTCTTCTTGAAGGGGAGCAGTCGCAAAATACACTGTGAGAGAGAGAGAGAGAGAGAGAGAGAGAGAGAGAGAGAGAGAGAGAGAGAGAGAGAGAGAGAGAGAGAGAGAGGAAATTCTACAGGGGGAGAGAGAATTCGTGGGTCTGAATTCTAGTTTGTCATCGTCACATTGGAGTTCTCCGTTGGGAGTACTAGTTCAACAGTGAGTTTTCGGCGAGGTTAATCTCCATAGTGTAGTGTTTCAGCCGCATGGGTCTTCGGTTTAGAGGAGTTTTCTCTAGCATTTGGGTCTCGGTTTAGAGGCGTGGTTCCGCGCGTAATCTCTTGGTACAGTGGGTGTTTGCCGGCGGTAAAGTCGGTAGTTGGCGCAGATTGCACAAGTGATTGGTCTCAGTTTGGAGGCGGAATAATCGTAGTTTCATTCTTCTCGAATGAATAAATTATAGATTGTTGATTCTTGCTTATTTCTATAATTTGTAGATTTATTTGCCCTTAATAAAAATCACTCCAAACTGGTTCTCAAGTGAATGTAGACCAAATTGGTCGAACCACTATATTTCGTTGTGTTCTTTAGTTATCGCTTTCGGTTTTTGTTGGTTATTGTGTTCTGTTTTGGGCATGTTTGAGTTCCGTTTTATTTTACAGAATTTAACAACCCAACCTGAGCAAGCTTACTAACCAAGACATTCCCAAGCTTATTCCTCTTCTTAACATCCATCACATTTAATCTTAGTGAATTGATCAACTAAGCCCCACATAAGCCCAAACAGCAGCTAAATTACCCATATTAGCGCAAAACAGTAGCTAAAAATGGATGGAACAAATATCATAAAACTCATACCTTTCAACACTTTTTATTTGCCAATATAAAGAAGGAAACTAAGAAACTCATGTGTAATTGGTTTTATGGCTTGGTCTTCTCCAAAACATCAGATGTCTCTTAAAAAACAAAAATCAGAAATTTTGCGGCTGTTTTTTTTTTTTTTTTTCCTCACATTTCTTTGTGCTACTTCGAGTTATTTTTAGCTTAAATATGCCCAAATTCTTCCATTCTAATATGAAATTTAACAATGAAACTTAAATAATACTTAACAAGGCTAGTTTTCTGTTAGAATTTCCTTCAAGACATCTGAAATTTCATCTTTTAAAACTCAAAGTCCAGCCCAAATTTCTTAACAGTTGCTTCTTCTTATTCTACTTATTCTTTTGGTCTGCAAATCCATCTCTAAAGTGAAATTTTCTTCTCTCAGCAGCAACTGAATTTCTCTTCTTTTTTTTCCCTCCTCCCCGAGCTTTCCTTTTCTCTCTTCTTTTTATTTTCGCCTTCCCCGATCCCCTCTTATTCCTGTTCAGGCGGTTTGAAGGAATTTACTTATTAGGTGTCATCTCCAAATTAACCCGCATCCACCTTCTACTCATCAACATGTAAAGCCCTCATCAATTTTTTTTTTTTTTTTTTTTTTTTTGCAATCTAATTAACAATGTGACACCCTAACCTTTGACCTTGTTACTTAAAGGACTTAAAGAGAGGAAACTAAGGTAAATGGTGTAAATTTGGAACACAAGCCTGTGGAGTTAGAAATATTTTAAGGTAGAAAAACTAGGAATTGTGAAGTTAGCCAAAATTTGGTTAAGTATTGGACTTTTGGAAGTAGATTGGGCACATAGAAGGCTGGAAAAACAGTTCGGAAGTCACCAGGAACTTTCCCGAGAAAAGTCAAACTTGACGGAAAAAGTCAAACTTACCAAGAAAAGTCAACAAAACTTACCAGGAAGTTGGACTTACCGGAAAAAGTCAACAGAAGTTACCAAGAAGTCAAACTTACTGAAAAAAGGTCAACGGAAGTTACCAAGAAGTCGGACTTATCGGGAAATAGAAGTTACCAGGAAATGGAACTTACCGGGAAGTCAACTTTCAGATGTTGAACCGGTGGAATTTACTGGGAATGAACCGACGGAACTTCTTGGGAAATAAGGGCGTTTACCAGGAGCTGAGCCGCCAGAACTTACTGGGAAACCGTGCAGAAACTTAGCCAAACTGCCAAAACTTACCAGGAAACCGGACCGCCGGAACTTACCAGGAAACTAGACCGCCATAACTTACCAGAAAATTGAACCGGCAGAACTTTACAGGAAAAGTAGCAGAATGCATTTTTCTTCGTTCTAACCCAATTTTTGGTGCTAAGTGGCTTCAATTTGGATTTGAAGTGTTGGGAAATTGGATGTGAAAGTGATGACCAAGCAATTTTTCAAACCTTATAAATAGAACCCAAAAAAAGCAATAACTTACACATTGAGAAAAAAAATTAGAATTTTCATTAAGAGGAAAGAGAGAAAGAAGAGAGAAAAGAGAGAGAAGGTTGGCTAAATTTTGTTTGCTGGGAGGAGCTAAGGGAAGAATATAATCCGTGAAGAGCCCATGACAAGTTGTGAGTGACTTAAATTCGTTTAAAATGATTTATTCTCTTGATATTTCTCAAATGTTCGGTTTATGAGCAGAATATGATTGCTAGCATAAGTTGAATTTCGTAAAGCATGTGTTTCTTAATATGATTTTAAACATGTTTTTACATGATTTTGAGCATGATGATTTATAATATCGAGTTTTGTGAAAAGCATGTTGTTTGAAAAATACTCTAAAATTCTGAGAAATTGTTTAATTCATATTTATAAAATGATTTAGCATGCTTTATTTTCAAAAGATGGTCCCCAATGCCGAAGGACATAGAGAAGGCATATGGGTAGCCTTAATATATTGGGTCCCTGGTACTGAAGGACTAGAGAAGGTACATGGGCAACCCGAGTTATAATTCCTATGTGCAAATAGAGGGAAATTTGACGTTGTTGTGTTGAGATCACTCCACACAGCTAAGGTTATTCGATGTTGGGTATGATGAGATTATTCCATCCCAACTAAGGTTGTTTTCGACGTTGGGCATGTTGAGATTACTCCACCTTGACTAAGGCTGTTTTCGACATTGAGCAGCGTTGAGTTTACTCTGCCTCAACTAAGGAAAAATCTTCCAAGCATATACAAATGTGGATAAGCTTCCGAATGCTTTAATATTTGATTATCAAGCATGATTTTGTTAAGTTTTTAAGCCAAGCATAGTTTTATAAACTTGGCATTCACTGAGCAACCAAGCTCATGTTTTCAAATGTTTTTAACTTTCCAAGTAGTGAGTAGAACCGAGGTGCTTAGCCTACTCATCAAACTTGTCTGAATTTGCTTCTTCGTTTTGAGAATTGTAAATATTTGTACTTAGATCTAGCATTGTACATATTGGGGTCTAGGAGTGGTGGATATGTGTAAAAACTCTGATGTATTTATTATAAAGTATCCTTTGGTATTATTTATGGTTTGGATATAAATTATAATTATGTTATCAAGTACTAGGTAAGGATTTGAGGAGAGTTAGGTTGACAGTATATGTCGTAAAGGATTGATGTCTGCTCGTCGTCACGCCTCTTTTCGGGTTAAGAGGGTAGCTCGGGAGGGGATGTGACAAACAAGATTAGTGATTATATATGCATTAGGTGTTGTCTTAGGCCAACATAGAGATAACATGTTTAAGATCATTTATTATGCTAGTAAGACTCTTGATAGTGCTCAACAGAACTACACTACTACTGAAAAAAGTTACTAACTATTGTGTTTACCTTTGATAAATTTAGACCCTACTTGCTTGGTTCTAAGGTCATTGTTCATATTGACCATGCAACTTTAAAACATTTGTTTGCTAAGAAAGATGCTAAACCAAAGTTGATTAGATGGGTCTTTCTGTCACAGGAATTTGACTTCATTGTGAAAGACATGAAAGGAAGTGAAAATGTGGTAGCACGCCACCTATCAAGACTTGATAATGGGGATGATAAGAAAAATTCACCTTTTACAAAAGACTTTCATGATGAACAACTATACAAGGTAAAAGAAAATGTGTCTTAGTTTGCTAACCTAGGTAATTTTCTTGTAGGGAACCATTTACCACCAAATCAAACTTCTCAACAAAGGAAGATGTTTCTATACAATGTTAAATCCTACCTTTTGGAAGAACCACTTCTTTTCAAGATATGTGCAGATAACATCATTATAAATTGTATGCCCCAAGAGGAGATGGTAAGTATTCTTGATGCTTGTCATTCTTCATCATATGGAGGTTGTTCGTTGAAACTTGTTCGTTTAATTTCTAATTTAATTGAATTGAGTTTCTTAGCTCGTTGCACAAAAACAGATTTGTCATTTCCGTACAAGCATGCGTTGAGAATTACTCTAGATGTGATCATGACTAAGCAAGTTTTCCTATAAAGACCCAAGTATAAGCATTTATAGGTTTTTCTGGTGAGTCCAGGGTCGAACGCAGGGATTTGTAATAACTTAGGCGTTGAGACTAAATGTATGACTATGCGGTGACTATACATGTAAATATATATGCATTTGTTGATTGTGTATCTAAACTATACAAAAAGAATGAAAAAAATTTCCTACTACTATTTATGAGGAGTACGCGGCTTTGGGTAGTCATATGTAAACAATGCGTCAGATAGCATGCGTTGGGAATGAATGGGACCATGCGATAGAGGTAGAGTTGAACGCAGGAGCTAGTTGTTACCTAAACTTTCTAAGTACAATTACATACCTACAAACTGCATGTGTGAATCCATCTCTCGATGTTTCGACGCCACATTTATCTTATCTCTAAGATGCATGGTGAGTTTATGTTGGCAAAAGATGAAACTACATCTCTGCACTCATCTAGTCTTAATTAATGCTAAAGATTAACTATCCACTCTCTCAAGCTCGACAGTCATGCTTACTACATTGTTTGTCAGACAAAGTTATGCAAGCTAAAGATGTGCATTAATCCAGATGTAACATACTCAGAATTGCTCAAGAAAACTAACTTTTAGCATTCAACTCATTTAGCATTTAGACAGCATGGTGTAAAGTATTTAATACAGAAATGGATGGAAGATGATAGTCAATCGAACTTATATTAATGAAATAAATCATTCTCTCGAATGTCATTAACAAAATATAAGTAAGAAGGAGAGAAGGAAATAAAATAGAGATGAAGAGCGTCAAGCCGCCACTGGCAACGTCTTGCTTCATGGAGACTTGAGATGGTTGCTATCTGATACATATATTCCATAGGATGGAGATTCTCACTCACTGGGAGATGACTCTGAAGATGCTTAGAGTCCTTCTCTCAGAAGAGCTCGAAATGGAGGCTGGTTATGGTGAATGAGAAAAAGTGCAGAGCTTTCGCCTCTTGAACTGGTCTCTCCTTCCTCTTCAATGAGGAAACTTTGGCCTATTTATAGGCATCGAAAAGTTGAAACTCATGATGACCTAACACCTTTACATTAAATTCCATGCCCTGCTGCGCAGACTTTTCACGTCGTCGGCTCATTTGTTCTACCATATTCTGATAGCGTGTTATCCTTTTGCATATTGATATGACAGTTTTTGGCCATGCGTCTGTATCTACTTTTTCTCAACGCATGGTCTCAACGCCTAGGCTCGACGCAGGTTTCCACTTGTTCTCGCAACAGTTTTGTTTCTTCATGCTTCTTTTCTTCTTAACCCTGCGTCAGGAACAGAAAAGCTCATCGTTTTTCAGGTATTTTCCTTTGTAAGTAGTGCCAACGCATGGTGATACATTTTTCATCATTTAACTACCAAAATCATGCGTTTAGCTCCAAAGTTACTCTAATTAAATCAAATAGTGACTACAATAACTTGTATTTCTACAAGTTATCAGAGGTCACTTTGGACTAACCAGGACAACATCAAAGGTGTTGTAGTGAGGTTTTTATTGGTCCTCTCTTTTTAGAGACTATTATGCATACGTGAGATCCTGTGATAGGTGTCAACGTACTGGCAATATTTTCAGATAGCATAAGCTCCTTGTGACTCCTATCTTGGAGGTAGAGCTCTTTGATGTTTGGGATATTGGCTTATGAGGCTATTTTCTCCTTCTTCTGGTATCTATGTATCCTAGTTGCAGTTGATTATATATCTAAATGGGTAGAAGTTGTACCTACTAGGACAAATGATGTCCGCCCGATTTTAAAATTTCTACATAAACATGTATTCACACAATTTGGCACACCCACAGGCTATCATTAGTGATGAGGGGTCTCACTTCTATAATAAACTATTTGAGTCCATAATGAACAAATACGGTGTTAAACATAAGATTGCTACAAGTTATCATCCTCAAACTAATGGTCTTGTTGAGTTGTTTAACAGGGAAATCAAGCAACTTTTAGAGAAAACAGTTAAGACCAATAGGAAGGATTGGGCCCTAAGGCTCGATGATCTACAATGGGCCACTGTATAGTTAGCAAGACCCCAATTGGTACTTCACTGTACAAGTTGGTGTTTGGAAAGGCTAGCTGTCACTTACCGGTAGAGATCAAGCATATACCTTATTGGTCCATCAAGAAGCTGAGCATGGGCTTCCAAAAAGCAAGAGAAAATGGACTTTTGGAACTCAATGAGATGGAGTTGTGCACTCAAACCTATGAGAATGCTAAACTTTACAAGGAGTATATTGCTAGATAGCATGACGAGAAGATCACTCCCCAAACATTAGCCTTTGTTTTGGGTTGCTTCCGATCTGCTAGTTTGTGCTTAGTTTATTTGAGTTTCAAGTGTGCCCATGGATTGTAGGATCTAATCTCAGATTTCTCTCTCCATTTTGATCTTAGATTGAAGGTTTTGAGTGAATTCGAAGGATTTTAAAGAAATTTCTAGAAAGGTTGGGTCTACAATTGCAATTAGTGAGTCTCATTTGGCTCTTGTTTAATTGTAGATTACCCATTAAGCTTTGTCTTGTTGGAAGTTTTGTACTCGTAATGCTTATGTTAGAGTGAAGTTTGGAGGACTTAAGGCACTGACCACATCCGTTGGGGGTTTTGCTAGTGAGTTTGTAGTCACAGATTATTTTAAACTTTTAGAACTTTGTTAGTGATTAGAGTTGGATAATTTGTTAAAGTTGGAGGGTGATTTTTTTTCTTTAATACTCTACTATTTGGGATAGAATTTGAGGTAAGTAGCTTTATTATCAGAATTCCCTCATGTCAAGTGCTCTAGTTCAAATACTAAGTTAACTAATAAGTGTTTAAAGCATGATGTTAAATTTTGAGTGTTTGCTATCATTCATGAATGGAATGGAATCTATAAGCACGATTGAACTAGGTGATCTATTATAATTTACCATGTGGGACCATTGATGATAATTTACCATGTGGACCAACGGATTAACTATGTTAGACTTTCGTAGACTGACGGGTTCACTATTATGTTACAATTTCATGGAACGACGGGTTCACCATCATGTTACAGTTCTGTGGACCGACACTACAAGAATTTTAGGTTGTGTCGATGTTTATTTTTGTTGACGCAATAAAGAACGTTGGCAGATCTCATTTTTGCCACTGCATTTACTATGTGTGGGTAGAAAGTTAACTAAGCTTAAGGGAACAAATTATTTTGAAGTTTTGTTGATGCTTATTTTAGTTTCTGCTCAAGCACCTAGCATCGGTAGATACTAAAAAGGATATGCCCATGCAAAAGATGCATGGTGTAAGCTTTACTTTCATTCTCAACATTCTTGGGAAAGATGGCAAGCAAGTAGGCGGGTAACAGCCCCTGTCATGGAGTAGTCGAGTAGTATGTGGCCGACAAGAAAAGTGGCTAAGTGTTTGAGCATGTGTGGGAGACCTTTGAGTAGCTAAGCCACCAAGAGAGTGTGTGTGATGTGTCTTGCTTGGTGAGGGATGCGTCCATGGTAAGCTTGGTTGAAGGTGTTGATGCATTGCTTGTTGGGCAAGTTTGATTAGGCGTTCATGAGCTTGATGCGTTGGTTGAGGTTAGTGGAGGGAGTTTGGTGCGTTGAGACTATGCGTCCAAAGAGGCTTTTGAGGCTGACGCATAATGGCTAGGCGTTCAAGTCGGTAACCTAGAAAAGTAGCCAACTAACTTTAAAAGGATGCTTGAACTCTGCATGGAGAAATTTTGCCCAATGATTGTGTTCGCCGTTCCTTCTTGCTTAACGCAAAGTTGATACTTAAGTATTAAGCAAGTCAGATTAGATGTCAAAATTGGATTAAGTGTGGCATGGGCTTACATGCAAGTAGGAGGTGGCAAGCTAGGATCTTGCATACAACTTTTTGTGAAGGCTATAAATAGAAGGGTTCAGCAGATGAGGTTGGTGTGTGCAAACTACTCAGGCTATTTGAGAGTTCCTTCAACTAAATTGTCCCAAATTGAGTCTAGTTTCATTATCCTTTCAACTCCTTTCAACAACTTCATAATGGATTCTTTTGCCCTCCAAGATTTATAACAACTAACACCAACCCCATAATTCATCTACACATGATGTATAGTATCTTTTGGTGTTGAATGATCATAGTTATATCTTAAATTTTCAACCATACAATGACTAATAAACTGTGAAGATGCTTGTGTGAAGCACGGACCATCATAGAGCAATTCTGCTTACTAATATACTTACGAATCATCCATAATTCACTACTTTTATGACGTGATGCTCTAACAAACCATTGAAAACCATCTTGAGTACATTCCAACTCAATAGATCTTGAATTTGACCTCAAAATTCTAAACTCGAAATTATTCTTTACAACTATGAACTAAAATGACTTCAACAAAATTTCCTTCCTAGCAAACAAGTCCTTCTTCTTCAAAGACAATGCAGAAGACATATTGTTAATATGAAAATATCTAAAAACTTCTAGTTCACCTTCATAATCAGCCTCAATTATAGAAGAAGAAGAAGAAACAACTAAAACCTCTAAAGGTGTATTCACAATATGAGCAAAAGGATATTTCGTAAATTGATCCTTAACCATAGACAAAAACCAACATACATCATTATCTTCAAGAATCTTAACAACATGTTGAACCCTAGTACTACCTAAGTCCAATAAAACTAAAAGTTCAATAGATGAATCAACTTGAGTTTCCTTCCATACGAGGTTAACAAAAGGCTCAAAAGGCATCGCTTCATCAACCAAACACCAATAGTTTTGTAACCTACGTAGCATTGTCGATCATCCCATTGACCACTATGGAAAACAACTATTGGAAGTTTAACCATATCTGCAAAATACTGCATTATTATTTGATTGCCATAAAAAAGTAATCACACAAAGACTAAATAGAATGCATTCTTAACATCCATCTGCCTTAGCTTACAACCCTTACTTGCAGCAAGTGCTAATAAGACTCGAATAGTGGTGAGATTTGCTATAGAACTAAACGTTTCATCATAGGCCAAGCCATACTGTTGAGAGAACCCTCGAGCCACCAATCAAGCTTTATATCTCTCTATCGTCCCATCTACTCAAGTTTTAATTTTGTAAAGCCATTTACACGATATGGGTTTAACATCTTTAGGCTTCGGCACCAAGTCCCACATTCGATTTTTTCTTAGTGCGACCACTTCTTCCATGGTCTTTCTCCATTGGATGTTCTATGACACTTCTTCATATGTTTCTGACTCTTCAAATGTTGCTAATGCTACATTCATGTACTGAAATTTGGTTTTCTTAGTCTGGTTGATCTTGGCTCTTGATTATGAACATCACTTTGCCAAGGACTTTGTGTCCTTGACTGCTCTTTGTCGTCTTCATTGTTTCCTTCTCCTCCTTCTATTGGAGCTTGCTGCACTTGACTTATCTCTTCTTTTGATCTTTCTTTGAAAGACTTCTCATATGCAGGTGTCTTTTCCAATTCAGGTGCCCACCATGATGATGCTTCATCAAATATCACATTCCTTGATGTATAGCATCGTCCACTGATAGGATCAACACACCTCCACCCTTTTCTTTGGTTTTCATATCCAACAAAGATGCATCTAATTGCTTTCATGTCGAACTTCTTTCTCAAATAATCTGGTACAAACACATAACACACACAACCAGAGACTCAAAAGTGTCTAATTGTTGGCTTGATATTCAACAACCTTTCGTAGGGCGACTTGCACCCAAGCCTCTGTTGGGGAAGTCTATTTACATGGGTTGCTATTCTCATGCACTCAACCCAAAATCTTCCGGGCACATTATTTACATGTAACATTGTGACGTCCCAAATTTTCAGATATTTTTTTCTTTAAAAAAAAATTAATTATCTTGAATTATTTGGTTAGTTATTTGAATTTTGAGGCTTTAATTAGATTATGTTGAGAAAATAATTCAATTTAAAGTAATTGTGATAAAAGATTTGGTTTTAATTCAATTAGTTAACAATTGAATTTATTTGGGGATATTTAAAAGTTGGATTTAACATGAAGATTTGAAATTGAGTGAGATTTATAGAACTTGATTAATTTAAGATAATATAAGGATAGGTTGGAATTGAATTTAAGTTGGGAAATTGATTTATTAGGAGATATTTTGGGTAAATAAATTATTAAGTAGTGGTTGGAAAAGATTTGATTTGATGGGTTGAGGAATATTATATTAAATAAGTTGCGTGTATGTTTTGGGAAAAGGAAAAGGAACAGTTATTTAAGCCAATCTTGGATTTCAATGGGTTTTAATCTGGCATTTGCAAGCTATCGCCCAACTGTTCTTTCCGTTCAGCTTCGCCCACATCATCCCTTTTCGTGGGTTACACTGCGATTTCAAGATTTGGTTAGGTCATGATGGTTTTGGTAATTATTGTTGATTTCTTGTAATTTCATGATTACCCATTCGCATTGGTTTTAATTATTGTTACCCATTTGCGTTGGTTTTAATTATTGTTACCCATTGGGTGGGATTTAGTTTTAGATTCAAGCTTTGAATTTTGAAACCAGGAGTGAGTTGTCCAAGTGGGTTAAATGGTCCATTTTGGTTAGACCCATTGTTTGAAGTATAGAAGATGACTGTGACAATTGTACTTTGGGTAAGAGATTTGGTCCACTTGTTGATTTCTCTTGCATAACTATTTTGCTGGGGTAGTATGTGATATGCTTGTGTTAGTTCTTAGATCTGTTTTCGAAGGGGCTTTGGAGAAGGTTGAGATTGAAGGAGCTAGTGGTTGGGAATCCGGAATTGGGTGTTTTGGTTGGCGTTGGCTTTGGTAGCTTTTAGGCGGTAAGGGACTTCCTACTGATTCTATGTAGATGCCCATGCTTACTGAATTATGGTTATTGTATGGGTTGTATTATTGCATTGGTTGGTTATGATTATTGTGTCTACTAGTATGATGGTTAATTATCTTATTACTATGGACTGGAAACTCTGGTTGATTATGAAAGTGATGGTTGATTATGTTCGTGATGACTGTTATGTCACGGTCATTGTTATCTTATTTTTCATGCCTTTTATCTCTGTGAACCTTTGGATACACTGACTATGATTATGATTATGATTATGATTACGAGCGGGTGTCCCTTGGGATCACCATCTATGTTTATGTTTATGACTGTGACCTTCGAGATCACTGCATGCCTCTGGGTTCGTTACTTATGCCTATGACTATGCCTATGCTTATGTTGGGTACACTAGTGCACATGATAAAAGGATAACAACCTCACCTAGTAGGCCCAGTAGTGGGTCACTTACTGAGTATTTTGTACTCGTTCTTTTCATGTTATGTTTTTCAGGTAAAGGAAAGAATACCTCGGCGAATGATGAAAGAAAATTTTGGTCATGCCACTGGGACTAGTCAGATGCTTCCGCACAAGAGATTTCATGTTTTCATCTTTAAGAATTTTGGTTATGTCATTTGAATTTAGAACGTTATTTTTTTTTTTCTTTTAAAATTCTCACGGTCAGATGTTTTATATGAGTTCCCTGTTTTATTAAAATTGTATCAGGGTTACCCCGATCAAAGATTTTCAGTTATTTGAATTTTGCAAAAGATATTTAATTTAATCAAAAAGTTATTTTGATGTTTTTGTAAAATTATGAAAAGAAGTCGTTTTAGATATATACATGCATATAGTGATGACCTAGTTCAAATCCTAGGAAGTCGAATCATTACAAACATGCTATGAGATACTTCTGCAAGATGTCTATTTTTCCTTTCCACCACTCCTTTTTGTTGTTGAGTGTTTGGACACATCAATTGATGACGTATTTTCTACTTTTGCAAGTATTGAGAGAAGTCATTAAATGTATATTCTCTCCCGTTATCTATAGGTTGGCACTGAATTCTCTTTCCTAATTCATTTTCAACTTGTTTTTTGAATTCTTTAAATTTTAGAACTGTTTCAAACTTCTCTTTCATAAAGAACACCTAAACATACCTGGAGAAGTCATTTATAAAGGTCACCATGTAGCGCATACCACTGATTGAAAATTACTTGACAAGACCAATACATCAGAATGATTGGGTTTTATGGCCTAAAACTCGTAGATTGTAAATGTAATAATTTAACCATCATTAAATCATTAATAAAGAGTTATTGGTGTGTTACTTCAACAAGCATTATTGATTGTTTTTGTTTGTTTTGTCTTAATAACTTTAAATCCAATAAACTAACATCCTAGGGTATTTTATGAATCTTGAACTGTATGTGGACATATGGAGATCAATGTTCAAGATACAATCTAAAGGGTCTATAATATAGGGATAAGGTTGGGTACCTTATCCTGGTGACACTATGGATACGACCCACTTTGTATTTGATACAAACGCAATGATTTAATGCATTCGTGTAGGTGACATGCAAGTGAGGGTATCCTATGCAATGAGTTTGCATAAGACCAGACCATGAAATAGTAATCACTAGATGTAGCTCCATTGACTAGTTAAGTTTCTATTTCAATAGTATGACCTAGGCAACTTAGTCTTAATCCTGACTACATTATGAACTCCTGCCACGAGGGACTTTCATTTGATTTGTATGGGTGAGAGTGGTCGTTTGCTGACTCAATATGATTATCATCTTAGGAACAAGATGGAGCGGGGAGTTAGGGACATAATTATACAAGATGAAATTCACTCATTCCCATTTTTAGGGTAAGTAGATGATTGTTCCCTTAAGTGGTGTCTCCAAGACTTGAATAAAGGGCCCTATCCTCTCACTAGCCTGAGAGAGGTTTCTGTTTAATGGTTGAACCATAAACATGTTGTTCATTAAAGGAGCACTAGTACTTAAGAATTTAGAAGTAACCTAGGGGTAAAACAGTAATTTGACCCAGATGGTGTTACGAACACTTGTGAATGACTAATTTGCTATTATTGGTCTATATCCATGGATACAGAAATATATCTACAGTGAGAAGAGTGCAGCTATGGGTCTTTAGTGGAGTGTACCCACAGTTAACGAATATTGATTAATGTGGTCAATGAGTTTAGCCGATTAATCTCCTATCTTTGGAGCTTCTGATCTGTAGGTCCATAAGGTTCCCTTGCTAACCCACTACGAACCAACATGGATCAACTATGTTGAAAGGAAAATTTGAAATGTTCAAATTTATGAGGGAAAATATTAATTGTATTGGATAATTAAGTGCATGATTTATTATAAATTTTATTTGAATGTGATTCAAATTTTAACTTTATAATATGGAGAATTAATTTATTTGAATATGATTCAAATAATTAATTATTTATTTGGATAAAATCCATATAAATAAATAGATGGAGAATTAATTAATTGATTTAAATTGAATTCAAATAATTAATTATTTAAATTTGGATGAAATCCAAATCAAAGATTATGTAGAAAATAAATATTTAAATAAGATTTAAATATTTTAAACCATTTAATATGAGATATTATTTGGGTAGATATTTATTAATATTGGATATTATTAAATATTTGATTTAAAATATGTGTAGAGGGTTTAATCTAATAGGATTAGGAGTAACCCATAGAGTTCTATAATTAGGGCCTTTGGGAGCCTTCATATAACACACTTTCTAAGATAATAATCTCTACGATTACTCTAAAAATCTTCCTCTACTAATTCTCCCATTCTTTCAAAAAAGCGGTTCCCACAAACTGGGTTCTTGCCAGAGTCATAGCGAGGATAATATCTTGGAGAAGAAAGACTACAAGGAGAAGACTATCGGTTTGAGAATTATAGATTGGCAAAAGTATGATGCTTAACCTTTTCTTTATTTTTTTGTATTTTTAATTCTTTCAATAATCAGAGAACGTGATCACACGCTTTTGTCGGGATTCAATTCCCTTCAAGAATCCACTAGCTCCAATGGTTGCTCTCTAAATTTGAACTCCTTGAATGGTAGTTGATGCGCCTTCCCATACTGGCAACTAGCACGTACCATATCTTCTCTAATATCAAGTTGAGGTAACCCCTTAAGCATAGACTTGTTTATCATTGTCTTCAATTTACTATAACTAACATGACCAAGTCTTGCATGCCAAAAATCTGTTGTTTCATTCTTCCGTGTCTTATTCACGTAGGCGACCTTTGTTGACATGACGTAGATGGAGTCCACCCTTTGCCCTTCCATCAATGGCGTACAATTGACTTTGAGATTATGGTACACCTTGACATCGTCAGGTCCAAACACGACGAAGTTACTTGTTGATTTCAATTGAGATATTGACACTAAATTCTTCTTCATTCTAGGCACATAATATACATTATCCAACTCCACTTGATTTGAATTAGAATGAGGCATTATCATAGTTTTGCCAATGTGGGCTATTGGCAACTTCAAGTTGTTTGCAGTTACAACAACTCGCCTTTCTTTATACTCTGATGTATTTTGTAGCTTCCTCTTATCTCCTGTCATATGGTTAGAGCAGCTTGAATCAATAATACAATCATTTTCATAATTTACTCTTCTGCATGGAGAGCCAATTCTTTGTTCTCCATCGTATTGGATGTTGACTAAGGGTTGAAATCTACTGTTACAAAAGAAAAAGCATCTGCATCTCATTCTTCTTCACTAATGCTCTCAGTCTGGGAAATGATTGCATTGCTTTCTACTGTCTTTTTCTTTCGTTGACAGTCTCTGGCATAATGTCCTACCTTTCCGCAGTTATAACACTCACCTTTATTTTTATGTTCATGATTTCGATTAGTTTTACTAGCTCCCCCTACTTGAGAGCGTTTTCGAGTCTCTTCATCTCCTTTTGATCCTACTTTCTTTTGATATTTTGATTGACCTTTTCTTCAGCCGCTAAAGAGCGCTTCTTCGTTATTGCTCTTTATTCTGACTTCCAACATTTGCTTAGTCAATGTTTCTTGACTGGCAAGCATATTTTCTAGGTCAATCAAAGAAGGTTGGATTGTCCAACCTTGAATAGTAGCAATAAAGCTTCTATATTCAGGTTTAAGTCCATGAATAATAATTCTCCTCATTCTTGATTCTGAAATAGCAAAAGTAGAATCTAATTCGAAGATTTCACGGCATAGAGTTTTTACCTTGGTGAAGTATTGGTTGATAGTCATCTCCTTTTGAGTAACTGACAGGAGCTCATTTTCTAGAAACTGCAATCTTGCATCATTTTTCTTTGAGAAAAGTGAGGCAAATGTGTCCCATGCTACATTTGGTGTCTTCGCTATACTGATTTGCTCTAACATTTCTTCATCGACTGTAGTTTTAATTGCAAACATATAGTTACTTGCCTTCGTGTTCCATTTCTTCAAAGCAACAACATCCTCGGTGGATTGACTTTGGTGCCTCCCACAACATCCCACAAGTCTTGCCCTTGGAGATACAACTTAATGCATATGAACCATGTTTGTAGTTCTGAGTGTTGAGCTTTTTGATTCTTCCAACAACTTGAAGTTCTCCCATCATCTTGTAGTGATAAATATACTCTACGAGTAGCTGTGTCCCAAACAACAAGGCTTCACAGTCCCAGACTGTACTCAATCTCGAGAAGCTCCACCATAATAAGTTATGCTAGCTTGACTCTAATACCGCTTGTTGAAGAATTTGGCACAAAAGGAAGAGAGACAATCTTTTGGAAAGAAAGAAACTTTTATTAAGGATGGACACTTAGAGATTACACTTTCACTCTCCAACACTCACTCACTTTTCTTCACTAACTCTCTAGCTTTTTGCTTGGCTTATATACAGGGTCACACTTCCTATTTATAGGCATGAGATCCTTGGAGCCCAAGCAAAAGATTTATCTAGGTTGTTTTTTTAATTCTAAGTAGTCTAGATATTTCTTGGTTTCTTCTTATCTAAAAGAATTCTAGAATTCCTTAAACCTAAAGAAAACGATAATTCTAGATCTTTATTTTGTGGTATTTATTTACAATTTACATATTTCAACATAATTCTAGAAAATCCTAATTTACACATTTATTTGTTTTTGTTGATACTTCAAGAACTCTCTAGATTAGTTAGTTTTGTTTTATATTTTAACATAGACCATTTTGGCTATTTCTTAAACTTGATCCAATTTTTTATATCTACACATAAAGTCCAAGTATTCAGGCTATAGTCAGGGGTTCGTATTTTATTAGATTTAGATTTAAACGTAACTTACCTATTCAATATCATTTATACTAAATAAATTTCCAATACCAACTTTATAGAATATGTTTATCGTTTACAAATCACGAAGGTTAGGACATCAAACCCTAACACCTATTTTATTTTAAAAGCATAACTTCATCTCCTCTTATTATTGCAACAGATTTTGTGCTACGCTGATGGTTTTTCTTTTTCAAGTTCTTATAGCATTTTCATCTCTACTCGATGGGCTCTAAATTAACTTTGGCAATTGTTATCTAAAACAAGAAAAAATAATCCTCAATCATTGTCATATCCTCTTCGTAAGCTTGCCTGAACTCTTATCTTTTGATTTTTGTATGAATTTTTGTTGGTTCGTTTTCCCTACTTTCCATCTCTTCAACCCGACTGAAGTTTCCAGAATCTTCTTCTTTGGTGAGTATTCTCTCTGACTAATGTTTCCTATTTCTCTATTTCAATCAAACAGTTCCTGGTTAGTTCAGTTGCTTTCAATTTTGCCAATTTTTAGGAAACCCCCATTTGATCTTTCAACGGAACTGCTAATTTCGTTCAGCTGATTTGCTCTAAAATCCACTACCATGTCCTGTTCTTGTCTTCTGGTTTTAGCTTTCAGATTTCCCATAGTGTTGAATATGCATGAAATATAATTTGATAGAACGAAACTTTATTGAATTTTCATGTTCTTTTGCTTTTTCTTGGGGTGGAGTTTCAATGGTCATTTTTATATTACCACGATATATAGCAAAATTAGGGGTATCATAGGTGCATTAGCAAAAACTAAAGCTGCAAGATTCGTTTGGATTCTTTAGCCAAAATTGAAGATGCAGTAAACATTGCACATTTATTCATGAAAGCTCGAATTTTTACATATTTATCTCTTGAAAGGTCGGTTTTTACATATGTATCACTTTACCTTTTTTGATTTATGGTCTTAAGAATAACTGGTATCTTCTTTTCATTTTCTCATTTTGCTCTAATATTGCTTTTAAGTGGGACCCATGTGTGTTTATTTACTGGTGCAAAATAATTATGGCAATCTTCTTTGGCTCTTTTTGGTATGTTCAAAGAATTAGTAAGTCGAGAAAAAAAATGCTAGCCTAATTAGGGATTTCTAAAAGATGAACTTGATTCTATATTTTGTAGAAAGAAAAGAATGTCCTAAGTTTACTTGATTTAGGAATAGATATTTAAATAAGGAGCATAGTTCACTAATATTATGAGATTGACATGAATGAAAAGGTGGCAGGTGATACTTATTTGAAATTTTCATTGAGAAAGAAGGATTAAGGTGTTGTTTCCTTTCCTATTATATAGTTTTAATTCCAAAGTGTTATTTGTTGGAGAATTGTTATCTCTCTATTTGATAAAGTAGTGAAGACTTTGGTACTAAAGTTGAAACTACAAAAAGAAAATGAAAGCAAGAAGGAATAAAGTTGCTGCCAACAAGGTTACAATATTTGTGAAGATAACTACTCTTCCTTTGTTTAAATTTTCTGTCTTTGGTTTCTTAGATTCAAGGCATTTGAAAAAGTCATTCACTTTTCTTCTTCAATATGTTTGTTTTCTTATAGGAAACTTGTTGAGGGCTTAGATGAGAAAGTTGTCTCTGTTTTCTCTAATTTCAAGCATGAAAAGTATGTCTTTTTCATCATTTTGTTAAAGCTCCACCTTTTTCCTCTAATTTTTCTGATTTTTTTGTGCACTCATGAGATCGTTTTACCTTTTCTAGATTGTTTAGTTGCAAATTTTACTTTGATATTAAATTTCCACTGGAACTTGATTTTCCCTCTAGTTTTTGTAATGCAAGCCACAGTTTTATGTTTACTTATAATTATTATATACCATGTTATTTTATATTAGACACATCCTTGCAGTGCTTTAGTACATTTTTCCTCCGAGATAAACGTGGCAATCTGGTTTTGGAATTACATCACTTGAACAACTCTCTTTAGTGGTTTGAAAATTGAACTACTATGTTCTGATAAATATAAGATAGTAACTTTTGACAAAATTTATTTTGATTAGTGGTGAAATGTCTATAATATTTATGCATGTCAATTTTTCAGTTCATAATGTAGTTTTATCGATTCTTGTTTGAATATTGCGTTATTTAATTACACTCTTACATATAGTACTTTGTATTTCAATTGTTGATTTAAAGTGTAGAGCTATTCTTTAACAATTACTTTTCTTTAGTTTGTTTTTCTTTGAGTGTCTTTTGGATACTGTAACTACTTTAAAGCTCATATTTGCTTCCAATGCCATCTTGATAAATTGTTAGTTGTAGGGTGTTTGTTTTGGGTTGATTCCACCAGAGAGCTTGGGACTTTGTCCAAGCTTACTGTCTTGTTGGCATGGCAGATCCAACTTGAAGGAAAGATTCCTAAAAGCTTACTGTCTTGTTGCCATGGCAGATCCAATAGAGACTCCTTTGTAATGTGGAGGCTTTGCTCGACCCAAGATTTTTTTTATTGTTCTATATCTCCTTTATGTGCAAATTTTGAATGTGATGTCTAATGCAAATGTTAACACCTTTTCTTGGGTATTCTATGGCTAATTTAGAATTCTTATTTGTTTTCACCCAGATCAAATGTTCCTACCTTTTGTTTGGTATTTTGTAGGTAGTTTAGGTATTTGAGAAATGAGAAATGCAAATTCTGAATACTTGATTTCCTTGGTTACATTGGTTTCATCAAGTGTTCATCTATTGAATTCTTTGAAATTTTGGGTGAGTAATCAAATTGTTGAGATCATTTTCTTGTTGCCATGTTTGTGTTCTGCTGAGGAAGTACCTTTTATGTGGTGTTCATTTGAAGATATTTGGTTGTTTGATTATTTTTTTTTTAGTTCTATGCTGGATTATTTTTTTATTTTCTATTGATCTACTTTTGTAAGAAATAGTTTTTGAGTAGGAAGAACTGAAGGGAATTTATTGAAAGAATTAAAAATACAAAATGTAAAGGAAAGGTTAAGCAGACTCTGGTAAGGATTCTTCGTTCTTAGAATTTTTCTAAGAAAATTGGGAGAACTAGTAGAGGAAGATTTTTAGAGTAATCGTAAAGATTAGAGCCTTCTATTAAGGCTTCCAAGGGGCCTATTTATAAAACTCTATGGTTACTCCTAATTCTATTAGGATAAGCCTATAGAGATTTTAAATCAAATATTTAATAATATCCAAAATTAATAAATATCTACCCAAATAATATCTCATAGTTTTAAATATTTAAATCTTATTTAAATATTTGTTTTCGACAGAATCTTTGATTTGGATCTTATCCAAATTAAATAATTAATTATTTGAATCCAATTTAAATCAATTAATTAATTCTCCCTCTATTTATTTATATGGATTTTATCCAAATAAATAAGTAATTATTTGAATCATATTTAAATAAATTAATTCTCCATATTATAAAGTTATAATTTGAATCACATTCAAATAAAATTTATAATAAATCATGCAATTAATTGTATCCAATATAATTAATATTTTTCTTCATAAATTTGAACATTGATCCTTGTTGGTCCATGGTGAACTAGCAAGGGGACCTTATGGACCTACAAATCAGAAGCTCCAACGATATGAGATTAATCGGCTAAACTCATTAACGACATTAATCAATATTCGTTAACTATGAGTACACTCCACTAAAGACCCACAACTGCACTTTTATCACTGTAGATATATTTCTATGTCCATGGATATAGACCAATAATAGCAAATTAGTCGTTCACAAATGTTCGTAACACCAGCGAGGTCAAATTACCATTTTACTCCTAGGTTACTTCTAAATTCTTAGTACTAGTGCTCTTCGAATGAACAACTTGTTTATGGTCCAACCATTAAACAGAAACCATCTCGGGCAAGTGAGAGGGTAGGGCCCTTTGTTCAAGTTTCGGAGACACCACTTAATGAAATACTTATCTACTTACCCTAAAAATGGAAATGAGTGACTTCCATCTTGTATAATTATGTCCCCAGCTCCCCACTCGGTCTTGTCCTCAAGGTAGTAGGCATATTGAGTCACCAAACGGCCACTCTCACCCATACAAATCAAAGGACAATCCCTTGTGGATAGGAGTTCATAATTTACTCAGGATTAAGACTAAGTTTTCTAGGTCATCTTATTGAAATAAAAACCTATCTAGTCAACAGAGTTACATCTAGTGATTACTATTTTGTGGTCTGGTCCTATGCAAACTCATTGCATAGGATACCCCCACTCGCATGTCACCTTCAAGAATGCATTAGATCATTGCGATTGTATCAAATACAAAGTGGGTCGTATCCATTGTGTCACCAGGATAAGATACCTTATACTATAGACCCTTTAGACTGTATCTTGACCATTGATCTCCATATGTTCCCACATACAGTTCAAGATTCGTAAAACAGCCTAGTATGTTAGTTTATTGGATTTAGGGTTATTAAAACAAAACAAACAAAAGCAGTCAATAACGCTTATTGAAGTAACACATCAATAACTTCTTATTAATGATTTAATTACGGTCAAATTATTACATCTACAGTTTACGAGTTTTAGGACATAAAACCTAACAAGAAGTGCATAAGAGTTTCATTTTTTTTTTTTTTTGTCAAAAGTAGATAGGTGATTTTGTATTTCTATTTCAATCTTTCTTTCATGTGTAGGTTTTTTCTTTTTCTTTTTTTTTTTTCCCATCTAACATCCATTTAGTAGGTACCGCTCCAACTCTGTTGGTTAGAGAGTTCAAAATGGGAGTTTTTCCCTACAACTTGGACATTAAAGTGTCACTTAGACACTTTGACATATGGTTTGTGGATGTGGAAAGTTTATAGTTTTTATTGTGACTTTGTGATTCTAAAAGTTTGTTTTTCGATGAACATAGGAAATAAACGTGACATGTTTTAAGCCTCAATCACTTTGGTAATGTAAGCGGGTCAAAGAACATTATTTAATTTGAATGGTTGGATCAAAGACAAGGTATGAGTTCCAACCCCATGTTTATACTGTTTGACACTTCTAGTTCTACTACTTTCAAAGAAAAGGTAGTTAAGACAAGTATGAATTAAGTTTTGAGGCTATATTATTTGTTGTCTTCTTTCATAGGTAATTGTAGGAATTTTTAGGTGGCATTGAGAGTATGACACTTGTGTAATTTTTTTGGAACTTTTTAGTGATTTTGAGAGTTAGAGTGATACTTGTGCAATTTTAAGATAGTTTTGAAAGTCAAAGTAATACTTGACTCTTTTGAGATTGTTATGAGAGTTAAAATATCACTTAGACACTTTTTAAAAAATTTTTACATTGTTTTGATAGTCAAAATGACACTTAGACATTTTTAGGAGGGCTGAAGAGTAAAAATGTCACTTAGACACTTTGACAATTTATATAAGACAAGTATATGATCAATTGTCAAATAATCTAAACATGTGAGTATTGTTTATTTTATTATATGTTATGAGCTCTAGAGACGATTTTGTCATAAGTCTATTAAACTAAAGATTGTTGCAGACTTTATTTATTTATTTTTGTGCAAACATATTTGATTAAGGAGTTTGAAGTTAATTTGGTGGGAAATAGACATTCCTTTCTCAAGAATTGAAAGTAGTACAAATGCAAAAAATATATATATATATATATATATATTCGAGATATTCATTATGAATCGCCAAAGTCTTCCTACTTCTCCATTGTTCCAATCAGATCCGAAAAATGAGAAAGAAATCAGGACCAGAATTCAATCATGACTATATAAGCTATTCTTATATTAAGATTCAATATAGATGAAATCGTGGAAGCGGACCTTTGATTTCCTTGGACCATGTAAGAATTCGTCGTCTACATGAACGATATAAGATCAGTATCAAATACAAAGTGAGTTGCATCCATAGTGTCCCCAACATAAGATACCCAACCTCATCACTATATTATAGACCGTTTTGGCTGTTACTTAAACTTGATCCACTCTATGTCTACACATAAAGTCTAAATATTCAAACTATAGCTAAGAACTATTAGTTTATTAGATTTAATAAATGCAATTCACATATTCACATCTTTACTGAATAAACCTCGATAACTACTTTATTGAGAATAAGTTCCAAAATTTACAAACCACTAGTTTTATATAAAACCCAACATTTTCATTGCTATAAAAAACGCTGAAGTGACCATAGCATTTTTGAAAAGTCTTCATAGCATTAAAATCATGCTATCAAAAATGAACTTTTTATAGTATTTTTTATAGCATTGAAAAAATGCGATAAAAAATGTGACTTTCAATAATATTGCCTACGAAAACATTTCAAAAAATGCTATAAAAAGTCTACGATAACATTTTTTTAAAAGCTATCATATGTGGTATTTTGTTGTAGTGATGGTTTTAACTTATGTTTTTAGGGGACTTCGAGAAATTGTTTTGCGTTTGCGTTCTTTTCATCCTGGAATGAGTAAAAGTTGTATCTTGAGATCAATATGCAAGTAACAACAACCTATTATCAGTCTTAGAGAGTCGGGTTGTTACAACTCGTAAACAACCAAAAATTGTAAGAATAAAGTTCAAAGTTGTATTTTAGGATAAATGTGCAATGGAAGATTTTTGCATATGCATAGAATTTGGCAACTTACTTGTAAAGATGATTTGGATTCTGATTTTCATGGCTTCCAGATTTCCCATGGCCTCATTCCTAACTTTTCCCTACTATTTTTAGATGATGAATATCTTTTACCTTTAATTTGACGATAATCTCTGTAAATTTCAATGATTGGTGAAAAGAATTGAAATCTTTTCATATTTTTTATGATATATTTCGAACCTTGAACTGTGTTTGATTCAACTATGGAGGAGAGGTGGCCGAAGAGAAGGGAGTTTTCCATTTGTTAAAGATTGAGATTTGAAAAGATATTATGGAACTCAAATATACACATAAAAAGATTTAGGAGTAAGGAAATATGAGAGATCCGATATTTTTTAAAAACACCAATATTGTATATTTAATTAATTTTTAAATCTCTAATAACTAGAAGCTAAATTCAAACGAAATCTCTACTTAAAAGAGCGTTGGATTCTCCCTTAAAAAGGGTTGGATTTGGGGGGCGAAATTGGAAAATTGTATAGGGATAGGAGGCCCTACACATCACGTTTGGGCCATAGATAATATAATTGAAGAAGAAACGACCATTTTCCAATTGAGTGTCCCATTTTGGCCCTTGTGTGTAATATCTCTAGTGAATGACATCTATTGGTGACAATACAAATCCTCCAAAATAAAAAAAAATAATAATAATGGGCCATAGTCCAAACATTGACAACAAATTAATAATCCAAAAACTTGGGACCAGCTCATTTACGTGTTTGGGTTGGAATCGTAGATATCTCTTGCTCCGTTTGATAATTATTTTAATTTTTTTTTACTAAATTTTGAAAAATTAGGTCTATTTTCTCTCAATTTCTTACTATAGTTTGCATTTTTCTTAAGTAAAAGAGTTGAAATCTTAGATAAATTTCAAAAACAAAAAAAGCTTTTTAAAACTTGGCTTGGTTTTTTGAACCATTAATAAATGGTAGATAATAACAAAGTACGAAATTTAAATGTGAAGAAGATATTTATAAGCTTAATTTTAAAAAAACTAAAAGCCAAAAATAAAATAATTATCAAACGAGGCTTTGGTTTTTAAATTTTGATTTTTTTAAAAATTAAAACAAAACCTATTTCATACCGTGATTTTCATCTTTCTTAAGTAAAAGAGTTGAATTCTTAGACAAATTACAAAATAAAATAAAAAATAAAAACTACTTTGTTTAGTTTACAAAACTTGAGTTGGTGTTTTAAAAAACATTGATAGAAAGTAGATAACTAAGGGAAATTATTATTAATAAAAAAATATCAAACTATTTACGAATATAAAAAATTTTTATTGTTTATCGCGGTCTGTTACTGATAAATTGAAATTTTTTTTATATAGTTTGACTCGTTTTGCTATATTTGAACACAATCCTAACTAAGACCTCGTTTGGTATTATTTGGCTTTTTTGGCCTATAAATACTATTTTCACCTCTAAATTTACTTTTGTATTATCTACGTTTTATCAATATTCTCTAAAAGCAAACAAAGTTTTGAAAACTAAAAAAAAAAGTTTTTAAAATTTTGATTTTGTTTTTTAGATTTAGCTAAGAATTCAAACTCTTTTAATTAAGAAAGTTGTAAACCATAATAAGAAATTGAAAGAAAAAAAAAAGGCTTAATTTTCAAAAACTAAACCCAAAAACCAAACGGGACATAAACAAGATTTAGAGGTGGAACATATATTTATAGGTTTAATTTTTAAAAATTAAAAATAAAAAACGAAATGATTATAAAAATAAGCTAAATTTTCATATACATGAACAAATCCATGCTCAAGTTTGGAACAAAAATCTATTATATGGTTAGCATGCGTTTCATATTATTAATAACTTTTAAATATTATGTACTCAGGTGAATTCTAAGACTTGAAATAGTAATTTGAAGATGATAATATTGTCAGCATATAATTTGAAGCAGTAATTTAAAGTGAATACTTTATATTTTCTAATATGTTGTTAGCATATAGTTATTATTGTTGGCCCAGCTATAGTGTCTAATTTTTGATATGTTATTAATAATTCGATTATTTTAAAAAGAGTTTGATATATGATAAACTATAATCGAAGAATTGTGTTAGATAAACAAAAAAAAACACAATAGTTAAGTGCTATTTAAGTTGTACTTAAGTTCATGCTCCTCCTTCCTCTGTCCATTAAATATATTTTTTTTATGAAAAAGTATAAAAGACCACGTGACAATTTACTCACCCAAGTTTTGAAGTAGACCACAAAAGACGATATATTGGTAACAATACAAATCCTCTGTGGTCCAAACATTGACAACTAATGAATAATCCAAAAGTTTGGGACCACCCATTCACGTGTTTGGATTAGAAACGTCAGGTTATTATTTAGGCTTCGTTTTTAATAATTTCGCTTTAAGTTTTTAATTTTTGAAAAGTAATTAAGTTTATTTTCTCTCAATTTCTTACCATAGTTTATATTTTTCTTTAAGTAAAAGAGTTGAACTCTTAGACAAATTTCAAAAAGAAAAACAAGTTTTTAACAAATATTTTTAGTTTTCAAAACTTGGTTTGGTTATTTAAAATATTTGTAAATGGTAGATAATAAAAAAAGTAAGAAATTTGAGGTGAAAAAGGTATTTAGAAACTTAATTCCGAAAAAAATAAATAAATTAAAAACTACTTTTTAGTTTTACAAAACCTATACTAGATTTTTAAAAACATTGATAGAAGTAGATAACTAATGCCTCGTTTGGTAACTATTTGAATTTTTTTGGTTTTTAGTCTTTTAAAATGAAGCATATAAACACCATTTCTATCTCTAATTTTTTTTTTTTGTTATCTACTTTTATGTTAAAAAACCATGCAACATTTTGAAGACTAAAAAAAAGCAATTTTTAAAAACTTGATTTTGTTTCTATAATGTAACGACTAAGAATTCAAACTCTTTTACTTAAAAAAACTATAAAACATGCATGGTATAACAAATTGAAAGAAAAGAAACTTAATTTGAAAAGAGAGAAAAAAAAAAACTAAAACCCAAAAACCAAATGATTATCAAAAGGCGGGGACCTAAGCAAGATTTAAAGGTGTAATGAATATTTTATAAGCTTAATTTTAAAAAATTAAAAACCAAATAGTTATCAAAATGACCTAGATTTTCATATACATAAAAGAAATTTCAAGCTCAACTTAATAACAGAGAATTGAGTTAGATAAACAAAAAGAGCAATAGTTAGGTGTAGCTTAAGTTGCACGGTAGCTAAATTCCATCTACAAACTCCAACAAAAGAAAATTAAAAATATATATATATAAATGGGCACGTGACAAGAAAAAAAAAATTATTAAATTTTGGTTGTGGATATATAAATAGAAATGGGTTATATGTGGAAAGGCAGAGGAGATAAAGAGGAGAAAGGGTAGGGAAAATGTCAAGTCCAGTGGGGAAGACAGTTTGTTTCCTATCTCTATACAATGGTAAATACTTAAGGTACCCTGATGAGGATATAGAAGGACATGGGTTTCCAGTGTTCGATCATGGCGATTTTGAAAGATTCAGCTTACTCTCTCCTTACACAAAATTCAAGATCGTGGCATCATCCACCACGGCCACTTCCTCATACGTCCATATACAATCTGCATACAACAATAAATACTGGGTCAGGTCAACCAATGACAACTCCTGGATCTGGGCCGGCGCTGATGAGATCAATGAAGATCAAACTGCATGGAATTGCACACTCTTTGAGATTCTCAACACTAATGAAAAACCCAACTATGTTAGAATCCGCCATCTTCAACTCGGCTGCTACCTTTCCTTATGGACAGCCTCTGTTTTCTACAAGTATGGCTTGTTTGCAGACTCTCCAAACATCAGAGACGACGAACGAGATCAAGTCGAATGGACCGACACAGGCTCCTATTTCGTGTTGCCCAAATTCATAGCCTTCAAAAACTCAGCTTCCGGCGCTTATCTTAGCGGCAAAGTCATCGACGGACAAAATCATCTTCAGTTCTCATCCTCCAATATCCAAGATGAAACTGTGATGCATGAGAGTTTCCCTAAGGTTTGGGGTGGTTATAACATACAATCAACCTACTTTGCTCAATATTGGGAAACTCTTGCAGCTGGTTTTTACAGTGCTTGGATTGTGGCTGACACCAAGTATCCGGATCATAGTGACCAGACTTTGTTTTATGTGCTTGATGGTGGGGGAAACAATTTAGTTGTTTTCAAAACCAAAGCGGAAGAATTCTATTGCAAACAATACAGTAGCGGAAACAAGACCAATTGCCTTTATGCACTCAACACTGCAACTTTCGATGAAGCAAAGTTTGAAGTGGTGGAGACTATAAGTGAGAGATCCATTTATGGGGTTGAATATCGCGAATCCGACGCAAGGTATTATGATAAAAACAAGGTTCTGTTGGGGACAAATTCAGAGTCTAACGCCAACGGGGTCCCCATTGAGATTGAGTTTAGTTTCCCTTATCCAATTTCCACCCAACAATCTTGGAACTCAACAAGCTCCAGAAAAGTGTTCCAAAAAGTTAGCCTTGATGCACAGCCTCCTGAGAGCATCTCAATTAATAATGCAAAACCAAACGGCATCGTCCAAGATTATTACTGGGGAGAAGGCATTACAATTTCTGGTGATGATGCAAAATTGTTAGTGAAAGTGCCTCCAAATTCTGTCGTAAATATAAGGTTTTATGCAAATCATTATTCTGCTGACATTCCCTTCAGATACACTCAAGATGATACTCGCCTTGATGGAACCAAGGTTACTACTAAATTGGATGATGGCCTCTTCACTATTATCAACCATGTCGATTTCAACTATGAGATCGAATAATATAATTACCCTTTAAACATTATATGCTATTTTCCACGTTATTATCATTTTTCAACTCCTATTTCTTTGTATCTATTTATTTTATGTGTTATTCATAAGGTTGCTTTGCTTGCTATGCCACTCTCCCTCCGTATCTCATCCTTTTGAGTATCAATAAAGTGGTTGTTTTATGTTTCTTATATTTTAGAATTTTTTAGCACTAATTTATTTTCTATTTTTCTTTCTTTTTACGTCAAATTTACTATTTTTTATGTCTGATTTTAACCCATCACAAATTTTCAATTCTCAAAATCATAATAAAAAGCTACTAACAGTTTTAGATTTCTATGACATAATTGAGAGGAATGCTAAATGAAGGTAGGAGAGAGAAAAAAGTGTCTTAAAAGGGAGAGAAAAAAAAAAACCTCATTAGAAGAGAAAATAGAGATTTTCAGATTTTAAAGAATTTATGACATTTTTAACCATCACTCATTTTCTTTTGAAACCATAATCAATTAATTAGCCACCACCGAATTAAATACACCCAAGTCCTTGTCAATGAGGGGCCAAATCCAAAAAGGAATGGTAGAAGCCCAAACCACACAATCAAAAACAAACTCAAAAGATAAGAACTGGGAAACAACTTTCCTGGCTAAACGATGGGCAATTGAAAGAAGTAAGTCTAGTAAGCTTAGCTAAATACTCCATCTCTTCAATAATGTTGCTGATTTAGGACAAATCTAGCAAGGAATTGATGAGGAGATTGATTGAATATACCTTAGGCTCTCTTTAATAGCAACAGCTTCCAGCAACTTAATAGACCAAACTTTTTTAAAGAGTTTAAAACCCGGTCCTTTAGGAGACCCGTTGGAGTCAGGAACGACCCAACCAACTCCACTACAACCGAAGGCTTCACACCAAGACGCGTTAGTGTTTAGCTTACAAGAATTCTGAGGTGGAGGAATCCAGAGGGAGTGACTCAAATGCTTCTCTAGTCTTCATAAGTTTCATAAATAAAAACTTGTCAATCCACCTATAACAATAGTTGAGGTCTGCTTTAGCTTTGCCGGAATTTAGTTACATTAAGAAAAGATGACATAAGCTAGGGATGAAATTCAACCAAATGTTTTTTGAAAATTTATCACTCCCGAATAATATGGACAACATATTCCCTTTTAGGTCTGCAAAAAAGACACAATGGGTTTGCGTCAAATTCCTATCGTCATAATATTCTCAAAGGAAGGGACAATATTATGAATAATCACCCAGGCGAACACTTTAGCTTTAGGGAGCACATTCATCTTCCACAGACACATCCAAAAGGATTTTATAGGAGAGTGAGATCAGAGGAAGAGGGACAATCTTTTTCAAAAAGCTCTTTAGCTTTGCTAGATGATAACCGCTCTTCACTTTCGGGTTTAGGGCTCCAAATGATTGGGTCTTCCGACTTGACCCTCCCACGGACCATACTGAGCACATCAACTTGGTCAATAGAGCTTTAACGCTTCTTCAATCAAATTAATGACTAAACAACCTCCATATTATTCCACCATACCCCATTCTCATTTTATCGTTCATCATGAAACATGTCACCACAACTCTTTAGGGACCGTTTTATGGCTATACTTGAAAACAATAACTCGTTGAATTTGAACTTCGTATTTGTACTAATTTCAGTATAATACAGTGTGTACAATCTCTAATAATACAATGCGTACAATCTCTAATAAATGATCCTTTGATGCTTCCTCTCAAAAAAGTAAAATTTTGACCATTGGGCTTGTTAATCTCTTTAGATGATTGATCTTTAGGCTTAATGATCTTCTTAAAGGATTGGCCTTTGGCCCCTTTGATCTTCTTGGATAATTGACCTTTAGGTTTGATTGATGATCTTTTTGGAAGATCAACCTCTGGGTTTGATGATCTTCTTGGAGGATCGACCTTTGGCTTATTGATCTGCTTGGATCAACGTTTGAAGTTTCTGATTTCAAAAGTTTCAACCTTTGGATCTTTAGAGCTTTTGAGGTTTAGTTTTAAGAGCTTCAGCCTTCCGTTCTTCCAAATGTTCAAGAATTTATTGTTGGGGTCTATGCCCTAAATCTCATGGTTTGTAATGTATAAACAAATTATTTATTTAATAAAATGAAGAGTTATTTTGTTTGACATTTACATTTGTGTAACTCAATTTAATAAACTAAGATCCAAGATTGTTTAATGTAACCAAAACAGTATGTGGTTGACATGCAGGTGGACTATGTTCAAGTGATAATCTAAATGGTTTATAGTATATGAATAAGATTGGGTACTTTATCTTGGTAACACTATGGATACGCCCACTTTGTAATTGTTACAAACGATTTGTTCCAAACCATTCATGTAGAGACATGCAAGTGGGAGTATCCTATACAATGAGTTTGTATAAGACCAGACCACAAGATATATAATCTATCTTTGTAACACCATTGAATAAAGAGATTAATATTTCAAGTGATGACCATATGTAACTCAACTTCAATCTTGAGTGAGTTATGAACTCTTGCCTATGAGGGATCGTCCTTTAGTTTGTATGGGTGATAGTGGCTCAAGTCGCTGACTCAATATGCCTACCATTTTGGGGACGAAATCGAGTGGGGAGTTAGGAACATAGCTACACAAGATGGAATTCACTCCTTCTTGTCTTTAGGGTAAGTAGATAAGTTGTTCCCTTAAGTGCTAGCTTTGGGACTTGAACAATGGGGCTCCATCCTCTCACTGGCCTGAGAGGGACTTGGTTTATGGTTGGACCATAAACATATTGTTTATTAGATGGTCAGTGGTACTTGAGAAGTAAGAGGTAATTACATAGGTAAAATGGTAATTTGCCTAGCTGTATTTATGAACAACTTGTGAAGGATTGACTTATTTATAATGTTTATATCAATAGACACAAAATATTCTACAGTTCATAAAAGTGCAGCTATGAGTCTTTAGTGTAGTGCATCATAGTTAATGAATGTTGATTAATTTAATTAAAGAGTTTAATTAATTAATCTCGAATAATTGAAGCTTATAATTGTAGGTCTGTTAGGTCCCCTGCTAGCTCACTAAGGGTAAAACAAGAATCAAATAGTTTTGGAAAGTTTTGAATTGTTCAAATTAAATTAGAGAATGTGCATTAATTGTATAGGATACAATTAATATTATATATATAAATACATATTTAAACTATATAACATGAGAGTATTAATATTCGAATGAGATTCAAATATTAAATTAATATGAAATTTTATTCATATTAAAACCATTGGGGAAAATTAATGTGAATGAGATTCATATTAAAACTATATGCTATGAGAGAGAAATATATTTGAATATGATTCAAATATATATTTAATTAAATATATGATATTTAATTAAAATAAAAAAATTAATTAATGTTATTAATTAATTATTTGATTTGATTTGAGAGAGTATTAATATTTGAATGAAATATTAAATTAATATGAATTAGATTTATATTGAAACTATAGGGTAAAATTAATGTGAATGAGGTTCATATTAAAACTATAGGTTATGAGAGAGAAATATAGTTGAACTATATATTTAATTAAATATATGATATTTAGTTAAAATAAATAAATAATTTAATTTAACGCAGCTTATTTAAGTGAGTGAGCTAAGTGCTTGATCATTTTAAACACATTCAAAAGCTCAAATCAGTTCTATTTCACAGTTGAGAGACGAAGAAAGGTAGGGGAAGGTGTCTAGGGAAAAGTTGTGGAGAATTCAGATCGGTTTCATGGTAAAACTGAAGCTGGAACAGTGGATCTGGCTACTGTCGTGCAACCCGAGCGTGGTCTGGTATTTGGAGAAAAGCGAGTTGAGGAGATAGAATTTAGGGCTGAAATTTTAAGGTTAGTAAGTTAACGCAATTCCTAACAATTTCTAAGAAGGATGTTTGAGTTGAATTTGAAGAGAAATATGTAAAATTTTAGGTGGAAGTGACTGTTACAGATTTGCTAAGCGATTTGGAGCAGCTCGAAGTTATTTAGAAATATCTATCAAACGAAAAGGAATTACGCTCTGAAATCTTGAGGTAAGCTAGAAAACATATTTCTTTATAAGTTTGTAGAAGGAAAGAAGTTCTAAATTTTCCTGGAAATGCAATTTTTAACAGATAGAAGTGAGAATAAGAGGAAAGGCAGAAACTGAGATAGTTGGGTGTCGCTGGAACTGCAGCGACACTAAGACTTTTAGCGTGATTAGCGAGACAGGTGTCATTAGTAACGCTGAAGGCTTTGCATCTAACAACTCTCGCTGGGTATCACTAGGTATCACTGAACAGGTGAGTTTCACTAGTCTCACTCACCATGGTATTGCTAGTACCGTTTACTTGTAGTTCAATCTCGTTAGTAGTCTCGCTAGTTGTGTGGAATCTCGCTTATTAATGATTTTTTTTTTGGATGAAGTTGGTCTCGATGGTGAAACATTGAATAAGTAAAAATGTGTAAACTTAATGGTTTGTAAAAAGGAACTTTAGAGGGAATTCTAACACGAGAAATGTGTTATTACAGGCCAAGAAGAGCTAGGAAAGGTGTATAATCCGCTCAAGGCCTAAGACAAGCTGTGAGTGACAATCGAATCTAAAAGAGTTTATCTTCAGCATAGTTTCTTGTTTGAATATATGTTTGAAACATGTTCATGTGGTACATTTCCATGAGTTTAATATGCACGTTATGTTTTATATAATGAGAAGTATCTGATGTATATTGGTTGTACTACGAATTTGAGTAAAGCATGTGATTTATGATTAAAGAAAGCATCTAAGCATGTGGAAAGTGTTGGGATGTATGAAATGCTTTGAACTCACAGAATCATGTTATGTTATAAATTATGTATGAAAATGACTCTCAATGTTGAAGGACTTGGAGAAGGCATTTGGGTAAATTATGTATGAAAATGACTCCCAATGCTGAAGGACATGGAGAAGGCATATGGGTGAGTTAGGTATAGAAATGGCCCCATGCTAAAGAACCAAGAGAAGGTATGAGGGTGGCCGGGAATTTGTCAGGGGACCCTATACTGAAGGACTCGGAGAAGGTACTCTGGTGACCTTGGTTATGAAACATGTGTATAGACGTTGGGTGTGTTGAGAATACTCTGCCTTAACTAAGGTTAATTAGACGTTGAGTAGCGTTGAGTTTAGCTCTGCCTTAACTAAGGAAAAGTTTTGAATAAACTAGTTTATGTGTATCTGTTCCACAGATGTTTATGTATGTTTAAGTTATGGCTTAAGTACGGTATTGTTGATTATGGCTGGAATCTATGTTTTGCATACATTGCTTAAGGAAAACTTTAAACTGAGTCACTCTCTGGGCGTTTTAGCTCATGTTTTCCTTGTTTCTCTATTTTCCAAATAGCGAGCGTGTCCGGGGTGCTTAGCCTACAGAAGATACTTGTCTGGGCCTGTCTTCAGAGTTTAGTAACTTGATAATTGTAAATCTTGAACTTAAGTAAATGTTGTACATATAGTGAGGGTTGAGGGAGTCATTTGTAGTTGTTGTAATTATTAAACACTTTGAGATAGCTGAATGGATATGACAACTTAACCCTAGTTTAGTTATGTTGTTAAATTATTGTATAACTGTTTATCAGGTATTGGTTAAAGTTTAGGGTTGGCAGTGGATGCCTTGGGAGATTCAGTGTCTACTGTCTTCACACTCACCCCTGGGTTAGGAGGGTACCTAGGAGGGGGTGTGACAATTATTTTGTTATCAATAAATTGAATAATATTTCTTGTTTAATCAATTCCAATATTAAAATTATGTAACATTGTAAATGGTATGACATTCCTCCCTAGAGGCCAGAGGTTCAGTCCCCCATCCCACAATTGTTGTTCTAAAAGAAATGTATGATTATCATATTTAATTCAATAAAATTCATAGACATCTATAAGTATGACTTGCATTTGAGAAAGAGACAAAATGATGTGTTGAGTTGTGGGTCAATTTCTAAAATTGCAAATAGGGAGATGGTTCGTGAGAGCCTCCTATGTGTAAGTGTACATCATTAGCAAGTAATATAACACAAAAATATTTAGAGTATCAAACCCAATGGAATGGTCTACAAAGTTTCAACATCTATTTTGAGTATCAAACCCAATGGAATGGTTTACAAAGTTTCAACACGATTTGAATGAAGATTGAAAAAAAATTGATTGGGGGGAAGGGGGGTTGCCAGATTTGATGGGGGGTTTTTATTTTGAGATTAAATAACAAAAAGTAATAAAATAGTAGAGTGATAAAAGAGATGAGAATAGTAATATGACACAGACATATTTCAAGTATTTGGACCTGTTAAGTTTGTTATCTTCTCTATTCTGTTCAACCGAGCTTCCATATTGCAAGTTGTTTAGTCTTAGGGGGAGCGTAAGTTTGTTCTAATTGAGGAGTTCTCTTCACTCAGTGGGAGCCTAAGTTGTTATTCAATGTGAAGGTGTTCACAAGAAGGAGAAAGATAATATTAAGTGAGAGGAGGTCTTACTTACTTAGGGGAGCCTAAGTGTTGCACCACTAATATTTAATTTCTTAGGGAGAGTCTAAGTTTAAGTGAGAGGGAGTCTCACATCCAGGGGAACCTAGGTGTTTAGCTGAGTTAGACTCTACGTATGTCGTTGTGCTGGAAGTTGTTTACAACATTGTAATTGCTTAACTTATTGATAATAGTGAATTATCTTTCTCGAGCACACTACCCCCAGACGTTGGTATTTTTCACTCAACTGGGATACCAATTCTCTTGTCTTTATTCTTGTTTTACTGGTTACAACTTTCTTGTTGTCTCTAATTGTGCTAAGACGTGTTGTAAAACATCTGCATTAAGTTTGTTGAACCCCTTCCAAAATTTTAGGACCCAATGGAACGACTTACAAAGTTTCAAAATCAGTTTGAGTGAAGATTGTGAAAAAGGAGCAATTAAAAGTAACTTAAGTTTAACATTATTTGACCGCAAGAGGGAATGGGGTTGCTTTTGAGATTAAAGAATAAGAAGTAATGAAATAATAGAGTGATAAAGGATATGAGAATTTGGTTTGAAAATAAATGAGAAAAATGAAGGAGATTCAAAATAGATTTTTCCTTTTGTGATTGCACTTACTTAAAGCACTTGTGATCTATCGAACTTGGAAGACACATCCTAGCAAGTATTTTAAGCGCAATGTGATGGGCAATGCACTCATGATTGTGCTTGCAACCTAACTTGTTGATGCCTAGTATCACGGTCATACTTCTCCAACCGTGTGGCACCATGATTTATGCTCGATCATGGTCATCTTTAAGGGAAACTCAAGTCCCAGTCTACTTTTTGCTCATTCTTTTTGAAGCTTTGTCGAACCTTAGGCGAGGTTCTTTCATCCTCAACCGAACTGAACTCATGCAGAACTAACTTCATTTGGCTATACACGTCCCAGTCTACTTTTCGCCCGTATGTGTAATTCCCCTCATTCGCACTCTAGCCGACTCGCCTCTACTTTAGGTCAAGTCTTGAGGCTCGACCTTGCCCATATACGAGGCTAAGGTCATCACAATGTAATGTCGCATCTCCCTTCGTCATCTTGGTCCTAAACAACACAACCCCCATACTTCTACGTCACTTTGGAACTTTGTAGGGATGTGTTCAGAGCCTTCGTTGGGATCAAAACATGCTTATAACACTCTACTGGGGCTTACCTTGTGATTCAGACACTTACCAGGGCTTTTCGGGGCATAATAATGCTTATCGGGGTCTACTAGGTCATTACATTGCTTACCAGGACAACTCGAGCAAATACCATGTCAATTAAGAACTATCGAGTCCCATATATGCTTCTGGATGTCATCCTGAGTGTCAGGACAACATCAGCTTTCTCTCTACTGCTCGAGTCGGCTTATCGAAAACCATCATAACCAATCTTTGAGTAATTTTCCAACTCGAGGCTTCCCAAACATCCATCCATCCAGACATATCGAGGCATGAACCCTCCTGTGTCCATGCTGAGTCAATGTCAAGCCAAAACGACATACCTAATATTATATCGAACTCTGACCCATGGAAAGGGGTGCAATGCCGACACACCCGTGCCATCCGACACTGTCCTTGAGATCCCATTCTCGATGGAAGACGCCCAAGACACTTGTCTTGCAATGCTCGCCCGCACCATGACACACTCATGTGCCATGGGCTAGCTCACTTAGGCCACAGGGTCTAGGGGTGGTGGAGAGCTAACACCACGCCTCCTCTTATAGTATATTCTGAACAATTTTCTCTTTGACACCCATGCATATGCAAACTCGTGAGTGGTCACTTACCACCATAGAGCGCCCGTCTAAACTCTGATTAACATGAAATCGACGTGCTTCCATATTACATCAATATGGATCTAACTCCAAAGTCGCTTGTCCAAACTCGCGACGGAACTCTGACTTTCGAGGTCATGGCTTGAGGCCCCATTTAGCCCCATTGAGCTTGTCACTGACACTATCAATGGTTCTAATGCTTGTCTTCTTACTTGTTGCTCAACTTGGCATGCTTGCCCACTTATCTTGGTGTATTGGATGATGCACCATTCTCCTCGGTCGCATCACGACACTTCTCTTGGCCCACTGTCATTGCCGAATGTGTCGATACTCTTTGTGTCGCCACTGCACTGTTTGCACAAGTGGGGTCACAATCTACTATCTCAAAGTTAGATTGTGACACCTAAGAACACAAATCAAAGTTAAATTCGTTTGTAATCCTTTTACAAAGATTGTAAGGAGACTAAGTAAATTAACACATGTATAATTCCTATGAAACTAATTAAGCATGAACTTTCAAATGATTTTATAGGGCTTTACCCTATGTCTAGAGCAAAATAAGGTTATATCTCTAGATATATTGTGATTTGTCCTAAAACCTTGTAATTAATTAGTTATTTAATATAATAGTTGATTATTTTAAATATGCAATAATTAGTTATTCTGACTAAAAACCTCGTAGTTAATTAGTTATTTGATATAATAGTTGATTATTTTAAATATGAAATAATTAGTTATCCATTACGAAAAAAATCCACGGTTATTTCATGAGACTTGAACCATATGTAATGAACATACATGTGGATAATGTTTAAGTAATAACCTAAAGGGTCTATAGTATATGGATAAGGTTGGGTATTAGTAAGATTATGGATACGACCCACTTTGTAAGTGTTACAAACGATGTGATCCAAATTATTCATGTGGAGACATGCGAGTGGGGGTATCCTATACAATGAGATGGTATAAGACTGGACTGCGAAATATTTAATCTTTCTTTGTAACACTACTAATTGAAGAGATTAATATTTCATAGGATAGCCATATGTAACTTGATCTCAATCCTAAGTAAGTTATGAACTTTTGCCTATGAGGGCTTGTCCTTTGATTTTTATGGGTGAGAGTGGCCTAGGTCGCCGACTCAATAAGCCTACCATTTTGGGGAAAAGACTGAGTGGGGAGTTAGTAACATAACTACACAAGATAGAATTCACTCCTTATCGCCTCGAGTGTTGATTCCGTGGGATCTTGAACAAAGGGTACTCGCCCTCGCACTAGCCTGAGAGGGACTTTTTTTATGGTAGGATTATAAACAGATTGTTCATGAGAGGGATCAGTGATACTTAAGGAGTAAGAGGTATTTATAGGGATAAAATGGTAATTTGACCTAGCTGTAATTATGAACAACTCGTGAAGGATCGACTTACGTGTAATGGTTAAATTCATGACGCAACATGTTCTATAGTGCGAAGAGTGCAGCTATGGGTATTTAGTGAAATGATCCATAGTTAATGTGTCACACCCTCTCTCAAGTTACCCTCTTAACCAAGGAAAGAATGTGAGGACAGTAGATATCGTCTCTTTTACAACACCTACTGTCAACCTGTAGTCCTTCTAAGTTGATAAAATACCACACCTGATAAACATTTCATAATCAATGGGTAACAACTTGCTTAACACTTATATACGTGCTACAAGTAATTCTCATAACTTTGTTTATACAACAAGCTTAAACATCCACACCATTACAAGTTCCCAACTCTCAATCCCTTGTTATGTACAATGCAAAAGTCTTAGTCACAAATATATAACAAGGTCTACAAACTAAAGAAAATGTGTGAGCTAAGTTGCCAAGTGAGTGACATTCTTATAAAACTTATACTTAACATAAAAATATAAACCAAGCTTGAATAAATAAGTAACAAATCATCTGAAAAGTTTATCATAAATCTCATAAAACATATTCTTTGAAGTTTAAGATAACCTTAGTTGAGGTGGAGTGAGAGACAATACTACTCAACGTCGAAAACAACCTTAGTTGAGGTGGAGCGGAGTTTAACGCACCCAACGTCAAAATAACCTTAGCTGATGTGGAGTAATCTCAACACAACAACGTCGAATCTCTCTCTATGTGCACATAGAAATATCTAGTCTTGGGTTGTCCATGTACCTTCTCATGTCCTTCAATACTGAGTCCCAGTGGATACTCAATCACCTTCTCAATGTCATTCAGTGTTGAGTTCCATAATAATATTAGGGTTGTCCATATGCCTTCCCAATGTTTTTCAGCATTGGGTCCCTTTTTTAAACACATTTTAGAAAACTAAGCATGCTTTGGAATATAAATTTGATAATACACATGAGTTTATAAACTTCAGAATTTGTTCAAATCAATCATCAAATAAACATGTTTTCATAAGGCTTTAGATAATAAAACAACATTATTTCAAACTCAAACTCAAGTGTAAATCATGTTCTAAACTCATACTTGGAAATTCTTACTTAATCAATAAGGCTTATAAGAAAATAAACTTTAATCACACTTCATAAACTTCTCAAGCATGCTAGAAACTTTGAGTAAATAATCACGTTTTAAATAAAATTTGTCACTCATTACTTGTCCGGACTCTTAATGGGTTATAAATCTCCCTTAGCTCCTTTTGGCTTGAAAATAATTTAACTTCCTTTAATAAACTTCCTTAAAATTCCCTTAATTTATAAATTAGGTCAATTGAACCTTAAATATGGCATTTCAACTCAAAATGACTCACCAACTTCCAAAAACTTGATAAAAAGTCTAGGTATGGCAAACTGTCCCTAGGCATGTCCTCTAGTCACCCACGACACACACAGTCTACTCAGCCCCACATGTGCAACAGATCACGCACACACAGGCACCCCCTAGGCGTTAGCTCCTGCACAGACACTGGAAAAATAACCTCTAAAGAGGTAGGGCGCGCACGTGTTCCTCCACTGGGGCATCGATCTCCCACTCACGTCGAAAGGGCGTCGAGCTCCTGCTTGCCTGATGCTCGCATCATATGCCTACCCTACCCACCAACATGCCTCGCCCGATAGCCTGCATGCCTGCATAGCTAACTGGATGTTAGCATGCCCACCGGGCATCCAAAACACTCATCATTTGAAGCATTCAGAAGTTAAAGAATTCAGAGAATTTCAACATTAAAAATTCAAAAGATTCAAAGTCTTGATTGTCTCTTCTTTACGAAATTGACGTCTCTTCGCCATCTACAAATTGAAGATTGATCTCTCTGATTTGGAAACAAGCTTGTCAGCCCTTAAGTTAAAGTCAATGTTAGAGAGAAAATATCACAGAATTATACATGGATTATATATACTAGAGACAATAACACTTAAAATACAAATAAATAAAATCAAGTTTATTTTTACGAATTAAATTTCATTTGTCAAATTCTCGTGTGAACATTATGATTTTATAAAATAATAATAATAATAATAATAATAATAATAATAATAATAATAATAATAATAAAATAAATAAATAAATAAAAAGGTGAGGATATGAAAACATGTATAAGATAACAAATTTAAATTGATAATGTGGATTTTATAAATGAAAAATAAGTTAGCAAGGTGAGGATATGAAATTTGGAAACCAAAATTGTAGGAGATTAGATTTGTAATTTTCCAAAGAAAAATACACCTTTTAGTCTACTCCAATTATTCAACCAATGTTTGACTCGTAACAGAAAAAAAAATTATAGAGCTGGTTTCTCAAATAGCAATCAGGCTCAAAATAATAAAAAAATATAGCACAAGGAAAAATATATTAGGGATATAACACAAAATTAGTATTAGATATCACTGATAGCAGATATCAGTGATAGTCATATTGGTAAATGACCAGAAAGCCCATGTTTAGCCCGCCATTTCACGCTTCTTTCTTCTAATTTTCTCACATTCAAAGCTATTACTAATAGCAACTATCAGTGATAGCTATCAGTGGCTATCATTGATAGTTGTTGTTCATGATAGCTTTCAATTTGAGAAATATTAATACAACCTTAAAATATTAACATTTGAAATATTAACTTTCAATTTACTATCATTTATTAGTGGCCATTATTGATACACTTTCATCAATTGGAATCAAGCTTAAAATATTAACACTTAAGACCATAAGTGGTTATCAATGGTAGACTTTTATAAGTAGTTATCAACTTTGTAAGGAAACTATCAACTTTCAAAGATTAACATTTAAAGCTAAAAGTGATAGAAGTCTATTAATCAGAGGTTTAAAGTGACTATCACTGATATCTATCTAAGTTATATCATTGATAGTTCCTATTAGTGGCTATCACGGATAGTTTTTAGCAGTGACTATTAACACTCAAAGCTATCAATGGCTATTATTGAGAAACTTTTATCATGATTATCAATAATAGACTTCTATCATTGATATCTACCTAAGTTCGATATCGGCGATACATAAATATGACTAATATCTATGTAAGTTCTATCACTAATAATTGATATTACTGATACACATATATTTAGTGAATTTTTTTCTAACATTTAAAAATATGAGTGATAGCCAATGAATTTTTCACTCAATGATATAATTGAGTGACTAAGTTATAAATATATTAGTAGCTATCACTGATAGATTTATATTATTACGAGGAGATTGGGGAGATGGAATAAAAATAGGAAAAAGAAAAGGAAAAAAAAAAAGAAAAAGAAAGGAAGAAGAAAATATGAGAAGATTGGGGAGATGGAAGAAAAATTGGGAAAAAAAAGAAAAAGAAAAAGGAAGAAGAAAATATAAGGAGATTGAGGAGATTGAGGAGATGGAAGAAATATTGGGGGAAAAAAAAGGAAAAAAAAAAGAAGATGAAAATATAAGGAGATTGGGGAGATGGAAGAAAAATTGAAAAAAGAAAAAGAAAAAAAGAAAATATGAGGAGACTAGGGAGATGGAAGAAAAATTGAAAAAAGAAAAAGAAAAAAAGAAAATATGAGGAGACTAGGGAGATGGAAGAAAAGTAAGAAAAAGAAAAGGAAAAAAGGAAAAAAGGAAAGAAGAAAATATGAGAAGATTGGGGAGATGGAAGAAAATTTAGATGAAAAAAAAAAGGCAAAAGAAAATATGAGAAAATTGAGGAGAGGAAGAAAAATTAGAAAAAGTAAAGGAAAAAAAAAAAGGAAGAAAAAGGAAGAAGAAAATATGCGAAGATGAATGAGATGGAAACAAAAAAAAAATTGTGCAAAATAAGAGAGGGCAAAATTGGAAATCACAAAAATTCAAAAGTTGACTAGTCAACGTTTGCCATATTTGCAAATATTTTAAAAATGTGCTCTATTTTTAGATTTTTTTCCTAATTTTGCTATCTATTACAAATATCCTTTTAGTTATTAATGGTTTATCTACAATAATTAATTAATTGCATGTAAACTAAAATTTAATTCAAAATTGTTCTCTTCAATCAATTTAATTTTGAAAAGTTATTATAAATAGAAAAAATATCAAACAATTTACAAATATAGAAAAATTTCATTTTCTATCTTTGGTAGACTGGGATAGACCCAGATAGACATCTATCGGTGTTTATATGGTAAAGTGACAAATGTCTATCTAGATTTATTGCATATAGAAATTTTTCTATTTTTGTTTTAAAACATCACTTTAATTTACTCTTTTATATATAACTTGTATAAAATGGAGTTACATTTTAAATTTTATTAAACATTTTATAAAACATTGAACGTAGTTACAAACTAGTCTAATTAAAAGGTCTAAGAAACCTTCAGCCCAAATCACGTAGTTGTGGTAAGTGATTTGTGTTTCATGGTTGTTTTACCTTTTTTCTTTCTTCATATTTTCTTTTTGTTCATCCTTTGTTACATACATGTTTTCTTTTGCTAATTTCTTCATAATTTCTTATTTTGACTTTTTTTTCCCTTATCAACAATATTAATCTGATTGATATGAATTGAGCTTTGGTTCTACCTAGTGATTTTGTTTTGACAACATGTGTAGGGTGGGGGTTAAACCTCAAACTTCAAGGTTAATCATTTTGGCTTCTACTAGATGAATTTTAAAACTTAATTAAACAACATGAAATCTTGATGTACATTCTCCGATTCAGTTTAGGGCTTTGAGAATTAATAAGATTTATTTTAAGGATTTAATGAACATATTTTTTAGTACAACAAATGAAGGTTCCAACATTTAAACTTTTGGTATTAAGAGAAAGAGCACGTATCAATTAGTGTGTGTTAATCAATTAGCATGTGCTAATGTTAATCTCACACATGTTGATAGTAATATTACAAACACACAAGTTTTAGATCATCCATGTGTTTGAAGTGCAGCAAGAAACATTTGAAGTATTTAAGATATCAACAAACACAAAAGTGAAATAAAAAAGAGCATTATATTAATCAATTAAAGAAAAAGGAAAAGAAAATATATAGTGAATGATGATAGAAATGAATTAAGAAAATTTTTGCAAAGCCGTTTGATAATGTTGACACTTGAGTTTTTCCAACTTGGTACAGAGTTTGGCTTGCTTGTATTCGTATTCACTCCTACAAATTTCCACTTCCCCATATTTCCTCTTCAAATCTCTAACTCTTTCACTATCCATCAAATCTACATCCACTCCTTCATTGTAAAGAAACTCAACAAATTCTTTCGACATGAAATCATTCGACAAATCAAACTTCATTCCCACCGTTGATATCATCGGACATAACCATATATTTTCATCACCATTCAATTCCTTTCTACTTTTATTCTTCTTTCTTTCTTTCTTATTCTTCTTCTTCTTCTTTGAATGCTCCTTTTTTTCTTCTTCATTCCCACGCTCCTTCTCCATAACTCGCTGCTTCTCTTCCTATTTTAGACTAATTATATAAAATCCGACTAAATAATAAGATAGAATTCGAGTATATATATTGAAACATAAATGAAAACAAAATTTTACAAGATAAACAAAGTGTTTAATACCTAAGTGAGTCTCTCTGCGTTTTGTGTTTGTTCCACCAAAATTCAAAGTGAACAGAAGACTACTCAAGGCAAAGGGAAGGGATAACACACTCTTTTCTGTTTTGCTTTTGACCTAATGGAATTTTAAATTATAGGGTTTAATTAGGAAAATATTTCATCAAAATTAGCGGCCAAAAAGATTCCGCCTACGAATATATTAATTACATTCATAGGGAAATCTTTCCTTTTTAAAAAAAAAAAAAAAAATATTTTCGTAGTGTTTTTTAAGGAAAAGGAATTTCATTTAGGCCTCAATTTTGGACAATTGTGAGCAAGATTAGAACAAATCAAAACTCTGGAATTGTATAACCGATATGAGAAATGTAAAATATATTTGTTATAGATAATGATATACCTAATAATAGGTGCATTATTCATGTATTACATGTTAGGTTTATATATATCAAAGATATTAATATATACACTTAATTGTTTCTGTATTAAGAATATTGTGGAATATATCAATAAAGATAGATAAATTGTAGTGTATCAATGAAATACTCGTGAGTATCAATGTTACATGAAATAAAGTTTATCAATGATAGACTTTTCGATGGTATAAATGAACTAAAGTGTGTATTGCTAATGCATGTTAATTTAGATTGATAAGCACATTTCAAGTATAAAATTGGTGTATCAATGGTTTATCAACACTTATTTAAAATTTAATTCATGTAAAACAATGGGATATAGATAATAGATACGTACTCATTAACATGTAATTTCAAGTATATATAAAAAATATAAATCTCTTGTTAATAAGGGTGTTAAAAAAAGCCGGTGACCCGAAAAACTTGATCAACCAAACCCAATTCGTACGGTTTGAATTGGGTTATCAATTCATTTGAGTTGGGTTTGGTTCAAATAAACGAAAATCTTATGGGTTTGGTTGGTTTATAGGTTTACCTAACATAATCCAAACCAACATGTACCAACGAACTTATTATTAATTTCAAAATGCATATATTCTTTTACTTATTATAAAATTATAGATACATATATTTATTTTAGTTTTATTTAATTCATATATATATATTTTTTAATAATTTCTTCTCCAACAACTCCTAAACACAATTTTTTAGTACTTTGGAAAGAAAATTTTCATAATATAAATTGAGGTTGAGTTGTTAATTCTAATTCAATACATGAAAACAATTAAATAATATTTTTACTTATTAACATTTTACTTCTTTTAGAATAAAAATGTTAAATAAATGACCGGATTAAGCCAAACCAACCCAACCAAAATGTTTCATGGTTGGGTCGTTGGGTTGGGTCAATGGGTTAATTTTTTAATAAAAAAATTTACAACCCAAACAATTGGGTTGGACCTAAAAAGTCTTTCAATCCAACCCAATGTAAACCATGAATACTCATAATTGCTAATATGTTATTATTATTATTATTATTATTATTATTAATATTAATATTAATGAGTTTATCTGATATATTATTTTTGCATGCTGATTTTCTTTATCTATTTTTCAATTTCCACATTTGCTTCTTAATGTGTTAGAGGTAGTGAAGGAAAATAAAACTACAATTTAATTAGAATGAAGAGAAAATATGAAGAAGATTATTTTATTGAGTGGTTTGGCTTTTTGTTTGGAGCTTACTTACAATTTAGAAGGGGTGTAGAACACCTCTATTCATAGGTGTCTTAGACTCTAGAGATTTCTAGTTAATGAAATAGGTTTCTAGAAAATTACATAATATTTACCTCTTCCTAGAATTCTTACTGTTACGAAATCGACAATTAAAGAATACAAAAGAACGTAAAAAATAGAGAAGATCAACACATAAATTTACATGGTTCACTAACAATGTGTTAGCTACGTCCATGGGATAGAGGGAGAACAATTTTATTAGAGAGAATGTTACAAGATTATAAGATGAATAAAACCTATAGGGTTAAAGAGTTTATATAGTGCAATTCTCTAAATCCTAGGTGGAGAAATAAGATATTTAAATAATTAAATATATCAAATACCAATTCTAATAAGGTTTAGGATTCGAGTCATTTCAATAAATCTCCACCTTGACTTGAATTCTCTCACAGATAACAGATGTACCAGATGCAACATAAACAACATTACCAAACGTACCTAAACTTCTCCCTTATGCCTCAGAGTGTTCTAGAAGGGATCACTAACAATTCAAAACATTCAGCAAGTCCAAGCAATGTTGGAACTTGCCATGTGAAACCAGTTTGGTGAACATATCAACTGGATTATCAGCAGTACCAATTTTCACCACCTTAACCCTCTGCTCATTTCTCAGGAAGTGATATCTTACGTTTATATGCTTGGTCCTTTCATGATGAACTTGATCCTTTGCCAGACATATTGCACTCAAACTGTCACAATATACAATAGCCTGATCGAGATGTAAGCCAAGATCACCAACAAGTCCTCTCAACCAGATTCCCTCTTTAGCAGCTTCTGTTAAAGTCATGTACTCCGCTTCAATAGTAGACAAAGTAACTATAGGCTGTAAGGTTGCCTTCCAACTAACAATAGAACCACCCAGAGTGAACACATAACTAGTCATAGACCTCCTATTATCAATATCTGCAGCATAATCAGAATCATAATAACTAGTCACCAAACACTTTGTATCATTCTCATAAATGAGACCAATATCAGAGGTACCTCTAAGGTAACGAAAAATCCTTTTAACAACTTGCCAATGTTCATTTCCAAGTTGACCCATGAACCTTCTGACAACACTAACAGCATGGGCTAGATTAGGCATGGTACAAACTATAACATACATCAAACTTCTCGTTGCACTAGCATAAGGAACTCGAGACATATACTCCTTCTCAGCTTCAAACTGTGGTGAAAGTACAAATGACAAACGAGCATTTGCAGTACTAGGAGTATCTATAGGCTTAGTTGATGACATACCAAATTTGGACAATATCTTTTGAATATAGCGTTTCTATGACAAGAAAAACTTATTTTTATCTCTGTTCCTATAGATCTCCATCCTTAAAATTTTCTGAGCAACACCTAAATCTTTCATATTAAACTTAATAGTGAGAAGATCCTTCTACTTCTGAATATCAGACTTGGACTTTGTAGCTATGAGCATATCATCTACATATACAAGTAGATAAACCATTGAACCATCTTTAGCTTTGTTGTGATATACACAACAATCATACAGACTCCGGTTATAACAAAGCCCAACCATATAGCTGTCAAACCGTTTGTACCATTGCCTTGAAGATTGCTTTAGTTCATGCAATGACTTTTTCAACTTGCAAACATAATCTTCTTTACCAGGACACTGGAACCCATCTGGTTGGGTCATATAAATCTCTTCTTCTAGCTCTCCATGTAAGAAAGCTGTCTTCACATCTAGTTACTCAAGTTCTAAATCCTGATGTGCTACCATAGCTAGTAGCACTCTGATAGAAGTATGTCTGACTACTTGTGAGAAAATCTCATTATAATCAACTCCTTCTCTTTATGTGAACCCTCTAGCAACAACCCGAGCTTTATACTTAATACCCTCAGTAGGTGAGATTCCTTCTTTTTTTTTTCTTGAAGACCCATTTACAAGTGACAATCTTTCTCTCCTTAGGTCATTTGATCAACTCCCAAGGTTTTTTTTTTATCAAGAGATTCCATCTCATCCCCCATAGCGATAAGCCACTGGGCAGACTCACTACACGAAACTGCTTCTTTGTAGGTGGATGGCTCAAGAGGATCCACCTCTTCAGTAACCTGTAGTGCATAAGTCACCATATCCTTAAAACCATATCTCTTTAAAGGCCCAACACCAACTCTTCTAGCTCTATCACGAGCTATACTTGGCTAATCTATTTGTCGACTAGAATTCTCAGGCATAACATTTTTTGAAATTTCAATCACCTCAGTTTCTGGTAGCACAACAGTTTCTGTAGTAACATGTTGATCTTCTCCATCTTGGTGTTGTAATTCATTTACAACTGAAGTGAGTTGCATCTCCACTTGTTCATCAACACTACTACTTTCTCCCACACCAGTAAACGTCACAACAGACTTTGCATTTGAGTTAAGCATGGAATTCTCATCAAAGATCACGTTCCTACTAAGTATAACTCTACTTTCAGAAGGCGACCAAACTCTATATCCCTTAACTCCACCCCCAAAGCCAACAAATATACTCTTTTTAGCTCTTGGTTCTAATTTACCCTCATTAACATGATAGTAAACAGTACAACCAAAAACCCTTAGTAAAGAATAATCCGTAGGTTTGCCATACCACACCTCATAAGGTGTTTTACAATCAATACTTGTGTAAGGTCCACGGTTGATCAGATAACATGCTATATTTACTGCCTCTGCCCAAAATCTTCTAGTCAACCTAACATTAGAAAGCATGCACCTTGCTCTCTCCAACAATGTCTAATTCATACGTTCTGCAACCCATTTTGCTTCAAAGTATCCCTAAGAGTATGATGACAGACAATTCCCTCAGCTTTACAGAACTCATTAAACTCAGACCCACAAATTATTAGTTCTCAACCTTTTGATCTTCTTCCCAGTTTGATTTTCAATCAAAATCTTCCTTTATTTGAAATTCTTGAAGGCTTCACTTTTATGCTTCATCATAAATACCCAAGTCATTCTTGAGTAATAATCAATTATAGACATAAAGTAACTGCTGCCTCCAAGAGATTCAACTCTGGAAGGTCCCCAACAATCCGAATGGATGTAATCAAGTGTCCCTTTTATACGATGAACATCCTTTGGAAACTTGCTGCGATGAAGCTTCCTAAATACACAATGTTCACAAAATTCAAGATCCTACACCTTGTGCCCACACAAAAGATCCTTCTTTGACAAAATTTGCATCCCTTTTTCATGACCGAGTCTCATATGCCACAACTTAGTCATATTTTCCTTGTGAACAACAGATGATGCAACAGCAGCATAACTTGTTATTGTGGAACTTGATAGGAAATACAATGTCCCACATTTCATGCCTTTCAGAATCACCTTAGAACCTTTATAGACATACATTGCTCCACCTTTACCTTTGAAACTGTAACTCTTACTATCGAGTACACTTAAAGATATCAAACTCTTCGTCATTAGTGGAACATGTATAACCTCATCCAAAGTGTAGAAGACACCATTATGTGTTTGTATCTTAACTGAGCCGATTCCAACTATCTTACACACAACACCAATAGCCATGCTAACATTCCCTTCGTCTATTTGCTGATACATTGAGAACTACTTTCTATTTGGGCACATATGATAAGATGCCTCAGAATAAAAAACTCACACATCATCAGAATGTGAAATTTCATTCACAACTAAAGCTAAATCTTTTTCAGAATCGCCCTCGTCTTCTTCAGGATCAATCTCAACTTGTGCAACAGAGGCAGAAGTTTCCTTCTTGTCATTCTTTTCCTATTTGTCCCACTGCCTTTTTAACTTAGGACACTCAGTTCTCCAATGACCTTTTTCTTTACAATAATGACAAATGTCATCTTACTTATAACCCTTAGACAGAAGATTTATGATTCTGGTTCAACTTTTACTTACCAAAATTCCCACGTCCCTTGCTCCCTGTAGCAACTAACCCAGATGTCTGACTTTCTATACCTGAAATAATAGCATTCTGATGGTCTTCTCTCATAAGCAATGTGGACTTTGTATCTTCTAAAGTCAAAGTTTATTTCCCTCCAATATACAAGTCAACGAAAGTCTCAAATGATGGGGTAAAGACGTCAACATAATTAAGGCAACATCCTCATCATCAACCTTAATCTCTACATTACGCAGATCTAACAAAATTTTATTCAATTGATCAAGATGACCTCGAAGAGACGTACCTTCCTGCATACGTAGATGATAAAAACGTTTCTTAAGAAACAACTTCTTGGTTAAAGACTTAGTCATGTAAAGACTTTCCAACTTTAACCACAGACCAGCGGTTGTTTCTTCATCTGCGACCTCGATGATGATGTCATCAGCCAAACATAGCATGATCGTCGAATCAGCCTTCTCTTCCAGAGTCTGTCATTCTATATCATCCACGGCTGCCTTCTTTGACTTAACATTTAGTGGCGCCCACAGCCCCACGGCTGCCTTCTTTGACTTAACATTTAGTGGCGCCCACAGCCCCTGCTGAAGCAGCAGGGATTGCATCTTGATCTGCCATAAACCAAAATTGTTCCTCCTGGTGAATTTGTCAATTTTTACGTTCATGTCAGACATCTTTAATTTTCAAATATATGTGGAATTTTGAAACCCTAACAATTAGGCTCTGATACTAGTTTGTTACGAAATCGACAATTAAAGAATACAAAAGAACGTAAAAAATTGAGAAGATCAACACACAAATTTACGTGGTTCACTAATAATGTGTTAGCTACGTCCACGGGACAGAGGGAGAACAATTTTATTAGAGAGAATGTTACAAGATTATAGGATGAATAAAAACTATAGGGTTAAAGAGTTTATATAGTGCACTTCTCTAAACCCTAGGTAGAGAAGGAAGATATTTAAATAATTAAATATATCAAATACCAATTCTAATTAGGTTTAGGATTCAAGGCATTTTAACACTTACATATTTGAGAATTGAGAAAGTCACGTTGAAGAATTTGAAGAATAATTAATTGAAAGTTATAAATTACACTTTTTAACACTTAAATCTTGATATATAAAGTTTTAAAACGCTTGATTTAGTTCTTAGAATTTGGCTTAACATTCAAAATGTGTTTCAAAGAAAGGTAAGAAAAACAAGCATAGTTTTTTAGAACAGAAGATTAAAACATAAAATGGTAATCAACATGAAGCTTAGTTCTCAAAGAAAATATTTGATACAGAAATGAGTGTGATAAACGTTTGAAATCGTAAAGGGACATTTTACCAATATCATTTTGGATGAATAGTTAGTAGAAAAATTTATGTTAATATGGTAGTATGAAAAACTTTCCATACTACATAAATAGACATTTTGGATAAATTTTCCAAATTTATAGTAATATCATAAAGGGACATTTTATAAACTTCCATTTATTGTTTGTCACGCTAGCATGCTCTTGAATATAGTGTGGGGTCCACTAACAACTTTGAAGATAAATGTCTAGTGTGAATAAGGGAAGTATGATACCTTCTATAAAACTAGAAATTCTCTCATATTTAGCACATTTAACAAATAGTGAGACATAAAGAAATTATGCATACGTATATGGACAAATTTATAGTAATTTCATTGTACCTATTACTCATGTCATCAAATAATTTTTTAATTCATTTTTCATCTATTTTGTAGACCTTACATAAATTTTATGTACTAGGTAAAGTATGAAAAATTCTCCATACCATCATGGTAATAGAAATTTTCTTACACATATAGCAACTATACGTATAATAAAAAAATCTAGAAGAAAAAAAAAGCTAGTACAATTTTGTGTGGTTCCTTGGGACATGTTAAGCCAAATTATTTGACCTTGTTAGAGAAAAGGCAAAGTAAAGCAAGATCTTGTTTCTAGTACAAAATTAGATAAAGAATATATATAAAAAAGTTACCATATATACATATGATGATTGATATGATGATTGTAAGTTTGAAAATGATGAGAATTAGAGTAAAGTAGATTCACTTATTTGTAAAAACAAAATACATAAGGAGATAAGTAATAATGTATTATGTATGGAATCACAATGAAGAAAGCCATCTTTTGCAAATAGCATATCTAAAGTTGATGAAGTTGAGATCTATTTCAGCCTCCTTGAAACGGAACTCAGCAGAAGTAAGCTTTTTTTGGAGCCAAGTCTTGAGGATTTGTTGTAAAGAAGATTGGTCCAAATAATCTTTGTCAATCCCATGTTTGGCCAAGAATGCATCAAACAACACCATATAGAACTCTTCATTTGTTTCTTCTAAATCAACCTCTTTTGCTTCTTCATTACCCTCATCATCATCAACCTTATTCTCACTATTAATCACATTATCAACATCAACCTTATTCTCACTATTAATCATATTATCAACATCAACCTTATTCTCACTCTTAATCACATTATCAACATCAACCATATTCTCACTATTAATCATATTATCAACATCAACCTTATTCTCACTCTTAATCACATTATCAACATCAACCATATTCTCACTATTAATCATATTATCAACATCAACCCTATTCTCATCATTAATCATATTATCGACATTCCTTCTTATCAAGCATTGGAAAAGACTTGGAGATTTGGAGTTCAAATCTGCACATTCTTCATCAGATTGGTATGAATCAGGAACCATTAGCTCTTCAAGCTTAATCACTTCCTCCATCTATCAAATCTTCAGAACAAAAGCCCTAAATGAAGAACAAATAATAATAATAATGAATCATCAAATTAAGGAATCATGGCCTTTTGTGTTTTATGGAGGTATGTATGTATGGTTGTAGTTGTACCTGTGGTCGGAGTTGGAGATGATGCCGGCGGCGAGTGGGAGTGGAAGTGAAGCTGTGTTTGAAAGAAGAGGAAGTGTTTTATTAGGGTTTCATTTGTCTTTCAGTAACTTATAGAGAAATTGTAGAAAATGACAAAAAAATCAAATATAATAATAATAATGTTTCAAAATCATTTTTAAAATGTCCACTCCAAATTCACGATCCTTCCTCCACGTCTTTTCCTTCTATTGTCACCCTATATTTATGCTACAAAAGAGAATCACTATTTATGGGAACAGATTTTCATGCATTATCCCTCCTATTAATTTTGGATATTTGTAATACATAGCAAAATTTGGAAAATATCTAAAAATATAGTATTTTTTTTAAATATTTGTAAATATAGCAAATATTAACTAGTCAACCTTTTGAATTTTTATAATTTTCAATTTTGTCCTCTTTAGTATTGCACAACATTGCTTCCATCTCTCCAATCTCCTCATATTTTCTTTCCTTTTTTTTTTTTTTTCTTTTTCTAGTTTTTCTTCTTCTCCTCAATCTTCTCATATTTTCTTCTTCTTTTTTTTTTTCTTTATCCAATTTTTCTTTCATCTCCCAATCTCCTTATATTTTCTTCTTTCCTTTCTTTTTTTTTTTTTCCTTTTTTTCCCCAAGTTTTCTTCCATCTCCCCAATTTTCTCATATTTTCTTCTACTTTTTTTTTGTTTTCTTTTTCTAATTTTTATTCCATCTCCCCAATCTTCTTATATTTTCTTCTTCCATTTTCTCTTTTTTCCTTTTCTTTTTCTTACTTTTCTTCCATCTCCCCAATCGTCTCACATTTTCTTCTTTTTTTTTTATTTTCTTTTTCCAATTTTTCTTCCATCTCCCCAATCTCCTTTATATTTTCTTCTTTTTTTTTTTTTTTTCCTTTTTTCCCAATTTATCTTCCATCTCCCCAATCTTCTCATATTTTCTTATGTCCCCTTTTTTCTTCCTTTTTTTTCCTTTCTTTTTTTTTTCTTTTCTTTTTCCTAAATCTATCAGTGATAGCTACTAATATATTTATAACTTAGTCACTCAATTATATCATTGATTGAAAATTCATGGGCTATCACTCATGTTTTTAAATATTAGAAAAAATTCACTAAATATTTGTGTATCGGTAATATCAATTTTTAGTGATATTAGTGATACAACTTAGATAGATATGAGTCATATTTATGTATCAGTAATATCAAACTTAGGTAGATATCAATGATAGAAGTCTATTATTGATAATCATCATAAAAATTTCTCAATAATAGCCATTGATAGCTTTGAGTGTTAATATTTCAAAATTGATAGGTATTAATAAAAGTCTATAAAAAATAACCACAAATATTTTATATCATTGATAGCTTAATATTTGATGATTTTCTTCCACAGTTAATAGCCACTTATAGAAGTCTATCACTAGTAGCCAACTTAGTGGAATTAATTAATAAAGTTGAATCTTGAACTAAAGTGTAAGTGACATGCGTAGAAGTTATCACTTATAGCATGTATCAGTGATAGAAGCTATCAACAATATCATGTTATTTGATGGTAAAAATGAATGACAAAAGTTATATATAATACCATGTTATCAATGATAGAAGCTATCATCGATAACCATAAGTGATATCAATGATAGAACTTAGGTGATGTTCATATATCGATGATATCAATGATATAAAAATTGATTCCATTTGATGAAAGTGTATAATTGATAGTCAGTGCTAAAAGCTATCTGTGATAGCCACTAATAAGAACTATCAATGATATGACTTAGGTGGATATCAGTGATAGTCACTTTAAACCTCTCATTAATAGACTTCTATCCCTTTTAGCTTTAAATGTTAATCTTTTAAAGTTGATAACTATTGATAAAAGTCTACCATTGATAACCACTTATGGCCTTAAGTTTTAATATTTCAAGCTTGATTCAAATTGATGAAAGTGTATCAATAATAGCCACTAATAAATGATAGTAAAATTAAAGCTAATATTTCAAATGTTACTATTTTAAGGTTGTATCAATATTTCTCAAATTGAAAGCTATCAATGACAGCAGCTATCAATGATAGCCACTGATAGCTATCACTGATAGTTGTTATTAGTGATAGCTTTCAATGTGAGAAAATCGAAAGAAAGAAGTATGAAATGGCGGGTTGAACATGGGTTTTTTAGTCATTTGCCAATATGACTACCATTGATAGCTGCTATCAGAGATATCTGATGCTAATTTTGTGTTATATCCTAATATATTTTTCCTTGTGCTATATTTTTTATTATTTTGAGCCTGATTGCTATTTGTGCAACCAGCCCGAGAAACATATTCTAATTAAAATAATATAAATAAAACATTGCAAAGAATACAAATCTAAATCTTCAAATCATTAATTTTTATTTTGATCACCTATTTATTTTTAAAAAATTTTAAAACCTTCATATTAATTATTTAATTTTTTTTAAATTTTGGAATAGATTTGATTACCACTTTTAATTTAATAAAAAAATGTATTATTTTTCTTGTTATAAAAAATTGTAATAATTATCTAGTAAGTAAAATAATAATTTTTTTTATTCAGATACCTTTCAGGGAAATTATTATAAAATAGGAAAAATATCAAACTATTTAAAAATATAGATAATTTTCACTATGTATTGTGGTCTATCACTCAATAAGTCTATCGTGATCTATTGGTAGAAAATGAAATCTTTTTATATTTATAAATAATTTTGCACATTTTACTATATTTAAAAATAACTCTAGATTTAATTACCTATTTAATTTTAAATATTAATTTGAATTCAATATTTTTAAATTAATTAGTTTATAATTACAAACTAATATTTTGATTTTGATTAGGGCTGAATATGGGGTACGAAAATCTAAACTTCTCATATTAGATAATTCAAAACATTTTAATTCAAAACATTTTAAATTGCAAAATTTTCAAACTTTAATTTATACAAAAAAAAAAAAAAAAACTTATTTTACTTTGTATTCAAACCCTAAAAACTTATTCCTTGCAATGATTTTCTTTTTTTACGAAGATAGAAAATGTTACACTTTTCCCAATTAAAATTAATGAGTTTGTATGTATTTACAATAAATTTGAAAAGAAAAAAAAGTTTAAAATAATAAATTATTATAAACACCTAAAATCATATCATGTGGGTGGGTTTACAAAAATTAAAAATTGGAAAGAAAAAAACTAAAAAAGCATATTAAAAAATAATAAATTACAATAAATCATTTAGAAAATTGAAAAGTGAAGAAAAATTATTTGAAAATCACTCAATTCTTTGCCACTTTGTCAAATTCTGGATTGCTCGAATCTTAGAAATTTTCTTAAACCTGGAGAGTAATGGTCTTCTCTTGCACCTAACCAATGCTCATAGATTTGTACATTTAAGAAAAACAAAGAAACCTAGGGAACTAATAATAGCATGATTAACTACAAAAAGAAAAAAAAATCCCAAGAAAATATAGAGAGAAAAAAGAAAAAGAAAAAAAGGAAGAGAGTTACTAGGATTGTAATTGAGTCAATTTATAGAGAAAATTTAGACTCAAATTTAGTCTAATTTGATCTTAGATCTCAATTTGATCTTGAACAAAAATTCAAAACTAAAACTAAAGAATTATTTTTGAATAAGAGATAAAATGTAATTTTTTTTTTCAATTTAACATGTGGATTGAAAAAATAGGGGGAAATATTTTATTTAATAATTTAAATGAATTTACTAAATACTTGTATTAGGGATTAGAAATAAAATGTGATTTTTTTAGAGGATAAAGTGTGATTTTTTAAAAAAATCTACCATTATTTAATGTTTGAATGTCAAATACAATGGATTTTTTTTTTTAAAAAAAAAGAATTGAATGTGTTAATTGCGAACAATAAGGGGTATTTTTAAAATTATTTAAATATGAAATAAATATTTTTTTTGAATTTAATGTTGAATTGCAAAAAACAGTGGAATTTTTTATTTAATACTTTAAATGTGAAATTATCTAAAATAACCCTATAACCAATCACTAAATGGGACAAAAAGTGAAATTTAATGTTTCTCCTCCACAACTTCTTTTAGATGGTAAAAAATTTGCTATTTTTACAGTTAATTTTAGAGTTCCGATTTTTGTCATTAATATAGCTTATTTTGCCATAAATGCCGATAGCACCTTTTAAATTGTTGCAGCGGTTTACTTATGTATTGATATTATATGGGAAAATTACCTGTTTAGTCCTTGAGTTTTTAGTATTAGGTACATTTGGCCCTTGTGTTTTAAAAATTGACCTTTTTAAGTCCTTAAGTTTTGAAAAATGAGTTTAATTGGTCCCTCCACTTTAACAGGCTGTTAAAAGTAAACGAAAATCTGACTGGATTTACAACTTGTTCACATGGCTACTGATTAGGCTTTTAAAAATTGTCATACCTCCTTCCATATTACTTTTTTAACCTGGAAGGTGTAAGGACAACAAACTTCGTCCCTTTCGTTCACTGTCCACCTGTACTTGATAACATGCTGTAAAAATGTCACTACATAACCGCCCATATTATCTCTCCTCAAAGTGCCAAGCATACAAGATCAATTTTTTTTTTTTTTAATTTAAAGAAAAGAACATATAACTTAAGTTACAACTGATGTACGGATAGAAACTTCCAAGTTACAACCCACAGACACACAACCCTATACAATCTCACACCCCAACATCAAATCCATCTAGATATATTTACATGCCACACTGATTCAACACCATTTACACGAACAAAAACTGGGAAGAAATGAGTATGCTGATGTTATGAAATTGAGAAAGACGGGGCTTGAATAGGCTAAGCACCAAAAACTGTTCTACTACCTAGGTGGAAAAGAAAACATAGAAAAGTGTCAGCTAGAAAGCCTAGTGAGTGACAATTTAAAATACACATCAACATCCACTACAACATTTTAAATTAAAAAAACATTTTGTAAGTTCATAGCACCATAAAATATCAAGGTTATAATTGTGGATAAAACAATAAGATAAAACATCATGAAAACATGTAAACTTCCATCTTTTAATTGGGTAAACTTCACATCAAACCTGTATCCACAATTTCTTAGTTGAGGTAGAGAAAGCTCAATACACTCAACATCGTAGCCTTGGTTGATGTAGAGCAGTCTCAATACATTAACGTTGATACCTTTTCCTATGTACACGTGAAATGCCCTCAAGGGCTAATACTGGACTTCCCAAATGCCTTCTCTAGTCCTTCAGTATTGGAAACCCTCGAACTCAAATACCTTCTTTTAATCCTCTAGTATCAAGAATCCCTTAGGCGAGGTTCTAACTCCCTCGATCGAGCTTACTTCTTTTCTGGCTTTAAGACTTGTCTCGAACGTCCCCTCGACTCGTTGCTCACGTGAGCATCCTTTCGCTCATAAGCAGCACTGTCTCGAGGGTGTTCTTGACTCGATGCTTACCCACAAAATCTTCTCGGCAATGTACGTCGCCCCTTCGTACATCTCAACACTTTCGACCGCCTCCCCTACTGCTCGACTCAACCTTGCCTTTACTCTTAGGCTAAGGTATATCGACGATCCATAAATATCTTTCCTTCACTTTAGTTCCTGACCACTCGATCGTCCCACTCCTCACATCGTGGCGAAACATCACCAGGATGAGCCTTGACTTTTCACGAGGTCAGGACTACCTTATTAAGCTCACTTTCGCATATAGGCACGCTTATCGAGAACTGACCCTTGGGTCACTCGTATCTATCGGGACTAACAAGGTATCCCTCAGCTTGAACATTATCTTGGCATGATGACACTTGAGACTATACCTTGTCGTTTGAGAACACCGTACCGAAACCCGACCATACATGGCAACCTCTAGTCCACCTAAGAAGGAGCAATGTCGAAACATCTGTGCCACCCAACATTGTCCTTGAGTTACTCAGCCTCACACGAAGATGCCCGAGATGCTCGTCCTGCGACACTCACCCATGTTTTGACACACTTGTGTGCCATGTAGTAGCTCACTTAGGCCCTAAGGCCCAGGGGTGGTGAAGAGCCAACACCATGCCTTCCCCCTATAGTACATTCTGAACATTTCCTTCTCTGACAGGCTTGCACGTGGGATGTGACAAAACGTCACTTGCTGTCATGGAGCGCTTGTTTCAGCTCCGATTCTCACGAAAGCTAACAAGCGTGCATCTCTCACTTCAATGCCCTTAACTCCAAAGTCGTTCGTCCAAACTCACGATGGAGCCCCGACTATCGGGACAACGACAAGAGACCTAACCTGGTCCTCGAAACTCGTGTCGTTGACCTTCCAAACACTACTATACTTCTAACTCATTCCTTTCGTAACTTAGCACTTCTATGTACCTCATCCTTGGTGTAAGTCCTAACCTCTATTTTCCTTAGCTTTAGCAAAAGATAAAAGTCATGGTTAAAAGTTTGGCTAGGGTTGGCTTGAATGGGTAGGAAAACATGTGGAATTCTAGTGCACTTTGAGTAATTATGATTTGGTATTCTTCTTTTTCCATTAACCTTTGCTAAGGAATAAAAGAGATGGAGTTAATGGTGTTGTAGTACAAGGAGAAGGGCTGGACTTAGGAAATTTTTGTGGAACATGAAGGGAAGCTTAAGTCAAAAGGTCAAAATTTGGAAATTATTTCAAAATTATTTGGGAAAAATGTAAAATTAGGAAATAAATATTAAATTAAATTAAAATGAATATTTAATGAAAATTATATTTAATTTGGATATTTAGAATAAGGAGAAATGAAGAGGAAACACGTTGAAGCAAGCTAGCGAGTGGCTAAAGCTGATTGGTTGGTCTGGGCAGTAGCTCGAACTCTAAGCAAGCTGCTCAATTAACCTGATGGTTCTCCCGATTCCCTCGTGCTATTTTCACCATTTTTGAACTAGAGGAAGCTCTATGAGTTAGAAAGATGACCTATGGCTGCCGAAGTGATTTGAGGTCGGGAAGCTTGAGAAATCGTCAAAATACTGAAGGTTGTCGCAAAAACCGAGCAAATCAGACGAGTTAGCTTTGAGGAATTTTTCAAGGGTACTCGGGAAGGTTTTTGGAGCTGAATTTTCTTGGTAAGCTAGTTAAGAGGTTAAAATTGAGTCCCATAATTTTTATTTGATTTTTATTTGAAAGGAAATGGTGTTTTAGAGCTCTGAAAAATCGGGTTGGAAACAAGACTCTGCTGGCCGAAGAGGCTGCCAGAGCTGCCTCGCCCACGCCCACGCCCACGCCCAAGCCCACGCCCACCCCCTCGCCCAACTGCTACCCACCAAGGTTGCCTATGGCCATTTTGGTAATTTTGGACATTTTTGGACCCAAATTGATATTTTCTTGAATTGTTGGCCCAAAAATGGAAAAATATGAATTTTAAGCATTTTTGGAAATTTTGAGAATTTTGCAAAAAGGTCCCTAAAAGGGTAAAAATGATAGAAATGGTGAAAATTGGGCTTGATATGGACAATGTGGATGAAATGTAGTTAAATGATGATTGTAAGGACTTCAAGGAGAGGATCTAATGGCTGGTAATCGATATTTCAGGTCATATTAAGGTTGGAAAAGCCTATAGACCCTGAGGAACAGGCCCGGATAGTGAGTGACACCTTTCTTTCTCTGAAAACGATTCTATTTAAAATGTTTAGCCAGGTTTTCTTATAAAATGTGATTTTATGATGATTTATTACAATGATAAGCGTGATGGCTGGTTATATTTGGTTTTATGGCATGAAAGGCATGTTTTATCTGTTTTCTACAAGTTTTGAAAGACATGTTTTATCTATTTTATTGAGAAATGCTCTGTTTTCCATGAAATGTTTTACAATGAACTGTTTATGCAACGCATACCTGTTTATAAAATGTTTTCTAAGGGACCCAATGCTGAGGGACGTTGAGAAGGCATGTGGGCAACCTTGTGACTTAAAGAAGCTCAATGCTGAAGGACGTTGAGAAGGCATTTGAGTTTCCTAGGGACCCAGTACTGAAGGACTCGGAGAAGGTACTTGGGCATCCCGAGATAGTCCTATGTGCACATAGTGATTGATGACGTTGTTGTGTTGAGATTACTCCACATCAGCCAAGGTTTTCGACGTTGGGTGTGTCGAGATTACTCCGTCCTAACTAAGGTTTGATTTCGACGTTGAGTGTATTGAGACTTGCTCCGCCTCAACTAAGGGAATTTTAAAGCAAAAGAAGGTTTGATGAGTTTGTAAACTGTATTTATGTAAAAGATCTGGCTTATGTTTTATTTCAAGGCTTATCATGAGTTTTATGCTAAAGTTATGCTTATCATGGGGTGCCTTCATCACCGCTTCGCTTCATGGAATGTCTCAACCTACATTCTCATGATAGGGTTAAGACATTAAGCACCTAGGCGAGCAAGTTGAGTGGGCGAAAATGGCAAGGAGTGTACACGGGCATCGCCAAGACAGTGGCATGTTTGGCCGAAGGGGCTGACCTTGGACGTCGAGTAGCTAGACGCCTAACCGTGTTTGAGGTCAACAGCCAGTAGGTTTGTGGGAGGTGATGCATAGTGCAGGTATGCACACCTGTGAGTAGTAAGCATGTACAGGGAGTTGCCGCCCAACGTGAGTGTCTGCGATGTGTGTAGTTGTGTGCCTATGCAGGAGTTGATGCATGAGGTGGGCTGTGCAGTGCTACGGGCGTGACTTATTCGAGCTGTTGGGCTAGTGTCTAACCGAGTTGTACACCTAATTGCAACTCTCATTTCTTAGGGAATTGCCTAACCCGATTGATATTGGTGAGTTACTTCAAGTTTAATTTTAACTCTAAGGTCATAAATGGCTAGGATGAGAATAGAGAATTTAAAGAAGAGTCTAAAAAAGGAAATGAATCTTAGTTTCAGGACAAGAAGAATTGTGGAAGGTATACAACCCACTAAGGACCCAATCAAAGGAGTGAGTGACAATAAATGTTCTTTAAAAGATTTTCCAAAGAATAGCATGTTATGCTCATGGTTTTCTATGATAATTTATAGGTTTTAGTAAGCATGTTTTTCATATGGTTCTACAAAGTTGATGATCATGGTTGCTTAGTTCAATTTTGCAATGTTTGCCTATGCTACCTATGTTCATGTTTGTTAGCAAAGTATTAATTTTAAACATGATAGTACCTAAGCAATATATAAAAGGGACCCAATACTAAAGGACAAAAGAGAAGGTATTAGGGAAACCCTATAACTACTATGATTGGGACCCAGTATTGAAGGACAAGGAGAAGGTGCTTGGGCAACTTGGATATTAAGAAAGGAATTTTGAAGGACAATGAGAAGGCATTGAAGAACACTTGAGAACCCAATGTTGAAGGACAATAAGAAGGCATTTGGGAAACTTGAATGATAAGGTCATTGGGACCCACTTGGACATGCGAGAAGGCTTTGAGCCATGTGTCGTGGTGCTAGCCTTTTAGGGGCATTTATTATGTGTACATAGGAGGAAATTGACGTTGAGAGTATTAAGTTTACTTTACCTCAACTAAGGATAAGCGAAAGATAATGATTAAGTTGACGATGTGTTAAGTAAACCATGTTTTATCTCTATGCTACTCAGCTATAATACCATGAATTATGACTTGATTTCTCCATGTTTCTATTTCCAGTAACAATTTTCTAATATATCATATGTTAAATTGTAAAAATGTTATTTGTCACTCACTGAGCAATTTAGCTCACAATTTTCCTCTGTTTTTCCTATTCTCCAGGTACCCAACGAGCTCCCGGTGCTTAGCCTAATTGGGGTGGTTTTGGGGTCGGGGACAGGGCGGGGATACCCTCCCCATCCGTGACTGAGAACCATATTTTAGTCCCCGATTTGAACTCGATCCCCGATCAAACCAAGGATTCCCCGCCCCGGTCGAGCAGGGACCCATAGAGACTCGACCTCATGGGAATTTTTGCCAACCCTAACTACCAAGGCATTCCTCGAACTATTGAAGGTATCGCGCTTAGGGACTTTAATGCCAGGGGCGCCATGTGCAGCGGGCGTGAAGCTAGTAGACACACATAATGCCTCAAATATTGCTCCAAAGAGCGTCGACTCTCTCTGTCTGGCCGTCTCTTTGAAGATGAAAGCTTTTCGAGACAGTAAATATCGTAAAGGAGTTGATGTCTGCTGTGTTCACCCATCTTTTAGGGTTATGAGCGTAACTCGGAAGGGGGTGTGACAAAATGCATGTACTCAATTAGAAAATTTAAAACTGTTTCTCTATCCCCTACGTGTGTGTGTGTATACTTGGCCAATCCTATCTAGGTATTTACAAGCTCGAGAAGGTTTTATTCAATCCTCAGCTCGTTTTCCCCTACTCTAGTACAAGTAACAATCATCAAACAAACTAAAATCATCAAGAAAGTAATATTTTGACTAGGGTGCCTGAAAACACACTTAGTTCGCCCTAAACTTGCATTTTTTTTTTACATAAGGATACTAGCTTTCACACTTCCACTGTAGGGAACCGTACCCACTCTTTTCTCGCGGTTGTCCTAATTGATCATAACAGAAGACAACTTTTTTTACCCCTAGTCATGCATACACATTACAAGTTTATATTTTTCTTCTTTTCCTCTTTTTCTTTTCTTTTGAGCTCTTTTTTTTTTCCTTCTTTTGCTTTCTTTTCTCTTCTTTCGAGCTCAGAATTTTGAAGCAGGCAAATATTTCTTTTTTTTTTTCCTCTAAGTCTCATATTACAAACTATCAAGCAAAAATGACGCCTATCTAACTGGTGGAGCCTTTTGGAGTGACAACAAGCCTATGGGTCAGATAACTCAATCCTAATGTGATACCCAAATCGTGACCTAGTTTCTTGTAAGATATAAGGAAAGGAAACTAAGGGAAATGTTTAAAACTTGGATCATAAGCCTGTGGAGTTAGCCAAATTTTGGCCAGCAAAGAAGGTCCCATGCGTTGAGATGAAAGAAAGGAAGAAAAGTGTTTGTGTCAACTTGAGTTTTGGATTGAGAATAAGCCACACGTTAAGCGATTTTCAAGTCTTGGACGACAAGGTGACCTATGGGCTTAGAAAATCTTTTAACTATCACAACTATGCTTGGAGAACTCAACTATGCTATGAGAAGTCTATAGTTGGACGCATAGCTTGAGAAAAGAGAAGAAATCTCACTAAGTGTTAAAGGAAGAAGAGTTGGAAGCATAGTTGGAAGGTAGTAATGAGTTGGACACACACTTGGGAGGAGAATCACCATGTTGGACACATGGTAGGTGAAGTTGGACGCATGGTGACTCTTTCTAGAGGAAAAATTAGTTAAGTGTTGAAGTGTTGAAAGGAAATCTAGGTCTTGGAAAAAGGTGGGAAACGCATTGGACAAAGTTAAAGAAGGAAACTCATCCTACCTAGGGTTGGACGCATAGACTAATTTCTTAGGGAGGATTGGCTAAGTGTTGGATGATTTGGAGAGTTAAGAAACAACCCTAAGGAAGGAGAAGTTGAGTTGGACGCATACTAGGGTAAGTTATAGAGGCTTAAGAAAGGAAAGTTGGAAGCATAGGCTCGGAGGCATAACATGGCACATAAGTAAGCAATCAAGGAGTCCATTGAACATAGTGAGGAGTCATGAACGCATGGAATAAAGTAAAGAAGAAGGTGGACGCATACATAAGAGAATTGGAGGAGACCACACACATAGAGAGCTTGTGGGAGGAAATTTTGGCTAAGTGTGAGAACCTTGGGACTTATTGGACGCATACCTCTTATAAGAGGAGGTTTTTGGCTAAGTATTGGACTCTTGGGAAGAGGTGGACGTATAGGGGAGGTTTGGCAAAGGAATTTTGGCTAAGTACAAGAAGGTCGGAAGAGGAAAAGAGCGCAAAAGAAGCCAAACCCTAGGAAACATCATCTTGGACGAATGGTTGAGAAGAGTTGGACGCATGGTCCTATCCCGGGACTAGGTTGGATGCATGGTTGGAATTATTTGGTGATAAGTGGCTTCATTTTGACTTAACACTAGTAGGAGGTGTCGGGATGTATAACAAGTTCACATGCAAGGAAGCAAGTGTGTGGTTGCATTTTGAGTTTACGTGCATGGTGACATGGGGAAGTTAAGTGTCAACTTTGGAAGCAAAGAAGAGGTGAGCAAGCATGTCTTCCAACTCTATAAATAGGACCAAGGGGGAGATGGAGCTTTCATTCCCCCAAGATATCTAAAAATCTACTGAGAAAAAAGAGAGAAAGAAGACTGAAGAGAGTTGGGAAGCAGACCTTGCATTTTAGGGCTAAGTCTTGCGTCCAAGGAGGAACTTTTATGCTGTCAAAAGGCTGCTTTGCATCCAGAGGCTGCAAGTTTCATCCAACAGAGCTGTTTGAGGTAAGAAAGTCTTGCTTTGCATCCAGATTTGGCCTTCCTTGTGTCCAAGGAAGTGTCCTGCGTCCAAGAAGGAATTTCTTGTGTCCAAACTGAGCTGTTTTAGGATTTTTGAGGTTTCCAAGTTGTTGTTTTCTTAGTTCCTGAAGCTCGAGAGAAGTTGAAAAGGAGTGGAACTAAGAACAGAGGATGAAACCCTAAGTCGGACGACTATCTTTACTGTGAGTGGTTGATTTCTTTCCGCGAGAGAACTAAATTATATTTCTTGTGAATAATTGATAATAGCACGCCTATGAACTTTTATGTGATAGCATGATGTTGTGATATTGTTAATTTGCGTGCTACGTTGAAATATTGAATAGTTGTAGAATATCGAGCTTGTTGGATATTGGATTCTAATTTCGTTGCTGAAGAATTTTGCGAAGGCATCGATGAACAGGTTGTATTCCAATGCCGAAGAACCTTAAGAAGGCCTGGATGATGACAATCATGATTGGGACCGAAATTTGCACCGCACAGGATAGTCAGAAGGTCGGAAAGACCTAGTTTCTAAGCCTGTGGCGGGGATTTCCTCGTAGGATAGTCAAGGGGTCGTTGAAGCCTAGTTCCTGATCCTGCGAGAAGTACTCGAGGGGATGGTTAGGGGGTCGACAGGTCTAGTTCCTAATCCTCGAAGGTAAGACTATGTGCACATAGGGAGAACATAGAGGACAGTTGGACACAGATTGGATGAGATTAGCTAAGCTGGGTTGGCCAGCGGGAAAAACCAATCAAGATTGTTGTGCCGAAGGTGTCAGCAGGAAAAGATGATTTTGATATTAACCCTATGAGGGAGGTTTGAGTATAAGCTTGATATAATTATAGATATACTTGCGCTTGATTCATTTTACAAGTATTATGATTATTATTATAATGCTGAAAGGGTTGGTTGAACGCTTGTTTATTCAATCACTCACTAGGCTTCATTGAAGCTCATCCTTTTCTTATGTTTTTCTTTCTAGGTAGCAGTCAAATTTTCGTTGTTGTTCGAAGTCAAGGTCTGCCGAGAAATTATGTGTACTTAGCTGTAGGCAGTAGTTTAAAAGAGGAACTTGAATCATGTCTTTTGTAAACAGACTTGTAAAACAGTTGTAATAATAAGTTATGCATTTGATTAATGAGTTAGTTTTATTTCTGCCTGTATAAGTTGCTTATGATAGTTCCAGGAAAGGTAGAATTTTGACAGTAGGCATCGCAATAGGGTTGTCTCGGGCTACGGGGGGGGGGGGGGGGGTGGGTTGCTCGGGGCGGGGTGTGACACCTAAGCCTTCAAAATCATAGATAAGACGTCTATGTGCTCAAGAGTGCAAGGGAATCAAGAAATTTTTTTTTTTTTTTTAATTTGGCCTAAAATAATGCATACATGCAACACAATCATCATATCATCAGATCAACCACAAAGCCCGAGCTCAGGTGCTTAAGGACTAGCCAAACATGCATATATACCCCACCCTCAACCAAAAACGATACATTATCCCCAATGTATCTCTAATCAAGGCACGAAAGAAATAAAAGACAAGGGAACAGAAAACCTTCCCTATAAGAATTTTCGTGCATGGGTCTTTAAGGTGTGGTAGAAGGGCTCGCATCACAAAATGATGCTCTTCTTCTTCTAGGAGGTCCCTACAAAAGAAAAACAAAAAGCTAATCTAGGAAAGCAATAAAAGAAAGCAGGTAAGATTTTTACTTGGCTTCCTTTAGGAAGGACAAATTTTTAACGTCGATTACTCGACGTGACCTGTCCCATGTCAAGGCACAAAAAAATTCTCGTATTTCTCTGGTCCCTTCTTGGATGAGTCGATACAGCCCAGTAAGGCTATAATGCTTCTCATCTTTTGAAGAGAACCAAACAGGGAGAATTTGAGTTTTTCAATATATGGCAAAAAAGGTGAAAAGAAAGAATTAAAAGACTCAAGTGGCTCAATCGAGCCTAAAGAAATAAAAGACTCAATAGACTCTTGAAAACAGAAGGAAGAAACTCATAAATGTACGAAATATCGGATGGCAGAGCAAGGGAAGGTCTTTCGACCTCTAACTCTATCACTTGGATCTCGTCGGGTGTAGGCTCAGGTACCGCTTCTGTCTCGACAACTGGTTTAGGGCATGGCATGTAACACCCTGTCCCTGAAAACCTAAGTATTTATATAATTGGTAAGGATAAAAGGATAAAGAGTGTGGATTAGCGAAACGTGTAAACGAGAAATTAAGATTGTGTAATTACTAAATTATGGCCAATAAATTCTGTGCGTTGAAATGAATGGTATTAAAAAGAGGGTAGACATAATTCTGGAAATCAGGCTGACGCATGGATGGATAAGTTATAACGCATGTAATAGTTAATATTGAGTCACCAAGTTACGAGATTAAATGTTAATAATGGCAAGTTAAATGAGGTGAAGTACCATGCGTCGATGATGTAAAATGGAGTAGAACCATTGCGTGGGAAAAGTACTTTGTGTTGGAAGGGTTGGCAACGCGTCGGAAAGTGAAGTGAAGGAAAGTAATGCATTAGGCGTTATGAAACAATAGTACGGAGGAAAAAGGAACTTGAGTACTGATCACAACTATGCGTTGGTAAACCGTGCGATAAGCTGTAACTTTGCGCTGAAGGTTACCGATGGATTGAAAAACTATGCGATGAGCAACGGCTAGGCGTTGGGAGTTTGCTATGTGCGATGAAGGTTCATTGGGCTAATCAAGAAGTCCCTGAATATGGTATAGCATGCGCGGAAGAGGCCGTTAAGCGTTGAAGGTTATTACATTGGGAAATTTCTATGCGTTGAAGAATTGCTATGCGATGGCAAAGCGACGCGTTGAGGAAACTAAAATTCTTAATAGTTAATAATTGGGAACAACCTTACTTAGAAATGGTTTTATGAGCTCACAAAAAGGAAACTGAGTTCAGGCGTTGGATATGTTGTAGGGTGGAAAACAAATCTAATAGGAGGAAACAATAGAAGGATGGATATTAGAACAATTGTTAAAGGAAACGGCTAAATATGGGAGAAGTTAGGAAGCAAAGCGTTGGGTATACCTAGTGGACACGTAGTAGGGTAATCTCGAAATCTAAAAGGTTGAATAAAAGGATTATAACTTGATTTACGTTATACATCCTGAAGGTACAGCGATGTAGAGGAAGTTAAAAGGAAATATTTACTAATGGCCAAGAGTGAAAAGTGAAATAGCAGAGTGTGGAATAGTGTTGGTAAGAAGTCTTGCTATGAGTTGAGAAGGTTATCAGCTATGCGCTGAGGGGTTCACGTGTTAAAGACTGCTATTAGCTATGCGTCGAGGGGCTTATGAGTTGAAGGTGGCTACCATTGGTTATTGAGGTTATACGCTGAAGAGTTTAACTTCATGATAAATGGTAATGCAACTTTGATCTCGGGTAAATGCATAGGAAGGAATTTAGGAAGGAAATGGTTAAAGGAATAACCTTGGGATATAATCCAAGAACGCATGGAGGGATAATCAAGGAACCTTCCAGGAAGGCGGACATGGTCGCAGGATGTAGTAAAGGTGAATGCAAAAGGACAGGACAAACGCATAGGGGAAGAACTAGAAATGGAAATAGAGGTAGTAAAGCTGAGAGTGGTAAAAGGGAGTAAAGAAGTTAAATTTGGAAGAAGGGTCCATAAACGCATAGGAACACAGGAATGATTGGGTAGTTGTATATTGCAACATAACGGACGCATAAGGTAAGCCTATATGCCAGGTGGTTAGACATGATTGGGACACCTCATTAAGTAGGAGGTGTTAGAAAGCATGATAAACATTTCATGCAAAGTGACACTTGGACTAATGCATGATTAATTAAGCATGCAACATGACATGTGGCAAACAAGTAGCAGCAAAAGAGGAGAGGTAGAATGACAAGTACTCTATAAATAGGACTTTGAGGGAAAAGTAATGACTGATGATTCAGTGATAATAATTCTTGAAAGAAAGAAAGAAAGAGAACTGAAAGAAGAAAACTTTGCGTCTATAAGAGGAAGCCTGCGGCCAAAGAGGAAGACAACCTTGACACCTAAATCATCTGGTGTTAAGAAGTTGACTTGCGTCGAGAAGGGTGAGCCTTGCGTTTTATACGAATTCAACATTTAAGGTGAACACCACGATGCGTTCAAGTTAGACCTTGCGTCTAAGGAAGGACAACGCATCCGGAAGAATAAGAAGAGTTAGTCTGCACCTTGCGTTTAAGGACGGGATTACATTCAACCGGTTACCAGAGATAGTCTGTGGGACTGAGAGCTCAAACCTTTCGTTCAAAGAGCTCAGGAAGACAGAGATTGGAAGTAAAAGAGGAAATCTCTTAAGTAATTGTGAGTGACTCTCTTCTTCTATCAAAATTGAACCTTGTTGAAACATTCTTATATGATACGGTTATGATAACTGATTTCATGAAACGCATGATGTTGATCATAATGTTTAAAATACATGTTTTACCTGATTGTTTTACTATATTGAAAAGCATGTTGCAAAATGTAGTTTTATCAAGATCAAAGGTTTCATATGAATGATCTATTCAACTGATCGATAAAATGTTTAAGAGGAGGCTCAGTGCTTATCTCCTTGAGAAGGCTGGTGAGTTTCCCCGGGACCCAGTACTCAAGGACATGAAAAGGTACATGGGCAACCCGTCATATTCCTATGTGCACATAGAGGTTAATCTGGCTAGTGCATTAAGCTTGCTCTGCTTGAAGCCAGGGATGATTTCGACGTTGGTGTGTTGAGCCTTGCTCCACCCCAACTAAGGATGTTTTCGACGTTGAGAGCGTTGAGCTTTGCTCCGCCTCAACTAAGGGAAAGGATTGAAAAACCAAACGATTTTCTATTTAATTATCTAGAAAACGATTCTATGGATTTAGAACAGATTTACGTGATTGACAAAGATTTGTGGAAATCTGTTTCTGTAGAATTAACGTGTTAAATCCTTATTTTAATGCGTATTACTGTAACATGTCTGTTATCGAATAAAAGATAGTTTTACAAAACTTGTCACTCACGGAGCTTTAACTCACGTCTTCCCATGTTTTCTAATTTTCCAGGTAGCAAGCGAGTTCGGGATGCTTTGCCTATAGAAGAACCTCGTCTGGGCCGTCTTTGGTAAAAAGGAATGGTCGGTCAGTGAACCTTACAGAGGAGTCAAGGTTGCTGACTTCACATCTTCTTTCGGGTTATGGAGGATAATCCGAGAGGGGGTGTGACATGGCATGCTATCTTCCCAATCATCCTCGACGTCAACATGGATTACCTCATCTCCACGCTCCTCAAGAGTGTCATGGGATGTGCCCGACAAAGATTGAATCTCCTCCTAAAAAAGAAGATTGTTATGAGCAATTTGTCTTACCATATCCTCTAGTGACATACCTGAGTCGGTAGTGTGAACTTGCATCGATACGTTGGATATGATGAGGTGATGATATCCTACCATGCTTAGAACACTAACACAAGAAAAGAAAAATAATCAAAGCAAAAGAATGCTTTAATTAGGGACTTAACTAAATGAAAAACAAGCTAGCTTTCCCAGCAATGGTGCCAATTTGATGTCAGCCTTTTACCGTCGCCCGTAAAAGACTAAAAATCAAATAAAATTTATAGTATCAAATCCTACTCCTATTACTATGATGATGTAGCGATAGTGGTAAGTTCGGGTTGATCCACAAGGAAGTGCTAGTATGAGCTTTTTGTAAAGCCAATTAACCAATTAGAGCGATAAATGGTGGGAGGGGGAGTTTGGTGTAGATAATGTGATAAGTGTGCAACAAAAATAAAAGTGATGGGTAAATGTAACCTAGGATTGAGTTTATCTAGTTTTGAGAGCAAGAGGAATTCTTATGCAATTTCGATCATCGATTTCAGTTAATTAAACATGCATTCGATTTACTTAGCCTAACCTAACCTAACCTTACTCAAAGACGCTACAAGCAGCCAAAAAGCTAAATTAAACTAAGGAAGTGTCCTAAATATTAATTAAAGCGATTATATCAATGCCCTAATTAAATTAAATGCTCCTAAATCAATTGGGTTCGATAACATCCATAAAGAAATAAGAACAAGTGTATTAAGCTTTAGGATTCTATTGTGTTGATTAATCAATTGGATAGATTAACCGATTAACCAATTTTATCTTTGAACCTAGCTAATACATGCATTCTAGGAAAGCCATTAAATACATGATTAACTAATTGCTACTTAGGTGATTGAGCTAGACATTTGAGTGCGAACATGATGGAGCTGCGAATCAAATAGTGAGGGCAACACATGCTTATGGGGATAGCCAACACACAAACATGCATCTAGAAATTGAAATGGATTCAAAGAAAGTATAAATTGAACATACATTCAGCCCAATCCACTGAAATCTCAAGAAAATTACATAGAGTTCTTACTCCCAAAACTAAATAAAAAGGTTACCTCATTGATTCATAGATAAAGCAAAGAGGAGAGTCCAATCCATGAGCTCCAACCCAAAAGAAAGTAAAAATCCTAAGCTAAGATGCTAAAAAGATAGAGGAAGAATGTAAGCCCTACTCTTATCTTTGGAAGATGGCAAGTAAAGTAGGCAGGTGATTGACGAAAGATGGCCAAGAGCCTTGGTTTGAGCAGGCTATGCATTTGCTAGGTTGAGGTATGCGTCCATGAGGTTGAGCATGGGTGAAGGTTGGTGCTACACGTTTTTTGAAACTGTTGGGCAAGTGGTCATGCGTTGGTTGATGTTAGCAAGGGGTTGCGTTGGAGAAGCTTGCGATCAAGAGAGCCTTTGGGACAAACGCATGGTGCTATGCGTCCAAGCTAGCATCCAAGTTTGCTATGCGTCTAAGCCAGCATCCCAAGGAGGCCAAAGAAGGTTGCGTTCGTATGATGAAGGAGTTACTTTGTTTATTGGAAAATTAAATTAATAAAATAAAAGTGGAAGTGGAAGTAAGTCGGCAGCTCATTTAAGTGTGTAAAGCTGAGTTTCCAATCATTTTATGCATATTCAAAAGCTTTAACCGATTCCATTTCTCAGCTGAGCGACGAAGAGAGGTAGAAGAAGGTGTCTAGGGCAAATTCGTGTAGAATTCTAGTCGGTTTCATGGTGTAATTGAAGGTAGAACAGAAGGTCTAGTTGCTATAATGCAATCTGAGCAAGGTCTGGTATTTGGAGGATAGCAAGTTGTGGAGATTGAGTTTAGGGCTGAAAATTTGAGGTCAGTAAGTTAACTCAATTCTTAACAACTCTTATAAAGGATCATTGAGTTGAATTTGAAGAGAAACATGTTAAATTTTAGGTGGAAGTGACTAATACGGATTTTTTGAGTGATTTAGAGTAGTGTGAAGTAATTTGAAAATATCTATTGAACAAAGAAAAGTTAAGCTCTGAAATTTTGAAGTAAGCTAGAAAACACATTTCTTTACAAGTTTGAAGAAGGGAAGAAATTCTAATTTGGGCTAGAAATACGACTTTTAATAGATAGAAGTGAGAATAGAAGAGAAGGCAGAAGCTGTGGGAGACGAGTATCGCTGGAAACGCAGCGACACTGAAAGTTTGAGCGTGAGCAACGAGACGAGTGTCGTTGGTATCGCTGGAGGCTTTGCGTCTCACAACTCTTGGTGGGTATCGCTAGTCTCGCTGAATAAGTAAGTCTCGCTGGTCTCACTAGTTCACGGTATCGCTGGTATGGTTGCGTTTGCAGCTCAATTTCGCTAGTTAGTGTCGCTAGTTGCTTAAGTCTTGTTCATTATTGATTACTTTGATGGACTTGGTCTCGGTGGTGAACCATTGATTAAGTGTAAATGTGTAAAGCTTATTGGTTATGTTAAAGGGAATGATAAGGAAATCTAATGAAAGGAAATGTATTATTATAGGCCGAGAAGAGCTAGGAAAGGTGTATAACTCGCTAAAGGCCTATGACAAGTTGTAAGTGACACTTGTATTTAAAATGTGTTTATCTTAAACAAAGTTTCATGGTTGAAAGATTATGTTGAAACATGATTATGTGATTATGCTTTCACGAGTTTTAACGTGCATATTATGTGTTTTATATTGAAAATCATTTGAGGCATGCTGGTTGTTTAATGAGCTTTACGAAAAGCATGTTGTTTGTTAATATATGATTTTATGGAAAACATTAAAGCTTGTAAATAGAAGTGTGAAGATTTGAAATGTTAAAAACTCGTGAATTTATAAAATGTCATATGTTTTTGAAAAATGTTTGTGAAAATGGGACCCCAATGCTGAAGTACAGTGAGAAGGCATATGGGCCGCCCGAATTTGCTATACCGAGGAACCAAAAGAAGGCATCTGGGATGATTGACAGTCCCCAATGCCAAGGGACTTGGTGAAGGTTCGTTATGGGACCCCAATGCTGAAGTACAGTGAGAAGGCATATGGGAAGCCCATATTATAATTCCTATGTGCACATAGAGAGATGATAGACGCTGATGTGTTGAGATTACTCCACACAGCTAAGAATTTTTGACGTTGGGTGTGTTGAGATTACTCCGCCCAACTAAGGATATTTTGACGTTGAGTAGCGTTGAGCTCCGCTCCACCTCAACTAAGGAAAAGATTTTTGAAGTAAACTGGTTTTTTGTGTATCTTTTTCTGAAACGAACATATATGATTTGACAAGGGTATTTAAGCATGTTTTGCATGGATATGACTTGAATCGATGTTTTATACACATTGTGTTAAAATGTTTACACTATGATTAGTTTCCGAGCTGAAGGAAGTTTTACAAAACTAGGCACTCATTGTGTAACCTAGCTCATGTTTTTCATTGTTTTTTTTTTTTTTTTTTCTGTTTTCTTGGTAACGAGCGAGTCCAGGGTGCTTAGCCTACACAGAAACTCGTCTGGGCCTATCAGCAATGTTTAGTATTTTGAGAATTGTAAATATTTGAACTTAATCATATGTTGTACATATAGAGGGTTAAGGGAATTGTTGAGAAACTGATGTAATTGTATATTTTGAGAGGTAGCACGGTTGTTTGTTTGATAACTTAACCTTGGTTTAGATGTGTTGTTTAAATATTGGGTATCTGCTTATTAGGTGATTGTCAAGGATTAAGGTTGGCAGTTGTTGTTGGATTTCTATTTTCGATTTAAATTGAGTTTCATAGCTTGTTGCACAAAAATAGATATTATAATTTCCGTACAAAGATGCGTCGAGAATTACTCAAGTATGATCATGATTAAGCAAGTTTTTCTATAAAAAGCCCAAATATAAGCTCTTATAGGTTTCCTGGTGAGTCTAGGGTTGAACGCAGGGATTTGTAATAACTGGGCGTTGAAAATGGATGCATGACTATGCGGTGAACTATACATGTAATATGTGCATGAGTTGTATGTATCTAAAACTATACATAAAGAATGAATAAAATTTCCTACAACTAACAATGAGGTGGACGCGGCGATGGTTAGTCAAATGTCATTAGTGTCAGATAGCATGCGTTGAGAATGAATGGGACCATGCAATAAAAGTAGAGTTAACGCAGGGGCTAGTTGTTACTTAAGCATATCTAAGTATAATTACATACCTACAAACTACGTTTATGAATCCATCTCTCGATGTTTTGACGCCACATTAATCTTATCTCTAAGACGCATGGTAAGTTTGCATTGGCAAAATATGAACTACATCTCTACACCTCATCTAGTCTTGATAAATGCTAAAGATTAACCATCTACTCTCTCAAGCTAGACAGTCGTGCTTACTACATTTGTTTGTCAGACAAAGCTATGTAAGCTAATGATATGCATTAATCAAGATGTAACATACTTAATATTGCTTAAGAAAAACTAACTCTAACATCTAAGTCATTTAGCATTCAAACAACATGGTGTAAGGTATTTAGTATGGAAATAGATAGAAGATAATCGTCAATCAAACTCATATTAAGAAAATAAACCATTCTCTCGACATAAGTAAGAAGGAGGAAAATGGAGATAAAACAGAAATGGAAGACGTCAAGCCGCCACTGGCAACGTCTTGCTTCATGGAGGCTTGAGATGGTTGCTATCTGATACATAAATTTCATAGGGTGAAGGTTCTCACTTACTGGGAGATGACTTTGAAAATTCTCAGAATCCTTCTCTCAGCAGAGCTCGAAATGGAGGCTGGTTATGGTGAGGGAGAAATTGTGCAGAGCTTTTGCCTCTTGAACTCGTTTTTCTCTCTTTTCTTCCCCTTCTTGAATGGAGAAGCTTTGAGCTATTTATAGGCATTGAAAAGTTGAAACTCATGATGACCTGACACCTTTGCATTAAATTCCCTGCCTTGCTGCGTAGACTTTTTACATTGTCGGCCCATTGGTTCTGCCATGATCTGATAACGTGTTGTGCTTTTGCATAATGACATGACAGCTTTTTGCCCAGGCATCTGTATCTACTTTTTCTCAACGCATGGTCTCAACGCATAGTCTCGATGCATGGGTTTTCACTTGTTCTCGCAGCAGCTTCGTCTCTAGTACTTAGGTTATTTGTGCTTCTTTTCTTCTTAACCCTGAGTTAAGAATAGAAAAGCTCATAATTTTTCAGGTATTTTCTTTTGTAAATAGTTCCAACACATGGTAATACATTCTACATCATTCAACTACCAAAATCATGCGTTTAGCTCCAAAATTACTCTAATTAATTCAAATAGTGACTATAATAACTTGTATTTCTACAAGTTATCAGCAGTGGATGCCGTAAGAGGGTCGGTGTCTATTGTCATCACATTTTCTCCTAGGTTAGGAGGGAACCTGGGAGGGGGTGTGACAAAGAAAAGGAAATTTGAGGTTTATTCTGGCCTTTATCAAATCCCACATGAAAAAAACCCTAAAAAAAAGAAGAGAATATATAGTAGAAGAAGCATCGCTGAGCTCTGATGGAGTGTCACTACGCTCTATCTAGGTAGAAGTTGTAACACCAACCTTGAGCTTAATGACGTTGCATGTGCGCAAGTGTTACATTTTTGTCAAAGTTGCGTAGCTGCGCTCTCGCCATAACAAGCAAAATAGACATTTAATCATATAAAACATAATAAGCAAAGAGAATTAAGGACATAAAAATAGCTCTTTTCGAGAGTTGTCAAGCCACATGCCCTGGGTCCATCTCCTCAATAATAAGCAAAGTGAATTGCGCAAACCCTTTCTCATCTGAACTTCTATTTGTACTCCTCTTTGTGGTTCCATGCAAAACCGTGGCTTGCCACCTCTTGCTTCTCCACGCCACTTTCAACCTTAGTTTGCCACCTAATTAAACTTTATTTATATTTAAATGTCATAATTATCATTTAAATGTCATAATCAACTTTATATTTCAACCTTAGTTTGCTACCTCTCTATGCATGGTTGACAAGCCTTTAGATATTTTTCCCCTTTCCTTGGCCACTTGCCTTGCACGTATCCTAGGCTTGCTGATGGACGCCCCATTTGGAACACCTCATCCTTCTCTTGTCCACACTTCAAGATCACACAAGGATGCATCCTCCATCTACTCCCCCAACACAATCAGGCCCGCCTCAACTTGAGACTTAGGCTTGACTACTCCAAAGGACATCAGTGCCCAAAATCAACACTTAGCCAAATTTCTTCACAAGTTCCTCTCTTCAATGCTGGCTACTTAAATCCTCATTGACACTTAGCTACCCTTCCTTTCAACCCCTTGTATCATTTCATCTGCACGACTAAGTCCAACTTCCAAACTCTACATGAGACACTCTCTTCCACGCATCCTTGAGCCTAAACAATGAGAAATTTTACCAAGTCCACAAACTTTTAACTAGCTTAGCTTAATAACACAAGAATAAAAGTAGAGCTTACATCAGCAATAGACGTCTATCACCGTCTATCACAATTTATCATTAAAATTGAGAATGTTGTGCCTTCAACATTTTTTTATGCCTTCAATGTTTTTTTTTTTTTTTTTCTATGGGTTTAAGGTAAATTTGCTACATATGCAATTAGTTTAAAATTTTTCTACTTTTGTAATATTTTAGCCTCATTTTGCTATAAATGTAAGAGCCCTAAAATAAAATAACAATTATAAATTTAATCAATTTTTAATAATATTTTATTAAAAATCTAAAATATACATATAATTTTTAAATAATTAATATTCAGTGAGCTAATTGATAGGTCTACTCGATCCAAGTCCAAACAATATTTTAGGCCCTTGGACTTGGGCCTTTACTTTTTACAGTCAAATTAGGCCAAGGCAATCCAATGATGAGGGCGAAGTGTTTTCTTGTTAGTTTGTTGTTTAAAAAACTGACATGTCAAATGCAAAATAAAATGGCAAATTTCTCTACATAATGTGTTCCAGACAAGATCACCCTCATCATTGGGCCAACCCATCCTTAAGAATTGAAGGCCTAAGCTTAGCCTAAGTCTAATCCCGAGAGCCTAATACTGTTTGGGCCTAGATCGGGCCAACCCAACCTTTAATCGCCAAGTCCATGGTTCAACCCTGGGCTTAACTCGTTGGATCAAAGTTTGGGCCAAAATTTGGTTGACCTTGGTGTTGGGACTTGTCACACCCCCTCCCGAGCTATACTTTTAACCCGAAAAGAGGCATGACAATAGAAGATATTGATCCTTTACGACATCCATTGTCAACTTAACTCTCTTCAAATTCCTTACCAAGCACTCAATAATAGAATTATAACTCACATCCAACCCACAAATAATCTCAAATTAAACTTTATAATAATAACAATAGAGTTTTTACACATTTCCACCACTTCTTAGACCCCAATATGTAAAATGCTAAGTCTAAGTACAAATATTTACAATGTTCAAAACTAAGAAGCAGATCCAAACGAGTTCGACGAGTAGGCTAAGTACCCTAGTTCTGCTCGCTACTTGGAAAGTAAAAAACAGTTGAAAACATGAGCTACGTTGCCCAGTGAGTGACAAGTTTATAAAACTATGCTTGGCTTAAAAGCTCAAAGAAATCATGCTTCATAATCAAATAATAAAGCTTTTTGAAGCTTATAAACATTTGCATATTTTGAAAGATTTTCCCTCAGTTAAGGCGGACTAAACTCAACGCTGCTCAACGTTGAAAACAACCTTAGTCAGGGTGGAGTAATCTTAACACGCTCAACGTCGAAAACAACCTTAGTTGGGATGGAATAATCTCATCATACCTAACGTCGAATAACCTTAGCTGTGTGGAGTAATCTCAACACAACAGCGTTGAATTTCCCTCTATGTGCACATAGGAATTATAACCTAGGCTACCCGTGTACCTTCTCTAGTCCTTCAGTATTGGGGCCCCAATATTAAGGCTACCCATATGCCTTCTTTATGTCCTTCGATATTAGGGACCATCTATTTTATTCAGGCTGCCTATATGCCTTCTCTATGTCCTTCGACATTGGGGACCATCTTTTGACACTAAAGCATGCTAAATTATTTTATAAAAACGAGTTAAACAATTCTTTAGAATTTTTAGAGTATTTCTCAAACAACATGTTTTTCACAAAGCTCGATACCATAAAATATCATGCTCAAAATCATGTAAAAACATGTTCAAAATCATATAAAGAAACACATGCTTTATCAAATTTAACTGATGCGCACTTTAAGTGTTAACCGCAAGTGTACGAGTCAAGTTATAATATAAGACGGTGAAGTCCGAATATCGTTCCACTGGAGATCCAATTGTGAAAGTTTAAGTTACTTAGCTATTCTAGAGTTGAATCAATTTTATTTGAGGATTGGAATTAATATTGTTAGTTATGGAAAATATAATCCAAATAAGGAAAGTAATAAAGTAACAAACACAAGAGTCAAAGAGAGTTCTAGGGTAATTAATCCTTGTTTATTTCATCATGCAATATTATAGATTTCATGGATTTTATTGCAATTCATATGCCTAAGTTTAGAAACTTAATTCCAAGTTATTTTATCTCAAAAACAACTTTTTCTCATGCAACTTGATTGATTACTAATCTCTTGAAACCAATACAAATAACATGGCATTAAGAATAGTCTTTAGCAACTTTTATTATCAACCTAACTACTCTCGTGATAGATTAACAACAATTCATTGTTATAGATCAAGTTAAACATACAATCTCTCAATCATACATCTAACCTAACATGTGAAAATGGTCAATCCACAAGAATTAAACACAATAACAATGAAAAGCATAATCATTCCAACAAAACCATGAAAGTCTACAATATCAACATGAATTCAAAAACAATTCATCAAAACCCTAAAACTAAAGAGTTTAGCCACTCATAGCTTGAAGCAACATGTTTAAACAAAATAAACAAAGAAAGAGTGTAAAGAAAGGGAAACTCTATTGAAAAGAGGCTCTTGATTGAGGTAGCACCGTCATGATCTCCTTGGCTCTCACGTCGGAACTTGAATGGCACTACGACTATCTCGAACTTTTTTCCTTTTCCTTACAACTAACTCACTCTTTGAACTCTTTTATGAACTCTCACTTAATTCTCTCCTTTTTGTGGCTCTTTAGGTCTATAATTTCGTGCTCTGAATGGTTATTAGGGCTGTTGGAAACCCCCAAATTTATAGAGTATTCCGCCCAAAAAATCTTTCCAAAAATAAACTTTTTCATTTATGGTAAACTGGCACCGCGGCGCTATTGATTTTGTGCAGACGGCGCCGGGGCACTGTTGGAGAGCGCCACAGTGCTGCTGCAGATTTTGCACAGACCCCTCTAGGGTTTTAGTGTTGCGGTGTTGCCCCAATTATGGCAACTTTGTAATTTTCTTCTCTTTTTTGCCATATCTTTGCTCGGTTTTGATCTTTTGGCCTTTTATTTTAATTTTCCTCATTTTAACCTGAAAACCACTAGCAAACAAATGAAATCTAATATAAACTCCCTTAATTTGAGAGGATAGAAAGCACTTTTCAAGTACTTATCATTAACTCATGCCAAAAATCTTATATTCTAAAAATATAAAGAGAATAAGTTACTTTTAATGAAATTAAGTCACTCACAACTTGTCTCGGGCTCTTAATGAATTTGCTTCCCCTAGCTCTTCCCGGCCTGGAATAAATTAATTCTTTTGTCAATATCCTTAAAATTCCCTTTATGGCATATTTTAAGTCATTTTAGCTCAAAAAGACTCACCGAAAAACAAAAATTGGCTAAAATTTCCAAAAGTGAAAAACTGCCCCTAAGCATGTCCAACAGCCCTACAACACATCCCCCTACAAACTTGTAGTTCATTGTCTTAGCTAGCTTACCTCAAAATTTAACCTCTAACTCTTTTTCTTCCGCTAGATATCAATAAATCTTCCCCCTTTGCTCCAGTTTACCCGATAGCCAAAGCAAGTTTGAGTTTTTGATGAATTCCGAGTCCTTCCTCACAGAGTTTCTTTTCGGCAGCCCTCTCAGTGAAACTAGACTCAATTTACGATAACTTGGTCGAAGAAAATTGCAAATAGCATGAGTGGTTTGCATACACCAACCTCATCACCTCATCTGCTGACCCTTCTATTTATAGACTTCACAGAAATCTACATGCAAACTCCTAGCTCGCCACCTCATGCTTGCATGCATGCCTATGCCACACTTAACCTCAATTTGACACCTAATCTGGCTTCCTTAACACTTAAGTCTAGGGTTTGCTTAATCAAGAAGGAATGGTGGACGCATCCTCAGACAAGGCTTTCTCCACGCATCCTTTTGAGGTTAGCTGGCTACCTTCCTTGGCTACCTATGCACGCAACCCTCTTGGCCGACTTGGATGCCTAACATGGACGCATAGCCGCCATGCATCAGCCTCCTAGACCCTCTTGGATGCATAGCCTCAACGCATCACCCCCTCTTAGTAACCTCAACGAACATAGCCAAACTCATAAATGCATAACCCACTTGCCCAACGCATCAAACCATCACCCAAGCTCACCATCATGGATGCACCCCTCAGCCATCCTTCCAACACACTAATCCCACATCACACACCCTTTTGGGGCTTGGCTACAACCTAGCCATCCCTCTTGTCGGCCACTTACCCGACCACTCCATGTCAAGGCTCTCGACCTTCTCCATCTTACCACTCGCTAAGCTTTTTGCTAGTCCTCTCTCCCAAGAATGTTGAGAATGAAAGTGGGGCTTACAGGACTGATGTCCTAAATCTCTTAGAATCTCGTAGTTTGTAAAGTTGCAAATATATTTTATTTATTCAATAAAATAAGGAGTTATTTTATTTGCCTTTTGCATTAACTAAATCCAATAAAGTAAGATCCATAGTTATTTTATGTAAACTTAAACATGTATGTGGTTGACATACAAGGTTGGATCATGTTTAAATAATAATAAAAAAAGTCTGTAGTATACGGATAAGGTTAGGTGCCTTATCTTGGTAACACTACGGATACACCTTGCTCGCTTTGTTTATGCTCTTGTGGGGACTGACTTTCGAACTGACTCGACATCCACTGAATAAATTCCTCCTCGGGTGAATACGGATACCAAGCAAGTATATCCCTGACTAATGGGAAGACCCCCTCTATGATCCGGAGAATGGCACACTGATCCTATATCAATCATCGCCCACGTTATCAATGGAATGATTAGCTAACCTTCGACGGTCTGTGAAGTATTTCCCCTTGGCTCCTCAATCCTAGTATACGAAAGGTCATGTCCATTCATTCCCGAGGTAGTCCTCTATCAAGCAAGAGGAATGGCTAGGTTGTAAAGTGTTACAAACAATTTGATCCTATTCATGTGGGGACATGTGAGTGGGGATATCCTATACAAAGAGTTTATATAAGACCGGACCTCAAAATGTTTAGTTTCTCTTTTTAATGTAGTTAATTAAAGAAATTAACATTTCATAAGATGACCATAGGTGACTCGACCTTAATCTTGAGTAGGTTATGAACTCTTGTCTATGAGGACAATCCTTTGATCTTTATGGGTGAGAGTGGCTAGATCGCCAACTCAATATGCCTACCATTTTGGGGATTTGTCTGAGTAAGGAGCTAGGAACATATCTTCACAAGATAGAATTCACTCCTTCCCATCTTTAGGGTAAGTAGATAAATTGCTCCCTTAAGGATTGATTCTGGGTCTTGAACAAAGAGCCCTACCCTCTCACTGGCCCAGAGGGGTTAGTTTATAGTTAGGTTATAAACTGTTTGTTCATTAGAGGGATCGATGGTTCTTAATGAGTTAGCTGTAACTACAGAGGTAAAACGGTATTTTGACCCAGTTGTAGTTACAAGCAATTTGTGAATGGTCGACTTACTGTTGATTGGTTATATCTGTGGACACATAAATATATCTATAATGTGAAGAGTGCAACTGTAAGTTTTTAGTTGAGTGACTTACTGTAACGACCTGACTTTTCAACTAACAGGGGCTACGCTATGCATGACCATTTCATAAATACTTTGGAACTTAGAGACTCAGTAGTAAATAATTTATTTAAATTCTGCCAAAAATATTTAACAACTTAAATTCAGATATTTTATCAAACCAAATATAGAGGAATTAAATACTTTAGCGGGGTCCCCCTTAAACAATTTGGTCAAAATCTTAAGAAATAATCAAAACACGAAAGAAAGAAAAAAAATCAATGGTCAAATAAATGAAAGAATGCTATTACTCTACACATTCACTGGTTAATACTTTATGTCCTAGTTTAAGATGCGGAAGCGACAACAACTGTCCCATAGCACGGTCACAGATTGCTTTTGTCATACGCCTATCCATCCCACCCCTTACCTGAGAAAAAAAACATAGGAAAGGGTGAGTAATTACACTCAGTAAGAGACCCACTACTGGGCCTCTGGGTGAAGTGGTTATCCTTTTATCGCATGCACTCGTGTACCCGACATAGGCATAAGCATAGGTTGCGACCCGAAGGTACGCAGTGATTCCAGTTGTAAACATAGAATAGGTGGTGATCTCAAGGGACACCCTGTCATAATCATATTCATATCAGGGGTACAGGGCACGATGAAAGGATAGCAATCACATAACATGTTATTAACATAATCAGTTATCGCAGGGAGTTACGACATCACACAATGGCATCGTAGGCATAGCCATAACACATTACAATAATATAACGTAACTTAGCATAACCAGCCAAAATTCATACAGTAACATAATTGGCCATACAGTGACATAATTGGGCATTAGGCATGGCTAGACCCGGTAGTAAGTCCCTTACCTGTGATAAGTTCGGTTAGCGAGTCGAGTCAACCAATTACAAGAGTCCTCTGGTTAACACCTATGATGTAAATTTCTCCCAATTAGGTCTCTCAACTTGAATTTAAACAAAGTAACCTTACCCCAACACGTCGTTTAAAAATCCGAATCCAGCAAGACTTACCCAACCAAATTGGGGTGGGGAGGCGGCAGAGGCAGACGGTGGACTCGTCAGCGACTGGCGGCGGACGACTAGCGGCAGCCGAAAAGTTGTCGGGCAAATGCTGCTGAAGGGGGCGCCGCTGAACAAAAAGGATGGCCGCGGCCGCGAGCTCCACTCGAGCAGAAAAGCAGCAGCGGCGGTGCAAATAGAGGAGACGACGATGGACCGAGGGATGTGGCAGCATTTGTGGCTAGCAGAGGAAAAACGCAGGGAAGGAAGGCACGACGGTCGACCAAAAGAAGAAGAAGAAGAAAAGTTGGGGGGGGGGGGGCGCGACGCTGCTATAGGGAAAAAATTGGGAGAGGAGAGGGAGAGAAAAAGAAATTTTCTTTTTCTTTCTTTTCTTTACTTTAACCTAGCACACAGATCGAGGCATCAATAAATAACCCAAAAAAAAAAAACTCTTTTCCTTTCCCAAACCAAATTAAATCTTCTATTTTCCCCAATTTAAAATAAATCTCCTCTTTTTTTTTTCTTGTTTTTTTTGTTTTTTTTTTCCTTTCCTCTTCCTTAACTAAATACCACTTAATAAACCCAAAATTTCCTATTAAATTTCTATTAATTAATTAATTAATTAATTTAATTCCCTATTTTTTTCTAGCTTCTCCAAACTTCTTATTAAAAGAAAGAGTACTTAATAAAGAGGAAAAAATACCTGAAATTTCAGGGCGTCACACTTATAGTTAATAAATATCGATTAATTAATTAATTTAATTAAAGAGCTTAATTAATTAATCTCATATCATTGGAGCTTCTAACTTATAGGTCTATAAGGTCTCCTTGCAAACTCATAAGGGTTTGAATAAGAATCAGTTATTTTGGTTTAATTTGAAATGTTCAAATTAATAATGGAACTAATTGTATATGATACAATTAATATAATGTATATAGATAAATTATAATACAATGTTATTTTTTAAATGAGATTTAAAGTTTATACTCTATGCTATGTGAGAGACAAATATTCAAATGAGATTTAAATATTAATTATATGAATTAGATTCATATAAAAATTATAGAGTAAAATTAATATGAATTAAATTCATATTAAAATTATAGGTTATGTGAGAGAAGTAGAAGTTAATTCATGCTTAATATGGAAATGAAAATCGATGGATTGCAGTGCAATTAATATTACAGATTCACGTGTCGTCAAAGTAATGAGTGGTACAAGATCTAATTTTTCATAAATAAAAGAGTTGAACTCGGTTGAATCATCAAAAGTTAACTTTGAACAATTTAGATAGAGTTGAAAGTATTTGGGTGGGGGGTAGGGGCCAGTTGATGAGGCGGACAAGATGTCAAATGTCATAAGTTACATATGGTTAAATTCAAATATCCCAAACTCTTATCTTTGCGATCCAACTCCATTTCTTGTTGGAGTGTGTCAAGTGGAGATTGCAGTCAACCTCCCGATCAAAAATGGAGCGGCAAACTCCACTTCTCACCCAGACTGTGGACGGCGCCGTAGATTTCAAAGGTCAGCCAGTCCTCCGATTGAGCTCCGGTGGTTGGAGGTCCGCGTCTTTCATGATAGGTTGGTGTATTAGTTTATACATTCACATTTAACTCAACTTCCCACATATATATATATTTTTTGTTGATTTGGTTTAGGAGTGGAGGTGGCGGAGAGATTTGCTTACTATGGAATCGGCTCCAACCTCATAACTTACCTGACCGGTCCACTCGGTCAGTCTGTGGCCGCCGCCGCCGAGACTGTTAACATCTGGTCAGGCATCTCCATGCTTCTCACTCTCCTCGGAGCCTTTCTCGCCGATTCCTTCTTCGGACGTTATCGCACCATTCTTTTTTCTTCTTCAATTTACGTCCTGGTCTCTCTCTCTCTCTCTCTCCCTCTTCTTTCTTTCATATTCCTTTCCACCACTATTTGAAGATGATCCTATTCGTGAAATTTCCCAACAGGGACTCTCATTACTCTCGTTCTCTGCTCTGCTTCCTCAAAAATCCCAGCTTCAGCTTCTCTTCTTCTTCGTCTCCCTATATTTAATTGGGATAGGCCAAGGTGGGCACAAACCTTGCGTACAGGCTTTTGGAGCCGATCAATTCGATGCCCTAGACCCTCGAGAGGCCAAATCCAAAAGCTCCTTCTTCAATTGGTGGTTTTTTGGTGTCTGCGCTGGTACCTTTGTAGCCATTTTGGTGGTTACATATACAGAGGAGAACCTTAGTTGGAGTTTGGGATTTGGAATTCCTTGTATTATGATGCTGATTGCTTCGTTTCTGTTTCTATTTGGGACCAAGACATATCGTTATAGCATCAAAACGTATGATAAGACCCCATTTCTGAGAATCGGTCGGGTCTTTGTGTCTGCAATTAGGAATTGGAGAGCTTCTTCAACAGTCATCTTTGATGAAGAAGAAGATAGTCGAGATTTGTCATTACAGAATGCTGGACAGTTCAAGTAAGAATATTACAAAATCCTTGCCCCATATGAAAATAGTAACTACAATTTTGTCTATCATATTGATGGTTCTATCTTCTCTAATTGTCATTACAGTTATTGAAATGCTAAGATGATTTAGAGATCATAATGACTTCAGTAATTAGAGTTTTCATCAATTCTATAAAAAAATTCAGTTACTCTCAACTAATAGGTTCACCATGAAACGAAGTGGGTTGTGGGCAATTTTAATCAAATTGCATAATTGCCAACTTATAGTGTTAACAATTGTTCGAACCTCAAATGTGGCAGATTTCTTAACAAAGCTTGCATTGTGCCAAAGGATTCCAACAAATGTGGAATGCTGTGCAGTGTCAGCGAGGTTGAAGAAGCAAAGGCAGTTCTTAGAATTTTTCCAGTATGGATTACAGTCCTTGTATTTGCTATTGTGTTTTCACAGGATTCAACATTCTTCACCAAGCAAGGAGCTACAATGGACAGATCAATTTTATCAGGCTTTATCGTTCCTGCTGCTGCACTCGATTCATTTGTTCCACTTTCAATCGTGATCTTTATTACCATCTATGATCTTTTATTTGTTCCTATAGCCAGAGCTTTTACAGGAATACAATCCGGCATCACAACACTGCAGCGTATAGGAACTGGGCTGGTTGTGTCTGCCATTTCGATGTTGGTTGCAACCATGGTTGAGAGGAAAAGATTAAGAATGGCAGATGAACACGGCCTCGTCGATAGGCCTGACTTAACAATTCCAATGAGCTTTTGGTGGCTAGTTCCTCAATATACCTTGTTTGGTTTGGCTGAAGTTTTTACATTGGTTGGTCTCCAAGAGTTTTTCTACGATCAAGTTCCAACAGATTTGAAAAGTATGGGGCTTGCCTTTTATACTAGCGTCTTGGGCATGGGAAGCATTTTAAGCAGTCTTTTAGTTTCTATTATTGATGAAGTAACTGGAGGCAGTGGGCAGAATAATAGTTGGTTTTCCAACAATCTGAACAAGGCGCATCTTGATTACTTTTATTTGCTATTGTCTGGGCTCAGTGTTGTAGCGTTTGTTGCTTTCCTATTTGTTTCCAAATCTCATGTTCATAGCAGGTGAAGAACTACGACTCCAACAATTCTTATCTATTGTACCCTTGTATTATAGTATTTACACGAAGAGGCTATACATTTTAGCTCGTATGGATACTATTCTAAGGGTTTGGTGTGTTTGAATTGACTTTCTATGTGATCAAAAATACTTTTATTTTTTTCACTCTATGGGCTCAAAAACCATTCTTGATTGGAGTATGCTGCTTTATTTACTATCAAGAAAACCTCTCCTAAATGTATTGAACAATATACATGAAGGATCAAATGTATTGTCGATAAACTTACAGATGGTTCTGTTTCAATTGCCGATGAGAACATCTTTGAATGGTTTGTGGCCCGAATCTCTTAGAACTGGAAGTGTTGAAGAACTTCATGTTATGCTTGGCGCTGAGGAGAAAACCATGGGTTTAACCATTTTCCCCTTGGGGTTGAATGCTTCCGGTGGTAATTTTTGTTTTTGGTCAGACTAATTAACGAGTGACAACATTTGCTAATGTAGGACAATAAGTAAAAGAGGCCAAATTCACAGGGGTAGCAACTTAATAATTTCGTCCACCAGAGTGTAAGATTCAACCCCGATAATGGTGGATGAGTCCGGCTCAACATAGAGGGAGAATCTGAATCCATCCAAAATTTTGAGAAACAAGTCAAACGGTGGATAATATCAAGATTATATATATATATAGAGGGAAGAATATCCAGTATCCACTATTTCTCCCTCTTTCAATTCAATCAACTTGGAAGTGGAAGTGGGAGGGCTTTCTTGGAGCTTCCATGTCCTTTTGAATTGGCAGCGTTACAGTGGTTGCTGCTCTTCCAACTATGGACCCCATCGACTCGACGGACCACACAACTCCGCTGCTTACCCACATGGTTGATCGCGCCGTTGATTATAAAGTTCAACCACTCCTAAGATCCTCCTCCGCCACTTTGAGCTCCGCAGCTTTCATCATAGGTGAACCAAATCTCTGTAATATCTCATCTCTACCATCTCCTTCATCAATTCGTTCTCCCTCTTAACCATCTTAGTTGTTAGGGATGGAGGTTGCTGAGAGATTTGCTTTCTATGGAATCGCCGCCAACCTCATAACTTACCTGACAGGTCCGCTTCGCATTTCCGTCGTTGCTGCCGCCGAGATTGTCAATGTCTGGTCTGGCACTTCCATGCTCCTCACTCTCTTTGGAGCATTTCTTGCTGATTCCTTCTTCGGACGATACCTTACTATTGTTTTTGCTTCTATTTCATACCTTTTGGTAATGGTCTCTACTCTCTCTCTCTCTCCCTCATCATCCATTTCCCTTTTTGATTTGCAAATTAATTCGTCTGATCTGATTCGATATGTTCTTTTTTGATCCCCTTGTTCCCTTAAAAACATGGGAATTTGGAACAGGGACTGGGGTTGTTGGTTCTGTCGACGCTGCTTCCTACTGCAAACTCCTCCATCTACGCTGCTCCCAAGCTTCACCTCATTTTATTCTTCCTCTCTCTGTGTCTAATTGGGATAGCACAGGGTGGGCACAGGCCCTGCGTTCAGGCTTTTGGAGCCGATCAGTTTGATCCCCAAAATCCCCACGAGGCCAAATTCAAGAGCTCCTTCTTCAACTGGTGGTATTTTGGTGCATGCTTCGGAATCGTGGTGGCCATTCCCACTATATCATATGCACAGGAGAATCTTAGTTGGACTGTGGGATTTGTAATTCCTTGTGTTTCCATGCTCATTGGTTTCATTCTTTTTCTACTTGGGACCAAAACTTATCTATTTAATACCCTCGAGCAATCGGATAACAGCCCATTTTGGAGAATTGGTCGGGTGTTTGTGGCTGCCATTAGGAATTGGAGAGCTTCTGCCTCAACAATCACCTTTCAAGAGGACCGAACTGCCAAAGATTTGTCCAATTCTCAACAATTCAAGTAAGAATGTTACAACATCCTTTTTACCGGTGAAAATGAGATTGAAAGTTGTATGATGGCTTGGATCATGACAGTTAAACCTTCATTTTTGTGAATCATTGTTTTTGTTAGACAGAATGCACATTATGGTCACTGAGGATGCAAGTTTTCTTCATGTTTGGTGTGGCAGGTTTCTGAACAAAGCTTGCATTATTGTTCCCATTGATTCAAACCAAAATGCAATGGCGTGTAGCATCAGTGAGGTTGAAGAAGCAAAGGCAATTCTCAGAATTCTTATAATATGGGTTACAGTTGTTGTGTTTACCATTGCGTTCGCACAAGATGCCACCTTCTTCACCAAACAAGCAGCTACATTGGACAGATCAATTATGTGGGGTTTCATCATTCCAGCGGCTTCACTCGAAGCACTTGTTTCTTTCACATGCGTTATCTTTGTCGTGCTCTATGATCTTTTGTTTGTTCCCATTGCCAAAACAGTTACAGGAAACCCATCTGGCATAACAACATTGCAAAGAATAGGAACTGGGATGGTGATATCTAGTATCTCCATGGCAGTGGCTTCTCTGGTTGAGAAAAAACGTTTGAAAACCGCAGTCGAGCATGGTCTGATTGATAGACCTGAGATGACAATTCCAATGAGGTTCTGGTGGTTGGTTCCTCAATATGTGTTGAATGGTTTAGCTGATGTTTTTACAGTGGTTGGCCTTCAAGAGCTGTGCTATGATCAAGTTCCAAAGGATTTGAAAAGTGTTGGACCTGCCATTTTTATCAGTATACTTGGTATGGGAAACATATTAAGCAGCCTTTTGATATCACTCATTGATACAGCAACTAAAGCCAATGGGCATCGCAGTTGGTTTTCCAACAATCTTAACAAGGCACATCTTGATTACTTTTACCTACTATTGGCTGCTCTTAGTGTTCTTGGCTTCATTGCCTTCCTTTTTGTTGCCAAATCCCACGTTTATAACAACAGCTGACTCGACTTAAAATCTCCCTATTATTATTATTATTATTAATACTTCTTTTGGGGTTAAATTTCAATTTTAGTTCTTAAACATGGAAGTTTGTGTCCATTTGGCTAGGGGTGTTCAAATGACCCGAACAACCCGAACCCGAATAATAAAGGTTGGGTTGGATTAGTTTAAAATTTGGGTTGGGTTGGGTTAATTTTTTTTTTTTTTTTTTTGTATCTTTTGGGTTGGGTCTCGGGTTGCAATTTTGAAAATTCGGGTTGACCCAACCCAACCAGAATTTCTAATATTAATATTAAAAAAAAAAAAAAAATATATATATATATATATATATATATATATATATATATATATATATATATATTAGTTTAAGTTACTGTTAAGAACTATTTTATATTTTTTTTTGGATTAATGTATTTTATACTTAATCTTGGATCAATGGATAGTCAATTAGGTTTCATTGATATGCCAACGTGTTTTACCAAAAAATAGGGGGCAAAGAAAAGAAAAAAAAAATCACACACACAACCCGACAACCCAACCCAACCCGAATTTTAAGGGTTGGGTTGGTACCCTATTCGGGTTATTCGGATAGCTAACCCAACCAACTCGAATATTCGGGTTGGTCCAAAAAATACTCCCAACCCAACCCGTGTACACCCCTACGTTTGGTCTTTAAACTATCAAAAATGTTTAATGGGTCTCTAAACCTAAAGTTTTAATTTCATGTCTAATATTCAAAAAATTTAAAAAAGAATTGATAATGTGTAAATTTGAATTTTATGTTTAATAAATCTTAAACTTTAATGGGTGCTTAATAGTTCTATGGATTTTGAAAATAAATGTTGAAAGTTTACGGATAAAATTTTTTATTTTAAAGTTTATGAATTTAATTTGTAATTTAACTTCTTTTTTCTGCCCTTTAAGGATTAAAACTTATCCTTTCAACTTTAAATTATTTGGAGTCCTGCCTTCTCTTCCTCTTAATTATTATCTCTAGGTGTAAAGATTTTGATTTGGTATGTATGCACTTTGCAAATGCAGATTTGAGTTTAAAATTCAAAAGCAATTTAAATGATTTGTTATTTGATCGATGCTATTGTTCGGGAATGCGAAATAAATGAAAATGAAAAGCACAATTTTAATTTCAGACAACGTTCACAAATTATTGCCTAAAAAAAAAAAAAAAAAAAAGTCACAGATTATGGGAACGTAGCAAATGAACTTATTCAAATGTATATTTTTATAGGTTAAAATTTAAAGTAGACAGAGTTTATATACTTTGAAGTTTGTTCAATTTTATTTCATGTATTTTTAATTGTGTAATTTTAGTATTAATACTTTCAAAAAAAACTTAAATTTAGTCCATCAAAGTTAATTTTTTTCACGAAATTAGTTAAATAACAATATGTTAATGCATTTTTAAATTTTATAGTAAAAATGGTAATAGACAAAAAAAAAAGTATTTTAAAAAGTTAACCATAAATTAGGAATAGAGACTAAATTTAAGATTTATTGAAAGTACATGGAAAGAACTAGTTCAAAGTCCAATCAAGGTGTAGCAAATCATCAACCTTTGCATAAAGTAACTATCCACATCCAAAATAATTGTAGTATTAAACTATTGGAAGACAGGGTTCATTACTAACCAAGGGTCATACAAATCGAACAATGTCGCCTATTACCAATAGAAAAACGTACCGTGGACTGAAAATTGTCCCAAAAGCGAAGGATAGCCTGCTAGGACCAAGACAAACAACCAGATGCACAGACCACCTAAATACTCCAACCCCACAAACTATAAGTCTCCACTCAAGCAATCCAAAAGAATCCAAGATCGAATTAGATAAGCCACAACAACATCATGATAACAACAACATTCCAAGAATAGATATGATAGATGTCAAGACCACTCTCACGACACAGAAGACAAACATTTGACCAAGCAACCTTTGGCCCACCAACATTGTCTAACGTTCCTACATCTTCAACTTGTCTTCTAGCGTTGAGCCTAGTGTTGCACAGTATAGCAATGCTAGGCCATAGGATCATTTTTGTCATTTTCCTTTTTGATTTGGTTGCTGAGTTAATACTACAAGAAAAAAGCAGTCCCTCGACGCTATAAAGGGTTGTCAAGAGATTAATGGTCGAGAGAAATACTATCTCCCGATATTGCAATGAATGGTCAACCATTGGAATAAACTCCTAACAGCGTAGAAAATCCTTTGGGTAATGAGATAGTTCTCCTACGCCGTATTGTTCAGCATCGAGATACAATGAAGGTGTGAAATGTTAATAATTTGGGCCTTGTTTGGTGACTTAGAATTATTTGTAGGATTCATTGGAGTGGCTTGAATGGTTACCAAGTGTAACTTTGTTGTTTTTATGTGTTTGTGGAGGTGTTGTCACACCCCCTCCCGAGTTACCCTTTTAAACCCAAGAAGAGACATGGAGACAACAAAACTTACCCTTTTGTAACATCTATTGTCCCTCATTTACTTCTTTACATACTTAAACATACATAATCTCAAAGAATACTTTTATTGATACAACAACTGTAATTTTAATTCAGTATTACAAATTTACCACAACTCTAGGTGCAATAGGTATAGTAAGCTATCATACAGCAGACCTCGACTTCGCACGGCAATAGAAACTCTTCTGCTACCTGAAAAGAAAACCATAAAAGAAAACGATGAGCTTACAAGCCCAGTGAGTAGTTAAACATAAAACTAAGGTACACACGACCTTTCAAAATATCATAATATAGAAGCAATCATAACATCAATCACAACTGAGGTTATATACGCAAACCTCACATACAAAGCTTCTCTCGGTTCCGTACTTTACTCTGTTGGCTCTCTTTTGCTCAACAACTGAATATGTTCTCTATGTGCACATATTGTTACCTTTGAGAGCTTAGATACTAGACTCGTCCTCTGACTATCCTATAAGAGATTCTTCTCACAAGCTCAAGAACTAGGTTTCTGGTAACCCCCTGACCATCCCGTGAGGTTATACTCCCTACACACGCTCAAATACTAGATCCTTAAATCCTCTTGTTCAGATTTATGTTCTAAAACTTGTAGTTTGTTGACGGACGGAATTTGTTGCCCAATTCCGTGCCAAATAAATTTTTCTAACTTACCTACAGTAGTAGTGGCAAGTCAGGTCGAACATAGGGAGCCCTCAAATTTTACAATTGAAAGTTTTCAATTCAAGTAACCAAATGGGGGGTTTTGAGAAACAGTTGATTGCAAGAAACTTAAATTGCATGAAAGTAAAATGCAGAGGTAGAAGAAGTAAAATTCAATTGGAGAAAGTTTTAGCATGGGTTACACGGGATTTGCTTTGTTCAATGTTCTTATCATTGGTTCGTCATTACTAAATTCATTGAAGCTAGCACCTAATCAATTCAACTGAAAAGACCATAATTGAATTGTCCTAGTCGACAAGTTAGATTTAGGGCAAATGATGAAAAGCATACAAAATTTGACTAAACCTAACTGCATTAAGTTTAAAGGAAAATTAGGCAGAACATTCAACTAGATAAACCTAGATTGAATGTTCTATCGATTTAATCCTAGGTATTAAAGCAATAATGAAAATAAACACCAGCGTTACAAATTGATCATAATTCTTGAAAAACTCGGGATTAAATCATGCATACACTTGAATCAAGTTCAAAACCTCAAAAGAACATCAATTACAAGGAAAATCCCTAATACCCAAGCTAGCCTAGGTATGAAAAGGAGAGAGAGGAGAGAATGGAGCAAAAAGTCAGCTGGTCGAGTCTATTCTTTAACCTAGAAACGAAGGTTTCTTTTAAAGAAACTGTTGCAGTGCTAACGCTAAATTGGCCGTATAATATTTTCGGAGCAAGCTCCTAGGGAAAAGGCGTCGCGGTTGCGCCTAGGCAGCACCGCGGCGCCGTGGCTTCAGGGGCATTTTGGTCATTTTGGAGTTCTATTCCTGGTCGATGTCGTAAAACTCCGTTTTGGTTCGTTTTAGCCCAATTTGCTAACACCCCGTTCTACCTGTTAAGTGCTCGAAACCTACAAAATAACAAAATAAACACATGAAATAGCACAACGATCCCAAGTTAAGCTGAGGAAGATAGCACATTTTAGGTGCTATCATTTGTGTAAATTTGTAAAAAAATTAATAAATAAAGTATTATTTAATTATTTTTATTTGTTTGCATAACTCAAAATCTAATAAACTAAGATCAAAGGTTATTTAGTGCATCTTGAACAATATGTGGTTGACATACAATTGGATCATGTTCAAGAAATAACCTAAAAAGTCTATAGTATATGGGTGAGGTTGGGTACCTCATTCTGGTAACACTCTAGATACGACCCATTTTGTAAGTGTTATATATGTTTTAAGTGTTACAAACGGTTTCATCCAAATCATTTGTGTAATCACATGTAAGTGGGGGTATCCTATATAGTGAGTCTGTATTAGACTGGACCACGAAATTAAATCTCTCTTTATAACTCCGTTAATTGAAGAGTTTTATATTTCAAATGAGAACCATGTAACTTGATCTCAATCCTAAGTGAATTATGAACTCCTGTTCAAGAAGATCGTTCTTTGATTTATATGGGTGAGAGTGGCCTTAGTTGCCGACTCAATATGCCTACCATTTTAGGAACGATGCCGAGTGAAGATCTGGGAACATACATTCACAAGATGGAATTCGCTCCTTTCTGAGTCTAAGGAAAGTAGATAGGTTGTTCCCTTAAGTGCTGATTTCGAGACTTGAACAATGAGGTCTCACCCTCTCACTAATTTGAGAGGGATTTTGTTTATGGTTAGACCATAAATAGTATTGTTCAATATAGGATTAGTGGTACTTAAGGTGCAAGAGGTAATTACAAGGGTAAAATGGTAATTTAACCCAATTGTAATTACAAACACCCTGTGAAGGATTGACTCACGAAATATGGTTATTCAATGGACACATAAATATACCGTCGTTCATAAGAGTGCATGTATGGGTCTTTAGTGGTATGCCCCATAGATAATGAATGTTGATTAATATAATTAATTAGTTTAATTTATTAATCTCTGATCATTGGAACTTATAACTGTTGGTCCATTAGGTCCCTCTAATAGCTCATAATGGATTAAAACAATGAAACAAATTGATAAAAGAATTTGAGTGTTCAAATTAATCAAGGAAATTAATTGTATATGATACAATTAAGATCATGTATGAGATATATCATAAAGCTTATAATGTGAGGAAATAAACTTTATAATATGAGAATATTAATATTTGAATGAGATTTAAATATTAAATTAGTATGAATTTGATTCATATTAAAACCATAGGTTAAGAGAGTATATGTGTATTATGACACATTGAATCAAATTTATGATATTTGATTTCCTTTAATTAATTAAATAGTTATTTAATTATATAAATTAATTAAATTTGATTTATTAATTTATATTAATTAAGCATATATTATTATTAAATAAATAATTCCCCTGCAATGCAAGGGAGTGGTCAACTTCCCTCATGTTAAATAGAGATGTGATCTCTATTGGTTTGCACTACGTGAAACTCTACAGAAAGAAAACTCTCCCTCTCTAATAACTCTAAAAAATAACTCTCTGCTTTTCCCTTTCTTTTCACAGAGGTTCCCACAAACCTCATTGTCCTAAGAGTTTACCAGAGAAGATTTTTTTGGAGGTGTTCTTATAGAACGAGAGATTGTTACCTTGAAGACAAGATTTACAAAGGTATTTAATTTTTCCCTTTTGAATCTTTGGATGTGTTTCAAAGCAAATTGTATTTGTTCTTGTTTTGTACAAATTCATAATACAATATTGGAGCAAAGCGAACGCTTCCGCCAAGAGGATTCAATTCCTTTCAAATACTTTAAACTCATTAGAAGTAAATTCACCACCATTGTCAGTTCTCAATGCTTTAATTTCATATCCACACTCCTTTTCAACAGAAGTTTTAAACTTCTTAAATGCATCAAATGCCTCAGATTTTCTTTTCAAGAAATGAACCCATGATTTTCTACTATAATCATCAATGAAAAGCACAAAGTAAGAGTTTTACCAAGAGATTGAGGCTTGATAGGTCCGCAAACATCAACATGAACAAGTTGGAGTGGCTTGGTGGACCTTAAGGTGGATTGCTTCAGAAAGCTCCTTCTTGAATGCTTGCCAAGTAAACATGCTTCACACAATTGATCAGGGTGATCAATCACTGGAATGCCTTTCACCATTTTCTTATCTCCCAAGGCTTTAAGTCCTCCAAAGTTCAAATGACCAAATCACATATGCCAAATTCATGATGGATCATCAACACAACTCTCCAAGCACTTGACACCACCATTCTTCAAGTTCAACAAGAACATCCGGTTTTTGGTCATGGGCACTTTGGCTACAAGTTTGGACTCTTGATCTTTAAGCCAAAGCATAAAATCCTCCATGTGAATTTTGTAGCCTTTTTTCAAAAAGTTGGCCAGTAATTAGAATATTACTAGTCAACTTTAGAATGTAATAAACATCACAAAGAACTTTACGACCTCCATTTTTTGTCTCGAACAAAATTTTACCTTTGCCCATGATCTCCACATTTGTGTTGTCACCAAAGCTTACAAAGCCTTTCTTGCTTGTATCAAGCTCTACAAATTTGCTTTTATCACCCGTCATATGATTGCTAGCACCATTGTCAAGATATTAGGTGCTTGTCTCATCAATGGAATCAACTTTTAAAACTAGAAGCAAGGATTCCTCCACGATGTAGTCCTTGTACTTTATAAGTTTGGCCTCCTCCTTAACTTTCTTGGATCGACATTCCCATGCATAGTGACCGAGCTTGTTACAAGAGTAACATTCAACTTGGGATATTGCCATGCTTGTCACCTTTTCCTCTTCCTCGACCACGATCCCTCATAAATGGTTGTCCTCTTTTCTCAATTGGTGAAGATTGTTCATCTAGTCCTCTTCCTTGCCCACGATCTCATTTGTGGCCTCGACCTCTTCCATAATCATGACCACAACCTCGTCCACCATCTCTTTTGCAAGTCATCTTTGCTTGCAAGACTTGCTCCAGTTGCTTCGGGTTGCCACGGTTCATCCTTTCCTTGTAAACTCGGAGTGATCCATTTAATTCATCAATAGTCATCGTCTCCAAGTTTTTTGACTCCTTGATTGCTAGCACCACATGGTCAAACGTTTTGTTGAGAAAGTGGAGAATCTTCTTGATCACACGAGCATCTTGCATAACAAGCTGCTTCATTTAGTTCACCACCACCAAGACTCTTGTAAAGTAGTCTTGAATTGATTCACTTTCTTTTATGCAAAGTGATTCAAACTCTGCTCTTTGAGTTTGAAGTCGGACTTTCTTCACCTTCTTGACTCCCATGACGGAATTACGAAGTGTCCCCCACGCTTGTTTGGAGGTGGTCTAGTTTGCAATCTTCTCGAACATATATTCGTCGAAGCCTTGATGGATGATCGTGAGGGCATATTGTGACATCCCAAATTTTCAGGTAATTTATTTTTTTTTAAAAAAAAAATTAATTATCTTGAATTATTTGGTTAATTGTTGGACTATTGAGGCTTAATTGGATTATTTCGAGAAAATAATCCAATTTAAAGTAATCGTGATAAAAGATTTGGATTTAATTCAATTAGTGGAAAATTAAATTTATTTGGAGTAAATTTAGAAGTTGGATTTAACATGAACATTTGGAATTGGGAACTTGGTTAATTTAAGAAAATATGAGGATAAGTTGGAATTGAATTTAAGTTGTAAAATTGATTTGTTAGGAGATATTTTGGTTAAATAAATTATTAAGTGGTGGTTGGAAATGATTTGATTTGATGGGTTGAGGAATATTATATTAAATAAGTTGCGTATATTTTGTGAAAGGAAAAGGAAAAGGGAAATTTAAATATATATATAGGGTTTTGGAAAAGGAAAAGGGAAGGGAAAGAGAATTTAAAGAAGTATATTATATTTAAGCCAATCTTGGATTTTAATGGGTTTTGATCTGTCATTTTCAAGTCGCTGCCCAACTACGCTGGCATCATCACGCTGGTATTTCAAGAATTGGTTAGGTCAGGACGATTTTGGTAAGTATTGTTGATTTTCTTGATAATTTCGTGATTACCCATTGGTGTTGTTTTAATAGTTGTTACCTACTAGGTTTGGGTTTTAGATTCAAGCTTTGAAGGATTTTGAAATTGGAAGCAAGCTGTCCAAGCGGGTTAAAGGGTCCATTTTGGTTAGACCTGTTACCCATTGTTTAACGTATGGAAAATGACTGTGATAGTTGCACTTTGGATTCCTTTTCGAAAGCCATTGGAGGAGCTAGTGGTTGGCAATCCGGAATTGGGTGTTGGCAATCCGGAATTGGGTGTTTTGATTGGCTTTGGCTTTAGTCGCCTATGCTGACGCCCATGGTTACTTATTGACGCCCATTGTTACTTATTGACTGAACTATGGTTATTGTATGGACTGGATTATTGCATTGGTTGATTATGATTATTGTGTCCACTGGTATGATGAACTTATTACTATGAACTAGAAACTCTGGAAACTCTGGAAACTCTATTGGATTATGTTAGTGATGATTGCTATGTTGTGGTGATTGTTATCCCGTTTATCATGCCCTGTACTCCTATTGGCGTGAATCTTTGGTACACTAATTATGATTATGATTATGATCACCACCTATGTTTATGTTTATGACTGTGAGCTTCGGGATCACTGTGTGGCTTCAGGTTCGTTACTTATGCCCATGCCTATGGCTTCAGGTTCGTTACTTATGCCCATGCCTATGCCTATGTTGAGTACACGGGTGCACATGATAAAAGAATAACAACCTCACCTAGTAGGCCCAGTAGTGACCTTACTAAGTATTTTGTACTCATTCTTTTCATGTTAGTCATTAGGACTAGTCAAATGTCAGATACTTCTGCACAAGAGATTTCATGTTTTCATCTTTAAGAATTTTGTTTATGTCATTTGAATTCAGAACTATATTAATTTTTTTTTTTCAGAATTATCACAATGTTTTAGTACCATGATCAAATATTTTTAGTTATTTGAATTTTACAAAAGATATTTATTTTAATAAAAAATTTATTTTGATTTATTTTGTAAAATTATGAAAATGAGTCATTTTAGATATATATATGCATATAGTAACGACCTAATTCAAGTCCTAGGAAGTCGGATCGTTACACATATAGCCACAATTTGAGTAGAGAGATGAATTTGAAAAAAAGAAGGCTCTATTCTTTTCTCACACTGTTGATACAGAGAGGAAGACGTCCTCTTTTATACACTGAAGCACCCTAAGGATTGCAAAGATTTGGGAATTAAAAAATGAAAGAATAATAAAAAATATAATAACTGCTTTTTACAGATGGCATCACAAGGAGAATAAAATAACAAAAAAGGGAATCTTCTGGTGAGGGATGTAACAAACTCTTCAGCCCTTTGATTTTTGTCCACCGTGGCTTTTACTGGATGAGATGGCATTCTTTGTCTGAGTTGTCACTTGCTGACCTTTTGACTTGTCCATTATGGCATTTTCTCTATCACATATTGATCTCTCTTCCATCCCCTCCTCAACACTTCTTTCTCGTTTTACATAAGAGCACTTTCATCTTCCAATTCTTCATAACCCTTATCAACAATTTTCCAAACTCCTTGGAAATCAAGTATGACCTTCATGTGCCCAATTCTCATAATTGAGCTTGGTGAACCGTGGATATTGGAAAGAAAGGGAGGCTCCTTTCGAATTCATCCTTGCTCTGATACCACTTTGTTGGAAGGTGGTAGGAACTTTTACTCATGAAACATTAGAGAAAGAAGAGAAAGACTTGGTTTTTCTAAATGGTTTTTTTTTCCACCCTTGCTATGAACTTAAGATTACATGGTATTTATAGGACTTCTTGGGACATGAATTATTCTCCTTAATTTTCTAGGTACATTAAGAAACTATTAATTAGATTTATGAGTTTTACCATATATACACCAATAATTAAATATTTAGATAATGTTAAGTTTAATATCTAACAACAACCTTCCTTGGAGTCCATATCAATAGCCAAATTCACTTCCTAGGGAGGGCTGATGATTTTTTTTCGTTGGACCTCTTTTTAAACATCTTTTTAGTTGTCTTTTAGATCTTGGATTGCTCAATATGCTTGGACCACTTTATTCTTCTCTTAGGTTTGCCCGATAATTTGATCCTCAATGGAGTAGACCATATATATAATGTTGGTAGATATAGATAATTTTTAGATTCTTATTTTGTTTTTTATCCTTTGTTACATTTATTTTAATTAAGAAAAAGTTACACGATGACGATGAAGTAGTGTATTCATTTGTATATCAACGTGATCTAAACTATTGTTATGAAACATTATGACATGTTTCAATTAACCCATTACTGTTCTTTGTCGTTTCTAAAATTATACAATTTTTTTTTTTCCCTCTCTTTGTTAAAACAGAAAGATTAATATTGCTGTCAGCTCATTTTGGGTAAATGACAACACGTGTAGTGCAATGACTCAAACATCACTGCCAAATGGGTTTCCCAATTCCCATCAATTGCGCATTTTGCATAAATGTTTATTCCTTACTTTGTATTGTTTGACAGCTTGCTCACTCAATCACCCATGTTTAGCCTACAAATTGAGTTGAGTGATATCTTTTCTTGTGTAAACTTGTGTTAATGGAAAATTAAAAAGCTTTGAAAAGCAAACTTATTTGAAATGGTATCATGTTGTGATGAGAAGTAGTCGAGTTAATTAAATGAAGAGATTTTAAAGGGTAAGATGAACAAAAACAGAGGAGTGGAACAAAAAGCATGTAGGAAGGATGGAAAATGAAAGGTAATGAATGTAATATAATAGATATGAAGAATTAAGGAAAATAATTAATGAATAAAAACTTGGTGAATAAAAACTTTGGTGTAGCCAGACTCTATGCATCTTTTGTGCAACCTATGAATGAAAAGTAATAGGTATCCACTTTTTCTTTTACAAAAAATAAAAAATAATATATGTTTTAAAATAAAATGGAACTCAAGCACGTCCAAACAGAACACAACAATATATATAGTGGTTATTAGCTTAGAGTGACTTTTATTAAGAGCAATCAAATTTACAAATTATATAATTTTTATAATTTTTATGGTTAAAAAAAAAAGAAAAAGAAAAAAAAGGAGAGGCTGAGACAAGGCTACAACCTAAATATTAATGTTAGTCTTGGAAGTATGAATGTTAATTAGTAGTATGCATTCCGGAGGACATGCAGTGAGACAAGTAAGGAAGCATGGGAAATGAAAGAAGAGTTTGGTGGAGACGAGGGTTTCACCCAAGTGTCCCTCTGCCTCTAATAAGTAAAGTAACAATATATAGATATATATATTCAAATTCTCATCTCATTTCTCCATTAATTAAATTAATGAATTATGGATATATGGATGATTATTCCGGAAGGGCGCTGATTTTAAAGGATGACGCGGTCCCGAGGTGGGTGGACCACCGAGGGCATCCGAGCCGGCGATCGGAGTCCGGGCGGTGGAGGGCGGCGGGGATGATAATTGGGGTTGAAATAGCGGAGCAGTTGGCATTCTTCGGGATAAGCACCAATCTGGTAAGCTACTTGACAGTGGAGATGGGGCAGTCCATGGCCGCCGCCGCCAAGAATGTAAATCTCTGGGTCGGAACCGCCTCTTTGCTCCCATTGCTTGCTGCCTCTTTCGCCGATTCCTTCCTTGGACGCTACCTTACAATTCTTCTCGCCTCCGCTCTTTACATCCTGGTTTTCCTTCCTTTTCTTTTTCTCATTCTTTTAACACATCATCATCATCAACAAATTAGGTCAAACACTTCATTCTTTGTTAAAATATACATGTTTTCAAATCCCTCTTATTATTCTCTTTTCTTTTTTTTTTCAGGTTAATTATAGTATTAAATTCAATATTTCTTTTTATGTTATCATAGGTTCAGTTCGATTCAGTTCAATATTCACATGAGGATGAGGAGTGAATCAAAATGATAAAAATTAAATTTTCGAAATATAAAAGATAATCAACAAAATATCCCTCTTCTAAATATAATATACACATGTCAATATTTTAAAAATCATAAAAGTTTTATATGCTATTTTAAATTTATTTTTTAAAGTTTTTTCTTCTTTGTTATTATAGCTTTTCACGAAATATCGACGATATTTTTTTAAGAGGAGTGTATCTAAATATAGTAAAATATTAAAATATTATAAATATAGCAAAATATTATTTATAGGTATATTATATTTCGCTGATAAATAATGCTATCTTGTTATATTTTAATTATATTTTTAAAAGTTGAGACTTTTTTTTAATTACCCATTTTTAATAGTTAGGAGACTATTTTTAGACAAAGTTGAAGTGATTTTTTACAATATAATCTTTAAATTTTAATTAGCTAGTAACACTTTAGTCTTTATATTTATATTCTAAAATGGTTCGAATTTGAAAGTATTGTTATTAAATTATTATTATTTTAAAAAGAAAAAAGCCGTTAAGTTTTTTTTTTTTTTTTTTATTTTATTTTTTTTAATATTGAAGGAACTGAAATGCAGGGACTCGGCCTGCTGACACTTTCAGCTGTGCTTGCTTCACCGAGCAGTTTCCAGGGAGGTTCAGGTCGGCCTGTATTCGATGTCGTCCTGTTCTTCAGCGCTTTGTACTTGGTGGCATTTGCACAAGGTGGACACAAGCCTTGTGTTCAAGCATTTGGTTGTGATCAATTTGATGGAGAAGATCCTCAAGAATGCATAGCCAAATTCTCTTTCTTCAACTGCTGGTGCTTTGCCACTACTCTTGGATCCTTCATTGCTCTCATCATTTTAACCTACATTCAAGATAACCTCGGTTGGGGTCTCGGCTTCGGCATTCCCTGCATCTCCTCCATAGCTGCACTTATCGTATTCATGCTCGGGACTCCAACTTATCGTTTCGTTACAGTGGCGAACAATGAGGAGAAACCATTCATGAGAATTGGTCGGGTTTTTGTCAATGCAGCTCGAAATTGGAGAATGACATCTTCTTCAGACATTGTTATTTTGGAGGAAGGTCAAAATGCAATGCTTTATCAAAGATGTGGACAATTGAGGTAATTAGCTAATTCAGATTTCCCTATGTTTCATTCATCTATTGATGTTACGTTGATTAACCACTGTTTTTCCCTTTTATTTCACATATCTTCTTTTGTGTTTACAATTAAATTGTTTGTTTTATATCTATTTTTCGTAATTTATTCTTATTAATTTTATTTCAATTCTAAAAGAGGTGTAGTTATGCATGCTGTCGTCCTTGACCGATGGGAAGCAGCCAATTATGTAATATGGGTCAGTTCTAGCTAGGAAGCACCAATATATGATGGCTAATCTAATCCATTCCGAACACAAAAATTTTGATTTTTTTTTTTAATTATTATTATTTTTTTAACCATATGTGAGGCTATATTTATTTATTCCTGTGTTATTCTCCCTACAGATTTTCCTTTTTTTTTCTTACTTTTTTTTATTACCCATTGTTTTATAATGATATTTTTTTATTTGGGTTTGTTTGTTTTCAAATATAGTAAAATGAATCGACTTATTTACAAATATAACAAAATGTCACTCACTATTCGTAGTAAATAGTCATAGATATTGGTTTGAATGTCTAATGTCTATAAGACATTAGACACATTGACATTTTTCTATAGGTCATAGATATTGGTTTGAATATCTAATGTCTATAAGACACATTGACATTTTTCTATAGGTGTATTTCCAACATTTTTGTTATTTAAAACAATAATATTTTTTTTTAGTTTAAGTCTCTTTTTTCTTTGTAAATTATGAATTATTTGTGAAAAAGAAAAGAAAAATTTATAGACACAAATACATACCATTTCAAAAGTACACTAATAACCCAAAAAAAAAAAGTTACAACTATTCATTTTTCATACTCTTCTGGAAAAAAAAAAAAGTAAATGCAAATGAGTGATACAATGTTACAGTTGTCTTCTTTTACTTCACTTATGACTATATTAGTACAATAAAATATAAAAGTACAATAATATAACTAATAAGAAAGCCATAACTGATTATCATCTTGTCTTTTAATCCCATATAATAAACTAAAATTAATAAAGAAAAATAGTTGCGTTGGCCTTGGGTCGTTTTCTGTTGACTTTTTATATCCTCTATATATCAAATGGACAAAACAAAATGAGGTTTTAAAAAAAATGGCCAAACGAGTTTTTATGGGTGAAAATAGTTTCTATTACTACTTTTGTTTCTAATACTACTTAAATAGTAGTTTTTATGGATGAAAATGGTTTCTAATACTACTTAAGTAGTTTTTATGGGTGAAAATGGTTTCTAATACTACTTAAGTAGTTTTTATGGGTGAAAATGGTTTCTAATACTACTTAAATACAAAAGTACTCCTGCTTCTAACAATCTAAAACAATATCTAATAAATTTAACTATTCAAAAATTTTGAAATTTAAATATATATTTATTAGATTATTTAAACCAAATAACATAAAAAAATTTAAACTTGAAATAAGTAAATACATGCTATTAGTTACCTTCTACTTATAAGAAGTCTACTAAGCTCACAAATACCACCTTCTACTATACTTCTACTCATAAATATTTAAAATTAACATGTAAATACCTTGTAATAAGTGTCTTTTTATATTTTGTCACACTCCTTAATTATACTTAACTAATTCAGGCAAATAATGGAAACACATGGAAAAAAGATATATTAATGATATATATATATGTTTCTTAATAGATTGGTTAAGAATAAAGGGACAATGCTTCTGCTATGGTTTTAAGTTTGGAATGTAAGTGAGCGAGTGTTTTGAGTTGACAGCTTCCTTAACAAGGCCTTGGTTGCTCCAATAATGGACTCGGATAAAGATGGAAAAACGTGTAACATAGTGGAGGTTGAGGAAGCAAAGGGTGTCCTAAGGCTGATTCCCATTTGGACAGCAAGCTTGGCATATGCCATTGTTTTATCACAATGCTCTACCTTCTTCGTCAACCAAGCTTCCACCATGGACAGATCAATTACACCAACCTTCAAAATACCCTCTGCTACAATCCAATGCTTTGCCCTCATTGCTGTTCTGCTCTTCCTTCCAATCTATGACCGACTCCTCGTTCCGATGGCCAGAATATTCACCCTCAAACCCTCCGGAATCTCGATGCTCCAAAGAATTGGAGTTGGGATGTTCATATCTACTCTTTCAATGGTTGTCTCCGCTCTTGTTGAATGCAAAAGGCTAGCGGTCGCTCGAGAACATGGCTTAACTCATAACCCTAATGCTACCATCCCTATCACCATCTGGTGGCTAACTCCTCAGCTCCTCCTCCTCGGAGTTTCTAGCGTTTTCACCATGGTAGGTTTGCAGGAGTTCTTCTACGACCAAGTTTCAACCGAGCTCAAGAGTGTGGGACTTGCACTCTATCTAAGCATCTTCGGGGTGGGGAACTTGCTAAGCAGTGTTCTTGTATCCGCCATGGAACAGGTGGCTGGTTTGCTAACAACATAAATAGCGCGCATCTTGATTACTTTTATTGGCTTCTTGCTGGTATTGGTGAGGTAGGATTACTTGCATATATGTATTTTGCTAACTCTTATGTCTATAAATACAATGTAGGAAGATAAACAAATTAATCCGAGGATTGAATCCTTCACTCCCATATTTTTCAAGCCTTAAACAAACTACCTTTTCGCCTTTGTTATTAAATATCCTTTCTTATTTAGACACATCCTGAAAAAGTGTAACTGAGTTTTCCAAAACATTATACTTCGAAGCTGTTAATGTTAAATTATCCGCTTGGTAGCCTTTTTGAGTGTATTTTCTTTCCATTTTTCATACAATTTAAAAACATTAATTAGCAGAGCAAGGAAAAAGGAGATTTTAAGGTGGAAAGAGTATTCGAAAACCAAAAATACTAAAAGCCATAACTAATTAATACTAAGAACTGAATAGTTTAAGTTCGTTTATAACCAAAACCAATTTTGACAATTATGTAATTAATAAGTTGCAAGTTTGGCAGTTGAATATACGGGTTGGGTTAGTCAACTCAACTTAAATCATCCAAAGGATAAACTTAAATCATTCCGTACTTAATATTAATTTTTTAAAATATATTTTTTATGGGAAATTATGTAAAACTGCTAAAAAATATTTAGCATTAATAATATTTAGCATTAATAGTGATAAACTACTATATCACTATACTGTCTCAAAATTTATAAATATTTTTGTTTCTCAAAATTTATAAATATTTTTATTTTATTTGTAAATATTTTTTATATCTGCGATATTTGTAAATATTTTTATTTCATTTGCGATATTTGAAAAGAGTTTCTTTTTATATATATTGAGCCATTGTAATAAATAACGAAATTAGATTAGTCTAATTGCAACGAAAACATGTAAGTGGAAAAAGGATGAAATTTGAACTCGAAAAACATGTAAGTGGAAAAAGGATGAAATTAGGAGTTTGAGAATAATTGATTGGTGGGATGCTGCAAATAAAAATGATTTTATATAGGATGTGTTTAATTTAACTTTTTAAAGATTTAATTTTGAAAACAAGTAATTTAAAAAAACAAAATTGACCACCTTTAAAATAGTTTTTTTTTTTTTTTTTTTTTTCTAATCTCCAAACAAATCCATAATTAATCTAATTGGCCATGGTTAATTTTTAGGAAAATCCTTGCGCACCCAAAATAATTCGGAGTGCAACTTTCTAGCCGATTCCGACAATCCTTTCTTTGGATCTATCTTTAATTTCACTCAATAATTCCCAAAATCATCAAAACTCGAATTTTACAGAAAAATGTAAGGTTACATCTTTAATAATCATCCACCAATTATATAATAGAGTAATGAAACTTTATGATTAAAGAAAAAGATGTAGATTTCATAAATAATCTTTTATGTGGTTTGGTAGTATGTTAAATGAAATTATGTTAGACTTCTATATACTTCTGTCGGAGTCTACTAGTAATAAGTCTATTAGTGTAGATTTCTATGTTTTTTTATCAGGGATTATCGCTATTTATCAGTGATAGACATTTATCATGGACATTGGTAAAAATAAAATTAATGATAGAAATCTATCACTGATATTATTAATGATATAAGAGTGATAGAAGTCTATTGGTGATAGATAGTGATGAAAGTATATTACTAATATAGTTATTCCTTCTGTCACTTCTATTGTTGACCGACTTTAATTTGTTATTTGAAGTCTACTCGTGATAGTAGTTAATAGAGATGAAATAAAAATTAAAATTAAAATTAAAAAGTGATAGACTTCTAATAATCTATCAAGTAATAAGAATACACATATGATTCTATTAGAATCTCTCAGTGACATACTTTTATTATAAAAAAGAAAAATCATATTTTTATAATTCTATTAATGATACTTCTATATATTTCTATCAAGATATAAGAGTATATTGTGACCTTAAATTATCAAAGTGACTACATGTAATGACAAATTATCAATTCATTACTAAACACAAACCTTAAACAAATAGAGTATCAAATAAGTATATTAGTGATGACTTCTAAGACTTCTATCGCTATCTATCAATGATAAAAATATAATCAATAACAAACTTTTATCACTATCTATCAATGATAAAAAATATAATCAATAACAAACTTTTATCACTATCTATCAATGATAAACAATGATACAAGTCTATCACTGATGTTATTAGTGATATAGAGTGATAGAAGTACATCACCAATTGACAGTGATAGAAGTATATCACTAATATATTTCTTTATTTTATCACTTCTATTGTTAATAGACTTTCGGCCTTTTAGGTTTCATTTAAAAAGTGTATTAGTGTTAGACATATGGATAAAAGTCTATCACTATTTATCAATAAAATAAAGAATTTCAGGCCTTCAATGGGCTTTTTGGACATTTTCTATGGGCTCAATGTAAATTTTGTTAGATTTGCAATTAAATTTAACTTTTGTTATTTTTGCAATATTTTAGTCTCATTTTGCTATATATGCAAGGAGCCTTTCATCTTAATTTGATCTATTTTCATGATTTTTTTAAAAATAATTTTATTATCCAACTACTCCTAAAAATATTTATTTAGAACTTTGAAAAAGAAATTCATAATATAAATTGAAATTGAGTTGTTATTTTTAATTCAATATATGAAAATAATTAAATAAAATTTTTACATATTAACATTTTGCTTATTTTCTAGAAAAACAATTTAAATAAATTATCCGAGTAACCCGAACCAATCCAACCAAATTTAATAGTGAGTGGAGTCTAAAAAGTGTTTCAACCTAATCCAATCCACAAACACTCGTATAAGTTTGAGGACTCAAATTTTACCATCTAATGTTTGAAGATGTAATTATAATAAAGAGTAGATTTTGCACTTTTTCTTAATATTTAAAGTGTTTAAGCTTTTAATGCCAGAGAGAGGTTGACAAATGATAATACTTAATGAAATTATTTTTTTAAGAGATAATATTTTCAAACAACTACATTATTTATGAAAAGAATTAAACGAAGGTGGACTGAGACGTATCAATCAATTGAAATAGTTAAGAAAAAATATTACTGTGGTGCTTTATAGTTTGGATGTGGAGAGTCCTTCGTAATATATGAAGGAATTGAATTATTCAACCATGCCGTATAAGTTTTCACCATGCACAGTCTTCTTTACTATAACTCTAGCATGAATTAAACCTATGGGAGTCTCTTTGCAAGAAGTGAAAAGAAAAATAACTTTTAAGTAAGCAACTAATCTAATCAAATATTATTATATTAAAATAAAAACATTAACTATTTTAATTATATTCAAATAATTTATTTTTCTCAAATTATATTTTTTTTTTGTTTGATTCTTAGTCAAATTAAATATAATATTGTATCTTAATACTTTAATATTTATATGATATTAATTGTATCTACTGACAATTCCAATGAATAAAATTAGAGAAAAAAATACAATGAATATATTTTTCCTCAATTTAACATATTCATTTGAATATTTAAAATTTTCTTCTAATACTTGTTGATTCCTATTTGTCTATTATGAGTTAGCAAGAGGATCTTATGGACATATAGACTATATGGTCTAACTATGCAAAATTAATTAATTAATTTCTTTAATTAACTAATCTTTCATTCATTAATTATAGGAAATTCCACTATAGACCCATAATTGCTCTCTTATGCACCATAGGTCAAGTAACTTTTTAATTAATTAACCTTTCGTTCATTAGTTATAAGACATTCCACTATAATCATTATAACCAAGTCGATTTTTCATGAGTTGTTCATAATTGCAACCAGGTCAAATGTACGTTTACTGTTGTAATTACCTCTTTCTCCTGAAGTATCACTGATCCTCTAATGAATAATTTATTTATGGTCTAATCATAAACCCAGTCCCTCTAGGGCCAGTGAGAGGGTGGGGCCCCATTGTTCATGTCCACCCTCTCCCAAATTACCCTCCTTAACCTAGAAGGAGATGTGAGGACAGTAAACTTCATCCCTCTTGTGAAGTTCACTGCCCGCCTGTACCTGACTAGCCTGCTGAAAACATGATTTAACATAACCGCCCACAGTGTATAGCCCTAAATCATAAAACATTTAAGACCACCCGACTGAAAATCATAGCATCATGATGATACATATTTACTTCAACAGAAACTCCAGTACGATTACAACCAAACTTAGATCACATACATTGTGTCCACTTTCATTCCCATCTACTAACGAGCTATGTCTACATGCCACTTATACAAGTTATTTACACATACAACAACAGTGATGGAAAGTATTCTTTGATAGCTTGGGACTTCAGCAGGATGAGGCTCGTGTAGGTTAAGCATCGGGAACTCTTTCTCTACCTGGATGAAATAGAAAACATGGAAAACGTGAGCTGACTGCCTAGTGAGTGACATAACATTGAAAACATAACTTTAGAGATAAAACATGCTTAGCATTAGAGGAAAACATAGTTATACCATAAAAATCATGCTTAAGCAACGTAGAAAATATAAGCAAAGCCATTCGATTAAATACAATTTATAAACTCATCAAACATTCCTTAGCTTTCAAAAATACCCTTGGTTGAGGCGGAGCAAACTCAACACACTCAACATCGAAAACAAACCTTAGTTGGGGCGGAGTAATCTCGACACACCCAACATCGAAAAGCCTTATCTGATGTGGAGTAATCTCAACACAACAGCGTCATACCTCACTATGTGCAGATAGGAACTATTTGGGCTGCCTAAGTACCTTCTCCATGTCCTTAAGTACTGGGTCCCTAGGATACTCAAATGCCTTCTTAACGTCCTTCAGCATTGAGTTCCTTCATATCACAAGGTTGCCCATATGCCTTCTCAACGTCCTTCAGCATTGGGTCCCATAGAAAAACATTTTAAAAAACAGGTGTGCTTGTACAAATAGTTCATCATAAATCATTTCATGGAAAATAAAATCATTTTTCAATAGTAAGCATCAATTTAACATGCTTCATAAGACTCGGGGAAATAAATAGAGTATGCCTTCCATGTCATAAAATCAAGTTTAAACAGAAATCATTCTCAACATCTAGCAAATCAACATAAATTCAGATTTCATAAGAAATCATGGCTCAACGTCATAAATAGATTTCTTTAAAGAAAACAAGTGTCACTCACAATCTGAACTTGTCCCTCAAGGCTTATAGACTTTCCCAACCTCAACTTAACCTAAAATATCATTTACGAGCCGTTAGATCATCTCATTGAAGTCCTCACAAACATTACTAAACTAAATTCCATCCACATTGTCCGTATCAAGCTTATTTTCCACCTTTTTCATCAATTCTACTCCTTTAGGGACCATTTTGCAAAATTCTCAGAATTTCCAAGAAAATCAAAAAAATCAGCTTAAAATTCATATTTACCCATTTTATAGCCAATTATTTAAGAAAATATTAATGAGAGTCCAAAAATATCCAAAATTACACAAAATGGCTGTGGGCACTCTTGGTGGGCATAAGGTGGGCGAGGGGTGTTGATAGGGGCGTGGGACGTTGGGCGTGTGGGGCGCTGGCATGGGGAGCTGGCATGGGGTGTGGGTGCCGCATAGGGTGTGCGAGTGTGGGGCACTGGCGACAGGCGTGGGCAGGCTGGGGTGTGCAGGCGTGAGCAGCAACTCTGGGTAGCCTCTAGCTAACTTCGGCCAACAGTCTTCTATTTTCAACCCAATTTTTTAGAGCTCCAAAACATTTTTTTTTCTTTCAAATAAAATTCAAATAAAAATTATGGGGTTCAAGGGTAACCTCTTAACTGACTTACCAAGAAAATTGAGCTTCAAAAACCTTCCCCAGCGTCCTTGAAACATTCCTCAAAGTTAACTCGTCTGGTTTGCTCGGTTTCTGCGACAATCTTCAGTATTTTCAAGTTTTCTCAAGCTTCCCGACCTCAAATCGTTCCAGAAGTCCTAGGTTGGATTTCTAACTCACAGAGCTCTCTTTGGTCCAAAAATGACGAAAATGACACAAGTGAATCAAGAGAATTGATGTTGTAATTGAGCTGCTTGCTTAGGGTCTAAGCTGCTGCCCAATCTAGCCAATCAACTTTGGCCACAAAACTCCTTGCTTCAATGTGGCTTCTCCTCTTTTTTTCTCATCCTAGCCACCCAAAATTAAATATTATGTCCCTTTAAATAATTAATTTAATTTAATTTAATTTAATATTTATTTCTTAATTTAACATTTTTCCTAAATTAATTCCAACTTCTTGACCTAGTTTGACTTGAGATACTAATCAACACTTAGAAAAACTTTCCTAAGTCCAACCACACTCCCTCATTCAACTACACCATTATCTCCATCCCTTTTATTCCTTATTAAAAGTAAATGAAAAGTTCATAGTTACTTAAAAAGCACTAGAATTCCTCCTACATTCCTACTCATTCAAGTCAAACCCTAGCCAACCTTAAACCATGGTTTTAACTTGTGCTAAAGCAAAGGAAAATAGATGTTAGGGGTTACAGTTCAAGTCCCAAAATCAACACATAAGGGAGATCTACTTTTCCTATATGAGAAGGAGTGGATTCCATCTTGTGAAATTACATTCTCAGCTTTCTATTTAGTCAATTCCCGAAATGGAATGCATATCCACTACAAAAAATTAGGCCTTTTGCCGACAATAATCGTCAACCAAGCTTAAAAAATGCATCGGCTAATTGTATGCTAATGCTAGGTCGCTTTCAGCTATTCACCAATCTCCTAATAACCGTCAGCATACAATTAGCCGACGTCAAGTCGCTATTGGTGGGAATCGTTGGCGTAGATTCATCGGCAAAGCTTATGCCAACACATAAAAAAGAAGAGTCGACGTAGGTTGGAACTGTCGATGGCAGAGTTTGATTGATGCCAATACTAGCAACATGCGTTGGCAAAAGGTATGTATGCTGACGCAACAATGTGGCATTGACAATTCTTTAATGCTGATGGTTTGAAAACACCATTGGATCCTCACAATGTCGTAGTTCATCTATGCCGATAACTATAGTTTTCCATTGGCATATCCTTGAAATGTTGACGCCTCCTAATACAATGTAGCGTCGACATACGCCTATTTTTTTTTAAAAAAAATAATTTTATAATTGTATTGTGTTTTCACTTACATCTTTTGTTCATTATTTTAGTTTGTACCTAAAAGCAAACGAATTATACCAAATACTAAGGAAAATTTATTTAATATTATTACAAAAGTCTTACAAGTGTTTTATATAACACCTAAATAAAGTTGCAATAAACACACATAAAAAAAGTTTGACATATAAAGTTACATAACAAAAATAGTAATTTGGTCTCGAAACAAACACATTATAAAAAAGTTCAGATCGGCTTCTAGTTTGCTTACTAAGAAAAGAGATCTTCATTGAAAGGTGGTCTTGAAAAATAAATAACAAAAAACAAAAATTAAATTTAGATATAATTATAACAAAAAGGGATGTTTTCAAAAATAGAAAAAATGTTGAAAATAATTGCAAATATAGCAAAATTTTACTTTTTATATATGATAGACCGCGATAGACCAGATAGATGTCTATCTGGGTCTATCGCTGTCTATCACAGATAGAAAGTAAAATTTTGCTATATTTGTAAATAGTTTGATATTTTTTCTATTTATAATTTAATTTTTCTAACAAAAAAGTATAAAAAAACACATTTAATAAACTTATATGGCACAAAAGCAACTTTACATATATATACAAGAACTTGACATATTATGAAAATCTAATAACATCCTAACTTTAACACTAATAACACAACTCAACCTACATAGAAACAACAAATCTAAACATTCAAAGTTGTCATTCTTACTTTAATGTTCAAAGTGAGCTCAACCTACATTTATCACCCCAAATTTAAAAAAAACATCTCAACCCAACTTTCACCTCATATTTAAGACATATAAATAAACTATCAATAAACATTTAAGACAAAGATACAACATAGATCTAAACATACAAAATAAACTATCAATGAACATCGCTCTCCCCAAACTTACATTCTTTTTCATTTTCATTTATGTTACTTTTTTTTTTTTTTTGTGCTAACTTTAATTTTGATTGCTTTTGGTAAGAATTAGAGGGAAGTAATGAGAATTTCTCTTCCTAATTATACAAATTGGGAACAATTCATTCATATTATTTGTCCAACATTATTAGAAAGAATTAGTGTGTTATTAGGAAGTACACACTAATTTATTAAGATCATTTACTCCCTTTCTACAATCACAAATATAAATATAATACAACGAAAAATTACCTCCAACATACACAACAATAATATTTAAACACAAACAAACAACAAAAAAATGTAACTCAAACCAACAATAAAATCATAGTCATAGACAACCAACAAAATATTCATACCTAAAGTCTTTATGAACCATAATCATAAATATATAACAATTAAAATCAAAACTCAAACCAACAATAAAACTTAAATCACATTCCCAAATCTTTAACAAAAAAAATAAAAATAAAGAATAAAACATAACCAACAACATATCCATTAATCTCAACAACTACACCAAACATGTAAATCACACCCATTAATGTAAATCTCAACAGCCATATGAAGTGTTTCCAAATAAATGAACAACAAAAATTCAAATCACGCCAATAATGCAAATATTAAAAAAAAAAAAAAAAAAAAAAAAAAAAAAAATCACACCAAAGTAAAATTTTTTTAAAAAATGTAAATCTAAACAACCATACCAAAAAATTTTTTTAAAAAAATCCAAAATAAAAACTAAAAATCCAAAAATATTTCATGAAAGACTTACCGAAAAAGATGGCCAAAAGAGGTTAGGGAGAAGATAGTGAGCGGATTTTGGTGGGGTGGTGGCAGGGGAGTTAGAGTGGATGGCCGGTGAGGGTTTAGACAAGAGTGGGGGCTGGCGGTTTGAGAGGGAAAAGGGGGAAAGGGAGAGGAGCGAGAATAGGGCGGCAGGTTTGAGAGGGAGAGGGAGAGGAGGCGTCGCCGGGTTTGAGAGAGAGAGGGAGAGGGAGGGAGGTCAGGCGCGACAATATGTAAAATGAAATTTGGAAAAAAGAGGGAAAGAGGAAATAAAATTAGGTTTTACTCTTAGAATTGTGAGGCTATGCCGACCGCGCGCAATACACTCTTGGCATTGACCCATTTTCATCGACAACAATAATAAACCGCCAACAAAGGCCTTTCTATGTCGATGGTAGTTAATATGCCATCGACATTGACCCCTCTCTATAAATGCCTACATTTCTATCATCGAAAGATGCATTTATTACGAATGAGACTTCGAACCGTCAGAAGAGCCACTTTTTGTTGACGACATTTTATGGCGTCAACATGTTTTTTGTCGGCATAGGTAACTTTTCTTGTCGTAATTGAATTGGTTATTCGAACCACTCTTATCCATAGAAATCCAAAGAATGAGCCCTCACATATAGGAGTTCATAACTCTCTTAAGGTTATCTCTTAAGGCTAAGATTAAGTCGCATATGATCATCATGTTGAAATATTAATTTGTTCAATTAACAGATTTATAAAGATAGATTAAATATTTTGCGGTCTAGTTTTATAAATTTTTTTTTGTATAGGGTACCCCACTCACATGTCTCCATATGGACGAGTTGGATCTAACTTTTTGTCACGTTGACTGTATCTATAGTGTCACCAAAATATGACACCCAATCTTATTCTTTTGGGATATTAGATTACATATAATCTTGCAATTTTGAAGATATTAGATTATGTTAGGCAAAATACAAAATGAAATAAAAACTTAATTTATTAACCCTATTCCTTTTTAAGATCAAACTTTTCTACAAAAATAGTTATCACAACCATTAAGTATAGTTGAAGGTGTAAAAGCATGCAATTCTCCTTATTGAATGTGTTTTCTTTTAGAATGTCGGTTGGGAGATTAAATACCTTGTTTTCTCACGAGAAATCATGAAAGCCTATCCATAAAAAATTTAGTGGGCTCAAGTAGTACGAGTTGAGTCTAAGAACCAAATAATAATTTCAAATTTATTGTGGTTAAAGCTTCTCAACCTATTTGTTGGGGGCTTTAACAAACACTAAATCAATCTAATTAATTAGATAATTGTGTTGGGTAGCATTTTAAGAGATAATAATTATGTGCATAGCAACATTTTTAAAAAAAAGTACAAATACAACAAAATCTATCAGTGATAAGTTCTATTGTTGATAGACTCCTATTAATGATATGGTCTATCATTAATAGATCCTTACTAGTGATATCGTTTATCGTTGATAGATTGGTTTATCACTGATAGTCCCTTACTAGTGATATGGTCTATTACCGATAGATTTTAAAGGTAGAATCTAAAATTTGCTATATATGTAAATTCTTTTGCATTATGCTATATCTACAAATATTTTAAGCCCATAAATAGATGAAACAATTTTGAATGTAAACTTTATATTTAGAAAAAGAGCAGAAAAGGGAGGAGAGAGAGAAGAAAAATAATGGAAAAAGAATATTTTTGGATGTGATGGGAAAGCACCAAAAGGGAATGAAAGTGGAGACCCAAATAAAAGGCAAAAAGCTTGTTGTGGGCATGAATGTGTGGATGGGTGTGGTATGATATGCTTTCTTCTTTCCTTCCTTTCTTCCCCCTCCTTAATTTTACTTCAAACAATACAAACATTTCTATTTTCTTAGAAAGACAAAATAAAGTACACACAATCTTAACCAAAAAGCAATTCAATTCTCAACATTTCCACTCGCCCTTTCATCGCAACTGTAATGCACCGCCTTTCCTCATTCTTTATATTTTATTTTCTCTTTTACCTCTACACCAACAAATTGGGATTTAGGAAAAGCCAAAGAGATTAATATCACCTCTTAAACCAAACCTCTCTTCATTTTGGGCATATGTAAAAATGGTTTTGAAATGATGAATATTTTTTTTTTTTCATTTTTAAAATCAGTTTAAATTTATTTTTTAATTATTCAAAATCAATTTTGATGGTATGAAAATTATATTTAAAATTAAATATTAAATTTATTTTAAGTGATTAAATTTGTATTTTAGAATGATTTTGAACCTAACAAAAATGATTCTAATGTAACGACCCCACTTCTCTAATATTTACTAGCAGAACATTACTCTATGCATGCATGAACTTGGAATACGATTTTCAAATTCAAGCAAAAAGAACATATTTTATTTAAAATAAATAAATTGAATCAATTATTTTTTTTTAGGAACATAAAACAATTTTCACGTGGTCCCCCTTAAAACATAAGTACAAAATTGAAATAAAACATAACAATTTAGGCTTTCCAACTTTTGACAAATAGAGCCTAGAACATGGAAAAAAAAAAAAAAAAACCTATGTGGAAGTGATGATTGGTCCCAAGGCACCATCACAAATTCATTTCGATAACAATTTTATTGAGAATAAGTTCCAAGATTTACAAACTACGAGTTTTATGACATGCATAACATAAGCATAGACATAAGCATAAGTAGCGACCCCCAAAAGCATGCAATCATAGGTAGTGAGCCCGAAGAATCACAACCAGAAGCATAAGTAGTGGACCAAATGAACACACAATCATAGGCATAAGTAGTAAACTTGAAGGTTCATAGACATAGGATGTACACGACCTGATAGGAAAGATAACAAACACCTTTGATCTAACATGCACCCATCTACCAAAAAGATTCATATCATAGTTGTTGCAATATTTTTAGCTTGAATGAATCGTTGTATGATAGCCTTATGTCGTGCTTATAAATTAAATAAAATCTCTTAGTTAAACACAAGTTTTCCTATAAAAACCCAAGTGTAAGTTTTGATAGGGTTCCTAGAGAGTCCAAGGTAGACACAAGGATTTGTAACAATTCTATGTTAGGATTTTGTTGATTTAATGCAATGTTTATACAAATAAGGCATCGAAAAGAATGCGTTGAAAAATTTACAAATGGTTTAATTACAAATGGATATAAACAAGAGTGAAGACGGATTGATAAACATGGAAGGTTATGATGTGTGGAATGTGATGATGGTGAAAAAATTAAGTACAATTACAATCAAACAATAGACGTTGATAAAGGGAAAATCAATGGAGAAAGTAGGGTTGGGGGGAGTTTACTAACACTTTCCTAAGTAATGCATAAGTAGGCATTCATATTCGAAACTCTAAAATTGAGAACTCACCTCTCAATGCTTCTATGCCACATTTATCTTATCTCTAAGACACATGTAGAGTTTCCTATAGACAAAAGACTAATTTTATCTCTAAAGCCAACTCTTTTCTTGTTTAAATGATAGATCTAATCACTTACTTCTCAAACACTTGATCATTCATACTCAAATTTATTTGTACGAGAGATTCATGCAAGATTGTTAGCACACGTCAAACAAGATGAACTCAACTTATGCAAAACTTCAAAAATGTTAGTTTAATCCACTCAGCCCATTAAGAAATTAGTTCGTCATGATAGAGAATAAGAATGACATGGATGAATGGAAATAGCGAGCAAACTGATTTATACTAAAGAAAATGTGAGCCTTTTGATTTCACTATCTTAATGCAAATAAGAATGCCTAGAGAATAAAGCTATGTATTGAAAGAAAAGTGTTGAATCGCTAGTTGCAACATCTTGGTTTCAGAGGCTTTGAATGGTGGCTGTTTGAAGTAATTGCACAGGTGGATGAAGTAGAACTCTCACTTTCCAATAGGAGAATTTGAGCACTCACTCAGAATTCCTCAAAGAGAAGCTCAAGGTTAAAGATGGAAATAGAGTTGAAGGAGATTCGACGGAGCTTTCGTTATTTCGTCTCTCGATATTTTTGAAATTTAATTCTCGTAGGCTATTTATAGGGGTCGAAAAGGTAGTCCTCATGACTGCTTGACACCTTTGCATTTAATTTCATGCCCTACTGCGCAAACTTCTTCGCATCACAAGTTCTTGGCTTTATCATGACTTTGTCAAATCAAGCGTCCATTTGCAGTTTGACACATCGTCATTGCCCACACACTCATCGATTCCTTTTCTACTTGATTCATCTCAACGTCGAGTTCTTCGACACGTAGATCAACTTGTTGGCTTGATCTTACTTTGTTTAGTAGCGTCTTGGATTATCCTTAGTTGTTTTCGGCTTCTTCTCATTGAAATCTTGCGTCCAAAAGATACAAAAATCATAATTTCCAAGATAAATTTTTTTGTAAATAGCATGAACCCAAAGTTGGTCTTTTCACACTATTTTCTTCTCAAGTTAATGCGTTTTCTTCTAGATTTATTCTAATTCTTCCAAATAAAGTCTACAATAGCTTGTATTTCTACAAGTTATCAGACCCCCAAATTTAGAATAATGCTTGTCCTCAAGCATTTATTTAAAGTCTTATTGTATACCTCTGCAAAAGTTAGCACATTAGCTTGATCTCTCAACATGCTTCCTAGTTTTATTTCAACAAGTAATTCCCCTAAAAAATTCTATTCAGTCATCGCCTATAAAATATTTCTTAAATTTAGATGCGGCAAGCTTAGTACTCAAAATTCCCTTACTCATTTCTAGACATTCTTATTCCTCTTTTCAGTAATGTGCTTAGAGTTCATTTTTATAAAACTTCTCTTTATGAAATTTTTTTAACTAAAGTTCTTTAATATTGGACATGTGTTGATTCAAGCTACCCACCTTCATTTTGACATACCAATGTGTTGGAATTTATGCCCTAAAAAGCCCCGTAATTGATTAGTTTATTAATTTAATTATTAATTATGCAATATAAATTTATCCATTAACTGGAAAAATCCAAGGTTATTGCATGAAGTCTTGAACAATTTGTTGTATGTCAATTAGAGGAAGCAATAGGTTAGGTTAGCTTGCAAATCAAGATGGTGATGCACATTGTTCTAACCAACCTAGAATTAAATCGATAGGACATTCAATCTAGGTCTATCCAGTTGCATGTCCCGCCTAATTTTCCCTTGAACTTAATACGGTTAGGTTTAGTCAAATTTTGCATGCTTTTCATCAATTTGCTTAAATCTAACTTGTCGACTAGGGCAATTCAATTCTGGCGTTTCCAGTTGAATTGATTAGGTGCTAGCTTCAATGAATTTAGTAATGACGAACCAATGATAAGAACATCAAACAAAAGAAATCTCGCGTAACCCAAGATAGAGCTTCTTCCATTGAATTTTTACTCTGTTTTACTTTCCGCATTTTATTTTCATAAAATTTACTTTTTCTTGCAATCAACCTTTTTTCAAACCCCCCCTTTTGGTTACCTTGAATTGAAAACTTTTCAACTGTGAAATTTGAGGGCTGCCTATGTTCAACCCGGCTTGCCACTACTACTATGGGTAAGTTAGAAAAATTTATTTGGCGTGAAATTGGGCAACAAATTCCGTTCGCCAGCATACATTAAGCTGCCCACAGCTGAGGCATAGGGAATAGGTCTCATATCCTCAATTTTTTGAGGTGTCTTAGGACACTGTTCCTTAGACAAATGAACCCTGTGCTTAAAAAGGTAATATAACCCTTCTTAGACTTCTGCATCGAATATTAAGTCAACATTTTCTCGATATAAGTTGCTTGAGACAGGGCCAACATTCTGTTCTTGTGATACCTAATGATTTGGATCCCAAATACATATTGCGTCTCTCCCAAATCTTTCATTTGGAATTGGGCTGCCAGCCAATTTTTAACAATTACTAAGATATCCTATATCATTCCCAATGAGTAGGATGTTGTCCATATAAAGTATTAAGAAAGCTACTTTACTTTTGATGATTTTCTTGTATACACAAGGCTCATCAACATTTTGTTCAAAACTAAAAGATTTGATCGCAGTATCAAACCTAATATTCCAAGATCTGAATGCTTGTTTCAATCCATAAATGGATCGATTCAGCTTGCAAACTTTTTGCTCCTAACCTTGGGATATGAACCCCTGGGGCTGAGACATGAAGATACTCTCTTCAAGATTACCATTTAGAAAAGCAGTCTTGACATCCATTTGCCAAATTTCATAGTTATAATATGAGGCTATGGATGAGAGAATTCTTATAGACTTAAGCATAGCAAGAGGGAAAAAATTTCTTCATAGTCAACCTCTTCCCTTTGGGTGTAACCCCTTTGTTACAAGTCTAGCTTTTAAGATTTGTACCTTCCCAGCTACATCTCTCTTTCGTTTATAGATCCATTTACACCCTATGGGTTTAACCCCTTAAGGTGGATCTACAAGTTCCCATACTGAATTGAAGTACATAAACTTCATTTCAAGATCCATGGCTTTGATCTATTGGTCCTTGTCTACATCATTCATTGCCTGTTTTTAGGACAATAGATCCTTAACACCATCGTCTGGCACGACGACCTGAGTTTTAGCTAAACTCAAGTAACGGTTAGGTTATGATACAACCCTCCGACTAGGTCGAGGCATTCCCAACGATTAAGAAGGACAAGACTGACCAGAAGTACTGGCTCTTTCATTAACTCTTAATGAAGGACCAGTCTCATCAACAACTTTTGTTGACTCTTCAGTAACTTCATTTAATACCATTTTGCTTCGCGGTTTATGATCTCTTATGTGGTCTTCTTCCAAGAATGTAGCGTTTGTCGATACAATCACTTTGTTTTCTTGTGGGTCGAAGAAGAGACCACCTCTCGTTTCCTTAAGGTAACCAACAAACTAGCATAATCTTGAACGAGGTTCCAATTTCTTAGGATTTGTCACTAGCACATGTGCAGGACAACCCCAAATTCTGAAGTAGCGCAAACTAGGTTTACGTCCCCTCCAGAAACACTCTTTGAGGAAACATTGTCCAAGATATAAACTGTAGCCTCTACTGCATACCCCCAAAACGAGCCAGGCAATTAAGCATAGCTCATCATAGAACGAACCATGTCTAACAAGGTTCTATTTCTCTTTTCTGATACACCGTTCTACTGAGATGTACCAAGTGCTGAGAGTTGAGATTGGATTCCATGTTACATCAAATAGTCCTGGAATCTTAAATCCATGTACTCTCTACCTCGATAAGATCGAAGTGTTTTAATTGTTTTACCTCACAGGTTTTCAACTCTTGTCTTATACTCCTTGAACTTTTCAAGTGCTTCAGACATAAGTTCCATTAGGTATAAGTAACCATACCTCGAATAATCATCTATAAAAAAGTAGAGGAAGATTTTTAGAGTAATTATAGAGATTATTCTCTTAGAGAGTGTGTTCTATGAAAGCTCTCAAGGGCCCTATTTATACAACTCTATGAGTTACTCCTAATCCTATTAGGATAAACTCTCTGCAGAGATTTTAAATCAAATATTTAATAATATCCTATATTAATAAATATCTACTCAAATAATATGTCATATTAAATGGTTTAAAATATTTAAATCTTATTTAAATATTTTTTTCTACAGTATCTTTAATTTTGATTTCATCCAAATTAAATAATTAATTATTTGAATCCAATTCAAATTAATTAATTAATTCTCCCTCTATTTATTTATATGCATTTTGTCCAAATAAATAATTAATTATTTGAATCATATTCAAATAAATTAATTCTTCATATTATAAAGTTATAATTTGAATCACATTCAAATAAAATTTATGATAAATCATGCAATTAATTGTATCCAATACAATTAATATTTTCCCTCATAAATTTGAACATTTCAAATTTTTCTTTCAACATAGCTGATCCTTGTTGGTCCGTAGTGAGCTAGCAAGGGGACCTTATGGACCTACAAATCAGAAGCCCCAACGATATGAGATTAATCGGCTGAACTCATTAACCACATTAATCAATATTCGTTACCTATGGGTACACTCCACTAAAGACCCACAGATGCACTCTTCTCACTGCAGATGTATTTCTGTGTCCATAGATATAGATCAATAATAGCAAATTAGTCCTTCATAAGTGTTTGTAACACCAGTTGTGTCAAATTACCGTTTTAGCTCTAGGTTACTTCTAAATCCTTAATTACCAATGCTTCTCTAATGAACAACCTGTTTATGGTCCAACCATTAAATAGAAACCTCTATCGAGCCAGTGAGAGGGTAGATCCCTTTGTTCAAGTCCCGGAGCACCACTTAAGGGAACACTTATCTACTTACCCTAAAAATGGGAATGAGTGAATTTCATCTTATATAATTATGTCCCCAGCTCCCCACTCGGTGTTGTCCCCAAGATTGTAGGCATATATAGTCGATAAACGACCACTCTCACCCAAACAAATTAAAGGACAATCCCTCGTGAATAGGAGTTCATAATATACTCAGGATTAAGACTAAGTTGCCTTGGACATCCTATTGAAATAGAAATCTAACTAGTCAACGGAGTTATATTTAGTGATTAATATTTGTGTTCCAGTCTTATTCAAACTCATTGCATAGGATACCTCCACTTGCATGTCACCTACACGAATACGTTAGATCATTGTGTTTGTATCAAATATAAAGTAGGTCGTATCCATACTGTTACAAAGATATACTATAGACCCTTTAGACTATATCTTGAACATTGATCTCCATATGTCTCCACATATAGTTTAAGACTCATAAAACAACCTAGGATGTTAGCTTATTGGATTTAGGGTTATTAAGACAAAATAAACAAAAACAATCAATAACGCTTATTGAAGTAACACATTAGTAACTTTTTATTAATGATTTAATTATGGTTAAATTATTACATTTACAATCTACGAGTTTTAGAGCATAAAACCCAACAGGCGCCACTTTGGACGCAGGGTTGATCAGTCTAGACGCAGAGCAGCTCTCCAACTCTTTACACAACTTAGTTTAGATGCAGGGTTGGATTTTGGACGCTTGGTTCACCTTTTTAATGCAAGACAACATCCTTGGACATAGACTAGGCTTCCTTGGACGTAGGGTTCCTCTCCCAACTCTCCGACCTTCTTTCTCTCTTCTCTTTAATGAGTTTTCGAATGCTTGGTGGACTGAGAACTCCTTTTGTAAGCCCTACTTTCATTTGTAACTACTAAGCATAAGTACGTAGTATCGCTGTGAACTTATTTACTTGTTCTCCCTCTTGTAGATCGAAGGAAGAAGTGGAGGAAGCCAGAAGTAATTTTTGGTAAGTTGAATATTGAATTCATTAAGAGGAAATCGAGTTAGAATTTACTTCAAATATTAATTGGGACGTAAAGACGAATTTTCTTTTTGTTTTTCTTATTTTTTTTTTCTCCTAAATTAAAAAGAAAGGAAAAGAAAGTAAAGGAAAGGAAAAAGAAAAGAAAATAAAATTAATAAACAAATTTAAAAAAAAAAAAAAAAAAAAGAAGAAAGAAAAGAGATAGTGGGAGGAAGTCGGTTAAGTTTTACTTTTAGATTGGAAAGTTGCCGACTGGTTTTTCTTCCATTTCAAGCTCAAATCGGTTCTATTCTTCAACTGTGTGTTGAGAGAAGGTAGAAGAAGATATCAGGGACAGATTCGTGTAGAATTTTGGTCAGTTTCATGGTAAAATTGAAGCTGAAGCAGAATGGTTGCTTGTTGTCGCGCAGTCTAAACAAGGTTTGGTTTATGGTGAATATCGAGCGGAAGAGATAGATTTTGAAGCTAAAACTTTGAGGTTAGTAAGTTAACTCAATTCTTAACAACTCTTGTGAAAGATGGTTGAGCTGAATATAAAGAGAAACATTTTAAATTTTAGGTGGAAGCGACTAATATGGATTTCCTGAGTGATTTGAAGCAGGGCGAAGTAAATTGGAAATATTTGTCGAACGAAGAGAAGTTAAGCTCTGAAATGTTGAGGTAAGTTAGAAAACATATTTCTCTACAAGTTTTTAGAAGGGCAGAAATTCAAATTTGGGCTGGAAATGCGACTTTTAACAGTTAGAAGTTCGGGCATTAGCGAAAATAGCAGCAGAAGGAGGTGAGTCTCGCTGGAAATTGGATGACACTGGGAACGTGAAGGAGCGAGAGCGAGACAAGTCTTACTGGTCTCGTCGGTCAAATTTGTCTCACAAATCTCGCTGGTCTCGCTCGTCCACTGTCCCGCTGGTATAATTGGTTTTTGTTTTATTTCGCTGGTTTAGTCTCGCTAATATCTGGAATCTTGTTCAATAGTGAACCTTTTAATGAAATATAGCCTCAGTTGGGCATTTCTTCATGGAATATAGTCTTGGTGATGGTTTTCTTTATGTAGTAGGGTCTCGGTGGTGAATAATATGAATGTCTAGGGCTTGTTTCCTATGTAAAAAGGAATTTTAAGGAAATCTAACAAAGGGAAACGTATTATTTTAGGCCAAGAAGAGCTAGGGAAGGTGTATAACCCACCAAGGACCCGGGACAAGTAGTGAGTGACAATTTTATTTAAAATGAGTTTACTTTAAACAAAGTTTTTATGATATATGATTATGTTTGGAAACATGTTTATATGTTTATGCTTTTCACGGGTTTTAACGTGCTATGAGGATTATTTGCTTGAAAGAAAGTATGTGTTTCCACGTACGTGCATATTATGTGTTTTACATTAGAAATCATTTGAAGCATGCTAGTTGTTAAACGAGTTTTACGAAATTTATGCTATTTATTAACCTATGATTTTATGGAAAGAAATGGTGATTGTTAATGAGTTTGTGAAGATTTGAAATGTTATAAACTCATGAATTTTTATTATGTAATTTTCAAAGCATGTTACTTTTGAGTTATGTTTTAAAAGAAAGGCTCCCAATGATGAAGGACTGGGAGAAGGCATGTGGGTAGCCGGGATGTAGAAATGGTTCCCAATGCTGAAGGACTCGGAGAAGGCATGTGGGTAACCTGAGTATAGAGATAGCCCCCAATGCTGAAGGACTCGGAGAAGGCATGTGAGTAGCCTAAATCTCGTATATGGGACCCGGTATTGAAGGACTCGGAGAAGATATTCGGATAACCTAGGATATGATATCTATGTGCACATAGAGGTATGATAAATGTTATTGTGTTGAGATTACTCCACACAGCTTAGAGTATTCGACGTTGGGTGTGTCAAGATTACTCCGCCCCAACTAAGGATGTTTTTCGATGTTGAGTAGCGTTGAGCTCTGCTCCACCTCAACTAAGGAAAATGTTTTTGAAATATACTGAATTTTTGTGTTCCTTTTTTCGGAAATGAACATATATGCTATGGCAATGCTACATGAGCAAGTTTTGCTTGGATATGGGTTTGAATTGATGTTATTTATGTATGGTCATAAATTGATTACGGTTTAATTAGTTTTCGCGTTAAAGGAAGGGTTTTACTAAATTTGTCACTCACTAGGCAACCTAGCTCATGCTTTTCTTGTTTTTTTGTTTTCCAGGTAGCGAGCGAGTCTAGGGTGTTTAGCCTACACAACAACTCGTTTGGGCCTACCACTATCTGCGTCTATGAATTTTGAGCATTGTAAATAGTTGATCTTTAACCTGTGTTTTTCATATAGAGGATTAAGGGTGGAAGTTAGTGAACTTGTGTGAATTAAAGGTTGAATGTAAATCTGTATTATCATGATAGCTTAACCTTGGTTATAGTTGGATGTTCAATTATTGTGTACATCTGCTTGTTAAGTCTTGGTCAAAGTATAAGGCTGGCAGTGGATGCCGTAAGAGGGTCGGTGTCTGCTGTCCTCACACTTTCTCCTGGGTTAAAAGGGTACCTGGGAGGGGGTGTGACACCTTTGGATGACAAGCTTTGTCATCCAATCCTTGCCTCTAAAGTTGCCATCTAAGCTTCTACTTGTCCCCATGCATGCAAGCTCAACATGTAACCACACACTTGCTTCTTTGCATGGTGACTTTGTCATGCATCCCAACACCTCCTTCTTATGAAGTGTTAAATCCAAATTAAGCCACTTAGCACAAATAATTCTCAACCATGCGTCTAACCTAGCCCTAGAATATAGATCATGCATCTACTTCCCTTACTCCACGCGTCCTCAATGTTAGTTTTAGGGTATGGTCTCTTTTGCTCTCTTTTCTTCTTCCAACCTTCCTGTACTTAGCCAAATTTCCTTTCCAAGACCCTTCTATGCGTCCAACACACCATGAATGCGTCCAACCTTCTTCCAAGAGTCCAACACTTAGTCAAAATCTTCTCTTTTATAAGGTATGCATCCAACAAGCTTCATGGTTCCCATATTTAGTCAAATTTCTACTTACAAGCTTTGTTATGCGTGTGGATTTCCTCCTTCTTCCTTAGGTATGCGTCTACCTAGCTCAGGTCCCCTGGTTCATGCATCTAAGTCTCCCCACATACCCTCATGGACTCCTTGTTGCTTCATCTATGCGTCCATGGTATGCTTCCAAGCCTATGCTTCCAACTTTTCTCACCTATGCATCCCTCACTTAGTCATTTTCTCCCAATTCTTTCAAGTATGCGTCTAACCCTTCCTTTTCTTCCTTAGGGTTGCTTCCCAACTCTCCAAATCATCCAACACTTAACCAATTCTTCCTCAGAGTATGGCCTATGCGTTCAACCCTTGGTATTGTGAGGTTTCTTCTCCATGTGTTCACCTTCCTTTTCCAAGACCTAGGTTTCCTTCCAACTCTTCAGCACTTAACCAAAATTCTTCCAAAATTCATCCACCATGCGTTGAACTTACCTACCTAAGCATCCAACATGGTAGCCTATCCCAAAAGATGTGCTTAACTCTCAACTATCTCCCAACTATGCTTCCAACCTTTCCTTCTTTAACACTTAGTGAAATTTCCTTCCCTTTTCTAGGGCTATGCATTCAAGCTTTGAGTTCTCCAAGCATAGTTGTGACAGTTAAAAAATTTCCTTAGCTCATTCACCACCTTGTGGTCCAAGACTCGAAAATCGTCTATCGTGGTTTTCTCCCAAACTCACCTATGGCTCATGCTCATCATAAAACTCAAGTTGGCATAAACACTTTTCCTCCCCAAATTATTCTCAATCCATAGTACCCTTTTACAAAGCCAAAATTTGGCCAACTCTACAAGCCCAGATTTTCTGCCTCAAAATTTTTCGAACTCCACAAGCTTGTGTTTCAAGTTTTCTTTATTTTCCCTAATTTCCTTTCATTAAGCCACTCAAGTTACTAGGTTAAAGTTTAGGGTTTCACACCATGTCATTTGAGAATATCGTGTCAGAACCAAGCCATATGTAGCAACCTCTAGTCCACCTGAGAAGGCGCAATGTCGAGACACCCGTGCCACTCGACACTATCCTTGAGTTACTCCTCCTCATAGGAAGATGCCTGAGATGCTCGTCCTGCAATACTCTCCCACGCCATGACACACTTGTGTGCCATGTGGTAGCTCACTTAGACTTTAAGGCCCAGGGGTGGAGGAGAGCCAACACCATGCCTTCCCCATATAGTACATTCTAAACATTTCTTTCTTTGACAGGCTTGCACGTGTGAAGTAAGGAAACGTCACTTGTGTGCCATGTGGTAGCTCACTTAAACTTTAAGGCCCAGGGGTGGTGGAGAGCCAACACCATGCCTTCCCCCTATAGTATATTCTAAACATTTCTTTCTTTGACAGGCTTGCACGTGTGAAGTAAGGAAACGTCACTCGTTGTCATGGAGAGTCGTTTCAACTCCAATTCTTACAAAATCTGTCAGGCTTGCATCTCTCACTTCAATATCCTTAACTTCAGAGTCGTTTGTCCAAACTCACAACGGAGCCCCGACTTTCAGGGCAATGACCCAGGACCCGACTTGGTCCCCCAAAAGCATGTCGTTGTCCTTTTAATGCCACTATACTTCTAACTCGCTCCTGTCATAACTTAACACTCCTATGTACCTCTTCCTTGGTGTGTTAACCGATGTATCGTCCTCCTCGATCACATCATGGCCCTTACTCATGGCCCTTTCTCTGACCAGTGTCAACGTGCTAGCTTTTGCATGCGTCGTGGTGCTTGCTTATCTTGTGTCAACATGCTCGCTTGTGCCTGTCGAGGTGCCTTCTTGCACCAGCTTCACTTCGTGGAATGTCTCAACCTACATTCTCATGGTAGGGTTGAGACACCCAACATGCCCAATGTGTGTGCAACAGATCTATAGTTCAAAAACTTGTTGCGTTTGACATACTAAAGTGCTAAAACTTGTTGTTGCATTTATCTATTATTAAGCTTACTATGCGTTCAATATACTATACGTTCAACATGCTTAATATTATATGTTTCTAATCTGTCAAGTTTTCCTATCCTTTACCCAAGTATAAGAAAAGAAAGAGGTTTCCTCGGTGAGTCTGAGGTCGAACACAGGGACTATGCTGATTCTATAATTAATTGGATTATTTGAGTTGGAGTGGTAACAAATATGAGGGATGCATTTAACTAAAGAAAGCGATAACATGAACACTAGATTAAAAGGTAGTGGATGGTAAGGCATGCGACACAGCAAAGTCAGCTAAGTGGATTAAATGAATGGGTAAAAACAGGGTTCGGGTTGGTTAACATCTAAAATCAGAAATGCATAGTGATAGTCTATTCATACTTATGAATCTTCTCCCGGTTGTCAGCCGCTATGTGCTATATGTCTATAATCCATAGGAGAATGTTAAGTACCAAGGTTATTCCTATAGACAGGTAACACTTCTTAGCCTTGTCAATTGAATTCCACAATCACTTACCCTCTCGAGCAGTCTGATTATTACTACTTATATCGATTAGCTAAATGGACATAAGCATCGAATTAAGATTACAATTGATAAGATGCAATAGTTACACTATGGTTCTTATTTAGATGCTAATGCAACCCGTGACCCTTGAAAGATTTGCTACTCATGGATTCAAAGTAATAAGCGGAAAATGTAGAGAAATGGATAGACATGGAAGAATTGTAGATTAATGAACGAAATACAATCTTAGACAGTTCAATGTCTTGATACAAATCTAAAATCAAGCTAGAAAAAGATAGAAAGCAGGAAGGCATTTCAATGTCTTGAGTCGCAGAATGGAAGCGTGACGTTTTGCTGTGAAGTGGTCAGACGGAGGGAAGACTCCTCTCTCGAACTATTCGTCTCCAGTTGTCTTCTGGAGAGAACTCTGCTATCATTTAGGAATTCTTCCCAGAATCAACAACCCTTTTTCAGCTTGCAGGTCTGCCCTTTTATAGAGGCTGCGTTCGTAATCAGTGGCAAATTTGCGTGATTGGACGCGCAATTGATGTCGTGCGTCTATCTCGCCTAATTGATTAATTCTTGGTTCAATTTAGATCCACCACTTTAGCCACAGATCATGCATGTCAATCTTTCGACAATCTCTCAAGATTCTGATCTGATTTTCCGCTGCCTTGCGTTTCTGGTCGTTATGCTTCTATGGAGAATTAGGTTCATGCGTTCACTTATGTCGACGCATCCATATATTCTAACGCATCATCCTACGTTGAGCGGATGTCAACGCGTCACAGGTTGCCAACGCATAGTCCTACGTTAAGAAGTTGCCAACGCATCTACAGGTTGCTCGCGTTCTTGCGTTAAAACATGCATTTTAGATTAAAAAAGTTATAAAATAATTATCTTCATCAATTTACAAGAGTAGAACGCATAGGAAGATTTATCAATAGAATTTAACTAATACTACCGCATAATTCTCTATTTAGTCTTTATTTTTCTAAGAGAAAGGCTGTAATAACTTGTATGTCTACAAGTTATCAAATGTCTCAACCTACATTCTCATGGTAGGGTTGAGACACCCAACATGCCCAATGTGTGTGTCTTGCCGCCCACCCTTGTGCCAGCTGTTGTGGGTTTTATGTCCTAAAACTTGTTGTTTGTAATTTTTTGTATCTTATTCTCAATAAAACTATTATCGAAATTTTTTCAGTAAAGTTGTTATTGAATATATGAATTATAGCAATTAAATCCAATAAACTAAGAATCTTTGGCTATAAGTTGTATATTTAGACTTTATGTGTAGAAATAAAAATTGGATCAAGTTTAAGTAAATAGCCAAAACAGTCTATAGTACAAGGATAAGGTTGGGTACCCTATCTTGAGGACATTATGGATGTGGCTCACTTTGTATTTGATACAAATGATGTGATCCTATATCATACATGTAAAGGCATATGAGTGAGGGCATCCTATGCAATGAGTTTGCATAAGACTAGACCATGAAATAATCACTTTTACTTTATAACACCATTTACTATTAAAACTGATTATTTCATCGGATTTGAATTTTTCAAGAAAAGTGGAAAAATAATTAATTTTATATTAAATACTAATTTAATATAATTAATTATTATTTAAATTAATTTTATTTAAAATTAATTTTTGAAATTAATTTTGAATTAAATATCGATTTATTAAATTGGTTTTTAAATTGATTTTTAAATTCCAAATTGGAATTGGAAAAATCCACTGTGCATGTCAAAAGTGGTGGTGTTCTTCATGCAAAGCACCCTATCCATTCCTTTCTTCCACCTCCAAGTTAAGCACCTTAATCAGCCAATTTGTTGGTATGAGTTTAATCTGCATGCTCGCCTCTTTATATAGATGAGAGGAATTGAAGATTAAGGTTAAGCAATTTGGCTAATTTGTATAGAATTTCTCTCAAACTCAAAACTAAAAAAACCAGTGTGTTCTTAAGCTTTTTGCTCCAAATTGATCTCATTTTTGGATCCACATTCCGTTCTAAGGCCTGAGGATAACAAGGAAGACACTAAAGGTTGTCCACCAAGTGTTCGTGATCTAAAATTTGAAGAATCCAATTTCAATTTTGAGCTTCAGCAAGTAAGTTCATCTTCTCTATTTTTGGGTTTCTAAACCAACATGTTTAATCTTCAAAATTGATGTAATTAGAGTGCTTTAGATCCTAATTACTTAAGTTGCCATGTTGCTAACTCCTTCACCAGCGTGCGTCCACACCCCACATGCTGCTCATTTGAAGGCCCACGACCATTCTAGGTGAAATTGAGTTATTTTTTTGTTCAAATCATATTTTCTTGATTTTTTTGGCTATTAAATGAGTATTTTTGGACCATGAACATATTTTAGATTATTTTTAGGAATTTAGGGAAAATGTGTTAAAAACCCTAAGTTATGAAGCTTTGGGAATTAAATGAAGTTCTAAGGAAGCATGCTAGGTACTAGGATGTGCTAGGCTTAAATGGTTGGTTCAAGGAAGGTTATTGAAAAGCGGTGGTCTAATTTTCAAGTCAATTAACGATAGTAGGCGTTTATAGGCTAAAGGATCAAAAAGGAATCAGTGAGTGACAAATTTTGCTTAAAATGTTTCTTAAATAGTTTAAAGGATGTTTTTCTATGCTGAATGAAGTCATTTATGTTTATGAGATTTGCTATCAAAATGTGATTTTAGTTGCAAGCCTTACAAAGTAATCTTTTTATGAGTTTTATGAGCTTGTTTGTGAACTTAAAGATATGGAAAGGTGTTTAAAGCATGGGAGTACAAGTTTAAGAGTTTTCAAGCATAAAATGTCTAAGTATGCAAGTTTGCTTTGTAAAGTATGTTTATAAGCATATATATGTTCAAAGTATTTGCAAACATGGGTGGTTTAGAGTGTGTTCAAGTATTAAATTAAGCATGTTATGTATGTTTGCATTGTAAAAACCCCACCTGCTTGTACCCGTGTTAAATGTTATTTGACCTGTTGATGAAGGATAAGGAGAAGGCATTTGGGCAACCCAAGTATTCGATTATGAAGGACAAGGAGAAGGCATCTGGAAAGGTCTTTGGGACCCACCTTGTGATAAGCACTAGAAAAGTGCTTTCTATTCTCTCAAATTAAGGGAGTTTATATTAGATTTCACTTGTTTGCTAGTGATTTTCAGGTTAAAACGAGGAAAATTAGAAGAAACAACTAAAAGATCAAAACCGAGCAAGAATACGGCAAAAAAGAGCTGAAAAACCCAAAAAGGGCGAATTTTGGAATAGCGCCGCGGCGCCAAAATTCGACGCAACCTTGTTGAACGCATGACAGCGTCGCGACGTTTGGACGGCGCTAATGCCTGAGAACAATATTTTTGAAACGCATCACAGCGTCGCGGCGTTTGGACGGCGCTGCCGATGCGCTAAAACCAGAGAGCAACAATTTTGGATGCAGCCCTAGCGCCGCGGCGCCAGCTTTCCTTAAATGAAAAATTGTTATTTTTGGTAAATTTTTGGGCGGCCAAACTCTATAAATTTAGGGGTTTCCAGCAGCACAAAGGATCAAAAAGAAAATCAAATCAAATCAAGGAAGTTACAGACCTAAAGAGGCACAAAAAGGAGAGAATTGAGTGAGAGTTCAAAGAGTGAGTTAGTTGCAAGGAAGAGGAAAAGAGTTCGAGATAGTCGTGGTGCCATTCGAATTCCGACGTGAGAGCCAAGGAGATCGTGACGGTGCTACCTCAATCAAGAGCTTCTTTTCAGTAGAGTTTTCTTTTCTTTACACTCTTTCTTTGTTTATTTTGCTTAAACATGTTGCTTCAAGTTATGAGTGGCTGAACTCTTTAGTTTTAGGGTTTTGATGATTTGTTTATGAATTTATGTTGATTTTGTAGACTTTCATGGTTTTGTTGGAATGATTATGCTTTTCATTGTTATTGTGTTTAATTCTTGTGGATTGGCCATCCTCACATGTTAGGTTAGATGTATGATTGAGAGATTGTATGTTTAACTTGATCTATAACAATGAATTGTTGTTAATCTATCACGAGAGTAGTTAGGTTGACAATAAAAGTTGCTAAAGACTATTTTTAATGCCATGTAATTTTGTATTGGTTTTAAGAGATTAATAATCATCGAGTTGCATGAGAAAGGGTTGTTTTTGAGAGAAAATAACTTGGAATTAAGTTTCTAGACTTAGGCATATGAATGACAATAAAATCCATGAAATCTATAATATTGCATGATGAAATAAACAAGGATTCATTACCCTAGAACTCTCTTTGACTCTTGTGTTTCTCACTTTAATACTTTCCTTATTTGATTTGTATTTTCCATAACTCATAATATTTCAATCCTCAAATAAAATTGGTTCAACTCTAGAATAGCTAAGTAACTTAAACCTTCACAATTGGATCTCAAGTAGAACGATATTCGGACTTAACCGTCTTATATTATAACTTGACCCGTACACTTGCGGTTAACATTAAAAGTGCGCATCAATTTGGCACACCTAAGGTTTTGGGCCATGTGCAAGGGTGTTAGGCCCTTTAGGGGTAGTTCTAGTGAACGTATGAAAGTATTGATGCTGATTGTATTGAGTTTGCTCTACATCAGCTAAGGTTATTGACATTGGGTGTGTTGAGCTTACTCCACTGTAACTAAGGTTTGGATACGTTTATGCGGTGGTTAACTGATTTACTTTGGTTCATGTATATTTTATGAATATGGATGCCAAGAACTCTAGTTTGCTAACATGTTAATGTCGTTGATTTTTGCAAGTTTTGCGGTTGCTTTGCTACTAAGTTTTCTAAGCATGTTTACCAAATAATATTTTGAACCTTTATTCAATATTTTTTTAAAGCATGTTAAGATATTTTAAACTCGTCACTCACTTGGCTATTTTACCTCACCTTTCCATATGCTTTCTTTTTCCCCCAGATAGCCGAGGAGTTCTAGGGACCTAGCCGTCACGAGCAAGTCTGCCACCATCGTCAGAGTTTCATTTTCTTTTCTTTGTACATAGTATGTTAGTAGGTTTTGGTTGGCATGTACATGTGTAGCTGGGTTATGGGATGTGTAATGAAGTTATGTGGTCGTGTTACCTTTGACAGAGTTGTAGTCTTTGTACAGGTGCTTGTATATATATATCTCCTCGATGTCGATCTATCTATACTTACTCTGCTTAAAGTTCTACATGTTCAATAGGTATTGGCGGACTGTGAACCTCTGAGTCCAGTTAGGATTGGAATATTTGAATTTGTGTGTGTATGTATGTTTTATTAGGGGACGTAGGCAACATTTAGAATTCTCTTAGGATGGAAATACTTAGGCAGTATCAAATGTTATTATCTTGTCTATTAGGTATGTCAGAGCTAGTAGGGTGACATGTGTCACAAGAGGGGTGATGCTTATAACCCTACTTTCATTTCTAAGTACTTAACTTAAGTGATGTGATAGTGTTGCGGACTTTGGAAAAGTTTCCTTGTTTTGGTTGGAAGAAGCATGGAAAAGAGTAGCTTAAAGGAAGGCATTGTATGAACTTGGCTATGGAGAAGAGGTTGAAGCAAATAGCAAAGTGTGAAGCTTGAGGAGAAGAGTAGCTGAGGGTCACTTTGTTGTGAAGTAGGCAGGTTGTGATCTCTTGTGTATGGCCGACATTGAAGAGAGGAGGAGAAACATGAAGAAAAATTGGTTAAGTGTTAGCATTGGGCGTGGAGAACCAATGGGTAGCCGAGCCTTTAAGAGCATGTGATGCGGGCATGAGATGTTGGCTGAGTAGGATGAAGATGCGTCTTGGGGCATGATGCGTCTTTGAGCTACTGATGGGAAGGAGATGTGGCGTCTAAATGCGACGTCCATCAGCTAAGAGGGGCTGGGTGCAAGGGGTAGCCAAGTGAAGGGGAAGAAGAACCTCTAAAGTTTCTTAACCATGCGTAGAGGAAGTATGTTTGAAGTGATACGTCTATCATTTCTTCTTACTTGGATAAGTTTGATAATTAAATATTAATTAATTTTGATTAGGTATCAAAATGAGGTTAATTGTGGCATTGGTAAGCAGGAGGTGTCAAGCTGAGAGTTTGCATGAGTTTTCTGGGAGGATAACTAGAAAGTTGAATGAAGAAGCTAGGTTTGTGCAAACAACTCGTGCTATTTCTAATTTTCTTCCACCAAATTGCTCCCAATTGAGTCTAGTTACAGAGAGAGGGCTGCCGGAAGAGAATTCTTTGAGGAAAGATTCAAAATTCACTGGAGATTCAAGGTGGTTCATGTTGTCGAGTAATCTAGAGCAGGGTGAAAGGAATTGTTAATATCTGATGGAAGGAAAGAATTTGAAGCCGAAATTTTGAGGTAAGTTAGTTAAGGCATTTATCTACAAGTTTTTAAGAGGAAGCAAAGTTTAATTTTGGCTGGAAATATTAATTTTAGCAACTGGAAGTGAAGACAGTGTCTTTGAGGTTGTCAGGTGAAATTGGGCCAAGGTTAAAGACGACGTGTGGGTAGACAAGCCAAGGTAGTGGCCGAAGGTAAGAAATCCTTAAAAGGTTATTTTGAGTATTTTTGGACGCCTATTGGGCGAGCTGACATGCCATAGACATTGCGGGCGTGCAGGCAGCTGGGCAAGGCAAGCTAGTGTGCAGAGGGGGTGCGTGATGCAGGTAGCAGATTAGCTAGGCATAACATGCGGGCATCGGGTAGATAGAAGATCGACGCGCAGTCGTCCTGCGTAGCCCAAGATGCGCGGCGCACCCTACTTTTTAGAGGTTATCTTGCCTCTGTTTGTGCGGGAGCTACCACCCATGAGTGTCAGGGTGTGCGAGGCAGTGTAGCTATGCCTGATCTACCACACATAGGGGACTAGACAGTCAGTGTAGGTGTTGTGTTGGGTTGTTGGACACGCCTAAAGGCAGTTTTCCATATTTGGTCTTTTTAGCAAGTTTTTGATTGTTGGTAAGTTATTTTAAGTTAAAATTCAATAATTAAGACCCAATTGACTTAAGTTATAAATTGAAGGGATTTTAAGGAAGCTTAACAAAGGAAGTTAATTTATTTCAGGCCGAGAAGAGCTAAGGAAGGTGTATAATCCACTAAGAGCCCGAGACAAGTAGTGAGTGACAGATACCTATTTAAAATGAATTATTTTCTCAACATTTCTAGTATGCTTAAAGTTGTTCTTAAAGCATGATTTTCAGTTGTTTTCCTTCCAATATCATTGAACTAGTATGAGTTTTCTAGCATGGTTTTGAATATGCTTATAGATGATCTTGAATGATGAAGCATGGTGTTTTATTATGTTGAGTTTTATGAAAAAGCATGTTTATTTGATAAATAGTTTGAGAAACTCTGAAAATTCATAAACTCTTGCTTATTATTGATTTATTATCAAAAGCATGCTTTATTTTTAAAAGGTTAAGAGATGGTTTCCAATGTTGAAGGACATGGAGAAGGCATATAGGCAGCCTAAGTAATATTACAGGACCCCAGTACTTAAGGACATGAGAAGGTACATGGGCAGCCCGGGATTATGATTCCTATGTGCACATAGAGGGAGATTCAATGCTGTTGTGTTGAGATTACTCCACACAGCTAAGGTTATTCAACGTTGGGTGTGTTGAGATTACTCCACCCCAACTAAGGGTGTTTTCGACATTGAGTAGTGTTAAGCTCCGCTCCACCTCAACTAAGGTTATCTTAAAAGCTTGAGCAAATGTTTATGAGTTTTCCATGATAAGTTACTTGTTGTTTTGCTACTTGTTTATCAATCACATTTTCTGATGAATGCTTTAAGCTAATTACAGTTTGCTAAGCTTGTCAATCACTAGGCAACCTAGCTCATAGTTTTCTTTAGTTTTTTGTTTTCCAGGAAGCGAGCAAAACCGGGGTGCTTAGCCTACACCAACCTCGTCTGATCCAGCTACATAGTTTGTAGATATTGTAAATATCTGTATTTAAGACTTAACATTGTATATAAAGGATTTTGGAGAGTGTGAACTTGTAGCCATATGGATGTTATCCAAAAGTTTCCTTGTTTGTTGAATTAAAGTATATAAGTATGGTTGGCATGTCTATGAGACTTAAGCATGTTGTTTGTATGAGTATTATAAATTATTTATTAGGAGTATTGGTTGTGAGCTAAAGAGGAATACAAGTTGACAGTAGATGTCGTAAAAGGGTCAATGTCTGCTGTCCTCGCATTCTTTCCTAGGTTAAGAGGGTAACTTGGAAGGGGGTGTGACAAGTTGGTATCAGGGCATAAGATTTTGGGAAGTGAGGTCATGCATTGAAGCTAGAAGCATGTTGAGTCTATAATATATTAATGTTATGATGTATTTATTATAGGAAACATGCCCCGACTAAACAGACGAGGTAGGCAAGTAGACGTCGGAAATTCGCAAGCTACTGGTGACTCCAGAAAAGCTTCCGAGGGGGACTCTAGCAACCCTCAGGTAGATGTAAATATGGAAGATCGGATCTTTAATAGGATAGCTCAGAGATTAGATACCAGTGTTGAGGTAGCATAGGGAGATCCTGAGAGGAAGTATGGGATCCAAAGGTTTAAAGCTTTAAGTGCTCAAGTGTTTGATGGTACCACTAATCCTGTTGATGCTGATGTGTGGTTGAACCAAATAGAAAAGTGCTTCAAAGTTATGCACTATCCTGAAGATAGGAAGTTAGAGTTAGTTACTTTCATGCTCCAGAAAGGAGCTGAGGATTGGTAGAGGCTAATAGATAACAGAAGAGGTGATGCAAATGCATTGACATGGACAGACTTTAGGAACCTTTTCAGGATAAGTATCTTAAATCTTCCTTTAGCTTAATTGATTGCACCTTTAATACATGAGTAGGATCGAGGATATACTTTCTCAACACTAAAACATGAAACACATTGTGAATCTTGGACATCTTATTGGCAAAGCCAATCTGTAAGCTACTGGTCCAACTCTTTCCAAGATTTCATAAGGTCCGATATACCTCAGACTCAACTTCCCTTTCCTACCAAATCTCAAAACTCCCTTCCATGGTGACAACTTCAGGAATACCCTATCAGCAACTTCGAACTCAAGATCTCTTCTCCTGTTATCAGCATAACTTTTCTGTCGATCTTGAGTTGCCTTAAGATTCGCCTTAATCATCTCTACCTTCTCCGTAGTAATCTGGACAATCTCTGGTCCAACTAGCTTCCTTTCTCCAACCTCTCCCTAGCACACTGGAGTTCTGCACGGTCTACCATACAGTGCTTCATACGGAGCCATACCTATGCTCGACTGGTAGTTGTTACTATAAGCAAACTCCATCAACGATAAATGTACATCCTAGCTGACCTTAAACTACAAAGCACATGCTCAAAGCATATCCTCTAAGGTCTGAATCGTACTCTCTGACTGTCCATCAGTCTAAGGATGAAAAGTTGTACTGAACTACAACTTAGTTCCCAAAGCCTGCTGCAAACTTACCCAAAACTTAGAAGTAAACCTAGAATCTCTGTCTGATACAATAGACACCAGGGCTTCGTATTGACTTACAATCTTATCTACATACATCTGTTCCAGCTTACAATCTTATCTACATACATGTTGTCTTCGTCAGTCTATCAACAATCACCTAAACTTCATCAGCTCCAACGGAAGTCCTCGGCAAACCAAAAAGAAATCCATCGTCACATGCTCCCACTTTCACTCAGGAATAGGGAGTGGATTCAACAATCCTGTTGGCTTTTGACGTCCAGGCTTCACTTGCTGACAAACTAAATACTTCGCCACATACTCAGCTATCCTCTTCTTCATACCTGGCCACCAATAAAAATCTTGTAACGTCCTATACATCTTGGTACTGCCAGGATGCATAGAATCAGCTGAGCTATGTGCCTCTTCAAGAATCGTCTGCTTAACTTCAATATTCTTTGGCACATAAATCCTACCATGTTTCAACAGTGCACCATCAGATCTTAAATTGAAATATGTTCTTTGCTGAGCCTTCACTTCCTCCAGTATCCTTCTAATCATAGGATCTTCTAACTGTTTCTTTATCACCTTGTCAACTAGCTTAGGTTTTAACTGGAAATGTGCTAACAACGCTCCATCATTAGTTACTCCGAAATTAGTAGCATTGCTTCTGAATTCCTTGAGCAAAGCAACCTTTACCACATTCAAAGAACTCGTACCACCCTTGGATTTTCTACTCAAAGCATCAACTACAACATTTTCCTTACCTAGGTGATACTCAATAGTATAGTCATAGTCTTTGATCAACTCTAATCACCTTCTTTGCCTCATGTTAAGCTCCTTCTGATCAAAGATATACTTCAAACTCTTGTGATCTGTATAGATATAGCATTTCCCTCCAAACATATAATGTTGCCGTATCTTCAATGCCAACACAGCCACAGCTAACTCCAGATCGTGAGTAGGATAGTTACTCTTGTGGGTCTCGACTGCCTAGAAGCGTAGGCTATCATCTTCCCTGTCACACCCCCTCCCAAATTACCCTATTTAACCTGGAAGAGGATGTGAGGATAGTAAACTTCACCCCTCTTGTGAAGCTCGTACCTGATTAACCTGCTGAAAACATAATTTAACATAATCACCCATAGTGTATAACCCTAAATCATAAAACATTTAAAATCACCAGACTGATAATAATAGCAACATAATAGTACATATTTACTCCAACAGACACTCCAGCACGATTATAACCAAATTGAGACCATATACAGAGTGTCTACTCTCACTTCCCAACCACTAACGAGCTAGATTTACATGCCACATATACACAGTTATTTACACGTACAACAACAGTGATGGAAAGTATTCTTTGATAGCTTGGAATTCTAGCAGGATGAGGCTTGTGTAGGCTAAGCACCAGGAACCCTTTCGGTACCTGGAAGGAATAGAAAACATAGAAAACGTGAGCTGAATGCCCAGTGAGTGACAAAGCATTGGAAACACAACTTTAGGGATAAAACATGCTTAGCATTAGAGGAAAACATAGTTAAATCATAAAAATCATGTTTAAGCAACGTAGAAAACATAAGCAAAGCCATTCGATTAAATACAATTTATAAACTCATTAAACATCTTTTAGCATTCAAAAGTATCCTTAGTTGAGGCGGAGCAAGCTCAACACACTCAACGTTGAAAACAAACCTTAGTTGGGGTGGAGTAATCTCAACACACCCAACATCGAAAAGCCTTAAATGATGTGGGGTAATCTCAACACAACAGTGTCATACCTCACTATGTGCACATAGGAGCTATCTGGGTTGCCCAAGTACCTTCTCCATGTCCTTCAGTACCGGGTCCCTTGGATACTCAAATGCCTTCTCAACGTCCTTTAGAATTGAGTTCCTTCATGTCACAAGGTTGCCCATATGCCTTCTCAACATCCTTCAGCATTAGGTCCCTTAGAAAAACATTTTAGAAAATAGGTGGGCTTGTACAAATAGTTCATTATAAATCATTTCATGGAAAATCAAATCATTTCTCAATAGTAAGCATCAATTTAACATGCTTCATAAAACTCGGGGAAATAGATAGAATATGTCTTTCATGTCTTAAAATCAAGTAAAAACAGTAATCATGCTCAACATTTAGCAAATTGTCTTAAATTCACATTTCATAAGAAATCATGGCTAAACTTTATAAATAGAATCCTTTTAAGAAAACAAGTGTCACTCACAATCTGGGCTTGTCGCTCGAGGCTTAGAGACTTTTCCGACCTCAACTTAACCTAAAATATCATTTACAAGTCATTAGATCATCTCCTTGAAGTCCTCACAAACATTATTTAACTAAATTCCATCCACATTGTCCGTATCAAGCTTATTTTCCACCCTTTTTTTTTTTTTTATCATTTTCACTCATTTAGGAACGATTTTGCAAAAATATCCAAAAATCAGCTTAAAATTTATATTTACCCATTTTAAGGCCAAATATTCAAGAAAATATCAATTAGAGTAAAAAAAATGTCCAAAATTACCCAAAATGATCGTGGGCACCCTTAGTAGGCCAGGTGGGCGAGGGGTGTTGGCAGAGGCGTGGTGGCAGGGGCGTGGGGCGTTGGGCGCTAGGCATGGGGCGCTGGTGATGCGCACTTTGAGTGTTAACCGCAAGTGTACGGGTCAAGTTATAATATAAGACGGTTAAGGAATATCGTTCCACTAGAGATCCAATTGTGAAGGTTTAAGTTACTTAGCTATTCTAGAGTTGAATCAATTTTATTTGAGGATTGAAATTGAATATTATGAGTTATGGAAAATACAAATCAAATAAGGAAAGTATTAAAGTGAGAAACACAAGAGTCAAAAGAGAGTTCTAGGGTAATGAATCCTTGTTTATTTCACCATGCAATATTATAGATTTCATGGATTTTATTGTAATTCATATGCCTAAATCTAGAAACTTAATTCCAAGTTATTTTCTCTAAAAAACAACCCTTTCTCATGCAACTCGATTGATTATTAATCTCTTAAAACCAATACAAAATTACATGGCATTAAAAATAGTCTTTAGCAACTTTTATTGTCAACCTAACTACTCTCATGATAGATTAACAACAATTCATTGTTATAGATCAAGTTAAACATACAATCTCTGAATCATACATCTAACCTAACATGTGAGGATGACCAAACCACAAGAATTAAACACAATAACAATGAAAAGCATAATCATTCCAACAAAACCATGAAAGTCTACAAGATCAACATAAATTCATAAACAAATCATCAAAACCCTAAAACTAAAGAGTTTAGCCACTCATAGCTTGAAGCAACATGTTTAAGCAAAATAAACAAAGAAAGAGTGTAAAGAAAGGGAAACTCTACTGAAAAGAGGCTCTTGATCGAGGTAGCACCGTCACGATCTCTTTGGCTCTCATGTCGGAATTCGAAGGGCACCACGACTATCTCGAACTCTTTTCCTCTTCCTTGCAACTAACTCACTCTTTGAACTCTCACTTGTCCCTCTTTAGGTCTGTAATTTCCTTGCTTTGCTTTCATTTTCTTTGATGATTTGGGCTGCTGGAAACCCCTAAATTTATAGAGTTTGGCCGCCCAAAAATTTACCAAAAATAACAATTTTTCATTTAAGGAAAGCTGGCGCCGCGGTGCTAGGGCTGCATCAGAAAAGTTTGCTCTCGGGTTTTAACGCCGCGGCAACGCCTTCCAAGCGCTGCGACGCTGTGATGCGTTTCAGAAATATTGTTCTCGGGCATTAACGTCGCGACCCTGTCATGCGTTCAACAAGGTTGCGTCGAGGCAATGCCATCTCGGCGCTGCGGTGCAACTATGCATCCATAACGTTGCGTTTATGTTTCAGTGCCGCGGTGCTATCCCAAAATTTTCCCTTTTGAGTTTTTCAGCTCTTTTTCGCCGTATTCTTGCTCGGTTTTGATCTTTTAGTCATTTCTTCTAATTTTCCTCGTTTTAACCTGAAAATATCTAGCAAACAAGTGAAATCTAATATAAACTCCCTTAATTTGAGAGAATAAAAAGCACTTTTCAAGTGCTTATCAACTGGCGTGTGGGGCGCTGGCATCAAGTGTGGGTAGGCTGGGTGCGCAGGCGTGAGTAGCCACTCTGGGCAGCCTCCAGCTGACTTCGACTAACAGTCTCCTATTTTCAACTCGATTTTCAGAGCTCCAAAACACCTTTTCCTTTTAAATAAAATTCAAATAAAAATTATGAGGCTTAAGGGTAACCTATTAACTGACTAACCAAGAAAATTGAGCTTCAAAAACTTTCTCCAGCATCTTTGAAAAATTTCTCAAAGTTAACTCGTCTGGTTTGCTAAGTTTTGTGACAACTTTCGGTATTATAAAGTTTTCTCAAGCTTCCCGACCTTAAATTGTTCTTGCATCCCTAGGTTGGATTCCTAATTCATAGAGCTCTCTTTGGTCTAAAAATGACGAAAATGGTACGAGTGAATCGAGAGAGCCGACATTGTAATTGAGCTACTTGCTTATGATTCAAGCTGCTGCCCAGTCCAGCCAATAACCTTTGGCCACAAGACTCCTTGCTTCAACCTGGCTTCTACTCTTTTCTTCTCATCCTAGCCACCCAAATTAAATATTATTTCCCTTTAAATAATTAATTTAGTTTAATTTAATATTTATTTCTTAATTTAACATTCTTCCTAAATAAATTCCAACTTATTGACCTAGTTTGACTTGAGATTCTTCTTCAACACTTTATTCAACTATACCATTAACTCCATCCCTTTTATTCCTTATTAAAAGTAAATGAGAAGTTCATAGTTACTTAAACATGCACTAGAATTCCTACTCATTCAAGCCAACTCTAGCCAACCTTAAACCATGATTGTTAACTTGTGCTAAAGCAAAGAAAAATAGCAGTTAGGGCTTACATTCCCATTCTGCATCAACACACAACCTAACCCCTAACGAGAGGCATCACAATAAACTTTAAACTCCTTACCCGACTCTAGAAGTGCTAAGATAGGTCGGACACCAATTTTCTCTTCAGCTCCTGGAAACTTTGCTCACATTTCTCATTCCATTCAAACCTGGTGTTCTTCTTTGTCAAACTGCTAAGTGGCAAAGCTAACTTAGAAAACCTTTCAACAAATCTCCTGTAGTATCTTGCTAAACCCAGGAAACTACGAATCTCTATCACAGTCTTAGGTCGTTCCCACTTCACTATGGCCTTGGTTTTTTAGGGACCTACACTAACTTCTGAGCTGACACTACATGGCCTAAGAACACAACCTGTTCTAACCAGAACTCACATTTGTTGAACTTTGCATACAACATCTTTTCTCTCAAGGTCTACAAAACTATTCTGAGATGTTCAGCATGCTTTTCTCTATCTCCTGAATACACTTGAATATCATCAATAAACACAAAAACGAACTGGTCCAAATAAGGATGGAATATTCTTTTCATAAGATCCATGAATGTTGCTGGTGCATTTGTTAACCCAAACGACGTCACCAGGAACTCATAATGTTCATATCTCGTTCTAAAGGTTGTCTTAGGTGTATTTGTTACGTATTGTTACCTTTTTCAGCTGATGGTAATCAATACATAACCTCATCGTACCATTCTTCTTCTTAACAAATAGCAAAGGTGCACCCCATGGAGATACACTTGGCCGGATATAGCCCTTATCTATTAACTCCTGCAACTGCACCTTCAACTCTTTCAGCTCTGTAGGTGCCATACAATAAAGTGCCTAAGAAATGGGTGTCGTACCAAGTACTAAATCTATGGTAAACTCCACATTTCTATCAGGTGGCAAACTTGATAGCTTTTCAGGGAACACATCCAGATACTTTCGTACTACTAGCACATCTTTAGGTTTCAACTTCTCTGCCTTCACTTCAGTTACATATGCCAAGTATGCTTCACAACCTTTACTCATCAATTTCCTAGTCTTCACTGCAGAAATTACACAAGTAGGAAGAATTCTCCTTCTCTCTCTAAATACTTCCTCAACCCCACATGGCCTCGCAAGTCTAACTTCTTTCTTAAAATAGTTCACATTAGCATGATACTTTGACAGGAAGTCCATGCCCAGTATAATATCAAATTCTACTAATTCCAAGGGTAAAAAATCAGCCAGCAAAACTACATTATCAACTACCAGCTCATAATCATGATAAACATGCTCTATGATTACAGAATCACCAACAGGAGTATGTACTAATAAAGTATCAGGCAAAGGCTCTAAACTCATATGCACATGCACAAAAAATACCATAGAAACAAATGAATGTGCAGCTCCAAAATCAATTAACACACAAGCATGCTTAGAACAAATAGTTAGCATACCAGTTACCACATCTGGAGTCTCCTCAGCCTCCTATTGAGTCATAGTGTAAACTTTTCCTTACTGTTTAGGCCTACCCACCTAGCCTCTCTATCTACTGACGCTACTTCCCTTACCAGCACCTGTCTCCTACTTCGCCTGGTTCATTGTTTGTGACATCGTTCTCTATTCTACCTCATTCCCTAATCTCAACTGAGGGTAATCTCTCTTGACATGACTTGGCTGACCACAGTTATAACAAATAGTAACTTCTTCTACACACTGACCCCAGTGGTACTTACCACATGTACCACATAGCAGCCTCCTGGCTGCACTGGCAATCGACTCACTAGGTTGCCTGAATTGCGATCCACTTGTAGGATATAAAGTCTGGGGAAATCTCCTCTGACTCTACCTTGAACCACCACCTTTAGAGAAATATGACTCGCCAGATCGGGGTTTGATATTTCTTTTACCAGAGACTCCTGGAACAAATCGTCGGCCCTCACTTTAATGAGATTGCTCCTGAGATGTACTAGATACTTGCCCTACTCTACTTCCTCCTCTATTAGTCTTTCCTTCTGCCAAGCTTTTCTCAACCCTCAATGCAACTTCAACTAACCTTGCAAAGTTTGTCCATTCCGTACTCATCGTCACTGAAGTACGAATCTCACTCCACAAGCCTTCCTCAAGCCGCTTGCACTTATCAGCTTCATCTACTATCAATGCCAGAGCATACTTTGCTAACTTTGTGAATTTCTTCTCATATTCAGCTACAGTCGTACTGTCACACCCCCTCCCAAATTACTCTTTTAAACTTGGGAAGAGATGTGAAGGCAACAAACTTCATCCCTTTTGTGAGGTTCACTGCCCATTCATACCTAACTAGCCTGCTGGAAACAACATTTAACATAACTGCCCACAATGCCTAATCCTAAAATCAAATAACATTCAAGTCCACCATTTCAATAATTACAATGCCATGTCGATAAATATTCACATCAACAAAAACTTTAACATCGACTGCAACAAAACTTAGATTTCATACACATTATGGACTCTCACTTCCCAACAACTAAACTAGCTATGTCTAAATGCCACATTACTCAAAATTATTTACACATACAACAGCTATGAAGAAAGGTATTCGCTGACAGCTTGAAACTTGAGTAGGATGAGGCTTGGGTAGGCTAAGCACCGGAAACTTTTTCACTACCTAGATGGAATAGAAATCATGGAAAAACAAGAGCCGGATGCCCAGTGAGTGACATTTGTTTTCTTTAAAGGATTCTATTTATAATGTTTAGCCATGATTACTTATGAAATGTGGTTTTATGATGTTTTGTTAAATGTTAAGCATGATGACTCTTTATACTTAATTTTATGGCATGAAAGGCATGTTCTATCTATTTCCTCGAGTTTTAAGAACCATGATAAAATGATGCTGGTTATTTCATGCTAGTTATTGAGAAATGATCTGATTTTTCATGAAATGTTTTATGATGAACTATTTGTACAAAGCATACTGGTTTTCTAAAATGTTTTTCCTAAGGGACCCAATGCTGAAGGACGTTAAGAAGGCATATGGGCTACCTTGAGACATGAAGGTACTTAATATTGAAGGACGTCGAAAAGGCATTTGAGTAACCTAGGGATCCAATACTGAAGGACTTGGAGAAGGTACTTGGGTAGCCCGAGATAGTTCCTATGTGCACATAGTAAGGGATGATGCTATTGTGTTGAGAATACTCCACATTAGCCAAGGTTTTTTTACGTTGGGTGTGTCGAAATCACTACGCCCCAACTAAGGTTTGTTTTTTACGTTGAGTGTGTTGAGCTTGCTCCACCTCAACTAAGAGAAATTTTATTTCAAAAGAAACGTTGGAGGATTTTAGAAACTTGTTTTAGTAAAATGCATTACATATGTTTCCTCTAATATTAAGCATGGTTTAATACTAAAGTTATGTTTTCTATATTATATCACTCACTAGGCATCCGACTAATGTTTTTCCATGATTTCTATTCCATTCAGGTGGCGAAAGAGTTTCCACTGCTTAACCTACCCAAGCCTCATCCTACTCAAGTTTTAAGCTGTCAGCAAATACCTTCCTTCATAGTTCTTGTATGTGTAAATAATTTTGAGTAATGTCGCATGTAGACATAGCTAGTCAAGTTATTGGGAAGTAAGAGTGCATAATGTGTATGAAATCTAAGTTTTGTTGCAGTCGATGTTAAAGTTTCTGTTGATGTGAATATTTGTCGACATGGCATTGTAATTATTGAAATGGTGGACTTGAATGTTATCTGATTTAAGGATTACGCATTGTGGGCAGTTATGTTAAATGTTGTTTCCAACAAGCTAGTCAAGTACGAATGGCCAGTGAACCTCACAAAAGGGGTGAAGTTTGCTGCCTTCACATCTCTTCCCAGGTTTAAACGGGTAATTTGGGAGGGGGTGTAACAAGTTGGTATCAGAGCAAGAGTCTTGGGATTAGGGTCATGCATTGTAGTATAGAAACATGTACTTTTGCCATATGATGATGCTATGTCATAATATAGGAATCATGCCACATCGAAGCAGGCGAGGTAGGCAAGCTTTGACCAGAACTCCAAAAGCTACTGGGAGTCGAGGAGAAACATCAGAGGGTGAATCAAGTCATTCTCAAGCTGAGGCTAATGTGGAAGAACAGTTCTTTACCAGGATTGCTAAAAGGTTAGCTGCAAGTATTAGATCAGTGTAGTCTAACCTCGAAAAGAAGTATGGAATTGAAAGGCTGAAGACCTTGGGTGTGTTGGCTCATAACTTGTTGCGCATAAAGTGGATTAGATGTTATAATTTCAGTACAAAATTTGTATCGAGAATTACTCAAGTATGATCATTAATAAGCAAGCTTTCCTATAAAAGCCCAAGTGTAAGCTTCTATAGGCTTCCTGGTGAGTCCAGGGTTGAACACAGGGATTTGTAATAAATTAGGCATTGAGACTAGATACAAAGACTATGCGGTGACTATACATGTATTATGTCCAAGAATTTTATGTACCTACCTATACATAAAGAATAAATAAAATTTCCTACAATTAACAATGTGAGGTGGAAGCGGAGAATGTTAGTCAGATGTCATTTAGAGTCAGACAGCATGCGTTGAAAATGACGGTGGAACCATGCGATAAAAATAGAGTTCACGCAGGAGCTAGTTGTTACTTAAGCATATCTAAGTATATTTACATACCTACAAACTTTGAGTTTGAGAATTTATCTCTCGATGTTTCGACGCCACATTAATCTTATCTCTAAGACGCATGGTAAGTTTGCGTTGGCAAAAGATGAACTACATCTCTGAACCTCATCTAGGCTTGATAAATGCTAAAGATTAACCATCTACTCTCTCAAGCTAGATAGTCGTGCTTGTTAAATTTGTTTGTCAGACAAAGCTATGCAAGCTAATGATATGCATTAATCAAGATGTAACATACTTAGTATTGCTTAAGAAAAACTAGTTTCTAACATCTAACTCATTCAACATTCAAGCAACATGGTGTAAAGTATTTAATATGGAAATGAATGGAAGATAATCGTCAATCGACCTTATATTAAGAAAATAAATCATTCTCTCAAATGTCATTAACAAAACATAAGTAAGAAGAAGGGAAATGAAGATAGAACAGAGATGGAAGACGTCAAGCCGCCACTGGCAATGTCTTGCTTCATGGAGGCTTGAGATGGTTGCTATCTGATACATAAATGGCATAGGGTGAAGGTTCTCACTCACTGGGAGATAACTTTGAAAATTCTCAGAATCCTTCTCACAGAAGAGCTTGAAATGGAGGCTGATTATGGTGAGGGAGAATTTATGCAAAGCTTTCGCCTCTTAAACTCCTCTCCTCCTTTTGAATGGAGAAGCTTTGGGCTATTTATAGGCGTCGAAAAGGTGAACTCATGATGACCTGACACCTTTGCATTAAATTCCATGTCCTGCTGCGCAGACTTTTCACATCGTCAGCCCATTGGTTCTGCCATGGTCTGATAACATGTAATCCTTTTGCACATTGACATGACAGTTATTGCCTAGGCGTCTGTATCTGCTTTTTCTTCTCAACACATGGTTTTGAAGCATGGGTTTCCACTTCTTTTGTTCTCGCAGCAGCTTCCTCTCTGGTACTTGGGTTATTTGTGCTTCTTTTCTACTTAATCCTGCGTTAGGAATAGAAAAGCTCATATTTTTTCAAGTATATTCTTTTGTAAATGGTGCCAACGCATGGTAATACATTTTACACAATTCAATTGCCAAAATCATTCGTGTAGCCCTAAAGTTACTCTAATTATTTCAAATAGTGACTATAATAACTTGTATTTCTACAAGTTATCAGGGTGCAACCACTTTTGAAGGCACCGCAGATCCTGATGATGTAGAGGCATTGCTGAACTTGCTTGAGAAATGTTATCATGTTATGAGATGGCCTATGACAGAAAGGTAGAGTTGACAATGTTTATGCTCCAAAAAGGGGTAAAAGATTGGTGGAGGGTTATGGAAAGCAGGAAGGAAGGAGTAGATATGATGAACGTGGACGAGTTCAAGAAGGCGTTTAGGATAAATATTTCCCAAAGGCATTCTAAGATCCTAAACAGAATGAGTTTCTGAAGTTAGTGCAAGAGTCAATGCTAGTGACTGAATATGAAAAGAAGTATGCAAAACTGTCTAAGTATGCCACTACTATTGTTGCTGATGAAGCTGACTGATGTAAGAGGTTTGAGGAAGGCTTGTAGGAGGAAATCCGTACTTCCGTGACTGCCAGTGCGGAGTGGACAGATTTCTTCAAGCTGGTAGAGGTAGCTATGCGTGTTGGAAGAAGTTTAGCTGAAAGAAGGCAGGAAAGAGAATTGTCAGAGGTGGACGTGCAACCCATTCTCCTAATGTCATACAGGAACAGTCTGGCAGAAGCATTGACAGAAGATTTGTGTCAGGCGTGTCAAGTAAAGGTAATTTTAAACCCCGATCTAGTGGACAAGCTACTTTTAGGGCCAGTACAGGATGCAATATGTAGAGGCAAAAACCAAGGAGTTGTAGTGGTCCAGTAGGATTTGTAGGTGGTTCACGAGGGGGACAACCTAGTAAATCCCAACCAGTTCAGCAAGTGTGAGTTTTGGTTGGAACAGGTGGTGTTTTTAGGTCACGTTGTGACAACTGCAGGAGTTGGTGTAGATCTCCAAAAGGCTGAGGCTATAATCAAGTGGGAACGACCTAAAATCGTGACAGAGGTACGTAGCTTCCTAGGTTTAGCAGGATACTACAGTAGATTTGTTAAGGGGTTTTCAAAGATAGCCTTACCACTCAATAGTTTGACTAAGAAGAATACTAAGTTTGAGTGGAACAAGAAGTGCGAGCAGAGTTTTCAAGAACTAAAGAGAAGATTGGTGACTGCACCTATCCTAGCACTTCCGGAGTCGAGTAAGGAGTTTGAAGTTTATTGTGATGCTTCTCGCTAGGGGTTAGGCTGTGTGTTGATGCAGAATGGGAAGGTGATAGCTTATACTTCTAGACAGTTGAGACCTCACGAGAGTAACTATCCTACCCATGATCTGGAATTAGCTGCAGTTGTTCTAGCATTAAAGATATGGCGGAATTACTTGTTTGGGGAAAAGTGTCATATCTATACAGATCATAAGAATCTGAAGGATATCTTTGATCAGAAGGAACTTAACATAAGACAAAGAAGGTGGTTGGAGCTGATCAAAGATTATGATTACACTATTGAATATCACCCATGGAAGGCGAATGTTGTAGCTGATGCTTTAAGTAGGAAATCCAGGGGCAGTACAAGTTCTCTAAATGTTGTAAGAATTGCTTTACTCAAAGAATTCAAGAATACTGCTAATAGTTTAAGGATGACTGATGATCGAACATTATTGGCACATTTCCAATTAAGGCCCAAGTTAGTTGATGAGGTGGTAATAAAGCAGCTAGAAGATCTTGTGATTCAGAAGCTAATAGAAGAAGTAAAGGCTCAACGAAGAATGGATCTCAAACTAAGATCTGATGGTACACTATTGAAACATGGCAGGATTTATGTGCCAAAGGATGTGGAAGTTAAACAGGCGATTCTTAGGAGGCACATAGCTCAGCTTATGCTATGCATCCTAGTAGTACCAAGATGTATAGGACGTTACGAAATTTCTATTTGTGGCCAGGTATGAAAAAGAAGATAGTTGAGTGTGTAGCAAGATGTTTAATTTGTCAGCAAGTAAAGCCTAAATGTCAGAAGCTAGCAGGATTGTTAAATCCACTCCCTATTCCCGAGTGGAAGTGGGAGCACGTTACGATTTTCTATTCGGGTTGCCAAGAACTCCAGCTGGTGTTGACGGGGTTTGGGTAATTGTTGATAGACTGACAAAGACAGTGTGTTTCCTACCAGTTAAAGCGACTTATACACTGAATAGACTGACACAGATGTATGTGGATAAAATTGTAAATCAGTACAAAGTTCTAGTGATTATTGTATCGGATAAGGATTCGAGGTTTACTTCTAAGTTCTTGATGAGTTTGCAACAAGCTTTGGGAACTAAATTGCAGTTCAGTACGGCTTTTCATCCTCAGACTGATGGATAGTCAAAGAGGATGATCTAGACTTTAGAAGATATGCTCTAAGCTTGTGCTCTACAGTTCAAAGGTAGCTGGGATGTACATCTATCTTTAATGGAGTTTGCTTATAATAATAGCTACCAGTCGAGCATAAGTATGGTTCTGTACGAAGCATTATATGGCAAGCTGTGCAGAACCTCAGTGTGTTGGGGAGAGGTTGGAGAAAGGAAGCTGGTTGAATCGGAGATTGTGTAGATTACAATAGAGAAGGTAGAAATGATTAAAGCGAACCTTAAAACAGCTCGGGATCGATAGAAAAGTTATGCTGATAACAGGAGAAGATATCTTGAGTTTAAAGTCGGTGATAGAGTATTCCTAAAGTTGTCACCGTGGAAAGGAGTTCTGAGGTTCGGTAGGAAAGGGAAATTGAGTCCAAGGTATATTGGACCTTATGAGATCTTAGAAAGAGTTGGACCAGCAGCTTACAGGTTAGCTTTGCCAATGGAGATGTCCAAGATTCACAATGTATTTCACATCTCGATTTTAAGGAAAAATATTCCTGATCATACTCACGTACTCAAGGTGCAACCAATTAAGCTAAAGGAGGATTTGAGTTATGAAGAAGAACCAGTTCACGTGTTAGACGAGAAGGAACAAGTTTTGAGAACCAAGGTGATTCTGTTGGTCAAGGTACTTTGGAGGAATCACGGTGTTGAAGAAGCTACCTGGGAAACCAAGGAGCAAATGATAAAGAAGGTGGTAAATTGTAAATCCTACTTTCGTTTCTAAGTACTTAACTTAAGTATGTAATAGGTTGTGGATTGATTCGTATTTTCTTGTTTAGATTGAAGGGAGAAGTGAAGGAAAGCCGAGGAAGATAGGCTTGTGGAGAAAGCCGAGAATATTTTTGGTAAGTTGAATTTTAAATCCTTATGAGATAAATCAAGCTTGGAATTTATTTTGACATGTCAACTAGAATATAAAAGACTTAAGAAGGACGTCATCATTTGAACCAAGGTGAAAGGATGTAATTAAGGACTTTAATTATTATTAGAATTATTATTAGCATTGTGTATTTATTATTAAAAAGAAAAAGAAAAAAAAAAGAAAAGAAAGGAAATGTTTAAATTTTTGGGATAATGAAGGGAAAAAAAGAGAAAAGAATGGAAGTGGAGACTAAGTCGGTAGGGGGTGTTAATGGTGAAGCCGAGTGTTTCATTTTTCCCGACTTTTATTTCTCATCCAAACCATAACCAACTCAAGGGTTTTAAGCTTGGCATCGGAAGGGAGAGGAAGAAGAAGATTCAAGTGGATTTCGAGTAGAATTTTGAGGAGAAACTTGGTGAAATTCGAAGTGAAACCGAAGCTATTCAAGAATTCGAGCAATCTGCACACGGTCTGATATTTGGAGAACAGCGAGCTGTACAGATCGATTTTGGGGCTGAATATTTGAGGTTAGTAATTTCATTCATTGCTTAACAACTTTTGTGAAGGATGGTTGAGCTGAATGTGAAGGAAAACAAGTGAAATTGTAGGTCGAGTAATCTGAAGCAGGGTTGAGTAAAATTGAATTATTCGACGAACGAAGGAGAGATAGACCTTGAAATTTTGAGGTAAGCTAGAAAACTCATTTCTCTGCAAGTTTGTAAGAGGAAAAAAATTCTAATTCGGTCTGGAAATACTACTTTTAGCAGTTGGAAATGAAGCTAGAAGCTTTGGTGAGACAAGTTTTGCTGGAAAAGGCAGCGACACTGAGGGCGTAAAGGTGAGCAACGAGACCAATCTCTCTAAGTCTCGCTGATCAATTTTCTCTCAGAAATCTCGCTGGTCTCGCTAGTCTCGCTAGTCTCGTTGGTCAGGTAAATCTCGTTGGTCGCCTGGTTTCGATGGTGCAGATCTCGTTGATTTAGCTAGTTTCGCTGATAGGGATCTCGCTGGTAGACTAAGTCTCGCTGGTTGTGTAGTCTTGCTAGTAATTTGGTCTCGCTAATGAACTAATTTCAATACTAAGACCTATTTGTTATACACTAATACGAATCTTAAGGAATCTAACAAATAAAATTAAACCATTTCAAGTCGAGAGAAGCTAGGGAAGGCTTATAATTCATTAAGGGCCCGGGACATATTCAAAATAAGCTTTACTTTATACAAAGATTTCATGATGCTCTATCACGTTTGTAAGCATGTTCTAATCTTTACATCCTCACGAGTTTTTCGGTATGTGTATATTATGTGTTTTGCACTGGAAATTGCTCGAAAGGCATGCTATTTATAATTCTCAATTTTATGGAAGCATGATGTTTGATGGTGAAATTGTGAAGATTTGAGATGTCATAAACTCATGATTTTTATCATGTTATTTCCAAAAGCATGTTGTATTTGATTTATGTTTTTAAAAGGCTCCCAATGTCGAAGGGCTCAGAGAAGGCATATGAGCAGCCTAAATATAAAAATGGTTCCCAATGCCGAAGGACTTGGAGAAGGCATATGGGTAATCTGAATATAGAAATGGTTCCCAATGCTGAAGGACACGACGAAGGCATATGGGTGGCTTAAATCTTGTATATGGGACCCGGTATTGAAGAACTTGAGAAGATAAACGGGCAACCTAGGTTATGATTTCTATGTGCACATAGAGATATATTCAACGCTGTTGTGTTGAGATTACTCCACACAGCTAAGGTTATTCGATGTTGGGTGTGTTGAGATTACTTCACCCCAACTACGGTTGTTCTCGATGTTGAGTAGCGTTGAGCTCCGCTTCACCTCAACTAAGGAAAACCTTTAAGACTGATGTTAGATTTTATAGTTTTCGAGGATGAAATGTATATGGTTTTAATACCGTTTATCGAGCATGTTTTCCCTAAGTTTGGAATTAACTTTTTATTGTTTTTATTATTGTTTATTGAGCATGGTTTTGTCATATTCATGTGTTAAGTAAGGATTTTTCTGAACTTGTCACTCATTGGGCAACCTAGCTCATGTTTTCCTTCATTTTTTCTGTTTTTTAAGTAGCGAGCGAATCCAGGGTGCTTAGCCTACACAACAACTCGTCTGGGTGTGCCACTAGTGTGTGTGTACATTGTAAATATTGTATATAAGACATGTGTTGTACATATAGAGGGTTAAAGAGTGGGAGCTCGTAATCATATGTTATCTTTAAGTTTGAATGGAAGTTTGTATTTGTATGATAGCTTATCCTAAGTTGGAGATTAATGTTTGATTATGATATATAACTGTTTATTAGGTGTTTGATCACGTTTGAGGGTTGAAAAGATTGACAGTAGATGTCGTACGAGAGTTGGTGTCTACTGTCCTCACACTTTCTCCTAGGTTAAGAGGGTATCTAGGAGAGGGTGTGACATGTACTCCCTTGTACCAGTCTCAAGATTTCATTTCTCTTCCCATTACAGTAAGACTTAGGATAATATTTATCCTGAAAAGCCTTCTTAAAATCTGTCCATGTCCAAGGGTCTGCATCAGTTGTCCTATTCTCTATCAGCCTCCACTAATCCTCAGCTCATTTCTGGAGCATATAGGTAACTAGATCAAGTTTCCTGTCTTCAGGACAACGCATAACCCTGAAGCACTTTTCTACCTGATTGAACCACACCTCAACATTGGCAGGATTAGTGGTACCCTCGAACACTTGAGCACCTAACGCTTTGAACCTCTCGATCTCGTACTTCCTCCAGGGATCTCCCACTAACTCAACATTAGTTGCCAATCTCTGTGTTATTCTATTGAAAATCTGATCCTCCATATTCACATTCAACTGAGGGTTGCTAGACTTCCCCTCAGAAGCCTCTCTAGAGCCACCAGTAGCGTGCGATGTTCCGACATCTGCTTGCCTACCTCGTTTGTTCCGTCGGGGCATATTTTCTATAATACATCATAATATTAATATATTATAGACTCAACATGCTCCTAGCTACTATGCATGACCTCACTTCCCAAAATCTTACGCTCTGATACCAACTTGTCACACCCCCTCCCAAGTTACCCTCTTAACCTAGGAAAAGGTGTGAGGACAACAGACATCGACTCTTTTACAACATCTACTGTCAATTTGTACTACCCTCAAATCATTACCAAGTACCTGATAAACAGTTTATATCTCTCAGTCAGACATCATTTTGTTAGACCCATAGTTAGATAAATAATAAGATTATTAGGGGAATATTAGTATGGTTTTAGAAGGGGCATATTAGTAATTGGATAATAAGTTTGTTAGAGTTTTTAGTTATAAATAGAGGGAATGGGATAGAAGCAGAGAGTGAAGAATTTTGTGGCATTTCTTTAGGTGGGAATTTGGGAGAGTCTAGCCCTCTCGAAAGGCTAGTGGTTACCTTGTTACTTGTTATTATGATATTATAACGAATTTCCTCATAATTTCATATATTGTCATATTGCCTTGTTCTTGAGTGAGTTCTTATTAGAAGGTATCTAACACATTCTCAAAACTCAATATTAGCTAGCATACATTTACAGACTTTCATTCATCAGCTTAACATAACATAAACACATTATTACAGACTCTCACTCCCCAAACCTCATTATGTACAATGCTGAGTCTTAAGTACAAATATTTACAGTATTTACAAACTAAGTAGTAGACCAAGAAAAGTTTGATGTAGGCTAAGCACCCTGGTTTGCTCGCTATCTGGAAAACAAAAAAAACAATGAAAACCATGAGCTAGGTTGCTCAGTGAATGACAAGTTTAGAAATCTATACCTAGCTCAAATGTTCAACAAAGTCATGCTCGAAAACCAATAATAAAACAGTAAACAGTTCATCGTCGAAAACTCATAAATATTAGCTTATGCCTGAAAGATTTTCCTTAGTTTAGGCGGAGCAAAGCTCAACTCTACTCAACGTTGAAAATAACCTTAGTTGGGGTGGAGTAATCAACGTCGAATAACCTTAGCTGTGTGGAGTAATCTCAACAAAACAGCGTCAAATCTCCCTCTATATGCACATAAGTATCATAACCTAGGCTGCCTGTGTACCTTCTCATGTCCTTCAATGTCGGGGTCCCATAATTCAGTATTAAGGTTGCCCATATGCCTTCTTTGTGTCCTTTGGCATTGGGGACCATCTATTATCCTTTTGAAAATAAAGCATACTTTGATAATAAATAAATCATTCATAAACTCAAGTTAAGCAAATCCTCAAAGTTTAAAAGTATTAATCAAACAGCATGCTTTGCATAAAACTTAGCACCATAAAACACCATGCCTTATCATCAAAATCATGTAAAAGCATGTTCAAACTCATATTGAGAAACTCATGCTTAATCATACTCAACTCATGTTTTAAGAATAATTCGAGCATACTAAAAATATTGAGAAAATAAACCATTTTAAATAAAATTCTGTCGCTCATAACTTGCCCAGGCTTTTAGTGGGTTATATGCTTTCCCTAGCTCTTCTTAGCCTGAAATAAATTGATTTCCTTGTTTAATTTCCTTAAAATTCCCTTCAATGTATAACTTAAGTCAATTGGGTCTTTAATATTGAAATTTAGCTCAAAAAGGCTCACCCACAATTAAGAAATGATAAAAAATGACCAAGGGTTGCAAGTTGTCCCTAGGCGTGTCTAACAACCCAGTAGCACGCTCACTCAGCTTGTCCAGCCCCTATGTGCAGCAAATCACACACAGTTGCCTTGTCTCGCACACCCTGGCATGACCTGCATAGCTAGACCCTGTGGGCAGCAACTCCAGCACAGACAAGGCCAAAATAACCTCAAAAGGCAGGGCGTTTGCGCATCTCAACGTTGCACGCCAACTGGGCGTCGATACCCGATGCCCACGCTGTGCCCTTGTTGACAACCTACACCTTGTCTGCCTACTAGCGAGACTAGCAAGACTAGTGAGATCAGTGAGACTAATGTAACTAGCGAGACTAGCGAGACTTGTCTCACTTAACTCTTACACGCACGCAATGTTGTCTCCTACTCAACAGCGAGACTTATCTCGTTCCACAGCCTGCACATCCATAGTGTCAGTGGCCTATCAACCTGCCCATTGTGCACTCAAAATCAACCAAATTAACCTCAATAGAATTCTTACCTTTGGCCACTATCGTAGCTTGCTTGCATGCACAGCGTTTTCTACCTTAGTCAAATCTTACCCGACAGTCTCACAAACAATGCATTCACTTCCAGATGCCAAAAATAATATTTTCAGCCCTAATTAGGCTTTTTTTCCTGTTACAAACTTATAGATACTTTAGTTAACTAACTTATCTCCAAATTTTAGCATCTAACTTTTTTTCTTCTGTTAGATATCTCAAAATTCTTTCACCCTGCTTCAGATTAGTTTACAGCATGAACCATCTTGAATCTTTGATGAAATTCGAGTTTTTCCTTAATGAGCTCTCTTCCAATAGCCCTCTCTCTAAAACTAGACTCAATTTAGAGCAAATTGGTCAAAGAACTTCTCAAATGGCCCAAATAAATTATGCAAACTAGACTTCTTCGTCGAACCTTCTATTTATAACCTTCACAAGAAATTCATGCAAAACCTCAACTTGCCACCTCCTGCTTGCCAATGCCACAATTAACCTTATTTGGACACCTAATCAAACTTAATTAATATTTAATTCTCAAATTTGCCTAAGTAAAAAAAATGATGAACGCATCACCTTGTGACAAGCCCTCTACGCATGGTTGAACACTCATTTGAGGTTATTTTGCTTCCTTCCTCGGCTAACACTTGCACGCAGCCTCCTTGGCTGATGGACGCCCTAACACCCTCTCATCAACAACACTAGAGTGCATCCTTCCTCTATCACCTTTAGCCTACGATATGCCCCACAAAGCCACCTAGGGAGCCCTCCTTGCACCAACAAGCAACACCAACGCATCACTCCTCCATCTACACTAGCACGCATCATGAAATGCTAAGCCACCTCAGATGCATCTCTTAGCCTCTTCCTTCAACATTATGCTCGCATCAACTACTCAAACTCGACTATTCAAAGGGTCTTAACGCACACTCCCAACACTTAGCCAAATTTTTCCTCACTTTCCTCTTCCTCAATGTTGGCCACACCTATAACACACACAACCCGAATATATATGCCAAGGTAGCTCTCGGCTACCTTTCTCCTTGGCACCCACCTAGCCACTTGCTTACAAGCATTCCTATGGCTAAGTCCACAAGCTCACCACCCTTGGCTTCTCCTTTCCACACCTCTTCCAATCTAAATAAAGGAAATTTGTCTAAGGCCACAACAATAGTACAACACTTAGGTTAAGTGCTTACAAATGAAGGTAGGGTTTACACCTGTCTAGCTAGAAGATGTTAAACATAGCACTTCTTGGGAGGCAACCCAAGTTTATCGCTTTCTTGGGAGGCAACCTAATTCTCCAAGAGCGCAGCAATGCCAACTTTCCTTTTTTTGTAGATTTTGCAAATTTGAAAAATATTTTAGGCGACCACTTCTATATATTGAGGGGTTCTTAGCAACTCTAGAGACAAGAAAATACACAGATAGTCCCAAAGGAGGCACACGAAATTAGAGAGGAAAGAGAGTCCAAAAGGTGTGAGTTTTCTATCACGAAGAGTGAAAGTGTGAAAAAGAGTTGAAGGTCGTTCGAGATCCCAAGGTGCTAACCAAGTGGAGATTGAAGGAGTTCAACACTGGGAAGCAATTCGAGAGTTTTTCTTCCTAAGTTTCTCTTTCCCTTTTGCTTTTATGCTTGAGAACTCATATCCACATGTGTATTTGATAGCTATGTGTGGCTAAACTCATTGGTTTAGGGTGTTGGATGATTTAATTATGGATTCATGTTAATGTTCTAGTGTCTTTCATAGATGTTGTTGAATGATATGTTTTTCAAAGCTATTGTGCTTCTTCTTTATTGATTGATCATTAATAAGTGTTAGGTTAGATGTATGATTGAGTGGTTGTATTGGATCTATAGCATTGAATCTCTACTAATCTTTCATGAAAATAGCTAGGTTATTAGAGAAAGTTGATCATGACTAATCTTAATGCTATGCCTCTTAACTTGGTTTCAAGAAATTAGTAATCAATTAAGTTGCATAAGAAAATGTTGTTTTTTTAGAGAAAGTAATCCAGATATTAATTTCTAGACTTAAGCATATTGTTTGCACATAATTCCATGAAAACCTAAAGCATGACTTAATGAAGTAATTAATGACATCAACATCGCTTGCTTCTATTTTCTTGTTTTCAAAATACAACATCCCCATTCGAGTTCCATCCCTTAGATAAAATTAATTCAATTCTTAAATAGCTAAGTGAATATATCCAATTCAATCCCAATGGATACGATACTCGGACTTAAACCGTTTTATATTATAACTTGACCCGTGCACTTGTAGAATCGCGCATCAATGCTTTGTGCAAGTCATGTAGCCAAGGAGGTGAAGGAAGAACCTCCAAAGGGTGTCAACTATGTGTAGAGAGGAAGTTTTTGAGGTAGGCGTTCATGTCCTTTTCCTAAATGGATAATTATGACAATTAAATATTAATTAAGTTTAATTAGGTGTCAATTTAAGGTTAAAAGTGGCATGGAGAAGCAGGAGGTGTCAAGCTATGGTTTTGCATGGAGCCATAGTGAGGAGTATAAATAGAAGGTTGAACATTGAAGAAAGGTTTGCGCAATTCACTCGTGCTACCTGAGAAATTTTTCAACCAAAGTTCTTCAAATTGAGTCTAGTATCTGAATGAGGGCTGTCGGAAGGAAATTCAAAGAAGAGGAAGCTGAAAAATCACCAGAGAATCAAGGTTGTTCAAGTTGTCGAGCAATCTGAAGCAGAGTGAAAAAATTGGTTGATATCTGGCACAAGAAGAGGAATTAGAAGCTCAAATTTTGAGGTAAGCAAGTTAAGAGGTTAATCTACAATTTTGTAAGAGAAAGTAAAATTTAATTTTGGCTAGAAAGGTTAATTTTAGCAGCTTGAAGTGTAGGCAGTGATTTGGAAGCTATCGGGTGAGAACAAGCCAAGGTTGAAGAAAGGAGGTGTAAGCCCTAACCTCAATTTTCCTTTGCTTTAGCACAAGTTAAAGATCATGGCTTAAGGTTGGCTAGGGTTGGCTTGAATGAGTAGGAATGTATGTGGAATTCTAGAGCACTTTTAAGTAATTGTGATTTCTATTTTTCTTTTTCCATTTACTTTTATTAAGGAATAAAAGGGATGGACTTAATGGTGTTGTAGAACAAGGAGGTGGGGCTAGACTTAGGAAAATTTTTGCTAAGTGTGAAGAAAATCTCAAGTCAAAGGTCAAAAGTTTGAATTAATTTAGGGAAAAATGTAAAATTAAGGAATAAATACTAAATTAAATTAAAATGATTATTTAAATGTAAATAATATTTAATTTGAATGGCTAGGATGAGAAGAAAAGAGAAGAAGCCACGATGAAGCAAGGAGGTGTGTGGCCAAAGCTGATTGGTTGGAGCGGGCAGTAGCTCAGACTCTAAGCAAGCAGCTCAATTACAACGTTGGTTCTCTCGATTCACGCATGCCATTTTCTCCATTTTTGGACCAGAGAGAGCTCTGTGAGTTAGGAATCCAACCTAGGCTACCGGAGTGATTTGAGGTCGGGAAGTTTGAGAAAACTTGAAAATACCGAAGGTTGTTGCAGAAATCGAGCAAACCAGATGAGTTAACTTTGAGGAATTTTTCAAGGACACTGAGGAAGGTTTTTGAAGCTCAATTTTCTTGGTAAGTCATTAAGAGGTTAACCTTGAGCCGCATAATTTTTATTTGAATTTTATTTGAAGGGAAAAGGTGTTTTGGAGCTTTGAAAAATCGGGTTGAAAATAGGAGAGGGCTGATCGAAGTAAGCTGGAGGCTGCCCAAAAAGCCTGCCTACGCCTATCACTAGCCCCCCCTCCCACCCGCACACCCTGTGCAGTACATGCCCCACACGCTAGTGCCACACCCTGCCCAATGCCTAGCGCCCTACGCCCCACGCCCCTGCCAGCACGCCCCTGCCAGCACACCCTCGCCTAGCTACTGCCCACCAAAGGTGCCCACGGGCATCTTGGGTAATTTTAGACATTTTTTGACCCTAATTGATATCTTAAATAATTGGCCTTAAAATGGGTAAATATGAATTTTAAGCTGATTTTTGGATATTTTTGGAAATTTTGAGAATTTTGCAAATTGGTCCCTAAAGTGGTGGAAATGATAAAAAAGGTGGAAAATAAGCTTGATATGGACAATGTGGATAAAATTTAGTTAAATAATGTTTGTGAGGACTTCAAGGAGATGATCTAATGGCTCGTAAATGCTATTTCAGGTCAAGTTGAGGTTAGGAAAGCCTATAAGCCTCGAGGGACAAGCCTAGATTGTGAATGACACTCATTTTTCTTTAAAAAGGATTCAATTTATAATGTTTAGCCATGATTTCTTATAAAATGTGATTTGATGATGATTTGCTAAATGTTAAGTATGATTACTATATTATTTGGTTTAATGGCATGAAAAGCATGATTTATCTATTTTCCACAAGTTTTTAGAAAGCATGTTTAAATGATGCTATTCCTTGAGGAATGATATGATTTTCTATGAAATGTTTTATGATGAACTTTTTATGCAAAGCATACTTGTTTTTTTAAAAATGTTTACTTATGTTTTCTTAATGACATTCGAGAGAATGGTTTATTTCTTTAATATAAGTTTGATTGACGATTATCTTCCATCTATTTCCATATTAAACACCTGACACCATGTTATTTAAATGCTAAATGAGTTAGATGTTAGAGTTAGTTTTTCTCTTAAGCAATATTAAGTATGTTACATCTTGATTAATGCACATCATTAGCTTGCATAACTTTTTCTGATAAACAAAAGTAGTAAGCACGACTGTCTAGCTTGAGAGAGTGGATGGTTAATCTTTAGCATTTATCGAGACTAGATGAGGTGCAGAGATGTAGTTCACCTTTTGCCAACGCAAACTTACCATATGTCTTAGAGATAAGATTAATGTGGCGTCGAAACATCGAGAGATGGATTCACAAACTAAGTTGGTAGGTATGTAATTATACTTGGATATGCTTAAGTAATCAACTAGCTCCTGCATTAACTCTACTTTTATCGCATGGTTCCATTCATTCTCAACGCATGCTATCTGACACTAAATGACATTTGACTAACCATTGTCGCGTCCACCTCATTGTTAGTAGTAGGAAATTTTATTCATTCTTTACATACAGTTTTAGACACATACAACCAACACATGCACATATTACATGTACAGTTCACCGCATAGTCATGCATCTATTCTCAACGCCTAGTTATTACAAATCCCTGCGTTTGACCCTAGACTCACCAGGAAACCTATAAGAGCTTATACTTGGGCTTTTTATAGGAAAAATTGCTTAATCATGATCATACTTGAGTAATTCTCGACGCATCCTTGTGCTGAAAGTATAATATCTATTTTTTTTGTGCAACAAGCTATGAAACTCAATTTAATTCAAATAGAAATTAAACAACACTTACCATGCGTTGGTAAGGTTGTTATGCGTTATGGTCCCTATGCGTCGAAGACAGAGTGGTCCTTATGCGGGGAAGATAGTGGTGTAGTTGGTTGTTGTAAGCGTTGAAGGTAGGAGGCGTTGAGGGCGCCATGTGTTGAGTGGGGATGATTGAGTTGTATACGTCGAAGGTAGGAGGCGTTGAGGGCGTCATGCGTTGAATGTGGATAATTGTTGAAGGCGTTAGAGTAGGTTGCGTCATGGGTGTTTTGCGTTGAAGTAAGAGAAAATTTGGGTGCCTTGCATTGAAGTGAGAACCCCGCGCGCCAACCTGCTGGTGAGGGTTAAGTCGGCAGTATGTATATAGGTGCTTTTGAGGGTGAAGTCGACAATATGTATATATGTAAATGAATTAAATGTTTAATCATTTTTAGACACTTTCGAGAGCTTAAGTCGGTTCCATTTTTCAGACGAACAACAAGGGAAGGTAGAAGAAGGTGTTCTTTTGGATTTTGGGCGGAATTCTACTCACTTTGGTTTTGAAATCAAAGCTGGAACAGAAGGTTGTTGGTGGTCGCACAGACTGGACAATGTCTGATGTTTGGAGTAGAACGAATCGAGGAGATCGAGTCTAGGGCTGAAATTTTAAGGTCGGTAAGTTAACATAATTCTTAATAATTCTTGTGAAGGATGGTAAAGCTAGAATTGAATTTAATTATGTGAATTTTTAGGTAAAAGCAACGGTTACAGAATTGTTGTGCAATCTGGAGCAATGCGAAGTGATTTTGGAATAACTGGAGAACAAAGGGAAGTTGAGCCTTGAAATTTTGAGGTAATCTGTGAAACTCAATTCTTTACAAGTTTGTAGAAGGAAAGAAATCTTAGTTTGGACTGAATATGTGTTTTTAGTAGGGATGAATCAGAAGAACCGAAGCTGCAACAGTCAGCTTTGTTAAGGAGGAAAGTAAGCTAGAAACGTTTGTGTTGCAGAGAGTTTGCGTTGCACACAAATTCTTCTTGAAACCAAGGTATAACAAAAGGGTTAAGGAGCAGTGTTGTAGCAATAGCATTAGAGGTTAAAGCTTGAGAATGAACCAGTGGAAACCTAGCCACATGATGAAATTAAGGACATTGTGCATATGTTTAGTTGTTGTTTATGTTAAAGTAAATGAAAAAGAAGAATAATAAGGAAATATGTTTATTTCAGGCCAAGAGGATCTAGGGAAGGCGTATAATCCACTCAAGGCCTAGAAAGAGTTGTGAGTGACATTTTTCTTGCTTCAAAACAATTTTGTTGTATATGTTAGTTCGGTTTTCCAATTGAATACGATTTTGTGATTAATCGATTTACAAAGCATACTTTATGTTTCTTAAAAGGTATTGAAAAGTATGTTTATGAAATGTTATTGAATTAAGAGTTGCCCTGTTTTCTTATGAAAGATTTTCATATGATTTGTTTGTATAAAGTATTGATTTCCTTAAAGGAAAATGTTTTAGAGGTGGCTCAGTGCTGAGGGACTTGAGATGGCACATGAGTTTCTCCGGGACCCAGTACTAAGGGACATAGAGAAGGTACTTGGGCAACCCGCCATGTTCCTATGTGCACATAGAGGTTATATGCTGGTGCGTTGAGTTTTGCTCCGCATCGAGCCTTATTTGTTTTCGACGTTGGGGTGTTGAGTTTTGCTCCGCTTCAACTAAGGAGAAGTATTGCAACTAAACTGATTTCTTTATGATCTGCTGAAAAATCATGTATGATTTGATAAGGGCATTTAAGCATGTTTTATCCAATGAATACAAATTGATTCCATGCCTTACACATGACGTTGAACTTAGTTTTTATCCTGATGATTTCCGAACTAAAAGCAGTTTGTTAAAACTAGTCACTCACTAGGCTATTAGCTCATGTTTTCAATGTTTTCTTTTCCTCCCAGGTAGCAAGGACATTCCTGGTGCTTAGCCTACTCCAGCTCGCCCTGCTTAAGCTTCGAGTTTCCAAAAACAGTTTAGTTTTTTTTGTTGTTGTACGTGTAAATAACTTAACACTGGTGGCATGTAGATTTAGCTGCATACAAGTGGGTTGTGAGAGAGTGTGTTGTAAAAGTGTACGCCGTACAGGATGGATTATTTATATTATGATCATGCGTTAGTATGGATGGATTCTATGATTGAATATGTATGGATTTTTTATACAGGAAGTTATGAAAGATGGGGCAATATGCGTCACAAGAGGGGTGATGTTTATTGTCCTCACATCTCCTTTCAGGTTAAGTAGGCAACCAGGGAGGGGGTGTGACATATATACTGTGGGCGGTTAAGTTAAATCATATTTTTAGCAGGTTAGTCAGGTACAGGTGGGCGGTGAGCTTCACAAGAGGGATGAAGTTTACTGTCCTCACATCTTCTTCTAGGTTAAAAAGGGTACAAGAGGCGTGCAGGAGAACCCTGTCAATGGTCAAAGGTAATATTTGCTTAGAGTTTATTTTAGGTGTTTTGGACACCTAATTGGCATGCTAACATGCAGTCGACGTGCAGGCGTGCAAGCTGTTGGATGAGGCGTGCAAGTGTGCAAGGTAGGCATAGGATGCAGGCATTAGGCAAGTAAAAGCTTGACGCCCTGTCGCGTGAGTGGAGAGATCGACACCCAACCGAGGAACGTGCGCGCGCCCTGCCTCTTTAGAGGTTATTTTGATAGTGTCTGTGCGTGAGCTGCCGCCTAATGTGTGTCTGTGTGCACATGCAACGTGCCTGTGCTGAACTGCCGCACATGTGGGACTGAGTAGATTGTTGCATGAGTTATAAGTGGCTAAGGAGCACGCCTAGGGACAGTTTGCCATACTTATAATTTTTATCAAGTTTTTGGGCGTTGGTGAGTCATTTTGAGCTGAAATTCCATATAAAAGGTTCAATTGACTGAAATTAAGAATTGAGGGGATTTTAAGAAAGCCTAATAAAGGAGTTAATTTGTTTTCAAACCAAGAAGAGCTAAGGGAGATGTATAACTCATTGAGAGCTCGGACAAGTAGTGAGTGACAAATTTTATTTAAATTGAGCTTATTTACTCAATGTTTTCAATATGCTTAAAGAGTTTTTTGAAGCATGATTAAAGTCTATTTTCTCATAAGTTTTATTGATCAAACATATGTTTCCAAGCATGAGTTTATAACATGATTTACACTTGAGTTTGAGTTTGAAAGCATGTTGATTTGTTATTTAAAGCTTTATGGAAGCATGTTTTACTTGAGCAAATTATAAAAGTTTATGAACTCATGTATATTTTCGATTTATTTTCAAAGCATGCTAGTTTCTAAAATGTGTTTAAAAAAAAGACCCAATGTTGAAGGACATTGATAAGGCATGTGAGCAACCCTAATATTATTATGAAACTCAACACTGAAGTACATTGAGAAGGTGATTGAGTATCCACTAGGACCCATTACTAAAGTACATGGAGAAGGTAATTGGGCAGCCCGAGACTAGATATTTCATATGTGCATATAGAGAGAAATTCGACGATGTTGTGTTGAAATTACTCCACTTCAGCTGAGGTTGTTTTCAACGTTGACTAGTGTTGAGTCTCGCTCCACCTTAACTAAGGTTATCTTAAACTCCAAATAACATGTTTTATGAGATTTTATGATAAGCTACTCAGATGATGTATTACTTGTTTATTCGAGCATGGTTTATGTTTTTATGCTAAGCTTAAGTTTTCTAAGCATGTCACTTGTTGGCTTTTTGGCCCTTAATCTCAAATTAATTAATTTTAATTGATTGATTAATTAGTGTTTTGATGATAACAAATCTGACTTTATTTATTAACCATTTGAGTGTTTTGAAGTGTTTATTGTATGGAGCTTGGAACAACGATTCAATGCAATTTGAATCATTGAAATCGGAGTTCAAACAAAGAAGATATGGCCAAAACAAGCTTAATGGAAAAATCCCGAGCTGATGACGTGGCTAATTTTTTTAATCAAAGTGAACCAATTGAAAGGTGCCACTTGAAGCAATGGAGAAGTGACCATTGGTGGGTTTTTTATTTTTGGATTGATGTTAAAAAGAAAATGATTTAAAAAAAAAAGAAAATGATTTTAAAAAGAAAATGAATTTAATATTATTATATATGTTTGTATCTAACGACAAGTTGCTTTTTAAAAAGATTAATTTAATATTATTATATGTTTGTGTCTAACGGCTAGTTGAGTTTAAATCTCCACCATTCAATTTTCTTTTACAAAGATCTAATAGTTCGAATTAATTTGGTTTTCACTCACTTTCATTTCTTTTTAAACACTTCATCTCTCCAAAATTTCATAACAACTTTTATTTTTTTTATAATCCTCCACAACTCATAAGCCTTCATTCTTGCTCTCTCCAAGCTTCAACTTTCTTCTTTTTCTCTTATTCTTGAGAGAGATATATTGTGTTGTGAGGATTTATTTGTAAGTGCTTAAACTTGTAAATCCACTCTATATAGAGAGTTTGTCAAGTGTGCTATTTGTTTTTCCAAACTTTTGTATGGGTTGGCTCTTCATCCCCGAAAAAGAGTTGTTGTAACGATTTGATCCTCAACCGTGTAAAGGATCGGGTTTGTTCTTGCGCCCAGAAAAAGAACGTTGTAGCGGTTCGACTCTAAGCCGTGGAAAGAGTAAAAAAATTCTAGTGAAGTACCCAAGAGGAGCTTGGGAAGTGGATGTAGGCTGGTTGTGCCGAACCACTATAAAATTCACGATGTCATTTTCTCTATCCTTCTCCTAATTTATTTTTGCAATTAATTTTTGTTATTATATTTTATTACATGAAATTAATTTCATTTTTTATTTCTTGAGATTAATTGCTTATATTTGTATATTTTGATTGGTCTTTATTAATTTTCTATATTCATTACTAATCTTTTTATAAAAATTAAATAGGGTGCTTTAAAGTGTGATTGTTAGTTTCTTGTTTAATTTAAGGTGAATTTATTTGCATAAAAATAGTGTTTAAACTACTTATTTGCAAAGAGTTTGTTAATTTGCTTAATTGAGCCCACGTTATTAAAAATTTTTAATTAGTTTTAATAAACCCTATTCACCCCCTCTAGGGTTGCCATACCGATCCTACATCACTCACTGAGCAACTTAGCTCACAAATTTTCTTTAAAATTTCTATTTTCCAGGTAGCGAGTTCGCGGTGCTTAGCCTACACAAGCCTCGTCTGATCCAGCTGCATTTAATTTGTAGACCTTGTATAAATTTGTAATTAAAACTCGTGCATTGTAAATAAAGAGTTGAGAGTTATAAATTTGTGTGAATGGTTTAAGTTTGTGGACAGTCTAAACTATGTAATTGTCTATGACATGTATATGAGTTTTAAGGAAGTTGTTGTCGGTTGATTGTGATATGTTTATCAGATGTTTAAATTCATGGGCTTATAAGGAGTACAAGTTGACAGTAGATGTCGTAAAAGGGTTGATATCTACTATCCTCACATTTTGTCCTAGGTTAAGAGGGTAATTTTGGAGAGGGTGTGACACTCCAGGCATACACTTCCTCCCAACACCCATCTCCTTAAAGCTTGACAACTCTTGCTGCCTAGTCAAACATCACTTCAATACTCGGCTTGTAAGCGCTAAAAATTTTCTCTTTATTCTTCAAGTAGGGCTATGTATGTGTTAGAGTATATGACAGGGGAAATTAAAGGACCAAGTTGAACCAAAGGGATTAAGTTGGAAAATGAATTGATTTTGGTATTGGCTTTGGTTAATTTTTTATAATAAGAATATTATTAAATAAATAATTAGGTAATTAAAAAAAAAGGGAATTAAGGGGAATTTTGGAAAAGAGGAATGAAAAAGAAAAATGAAAATTAAAGAAAAAAGAAAGTAGGGAAGGAAGTGGCATGAGGTGGCAAGTCTTTTTAGAATTTTAATTCATGCAATCGGTGGGTCTTATTCTTTAGCAGTGTTGAAGTTGGCATGAACAATTTCCTCGAAATTTTTTCAAATAAGAAAACAAAATATTCAACAAAAATAGCAACCCAAGGCATAACTTGTGAGACATCTCAAGACCAAAGAAAAATTAGCAACCCTGCAAAAAAAAAAAAAAAAAAAAAAAAAAAAAAAAAAAATATATATATATATATATATATATATATATATATATATATATATATATATATTTTGCCAATACCTAAACTCTAACAATTATAATCTTAATATCATGATCTTCTCTCTTATTGCTTTAACAATTTACGTAATTTATTTGTGTTTGGCAACGAGTCATCATCTTTGGATCCCATCAGGTAGGCATCAGATCTAATGGAAGCTTTGGATCATGATTTGAATGTTCAACATCCTATGACCATTGTCCACAAGTCAACTAGAGTTAACATTGTCGTCAATGTCATTAGCAGATGGTTACCCCCTCGTAGGGATCTTTCAAGATTAATTTTGATGTAGTTGTGATACGCACAAGCGTACACATAAAATTATAGTATAGTTAAAATGACCTTAGTTGAGTATTGTCCTAAAAAAATTGGGTTATTGCCCCTCTTTCTTTCACCTAATTACTAATTCCTAAATTTCTTAAAACTAGTTTAATTTAAGCATAACATTTAGATTCTTCGTCATTATTCTCTACCATTTTCCTATTATGCTAGTATACTCGAATGATAGTTTACCATGCATGGACTAATTTAAACCTTTTCGATACAACACGATTATAGATCAAGTAATCAGTCAAATGATGTATGATCATTCAACAATGACATTAAGAGTAAGTATGCTAAAAAGTACTAATGATAACTAAAATTCAAGATCCACAAATTAAATTAAAAATAATCCATGTCAACATCTTGAAAATCCTAGAACTATGAGAAAATTAGCCTAACATGGCTTTCGGAGACAGAACCATAATTAGAATACTAATTACAAGCAACAATTAAAGACTAAGGAACAAGAGAATACATTATCCAGCAATTCGACTCCGTCTTCAAGGTAGAATTGACACTCCAATGCTCTTTAATCGTCTCTAGCTCCAAAAGCTCTTGAATTTAGCTTTGACCTCTCTTTGTTGGCCTCCAAACCTTAAAAACCCAATACCCTAAGTTGAAGAGACGAAAGAAATAAATAGGGCTAGAATATTGATGGTGCCACAATGCTATCCCAAAATCATCTAAGTGCGTTAGAATGCTATAATTGTGAAAATCCTATAGTGTTGCAATGTTACCCTATTTTGCAGCTACATGTTTCTAGCGTTGAGCCAAACATTGAGACGCCACTTGCATGCAAGCTCATTGGTGCCTCTTTTCATGCCTTATGACTATTTTACCCTTCCTAATGTTATTTTCTTAAATTAAACTCTAAATTTATTCTAATTCAGCATAAATGCTGAGTTCTTACATATTAATATAAAAACCACATCAAAGAACACATATAACGTTAAAAAAACTAAACAAAAGAAAGTAATTTTTTAAGTACTTTTCAAGTTTTCCTTAATGGAAAGGTGAATTTTGGATTTATTTTTCATGATGGACCATGATAGCCATGGAGAGCTTCCAGTCATGACACTTTATGAATGCAAATCAAAAGCTCTTGAATTTGGCATTTACCTACACTAGGCTCAAATATATTTTTTTTTTTTGGATGATCTAGCTCCTAGATCATGGGAATGATGCTCTTGTTTCTCATTTCAATATTTCTTTTTAAAGTCTTTTTTTATGTAGCTGCTGAGGAAAAAAAGAAAAAGAAAAAAAGAAAAGGAAAAGGAAATGGAAAAGGTTAGAGTAAAGAATGACGCGCTGTGAATCGCGTTGGAGAAGCGTTTATTGAATCAAGGCAGTTTGATCAAATCCAGAAAAATAATGAATGACAATGAGGTTCCCTTTTCTAGATTATATATTATATATATATTATATATATGATATAGTTGTTGTTGAGGCGGAGTTCCCGTGAACACGTCATCCAAACTCATTGCTGGGATCAGCGTTGATAAGTAAGTGATGATATGATGAGTGGGTGGAAAACGAGGGTTTAGCGTACACCCGAGAAGCAGAGGATCGTAGGATTGGGTTTCAATGTTTCATTCTCCGAAAGAGGCCCAGAGGAACAATCTGGCCCCTCCCTCGTCCCCCGTCTGTGACTATGAGTGAGTGACCCTTTCCAAAGATAGAATTCTCAACCAAAAAGGAACTCCCCGACTTTTGCTTTCCCTTTCCCTGCCCCTTCCCCTTCCCCTTCCCCTTCCCCTTCCCCCTTCCAACGAATAACCAAACATAAATTTATTTAAAATAACCCACCACAAATCTCCTGCTCCACTCACTCCCAAGCAGATGCAGTCCACAACTGGTGCTGGTGCTACTGGTAGTCGTAGCTCCGGCGGCGGTACCGGCGGTGGCCTCGCTCGCTTCCGCTCTGCCCCTGCCGCCTGGTTGGAAGCGCTTTTGGAGGACGACGAGGAGGACCCTCTCAAGCCCAATCACTGCTTGACTCAGCTTCTCGCCGCCGACTCCTCCGACCTCGACTCTCCCGCTGATCAGCCCTTGTTCGACCCCAATCCCTCCCCGGCCTTCCACAGACAGAATAGCTCTCCCGCCGAGTTTCTCGCCGCCTCTGGAATTGGGGAAGGATTTTACACTGCCTATGCTCTCAATTCCTCCCCCACTCTTGACATCTCTCCCACCTCCAAGCGAGCTAGAGAAGTCGACCCCCAAAACTTCTCCCCCAAATTTTCACCTCAACTGGTAATCATCTTATTTAGAAGCCTCTGTTTCGCGATTCCCATTCAGGATTTCATTTCACTCTAGTTTTCCTTTGATTATGGTCTCACCAGCAACCTAGTTTATTTTGATTTTTAAGTGAAATTTTCGGCAGAAAAGGGAAGGAAGTGGAGTTTCCAGTTTAATAGACATGGAAATGGAGAAGTTATTGGAGGACTCTGTGCCCTGCCGGGTAAGGGCCAAGCGTGGCTGTGCGACGCATCCTCGGAGCATTGCGGAGAGGGTTAGTTCTTTTCACCTTATATCTTCCTTCACTGTTTTCGTTGACTACTTTTCAATAACCAGTCTCACCTCTCCATAACATATGCTGACTTTTGAGATGGATTCCTTTGCTCTATTCACCGTTCATCATCTGTGCTCTCAACTTTGACATTCTATCCCTATCCAATTTGGTGGCCTTTCTGCTGTTATTTTATCGAATAACCTTACTCTTTTTTCTATTATTTGTTGCCAAGCTATGTCAAATCATTACTTGTTAGTCTAATCACTATGTCGGGTCAACAAAACACACAACAAAGAGGTATGTCGATAAGTCGATTACTTATTTATTTTCTTTTTTTTGGTTTTCTTGATGGTAGGTTCGTAGGACTAGAATTAGTGACAGAATAAGGAAGCTTCAGGAGGTTGTCCCCAACATGGATAAGGTAAACTATGTCATGATTGATCATTATGATTGAATTTAGATATATCTTTTGTGATATATATTGAGAATGACTGTATTTTGTTCTGCCATGTGATTATTCTTGCAGTTCCTTTCTTGAATTCCATATTTGGCTGGTACTTTACTTTATGAATAATGAAGTCTAACGTGTACACAATTAGTTGAGTAATAGGGACAAGATTGTGTGGTTGCTTTCATTGATGTTGTTTTTAAACATTAATAATTTCAAATAATATATATATATATATATATATATATATATATATATTTTCTGGTGGGGCATAGAAACCATTTGATTGATTGACGAAACAGATTACCAGAAGAAGAAAAAACAAGCATATCAGTAAGTAATTACAAAAACCAACTACAGACCTACAGTGTGTCATGAGGGACGGTAGACTATAGTTACAAAGTGCATTTTACATCTTCTAACCAGCAAAGCCATCTTACAAATGATTGGACTGATAAAGTTTACCAAATTTTACTGGAGTTAGTTTTAAATGGATGTGGCATGTACGTTAATTTATTTTATTTTTGGTCTTTTCATGTATCAGTTGTTATGTGAGCGGTGGTTTACTAATATGTAGAAAATAAATATTCATCTACTTTCTGGATAGTAAACAATTTTACTAAATAAATGAAATGACACTAGAGAGATACTAACCAAACAGTTTACAAAACACTTCTCTAATTAAAAAGGAGAAAATTTAAGCTGTCATTGTTGAAAGGAGGTATATTTTTAGACCAGTAAAGAGCCATAAAGCAGCTGTTTCAAAGGCTTCTTGTGGACAAGTTTTCTTGTCTTGGAAAATCCTAAGATTCCTTTTGTTTCATATCATCCATAAAACCGCTCTGATGGTGTTTAGCCAAAGAATACTCTTTGTAGATTTGAATATGCGTTCTGTTAATATCATTTCAATTCAATCCGTAAGCTCTAAAAGGTGGGATGGCATTCCAGCCAAGCGCACTAAAGACTTCAGTCCAAACTTTTGCAGAGAAGGGCAGTATAGTGAATCAAGATGTGCCTTTAAGATTCTTCAGCTTCTTAATACTAACCAAGCGATCTAGACCTCAGCTACATGCATGATGCCAATTAGTCCATTGAAGATTAGGCCAATGAGGAGAGCAACTTAGGATTGGATATGTAAGGGCGAGGCTGGGATTATTTACAGAGTGTATGCATCTGTTTGTTGGAATTCTGGAAGAACTTCAATGCATTTTGGTGACTTATCTTTGATGGTTGATTTTGAGATGAGAGCTTCTGAATATTTATATGGATAAGTAAACTTTTGGTCTCTTCCATGAGGTTTCAAAGGAACATTTTAGTCTTTGAAGCTAGAAAATAGTTCTAAATAGTGCTTGGGATTTGACCGTTAACTAATTGATGGAAAAATATAATTATTAATCTAATGGTGCAAAGCTTGGAAGCATCCATTTCAACATGTTCCCTTCTCCAATTGAGCTGAAAATTAGGTAAGCAGGTGGAGCGGCAGAGATGAAATTGGAGGCAGACTGGAGCTTCAATTCAACTAAGAACAAACTGGAAGCTGCCACCAACCTGTAAAGTAAAAACGAAGGGTTGGGTTAACTGACCCTACTGCTGAGGGAAATCCGTGTGTGCTACTTGAACGGTGTCTTAAGTAAATGCATATAATAAGCCCATAATATCTTCATTACCCACTCTGATTCTCTCTCTACAAACCCATTACCCTAAAGATAATACTTCCTGTAAACATGGGTTTTCGGAGAAATGAGTTGGAATCAATAACATGGTTTGGGTTTAGTGCTATTTGGATTTTGGACGGAGGGACTTTCTTTCTAGATCTGCTGGAACACAAGCATGAAGGACATCTGCTGAGAACAACCAAAAAATGCGGTGGGTAAGAGATAATGATGAAGGCATACGTTCCCAGATGACGATGGTGGTAGGCATTGTGGGTCATTGGAGGTTGGAGAAGAGTGGAGCAAATGACCAGAAGGGAAGAGAATGGAGGACGAAAGAGGGAGAGAGGGGAGTTGGCAAGTTGGAAAAGCAAAACACTTACTTGATCAACACATTTTGATTCCGTTTGTCCACTGATGGTGAATTGAGGTTAATCATTTAAAACCATTTTTTTTCAAACTTGTGGGAGCAAGGCTCAAACTTGAGGACCAATAATGCTCTGCCAATATTTAAATTGCTATGGGTAGGATTCTTATTTCTGCAATGGCTGTTTGTTTCAGGCCAGAACCCACGTTGTTTTCCTACTAGACATATTCTCCTTATACATTCCAAATCATTCTTACTGTTTCTAACCCTTGTGAGACAATAAGCATTGTTTTGATATGGACAAAAGACTTGTGTCTATATCTGATTTATGGAATTCGTGGAACTATTTGACGTCATCTATATTTGTTAGCTGGAGCCTAAATATATTTATTGATCTGTCGTTTTCAATCTTGTTGCAGCAAACAAACACTGCAGATATGTTAGAAGAAGCAGTAGAGTATGTCAAATTCCTTCAAAAGCAAATTCAGGTATTGAACTGAACTAGATACTCTCTTGGATTCATCAATAAGGTTATATGAAAACTGTTGGAGCCTCAAGAATCATTTATTCGGCTATTATTTCAAATGACGTCGATTTGAACACCTAATCTGTAGCGGAGTTATATCACTTTGCTTTCAGTAGCTATAAAGTTACAACTTAAATACGTTGAAATTTAGACAAACTGAATCGCCCTGAAACCTGACAGGAACTCACGGAGCATCAGCGCAGGTGCAAATGCATGGTGAAGGAATGACATGTTGAAGGAGGAAGACTACTCCAGCCTCTGCAGAAATCGCCCTTCCACGATTACTGTAAATTAGTAGATTTCTTGGTTGAAAGGTAGTAAAAGGTAAATTGCTGTTTTTGCTATAATATTGTATTCTCTTTGGTTCTAAAGAAAATATCAACCTTGTAATGCATGCATTCAAATATATTGCATTCGTACGCAATAAGCAGGTGTAACAAAATGTGGGGAACTGCTCTCCTTTCTTTTTTTTCTTTCTTTTTTTTTTTTTAAATTAAATTTCCTTTTTGGGGTTTTTTTTGGTGGGAAAAAAAAATTGTTGAATAGTACATTAGAACATTAGGTCTCTAATTTAAGGCACTTGTTCTGTGTAATTGTATTTTCAATATCCATCCAATATTATCAGGAGAAAGCTTTGGAAATCGAAACTGCAGGATCAGTTGTCTTTTTTCCCTTTTCTTGTAATATACGCCTATTATTTCAAACACTAGCTACATTCAACATTATCAAGATTTCGAAGCATGTGGAACATGGGGAGCTTCTATGTTTAATTGATGTTCTTCTGGTCTTTTAGAGGATTGAATTTTTCTTTTTTCTTTTTTTTTTTTTCTTAAGTACAATTGGGGATAAAGAGATTTGAACCATAGATCTTGTGGTTACTAACAAACTGGTATGCCAGTTGTACTATGTTAGCTTGGTGTTTAATATATGCAGATTTTTAATTTAAACAAAAAAATTAACAAAGTAAGACTATTTTAAGGTTTTCTAAAATTATATACTATATTTGAACATTTAAACTAAAATAGAATGAGATGAAAAGAAATATAAAATGTATTTTTATTAGATTAAAATAATATTAGCATGTTCTTTTGCAACATTTGTAGACCTCTAATACTATTATTTGATACCAAAAAGCTCATGTCAATATATAAACCAGAAATCTAAAAGGTTTGGTGGTCCAATTGAAGTCCTTTTAAATTTTAATCTTAAAGACCACACTAAATGTTTGGTTCTTGTATAAAGTTGAGATTAATAGAGTAGATAGATCAGGTTTGTTTAAAAGTGTAGACGTTTTCGTTCTTTTTTTCTTTTTCTTTTTCTTTTTCCAGAATAAATAATATTTTATGATATAACCTAATTTGTTGACTTTATTTAAGCATATTCATAATTTGTTTACAAAGTAGATATGTCATTTTTCTTTTAGTTTTATGTAATTATTTCTAGAAATATTAAGTCAAGCTAAATTTAAATTAAGAAAAAATTTGGCTTCAATTTCACTTTTTTCTAATATAATATTTCGCCAAAAAATTATTATAAATAGAAAAAATACTAAATTATTTTAAAAAAAATTTTATTTATCAGTGATAGATCATGATAGACTTCTATCACTTAGAAGTAGCCTAGATAGAAATCTGAAATTTTTCTGTATTTGTAAATTATTTTGTTATATTTGAAAGTAACCTCAAATATATTGTTTTAATGGAAAAACTCAAAGTATTTAAACTCATAAATTCTAAATAAAAAAATCTGAAAACCTACCACGGATAATTGAAATGACGCAGTAAAAGAAAAAGAAGAAAAAAACTGAGTTAAGATCATAGTTTTTAAATTTCAGTATAGGAGATGTTCAATATTTTATTTAAATGAACCCTTGTTTTCAATAAACAGCACGTATCAATTTTTTTTTTTCTTTTTCTTTTTTTCATATGACCATTGTTTGGTCATTTTTTAGAAAGGGTGGCATTGACATTTATTTTTTAATTGGTGATAAAAGGGTACCATTGGCCAATTGAAAAGAGGTCCATTCAAGTTTTAATTTTTGTGTCAACTGGTAAGAGATTGTTCTAGTGATGAAACCCTCAACTATTCAAACCCGTAAACCCTAAATAGAAAACCTATCAAACCAAAAGTGAAATCTTGGCTAATTTCAGTCTTTCAGTAGTGTAACATGATTTTGATTTTAGTGTTCATTCTATCCCCTTGGTTTTGGAGTTAAGACTGATTTTCTATGGTCTCTTTTCCTTTAAACTTCGGAGGTCCCATTTGTATCTAATTTCCATTTCTTTCCCTTTCCTGAAGTTATAGTAAGTGAAAGGACGTACCATAGAGTGGAAGAAACCCGACATCGCTTTGTTGAAATAACGCAGTACAAGAAACCAAGGTTAGATCAATATCATTTTTCAATTTCACTGTGTGGAGATCAAGTTTAATCTTGGATTAAAATGAACCCTTGTTTTTAGTATAAAATGCTTTATTTATTTATTTATTTATTTTTGATATTGTAAGGACCCAATTACACTTTTCTAGTTATTAAAAATAAAAATAGATATTTCAACCTATGTTATAATTAGAAAACAAATATGTTAATGATCACACTTACAGTAGCATTAAATGGAAAATTGAAATGATTAGTTTAACAAGGATCCCAGTAATAGGGTCGAGACTGCGTACTTGTTGGAGCATAAAACATTGTTATAGTCATTAAAAAAAAAACAAACAAACAAACACACAAGATATTAGACGGTTTACATAGAAATATATACATAATGTAAAGCAACTATTAAATACATATGTATTGACCACAGTTTTCACTATTTGACTTCCTTAGTCAAACTTTGACCTATTGTAGGGGTATTTTGATCTTTTTACATTATATTGGACTCGTTCCAAACCAATTGCTCGTTTCCTACCAAATAGACATACAAAACATCAATAAACTCATTTAAGCACTTAAACTAACCAAAATCTAAGCCTAAGAAAGCACTTTTTAGGTGCTTTTGAATCGTGTGCCAGCTCGAGTAGGCACTGCAACACTACACACAATGTTGCAGATACCAACCCATAGCGTCATTCTGCCCATTATACATAGACTTCATTTTTTAGAGTTTTGGGAGATTGTGGAGTATAGGAAAGGTCAATTCCAAGCTATGGATGTCAACCCCAACCCGAGTTACCTTTTTAACCCAGAAAGAGATGTGAAAACATGGATAATTTTACGACATTGTATTCCTTTGTTAAGCATGCTTAGTTTATTTAAACAACTGGTTATAGAGTTTGTTTACAGACGATACAACCATAGTTTATACAAATTCCTGTCTATAAAATATTATAACATTATATCTCAGCAGACCTTAACTTCGCATAGCAACAAAAACTCAGCTGCTACCTGAAAAGAAATTATAAAGAAAGGATTAGCTTCACGAAGCCCAGTGAGTGGTCAACATATAACTAGTGTTTACATGACCCACTATAAGATAACATAACAATGTTATAAGAAATCATCAACATGTACAACTATGGTGAAAGTATACTCAAACCTCCCATTTCTGCTTATATTCGGTACCAAATAATCTACTGACACACTTAGGCACAACAAATGCATCTAAGCTCGATGTGCACATAGCTTTACCTATGAGATATCATAAGCTAGACCTGTTAGTCCTCTGACCATCCCACAAGAGATACTTTTCACAAGATCAGGAACTAGGTTTTGGTACCCCCTGACCATCCTGTGAGGTTAAAATTCAGCAGTGTCTCAGAACTAGATCCTCAGATCTTTTGACCATCCCGTGCAGTTCTAGAATCCTTAACACACATTACAACTTAAAACTCCATTATGACTCATATGCAATAGGTAATAAACATAATCCCACAATAGTATGCAAAATAGGCAAAATAGCTTAGCAATAATCATCATACAACGTAAACGAACCTAATAACCACTCACAAGAAAAGTAGTTGCAGATCTTTAAAGCCCACTTTCCTTGTTTTGAACACAAGTTAGCTTGGCTTAGGCTTCCCAATTCTTCCTTAGCTTCTGGAACTAAGAAAATAGCAATGGGAAAACATTCGGATCCCTGAAAATTCTTCTGGAACACTTGAAATCACCTTCTTGGACAAAGAAAACTTTCCTTGGACGCAGGGCAGCTCCTTTTGGACGCTGGGCAGCTTCTTTATTGCTTCTATACTGAGTTGGACGCCTAGCTGGTATAGTTGGACACCTAGACCTTTCTGGAAACACTCTCAAACTCTAAGGTAAAGCTTAAATAATGATTTTTAAGTGAATGAACAAGTGACTTCTCGGGCCTATTTATAGGAGTAGGATGACAAGTTTTGTCATCCAACCTTGCTTCTTAGGTTGACAACTAACCCACTATTTGGCATCATGCATGAGAACTTCACCATGCACCAAAACACACTTGCTCCACAGGGCCTCTTGCATGTTATCCTGGCCATGCATCACAACACCCCCTACTTATGATGTGTTAGACTCAAGTTAAGCCACTTACCACACTTTTCTTCCCTACTATGCATCCATCTCATGCCCGGGAGTAGGTCCTTGCGTCCAACTCTCTCCCTTACGCGTCCATCTTGAGGAATTTTAGGGTATGATCCCTTTTTCTCTCTTTTCTTCATCCAACCTCCTCACACTCAGTCGATTTTCCTTTCCGATCATCAAGCATGCGTCCAACATGACCTATTCCTAGGGCCATGCATCCAAGTCCCTTACACTTATTCCATGGACTCCTTGTTAACTCTTCCCATGCATCCATGATGTCTTCTCCAAGCCTATGTTTCCAACTTTTCTCTTCTATGCACTCCACACCTCCTTTCTTATACACACTTACCTTGCTTCCGACTTCAACCACCCAAAACTTAACCATCTTTGCTTCAACCAATAGTGTATACGTCCAACACACCCAATCCTATACTTGAAGGGAATTGAATCCCGGCGGAAGCGTGTGATCATGTTTTTTGATTTCTTGAAAGAATTAAAAATACAAAAAATTAGAGAAGGTTAAGTAACATACCTTTGCCGATCTATAATTTCAACAAAATCTTCTTCTCGAACCGATAGTCTTCTCATTGTAGTCTTTCCTTTCTAAGAGATCTTCCTTGCTATGACTCTAGCAAGGATCCAGTTTGTGGGAACCACTTTTTGAAAGAATGGCAAGAATTTTCTTAGAACTTTCTAAGAAAATTGGGAGAATTTCTTAGAGAAAGAGTTTTAGAATAATCGCATAGATTATTCTGGTAGAAAGTGTGTTCTATGAAGGCTCCCAAGGGCCCTATTTATAGAACTCTATGGGTTACTCATAATTCTATTAGGATAACTCCTCTGCAAAAATTTTAAATTAAATATTTAATAATATCCAATATTAATAAACATTTATCCAAATAATATCTCATATTAAATGATTTAAAATATTTAAATCTCATTTAAATATTTATTTTTTTGCATAATCTTTAATTTGGATCCAATTCAAATTAATTAATTAATTCTCCATCTATTTATCTATATAGATTTCATCTAAATAAATAATTAATTATTTGAATCATATTTAAATAAATTAATTCTCCATATAATAAAGTTATAATTTGAATCTTATTCAAATAAACTTTATAATAAATCATGTAATTAACTGTATCCAATACAATTAATATTTTTCCTCATAAATGTGAACATTTCAAATTTTTCTTTCAACATTGTTGATCCTTGTTGGTTCGTGGAGAGCTAGTAAGGGGACCTTATAAACCTACAGATTATAAGCTTCAATGATCCATGATTAATTAATTAAACTCTTTAATTAAATTAATTTTCATTCATTAACTACAGGGAAACCACTATAGACCCATAATTGAACTCTTATGCACTGTAGGACAAGTTGTGTATATGGATATAATCAGTATAAGCCAGTCGACGCTTCACGAGTTGTCACAATTGCAACTAGGTCAAATGTTTGTTCCACCCCTGTAATTACCTCTTATCCTTAAGTACCATTGATTTCTCCAATGAACAATTTGTTTATGATCCAACCATAAACTAAGTTCCTTTCGGGCTAATGAGAGGGTGGGCCCCTTGTTCAAGACCCGAAATCAGCACTTAAGGGAACTACTCATCTACTTACCCTATTTGGAAAGGAGTGAATTCCATCTTGTGAAGTTATGTTTCCAGCTCTCTATTTAGTCAAATCCCCAAAATGGTAGGTTTATTGAGTTGGCAACTCGGGCCACTCTCACCCATGAAAATCAAAGGTTCGACCTCACAGACAGGAGTTCATAAGTCATTCAGGATTAAGATCGAGTTGCACATGATCATCCTATGAAATATTAATCTCATCAATTAACGGATTTATAAAGAGAGATTAAATATTTCGCAGTCCGGTCTTATACAAACTCTTTGTATCCCCTACTCACATGTCTCTAAATGAACAATTTGGATCAAACAATTTGTAACTATTTACAAAGTAGGTCGTCTCCATAGTGTCACCAAGATAAGGCACCCCAACCTTATCCATATATCATAGACCTTTAGGTTATTTCTTAAACATGATCCACCCATATGTGAACTACATACATGTCAAGACTTCATGCAATAACCTTGGATTTTTCTTTTTAATGAATAAATTAATATTGCATAATTAATAATTAAATTAATTAAATTAATTAACTAATCAATTACGAGGCTTTAGGGCACAAATTCCGACAATACTTAGCCAAATTTCTCACTTTGATAGTCTTCCATGTGTTTCCCCTCCTTGGTAAGAAGCTTGACCTACTAGTTTTCCTCTTATTTCAAGACAAGTTCATCGTTCCTAGCCAAACCTTACTTCATGTGTCCATCCCTTCCCTTTCTTCCTTAGGGTTTGTTTCTCAATTATTAAAGTCATCGAAAGCTTAGCTAAGTCTCTCCCCAAAACCCTTAGCCTGCGTTGAACACCTCCTATCATGCGTCCACCATGGTGTTTTTCCCAGAGAGATGTGTTTAATCCCCAAAACTAACTCCCAACTATGCTACCAATTCATCCTTCTACAACACTTAATGAAATTCTCCTCCTTACCAAGCTCTATGCGTCCATGCCTTGGTTTTTCAAGCATAGTTGTGACACTTAGAGAATTTCACAACCTACTTGCCTTCTTGTGGTTCCATACTCGGAAAATCACCTACCATGGGTTTCTCCCAAACTCATCTATGACCTATTCTCTTCCCAAAACTCAAGTTTACTCAAACACTTTATTCCCTACCATGCTTTCAACGCATAACCCCCCTAATAGAACCAAAATTTGTCTAACCCCATAACCCAGATTTTCTACCTCTAAATTTTTCTGACTCCACCGGCTTGTCCTCAAGTTTTCCCTTGTTTTCCCTAGTTTCTTCTCTTTACTGTATCTCAGCTACTAGGTCAAGATTCCGGATTTCACAATGGAGCCCCTTCTTAGTTCTTCATCATCTTCTTCTCTATTTTCTTAGTTTTAGGTTGATTTCTTTGGATCGTAAATCGGCTCAATGTTTACGAGCCTTGATGACTTCTTTAAGCTACGTAATATTGGTTAGTTTTATTTTAGTTATCCAATTTGGATAAACCCTCTTTTTATTAATGTGAGGATTTGATTTCGAATAAATTTATTTCTATCTCAGAATATCTTCATCTCTTGAATCTATTATTTAGCTTATTGAATGGTTAGGAGTGAGAAACCAAACTATTTATGCATGCTAATAGCTAAAACCTCAACATGTAATATGTAATTGTTATGTGTTAGTTGCCATAGTAGCATAAGTCTTCTCATGGTTATATGGCTTTTGATGGCATTATTGGAAACGTCATATAGTTGTCTTGAGTGGCTTAGAGATATAGAATAATTGATTAGTTGTTCAATTTTTCAATTAGCAAATCGTCGTAGCTTAGCCCTAGAACTTAAATGCATATATTTAGGTTAATTCTTTGGATGTGTTCCATTCTTGGTTAATTGACATTACCGATTAAGTTGGCGATGTATTTGAGTTAATTGAATAATATCCTAGGACCATACTTATAATTTGGGAGATTCCACTTCTTTTAACTAAAAACATCTTGTTAGTTGACTTTTCAAAGGATCAACCGCTTTTCTTTAGCACATTTATCTCAATTTTCCAATTCATCAGCCCCCTCCATACCACTTTAACTAAAGAATTGGTTTTGCAAAACTAATATTCGTGCTTCCTTGTAGATTAATTTGGTCTTGCCACTTATACTACTGAGTAGTATATGTTGTATTAATCGGTAAATATAAATATTATTTGATGGCTAGAGAAGGATTTGACACCCTCATTTTGGTTCAACATCAAATTGGCACTATTGTCGGAGAAGCCAATTAGTTTCGCTTAGCTAAGTTTTTATTTAAAGTATTTTTTTGCTTTGATTTATTTCTCTTTTTGTGTCAGTTTCAGCATGACATAATTTTCAAATCGATCTTAGATGCTAAATGGTCAAACAACTGACCCTAATGACAAGTTGAGTGGGCTTAATTGTCAATCACCGAGTTAGTTTTTTTGGTAGGCCAAATGGTGGGACCGAATTCACAGCAAGCAGAGGTGTGCAAAAATTTCTCATTCGAAGGGCATTCTATGCAAGCACATACAATTAACGTTTCCTAATAAACAAAGCATCTAAATGACTACCATAACTCCAATATAGTCATTCCACTCTTAGAGGGTGAGGATATGAGTTAGATGAGTTGAGATATGAACTCAACTCAATTTTTTGGGGGCCAATAGTGTATGTCACCAATAATATTTTACACCCATGTTCACCAACAATGCGCTCAACCCTCATCACCACTGATGCCTCTGTTGCCACTCTAGCCACCACTTTCGATGACTAACTTCGGCGACTTTCGGCGGTGGCCAACTCTGACCACATTCAACCATCACCATTGATGGCCAACTAGACGACCTCCGACAGTGTCCATCTCCACCAACTTTGATAACCATTATTTAAAATTACTAGTTCATATATTTTATAGTCGTTCTTTATAGTAATTTGACATTAATAAAGCTCTTTGAACATATAACAAACCAAAGAAATATGTATATACAAACACTTTTGAAAAAGAGCTACCAACACACGGGTGTTTTAATTTTGAACATTTTTTTTTTATCAAAAGTGTTTAAATGAAAATGACTTTGGAAAACATTTTTTCCAAGTTAATCGAAATAGCTTGTAAAATGGCAAAAAGATAAGTATGAACTGGAGTTTAGAGGAGGAAGGAAGTTGTTAAACATATATATATTAGTAGTGGATCTAGATGGACACTTATGTGTGTGTGTAACTGGACTTGGCCATTTGGTGGCTCATATGATATATATATATATATATATATATATATATATATATATATATATATATATATATATATATATATATATTTCTTTATATCAACTAAGCTAGAGAATGTGACCTTTGTTACATATTTTTTTTGTGCCAACCATGTAATATGACCATTAATAGGGTTATTATAGTAAAATTACACTTTGACGATATTTAACTTACAATATAAATCCAAATTTGTTTAGTTCCAATAAATCGAATATAATTTTGTACAACGTAACTAAAACATTATAGGCACAAATTGGTTAAATGATTTCTTAAATAAAAAAAAAAAAAATGAAATGTACAATCCAAAAGTAAACCTTAATGAAATACATGTGTAATTTACAAGAAATAATAAAACAAAATGTAATTCATAGTTTATTAAAAAATATACGTACAGTTATTGAATAAAAAAATTTCCAAACAAAAATTATCACCATAAAAACATATTATTTATGTTGGAAAATGTGCATAAGAAATATAAAATCTCCAAACATATGAATTCAAATCAGTACCCCAAACAGTCTATTTTGATTATCAATATTAAAAAACATTTATCTTCTAACTCAATAAAAGTATCAAAAACAAAATTAACCCACACCTAAAATACAAACAACCAGGACATGTCTAATTTTAATGACCCAAATTGGTTTTAAAAGGGAAAGAAAATTGATATGCCCAAAAGGAGATATGTCCTCTAGTAATTTTGTCGCTCTCGCAGAAGATTTGCACTTTTTTTTTTTTTTTTAAAAAAAAAAAAAAAAAAAAAAAAAAAAAAAAAAACCCTCAAAGCCTCCAAATTTGGTCACATGCAACCATGGTCCTTCCCCTTTTTCCATCACCAACAACCCCTTAATCAAATACTCACCTCTTATTCCCCAAACATTTTTGTTTTCAGAACTTACTCAAATGTATATTTGGAAATTTGGGTTCCTTTGAAACTGATTAAACTTCTCTTTTCACAAATTTTCCAAACCATATTCTTTTTTTCTTTTCAGCTCTAAATTTATAAAATCTAAAAAACTTAAGTTCCAGTTTCACTTTTCAAACACGCATTCCCTTTTATACTTTAGTTGAGTTTGTCAAATTACAGTACGCCAACTCATACTCAGAAAACAAACGACAGAATCGTCAGCGTGATTGCTGAAACGGCAGCATCGGATGAAGAAGACGACGGTGGTGCAACAGTGATTGCTGTTACAATGGAGGACTTACGGCTGCCGGCTGAAATTACACTTGCATCGAAAAAGGAATATAAAAGCCTAAAACCACGTCGTTTTGGGCCTTCACAGTGATGGTCTATGAGTTGTTATATTTATGTTAACTTGCATTGCCTGTCAACCAATCCACCCTTCATAGTGATTGGTCTATGCGCGCATCTTAAAATATACAATTGCACTCCTAAATTATCAACCAACGTAGACACATTTCTTAACAGACAATGCCTGTCAACGAATCTTTTTATTAATGTTTATTGTCCGTCAACAAATTGAAAAATCGAAAATTCACTGTTTCGATGGAACTTATGTAATTTTTTTTTGTTAACAAAGGTATTTTATTGACATTTTTCACGTCAACATAGATATAAACATTTATTGACATTTTATAACTATCAATATATGTGTGGTATTCCTAACACTAAAGTACTATTGCTAGTTTTATGACACAAGCGTCAACAAAACAAAACATCTGTAATGTCAAAAAAGCCTAAAATTGTAGTAGTGAATGTTGTTTTGGTTTCTAATCATGTGAGAAGAATTACAATTGGGGTGGATGAGAAAAATGAAAATTGGAAATTTGACCAATGGGTAATGTATAAAAATGGAAATTTGAATATTCACAGATAAATATCGGGTATTATGCTTTCGTAGACATTTTTTAGAACATCTATTTAACTGTTAATTTGGAATTTCAGGTTGGTTTGAAGTTGAAGTAGCTTATGATTCAAAGCGTGATCAATGATAATTCTGTGATTGGTTCATTTATGAAATATTTTATTATTTAGCTAAATATTATGGTATTTAATGTTGATTATGTATGATTTTAGTAGAATTGATACATGATTTCCAGGAAATATTTACAAATTCTTAGTAATGTTACGATTTTAGTTGATGTTATATGTTTAAGATGTTAAAATATGTTTTATCTTAAATGGTTTCAGAATAATGAGAAGACTTGTTTTATGTATGATAAAGATTATGATAAAAGTATTTTTAATCCACTAGATCTTGTACTCAAGTGATTATCCTATACTTCATGTGAATGTGTTTTTGTGGTGTAAACGATATGGTGATTTTTCTGAATATACCCTATGAATGTGTTTACGTGGTGTAAATTATATGATGATTTTCTGATACATTTTGTGAATATGTTTCTAAAGTATAAATGTTATGGTTATATTTTTCGATACTTCACAAGAATGTGCTTCTGTGATGTAAATATAGTCCTATGCGCACGTATGGAAAGAATTAGTCTATTGTGCGTAATAATATCACTTTATGACAACATGATGATAAGTTAGGGTATACATTTGGTGTTAGGTTTTCACAAGCTTATGTTTTAGTTATCAACGGTTTTTTTTTAATGAATTTTCTAATATTTGAATAATGTTGAATGTTGAATTGATTTTGATTTCTAGTACGCTAATGAGTTTTGAACTTCAATTTATTTTAAAGGAAGTTTAAAGACGAGGAAAGTTTTTACAATAAATTTAATTGCACGCTGAGGCTTATTGTCATCACATCTCGTTCTAGGTTTGATAGGGTAATCTGAAGCAGGATGTGACAAATATGATCACCACTATATTGTCAATTTTGATAGGGGTAGCATTGACCTATTTTTAATCAATTTTAAAGGGGTACTGTTGGCCAATTCAAAAGACGTCCCTTCAAGTTTGAATTTTCATGTTAATTGGTCAAAGTTTGAATCTTCATGTTAATTGGTCAAAGATTGTTTCAATGATAATACCCAAATTTTCAACCAATAAAACCAAGATAAAAAACATGTAGAATAAAAATAAAAATAAAAGATACAAAACATCCTATATGATTGTTAATTGAAATCATGCAGTATAAAAATTCGTGTTAAAATGGTCCTTTTTAATCTCACTACGAGGGATGTTCAATCTTACCTTTGGCCAAGGCCCATGCAAGATTTAATGTTCATGTTAATTGGTGAGATTGTTCTAATGATAAAGCCCCAAATATCAAATCTATAAACCCTAATTAAATGAAAAACCTGTAGATTCAAAAAAGAAACAAAAAGAACCTGACATAAGTTACTTGAAATCACCTAGTATAGAAAACTAAGTTAAAATCATCGTTATTCAATTCGATTATGGAGAATGTTCATCTTTGATTAAAACAAACCCTTGTTCTCAATATAATATATATATATATATATATATATATATATATATATATATCAATTTTTTTATATCTCACCATTGTAATCTGGTCATTTTTTAGAGGTAGCGTTGGCCAGTTTTTCATCAGTTTTATTGAGGTATCATTGGCCAATTCAAAAGAGGTCCCTTCTACTTTTAATTTTCATGTAAATTGGTTAGGGATTGTTCTAATGATAAAACCCCAAATATTTAAACTCATAAACCCTAGATAATAAAACCAGTAGAACCCAAAAAGAAACAAGAATCCCTACAATGATTGATTGAAACCACATACTTAAAAAATCGAGTTAAGATTATCGTTTTTCAATTTCGCTACAGGGTATGTTTATCTTTGATTAAAATGATCCTTAAAAAACACATTTCAAGTTTTATTTTTTATTTTTGATATGGCCATTGTTTGGTCATTTTCTGAATGAGTTTCATTGGCAAGTTTTTCATTGGTTTTAAAGGGTAACATTGGGAGATCCTTAATATTTTGTGTAAATTGGTTAGATATTGTTCTAATGATAAATATATATATATATATATTCAAGCCCATAAACCCTAGATAAAAAAACTTATAGAATCCAAAAAGAAACAAGAAATCCAACAACGGTTGTTTAAATCACACAGTAAAATGAACCCTTGTTTTCAGTGAAAAAACACACACACACATTTCAAATTTATTTTGATATGACCACTGTTTGTTCATTAACCAATTTTTCATCAATTTTAAAGAAATATCATTGGCAAATTCAAAAGATAGCTCCCCTCTACTTTTAATTTTCATGTAAATAGGTTAGAGATTGTGTTCTAATGGCAAAACATCAAATATTTAAATTCATAAACACACCTTTAGAACCCAAAAAGAAACAAGAAAACCCTACAACAGTTAATTGAAACCACACACTTAAAAAGTCGATTTAAGATCATTGTTTTTCAATTTCACTATGTTCATCTTGGATTAAAATGAATCCTTGCTTTTAGTAAAAAAAAAAAACCTTTAGAACCCAAAAAGTATCAAGAAACACTACAACTGTTAATTGAATCACGCACTAAAATAGCCGAGTTGAGATCATCAATTTTCAATTTCAATATTGGGGATGTTCGTCTTCGAACGTGGGACTTTTGTGCGAAGATTGAATGTTTTGGTTGGTGTTAAATTTATCCAGGCTTTCAATAATTTCAAAAAGTAAAAAAGGAAAAAATCAAACTAACAATACATATCTTATCAATAAAGGTATATTAAAACTAGGTCACTTCCACAAATGACAAAACATAAAATGAAAGTTAAAAGCCCAATAGCCCAACAATTTTAAGTTTGCAAGAGTGACAAAATTAACAAGTCCAACTCAATTGAGATACCCAAATGACCAAAATGTTCCTCACAGTTAAAAATGTGTTTGCTATATAATTATTGTCTATCATTTACTTGCCAATGGCACCGATTGTTATCTAATTGTTTTACTATCTGATTGTTGTACGATATTGATTATTTTCTTAATGCTATCTTATAAGGCTAGTTGGATAAATGGTAGTCAAGCCCAAAATAATAACATATGTAGCACAAAGATAAAATAAGAGTTGGTCGCACAAATAACAATCATGACCAAAATAATAAAAAATATAGCACAAGAAAAAACAAATTAGGGAATAACACAAAATTAAGGCCAGATATCATTGATAGCAGCTATAGTGATAGTCATATTGGTAAATGACTAAAAAGCTCATGTTTAGGCCGTCATTTCACGCTTCTTCTTCTGATTTTCTCAAATTGAAAGTTATTACTAATAGCAACTATCAGTAATAGCTATCAATGACTATCACTGTTAGCTGCTGTCAGTTATAGCTTTCAATTTGAGAAATATTAATGCAACCTTGAAATAGTAACACTTGAAATATTAGCTTTCAATTTGCTATAATTTATTAGTGCCTATTATTGATACACTTTCATCAATTGGAATCCAAAACTGAAATATTAACACTTAAAGTCATTAGTGATTATCAATAGTAGACTTTTATAAGTAGTTATCAACTTTGAAAGGAAACTATCAACTTTCAAATATTAACATTTAAAGTTATAAGTGATAGAAGTCTATTAATGAGAGATTTATAAGTGACTATCACTGATATCTACTTAAGTCATATTACTAATAGCTTCTATTAGTGACTATCACCAATAGCTTTTAGTAGTGGCTATCAATAATAGACTTTCATCAAATGGAATTGACTTTTATATCATTGATATCATCGATATATGGATATAACCTAATTTCTATCACTAATATAACTTATATCGTGGTTATCGATGATAGCTTCTATCACTGATAACATGTTATTAGAGATAACTTTTGTCATTCATTTTTACCATCAAATAACATGCTATCACTGATAGCTTCTATCATTGATAACATGTTATTAGTGATAACTTCTAAGCATGTCACTTACACTTTAGGTCGAGATTCAACTTTATTAATTAATTCCACTAAGTTGGCTATCAATGATAGACTTCTATAAGTGGCTAATAACTATGGAAGAAAATCATAAAAAATTAAGCTATCAACGATAGAAAATATTAGTGGTTATTTCTGATAGACTTTCATTAGTAACTATCAATTTTGAAACATTAACCCTCAAAGCTATCAATGGCTATTATTGAGAAACTTTTATTATGATTATCAATAATAGACTTTTATCACTAATATCTACCTAAGTTCAATATCACTGATACATAAATATGACTGATATCTATCTAAGTCCTATCACTAATATCACCGATAATTGATATTACTGATACACAAATATTTGGTGAATTCTTTTCTAACATTTAAAAACATGAGCGATAGCCAATGAATTCTTCAATCAATGATAGAATTCTTTGAGTGACTAAGTTATAAGTATATTAGTGACTATCACTGATAAATTTATATTATTATGTCATAATAATGAATCACTGATAGCTACTAATAGATTCTATTAGTTTTAAACTTTTAGTTTTATTGAGTATTTATTAATAATTTAATGTACATTAGTTAATAAAAGTCTATAAGTCACAAACTTTTATTGCTGATTGAACTAGTCTGTCAGCAATAAAAGCTTATCATTGATAGAGTATAATAGACTTCGTTTATTACTGATATCATAGCCTATCAGTAATAAAAATTTATTATTAATAGATTTCATACTTTTAAGGTCCTAAAAAAAAACCATTGGCCTGTTTGTTAACGAGGGTTCTTAATGCATTGCATAATCACCTAGTTTCAAATAATTAGTAATTAAAGTTTAAATAAAAAAAAAGATTACTTTTGAAATATTCAATCCGAATAAAAGACTTTTAGATCTAGGTGTTGTGTTAATTACTTTAAAAGTGAAGCACTTGTGTTTTTAATTAATTCCTTTGATGAGATATTCTTCGTAAAACAACTCTTAGTTGATAATTTTCATATTTGAATCACTTTTCTTTTTTCCTTTCTTAGATTAGTTTATCTTAAGTTTCATTACAAGTCAATTCTCCAAATAAAATTGGAACGATCTCTGATTTAGCTAAAAGATAATCAATCAAATTCCTTGAGGATAATACTCGGCTTAGGCCATTTTAACTATATTATAAGTTGGCCCATATGCTTGCGGTAACACCAAGTTGTGGCACATTTGTGACGCCCCAAATTTTCAGGTATTTCTCCTTACTAAGTACCTAAAATTAATTGCTATTGGTGTGAATATTCAAGTTTAATGGGTTAATTAGAGAAAATTATTTTTTGGGTGATGGAATTATTTATCAGAAGTTTTTGGTTTTAATAAATGGAGAAGTTGGGAAAAAAAAAAAAAAGAAGAAGAAGAAGAAAATTAAATTGTGTTGGTGAGAGGGGAGGTTGTTTTTGGATTTTTATTTGGGGGAGAGGGGATGGTATTATTATTATTATTATTTGGTTAATGGGTAGTTAGGGTTTATTAAGGAAAAAGGAGGGAGAAAAAAAAAGGAAAACCCTTTCTTCTTTTCCTTCTCCTTCACGCTGCCGCCACCTCCCTTTGGTTTTTTGTCTTCCACCGGCGTCGTTGCTGGTGCCGCTCGCCAGCCATCCGATTGTGGTGCTAGGCACCGCCCGTTGGCCGTGTGTCTCGCCGATTGCAACTGCCGTCCACCGCAGCCCATTCGTCGCCAGTCGTACACCGCTGCCTTTGCCAACCCCCAACAATCTCCCTTTTTGTTAGATTCTTGGTTTTTGGTGGGCTCTTGGTAAGGAAATTGGTCCTCTTGTTGATTTGTCATTATTACCTATTATGTTGGCTTAGCCATTGGTACTCTTGCGGTAGGATTTTAGATTCAAAGTTCGAAGGGGCTTGGAGTCAGGAGCACGATCGAATTAGGAGAAAACTAGTGGTGAGTAAAATACTGGGTTGATGGGTGGCTAGAATTTGGGCGTTCCTAACCCTTATTTTTGTTGCATTCTAATTTGGGCTAGGGTGGATCTATTGAATTGATTTGGAACTCTGTGTAATTTGTTGGTTTTGCTTTCTGGTTGGTCGTATCCCCAAGGCAATTGTCTGTGTTTTGTTGTCCTAGTTGCATGTTTGCCTATCCCATAAGCATGCATATCTGTTGGGTTACCGTATTTACGAGACCTGTGTTACCTATTGGGTTATCTGTTGGATTACGGTGTTTACTGGAATGATGGTTCTAAGACTGAATGTTGCCTAACTACTATGGACTGGAAACTATGATTATATTAATGGTAATGGTTTATGTTGATCGTGATTGTTATCCTATTTATCAATCCTTGTATCCCTATTGACGTGAAGCATTGGGTTCTCTAACTATGACTATGACTGGATGTCCCACAGGATCACCACCTATGTTTATGACTATGACCTTCTGGATCACTATCTACGACTATGTGCCTTTGAGTTCGCTACTTATACCTATGCCTATGTCGATGTTTGGTACACTAGTGCATATGATAAAAGGATAACAATTTCACCTAGTGGGCCCAGTAGTGGATCACTTACTGGGTATTGTAATACCACCCTTTCCTATGACATTTTTTCTTCAGGTAAGGGTCAGGATAGACAGGCACATGATAAGAGGAATCTGTGACTGTGTCATGGGACTAGTTATTCCTTCCGCATTATAGGCTCATGTTGTAACGACTCAACCCTCAACTAACAGGATGCTACATTATGCATGAACATTTTCATAAACACTTTGGAACTTAGAGGATATGCATTGAATAATTTATTTAAATTTAGCTAAAAGAATTAAATAACTTAAACTCGGATATTTTATTTAAATCGAATATAAAAGAATTAAAAAATTTAGCGGGGTCCCCATAAACAATTTGTTCAAAATCTCATGAAATAATCAAAACAATGGGAATAATAAATAAATAATCGAATAAATGAATAAATGCTACCACCCTACATAACCATCGGTCACACTCTATATCCTAGTCTAAGATGCGGAAGCCACAACAACTGTCCCATGGCGTGGTCACGGATTCCGCTTGTCATACGTCGATCCATCCCATCTTTTACCTCAGAAAATCATAGAAAAGAGGTGAGTAATTATACTCAGTAAGAGACCCACTACTACGCCTATTGGGGGAAGTTGTTATCCTTTTATCATGTGCACTCGTGTACCCAACATAGGCATAGGCATAGGCATAAGCATAGGTAGCGACCCGAAGGTATGCAGTGATCCCGAAGGTCACAGTTGGAAACATAAAAATAGGTGGTGATCCCGAGGGACACCCTGTCATAAGCATATTCATCTTAGGGGTACAGGGCACGATAAGCAAGATAACAATCACATAACATGTCATTAACATAATTAAGAGAGTTTCAGTCCATCGTAATAAGTCAAATAATTATCATACAGTGGACACAATAGGCGTAACCATAACATCTTCTAGTACAGTAACATAACTTAACTTAACAGTTGATGTGATAGCACGTTCCATATACTAGCCGAAATTCATACAGTAACATAATTGACCATAATCAGTTAGGGCAATAGTACATTCCATATACTAGCCAAATTTCATACAGGAACATAATTAGCCATAATTCGTCAGGGAAAATTCATACAGTAACATAATTGACTATAATAAGTCAGGGCAATAGTACATTCCATATGCTAGCCAAAATTCCTACAGTAACATAATTGGCTAGACTCGATAGTAAGTCCCTTACCTGAGGGTGCCTAAAGTGACCAACAACTCCCAACTTCGGGTTCAATCTAAACCTTCTCCATCATCCCTTTGAACACAGATGAAGAAACAACACAAAGCTATCATAAACTACACCCACAAGTTACACAACCAAGGCAAAAGTAGGAAGAGGGTCGATTCTTACCAAGAACTCACCATGACCCACTAAACTGGCGAGGGTTGCCGGCGGCAGCTGCAACCGACGAGACCCACAAACGGTAGCGGCGAACTCACGGCGGAAGGCAGGCTCGCGGTAGCTGACGACAGCGGTGGACTCCCGACGTCAGCGGTAGACGCGCTCGCGCAGAGGTGGTGGGAATAGCACGGGCAGAGACGGAAGGAAGAAAGAGAGGGGGCGACGGCGTCTGTGGCTAACAGAAACGGAAGAAGGAAGGAGGAGGGCGGCGGCTGCTGGTCGAAACGGAAGAAAAAGGAAAAAAAAAGGGAGGGCAAAGGGCTCTGGTGCATGAAAAGGGAGAGAAAAAGAGAAAGAATTTTTTTTTTTTTTTTTACTTCACTTTAACCTACCACACAAACCAAAGCTCCATAAATAACCAAAAATCAAATCTTTTCCTTTCTCTAACCAAATTAAATCTCCTCTTTTTCCCAATTTAAATTAATTCCCCTCCTTTTTTTATTTTCTTCTTCTTTAAATAAATAACACTTAATAAACCCAATCTTTCGCTTAATATTACTATTAATTAATAATTAATTAATTTAGTTTCTTTTTCCTCTAATTTCTCCAAGTTTCTTATTAAACTCGGAGATTCCAAGCTTAAATCAATTTTTTTTTTTTAAAAAAAAGGGTACTTTAAGGAGGAAATACCTGAAAATTTGGGACGTCACACTCTCCCCTCCTTGAGAAACTTTCGTCCTCGAAAGTTCTAATCCTGAAGAAGCTCAGGATACTTCATTTTCATTTCATCCTCTCGCTGTATCCATGGTTTTACCATAAAACCATCACTAATGCTATCTCCTTGTTGCACAAGGTTTTCACTTCCTTTGCCAGAATTTTGATGGGTTTCTCCTCATAGCTCAAGTCTTCCCTTAATTGTAGGGGCTCATAGTCCACTATGTGAGAAGGATCTGTCACATACTTCCTCAGCATGGAGATGTGAAACACGTTGTGGACTCCATCAAGAGACGGCGGCAATGCGCTCCCAAACCTCAAGACACCCCTCATCGGTGCTACCTTTAAAAACACGTTAACACCCTCCTCGAACTCCAGGTTTCAAATCCTGGTACATCTTGGTGCTGCCAGGGTAAATCAAGAAAGGGGAGTTGTGAGCTTCTGATAACAATTCGCTCTTGAGTTCGACATTTGCAAGCACACACAAGCGTCCCTGGTAATGCATACCATTTTCTTGTGATATACACTACCTAATTAAACTTCTCAATGAGGTAGGGGTCACTTTGCTGTGCGACAATGAGCTTCTGTCTTAAAGTTGGTTGGACGGTCAACTGTGACAACTGCGAGGTGACTTCTCTGACAGAAACAAAAATTCTGGACTGCTCAAATTCCTTGCATAATTGAGTCTACCTAGTGATCAGTGTTGCCGAGTGAATTGCTTTTCTACTAAGTGCATCTGCCACCACATTTACATTGTCGGGATGATACAAAATCTCCACATCATAATCTTTTACCAGTTCCAACCACCTTCGTTGTCTCATGTTTAACTCCTTCTGGGTGAAGAAGTACTTTAGACTCTTGTGGTCCGTGAAGATTTGTATTTTCTCGCCGTATAAATAATGTCTCCAATCTTAAGAGCAAAAACCACCACTGCTAACTCCAAGTCATGAGTGGGGTAATTCCGTTCATGGGTCTTTAGCTGGGGGGAGACATAGGCCACCACCTTACCATGCTGCATCAATACACACCCTAACCCTTTCTTGAAGGCATCACTGTAAACCACCAAATCTCCTGGCCCATCTAGTACTATAAGTATAGGTGGAGAAACTAGCCTCTACTTAAGATCCTGGAAGCTTTTCTCACAAGCCTCACTCCACACAAAAGGAGCACCCTTCCTTGTCAACTGGGTCAACGGTGTGGCAATGCGCGAGAAGTCCTTAACGAAATGACGATAATAGCTTGACAAGCCCAAGAAACTGTGCACTTTGGTGATTGTCACAGGACGAGGCCAAGTAGTAACAGCCTCGATCTTTGCAGGGTCGACAGAGACTCCATCTCTTGACACCACATGTCCTAGAAAGGACACCTGCTTCATCCAAAATTCACACTTCGAAAACTTGGCATACAACTTGTTGGCTCGCAAAGTTTCCAATACTCTACACAAATGCTCTTCGTGCTCCGCCTCAATCCGAGAACACACCAAGATGTCATCAATAAATACTATTACAAAAGTGTCGAGGAAGTCCTTGAACACCCTATTCGTTAGGTCCATGAATACTGCCAGGGCATTCGTCAGGCCAAACGACATCACTATGAACTCATAATGTCCGTATCTAGAGCGGAAGGTTATCTTAGGGATGTCACTGTCTTTGATCCTTAGTTGGTGATAACCCAACCGAAGATCAAATTTTGAGAAAACCGTGGCTCCCTGCAACTAGTCAAATAAGTCATCAATCCTCGAAAGTGGGTACTTGTTCTTGACAGTGAGTTTATTCAACTCCCTATAGTCAATGCAAAGGCGCATCGTCTCATCCTTCTTCTTTACAAACAGAACTGGTGCGCCCCACGGTGACACACTTGGGCGAATAAACCCTTTATCAAGCAACTCCTGCATGGTGCCCCAAAACGGAAGTGTACCTGTCACCACTGTGCCAGACTTCTCAGCCTCCTACCGAGTGGTAGAATAAACCCGGCCTTGCTGTTGCTGCCGGTTCGGACCCCCATGGTGAGAGTTCAAGGACTGGCCCCTACCTTCAGAAGGCTAAGTCCCCGGGCAATGCTCCGCGGTATAACCCTCTTGCTTGCACCTGAAACAAGTTCCCGTGCCAATCAGAAATGCCCCCAATGGCGCTTCCTACAATTCCTACATACAGACCGATCTCTCTAGACTCTTCCTGCCTCAGCGGCCAGCTGCTTATAGTGCCCAAAGGGTCTATTTGACTGTTGACTCCTTCGCTGGGGCTGAGGTGCCTTCTAATCTACCTTTCGTTTCTGACCCATCGAGATCCCTACCATCAAAGACATCCGATACTCCTCCTCTTCTTGGGCATCCACGTCAATCCTGACAGTTGCTCGAAGCGCTGCGTCATACGTCTTAGGATCTTGAGAATAAACCAAGACCCGCAACCCGACCTTCAGGCCTTAACAAATCTCTCTACTCTGATTTTTTCGGTGGTCACCATCTCTAGGGCAAAATGGGACAGCTTGTCAAATTATTCCTCGTACTCTTCTACTGTCATAGCCTCCTGTTTCAACCTTAGAAACTTGACCTGCTTGTTGAACCGTGTATTAGCAGAAAAGTATTCTCATAAAACCACTCCTTGAACTGGTCCCAAGCCGCTAGACCACCCCTAGTATCTATCATCCTCTCCGCTGAGCGCCACCATATCTCAACGTTATCTGTCGACATGAAAACAGCAGACTGGAGCTTCTGTTCCTCTAGGCACCTCATGTAACGAAAAATTGTCTCAATCGAGGACAACCACATTTTTGCTTTTGTAGGGTCCTTCAGCGACCCATCGAAGGTACAAGGGTTAAATTTCCAGAAGTCGCTCAAATGCTTAGCCTCTAAGGACCATCCGTAAACATTCTGATTTTAGGGCTATGGCGGTGGCACCTCAGCTGGTGGGACTGATGCCTGCTAAGACTGTGCAAACTGAGCAAAACGCTCATCTATCATATCGTTTATTCCGCCCAACACCGCGGTCGTGACTGCTTCTCCAATTATTGTTGCCATAGCGGTAAATTACGATGGAACGACAGAGGGAGTCGTCGTCTGGTTAGCCCCAGTTGTGTTCCCTGCTCGACTTCTTGCTTGAGTCCTCTGTCATCCTGAACTAAAAGGGCCCCCCAACGGAGGATTTTTGTCCAGCAACACGTCATCCTAGACCTTAGGGTCATGCTCCTCTAATGGCTCTTGGGGGTCCTGAAGCCCACCCTTAACCTTTCTCTTCCTTTTATCCTTCGATGCCATAACCTACCATACACACACCATCAGTCACGTCAAGACTCCTTACCACGAGAAACTTGACAATCAAATTCATAAATCAATCCAATTTTATTTGATAAATCTTTAAATATATTATTAATATTTTTTTTCTGGAGGGACATACCTGGAGATGACAAAGAATTTGTTACTACCATGTGTAATTTTGGACTTATATAATAAGTCAGTCTACAGAACCTAAAACTTAGGCTCTGATACCAACTATAACGATCCAACCCTCAATTCACAGGATGCTACACTATGCATGAACATTTTCATAAACACTTTAGAACTTAGAGGATATGCATGGAATAATTTATTTAAATTTAGCTAAAAGAATTAAATAACTTAAACTCGAATATTTTATTTAAATCAAATATAAAAGAATTAAATAATTTAGCGAGGTCCCCTTAAACAATTTGTTCAAAATCTCATGAAATAATCAAAACAATGGAAATAATAAATAAATAATCGAATAAATGAATAAATGCTACCACCCTACATAACCATCGGTCACACTCTATGTCCTAGTCTAAGATGCGGAAGCAACAACTATCCCATGGCGTGGTCACGGATTCCGCTTGTCATACGTCGGTCCATCCCATCTTTTACCTGAGAAAATCATAGAAAAGAGGTGAGTAATTATACTCAGTAAAAGGCCCACTACTGGGCCTATTGGGGGAAGTTATTATCTTTTTATCATGTGCACCCGTGTACCTAACATAGGCATAGGCATAGGTAGTGACCCGAAGGTATGCAGTGATCCCGAAAGTCACAGTTGGAAACATAAACATAGGTGGTGATCCCGAGGGACACCCTGTCATAAACATATTCATATTAGGGGTACAGGGCACGATAAGCAAGATAACAATCACATAACATGTCATTAACATAATCAAGAGAGTTTCCAATTCATCGTAATAAGTCAAATAATTATCATACAGTGGACCCAATAGGTGTAACCATAACATCTTCTAGTATAGTAACATAACTTAACTTAACAGTCAATATGATAGCACGTTCCATATAATAGCCGAAATTCATACAGTAACATAATTGGTCATAATTAGTCTGGGCAATAGTACATTCCATATAATGCCAAAATTCATACAGTAACATAATTGGCCATAATCAGTCAAGGAAAATTCAATACATTAACATAATTGGCTATAATTAGTCAAGGCAATAGTACATTCTATATACTAGCCAAAATTCCTACAGTAACATATTTGGCTAGACTCGATAGTAATTTCCTTACCTGAGGATGCTTGAAGTGACCAACAACTCCCAACTCCGGGTTCAATCTCGACCTTCTCCAACGTCCCTTTGAACACAGATCAAGAAACAACACAAAGCTATCATAAACTAAACCCACAAGGTACTCAACAAAGGCAAAAGTAGCAAGAGGGTCGATTCTTACCAAGAATTCACCACAACCCACTAAATCGGCGAGGGCTGCAACCGACGGGACCCACAAACGGCAACGGCGGACTCACGGCGGAAGGCAAGCTCGCGGCAGCTGGCGACCTCGCGAAGACGGCGGCAAACGCGGGACGACAGCAGTGGACTCACGACGTTAGCGGCAGAAGCGCACGGGCGAAGGCAGTGGGAACGGCGCGAGTGGAGTCTAAAGGAAGAAGGAGAGGGGACGGCGATGTCTGTGGCTGGCTGAAACGCAGAAGGAGGAGGGTGGTGACTGCTAGTCGGAGCAGAAGAAGGAAAAAAAAGGGGGGTGGGGGGCGCTGGTGCACGAAGAAGGAGAGAGAGAGAAAATTTCTTTTTAGTTTTTTTTTTTATATACTTTAACCTAGCACGCGAAATAAGGCTCCATAAATAATCAAAAATCAAATATTTTACTTTCCCAAACTAAATTAAATCTCCTCTTTTTCCCAATTTAATTTAATTCCACTCCTTTTTCTATTCCTCTTCCTTAAATAAATAACACTTAATAAACCCAATCTTTCCCGTAATATACTATTAATTAATTAATAATTAATTAATTTTTTTTCTCTCTAATTTCTCCAAGATTCTTATTAAACTCGAAGATTCCATATTTAAATCAATTTTTAAAAAAACGGTTACTTAAAGGAGGAAATACCTAAAAATTCAGGACGTCACACATGTTTTCTTTACAAAAATTTTCATGCATAGAGTTGCGTCCTATTAGTTAGAAGGTCGAGTCAATACAACATCAGCCACTCTACGTCATCTCAGGTGCCCAATATAAGTAAGCTAGATCCTAAGGCAATCAAATGTAACTTTCTAGGTCACACCTCAAGTCAAAAAAACATACAAGTCTTATACACCATCCTCAAAGAAATTCTATACCTCCCTGAATGCATGTTTCTTTGAGAACTAACCCTATTTCCAACAATGAAATAACACTGAAACACTCATCCTTGTGGAAACTGAAGGAAACCCCAACAGAATCTTGGCAGAAGCACATACCCCTTATGATTCTTTCATCTTCAATAACCCTAACCAAAACACACGGAAACACAAGAAGATTGTGTTTCTGACCGTGAAATAATAGAAGACATTGATCTTCCCATCGCTCAATGCAGAGGGGAAGAACGTGAACAAAGCATCCCACTAAAAACTACTATGTCTATAGAACTAATTAATATTTTATAGGTACTTCCACTCATTTTTGTGTTGTGGTATATGTGTTGTCCTTTTTTATTTCCTCTCCACTAATACTGATTAATTTACTTTTGTAGGTTGCATATCAGTGGAAACTTGGTTGATGAAACTGAAATTTACTTGCAGGTGGCTATTATGTCTAGTATATTTTTGAGATAATTATGTTGGATATAAGAGAGGATCGTCATGTGTAGGTTCATTAAATAGATGGTTGAACTCTATGTGCCTGAGTCTAATCACTAGTTTTTCATCATCATACATTGTTTATTGTGTCTACTTTATATTTGTTGTTTTGTGTAATATTGTAGTGTGATACAAGGTCTTCTTCCTGTAGTTAGTATAGCCCTCAATAGTTTGTGGAATAGGTTCATTAAATATAAGTTTAGATTATATTGTACCATACCCATTGCTTTGCTAAGATAATTGCTTTTTCAAGTTTTATTTTTTTTTTATTTTTATTTTTTTTTTTTTTTTTTTGTATCTCTTAGTGATTTGTTACATGATTCAATGGGAGATTAGCACCCCATCTCTCTCTACTTTTTTTTTCTCTTTAGTAATAATTGTATAAAACGTATTATTCTTGTTTTTCGTGGCCTATTGGGTATTTTTTGTGTCCTGCTTAGATATCTAATAAAGTCATCTTAGGTAGGTTATTAATACATTATGGGTTAGTTTGTGGTTTATTAATTAAGTTCATGAGGTTTTTACTTTTTGCAGAGGTGATGTTCCTCAAATAAATTTAGAATGTAACTTTTGGTTGAAGAAACATTTAGATGCTTGACAAGGTGAATTTGAAATTGAATTAATCACGAGGCAATTAGTTTTGTGTTTTGTTCGCTTGTAGTGAAGGCAATTTATGTGTCCTATAGTTAAATTTGCCGTCTAACTTTTATTGTCTAAGTTTCCATAGTTCATGTAATTTATTTTGGTATTATTCAGTTATTTTTAAATTTTTAAATTTTCGATTTTACATACTTAAGCAAGCATATCTTATTTACAGATTTTTTTGGGATAGTATCTATATGACCCTCCAAAGTAGATAACCAGCTCTCTCAATCCTTAGACTTTAGACCTCTATGTATATATTGATCAATGTAACTTGTTGATAGATTACTTAATTAAAAAATTTGTCACTTTTTTTTTTGTTGTGAATTAATCAATTTTTGTGTTTGTTGAAAGTTGAGTTATATATACAAAAACAATTAAGATTTTATTTTATGCATGTACAAGTAAAAGAGAAAAATTATTGATTTGCACATGTGCAAGGAAAAAAAAATACATATTACTTTTTTTCATGCTCATGCTCGTGCTTTGGACATAAAACCATATTCTTTAACATAAAAATCATGCTCATGCTTTAGAGAAATCAAATTAAACAGTTTACTGAAAGACAGCTTTCAAAACACATCATTCTTTATCTTTGAATTGAAGATAACCTTAATTGAGGCGGAGCAAGCTCAACACACTCAACGTCAAAAACAAATCTTAGCTGATGTGGAGTAATCTCAACACAATAGCGGCAACTCTCTCTATATGCACATAGGAATTTCTGACCTCGTACTGCCCAAGTACCTTCTCAATGTCCTTTAGTACTGGGTCCCAAGGATACTCAAATGCTTTCTCAACGTCCTTCAACATTGAGTTCCTCCATAATCTCATGGTTGCCCATATGTCTTCTCAATGTCCTTCAGCATTGAGTCCATTTATAAAACATTTTAAGAAATACGAGCATGCTTTAGAAATAATCATTTCAACATGTAACATTCCATGAAAAACCTTAGATTTTTCAGGAACTAGCATCAAGTAATCATGTTTCTTCAAAGCTTTAAAAAAACAAATAAAGCATGCTCTTCAAGCTATAAAAATCAAGTATAAATCATGCTTTCCAAACATATACTTCACAAGGAAACCATTTGAGAATAAGAAAACATATAACTTTCCCTTTTAAGCTAAACACTCCACACTTGGCATTTTAAGTAAAATCAGTAAACTATGCTTATTACTCTGCAAAATCAGCAAGAGAATACATTTTTATAAGAAATCATGGAGAAATAAAAACTGTATTTCTTTTTAAAGGAACATATATCACTTACAGCTCGAGCTTGATCCTTTAGGGTTATAGGCTTCTCCAACCTCAATTTGACCTAAAATACCAATTAAGAGACATTAGATCATCTCCTTGAGGTTTCCATAATTTTCATTTTAACTAAACTTCATCCACATTGCTCATACTAAGCTTAGATTTCACTTATTTCATCATTTTTGCCATGTAGGGGTTTTTATGCAACAATTCTCAAAATTTCCTAAAATACCCAAAAATCAGCTTAAATTTCGAAATTACCCATTTTGAGGCTAAAAATTTAAGAAAATACCAATTAGAGTCCAAAAATGTCCAAAGATACCCAAAATAGTTGTGGACACCCCAAATGTGTAGCTGGTGGGCATGGGGCGCATGCAAGGGCATGGGCGTGCATGGGTAGGGTGCTGTGGCACGCAAGGGGCGTGTGAGAGGCGCACAGCAGTGTCGGGCACGCAGCGTGTCACAATCTAACTTTGAGATAGTAGATTGTGATCCCACTTGTGCACATAGTGTAGTGGCGACACAAGAGTGTCGACACATCTGGCAATGAAAGAGGGCCAAGAGAAGTGTCGTGATGCAATCGAGGAGGACGGTGCATCATCCGACACACCAAGATAAGTAGGCAAGCATACCAAGTTTAACAACAAGCAAGAAGACAAGCATCGGTGCCATCAGCAATGTTAGTGACAAGCTTATTGGGGGCCATGTGGGCCCGGGCCATGACCTCAGAAGTAGGGGTCTCATCATGAGTTTGGACGAGCGGCTTTAGAGTTAGATCCATATTGATGGAAGATGGAAGTACGTCGAATTTCATGTCAATCGAAATTTAGACGGGCGCTCTACGCTGGCAGATGACCACTCGCCACTTTACATATGCATGGGTGCCAAAGTGGAAATTGTTCAAAATGTACTATAGGGGGAGGCATGGTGTCAGCTCTCCACCACCCTTAGGCCCTATGGCCTATGTGAGCTACCCCATGGCACATGAGTGTGTCATGGCATGGGCGATGGTTGCAAGGTGAGTGTCTTGGGCATCTTCCATCGGGAATGGGATCTCGAGGACAGTGTCGGATGGCACAAGTGTACTGGCATTGCGCCCCTTCCCATGGGTTGGATGTTCAATATAGTACCCAGTATGCCTTTTTGGCTCGGCATTGACTTAGCATGGACACGGGAGGGTTCATGCTTAGGTATGTCCAAATGGATGGATGTCCAGGAAGTCTCGAGTTGGAAAAACACCCATGAGGTGATTATAATGGTTTTTGATAAGCCGACCTAAGCAAGAGAGGGAAAGCTGATGTTATCCCGACACTTGAGATGACATCCAGAAGCATATGTGGGACTCGATGGTCCCCGTTGACACAGTACTTGCCTGAGTTGTCTCAATAAGCAGTATAATGTCCCAAAAAGCCGCGATAGATTGTTATAAGTCTGTTTCGCCCAATGAAGGGTTCGAACTCATCCCGGCAAGGTTTCGAAGCGATGTAGATTTATGGGGGTTGCGTTGTTGAGAATCACGATGACGAAGAGAGTCGTGAAGGAGGGAAGTTACACGTACAGGTGATGTGTAGGCCGAATGAAGTCAGTTCCGCATGAGTTCAATTTGGTTGAGGATGAAAGAAACTCGCTTAAGGTTCAATGAAACTTCAAAAAGAATGGGTAAGATGTAGATTGGGACTTGTTTTTCCCCTAAGGCTGACCATGATCGTGCGTGAATCATGGTGCTGCATGGTTGAAGAAGTATAACCGTGACACAGGGCCTGCGCGAGCGAGCGTGAGGGACACGAGCGAGGCAGGGACGAGGCGCACGGGTGAGGGCGCTAGGGCGCGCACGAGGTGGCCTGTGGGCGCGTGAGCATGGGCGACAACCCTAGGCAGTCACCAGCAACCTTCGGCCAGCAGTCCCCTGTTTTCAACTTAATTTTTAGAGCTTCAAAACACCTTTTTCAATCAAATAAACTTCAAATAAATTTTATGAAACTCAAGGAAAACCTCTTACCTTACTTAAAAAGAAGATTGGGCTTCAAAAACCTTCCTGAGTAACCTTGAAAATTTTCTCAAAGCTAACTTGTCCCGTTTGCTCGGTTCAGCGACAACCTTCAGTTTCTTCAAGCTTTCTCAACCTTCCCAATTTCAAATAATTTTGGCAACCCTCAGCTTCATTAGATGCAGAAAATGGTGGAAATGGCACGAGTGAATTAGGAGAGCTGACGATTTCTTTCATCTGCTTGCTTCTAGACATGGTTGCTGCTCAATCCCACCAATCTCCTTTGGCCACCAAGCTCTTTGCTTCAACGTGGCTCCATCTCTTTTCCCCTCATCCTACTCATCTAAACTTAAAATTATCACCTTAAAAATAATTGATTTAATTGATTTAACTATTTATTCTTTTATTTATTAATTTTCCTTAATTATTTTAATTAATTTAATTATTTGACCTACTTAACCTTTGGAAAATATTCTAACACTTAAAAATTCTTCAATTCTCAGCAAAACCTCTTCCTTTGAACACTTCTCATTGGCTATATTCCTTTCCCTCTTTTAGAAACCAAATAACAATTGAACTTGCTTAATCATTCATAAGTTCAATTTGAACAAAGAGCATTAGAGTTTATGGTTTACAAATGACATAGGAATTAGGATTTACACACTCAAGCCCCTCTCAAGCCAACATTTTTTTAAAACTTGACCTTAAGCAAAGAAAATAAGAGTGTTCGGGCTTACATCAATTCCATGATTAAAGATGTTAAAAGTTAAACAAGATGTGTTAGTGTCAATGAAACATAGTAGGATAGGAATCAATTCATTGGAAGTTAGACCATTAATACATATTATAAAGATGTTGCAACATAAATCGAAATCTTGCATCATAAAGAGAAAAGGGTTGCCCAAATGTTTCAAAATCAGCATCATCAAAATCTTGTAGCACATTATATATTTTCTATCATGTTAAAGAACCAACAACAACACAAGAAAGAGAAAAACAAGAAATGATTTGCCCAAATGTAAAGAAAAAAGAAATTCCTAAATAATCACATCCAAATAAACTTTAAAACTACAAGAAGCAAAGCAACTCACCTCAAAAGGCGACGACATTGAAGTGACAGAGGCAGACGAGCAGGCGACAACCTTGGATGGCGACAACCTCACCAGCAGCATCTTTCAGGTGATGGAGGCAGACAAAGTGCGACGACGACAACAAATAGGTGTGCGACAGTGGCAGCGGACGTCCTTGGAGGTGGTGATTTCCAATGCGGCAATGGTGAGCGAAAAAAAAAAAAAAAAAAACAAAAGACGGGGGAGATTGAGAGGGGAAGAGAGAATGAAAAATAGGGAGGAGGGGGAGTGTTTTAGAGGGAAATAAAATAAAAAAATGTAGGAAAAAATAAAGCGAGGTAGGATTTTAAGAAAGTGTAGGAAAAACTAAAATGTGAGATTTAAGTAACTTTTACCCACACATAGTGCATCGGCAGAAACTAAAATAAGTGTCGACAAAAACTCAATCTAATAATTTTTACTAAGACCATACAATTTTTTGCCCACACATATATTTTCCTTGGCAGAAATGATACTGTGGCCACACATTGAAATTGCCTCGGCAGAAATTAGCTATGTTGACATTTTTTCTTGTGTTAGTAGAAAAAGTGTCGATAGAGACAAAAATTATTGTAGTGTATGGATATATATCTTCTCTATAGAGTTAGAGGAAGATAGGGTGTAACTTTTTTTTATTATTATTTGTTTTACTTTGAATTTAATAAGAATCTCTACCTGATTTCTATCATGCACATTCTCACCAAAGTCTTATTCAAGAACATTTTCTAGTGGCAAGTTGGATTTAATCAATATATACCATCCAGCTTGGGGAGAAGCGTTGAAAATAGAAAAGTTCTTTCTAGTTTCCTTATTATGCAATTTCCTTATTTTTTTTTTGTAATTATTCCATTATTGCTCTCCACTGTTGCCGTTGGGTTATTGCCTTATTTGGCTTTATCCTTCCTTTAAATTTAGGGTTATATCTTTTGTACATAACAAAATAAGAAAAAATATATGTTTAGTTAAAACTACACTAATAAATCAACGTCATTAATTATATCAATTCATAGCGTGTTTGAATTGACTTTCTAAGTATTTAAATAAGTGTTTATAAGTGAGAAAAAAATATTTATAAACACTTAAAAAGTCAATCCAAATGGACCTAACTTTTAGACACTGTCAGATGGTTTTATTTGTTTAAAAAAAAAATTAGGTTAATCTACAGGTTTTTTTTTTATTATTATTATTTTTAATGATGTATTAAAAGTTGGGTTTCATTTGTTGCATGCATGGGAATGTTCAAAAGAGTTGTTGGAATTCGAAAGTATTTTAAGAAGAGAAAAACACAAAGCAAAAAAAGTAAAAGCTGCACTGAACTCTCTGCTCTGTGCAGCAGCAAAGAAAAGAATATTAAAGAAGAAAGAAGCAAAAGAAAAGGAAGGGCCATGCTATGCATGGATATGCTGTTCCATGTGGGTACAATCTAATCATACAAAACAAAATTGCAAAAGAATATGAATGAGAGGTGAATAACGACTTTACCCTTCTACTTTTCTAGATTCTATACCTGTTTCTTTTTTTTTTCTTTTTTTAATAATATAAATTTTTGTTTTAATTTTCAGACGTAGGTTTAAAAGAATTGATATTGATATTCTTTAGTTCAAAAATATATCGAAATGAAAACTTAAACCTTCTATATTTTTTTGAAATTATAATGTGTAGGATATATATTTGAAATTGTTTGATTGGATAAACAATAAGTTATTTGATCTATAGATCAATATTTTATTTTCAACATTAAAAAACTCGTTTGTGATTATACAAAGTTGCATGAAAGAAAATGATAGGAGATTAATCTTTTATTCGCAAAAAGTTATTTAAAAAGAAAAAAAAAAAACTACTAGAACACTGAGTTTGCCAAAATGAGTTTTAAATTCATTATAACCCATTTCAAAATTAGTTTTAAATTCATTATAACCCATTTCACCTTTTACCTTCCAAACTTCATAAAAATCCACCTTAGCTCAATAAAAATTGTGAATCGTCCCTTTAATTTCCAAACCTTATCAGTTGTCTATATTTAATGATATATGTTAGAAATTGTGGGCAAAGTATAATTGAAACACTTTCAAATTATATATAAATATAATCTAGCGTTATATAATTTAACAAATGAAATATTTTTTATTTAAAAAAAAAAAATTGACAATGATTTCTCCTGTGACAGAGACCTGAGCCCCCTTTGCATGTTCTCCACAAAATTGCTAAAATATTCCACAAAAGAATTTTTTTTATAAAAAGAAAGAAAAGATAAAAAAAAATATATATAAAAAAAATAAAAATAAAAAAAAAGGCAATTATCCGCGGGGTCCACTAGTTCTTCCAATGCATATCCATTGGGTGTTGGGGAAGGGAGCCACGTGGACAAAGTGAAACAACGAAAAATGGTCTGCGTTGAATCATCTATTTCCATTCCCATTGTGGGCCCGTAGGTCAAAGTCAATGGACCCAATTAATGTGTTAAATGAAAATCAATTCAATTTGGGTTGTGATAACAACAAAATAAAATGTTTCACTTTAGAAATCAGAAATAAAAAGGGATCCATTAGATGGGATCTTTTGAAAAAAAAATTAAGTGAAAGTGGTAATTTAACAATAAAAAAAAAAAAGAAAATTAGAAAAATATGTTGGTTTTTTTTGTCTTTATTAGAATGCGTTTCTTCAAGAGACTATTCTTATTATTTTTTAAACTTTTTTAATCAATGTCAACTGTGACGTTAAAGCCATATCAGATTTGTCTCTATACAACTTCACTCTTACTTTTCTCATAAAGTTTGGATTATTTTTTAATTTTTTTAATCAATGATTCTCATATTCCTTATTCTTTTTCACTCCTACTTTTCTCGTAAAGTTCAGATGACCAACTTTACGGGAAAAATGACAGAGAAATTTCTTCCTAATAAGTTCAAACTTATGGAATTAACTCTCTATCACTTTTTCAGTAAAGATCTTATCAACATTTTACAAGAAAGTTAGAGGGCTCCCTTCCTAGTAAGTTCAAACTTATCAGGAAGGAATTAGCTTTTTATCACTTTTCACGTAAAGATCTGTTAAGAATTTTACAAGAAAAGTCACAGAGGGCTCCCTTCTCGGTAAGTTCAAACTTATCAGGAAGGAATTAGCTTTCTATCACTTCTTCCATAAAGTTTTGGTGAAGAATTTTACCGGAAAAAAGATAGAGAGCTTCCTTCCAGTAAGTTTCAACTTATCAAGAAGGAATTGAGTTTTGTCACTTTTTATTATATATTTTAATTTTAATTTTAATTTTCATAATAATTAACCATTATCTTTAATTTTAATAATTCAAATTAAAATTAAAAAAAAAAAGTTCTTGTCCACTAGGAAAATAGTACTAGGAAAATGGACAGAATATTTTTTTAAATTAATAATTCAAATTGACATTAAATTTTTTTTTTTAAAAAAAAAACAACATTTTGTCCATCAAAACCAAATGTCGATGTCAGAATGCGTCAAAACCAAACAGAACATTTTGCTCCATTCGGTTTAACCTTGTTTGATCGTGTTTTTCCCTTTGACCGAGCCTGAATTCAAATAAAGAAAAAGACTACCCTCTTTTCCTAATATTTTTTTAAACTACCATTTTTACCTAATTTTCTTTAAAAGTACACTTTTTTTTTTCTAATTAACCGAATAAAAAGTTTTAAAATTAGGAAAATTGCAGAAATCAGAGATTAATTACGAATTAAGAATTGACTAAAATATCTTATAATTCAAAAAAAAATTAATTCAAATTATAAAAACCAAGATTTCATTACCTATTTAAAAACTTAAAATTAAACCTTACAAAAATAGTGACTATTTCAAATCATAACACTCAGCATTCTAGTATTAAAAAATATAATGTTATCAAATCTAGAACGTGAAATTGCTTCTAAAAATTAAAAAAAAAAAAAAAAAAAACATTAGCATAAACAAATACATTGTATTTAATTATTAGTCCTTTGAGGCTAAGCCCCACAAATACACTATACTCAAAACAATTAAATACAGATACACTGTATTCGAAGAAATTGAGCAACCAATTTCAACATGATCAACCACAACACAAATACCTTATATTTTCACCCTATTTTAGCATAATAAACTACACAATAAAAAAAAAGTATCCGCATAAATGTTGCGTTAAAAATTAATTATGCACAATTAGTTGAAATGACCTTATGTCACATTTAAGTTACTTAAGATTGGTTCAGTTAAATGCAACGTTTTCTATTAAAAATCCAAGTGTAAATTTAATATAGGTTTCCTAGAGAGTCCAAGATCGAACACAGGGATTTGTAACAATTTGATGTTAAGAAAATTCTTTGATTTAATGCAGTTTGCTATACAAATTAATATGTGTAAAAAGAAAGTAGGGTTGAGAAGACTTTATTAACATATTTCTAATTAATATTTAAGTAGGTGTTCATGTTGCAAACTCGAAATGGGGAACGCATCTCTCGATGTCTTGACGCCACACTTATCTTATTTCTAAGACGCATGATAAGTTTCTCTTTAACAAAAGATCAACCTTATCTCTAAAGGTAATTCTTTTCTTGTTTAAACGACAATAATTAATTATTTACTCTCTCAAGCAGTTACTTTTACTTACTCAAGCAGTTAATTTTACTTACTTAAACCTATGTGTTTGATAGATTCATGCAAGGTTTTTTCGCACAAATTTAAACAAGATGAAGGCAACTTAAGTAAAACTTGAAACTGTTAGTTTTATCCACTCAACCCATTAAGAAATTTAATCACTCATGATGTAAGATGTTGAAGATGATAAGGGATGGAAACATGAAATCAATCAAATTTATATTAAAGAATGCAAATCTTTCAATTAACATACTCTAAATACAAATAAGAAAGGTGGAAATGAAAGTGAAATGTGAAATAAATTATCTCAAGTTGCCAATGGCAATGTCTTACTTCTTGGAGGTTTGAGATGGAGGTTGTTTGATATAATTTGCACATGGGGAAATGGATGGATTCTCACTCTCTGAGATGCGACACTGAACTTTTACTTGGAATCTTCTCACAAGAGAGCTCAAGGTAGAAGGTAACAATGATGGTGAGGGAGATTGAGTAGAGTTTTTACCCACTATATTCTTTCTATCTTCAACTTAAGCTCCTACGGGTTATTTATAGGCATCGAAAAAGTGGTCTCATGATTGTCTAACACCTTTGCATTTAATTTGATGCCCTATACTACACAGATTTTATCGCATCATAGATTCATTGGTTTTGTCATGGCCCAGTCAAATCAGCCATCCACTTGCACATAGACTCGACAGCCACTGCCCATGCGTTTAACGATTCTTTTTCTTCTCGATGCCTAGTCCTTTGACGTGTTGATCAGTGAAACAATGTGGTCTTCGTAATTCTGGTAGCATCTTTTTCTTGTCCTTGAGCATTTTTTTTGCTTCTTTTTGTCACATCCTTCGTTCAAAAGACACAAAACTCATAATTTTTAGGATAAAGACTTTTGTAAACATCATGAACGTAAAATTATTCATATTACACTATTTCATTCTCAAATTTATGTGTTCATCTTCTAAATTACTCTAATTATTCCAAATAAAGAGTACAATAATTTGTATTTCTACAAGTTTATCAATAAATAAATACCATATATTCAAAATAACTATTAGTCCCCTAAGACTAAGCCCATAGATACAATATACTAAAAAATAAATACACTATATCATTTAATATACTATATTCAAAAGATAATTCTTTTAAGAAAAATAGTCGAACAAATGTGAAAAGTAAACTCAATTTATGAGTGGAAAAAGTACCACAACAATCCCTTTTCTTGGTACATGAATGGCCAACACACAAGCAATAATCATTTTTTGTTAGTTCATGATTTATGGAAACGAGACTTAACGATGCAACATTTTTATTGACTAACATCTCCATGAACAAACAGTTTGCATCACAATATCATTGTATTTGTTTTTTAAAGAGTTTGTTTAGGAGAAAGAGGGGACCAAAGTTCGGAATAGAGTTTACTTTAATTCATTCAAGTTTAAAAGATAGAGTTTTCATACTTGCACCACCACAAGTCGTTGTTGGGAATGACTTTGGGTTTTTGGCCCATAGCGAAAGGAAAAAGGTAATTTTGTGAGAAAATAAGAAGTTGCCCCACATTGGAAGATTTAAACCTGGCAAGTGGTATATATATAAATGCTTGTAGAGGAGCTCCCAAAGTGTGGCGGTGGTGGTGGAAGTATAACTCTTTCACCACACGCGTGTTGTTGTCATTGTCCATCTAGTCAGTTGGGTTTGAGTAATTACCAAAAAGATTTCCTACTTATTAAAAGAGCTTTTCCGACTGGTTCCAATCTGTTCTCTGACGAATGGACGTCTGAGTATAGGTGTTGTGTAAATTTGATCGGACTCGTTATTCGATTTGTTTGTGGTCCAAAATTCAACAAAGGTATACCTTCATTCACTAGAAAACCTAGTGTCTGGAAGTTTGTTGAACTGCTTATATCACTGAATCGATTGATTTGTAAGGGTAGATTAGGTCATGCGAATGTTGCATCGATTAAGAAAATTACTTGAAGTGATTCATTCTGATTTAGTTGATTTCAAAAATACTACAAGTAAATGTGGTAAAAATTACTACATATTCTTTGTTGATGATTTTTCTAAATATACTAAAATTTATCTTTTAAAAACAAAGGATGAAGCTGTTAATATGTTTTTGAAATAAAAATCAGAAGTAAAGAATCAATTAGACAAAAGAATTAAAAGTTTAAAGTCAGATAGAAGTGGTGAATATAGTGATAGATCTCTTAAAGAAATCTGTGAATCAAATGACATTATTCATGAATTGACGGCATCTTATTCACCACAACAAAATGGTCTAGTTGAATGTAAAAATCGAACAATTAAAGAGATGTTGAATGCTATGCTTTTAAGTTCTGGATTATCTGACAATATGTGGGGAGAAGCTGCACTTTCTGCCTGTTTCATTCTTCACAGGGTTCCTCACAAAAAGCTGGATAAAATGCATTCAAGAAACCTATAGTAGGGGTGCTTGACTAAGGTTGTGTATCTTGCATTCAAGAAACCTACAGTAGGATCTAAAACATTTGACTGTGTTTTCATTGGTTATGCCCATAATAGTGTTGCGTATAGATTTATGTGTCTAAGTGATAAATTAATATGTGAATATAGAGATGCTAAATTTTTTGAGCATATATTTCCTATGATCAAGGTAGATAATGAATCAGTTAAAACATCTAATAGTGACAAAATATTTGTATATTCTTTCTTCTTTTGATAGTATGCATGAAATTGAACCTATGAAAAGTTCTGATAATATACATGAAATTGAACCTAGAAGAAGTAAAAGATAAAGAACAGAAAAGAATATTGGTCCTAATTTTTTAACTACCTTTTTAGTTGAAAGGCCATATGATGTAGATAATCAATTTGCATGCATGTATCTAATAGATGAGGATTCCAAAACATATCAAGAAGCCTTAAGCTCTATTACATTCAAGTTTGTGGAAATAAGCAATTAAGAGTGAATTATATTCACTAAACATGAATCAAACTTGGGACTTGGTAGATCTTCCTAAAGGTAGTAAACCAATTAGATGCAAATGGATCTTTAAAAAGAAAATTAGACATGATGGCTCGATTGAAAGGTACAAGGCTAAGCTAGTAGCAATAGGGTATACCAGAAACAAGATATTGACTACTTTGACACATATTCTCCTGTTACTAAAATAGCCACAATTAGATCCTTGATTGCCTTGGCCGCCATTCATGATCTTCAAATACACCAAATGGATTTAAAAACAACATTTCTTAATGGTAATCTAGAAGAGGAAATATACACGGTACAACCTGAAGGATTTACAGTTGCTAGTTAAGAAAATAAAGTGTGCAAGCTTAAAAAATCTATTTACGGTTTTAAGCAAGCTCCCAAACAATGGTATGAAAATTTTAATAATACGTTAGTAAACAACGATTTCAAGGTGAATTCCTCTGATACCTATGTTTACTCAAAAAAATTTGGAACTGAATGTGTAATTATATGTTTGTAAGTTGATGATATGCTTGTCTTTGGAACAAACATAGATGTAATCAATAATACCAAGTTACTATTATCATCACATTTTGAAATGAACGATTTAGGAGAAGTTGACGTAACACTTGGTGTTAAGAAAAACTGAGAATGGGTTCTCTTTGTGTCAATCACATCACATAAAAGAAACTATTAAAGAGATTTGATTGTTTTGATGATGGTCCTGTTAGAACACCTTATGATGGTAGTATGAGCCATGAGAAAAATAAATAAGATTATTGTTATGTTTTTAATGAACTATACTAGACTTGATATCGTATATGCCGTGAGTAGATTGAGTAGATATACACATAACCCTAATAAAAAGTATTATATCATGAATATTTGAGTAAGTGAATCATGAATATATAATGGGTACCAATGTACTGGTTGGAGAGAATGTGAGTTTCTCACCCTTTTTTGGATAGTCCTTCAAAGCATGTGAATGGAGAGGCTGGAACAATCATGATGCCAAGATGTTCCTAAAACACACATTATCATCCACACTGTCTGTGGCTCCCGCTACTAGAAACTCATCCTCCTTCCATGATTTTGTTGTAGTTCGGCTCCAGATCGCTCTCGTTAGACACGTCCCTATTGTGATATTTTCTTGCTTCGTAACAAACCTCCAATGGTACCCTCACCTGAAACTCATTAAAGGTACTTCATCAGTTGGTCTCTCCCTTGGTCGGTATCAAAAAAAATACTTTTTTACTTTTGTTGATTCTAACCTTCAAATTTAAAATATTTCAAAAGTACTTAGATAATAGATTTGGAAGTAAAATTGAAAAGAAAACATACATATATATATAATCTAAAATCAAAAAAAAAAAAAAAAAAAAAAAAAAAAAAAAAAAAAAAGACCAAAAAATATATATTCTTTTTTAAAAGGAGAAAGAATAAATTAAAATCTAAAATAATAACAAAAATAAGATAAAAAGTTGAATTAAAAAAAAATACGATAATGTGAATTCAAGCTTGAGGAGGCCTTAAATTAGCAAACATCACGTTTTCCAGATTTAAATCTGCTCAAGAGAAATATATAAGGTACATTGTATCTGTAAAGATTGTTGAGGGCAATTTTGGGGTTAATCAAAATTAGGAACACGTGAGTGAGAATGTAATTGGATTGACAAGCCCTCACAAGCAGGAATACTCTCAAGATTGAGATCTGCATATATGGTTATCCTATAAAATATTAATCTCTTCAGTCAACTGCGTTACAAAAAGACAATAAGTATTTCGTGGTCCGGTCTTACACTCGCATGTCTACACACAAACAATTTGAATCACGTTGTTTGTAACATTTACAATATGTGTAACACTTACAAAGTGGGTCGTATCCATAGTGTTACCATGATAAGGCACCCAACCTTAACTTATATATTATAGACCCTTCTGGTTATTACTTGAACATTATCTATCTATGTGTCCACTACATACTATTCAAGTCTCATGAAATAACTTTGGATTTTCCCATAATGGATAACTCATTATTGCATATTCAAAATAATCAATTATTATATCCAATAACTAATTAACTACGAGATTTTAGGACATAAATCCCAACATTAAGCACAATTTCTCTTAAAAAATTTAAGTGATACCACCTAAAATTGTGCTATTTCGCTCAATTTAACTCAGGATCATTATGGTATATTTAACATCATAAATTGGTTATTTTATAGGTATCAAGTACCCAAGAGGTAGAATCCAATGTTAGGGAGAAAATAAAGCTAAAACAGACCAAAACGAAACCTTAACAAAGCAACAAAATCAAGTGGAAGAAAAGGAGCGTGAAAGTACAAATTTGCCCTCAAAGGGTAGCGCCACGCAGCGTTGCAGCGCCACAGACAGTGCTGAAAATCAGAGGATAGCGTTGTGGCATTGTCACAATAATACGCAGAAGACTACGTGCAGCACCACGGCGCTGCGACCTTGGTATAAATACCCATTTTCTTGATTTTAAGTCATTTGATTCAGACTTCCAACCCCCAATTCGACTTTCTCCTTCTCCCCTTCTCTTTTCCTCTATTTCTCTAAAGTTCAATGGGAGTTTTTATGATTATATCTTCAACCTTGGATCGGATTTGTGGTTAAGGTGAGTTTTTAGTCTACGGTAGGATTAAAACCATTTGTATTCTTTAGATTGGACTTGTAATTTTTTAGATGGCTTGTTGTTTTTTTGTAGTTCTTGAATGAATTTTATCTTCTATGCCTTGAGTTTATGAGTGATTTGGCCAATCTAATTCCTCTCTTCGTTGTTAAGCTAGAGAATGATGCATGATATGAGAAATACAATTTGTGTGATCTCCAAATAGCAAGGTCAAAGCATGCTTTTGTGTAAATTATAGGTATTTTACAATAACTCATTTCCAACATCGCATGATTGACTAGATTCAAGGACAAAAATCAATTCGTAACTTAGGCTATAAATTGATGAAATTCCTAGACTTAATGTGGATATTTGATTCTTACGGACATCTAATAACAAAAATTGATTAGTGACTTAGGGTACTTGACTCGACTATCTAGGCAAGTAGGCTAAGTGCATGAACTACAAGCAACATATTTAGGTAGTTTAGATCGGTAATTATAAATTTATTTGATTGTGAGAACCTTGCAATAGGTTATGGTTGTTATTAAGCCTTAATTAACAAATTCTCCAAATCTCTAAATTCATTTGATGTCAATCCAAAGGAAAGAATTATATTTGAATTACCTTTTGATTGAAGACCCAGAGATTAAAAAAATAATAATAATAAATACATAAATAAATAAATATCTAGTTCCTTACTCCAAGTTTGAACACTCCGCAAGCAAGTTCATTGAGACCTACTTAAATGTTTTTGGCATACAATCCTAACCAAAAAATTGCGGAAAAATAAATAAATAAATTTCATTCTGACAGAAACCTCAAAACTAATTGTAGATTGTCACTTTCAAACCCTTAAAACAAATCTGCTTGATGAAGTAGCTCTAAGACCATTCTATATCCCTAACTCAAAAATATATAATAAACTAATAATTCTAATTAAGTTATGTAACCTAAAACATAAATCCCTAAAAATAAAGTATGCTTGCAGAAATTAGAACAATGGATTTTCAACAAAATCCAATCAATTTTCATCATGTAGCAACATCTAGAACTAATTATAAAGCTTTTGATTGGATTTTGTTTCCTTAATTCCGTCAATTGAGTTTATCTCTTGATTGTATATAGAAATTAAGAGCCAAACTCCAACTTCTTGGGCATTGTCTATTTCTACCAGAGTAGGGAGTAGTTTAGGGGAGAAAATCTAGTAGTATTGTATGTAGTACGTACCATTCCATTCATTATTTAATATGTCATTAAATAATTTATTAATTTATTATTTATTTATTTCATGAATTCATATAATTTTTAAATGCTATTTTAGTAACAAATAATGAATTGAGGTAGTACTGAAAAAAATTTCATCGTACTAAAAATTTTCTTGTAGTTTAGGTGTGTCATGTAAGCAAATCTATTTTTAACAAAACCAAAGAAGGGCAATTTTGGAGGAGTTAGAGACACTTCCCAACACCTTAACTCTGAAGTTAACTTTACAATAACGAAGTAATTATGACGACGACGACAACAACAACAGCACCAACAGCACTAGCAACAACAGCACCAACAACAACAGCAGCAACAACAACAAAAAAAAGCAACAACAACAAAAAAACTTATGGAATTTTTTTAGTTCAATTTTGAACTTCTGCCTAGAAGGAATATCACTTTAGAAATCGCCTAATAAGTTACAAACGTTCAATATATGTTTGGAAGATTCTTAATTTTAAAATATCTTATGAGTATTTAAATTTTCAATTTTTTATCTAATAAATTTATGATATTAAAAGTAAATAAAATTAATTTTTTTAAATATTAAATTTTATGTTAATAAGATGATAGACTTTCAATTTAAAAAAATTTTCAATTAAATTTAGGTGTTTAATAGATCCACGAATTTTTTTATAGAAAAAAATATTGAACAGGTCAAACTTCTGTTTAACCAAAAAAATGAAATTTCACAAATGCAAAATTGAAAATTAAGAACCTTTTAGACAATTTTTAAAATTTAATAAAAAAGCATATACTTCAAGATTCAAAGACCTATTAAACACTATTTAAATCTATGAACCAAATAAATACAAATTTTAAAAGAGATATCAAGACTTAAACTTATAATTTATATATGTCAATTTTAATTGTACGTTTTCAATTTTATAAAAGAATTTATATAATAACTTTTTGCTCATATATTTTATTTGATTATTCAAAGTTAATCACTTAATTTTATCAGATTAAACCATAAACATGAATGATCATGAAATTGATGTTTCAAGGGTGAAATTAATTTCTTTAATGTGTGAGGGAGAGAATTATAGAATAATCAGTAAATTTGAGGGTAATATATTTGTTTATTTGTTAATTTAGATGAATTAGTATTTAATTAATATTTTATAATTAATTAGTTAATTGTTTGATTTTCTTGTCATGTTATAATTAAATATCCATTTTATGGTTGTAATAAAAGCTTTAGATTATCTATTCTAACTTTTGTTCTTGGAGAGTGATTTCTCAACCTAAAGGATAAGACTTCTCCTATTTGGCCATGGATTTGTCCTCATACCTTTTTCACTGCATTAATTTGTCAAGTTTTGCTAACATGTTTTTTCCCCAATATATTAATTTTCAAAAGGAGAGAACGAGACATCACAACTAAAGGTCAAAGCACAAACACAACATCAATCACAAGAGATAAAAGCAAAGATAAATAGTACAAAGTCACTAAAAAAAACTACCATAACATAACTCAATATACAAATCCAAAGAATTGAACCATCCTAAAGTTCCTCAATAGAAGTCCTAAGCTACCAAGAATGGAAGAGACACATCAGATCTAATATGACTTGATGAAAATAAAAATTTAGAGATGGAATTAAATAATTAGTTTTATATTTAGAATAACTAAAATATTCTAGGTTAAAATACAATTTTCGTCCTCATACTTTAGGTTTCATTCTATTTTAATATGTGTACTTTTAACGGATAATTTTATTCTCTATATCTCCAACAAATCTTTAAAATAGTCTATGTTGTTAGTTTATTGTTGATTTTTTTATTTTAAAAAAAGTTAGTCTCTATTGGGATTCTCTTTATAATTTTGGAACACATTTGTACATATAGTGTCTTTTATTGTATGAAAATTATTATTATTATTGTAGAAAAATGACATTTTCGGAACATGAGATTCGAATAGGGTTGCATTTATGTCTATGGGTTCTCAATCTCAACATTTTAATTCTTGAGGTTTGGGATAATCTTGTTTTATCATTAACATTTTGAATTTGGTCCTTTTAAGTTCTCGTAACAAGACAACTTTTATATTATTATTTTTAACTTGACAGGACTAAAATATAACAATTTGTTATTTTTAAGTTGCTAGTGTAGCAAAAATATATTTTTATTATTAATTCAAAATTTAAAAAAAAAAATCTTTGTTTTTTTTTAATTTCATGTCATCCATGATTGTCGTCGCCCATCACAGTCGTTTGCCACGTATTTTTATCTTTTCCTTCTTCTCTTTTCCCTTTCCTTCTCCAAATACTAAAAGTGTGACTAGGGAGTAAGCTATTAAGAAACACTCCCATTTTCTCATTATGATAAATAATGGTATTTCCTTTTCTTCCGTTACGTTGATTTTTCCTTCTTTTATAAATTTTAGATTTTGTGCTACAAAGGTTAGCTTGCATATCTAGAACGGGTTTGCTCTATAGCGGCCTCGAAGATATGAAAGGTTGGTTTAGTGAGGAAGAGGAACTCATTCGTTCAACCTAAAAAATGAACCCCCCTCCCCCGTTTTAAAATATTTGGGAATGAAGGGGGGAAACGAAGAAGGAGAGAAAAGAGAAGAACATAGCAAATGACGATGGTGGCAACAATGATAGAGGACGATAGTGGCTATTGGGTTTTGGTAAAATATCAGAAGTGCAGTTGTCCCATATCGGAAATGTTCAAGAAAGTGATGGAAGCACTATAAAAGAAGTTTATGTCTTTGGTTTCAAATTGTCCTAGTTAGAAACACTTTATAACACTTTAAGCATAGATGTGACAACTCTAATTAAATTTTCCTTCTATATTCTCTAGCTTGAAAGGAAAAAAGGCATGAATAGTATAAAAATTTTGAGAGTGCTCTTGTAATTGGGATCAAGAGAGAAATAGAATCATTTTATGTGATTGTAACAATTTTTCACATTATGTATTTTTTTGGTCGGTCACGGTTTTTCTCTAAATTTGGAGTTTTTCACGTAAATTCTTGTGGGAAGTTTTCTCCAAAAATGGGAGTCATAGATATTAGATGAAGCAGAGGTAGGAGAGGGAGAAAGAAGATGGAGAAAGGGGAAGGAAGAAAGAAACAAAGAAGAAAAAGAAAAAAATATATATATTGTTGTTTTTTAATTTTAAATGAATAATAAAATATTTTCTTTCCCAATTTAGCAACTTAAGAATAAAAAAGTATAATATTTTAGCCATGTCAGCTTAAAAATACTAGAAAAATTCTCCAACCCTATTTTACATAAAGTTATCAGAATGACCAAAAGTGTTAAGAAACCAACAAAAAATAAGATTATTCCAAACATCGTCAGTTAAACGCAGCCTAAATAAAATTTTAGGAAACAAAATTGTATTTTTTTAAATACTTTTAATTAGTTAAGATAAAAAAAATAGTTGTTTTTAAATAAAGCAAAATGAACCAAACTATTTACAAATATAGAAAAATTTTATTGTCTATCAACCACAGACCGTGATAGACTATAATAAACTTCTATCGCTCTATTGCTGATAGACAGTTAAACTTTTATATAATTATAAATAGTTTAGTATTTTTTTATTTTATAATAATTTTCTTAAAAAAAATATTAACTTTGAAAAAATAAATTTAAGATTTATTGAAAATACATGTAAATCTCTAAAATATGGAGACCAAAGTGTTACCATTTAATTTTTCGGATAACTTGATTATAATATTTTGGTTAAAATTAAATATCATTATGATCTCTTATTTTGGGTAAGTTAAAAATACTATTTTGACTCTATACTTTAGAATTTTTTCCATTTTAGGCTTTCTAATTTCAAATTTCCAACTTCTACTTCATGTTTATTAAATAAAACTTAAATTTACCCCTTAATTCTAGTTTATCGTTGGTTTTAAGAAAACGTTTTAGTATCAATAACATTTTTACTACAAATTCAAAAACATATTTACATAATATAATTTCTTATATAAAAGTTATTATTATTATTATTAACTAATTTCGATAAAAATTGACTTTGACGGATTGAATTTAAGATTAACTTAAAATACAAATACTAAATTTGATATTTAAAATTACACAGATCTTAACTTTAAAAAATGATTTTGAGTAAAAAAAACTCTCAAATGGGGCTTTTAACAACCTCATAAGATCTTGAGGAAAAAAAAATGAATAAGAGTAAAATGTAAGAATTAATTTTTTTTTTTTTCTAAATACAGATATCTTAGTTACTAATACATTCACATACCACATACCATTTGAGCTATATTTATTTTAGTAAAAAATAAAACAAATTATAGAGTAGAAAAATCGAACTTTAAATTTTAAAGGTTAATAGTACAAAAGACTTTTCCCGTTGAACTATACTAATGCAAAATTTAAAAGCTTGTTGTTTGTTGCTGCTCTCAACTTTTATAAAAAGCAAAACCATATAGAAAGGAATTTGATGCAAAGCAAAGGAAACCAAAAAAGAAAATACTATGGGATATTCTATTTTCTTTTCCTCTCTATTTTTTTTCCATTTGTCTTTTGGCTAAAAGGATGAATCTTTAATGAATATTTTTAAAGGCCATTTTCTATTTCTCTCTTTTTTTTTTATTTCCACTCTCTTCCTGGGCAAAAGCATAATGATAATTTACAAATAGAAAAATTATTTTAGACAAAATTGTTGAAAATATTTACAAATAATAGCAAAATATCACAAGTTTATCGCAGAAATAGACAAAGTAGTAGTCTATCACAGTTTATCGTAAATAGACAGTAAAATTTTGTTATATTTATAAATAATTTCATTCATTTTCCTACATTTGAAAAAGTGCTAACATATTGGACCAAATAAATTAACAATCTGCTTGATTATTAGTATTTACATACTTATCAGCCTAATTCTTTGAAAGGGAGATGTGTATTTAATCAAATTGGAATGTTGTGTTATGAAATAGAACTTGATCAAACTGATATGAACTGGTCTATTATTTAAATTTCTATTTGTATGAAACTTAATTAAATCCATGAATTCAGCTGCAATGTTTATTGGTTAGATAAAGCAAATCACGTTAGTAAACTTTGAAACTAGTTAGCATTGATTGAAAATTTTAATAAACTAGAGTTCATATTTCCTTTTTATTTTTTGAGTTTGAGTTCATAGATTAGTGTTTTTAAAATTAAGTAAAATTATTTTAATCGAGTCATTATTAACCAAAGGTGTAAATATTGATTAAATTTAAATTTAAGTAAAACAATATTTTAAAATAATAACAAATTTTCATTTAGATCTCTCTCTATGACAGTCAAGAAGATTACAATCATGCTTAAATGTAAACCAAATACATGCATGGATATAGATTTAGAATACCATGTATCCTATTATTTATAAAATTATTTTCTAATTCTTAAGCATCTTCCTTTTTGGTGTTGTGCGAATTTACTGTTAGTTATCTTAAAAATGGAAATATATGAAAGAACTATAAAACAGTTTTAAAAATTTTGATTTTTAATAATGGCACTCAAATTATCATGTTGAAGAAAGATGAGAGTTAATTAGAAAAATAAGGTAATTTAAAAAAAAAAAAAAAAATTAGGCAAAAGGGGTAAATTTCAAACTATTTATAAAATAAATTGTCTATCCAATACCTAAAATTTAAATTATATTATATATTTTTTGGTCTTGATGATTTTATTTGCAAATGACAACAATTTTCAATACATTTACGGTGTAAAAGTATTATTAAAACGAAGGTTTAATCACATGTACTCTACATAAAATTTTAGAATTATATCTATTTTAATCACTAAATTCTGAAAATTTCTAATATATTTTAAGCTTTTTAGATCATGTGTATTAAGACCATGTACTTTTAAAATCTTCTGACAAATCCCTGAACTCCTAAGCTTGACTTGGTTACTTCATGTTTACGAAACAAAATGATTGGGTTATTAATTAATTCCTGATTGACTAATTTTAAATAAATTATGGTGCTTGATGAAATTCCACAGTAATGAAGTTTCGCCATATACACCTATTAAATGGAAAGTAGGATTAAATAAACATGATTCTAAAAGGCCAGAGATTTTTTAAAAACTTTGTAGAAAGGCATAATAAATATATAGTAAAAAAGTATATAACTAAACTTAATAATTAATTGCCAATCTAAACAAAGTAAGACATACACATTATACATGCTCGTGACAAAAGGTTAAAGAAATCTCCTCCCCAAATGTTGGGTTGTACTTAAAATAAATAATTAAAAAAATCATTTAATACAAAAAAAAAAAAAAAAAAAAAAAAAGATGCTTTTAAAATAATAATAATAATAATAATTCTCCTCTACCTAAATCATTATTTTCATCAACCCCACCATTATTTATTATCTTTATTCTTTTCCTTTTTTTAACACCCACTTATTAATTATTATAATTACGTAACTGCTAATATGCTATGTACTATACCAGGGAAAAAAAAAAGTATGAAATACACATAGAAGAGGGAGAGGAGTGGCTGATAAAGGGTTAGAGCACACAAGAATCTGTCTCAAACAAAGTCACAATCCACTTTAACACCACCACCACCAAACAAACAAACAAACCCTCTCTCTTTCTAAAAACCATCTGTATCTGTCTTCATACTCCAACAATCCCAAATGATCATCTCATTCTCATCATCTTCCTCTTCTTCTTCTTCTTCTTCTTCTTCTTCTTCTTCTTCTTCTTCTTCTTCTTCACCGCCTATTCCTTTCTCTTCTTCTTTACTCCCACTCTTCCTTCTACCAACCTCTCTTCTTCTTCTTCACTCTCACTCCTCTGTCACAGATTCAGACCCCAATCCCTCCCCTTTCTTCCGCCATGACCAAGCTCGTCGTCGAAATCCTCGACGCCGGCGACCTCATGCCCAAAGACGGCGACTCTGCCAACCCCTTTGTGGAGGTCGATTTTGACGACCAAAAACAGAGGACTCATACCAAACACAGAGACCTCAATCCTTATTGGAACGAGAAGCTCCTCTTCAACATCTCCCACCCTAAAGATTTTCCCAACAAGACCATCGATGTCGTTGTTTTTAACGAGAGGAAATCCGGCCACCGCCGGGATTTTCTCGGCCGTGTCAGAATCGCCGGCATGTCGGTGCCTCTTTCTGAACAGGAAGCTAATATCCAGAGATACCCACTTGACAAACGTGGCCTTTTCTCTCATATCAAAGGCGATATTGGGTTTCGAATGTATATAATTCACGATGATGATGATTCCTCTTCTTTTTCTTCTCCACCTCCTACTCATCCGGCGCCGCCACAACCTCCCCATTTCGAAACCCCCCTGCAAGAAATTAATCCCAACATTTTCGATCGGGAGGAACTTCATGTCCCCAGTAATGGTTACGAGAGTGTGAAGGTAAAGAAGAAGGAAAAGGACGTCAAGACCTTCCACTCCATAGGAACAGCTCCGGCTGCGGCGTCAGTGGCTCCACCACCGACAGAATTCAAGCGGCCACCGCCAATGGCAACCCGGATGGACTTCGCTCAAGCAGGTCCATCTCCGGCGACAGTAATGCATTTGCCAGTTCCAAAGCAAAATCCAGAGTTCGCATTGGTGGAGACTAGCCCTCCATTGGCAGCAAGATTGCGGTACGGCTACAGAGGAAAAGATAAGATCATCAGCACCTACGACATGGTGGAGCAGATGCATTTTCTGTATGTAAATGTAGTTAAAGCTAAAGATCTCCCTGTCATGGATGTTTCAGGGAGTTTAGACCCTTATGTGGAAGTGAAAGTGGGGAACTACAAAGGGGTTACAAAGCACTTGGAGAAGAACCAAAACCCAGTTTGGAAGCAGATCTTTGCCTTCTCAAAAGAGAGATTGCAATCAAGCTTACTGGAAGTGACTGTGAAGGACAAGGATTTGGGGAAGGATGATTTTGTGGGGAGAGTTTTCTTTGATATCCCTGAAGTTCCATTGAGAGTTCCTCCTGATAGTCCATTGGCTCCTCAATGGTACAAACTAGTAGACAAGAAGGGGATCAAAGCAAAAGGGGAAGTGATGCTTGCTGTTTGGATGGGAACTCAGGCTGATGAGTCCTTCCCTGATGCTTGGCATTCTGATGCTCACAGTATCAGCCATGGCAACCTTGCCAACACAAGATCAAAGGTCTATTTCTCTCCTAAACTCTACTATCTAAGAGCCCAAGTAATCGAAGCTCAAGACCTCATTCCATCAGACAAATCCAAACCCCCAGATACATTCGTAAGAATACAATTCTCCAATCAGGGTAAAGTAACCAAACCTTCTCAGATGCGAGTGATCAACCCAGTTTGGAACGAGGAGCTAATGTTTGTAGCATCCGAACCATTTGAAGATTTCATCATCATCTCTGTTGAAGATAGAGGAACAGGGGAGATTCTGGGAAGAGTGATCGTCCCATCAAGAGAAGTTCCACAGAGAATCGAGTCCACAAAACTCCCAGACGCCCGCTGGTACAATCTCCACCGCCCATTCATCGCTCAATTAGAGGAAACAGAGAAAAAGAAGGAGAAATTCTCCAGCAAGATCCATGTGCGTCTCTGGATCGACTCGGGGTACCATGTCCTAGACGAATCAACCCACTTCAGCAGCGATCTTCAACCATCCTCCAAAGTCCTGAGAAAAGACAGCATCGGAGTACTGGAATTAGGGATTTTGAGCGCTCGGAATCTGCTTCCAATGAAGAGCAAAGAAGGAAGAACCACGGATGCTTACTGTGTGGCCAAATACGGCAACAAATGGGTTCGAACCAGAACTCTTTTAGACACCCTCGCCCCTCGCTGGAACGAACAGTACACATGGGAAGTTTACGATCCTTGCACTGTAATCACAATTGGGGTTTTCGACAACGCTCACACAAACGGAAGCAAAGAAGACGCAAAAGACCAGAGAATTGGAAAAGTAAGGATTCGATTATCCACATTAGAGACAGACAAAGTATATACGCATTATTACCCTCTATTGGTTCTTCAGCCCTCCGGCCTGAAAAAGCACGGAGAGCTTCAATTGGCTTTGAGATTCACCTGCACCGCCTGGGCCAACATGCTCACACAGTACGGCAAGCCATTGCTCCCCAAAATGCACTACCTGCAACCAATCCCAGTCCGCCACATCGATCTACTCCGCTTCCACGCGATGAACATAGTGGCGGCGAGGCTGGCCCGGGCCGAGCCCCCACTCCGGCGAGAAGCGGTGGAGTACATGCTGGATGTCGATTACCACATGTTTAGCCTCAGAAGAAGCAAAGCGAATTTCAATCGCATAATGTCGCTTCTCTCAGGAATCACCGGGATTTACCGATGGTTCAACGATGTGTGCATCTGGAAAAACCCTATCACGACCTGCCTCGTCCATGTCCTGTTCTTGATTCTTGTTTGTTACCCCGAATTAATCCTCCCGACCGTCTTCCTCTACCTATTCGTGATCGGAATTTGGAATTACCGGTTCCGGCCGAGGTATCCGCCGCACATGGACGCGAGATTGTCGCAGGCGGAGCACACTCACCCGGACGAGCTGGATGAAGAGTTCGACAACTTTCCGACGACGAAGCACATTGACACGGTGAGGATGAGATACGACCGGCTGAGGAGTGTGGCCGGGAAAGTGCAAACTGTGGTGGGAGATTTGGCGACGCAAGGGGAAAGAGCACAGGCGATTCTGGGGTGGAGAGATCCGAGGGCCACAGCACTGTTCATAATCTTCGCGTTGATGTGGGCGGTTTTCATCTACGTTACGCCGTTTCAGGTGGTGGCAATTCTGATCGGATTGTATGTGCTCCGCCACCCGAGATTCAGGAGGAAGTTGCCATCAGTTCCTGTCAATTTCTTCAAGCGGCTTCCATCAAAGGCGGATATGATGTTATTATAATTTATAAAGACGTTCACACAAAGCAATTCCTCTCAGATCACTCACTCCTGTTTATTTTCTATCCATATTATTTGTTTAATTTTTATGAACCAAATATATAATATTGCAATAAGTTCAAACACCATCAAAATCATAACAAAATATATCTAGCTTTTTTTTTTTCTCTCTCTTTTTTTTCTCTCCTTTAATTTCAGCTTTGAGCAAATTATGTCCATTCTTGTATGCACACATGGTAAATCTTATTGGTGCAATTATCATTCGTGATGAGAAATTCTTTTGTTTTTAACATTCTTCCCTTACTCGTTAAAAGTCATGATTCAAATATTCAGACGGGAGTTCTTATATGATATATAGTAGACACCTAGATCTATTGGGTCTCATCATTTTTACATGATTACCATTCCTTATAGTATAAATTAAAGCCAAAATTAGCATAATTCAACTTGTATATAAGATGTACCATTAATATCTAGGTTAGAGGTTCAATCTTCCTCCTCCCATATTGTTAGAAAATTATTGTTGTGAGTGTAATTAAAGTCTCACATTAGTAGTTAGATAAAGAGAATATCAAGAGTACACAAGTGAAAGATAATATCCCAATTGACCTAAGGCCTTTTAAGTGATGCTTAAAGTAAAACCTATGAGATCTTATAGTCAAAATGAGAAGTATCATACCATTGTAGAAACCACAGCCATACCCTAAACTTAACATAGTAGAAACCAGAGCCATACCTTAAACTTAACAATGTATGTGTGTGAAATCCTAGACTGTAATTGCTTTTGAATTAAAGAGTTCTTTTAAGATTTTGAACTACTTTGATTTAGTCACACCATCATTATGATAAAAGGCCCGGTTCAATTTTTAGAAAGATAAGAAAAATTGGAGATTAAACGCAAACCAAAACCCCCAATCTTTGTACGTTGTATCTAAAATACTCTTGAATTTTCAAAAGTTTCAAAAATATCATTAAAAACTTTGAAAAAAAAGTTAAATAATACATTTACCATTAGTTTTAGATCGAAACTATTAGTGTGTTGGTTAAAAAATACCGTGAATTTCAAAAGTTTCAAAAATACCTTCAAACTTAAAAACAAACTTGAAAACACTTTTGTTGTTTGTATATGAACATAACCTGTTAATTACTCATTTAAAAAATATGTTTGAATCTTCAAAAATTGCATTAGTACTCTTAGCCTTTAAGAAGTTCAAAAATGCTTCTACCGTCAAGTGATCAGTTTGTTTGAAGTTTTCTTGAGTTTCAAAAGAACCAATTTTAAAACAAATTATATAGGTTTCCTTTTTTGCCATTAGATATGCCCATTTTTGTCTCATTTGTCCAATTCTTACACAATTTTTCTCACAACAAAATATAAACCAAAATTTCAAGTTAAGCCTAAAATCTCACTAAATTCCAAAATCAAAATCTCCCATTAAAATTTACCAAAAAGATAAATAGTTAAATACAAAAAGGACATATTGGGCTATTAACCCAGACTCAACTACTAACGTATAATTTGTTAAAACATTTAAGTTCTAAGGTCCCTTTGGTGCTTCCATTATTCTTATTCTTTTTGTTATAATCTATATATCTTAAGAGTTCTTTTTTTTTTTTTTTAAGATAAACAAAGGCCAAATAGTTAATTATAAGGAGAGTAAGAGGAGAGAAAACATAGAGAAAATAGATAAGTGTTAGGTCATGGATTAAAGTCCTGGAGAGAGGTAGTGGAAGATGGAGGTGATAGGATGTAGATCAACGGTAAGAGTATTTTAAAATTGATGAAAGTTTAGAGATACATTTGCAACGAGGTACTAACGATTTTTGTTCCTATATTAATAGTAAGGGTGTCTTTGAACTTTTCTTTTAAGTTTAAAAGTATTTTTGAAATTTCTAAAAGCTCAATGGTACTTTTGAAACAAAAAAAAGTAATGGTTTCTAACCAAAACTAACAGTAAGGGTATTTTTTAACTTTTTTTTTTTTTTTAAGTTTAAGGGTATTTTTTAAACTCTTAAAAGTTTGGAGGTGTTCACATGAGATTTAAACAAGGAAATTTGATTCGTAAAAATGAACTTGATTTTATTAATTTGTAGTAGTGTTATAGTTTCTATGAAGGAACCGAATCCCGTGCAAAAGCATGTGATTGCTCTGCCCCAATTTTAATTCAAGAACAATATTACATAATAGAAAAATACAGATTAAGCATGATATAAGATTAAGTATGCTTTTACATATTACTAGGGAAAAGAACATGTTGCGTTTGTAGATCTTGTTGGCTTTTTGGCCCTTAATCTCAAATTAAATGGCCCTTAATCTCAAATTAAATAATTTTAATTAATTAATTAATATTTTGATGATAAAAAATCTAATTTTATTTACTAATAACTTTATCATTTTGACTAGTTCATAGCGTAGTGCTCCGAACAATAATTCGGATGCCTCTTGAATCACCCAAATTAGAGTTCAAATGAAGAAGATATTGCCTAAACAAGCATAACCAAAAAAATTTCGAGCTAATGACATGGTAAATTTTTTTCATTAAAGTTGACCAATTGAAAAGTGTCACTATTCACATGTAACTATTAATCTGTTGGAAACATCATTTAACACAGTCGCCCACAAGGTCTTTTCTTCAAGGCATATAGCAAACAAGATCAACATCCAAGATAATTACAAGACCATGAGGATAGATATGTACATCAACTGAACTTTTAGCATCAACTAAGACAAAACTTAGATTACATACACATCGTACAATCTCACTCCCCAAACCAACTCAACTATCTAAGTCTACATGCCACTTTACTCAAAATCATTTACACGTACAAAACTCAGAAGAGAAGTGTTTGCTGATATCTTATGTCTTGAGTAGGACGAGGTTTGAGTAGGCTAAGCTCCGGGAACTCTTTCGCTACCTAGGTGGAAGAGAAAACATGGAAAACGTGAGCTAGAAGGCCAATGCAAGTGTTGAGCAAGACAAGTCTCGCTAGTCTCGCTAATCACACTAGTCTCACTAGTTTTGCTAGTCAAACAAGTCTCGCTAGTCTCGCTAGTAGGCAGACAAGGGGTAAGCTATCGACAAGGGCACAACGCAGGCATCGGGTATCGATTCCCAATTGGCATGCATAGCTGAGACGTGCACACGCCCGACCTTTTGACGTTATTTTGGCCCTTGTTCGTGCGGGAGTTGTCGTCTATGGGTGTCTAGCCGTGCGAGGCAATGCCAGGGTGTGCGAGGCAAGGCAGTTGTGCGTGATTTGCCGTACATAGTGACTGGACAAGTTGTGTGAGCATGTTGTTAGGGTTGTTGGACACGACTAAATGCTTTGTTTGCCATTTGATCTAGAGGTGTTTTTATTGGATTTAATGTGTTTGCTAGTGGTTTTCAGGTGATAATGAAAAAAATAAGGTTTAGAAGTTAAAAGAACCAAACCTCTAGATCGCTACGCTTACTTAGAGCGCAGCTAAGCTACGTTTCCAAAAATAAAAAATCTTCAATTTTAGAGAGTTATTCTTGAGCAAGCATTTGATTTTATATAAATTGGGAGGTCCTAAGCTGACTTCTACATCAAGAATTTGAGAATTGGAGACCAAGAGTGGGAGTTTAGTGCAAGATATAGAGATTCCATGATGCCAGAAAGTTCGAGAATCGTTGAAAGGCCAAATCCATCTCGGAGACGAGCTTGGAAGCCGGATAGCATTTCTTCCCTTTCATTATTCTTGGTTTATTTGTTGTATATTATTGTTCTAACGTGGGTTTTGTCCACGAAACCCATGTTAGGCTAAATTTCTCATAGTTTTACACAGGAGGTTTAAATTGTTGAACATTTTGCTTCTTGAAAGTTAAATGAGTCTACAAAGCAAGTTTCATAATTTTTCAAGCAACCAATAATTTTTTACGCTTTTTTTTATTATTAAAAAAGATATATCCTTTTATCTAAAAGAAATCATTTCCAATAGTTTTATAATTTGCAGCTGTATTTGTTTTGAATGAAAATAAAATATAACCATGATTTGGAATCTAAATTTTCATATAAAGAGCTAAATTGAATGCCAGGTAACTCTTCTCCATTTTCTTTTCCTTTCCTTTTTCCTCAGTGTCTCTTCTAGGTTTAGGAAGAAATATCACATTTTTTGTTTATCATATATATATATATTTTTCTTTTTTCTTTTTTGTAACATTTGTCCTCTTCTTCAATGATGATTTAATATTATTATAATTTTTCTATGTTTTTGTAGTTTTTTCTTTTTTATACAAACAAATTCACTTATTGAGTACATCCTCACATATTGAAGAGTAAGAAAAAAAGATCTTAATTTTGAGATTGTGACAAAGAAGAGAGTAATTGAATAGTTTATCCTTTTGTAGTTGTTTTTCGCTTTTTAATTTTGGTAAATGCACATCAATTAGTGGGCTTATAATAATTTAGTATTTTTACATGCTTTTGTATTTTTTCCCTCTTTTCAAACTTGTTGTAAATATACAACAATTCATCTATGTATGATTTTGAAATAAATATAATAAAAGCAAATTTTTAACTTCTAATAAAATGCAAATATTATTTGTTTGTTTGTTTTCTTACTATCAAAAATTTGAATTAAGAGATCAAAAAATCAATTCAAAAACTTAAAAAAATTAAAAAATATATTAATTCAAATTCGTTTTGAGTAATATGATTTTTTTTAAAATATAAAGGGAAAAAATGAGTATTAAGTAGAAGACTTTTATTTCAACTCATATATATACATTTAATTTTCAATGTAATAAAACACATACGTTCCGACTAGCTCTTTTTAAAATACTGAGCCTTGAAGCTATTTAGTGAGGTAAATCTAAGTTTGATTGATTTTGTTTACTCGTTTCTGTATTGTTCATATTCAATATAGGCGGTTACAATTGAAGAAACCATTTAAGGCACTTGAATATTGTCCATATATATTTTTTCGTATTTCTAGTTTATTATTATTTTTTTTTAAAAAAAAATTATCTAAAACTTGTGGAGAGTGATAGAGACATTTAGAGTAGATTTCTATGTGATATTTCATTCCATGAGGCTATTCTAGAAAATAATATAGAGTAAGACAATTACAAAAGAAAATATAGAGAAAGACATTTTGTAATTGAGCCTATTTAGTTAGAATATTGATCAAAGCACTTCAATTCCCTAAAACATTTTTAGTTAGATGACAAACCAAAATTGAGATTATTCAATGTAACCTATCAGGTTCAAAGCCATTGAAGTAAATGAAACTCTATAGAGAACTGTGAAATTGAAAACAAAATCACTGAGATCTCAAGTTACACTCGAAATTGTGACAGCAAAAAATACCGTACCTCTATAGATGAAATCTGAAAAATGAAGAGGGAGATGTGAGGAACAAACTTTCTTAAATATGGTTGAATACAAATTGGCATTGTATAGTATCACCAACTGGAGGAGAGTGTTGTGGATCCAAGATGAAACAGTAAGCCAAAAATTGTTAAGGTACTGATTAGTATTCCACCAACAAGAATCCTATCAACGACGCCCCACTCATCCAGCCTTCCTCCAGCCGATCCCTGCTTTCTCTCAGTTACTATGGAACTTTCTCTCTCCTCCCTTTTGGGAACATGGCTCTTCCGTCTCCTCAATAGCCATTCAATCAGATTCTTCCGTTTTGGCTCTTCAGGCAATGGGATATTCCTTGAGGAATCATCTTTATCATCCAAAGCCACTGCTCCTTTGCAGCTTTCTCGTCCACAAGCACAAGGTTCGGGTTCCATGGAACATGCACATGTTTCGTGAGCGTTAGAGCAGGGAGGAACTTTGTCTCGAATCGGCATGTCTTCCAGAGTAGTTGTTTTATGATGTTTGGTACTGATGGTTTCAATCACTTCCCCAAAAACAGACCACCTTCCAATGGATGTTATCTTCACCATAGCAGAAGTTCCCAGCATAGTTTCCGGGGCAATTACAAGCACCTGTATGTATCCCTTGGTATGGCCAACCTAGGGAAGCAAAATAAATTGAGGTAATCAAAAAAAGAAACAGCAGTTCTTTGAAACATTAGATCACAGCATACTGAAACGGAAATTTTAGGAATACAGATCAGAGAAGTGCAGTTCCCTTGGGATAGAAATTGATTCAGAAACAGTTTAATAGCAATGGTTTCATTTTCACACGAGGAAGAACAAATACAGCTCCCATTAAGAAACAAAGAAAAGAAGAGATAGAGGAGTTGATCACAAAAATTATTTCATAGTTCTCAAAGTACTATCCTTGATGCAAGTATATCTAGCCTTACTTAATAAAGGTCAATGCTTCAGACCACCCTTCTTCCAGCATCAAGTGATTGTTGGGAAGAAATTTACGTTTCCTTTGCTTTTGGTGGCCTTCGTCCCTGACTGGATAGCTTGAGTCCTGATTGACTCTTTGTACCTCTTACCATCCCGTTGGTTCCCATTTCCTACTTGGCCATTGATTTCTTTCAATTGGCAACCCATTGACCTAAGCGTAAGTCTATGTCCCATTTTTATGACAATGATTGTCTAAGCTATTCCAATAGCACCATTGAAAGCTCACTGAACTTTCATTTCCTAGTTTGGACTTTGGATTCTTGCTTGTCATCTTTCTTGGTCAACTACTTTCCATGCTCCACTAAAAAAAATGATGCAACCTCGCATCCAAAAGATAGAACCCCAAGGATAAACAAATTCACTATTCAGAGCTCTTCAAAACACAAGAGTGTCCTCTGGATGACAACTGACAAGCTAAGTAAAACCCAATTACAAACAACCAAATCAACCACTAGCCCCAACTAGTAGCTAACCATTAAAAAATTCAACAAAAATTACCAGAATATCCCTAATCCTACTACATCACAAACTTGGCTTAATCAAATGTTTCAGCCCACGATCTAAGCTTACCTTCTAAAGGTTCTACGATTTATTCCCATCCAAGTTCACCACAATATAGTGTCTACTGCATTACCAGGGTTTTAGCTTTTCCTTTCATCTTTTAGTCTGCATGCAACTGTTCCTCGCTATTTTTTACCTTTTGCTATCAAAAACACCAGCTACAACTAAAGAGCAAGCTAGTAATTTTGTGCCTAAAGGCATTGGACGAGAGAGCTTCATATCTCAATGAAAGCCGTTTCTATCCCCAAAAAGAAAGAAGGAAAAAAAAAAAAAAAAAAAAAAAGGAAAAGCAAAATGCACATCCTTAGATTTAAGATAGGCCCAGGACACCTATTTTATAATTGCAACCCCTGTTCAGTCCTTCAAAAGCTAATGTACACAAAATACGTCACCCTTCTGTCCCTTTCTTTTTCAAATTGCTTCAACTGGATCCTGTTTCAAAGCTTCCTCCGTGGCAACCAACTTACACAATAATGATTGAAACAAAAAATTCCACCAGAATGGAGAAGCCAAACATCTGAACCTGCATTTGTAGTCGCCTATAGACCAAGGAGAACAATCAAATCCTAAGCAAATGAGGAAGAATAGATGGAAAGCTCTTAGAACAGTCTGAAAATAGTTCACTGCCATGCTCTTAGCAAATCGGTGAAGTTGTCCAAGGGTGTACAACGACATATTTTCTAACGAAGCAATGTCTTATAAGACGTGTTTGAAGAAAATTAATAAAGGGAGTGGGGTACACAAAACCTTCTTTTAAAAAAAAAAAAGAAACCAAGGATTACATTATCAAAAGATCCAAAAGAACAACCTAAGGGCAAGGGATTGAGGAAACCCTCTCCGACAAAACTAAATAAGAAGAGCCCTCCAATTGTTAATAATCATAAGAAGGCTATAATTACAAAATAAATTTGTGGAATTTGCACACAACTAAGAGGATGTATGCTGAACAAGAGCCCAAAAAGAATCAAAAGAGGTAAACTTATCTTCAAACATCCTGCATTCCTTTCTTTCCAAAGGCACCACCACAAGAGTGCACGAGTAGCACATCTCCAAAGAATTTTTCCTCTACCACAAAAGCTCCCACCATCAAAGACCATCATCCATCATCCAATCGTCAATCTTCTTGGAGAGACAACAAACCAACCCAAAAATATTAAGAAGAATGCTCCACCCTTTAGAAGTGAACTCACAATGTAGAAACAAGTGATCCGCAGTTTCCATCTCTCTAAGTCAAAGACAACAAATGGAGGGGGAGAGAGACCAATTTGAGATCTTCCTTTGAAGCTTGTCATGAGTATTTAGACTTCTATAAGCAAGGGACCAGAGGAAAATCTTCACATAATTAGAGAAATTATTTTTCGAAACCCCCAGAGTCAGCTTTAGGAATGTGGAGTTGGTAGAAAACTTGCTCGAGGCATCGTTCTTCCGACGTAACATATCCCTCTTTCTGTTTACCACAAGAATTCAGCAATTGAGCAAGAGCAATAGAGCTACCAACTTCTCTATCAAAAAGTCTTCTCCACAACCCCAAATCCCAAGCTTGGTTCAGATCATTCCAACAGTCCGCAACAACACAACCAGTTTAAAATTAATTAAGACTAACAAAGACTAGTTATATTTAAAGGTTGCGTTTGACTGTTTTGAGGGGGCAAAATTGAAGGCTTCTCAATGGTCAAGGTATTTGTTATAATACCTTGACAAATACATTGTTTTGTGTTATTTTGTGGCATCTTTGGAGAAACGGAATAATCATGTGTTTAAGGGGTTGGAACGGATCCTAGTTAGGTGCGATCCCTAGTTAGATTTCATGTTTCCCTCCAATCTCCGAAATTTGTAACTATCCACCAGGTTCTATTTGTATAGCCAGAGTCCCTTCTTGTGGTTGGGCTCCTATTTTTGTCGGCTTGTTTTTTGTATGTCCGTGTATTCTTTTATTTTTATCTCAATGAAAGTTGTTACTTATATAAAAGAAACAGTCAAGGTATTTGTTTAAATTAGGAATGTTTATACTTTGTTATTCTTTTTTCTTTTTTTACTTTTTCCTTCCCTATATCTTTGAGCAATAGTCTCTTTTCAAATTCAATGGAAATTTTCCTTTCTGGTTAAAAAATAAATAATCATAAAAAATAAAAAAAAATGAAAAAGTTAGAGCCTAAATATATTATTTTAGATATGTAGGCATGCAAGAGTCCTTAATGCCTTGAAAACCTAATTTTGGTTAGGTTAACTAATTCTAATTCACTCCAAGATCAACTAATGATTATCCTTCAGCTGCGTTTTATTCCTCCGTCCAAATGCAGTTACTAAAACTAGTCATCTGGGTTTTTTTCCTCCGTCCAAATGCAGTTACTAAAACTTACTTAGAACACAGTGAACTAAATGTTTAATTACTCTTGCAGTAGATCATTTCTAGTATTAATTTGTTAAGGCGCGCAGACTTGAATCTAAAATTTTATATGGATTCTAAGACTGTAACAATGGATTCTATCAGTTCCCTAATCTATTTTGTCCCTGTTTTTGTATAGCATTGTAAACAAAATTTCATTTCCATTAAGCAAAAAGACCAATTAAACAACCTAGATGTCTCAAAAATTGGCCCAAAACTGATCCAAACAAATTTCTTACCGTTGTCCTAAGTATTTTCTTTGGTAGTAGTCACCTGAAACCAGCCACTAAACTGTACGAAAATTACAAGTTGATAGAATTAGAAAAGAAAGACGTTAGGCAGCATCACTTTCTTACCAAGTGAACGCCATCTGCTGCAATTTCTGTTATCCAAATTCTTTCCACTCTGCCCTCCATTCCATTATATGGTGTAAAAGCTTCAAAAACAGAAGTCAGCTCACGGCTTCGTTTCTTGACAATAGCACTAGGAACTTTCTTCATCCTAGCAGCAGGTGTCCCTGAATGACAATAGATAGTGTTTTTTTCATTTTAAATGTTGGTTGCTGGAAATATTAGTTTTATACGATCACATTCTCTTTCTATATAAAAAAAGGAGAAGCTCCAAAAACATCAAGCATAGTCTAGACGGATATATCCAAGACAATCAATTTAATGAAAGTATAGCTACAACCAGGGTTTTTCTAAGGTAACATATGCAAACTCTTTGATTAATCCACATGCATATTATTATCATTTCTTTTCTAGTTCAACAATTGCAAGGGTGGAGATCAAACTATCGACCTTCGGGATGGTAAATGGTGCCTTATCGACCTAGCTATCCTCAAATTGGTTTGCACGTGCATAAATAACTTGTCACACTGTTATTCATTCATTTGTTGTGGCTATTATCACACCGCTTCATCGGAAAAGATATAAAGTAGGTTGTTTGAATAACACAGAAATCCATAATTAGCAGTTGCTCTTTAAAGAAAAATAAATGTGGAAGTTCTGCCATCCTAACGTAAAACCTTTTAAACTAAACCTTTTTGGATTTTTGGTTGAATGTATATGTATCCCTTCGGTTTTATTCTTTTGGTTTGAATCCCTTTTATGTTTAGTTAGTCTTGTTTTTGTCAAGCTCTTTTTCGCAGTTGTTTCTGTACACCCTTGTTCTCAAGCTCTTTTTTTCCGTAAGAAAAAGAATCAGACAAATTAATACAGGAAAACCCCCTTTTTCCTCACTTCATTAAATAAGTTGCAAGCAAAAATAAGAAAACTATGTGGGATGCGATACAAATAGTGTTTGTGACATCTTCTGAATAATACACAAGGAATAGCACCAGGTTTCGCTCTCCTTTGAGATTGAGGATTCTTAAGCTAGTCATTAGCATTCAAGTCAAATTGTTCCCTTATTTAAATTCTATCCAAAGAAATACAGAGGTGTCAATGATGCCATTTGCATACCTGGTCGAGGATAGAACTGTGAGATGTGAACTTGAGGTAATTTGTACTCTTTAATAAGGTTGATAGTTTCACAAAAATCTTCATCGGTTTCCCCTGAAAAGCACCAGAATTGACAATAAATTTGGCAATCATTCACATACAATAAAATTAATTATGAAGATTAGGAATATCATTATAAAATAAAATAAAATAAATAAATAAAACTTTGCAGAGAAACCTAAAAGAAATACAAGGGCATACCAAAAAAAGCCCAACAAATAATTAAATAATAATAATTAAAAAATAGAGGAAGCCTAAGAACTTACCTAAGAAAGGTTCTTCAATATGATAAAATCAAACAAAGATCATAATTACAAAAATGTGGATGACTTGGCACCTACAAGAAGGAATTAAACCTAGCCCCCTCCCATACCTCCTCACACAATCTCTCTATCTCAAGAGGGGAAAAACAAAAGCAAAAGCAAAAACAACATCTCAAATATTAGTATATTACAGGCTACCCAAAATGTGAATCAATACTGAATACAAACATTGATGGAAAAACAAACATTCAAGACAATACGAAGCAACAAATGGAGGGAAATGGCCATACAAACAATAAATCTTCACACTGCCGCATGGAGACCACCAAAACAAACCATTCATGCTTGAACTTTCTACAACCAGGGACTCTAATGTATTTTTCAGGTGTTTTCTTTTCTTTTCTTTTTTCTTTCTTTTTTTTTTTTAACGGAAACAAGATTTTTTCATAGAATTAATGAAATGTATAATGCTCAAAGTACAATGAAACAAATAAAGAAAAGAGAAAATACAACATAAAAAATGGAGCAACAAGACCAAAATGGAAGAGGAAGGAGACCAATCCTTCATACAACATAAACAAAAATTTCCAAACTGAAAATAATAATAATAATAATAAATAAATAAATAAATAAATTGTGTACAGAAAAGAGAGTAGGATTAACCAGAGTTCCATCACAAAAAGAGGGGAGATGAGGTATCTCCACAAGGCCAAAGGGTTACATTTTCAGAATAATCAATATAGTTTCACCATTAGGACAAATTTATATTTTAAAATGTATGTAAGTTAATTGTTCATATATTGCAGTTTTTAAGAAAAGAATTTATAGATTACACTGTTCCAGTAATTGGTGTTTTGCAACATAGAAATCAATGGATGTGAAAGCATCTCTTCCCATCCAAAACGACACGCAAAGAAGGAACAAAAAAACCATGCGCACCTACAGAGAGACAAAGATACAAGTACAGGAATCAATACATAGCCTTGAGCCCAATTACTAACCGGGAAATCCACATATTATATCAGTTGCAACCTGCATCCCAGGAACAAGCTCAGTTAAGGTATCTACTACAGTCCTGAACTCACTGACTGTATATTCTCGATTCATTGCCTGAGAGAAAATATAACCATCGTTCCTCAAAAGTCAAAACTGTACTGGCATCAAGAATTCACCAAAAGAAATATAACGAAATTTAGGTGGAGAATACTTACACTTAAGATTGTGTCGCTTCCGGATTGAACTGGCACATGCAAAAAGGAGTATACACATGGATGAGACAAGACATTTGCTATCTCTTTCAAGTGCTCAAGAATGAAAGGAGGATTTGTCATCCCAATCCGAAGCATTGTGCTTGCATCAGGAGGAAGCTCAGCAACAATTGCATTTAATAAAATTGGAAGATTGACCCCAATGTCACGGCCTGAAACATCATATGGCATTAGCAAGAAAAAATGTATTACAATTTTAGCAACCTTGGATAATATGCATTATTTCAACGTTCAAATTTGATCGTATCACATCCAACATTTAAAAATTATCGTAGGATTCATGATACAAAACCAGTCATTGGGTTGGTTGGCCACCTTGTCCATTTTTTTGGCTAATCTTATGAATGACCACCTAAACCAATGTAAAGATCTAGACCTAAGGCTAAGGTCATCGGTTGATTGTATCTCAATTTGTAGCTTTAAGTTTGATTGTTAGACCAACCTATTGTGGAAATATGATAGTACAAACAGAAGCACAGGGAAAGAAGAATAACAAAATAGTTAACAACAGTTCAAAACGCTCCTCTACAAGACATGTAAAACTCTACAATAAACACTGTTATCATGCCTTTGAAAGAAAACCAATTGTAATTGATGGACGAATCAAAGTTCTCAAGCTTTCCAATCTTGACTCTAGTTGTACACTTAATTTCTTCTTTAACCTGGAATGGAATTTAACTGTTTTCATAATTCTTTATAATGCACATCCATTTTAAAAATTGATGATGCCAAGACCTGATATTTATCCACTGTGATGAAAGAATATTATCTTCATACAAACTTCAATAAATTTTCATCAAGATCAACATTTGAAGAAAATCCAACTCCGTATATTCGACAAAATAACTCAAAATAACTCAATTGACACAATATAAATCTACAAGCAAGAAGGTATCAGCTTGCCATATAATATAGAAATGAAAAGCAATATCAGATGGAAGTAGTGCAAAGTACCGTACGCCCCAGTGTCTTCACTGCTCAACCATATTTCCCTGACTCCTTCATTGATGACAGTTCTTACACGCTTTACCTGCAAATACAGTTTTCACAGATCCTTTTTCAGACAGAATAATATAAAGTTCCTGACTGAAACCAAATGGAGGATATACGCTTAACAAAACCCATACATTAGTTTAAAGTCCTTACAAGGCTATCTACAGTGTAACTTCCCAAGTGACCACGAGCATGTTTTGTCTTGCAATAAGTGCAAGCACCTAAACAGCCAACATTGATTGGAAGTATTTCAATGAACTTGTTCTTTCTCACCTGTTCAAAAAATTAAATAAACTTATGTAATAGTTAGCAAAAGGGTAAAAAGAAAATATAAGCTAAGGAAGCTTCTTCGTTAAAACTCAAATAGAAGCCTCAAAAGGCTTGAAAAGGAAACAATTCACACTTTTGGGAGGTCAAGTGCTGGCAGTGTCTTGCGATTTAACAGCCTTACTTCATGACCTTTCAGTGTCTCTTCCACAACTTCTACCACGCGGTCAATCTGCTGAACTCCTACAATACTGACCCCTTCTAACTCCTTTAAATCTCGACTACCTTGTGGTACACATCCAGCTACCACAAGAGGCTTTTTCGCATTTTTGCATTTTGTTATTAGAGTGTCCATAGCAGACTGACTGGGGGATTTAACTGTGCAACTGCAGAAATATTTATCAGGCTATTAGTCCAAAATTCCAAATATTGACCCTTTTATGCATGAGGATGAAATTTTCATCCTGTATATGAAAATTCATAGGTCTGTACCAAAGCACATATATGCCAGCTATCTATGTCAAAGCACATAAATGCGGAGCTGACACTATGAAGAGCACATTGAAGGTAAATGTCCTCAAGAAGATGTAATAACGAACATGGGAAAGAGACAAAAATTTATTGAATAAATGCTGCCAAGAGTATACTAAGGCCCACACCCAAGTAACAATGCATGTTGGAGGCACAAAAATTCTTTGATCACTGAATCAATTAAAGCACCTGAAAGCATCCACAGGCAATTTATGCTTTTTTTCAACTAAGAAAGAAATTTTCAGGGAAGATTTTCTGTAAAATTAAGACAAATTACGAAACCTTAAAACTTAAAGGAACAGATCATACGTGTTTATAAGCCACAAGTCTGCATCTTCAGGATTGTCGCTTAACAAATAACCAAATGCTGAAAGCTGACCAGCCATGTATTCACTGTCACTCTGTCAATGAGGACAACAATGATGAAAATTGTATCCAATTTTTATTTTAGCAATGGTGACACAACTAATACAGTTAATATAAGCAACCTCACATATTAAAGTTTTGTTAAGATTAATAATTTTTTGGATAAGATTGTAAGACTAATAATAGAAAACAAATTGGCGTATTAACACCAAACATTTACAGGAAATGGTATTTAGGCTAAAGAAATAGCCACTTAAGTATATTTTGTAAAAAGTAATGTCCAGTGTTTTGCATTGTTCACAACAGCGGAAGTTGTCATACCCAATAAGAAAGTTGATGGTAAATTTTTCTCCAAAAGATGTGTAAATATAAGAATAGATAATGCATGACAGGTTTGGATATCGTTATTTTTATGATAAACCAGACTTTTATCGAGAAAAAATGAAAGAATACAAGTGCGTACAAAAAGGAAGGGAAAAAAAAGCCACAACAATAGGGAGAGCAAAGCAACAAACTAAAGAAAGATGCTCTAATCCAGTAAAATAAGACCTAGCAAATAATTATGAAAAGACTTAGCCACCGATGTCCAAAGAGAGACATAGAATCTAACAAGGGATCAAACATCATTAAAGGATCTCTCCCGCCCCTTGAAGATTCTATTGTTTCGCTCACACTAAAGACCTCACAAAATGGAACAAACCCCAACTTCCTACAAAAACAACTCTTTCTCATGGAAAGACGAGTAAAGAAGAGCTTTGTGATCGTCACCCTATAACTCTACAAGCTGGCAAAGCTAAAGCTGAAAGCCTTAAAAGAAGCAACTCCAGACCACCCTAGCAAAGCCAAATCTCCAAAGTGTGTGTGTGTGTGTGATGTTAGGCCTCCAATTGTGCATCAATATCAAAGGAGAGGTAAGGGTAGAATGGGAATGACATTTGTAAAAGGGGGGACGACGAGGGAGAGTATAAAAGCAATGTAGAGTAAACGGGGGAGGGTAGACAAGTAGTTATAGAAGAACAATCTCAAGAGTAAGAGGTTGGGAGGGAACAATTGTCTGAGATTGTACTCTGAAAGTGTGGATGTAGATCCAATTCGATTAATAAAGATTGATACCTTTCATATTGGTATCAGAGCTTCACCCTGGGGAAATTGTCGAAAATGGCATAACGAAGGTCGGAGGAAAGGATAGAAGCAACAAATGCGGAAATGTCTTAAGTGGGATCTGGTTACTCGTTCTCAAAGGGGTGGAGGCCTCGGGATTGGAGGTCTAAAGGCTAGAAACTTAGCCTTGTTAGCTAAATGGAGCTGGCGATATACTAAGGAAGAAAGCTCATTGTGGTGCAAAGTTGTGAAAAGTATCCATGACAATGATTTGTTCAATTGGCACACGGTTGGAAAATCAGGCCTAAGCTTAAAAAGCCCGTGGATTAGCATTTCAAGAACCTGGATGAAAATTGAAGCTTTGGCCACCTTTAAGATTGGTAATGGTAACAAAGTTGGTTTTTGGATTCACCCATGGATTGATAAGTTGCCTTTGAATACGAGATTTCCAAGCATTTTTCGCATTACTCTTAATCCTAAAGATTCGGTAGTAGAACATTGGGACCATTTTTAATCCTCATGGACAGCTTGCTTTCGTAGACTTCTAAAGGACGAGGAAATCATCGAATTCCAAAGCCTTCTTGGATTATTAACAAATTTCAGAGTGTGTGACAGCCCAGATAGAAGAGTTTGGTCACTAGAAGCTAATGGGGCATTCTCGGTAAAATCTCTTGTAGATCATCTATCCTTTTCTTCCCCTCTCGATAAGCAAGTTGAGAGAGCACTTTGCAAGTCCAAGAGTCCTCGTCGTGTCAATATTACAGTATGGATTATGATTTTTGGCCTTTTTTGTGGATCAGTTATGCAAAGGAACCTACCAGCTCATATTTTGTCTCCATCAGCTTGCCCCCTATGTTTGTTAGCTTCAGCGGATTTGCAACATCTGCTTTTATATTGCAATTATGCTGGAAAATGTTGGCAGCATTTATTTAGCCTCTTTAACCTAAGTTGGGTTTTTGGATGCAACTTCAGGGATAATGTATTGCAAATTTTGGTTGGCCCACAGCTGAAATCAAGTCCTCGTTTGCTTTGGAACAATGTTGTCAAAGCATTGTTAACAAACTTATGGTTTGAAAAAAAATCAAAGGGTGTTTAATGACAAAGCAACTCCTTGGTTGGATCAGTTTGAGTCAACAAGACGTAACGCTTCTTCATGGTGTGCTCTTTCAAAATCCTATGAAGATTTTTCGGTTCAGAATATCCGTCTTAATTGGAGGGCATTCATTCAATCAGAACATTAGTTGGGGATCTCCCATGGTTTGGCTTTAGCTTCTATCAAGATTTTGAACGATGTAATTTTTGTTTGTATTGATGCTATATGTGTTATCCATCTATTTCTCTAGGTTTGCTTTGCCCCATTGTATTTAGAGTGTCTCTTGAACGTTTGGTCTGATATTATTTTGTTTGTATTGATGCTATATGTGTTATCCATCTATTTCTCCAGGTTTGCTTTGCCGTATTGTATTCGGGGTGTCTCTTGAACGTTTGATCTGATATTATTTTTTCTGAAGAAGTATTGTTAAATGTTTTTGTTCTGGATATGATGAGAGTGTTGTGGGGGTGTCAACCTAGTTGCGATGTCTGGGTGCACCTACTGATTCTTAGGCTTTGTGCTTGCATGTCGAGCATTAGTCTCATTTCATTAATTCAATTGTTTCCTTTTCGGGGGGGGGGGGGGGGAGGGAGTTTCCGAAGGCTTTATTGTTGGAAAAGACAAAGTACATGCTTCTATTCTTCAATTTGCAAATGATACACTTATATTTTGTAAGTACGACGATGGTATGTTGGATGCGCTTATCAAGATAATTGAGCTCTTTGAGTGGTGTTCGGGTCAAAAGGTTAACTGGGAAAATCAGAATTGAGTGGCATAAATGTAGATGAAGATAATTATGTCCACTTTCTCTCACCTAAATTGTAAGGTTGAATCACACTACTTCTACATCTTGGTTTTCCTTTGGGTGGTTATCCCAAGAAAGTTTCATTTTGGCAGCCTATTATTGATAAGATTCAGAAAAAGTTAGACCATTGGAAGTGCTTTAATTTGTCTCGTTGGAGGAAGACTATGTAAAGTAGTATTGGAGAATCTTCCTATTTACTATATGTCTCTCTTCCTAATGCCATCCAAAGTGATTTCAACTAGTGAGAGAATAATGAAGACCTTCTTTTGGGAAGGAAATAAAGGAAGAACATTAATCACCTCGTTAAATGGATTTGGCATCCAAATAACGAAGACCTTCTTTTGGGAAGGAAATTTCATATATTGACTTGGTTTTAGGATTCACCCTAAGATCCATGTATTTTCTTAAACTATTTAAAGTTCAATCACCAATGATGCAAGAGAAGATCCCATCATTCGATCTTCATCCATGATGCCTGATGCATTCTACGTAAAATGGATAACACGAACATGAATCATCTATTAAATGTTTGTGCTTTTGCTAGTAAGATTATTGTAGACTTCCACGGAATCGAGAACCAAATTCCTTAGGTTCGTCCAAAACAAGTGAAACTTATCTTGCATTAAGATTCTTTTTTTCTTTTTTTTCTTTTTTTCAGACCATGAAGAAAAAAGAGAAGTTAATTCATGAAGGGTGCAATTTATTTTTTATATATTAACGAACATCTAGACAGTGTGCGTGAAGTGTCTTACTTGAGCAAAAAACTAATAATAATAATAATATAATTTGATGATTTCCAACTTTCTTCCATTCGGCTAGTAGCACGCCTTGTTCTATTCGTCTTCCAAATAGGGCTTTCCCTCTTGAAAATTCGGATCACATCATGATTAAGGATAGATTTTTTTGTTCTTCATTAGGAAAAGAAAAAATAATAGATTTAATATACGATATGTCTGCGTCACGCATTCTATCTGCTCAAGAAAAGTTCTAGTTTTATATTTACCACATTGCATTGAAAGCTTTAATCCTAATCAATTTACGTCATTTGAAATTCTTAGATAAAACCCATAAAAGCCGAAACATATATGGAATCCAGAAAGAATAGTAAAATCCAGTTACAGAACATAACAAATTGCAAGGATAAAAGCTAATAAGCAATCAACCTCTAATTGGACTAAGTGTTTGTCAGACAACAAACAAACTCCAACGGAAATAAAGCCTTAGCCCTGCATTTAGGCCCAGGAAATAGTTTTTAAAAAAATTCAATTTAATACGTGGGGGTGAAGGACTAACCTGGTTGTGAGAACATCCAAAGGTTTTAACATAAATTGTCTGCCAAATTACATCGAAGTAGAAAGTAATTAGTATCCGCAAAAGATAAAGAAAGAAATGTGGAAATCGAACAAACAAACATGCAGAAAAAGATACATTCAACGCGATACAAGGAGGCATGAAGAGAGAGACCTGTGTGCCTGGAATCTTAGGTACAAGTGGATTTTGGGTCCGGGAGAGCTCGTTGCTGGAATCATTAGCATTAGGATTAGATTTGAGCTTATTCTTTTTCTTCGGCTTAACACCCACTGCGGTTATCGGAAGGCGGTAACCAGGGGGAGCTCCGCCGCCGCCGATGAGCAAGTCCTCTATGTCTTCCATGGCTTAGAAATTCCTCGGCTGGAGAGACGAGAGGGCAGCCGCGGAGGTTGAGTACTGCAGCTGCTCCTCGTCTTCTGTGGGTTGGGCTTGGCAATGAGTTCTATAACTTATCAGCCCTGGCCCATCCTCCTTCGAGGGAAATTGTGCCTTTTGGACCCAAAATCCAAAATAGTGAACCAGTTGACCTTTTAGTCATTTATTGATAATTAGTATCTACATTTTGATATAAAGAATAATTAGGATTTGTTTGGTTCACAATCTGAATTCTATTTCATATTCAATAAGTTTAGCGAGTATGTATTTAGCAGACAATTTGAATTCTATTTCTAAAAACTGTTTTTAGGTTTTGTAATTCAAACAAGGTAAGTTCTGAAATTTAAAATGCATAATTATATTAAATAAAAATGAAAACATTTAGAAATATAGTATGTCATATTATAAACTCAATTCAATTTTTTTAATTAAAATATGTATTATGTAATTATTATAAATTAGGTTAAATTCCAAATTTGGTCCCAATGGTTTGGATAAAGTTACAAGTTAGCTTATATGTTTTTAAAATTTAGAACTTAGTTCCTATGGTTTGACACAACTTCATATAGTCTTTGAAGTTTGTTAAATCCTCTTGAATAATCTCTATAGGGATAATTTAGGAAGCTTTTACTAACTATAGGAGTTAAATTATAATTATAAGCCCTAATACCTAAATTTCAACTTCTTTGAAACCATAGGAATAAAAATTTCAATTTGTCTCATAACTTATATAATGTTGCAAAATAATACTTATACAATTTTTTAACATTAAACCATGTTCATGAATAAATTAATAATAGTTTATTGTCAATTGATATTTAGTTGGTAACCACAACTAGTTTGTAATTGTTTAAATTAAAATCTAACCTTTGAATTATGTTACCAAACACATATCTAAAAACATGAAATATAACACTTTTTTCATTTAATCCTTTGATCTTAAATTTTTGTTTGCAAATCATCTACCAAACAGACCCTTAAGGTCTAGAAATTAAATTGATGTGTTTAATTTACCAATTTTGTTTGTAGAAACCAAAACTAAATAATTATTTAATGAAATGTAAGAGAGCAGCATAATTAAATTTAATTATTCAATCCCTTGAAATATCAACAAATGAATTTATTTTACTAAACATTATTTAAATTATTCATTTAATAATAAAATAAAATATTAATAATTAATAAAAAAAAATCTTATATTGAATAGTTAAATTAAAAATATCGATGGTAAATGTTTTAGTTGGAATTTATTAAGTTTAAATAATATATTTATATTTAATAATTAATTAAAATTGATGTTAATCATTAATAAATATTTATCTATTATCTATTTATTTCCCATATATAATAATAGTACGGAGAATATTAAAAAGGGCTTCTTGTATATTTGACAAAATGCCTTTAAAAAATTAGACCCATAGCCCAAGACTTATTACTTTTGCCAAAAAAAACAAACTCAATCCACATGATACACTTGATGCACCTAATACACTCGATACCCTTGATATACTATTGATATATTACTGATTTACACTTGATATGCGTTATCCTTGGAGTTAAGTCCAAATAGCTATCGGAGTAGCCAAATCCCATCAAAATCTTAAATTAAAGTCCAAATAGCTATCGGAGTAGCCAAATCCCATCCAAATCTTAAATTAAGACCCAACGTGCAATTAAGTCGCAGTCCTCTTTCGACCTTTAATCACCAGGTCCAATCTAGACAAATCCCCAATTAACGGTTAAGAACCCAATTTTAACCACACCAACAACACTTCCATAATATTGCTACTCACCAAGAATAACCCAAAATCGACAAAATTAACTATTAACGTTTCTCGACGGACGCTCCAAAAGCTCCTAAATCTCCAATCTAGTATTTAAATGCCATGAATTAAATTTGATTTTAAGCCAAACGGGTATTCATAAACTTCTAAGAAACTCACAAATCAATCAAACTTACAAAAAAAAAAAAAAAAAAAAAAAAAAAAAAAAAAAAAAAAAAAATCCAATGAGCCCACTGAGAAACGGCGGCGAAAACTTCCGACCACGATTGACAGCGGTGCACGATGGCCAGACTAAAGGTCCGACGGTTTGAGAAACTCGTCTGGTGGTCGAAAACAGGCGGACAGAAGGCAAGACGAGACCACCAGGTGGAGATCGACACAAACGACAACAAACTGTTGCGGCGTGATTGATGGCAAACATTGGCGCGAGGTGCAACTGGCGACGACGGAACGGTGAGTATAGAGGGGAGAGAGAGAGAAAGCCGACGGTGGGGGTCACAAAGAAGAGAAGGATAGTGCTTTCTTTTCCTTTTCCCCCAAAACATTTTTCCAAACACACCAAATAATTTATTTAATTCCCAAGAACAAAATCACCAACTTTAAATTATAATTTCTCCTAAATTATCCCAATTATAAATCTTACCAATTTTTAAATCTTCAAATTAAATTCAACTTATAAATCCCACAAATAAATTTAAGTTTTCTACTCATGGACTTGGATTCAAATTTTTGATCTCGTTCAATCTAAATTGAATTATCTTTATAACGTCATTCAATTAAACCTTACAAATTCAAATAAACACCCAAACAATTCAAAATTTAAAATTACCTGAAATTTTAGGATGTCACAGAATAAGTTTTGGAGCAAGCAGTACTTCTGGTAAGCTTTTATTTGGAACTTTTGGGTTAAATTTATGTTGGATTTAGGCCCTAAATGTTGAAATTAAATTTGGTTTATACTTTTAGGGGTTGATTTTGGAGTTTTAACTCAAAGACAAAAAAAATAGTTTGGATTGCTGGTTTAATTGGGATTAAATTTGAGGTAAGTAATTCTACAATGCTTTATATCCAGGCAAAAGTTAGATATTTATTGATATACATGTTTTTAAGCAATTTTTTATTTTTATTTTTTATGAAAGTATGTATGTCATGTGATTCATTATAAATTATGAATGTTTTGTTACATACTTAAACTATTGCATGAAAGTGATGTACTAGGATCGATTCGTTATTATGATATTGTGCATGTTTGTCGAGACTGTTTAGCATGACATTATTTACGAGATTTTATATAGACGCACATATGTGAATGTTACATGAAATTATGAGTTTGGGTGCAATCCCTTTTCATTCCCACAATAATTGATTGCACAAAAGTGGTGCATGTCCAAGAGTTCTAATGCATGAAAGTGATGTGCTAGGATTGATATTTGTGAAGGTGACACATGTCTAGTGGGAATTGGGGTGTACGAAACTAATGCTTGCCTAGTGAGTTATGTGTACACGAAAGTGGTGTATACGTAACTATGTGTATGTAAGTGGTGCACGTCCCAACATTAGTAGAGATGACTTGGGGTGTATGAAAGTGATGCATGCCTAGAGGATTCTATGTATATGAAAGATATACATTGGACCAAACGTGCAAGGAATTGAAGCACGTCTAAGGGAAAGGAAATAGAGTGAGCCAGGAACAAAAAATCTTTAAGGTCCAACTAGCATCAAGCCTCATTTCATATTTGCATGTGATTGCATAGCTTGACCCCAGTAGTGGGGTTACTGAGTATTTTTATACTCATCATTTCCTTACATTATTCAGATAAAGGCAATGACAGGCAAGTGTATGACAAGAAGAATCTATGACCATGTCATTAGGACTACTCAGATGCTTCCGCACATGTTTTCATGTTTTAAATTACAGTCTTGATGTTTGAAAGCAGAATTTTGGTTTTTACGCTGTTAAACGTTTCTTTCAAATTTACAATTTGGTTTTAAATTTTAGTAATGCTCGTCAAAGGTTTTCAGTTATTTAGATTTGATAAAAAAAAAAAAAAAAACTATTTATTTTATAAAAGCCTCTTGGTTTTAGTCTAATTTATGAAAAGAGTCGTTTTGAGATGTATGCATGTATGTGGTACTTGTAACGACTCTACTTCCTAGGACTTATACTTGGTTGTTACCACATGCATGCAAACATCTGAAAAATGACCATTTTCATAATGTAGACTAAAATCAAAAGAATTTTATAAATTAAATAAACTTTTATTAAATTTGAATAACTGAAATTTTTTTTATCGAGACACCTCTAAAATTTCAAACAAAACTATAAATTTGTATAAACATCTAACAGTGAAAAAAAAAACCGACATTCTAATTTCAAACATCAAGACTGAAAATCTAAAACATGAAAACATGAAAGCATGTGCGAAAGCATCTAACTAATCCCAATGGCACGGTCACGGATTCTTCTTGTCATGCATCTGTCTATCCTTGTCTTTATCTGAAAAATGTAACACAAGAATGAGTATAAAAATACTCAGTAAGTAACCCCACTACTGGGGTCAGGATGTGCAATCGTCTGCAAACATGAAATGAGGCTCCATGCTAATGGAACCTAAAGATCTTTCATTCCGACTCATTTTGTCTCATTTCCCCTAGACATGCTTTAATTTCTTACACATGAGGAGAGGTATAACTTTCATATACATAGAACCCTTTGGGTATGCATCATTTTCTACACCCCATGTCATCCCTAAATATAAACCCTACTTTCATTTCCATGTACTTAAGCTAAGTAGGTTGTTAAAATGTCGTGGACTTTTGGTTTTATTATTGGTATTATTATTTATCACTGCTGGTTGTTATGAATGTGGGTGAGCTTAGTACGACCACATGTTCTACGGTGTTAGTAGAATGTGTGTGAGCTATGTTAGGCCACATATTTAAAATATATCGTGGTGGTAGTGCATAATTGGGTACAAACTTGGTATAGATTTTTTGTGGTTCATGGAGGTTTTATAATGTGGTTTATATGAAATATGATCATGTCATTGTTTGAATAAGTATATGTTTGAGCTATTATTGAAACTTATATACCCTTTCAATGATTTATCAGAATGTTTTGATAAATCCACTGATGTTTGCAAAAGAGAGAGTTTATGTTCCTATTAAATTACCATTCACTGGGCTTTAGCTCATGTTTCCAAGTTTTATTTTATTTTTCCCCCAGGTAGTAATCAAGTCCCAGGATCGAGCTGAGTTGCCACTACCCCATGACAATAGTTACCCCTACATTGTAGGTGTTCATATTTGGAGTTTTGTTTCTTTTTATGCACTAGACACATGTTGTAACGGCCCAAAATTTAGGTAAATCACTTTTCTCTCTTTAAGTTTAAAATAATAATAATAATAATATTAATAATATTAATAACAAAAGAATCATGCAGGCAGAGGGAGCATGAATGGGGGTTTGGAAATCCTTGGTCATTAGTAGAAATCGGCTTTTCGATTGGGGAAAGATCTCCGGGTGAGATTTTGGACCATGGGGCGTTTTTAGGAGAATGGAAGAAAGGGGAAGAAGAAAAAAAAAGGACAATCCCTCTTTCGAATCACCTCTTCATCAGCCATTTTTCGCACAACCCTCCGTCACTCAGTCGCAGCGTCCTAGCCCTCACTGTCGCCATCATCGTAGCTTTCAGCGTTGCGGCATCATCATAGTCCTCACGCCGCAACGTCTCAGTCCTCGTCGCGCCACAGCATCTCGGTCCTCGTTGTGTTGCATCGTCACAGCTCGCATTTCGCTGCATCATCAGTTCTCGTTGCCGCATCATCATAGTCCTCGCGCCGCAACGTCTCAGCCCTCCCCGCGACGTGTCGTCACAATCTTCATCGTCGCGTCGACTGTCCTCTCCGCGACGCGTTGTCACATCCTTCATAGCACGTTGCCGTAGTGTAGGGAAGTCGCGACGTCGCATAGGCAGTCTCGCTGTCTCACTCAGTCTCGCTCAATCTCGCTGTCTCGCTGCAGTCTCGCTCTCGTAGGTAAGGGACTTACTACCGGGTGTTAGTGACGCTTAATGTCTAATTATGTTGTTGACCATTGAATGTCGCTGTGAACTTTTGTCTCAGATGTTGATTGCTATGATTGTTTCGGTATGCCAAGTTTGTAGCTTGTAAGTAATGTTCTTATGCTTATGTGCCTATGACTCTATGAATCTCTGCGATGAATTAGTTATGCCATGACATGTTACAGGTTGCCCTATTGTCGTGCCCTGTACCCCTAATGTACTATGCTACGAAGGGTGTCTCTCGGGATCACCACCTATGTCTATGTTACAAATGTAATTATTGCGTACCCTCGGGTCGTTTCCTATGCTTATGCCTACGCTTATGCCTATGCCGGGTTACACAGGTGCACACGACAAAAAGGGGTGATAGCTAGGCCCAGTAGTGGGTCTCTTACTGAGTATGATTGCTCACCCTTTTCTATGTTTTTTTTTTCTCCTAGGTAAGGAGCATGGTGGCCAGGCGCATGGCCGAGGAAATCCGTTGTAACGACCTGACCCCTTAATAACTAACTTGTCGCTACAACATGCATGAACATTTACATAAATATGTTGGGACAAGAAGACATGATATCATCCACTTTAAACAAATGCAGTTTAATTTATAAAACAGCTAAATTCTTGAAAGTAACATAAAATAGTAAAAAAAAAACAATTTAGCGGGGTACCCCTTACATTGTTAGGCAAAATCCCAAGAAAAAAACCGAAATAACCAAAAACATTTAAACAATGGTTTCATGAATGCAAATACAACTACCCTAGACTAAGGTGCGGAAGCAGTGTGACGATCCCATGGTACGATCACGGATTTCCTCGGCCATGCACCGGGCCACCATACTCCTTACTTGGAAGAAAAACATAGAAAAAGGGTGAGTAAAAATACTCAGTAAGAGACCCACTACTGGGCCTAGCTGTTACCCCTTTTTGTTGTGTGCGCTCGTGTACCCGACATAAGCATAAGCATAGGCATAAGCATAGGAAGTGCCCCGAGGATACGCATTGGCTATAATTGTAACATGAACATAGGTGGTGATCCCGAGGGACACCCTTCATAGCATTGTACATTAGGGGTATGGGGCACGACAATAGGGCAACCTATAACGTGTCATGGCATAACTAATCTATAGTAGAGATTCGCAGAGTTACAAGCACATAAGCATAAGAACGTTACTTACAATATAAACTTAGCATGCCTAAACAATCATAGCAACAACATTCGAGACATAAGTTCATAACGACATTCAATAGCCAACAACACCGTTAGATAGTAGGCATCACTAAAACCCGGTAGTAAGTCCCTTACCTATGAGAGCGAGACCGGAGCGATACTAAGCGATACCAAGTGATACTGAGCGATACGAGCGATATTGAGCGTGTCAGCGAGACTCAGCGAGGCAGCGACTTCCCTACAATGCGGCAACGCACTACGAAGGCTGTGACAATGCGTCGCAGAGAGGACAGGCAACGCGGCGATGAAGACTAACGATGCGTCGCGGAGAGGACGGGCGACGCGACGATGAAGACTGACGATGCGTCGCGAACTATGGTGATGCGGCAACGAGGACTAATGATGCGTCGACAAGCGCCTGAGACAATGCGACGCGACAATGACCGAGATGTTGCGGCGTGACGACTATGACGATGTCGCAACGCTGAAAGCTGCGATTAAGGCCGTACTGTGAGGGCTGGAGCACTGCGACTGAGTGACGGGGGAGTGTGAGAAAATGGCCGACGAAGGGTGACTCGAGCGAGGAAAAAGACTGCCCCCTTTTTTTTTCTGCGTCCTTCTCCTTTCTTCCCTTCTCCTAAAAATGCCCCCCATGGTCAAAATTCAACCGGGGATCTTTCCCCCAACCGAAAGCAGCGCAACCTCCTGCTGACCATGGACTTTCAAACTCCCTTCACGCTCCCTCCACTGCAAAATTATTATTAATATTATTTTCTTATTTATTTATTTATTATTTATTTATTTTTAAAAAAAATTTAAAGGGAGGAAAGTGATTTACCGAAATTCTGACCGTTACATCCGTGATCATACCATGGGATCGTCGACGCTGCTTCCGCACCTTAGTTTAGGGTATAGCGTATTGAACTTGTAAGGTAGTAGTATTTGCATACATTAAACTGTTTGTTAATTGTTTTTTATGTGGTTATGTTCAGTTTTCTTTTCTTGAGGTTTTGCCAAACGATTTAAGGGGTACCCGCTAAAGTGTTTTTACTCCTCTATGTTGGTTTAATAAACTTTCAGGAATTTAGCCATTTTATAAATTAAACCGCATTTATCTAAAGTGTGTGATATCGTGTCCCTTAGTTCCCAACGCATTCATTAAATGTTCATGCATGATGTAGCGACGTGTTAGTTGTACATGGCTTTGGGATCATGAGACTTGTAAGAAGGGGTGGATTCTATAGTTGTATTAGTGTTTTTGACATACTTAAACCTTACAGATAGTATGCATATGTGTATATATTTTTTTGTTAATGTGTTCGATATGAGTTTGAGTTAATCAGGGAGATTAGGGAGTTATTAAGTACGTTAAGAATGGTTCTTAAATCTGGTGAATGATCATATTGAAACTGTTTTTGGGCTAAATACAGGTTGAGCTAGTGAGTTGGATGTTAAATGTGAAAGGGTTGAAATCCCTAATACAGTAGAAGCAGTACAGAACCAAATTCAAAATAATTGAAATTTTGAAATACCAATACATTGGGAAAAAAAAACATAAAGTATTAATTCTAGGTTAAGCATGGATTAGAGATAGAAACTTACTTTTGTCGACTCTGAATACGACCACCACGAACCTCTCCTATTCTCTGAAGGATGAGGTAAGGATTGTGGATCTTTGATCTTGATCTTTTTGGGAAAAAAGAGAGCACCCCAGAGAGTACCAGATAGAAAAGATTTTATCGATAGAAAGAAAAAAAATAACCTCCTTTTTTTTCTGTTTCTTTTGTAGGCATATTTAGGGAGAGAGAGTAAGAGACGTGGGAAAACCACGTATAGCGTAACTCCCACATACGAGAGTTACCTTTTTTTAATTAATTAATTAATTAATTAAATTATTTAATTTAACAAATAAATAAATAATAAATAATAATTAATTAAATCTAATTTAATTAATTATTTCATTTAAATCATATTTAAATGAACATCTCCCATATAACTTATAATTTTAATTCAATTAAAATAAATCAAGAAAATTAATTCTTCAATTATTTAATTTTCAAATTAAATATCTAATATTTAATTTAACCTACATTTAAATCATATTCAATTGTTATTCTCTCATAACATATAGTTTTAATGTGCATCTAATACACATTAATTTTAATCTATAGTTTTAATATGAATCTAATTCATATTATTATTTGAACTCCTTCAAATATTTAATGCTCTCAAAAATTAATTTTGTATCATATCCAAAATTAAATTTATATTATAAAGTTCAAATTAAACTTTATATTATATTATAATGTATCATCATACATTATATTATTTCCCTAAGTAAATTTGAACATTTCAAATTTCATTCAAGACATAAATACATCATCACTCTTTACGAGCTAGGAAGGGGACCTAATGAACCTACAGATCAGAAGCTCCAATGATATGAGATTAATCGGTTAAACTCATTAGCCACATTAATCAATATTCGTTAACTGTGGGTACACTCCACTAAAGACCCACAACTGCACTCTTTTCACTGCAAATATATTTCTATGTCCATGGATATAGACCAATAATAGAAAATTAGTCCTTCACAGTGTTCGTAACACCAGTTGGGTAAAATTATTATTTTACCCCTAGGTTACTTCTAAATCCTTAAGTACTAGTGCTCCTCTAATGAAGAACCTGTTTATGGTCCAAACATTAAACAGAAACCCCTCTCGGGTCAGTGAGAGGTAGGGCCATTTGTTCAAGTCCCAAAGACACCACTTAAGGGAACACTTATCTACTTGCCCTAAAGATGGAAATGAGTGAATTCCATCTTGTATAATTATGTCCTCAACTCTTCAATTGGTCTTGGCCCCAAGATGGTAGACATATTGAGTCGGTAAACGGCCACTCTCACCCATACAAATCAAATGACAATCTTTCGTAGACAAGAGTTCATAATATACTCAGGATTAAGACTAAGTTGCCTAGGTCATTCGAGAAATAGAAACCTAACTAGTCAACGGAGTTCCATTTAGTTATTACTATTTCGTGGTCCGGTCTTATGCAAACTCATTGCATAAGATATCCCCACTCGCATCTCACCTATATAAACGCGTTAGATCATTGCGTTTGTATCAAATACAAAGTAGGTTGTATCCATAGAGTTACCAAGATAAGGTACCCAGTCTTATCCCTATACTATAGACCCTCTAGACTGTATTTTGAACATTGATCTTCGTATGTCCCCACATACAATTCAAGACTCATAAAACAGCCTAGGATATTGGTTTATTGGATTTAGGGTTATTAAGACAAAACAAACAAAAACACTCAATAGTGCTTATTGAAGTAACACATTAATAACTCTTTATTAATGATTTAATGACGACCAAATAATTACATTTACAATTTACGAGTTTTAGGGCATAAAACCCAACAAAATGTTGCCAAGAGGGGTGATATTTAGCATCTTCACATCTTTTTCTAGGTTTAAGGAAAAGCTGGGAGGGGGTGTGACAAATGGTACATTTTTATAGTTCAAATTTTGTGGAGTTAAAAAATGACCATTGGTTATGTGTTGTTGGATTTCTATTTTCGATTTAAATTGAGTTTCATAGCTTGTTGCACAAAAATAGATATTATAATTTCCGTATAAGGATGCGTCGAGAATTACTCAAGTATGATCATGATTAAGCAAGTTTTCCTAATAAAAAGCCCAAGTATAAGCTCTTATAGGTTTTCTGGTGAGTCTAGGGTCGAACGCAGAGATTTGTAATAACTAGGCGTTGAGAATAGATGCATAACTATGTGGTGAACTATACATGTAATATGTGCATGATTGGATGTATCTAAAACTATACATAAAGAATGAATAAAATTTCCTACAACTAATAATGAGGTGGACGCGGCGATGGTTAGTCAAATGTCATTTAGTGTCAGATAGCATGCGTTGAGAATGAATGGAACCATGCGATAAAGGTAGAGTTAACGCAGAAGCTAGTTGTTACTTAAGCATATCTAAGTATAATTACATGCCTACAAACTGAGTTTGTGAATCCATCTCTCGATGTTTTGACGCCACATTAATCTTATCTCTAAGACGCATGGTAAGTTTGCATTGGCAAAAAATGAACTACATCTCTGCACCTCATCTAGTCTTGATAAATGCTAAAGATTAATCGTCTACTCTCTCAAGCTAGACAGTCGTGCTTACTACATCTGTTTGTTAGACAAAGCTATGCAAGCTAATGATATGCATTAATCAAGATGTAACATACTTAAATTGCTTAAGAAAAACTAACTTCTAACATCTAACTCATTTAGCATTCAAACAATATAGTGTAACGTATTTAATATGGAAATAAATGGAAGATAATCATCAATCAAACTTATATTAAGAAAATAAACCATTCTCTCGAATGTCATTAACAGAACATAAGTAAGGAGAAGGGAAATGGAGATAAAACAGAAATGGAAGACGTCAAGCCGCCACTGGCAACGTCTTGCTTCATGGAGGCTTGAGATGGTTGCTATCTGATACATAAATTTCATAGGGTGAAGGTTCTCACTCACTGGGAGACGACTCTGAAAATTCTCAGAATCCTTCTCTCAGAAAAGCTCGAAATGGAGGCTGGTTATGGTGAGGGAGAATTTGTGCAAAGCTTTCGCCTCTTGAACTCGTTTCTCTCCTCCTTTTGAATGGAGAAGCTTTGGGTTATTTATAGGCATCAAAAAGTTGAAACTCATGATGACCTGACACCTTTACATTAAATTCCTTGCCCTGCTACGCAGACTTTTCACATCGTCGACCCATTTGTTCTACCATGATCTGATAACGTGTTATTCTTTTGCATAGTGACATGACAGCTTTTGCCTAGGCGTCTGTATCTACTTTTTCTCAACGCATGACCTCAACGCATAGTCTCGACACATGGGTTTCCACTTGTTCTCACAGCAGCTTCGTCTCTAGTACTTGTGCTTTTTTTCTTCTTAATCCTGCGTTTAGAACAGAAGCTTATAATTTTTTAGGTATTTTCTTTTGTAAATAGTGCCAACGCATGGTAATACATTTTACATAATTCAATTACCAAAATCATATGTTTAGCTCTAAAGTCACTCTAATTAATTCAAATAGTGACTATAATAACTTGTATTTCTACAAGTTATCATTATATATATAAAAGTTAGAGTGTTTTTTCAAGTAAATTATTTTGTTTTAGATGGTGTTTAAACATTTTTCAATTTAGTCTCTCATTACTGGTGAATGTTAGAATTGAGTGAAAGTTTAACTTCATGATTATACAATAAAACCCTAATATTGTATAAAATAATAAGCGCCAAGATCTTTGAAATAGATGATTTTCACAATAACATTAGTTAGAATAACATACCTTGATGTAACTTGATCCATGATAATAGTTTTCTAAGGGATTGTGTTTCTCTCTCTTGGCTGTCCTTTAAAACTTAATTAGGTTTTCTTGATGAGGAGAAAAGAACAATGTAATGAGGCAGAGAGAGGACCAATCCCTAAAGTCTTTATATACACCTCCCATCATGGTGTTTAATTAGGGAATTATCTCTTACTTAATTTACACTACAACAAAAACAAGTTTCAATGACTCTAAAATTTTGTCATTAGCACATTTTTTGATGTTTTTAGTCTTTGAATCCACCATCATGGAAAGTGTATAGATGAAACATGAAAAATGAATCATTATTGCTTAATTCATGACTTTTTAATACAGTTAAAATAAACATTTATTGACATTGATTATCTATCATGGTAACATTTTCTATGACAATTTATCATTGTCAATAAATATCCAAAAAGTGGACTCGTCAATTAAATATTTACATTGACATTAAGAATCTGTAACAAAAACATTAATAATAACATGTTTTACAGTGTCAATAATGCCTTAATGGTGACACTAATGTCATTGTGTAACGATCCAGTTTTTAACCACTAGGAAGTTACTCTATGCATGCACAACCTTGTAACACAATTTTGAATCAAGCAAGAGAACATATTTTATTTAAAATATGAATAAATTGAACTAATTAATTAAATCAAGATACAAGAAATGATTTTCTTGGGGCTCCCCTCTTTAAAACATCAGTTCAAAAACTAAATAAAATATAATAATTTTGACTATCAACTTAGGAAATGTGAAAAAAAATTATGCAGAAGCGATGACTGGTCCCAAGGCATGATGACGAATTCTTTTTGTCATTCGTTGTTTACCATTGCCTTTACTTGAAAAATGTAACATAGGAAAAAGTGAGTATGAAGATACTCAGACCCACTATCAGACCCGCTATCTTCTTATCATAAGCACGAGTGTACAAAACATAAGCATAGGCATAAGCATAATCAGCGAACAAAAAGGCACAGAATTATAGGTAGTGAACCCGAATGTTACTGTCAAGGACACCCAATCATAGTCATAGTCATAAGTAGTGGTCATAGTCATAGGGTATATAAGGCCCAATAAGGAAGATAACATACACCTTCTAACTTGCATCCAACAACTAAAAGGCTTCATATCATAATCATAACTTCAACCCACCATAGTAACCACACAAAAATTCATACTTAGAGTCGCAAGTCATGTTTATGCCAAAAAAACTCACTGGCACCCAACACACCATAACATTCCATTATTTCATGTGACTTAACATGATAATTCTGTCAATCATCGCATGTTACAAGGTATAATAAATCTTAACATAAATAGCACAGTTAGGGCACCGATTCATAGGCAAACCGGTAGTAACCACTTACCTCTCTCTCCAAACTAATGGAGTTTGGAGAGAGAGATTCTGGCGGTGGACTAGAGAAGGAAACTAAATTTTTTCAATTTTTTAAATTTTGAACGCTTTTCGAGATACCATATATATATATATATATTAAACACCTTTTCCTTTTCCTTTTTCTAATCAAAATACTAATAATTCCAAAATTCAAACTCCAAAATATATTATCAAACTTCAAAATTCCAAAATCCATAATAAATTATCCAACCTTTCTTAAATTACAGACTCTTCTCAACTCATTAAAACCCATAAACAACTAGACAAATACAACAATTATTACAATACAAAGCTCAAATAAAATGCCAAAACCTAAATATATCCATTTTAGCTCCCACAACATTCATCTCATGAATAAACACCCACCAAGCTCAAATTAGTGCAAATTGAGTGTCTAAGCATGCTTTGATACCAATTGAAAGAGTTTAAATAATGCAAGCGAAAGCAATTGGATCTAAAACACTCTAATTTGCTTTGATTTGAAAGGAAAAACATACTGAATTTCAAGTTAAAAACAGAGAGTTGAAATACCACTTTTGTAGCACCAAATTCTTCCAAATTAACCTTCAATCTGATCACAAACAAGATGCAAACCACCACAAGTGTCTATTCTCTGGTCTTAGAATTTGATTGTGGGATCAATTTGTGTGAGAAATTGAAGGGAAATTTGTGAATTTTAAGAGATAGGAGAAAACTTGAACAAATTGCAACATTTCAACAAATTCTCAAGCAACCACGAAGAATTTCTTTATTAAACATTTCCTATTATAGCCAAATCCATGCAAATTCAAATTAACCAACATTTCTAGAGATGACACCAAAAGTGGGAGAAACCCACTTTCAAAATTGGAATGATGGAAAAAACCATTAACATAATTAATTTATATAAATTAACTTAATTAATAATATAATTAATTAATTATATATTAAATAATAATTAATACAATTAAACATTTTAATTAATAAATTTAATATTATATATTAAATTATAAAAAAACCAATTTGTCTAATCCCGATATTTAAATCACGTTTAAATATTTACTACTCTCTCTCTTTGTTTAATTAGAAATTAAACAATAAACTGTTAAACTCTTTTAACGCTTTAATTCCTCGAAATAAATTCGAACGATTCGAATTCATTCATCACACTTGTTCTAAGGTTCGGTCCATAACGAGCTAGCAGATCATGAGCTCCAACGATACAAGATTAACTGGCTAAACCTAGTTAACCAACATTCGTTATCTACCGGGACACTCCACTAAAGCCTAGTAGCTGCATTCCCCTCACTGCAATTATATTTTTGTCTACTTGATATAACCATGATTAGTAAGTCCATCCTTCACAAGTTGTTTGTAATCACAGCTAGGTCAAAAATATCATTTTACCCTGTGAGTACTTCTAGTTCCTTAAATCCCACTGATCATCTAATGAACAATAGGTTTATGATCCAACCACTAAATCGAGTCCCTCTCGGGCCAATGAGAGGGTGAAGCCCCTTGTTCAAGACTTGGAGTTAGTACTTGAGGGAACAACCTATCTACTATCCCTAAAACGGGTTGGAGTGAAATCTATCTTGCACCCTATGTCCCCGGCTATCTCTTGGTCTTATCCCTGAAATGGAAGACTTATTGAGTAGTGAAGTTGAGCTACTCTTGCCTTTGCAGATCTAAGGATAATCTCGAATAAACAGGAGTTCATAGTTAGCTCAGGAGTAAGATCGAGTTGCTTAGGTCATCGAATTTGAAATAGTTAATTTTAACAGTAAATGAAGTTATAAAGTAAAACAAACTTTTCATGGTTCGGTCTTATGCAAACTTGTTGCACAGGATGCCCCTACTTGAATGTCTCTACATAAATGATTCATGATCACATCATTTGTATCAAATACAAAGTAGGCCGCATCCAATAGTGTCTCTGGGATAAGGTACCTAGCTTTATTCAAATACTATTGACTGTTTTGGCTATTCACTCGAACTTTATCCACTTTTATGTCTCCACATAAAATTCAAGTAATCATACTATAGTTAGAGGTTCTTAGTTTATTAGATTTAGGGTTATGAAATCCTAAATCAATAATAACTTTATTGAATAAATATCAACTAACAACTTCAATAAATATCAACAACTTTATTGAAAAAATAGTATTCAGATAGTATTGTTTACAAACTACAAGTTTTATGACATTCAACTCAACCGTTAACATTCACAATCTCTCCCATCATACCCCCAAAACCACACTTTAATCCTTAAAAAAAAAAAAAAAACTGAGTTTAAGCTTAAGTAATCCCAAATCTAATTACTGCAAAAGAAAAAAAAAGAAAGAAAAGAAAATAGAAAAATGAAGGCAACTGTACACAAAGAAGTTAAAATCGAGTTTAGCTAAGTAATCCCAAATCAAATCCGTCAAACAAAAACGCCTCAAGGAAAGAATTAAAGAAAAAGAAAGAAAGGAAGGAAAAAAGAAACAGAAGAATACTTCAGATTCTTTTCTTTGTTGTTCCGTTGCGCTTCTTCTTCCTTCTTTTTCAATTCTCCCAAAACCTCCGTTGCCGTAACCTGAAATTCCGAGTTACCCAACGCCTCCTTGAATTCACTCGATTTTCTGAAATGGTTCTTGAATTCTAGGGGGAGAGAATTTTGCTTGAAGATGAACAATCACAGCAACATTAGCAACACCCTCAATAACAGCACTACTTCTACTTCTCCCCAAGATCTCGGATTGCACTTCTTGGAAATGGCTCGATTGGGTCTGCCTCGGGGGCTATGCGACATGGACGAGGACGAGGAGTCTCCCACTGAACTCAATACCATCAACAGTTCCGGAGGTTTCTTGTTGGTTACCACCGATAAGCTCTCTGTCAAGTATACGAATGTGAATCTTCACGGCCACGATGTCGGGGTTGTCCAAGCTAACAAGCCAGCTCCAGTTAAACGACTTGTCTACTACTTCGAGATTCATGTAAAGGATGCTGGGGCCAAAGGCCAGATTGCCATTGGCTTCACCACCGAGAGCTTCAAGATGCGAAGGCAGCCCGGGTGGGACACACTTTCTCTATCTCTCTTTCTTTCTTGATTCCTTTTTCGATTTTTCTTTGATTTTCTTGATTATGTATATTATTTCCTGTCACCAGGAAGTGTTACGAATGTGCCTTTTTATTGGAATTGATTGATAAATGGAATTGAATACAGTATCTGCAATCATCCAGTTAGTGCTTATCTTTATAATCCCTCAGTGGATGTAACTCAGTTTGGCTCAATCTTTTGCATTTTCCTGAGATATCCCTTCCCCGATTCTAAGCCTCAAAAGTACTCATATGCCCTGTCCTGTTAATTTGGACGAGTAGGTGGGAGCCTAATAGCTGTGGATATCATGGAGATGACGGACTACTTTATCGTGGACTAGGTAAGAAAGAACCTTTTGGTCCAACATATACATCTGGTGATACGGTTGGTGCCGGAATTAATTACGCCTCACAGGAATTCTTTTTCACGTAAGACATTTGCGCACTGTAATTGTTGTAAGTTTTTTTTTTTTTTTTTTTTTTAAAGGTTATCATCATGATACTTTATGATTCTTTCTGTCGATGTACTAGAAAAAATGGGATAGTAGTCGGAGCAGTAGAAAAGGACATGAAGGGTCCCTTGTTCCCTACCATTGCCGTTCACAGCCAAAACGAAGAGTATGCTCGTCATCAAACTTTTATCCCTTTGATACCTTGTTTTGCATATACTTTGTCTATTCTGATAACTTAATTAGGATTATATATGCGTTAGGGTTTTATAACATCACAATGGAGTTTTACTGGTGATGTAGTAAGTCCTGTCTCAAACTAGATAGATGTAGTTGGAACCAGGACGTAAAGTATCTGATGTTTCTTTAGCTTAACAAAAGGCTTTCATTGCTTTTGTTATTCCTTCAAAGTAATCCTTTACCAATGTTACTGGTGTGAAGTATCTGATAATTCTATGGCAAACTTTCCTGATTTTTAGGTGGTAACGTGCCCAAATTTGAGGTCCGTTCCCTTGGATTGAAAGCTTAACGTGTGAAAGCTCTTTATGTTTCGAGCTGCCATTAGGCACATGGAATCTTTTTGTGGAGTAGTTGGATGGTGCCAAATACCATGGTTGTAAAAAAAAATTCACTCAGCTTTTTCTTTTATCGATCAATAACCAAGCTTTCATTGAGAAAAAAATAAAGAAAAGAATACAAGGCCAGAAGAAAAACTAGAGCCACAAACAAGCAGAGGCTAATTAAAAGAAAGACCTCCAGTCAAGCAAGATAAAACTAAGCGGATAATTAAAAAAAGGCTTCATTATTGAAGCCCACAAAGAAACATGAAACTTGGCAAAGGACCAAACATCATAAGTAGTCTGCTCAAGCCCTCTAAAGACTCAATTGTTCCTCTCGCCCCATAGACCCCACAACACATTGTACACCCCACTTTTCGAAAAAACTTATCTTTCTCCCTAAAAGGAGTATGGAGAAGGAACTCATTGATCATCTAAATGAACTTGATCAAAACCAAACTCATCAAAGAAACAACTCCACACAACATATGCAAAATCACAACTCCTATGCAATGATCAAGGTCCTTAACTGCCCTCCCGCACCATGACTCCATCAAGGAAGACATCCTCTTTGACACCCAGTTTTAAGGTATTTTACCTTTCCATGGAGCACTTGCCAAATTAAAAGCTTAATCTTTTTGGGTTCTTTTTCATCCTCCACATCGCGACATAGACTGAATCTCTCAATGGAGAAGGGTTAACCAAACAAAGAAAGAAGGAATTACAAGAAAAGCCCTTCAAAGGACTGGGGCACCACAAGCGAAAGTCCCTTCTCCCAGACGAACACTAAAAATCCCCCAATGAAGAGTCCCCTGTTTTCCTATCAAATAATGAATGACAAAACCCAAAGTAGGGGTTGGCTGAGCGAAAACATTAGCCATTGAGACATTTTTCATCAAAGACAAATGGTATAGATGAGGAAGAGCAGAGTAGAGGGGGGTTATCTCCCAACCACCTATCTTCTCAAAAAAACCTAACCCTCTCATTCCCAACCAAGCAACAGATAGAAGTAAGGAAGCTCTCCTACAATACCAAGAAGTGCTACTAACCCATTCAAGGTCCATTCAAAAGTGAACAAACCATATTTACTTGCAATAACCTTATGCCATAGGGTGCCAAGTTCATGTTAAGAGTCATTTAACCCTTATTACAAGCAGGTTCCCTTTACCTAAGCTGTCAAAATCCATGGGATTTGTAACCTCTTCCTAGTTAACTGTGTGAGACTCACCGCCTTCCTCCACTCCTTCCTAGAGAAAGTCATTATTTTTTTAGAAGGAAACGAAGCTTTTCATCAAAATAATAAAAAGAAAGTTAAAATTTATTGATATATTGCTTTGTATCATGGGTACTACTGACTTGAGCATGTTTCATCTCTTCCCTATAATTTCATGCCATCAATGAAATTGTTTTTCATTAAAAAAACTTCATGGGTACTACCAACGTGAGCATAGGCCAAGGAATTCACAATCTTCTTTAGAAGTTGAGGTTCAAGTTCCCACATCCATAATTGCAATGCTATGTTTTAAAAGAACATAATGGGTATTGTATTTTCTTCGATGGAAAATAAAGTAATTTTATTAGAGGAGTTATGAAAAAAAAATTGGATAAAGAACTCAATCATAAGCTGCAGCCCATCCTAAATGTCCAGGGACCTGACAAGTTTCAAAACACATGACTTCTAGGTAAGTGTTTTTCAGATATTGAGGTCTTAGCCAATGGGACTGCCCTTTAAGGTCTGGAAGCACAATCTTACTATAAAAGGAGTAGATTTATATAATGGATTAGCCAAAAAACACTAGGAAGAGAACTGGATCTTAGCCTTCTCGAAACACTTCATGAAAAGGTTTCTCTTGTTAAAAAGGAAAAAAAATTTGGTCAGTGATACACACAAGTGAAAGAAATGCCTCAAACTTTATTAAAAGATGATCAAATGATACAATTGATGTCCCTTTATAGGGAGCCAGTCAGTTCTAACTAAGAAGAAGGTGACCGGTTAAGCAAGTAACCGGTTTACATTAAAATAAAACTATATCTTGCTATTGGAAACAAATACAACATATGTTCCTACATCAATTCCTTCTAAAAAATTAAACATGCCCTCGAGTTACTTAGCTAAAGAGAAACAAGCCAAGCAAACAAGCAATCCTTTTCTTCCTCTCCAGCAACACCCATCCTTGCCAGCCAAGCTACCTCTCTTGGTAGTCACCCCTCTTTTACACATTGGTCATGGAAGTAGTCAGTTGCAAGATCAATGGAATTTTCTTTTGCACTTAGTTCGAAGATGGTAATTTCGTTGTAGAGGATATGGAAGTTCGAAAAGCAATTTACTTATCGGAGACGCATATGCATTGGATGGTAAAGCAAATCTCAGACCTCCTCAATGGATCAAGTGTTCGTTTTTTCTTAAGGGAAGTGTGTGATGACTGGGGAGCTATGAGATTATCAAAATTCAAGAGTAATATGGGTTGGAATCTAAGATTCGTGGTTTGGCCAGCTACCGGAGGACGCTTCTTCATTCACGTACCAAAAGGGACAGCGCAACAAGGTTGGAATGAATTTTTGGAAATGATTATTAGCTTTAACCATCGAATTGGGTGCTCAAGAGACAAAACAACGATTGTTAGTTTTTTGGAAGATCTTTATCAAATCAAAATTAGTATTAACCCTCTGTTTGCTGATAAGGCTTTGATTAAAGTATCCCAAGGAAATTTAGAAAAGATCATTGAAATGCCTGGAAAATGGTTTGACTATCGTAAATTCCATCTTCTATTTGAAAAATGGAATTCAATTCAGCATAGTAGGCCTACTTGCATTAAAGGTTATGGTGGATGGTTGATAATAAGAAACCTACCGTTGGAATACTAGAGCAGAGCAACCTTTGAAGCTATTGGCTCCCACTTTGGAGGTTTAGAAGAAATAGCATTTGAAACTCTCAATCTTTTGAACGTGTTAGAAGCAAAAATCAAAGTCAAAAGAAATTTATGTGGTTTTATGCCTGCATTGGTTGAAAGGAAAAATGAACTGAGAGGTTCCATATTTTTAAATTTTTGGGAATGTTGAAGCCATGGAGGTACCTTCTTATGCACACAAGGATTTATTTTTTAAAGAGTTCAATAACCCAATCGATCAAAACTGTATAAATAAAGTTGCAGAAGATGAAGATGCTTGTGGTATGGTAGCAAACTGCATCAGATTAGGTCGTTTTGTGACCATCTCGCCGGAGAAGATACCGGAAAATTTTGAAATCGTTGAGCCGGTGCCAGAGCGAAAAAGTTTAATTCTGGTGTTAATGAAGTAGTTGAAAAGTTGGAAGTTATTAGGAGAGAGAAACTCATTGGCTGAAATTGTAGTTTCTCAAGCAGCCAAAAAAATTTGCTCAAAATTCTTTATTTAATAAGGACCCCAAGGAGTCGGCGTCCCTTGATCTCCCCTCGTTGGAAAAAGACTTCATTAATGCCTTGTGGGTAAGCATCGACGGGCAAAATTTCGTGCAAGCTCCAGTTGTTTCGGACATTCCTTTGTCCCCGACTTCAGCAAACTCACCGGAGAAGAAGATGAAAACTTTCCAAACTAATGTAAATGCAATGGAGGCTAACGAAAAGGCAGATTACTTGAGGAAAGAGAAGAATGATGGCTGTTCCCTGATTGGTCAGTTAAATCGTCGGAAAAGCAGAAGATTCCTAATCAGCCTAGTGTGAACGCAAGGGAGGGTAATGATAAGTCACTCTTAATGAGGAAAGAGAAGAAAGATGGCAGCTCCCCCTCGGAAACCACTTCTTGTCGAGGCTGTTGGCATCCCATTAGAAGAAACCGATGAAATAATTGAAGACATTGATCCCCCCAACAAGCTCCAGTCGGATAGAAGCCCAAAAGTCTGTCCATGTAATTGGTTAGGATTTAATTCTTCAGAGAAAACAAAGGGGCAGACGTCTCCTTCTTTGGACTACCCGAAATTAATAAAGCCTTTCCCTAAATATTTTTCAAGAAAAAAAAGTTCCAACGGTAAGGCTGAAGCAGCAATGTCCAACCCAGATTTCTTGGAACTTTGTAGCACCCGAGCCCAGATTCTACCCTTCAAGAACAAGGCAGTTCATCCCTCTCCTCAAAAAGTCCACTATCCTCTTTCTTGATTCTAATACTATATTTTTGAAAGATACTCGATGTAACTCAAGCACTACTAAATCAAGGAGCGAAGAGGATTCAAATATTACTACTAAATCAAGGAGTGAAGAGGATTCGAATATTGACTCAATAGTAAGTATTAGTAGTGAAGAATCAGACGAATTTGAGGAAGAAGATCAACACAAAAAATTAGTGCCACTAGACATTTTCGGGGAAGATCTTAATAACCTTTTTCGACCTGATGAAGGTTTGAGCAGTAAAGAAATTGGAATCTCGTGTTTCAGCCCTCCCAAGCAATCTGAAATTCCATCACACCTGAAATCTTTCATTGAAGAGTGTGGTCTAGTCTAAGGATAAACCATAATTCCTATCCAGAAAATTTTGTAAGCGGCTACTGATGAAGATCATCTTATGGAATAGATGAAGATCATCTTATGGAATACGAGGGGGCTAAAAGATCCATCAAAAAGTCTAACTCTATAAAATCTCCTCAAGAAGCACAACCCAAAATTGGTCTTAATACAAGAATAAAAATGTGATGAGTTTGCAATTTCATTCTTCAAATCCATGTAGAGTTCCAAAGATACTGGATGGGAGCTTGTCGAATCCTATGAAAAATCCGTTGATATTCTAGCATTGTGGGTCGAGAGCAAAATTACATTCACTGAAACTCTCAAAGGAGGATATTCTCTTTCTGTGAAATGCTTGAAGTTAGCCAAGACTGCTTGTTGGGTCACAAAAGTCTACGAATCAAATGATTACAAAGATAGAAGACATATATGGTCAAAACTTCAATCTCTATCAGTTTATTGCTTGGAACCAAGGTGCATTGGACGAGTTTGCAACATTACTCGCTCGGCTCGATTTCCCATTGGAATAGTCACAAAAGGAATGAAAAGAATCATCATCTTTATTGGCTCCGCGAACCTCATGGAAATTCCACTCTCAATTCAGAAGGTTTACTTGGTTGAGAGAAGGGGCTTAAGTGGCATGATCACTTATTGTACGGTTTTTTTATCAATAAGGAGTGGGATGAACTCTTTGAAAACACAATAGCTAGTCGACAACCTCGCTCATTTTCAGATCACTTTCCACTACTTCTAGAAGCAGGTTCGATCAGCTAGGGATCCTCCCCATTCAGATTTTGTAACAGTTGGCTTTTAAACAAGGACTGTGACAAATCATAATTGGGGCCTTGAAAGTCAGCAGGGTATTCGGGTGGGCTGGTTTCATTTTGGGTGACTACTCTACCAGCTGATATTTTATTATTTTTGTCTTGTTTTGGCAGATTTGGAGTTAGTGATGTTTAGGTTTGTTGCAATTTTCTTGGGCTGTTTTGTTTCCCATTTGTTCCATTTCGGTTGTAATGATATTTGTATCTTTTGGTCCTGGACTCTTGTCCTTTGGGTTGTGTTAAGGATGAATTTTGTATCCTTTATCGTACTATGAGATATTATCTCATTTCATTATATTAATGAAAGAGATCATTTCCTTTTCAAAAAAAAAAAAAAAAAACCAAGCAAACAACCTCACCCTCTTTGAAATGCAAACTTTCTTAGCTTTGTGTAGAAAGGAGGTTACTTGGAAATTTTCCATGCAAATTGTCATTCTTTTTTGGTACGATGGGAGAGCATTTTTGAAATCATATTTGTTCTTGGGATTGGTGGATTTCTGTTTCTCCTCTCCCCTGCTTATAGTATTTTTTGGTTTGTGAATATTGTTTCTTGTTCCAAAAAGCTTTTTGTCTGTCAAAGAAATTGATTATTTATTTACTTTTTATAAGAAATGATCTTTTTTGTTTGAAAAAGATATTGAACTCTTCATTAAAAAATGAAAAGAGACTAATACTCCAAAATACAAAGAGACCAAACAAAAGAAGATTTAGAGAATAGAGTAATAAAAAAATAACAAAAAAAAGAGATAGCAAAGTAGGAAACAAAAACATTACCCAAAATTAGGAGCCAAAACAACCGCTCTAAGAATTTTGTCATTTCAAAGGGTGTAGACTTTTTTATTTATTATTTATTTATTTTATTTTTTATATCCATGAGTGTCTGGGCCAGCTTACACGCACCTCGACTAATCTCACGGGACAACCCACCTGACCCTACAACCTTTGGGTGTTAAGGAAACTCGTAGGATATTAAATCCTAGGTAGCTGGCCACCATGAATTGAACCCATGATCTCTTAGCCATTTATTGAGACTATGTCTTTTTTTTTACCACTAGGCCAACCCATAATGGTTTCAAAGGGTATAGACTTGTAATTTACAAAATGAGCTTAGGCAAAATACTCCAAGAAGGCCCATGACGTTCTCAATTCTCAAAATTGAGCTAACCAACAAGACAAATTGAAGTTGGACGAACACTAAATGTTGGGTCTTCCCATTTGCATAACAAGCAGAGCACACAACTAATTTGGTTTTTTTTGAAAAGGAAACTGTCTCTTTCATTGATATAATGAATTGAGACAATGCTCAAATTACAAAAGGAAACTCTAAAAATGATACATTTAAATATAATTGTAAATGTATGGATCAATGAGTGCACCCGAACATCTCAACTAGGTTGACACCTCCATAGCACTCTCATCATATCCAAGCTAGGCTGAGAAGTATAAGAAAAAATTCAAGCAAACTGAATACAATGGGGCCAAAACAAAACATAGAATCCAAAACGGATCTAGCCGAAGCAAAACTATCCAATACTAATAAAATTCTCCAAAGACTTAGTCTCAATAAATGATTAAGAGGTCAAGGGTTCAATCTATGGTGGCCACCTACCTAAGAATTAATTTCCTATGAGTTTCCTTAACACCAAAATGTTGTAGGGTCAGGCGGGTTGTCCCGTGAGATTAGTCGAGGTGCGCGTAAGCTGGCCCAGACACTCACAGATATCAAAAAGAAAAAAAAAGAGAACTAATAAAAGTCCCCGGATACAATGGGGCAAATCAAAACTATTCACAACTAGTTTGGTTTAACCATCATTTTAGGAAACTTCTTCTGAATCACCTCTCAGATGTTGACTCCACGGAGGGTTGAGGTCCACAAAACTTCGTTGGCCCTCTCCTTTTCTCTTTTGTAGGCCTCTTAACAGTTTTTCAAGTTTTAGCTTGTGATAAATGACGATTGAAGTCTGAAGCCTTTCCTCTTATATTGGCTTCTTTCTGACGTTGTGCAGCCTTACAAGTTACAATATACAACTAGGTGATTGTTATGTTACTAATATGGTTTAGATCCCTGTGATATCGAACTGAACTTGTTCATTGATTTTTATGAAAGTTTTGTTTTATAATTTTTATGGATATCTTGATTACGAGATACATTTTATTTGAATCTGGCAGGGTGCTAGTCAACTTTGGACAGAAACCATTTGCGTTTGATCTCAAGGTCAGTTTTTTGACTTCTGCTCCCTTAAATATCAGTTTCTCTCTACTATTGTCCGGAGATCTTATATTCGAGCAAACAATTCGTCTATTTCTTCTCCCACATTTTGTTTTAAAATATTTCCTTTCCAGCACTAAACCCCCGCACAACCAAGTATACCCATGCAGCCTCTGTTTTTTTTCCTCTCCCAATCGTGGGTATTTGGGTTGACTTTGTAGGATGCAAAACCTGATAGTTTATTTATTTAATTTTTTGTATTTTATTGTACTGCTGGTTTACTTTTAATTCCTAGAATGAGTATTTTTTGTCGTTTTCACCTGCTAATACATCAAATACTGAACCTTTTCTACAAAAGAAAACCCTTTCTTCTTGGTAAGTTAAAAACTTTTTCCCCCCAATGAGAAACATTCAATTGAATTCCATTGATGGTATGAAATTACAAAAGGCAACATGTGCCATGAGGAATTACACAATGCTATTTGTGATATGAGAAAGATTGTAATCACAAAAAAGGATGTTAATTTACACCAAGAAAGAGAAGTATTCAAAAGTTGTTAAAAAAATTGTGAGAAATCTGATTCTCTATCTTCAAAGATGTGATGATTCTGCCCAATCCAAATGGACCACAAATAGGCTTTGATGATGAAAAGTCCACAAGATCTCTTTATCCTTCTTAAAACGATGACCAACAAGCAGCATATGTAGAAGGATGGAAGGGGTGTTTAGGAAGGCCATGTGATAATTGAAGGTAGACAAGAATCTGTTCCAAAAAAACTGTGCATATTCATGAAAAACCAGAAAGTGCATAAGGGACTCACAATACTTGTGACAAAGAACACACCACCCAACTGTCTTTCCAAAAAGATGTTGCTTCTCCTTACCAATGACGTTTGATTGTTTAACAATGTATTTCCAGGGTCCTTTTGATTGCTTGAGGTAGCTATGCTTAGGATGAAAGGGAGAGCCATCAACCATATTTAGCATTAGTGAGGCATCTCCAAAGGGCCTCCTTTCAAAATGGTATCTCCAAATCTATGTGGCTAGAAGGCTATGGTTCTTTTATTGTGGTTATTATTTTTTAAATCTGTCAAGTCGAGACCCCCCTCAATAATAGGGAGCTGTACTTTTCCCCATCTGATGGAGTGTATACCTCTTTTATTCTTGTTTCCATTCCAAAGAAAGTTCCTATATAATTTCTCAATGTGTGCAATAGCCTTGGATGATACCTTGAAAAGAGAGAGGAAGTATGTTGGTAGATTATTTAGGGTCGCTTGGATTAGTGTAAGTCTTCCACCTCAGGAGATATTGGTACCACTCCAGCTTTTAAAATGCCTCTCAATCTTCTCAATGATGGGCTCCCAGAATGTAGTAGTGAACGACTTACCATTTAAGGGAAGACCAAGATATGTAGATGACCAAGAACCAACCTTGCAGCCAAAAGCTTCCGCTAAAGATTTGATCGTGCTATTGTCTAATTTAATGCCCAAGAACTCTGATTTAGAGTGATTAATGCCAACTGTCAATACCTGTTTAGAAGCCTGAATGATCTCAAATGATCTCAATCGTCGACACTCTGGCTTTTGGTTTGTTGGGTTGTTCCCTATTTTTAGTCTACTTGATTATTTTGAATAGATATGATGAAGGTGCTAAGGGGGTGTCAACCTAGTTGAGATGTCTGTGTGCACCTCGGTCACATGTTTCTTGTAATTTAAGCATTAGTCTCATTTCATTACTTCAATGAAGAGGCTTGTTTCCCTTTCAAAAAAAAATTAGGAGAGGAGAATAGGATTGTGTCATTCGCAAATTGTAAGTGATTGATGGTTAGGCTCGAATTTCTAATGCCAAAACCTTCAATCAAGTTTGAGTTGATGATCCCCTTTGTTAGCATTTTGCTAAGGCAGTCGACCACCAAGGTGAATAAAAAGGGGAGAGACCTTGAGTGGCTTTGATTTTGCCCCTAGGTCTTCCATTGATAACTATGGAGGAGCTTGCTAAAGAGATACACCCCATAACTTCTCTAGGTATTGTCAAAACATTTTGTAGCCAAAATGTTGTCCATAAACTCCCAGTCCATGTCCACTGTAACAAACGCTTTCTCAATATCAAGCTTAATCACCACTCCAATCTTCTTGGATCTCAAATAATAGTCAATCAACTCATTGGCGATCAAGGAAGCATCAATGATCTGATAGTCGGCCACAAAAGCAAATTGGTTTTTGGAGACATTTTGAGAAAGCACTTTGTTATGCCTTTATGAGAGCACTCGAGATGGTCGGCCACAAAAGCAAATTGGTTCTTGGAGACATTATGAGGAAGCACTTTGTTATGCCTTTTTGAGAGCACTCGAGCAACGACCTTGTATAAACATGTAGTGAGACTGATAGGCCTATAGTCTCTAGCCAATTTGGCTTTTGTCTTCTTGGAATAAGGCATATATGAGTCATTAAAATTTGCATTGATATTGGCCTTCTCAAAAAAGTCTTGGAACACCCCTTTGATATTATATTTAAGGATGTTCTGCTTTTTAAAGAACTTAGAAGTGTAGTCATCCGGACTAGGAGACTTGTTGTTGCTCAGATCAGATAGAGCATGCCAAATCTCCATCTCTGTAAAGGGGACTTCTAAAGCTTGAGCTTGTTCGATGGACAAGGGATCCCAATCGCCAATGTTTGGAGGAGTCCGATTATTGTACCATTTGGCTTAAAACCTTTGGTAAAAATCAGTATAAATTTCGCTGCAATGACATCATCATCAACCAGACTGTGGCCTTGCCTGGATAGGACTTACACAATAGTGTTTTTCCTTTTCTGATAAGATATGAGTCTGTGAAAGAATTTGCTATTTTCATCCCCATCCTTAGTCCATTTAATTTTGCATTTTTGTCTCCATCTGATCACATCCTTAAAGGAAAGCTCCAAAATATCAGCTTTTATAACTTTCCTTCTCTGTTGTCTATTTATATACCGAGCACTTCCTCAAGGTCACCAATGCGGCAGTGTTTTGATGGTAGATCAATTTTTTTTTTTTTTTTTGTCAGAAGGCAACCAAAAGTCTTTATTCCTCGAGCAAAGGCCTCTTAACATTCTAAGATAGGATGATCAGTGGAGATCAGTCGACCCATCTATAACAAGTAGCGAGGGATCCTATTATAGTTAATAGATGAGTAATAGATGAGATTAGGTTTTTCAATTCCTTTTTTAATCTGGTGGTTTTCGTGGTGGATTTACCTCCTGTCTTGGATTGTTCGGGATTGCCATAATACAGAGTCCTTTTTTCCATAGGCAAGGAGCCAATGAAGGAAGATGGGTGAAGAATTGAATCATTTCCAGTCTCTTCTCCCTCTGTATTTGTAGGATCAAAGTTATTTGAACTGCTTGTGGGTGAGAAATCTGTAAAGCCTCTTTTGCCTCAACTTGCTGCTGGGGGACCAAACCATCATAAAAAAATCCAAGGGGATAACAAAAAGTGGGGAGGATGGTGCTTGTTTGGTTGAGATAGATTCAGTGTAGGGGCTAGAGAAGTGTTCTTTTGATTGATAAATACCTCATAAAATTCCCTTGTAGTGTGTCTTGTGCCACGCAGAAGGAAGGTCTGTTTTCCTTCAATTATGACAACCTGTGTTGCTGGGTAGATAGCTAAATTGGGTTTTGTGGTTTTGGGTGCAGCCGGGCTTTGGTGTTGGCTAATGGGTTTGTTAGGTGGGGCTAGAGCAGGTGGTGAATTTTGTGGAGGAGATGGCTTTTTATTGGATGAGGTGTGATTGGTTGGGCTCAATGAGGGAGGCTCATTGGAGATCTCTAGGGTAGAGGAAGAGGATAGGATAGGCATCTGTCTGTTGGGTTTAATAGGAGAGGTGACTTTTTGGTACGATGAGGGTTGTGTGTGGTCAGACAAAGACGGTCAAACTGTCAGCTATGGGCGCTTGGCATTGGGAGCACAGATGGAGCGGGAAAGATAGTGTGTGGCACGTGTGCTTTAAGCTCACTGACTTTTACTTATTTCCATGAACTCTGACAATGTAGCCAATGGAATTTTCCTTTTGAAAAAATGGGTCAATTTCGATGATGAGCTCCTTTGTGGACGATGATGGTAAGTGAACTATGGCTTGCAAGAAATCAATGTGGTTTTCATTCGCTTTCAAGCAACCTTCCACCATATCCATACAGGAAAGGGTCTTTTTGGCAATAGTACAAAGCCCCCATGAATTTTCCTTTTGAAAAAATGGGTCAATTTTGATGGTGAGCTCCTTTGTGGACGATGATGGTAAGTGAACTATGGCTTGCAAGAAATCAATGTGGTTTTCATTCGCTTTCAAGCAACCCTCCACCATATCCATGCGGGAAAGGGTCTTTTTGGCAATAGTGCAAAGGCCACTGCAAGCTTGGCCAATGAACTCAAAGGTATCTATGCTCCACTTATCAAGCGGGAGGGGGGGAGGGGGGTTCCTAACCTTGATCTAGGTGTCATAAGAAGGTACTTTTGGCTCTGTAGTAAGTGCTTCATTATTCCATCTTTCAAATCTGACTTGATAATCTACGATGGTTTGGCTTCCAAGATTTGTTGATAAGTTCCATGCTTGCTCTTTGTTCTCGCATATAAGAATAGCTCTATTGGCTTGAATAGGACTAATGGAACAATACTGATATCGAGCTTTTAAAAGATTGATCCAATCATCATGGAAATGTTGTCTGAAAAGGATGAGAACTACTGACAAATCCAGAGTAGCAAGATCATAAGGATGGGTGCAATGTAGAAGATTTGGGGAAGACTTGTCAGATGGGATGAAGGCATTAATGTTTCTCTGTAAGATAGATTTGATGATAGTCTATTAATGGATAAGGAGTTGGTTGGGGGCTGTGGACAACTATTAATGGAGGGAGGTTGGTTAATTGATGGATGGATACAATTTGAGAGCAAACCTATAAACAATCGCCAGTCCTTTTGTCCCAACTGGAACAATAAATTTGTTACAACCACCATTGTTTTAAGCTTTGCAATCTTAGCACAATGGCCCCATTGATTCATGAGCCTTTCCACCCAAAAAACATGTCCATCGATGTGCTCTTCCTTGAAGAATTTCTGATTGAAAGGAAAGTCAAGGAGTTGTCAAACAGTTGAAGAGAGCCAGAGAAGAGTGCTAGGCAAGAGACTAAAAGAGAAGGATCAATCCCATTGATGTTTGGTAATGTGAAAGGTCCGGCCTTCTAAACGTCTATCGAGGGCTATGGAGAAGGTTTTCCAGTTGAAGGCATGGGAGAAATGGGTTTTCTTTTCAACCATCGAAGGAGGAAAGAGTTAGTCAGCCAGTGTTGGAGATTCATGATGGGGCTAGGTGGGGAGAGACGAGAGAGGGAGAATGTCTAGAGAGAGAAAATTAAATATGAAGTTACAAAATTAAATATGTCTAATGGGAGACAATTAACCAAACGATTCCTAGTTCTCTCTTCTCTCTCCTCTCTCCCCTCCCTCTTCTCTCCCCCCTCCTCCTTCCTTCCTCAGCTCTTCTTCAGCAACCTTCGCTGGCCTAGTCTTTCTCAAAGTCGACCATCTCCATCCGGCAACCCTCACTGGCCAGCCTACTCCCAAGTCGATCATCTCCACTGACAAGTCGCTCTCTCATACAAGCACTGGATAGGGAAGTAGTAAGCTACAAAATCAATGGATATTTCTTCTGCACATGGTTCGAAGATGGAAAGTTTGATTAAATTATAGTATCTCAAGGCAATCTAAAAGAGTTGATTAAATCGCCCGGAAAATGGTTCGACTATGGTAAATTCCACCTTCTTTTTGAAAAATGGAGTTCTATTTAGCATTGCCGGCCAACTTGCATCAAAGGATACGGTGGTTGGTTAGCTATAAGAAATCTACCGCTGTAATACTGGAACAGAGCCACTTTTGAAGCTATAGGTTCCCATTTTGGAGGCTTGGAAGAGATAGCACGAGAAACACTTAACTATTTGAATGTCTCGGAAGCTAAAATAAAAGTCCAAAGAAATTTATGTGGATTTATGCCAGCATCAATTGAAATTAAAAATCAATTAAGAGGTTCAATTCTCTTAAATTTGGGGACATTGAAGCATTGGAAGCTCCTTACGTCCATAAAGAGTTATTCTTTAAAGATTTTAACAACTCAATAGATCAATGTAGATTGATTAAAGTGGCAGAGGATGAAGACGTTAGTTTTAATTTTTTAAGCCGCAGCAGAGAGGATTGGAAGTTATTCCCATCACCGGAGAGGATAACAAAAAAGACCGAGAATGAGAAAGTTGACGTGTCTATCTCAAGGAATTCCGAGGGTCATTTTCAAATCGAAAGCGCCCCACTTCAAGTCAATAGCTGAAAAGTCGTAAAGACTATTTCGAGTGGAAGAGAAAAAACCGAAGAGTCGGGAGTTAATGGGAGAGAGAATATTGGCGGCCAAAATAGTAGCTTTCCAAGAAACAATTCGCTGGAAGTTCGTCGGTCTTACGACCTTTCGTTGCCGAACCAGATAAATGTAAATGTAGAGATGGATTCAACCGTTGAGCAAAAAAGGTTGGACTTAATTGCAGATGGAAAATCGGATCCCGAGAGTCGCTTCGAATTCCCGCCTTCGGACATAAATTTTAAAAATGGGGTATCTCAAAGGCTGATTGAGACTTACAGTCTTCCGAATCAGATAATCAGAGAAAGTCTTTCACCGAGTTGAATCACAACCCTTTGGAAACAGAGCAACACGCTTTTAATTATGGTTTTTGCCTCGAATTCCTACCTATAGAAATTAATCACAAAGAGAGAGCTACCGAAAAGTCACCTGAAAGGACATAAGTTCATCCACATGAAAATAAAGTTTCAAATGATTTCAGCAAAGAAGATATTTCATTTATTGCTAGCCGCGACAAAAACTCTAAAGGAAAAAGGAAGTTACTCAGACCTTACCCAAGACACTATATTCGAAAGAGGACCTCTTTTTTCAATTTCTGGACAACCATCGCCAACTCAAACATTTTCGAAGAATGCTGCTTTAGAGCTCAATACCCAAGCGCCCTACCAACTAGGTCAGAGAATCCTACTTCTAAAAGTTGCCCTTTTATTCTCTCGAATTTTAAAATCCTAGGCTCAAATGTGACTTTTGTTCGAGGTACTCGTGGCCCGGAAGATCAAGTTGCTATTCAAAACACTCAAGAGGAAGATGAAGACTCAATAGTCAGCGATAGTAGCGATGATCCAAAACTTCTAGATTCTGAGGAGGAAATAGAAGTAGAGGAAATTCCAATAGAACCTGGGAGTGAGCTGAGAAAATTGTTCAGAACAGAGGAAGATCAAGTTCTTACCAATATGAAATCCGCAATGTTCAAAACAATTGAAAAGGAGGACATTCCACAAAATCTATTAACAATAATTGAAGAATGTGACTTAATTCTCGGATGATAACCTTCATTAATTTCTGCCCTAATGAAGATTTTGTCATGGAATACCAAAGGCTTGGGAGAGAAGTCTAAAAGATTGGCAGTCAAGAGAAGCTTAAAAAGGATAACCCCAAACTTAGTACTAATCCAAGAAACAAAAAAAGATGACATTGATCAGCATTGTATCAAAGAACTATGGAGCTCCAAGGATATTGGTTGGTCGTTTGTAGAGGCAATTGGAAGATCCGGCGGATTATTAACCATGTGGGATGGAAGTAAACTATCAATCGAGGAAGTGCTGAAGGGAGGATACTCTCTATCGGTTAAGTGCCAAACCATCACTAAAAAGAGTTTCTGGATAACAAACGTTTATGGTCCCAATGATTATAGAGAAAGAAAGCCTCTCTAGTCAGAACTCCATTCCTTGACAGCCTACTGTGAGGAACCTTGGTGCATCGGGGAGACTTCAATATCACTAGGTGAATACAGGAACATTATCCTCAAGAAAGAATGACAAGAGGAATGAAGAAGTTCAACAAATTCATCGATATGTCAAAATTAATGGAACTCCCACTTAGCAACGGTAAATTCACTTGGTCCAGAGAAGGAAGTACCAATTCTTCCAAGACTCAGTTGCCATTAATCCGCTTTTTGATGATAAAGCTCCAGTTAAGTTTAACATAGTAGTTGATGAAGAATTTTTGGGTAAATGGTATGAATATGGAAGGCTGCATCTAAAGATTGAGTGATAGTCAAAGAAAAAACATTATTTTTCAAATTTTATGAGAAGTTATGGCGGTTGGATAGCAATAAAAAATCTTCCCTTGCTGTGTTGGGAGAAAGATGTTTTTGAAGCTATTGGGCAGCAGTTGGGTGGTCTAGTGGAAATCTCTTCTCAAACACTGAATTGCTTAGAGTGTTCAAAAGCAATTATAAGGATAGAAAAGAATACTTGTGGCTTTATTCCAGCTTCTTTAAATATTAAAGATCCTCTTCCTGGAAATTTTGAAATAAGTTATGAAAAAAATGACCCTTTGATCCTTCAAGACAATGACTACAGTAGCAAAAACTGTTTTTTGGCACAAGACTTTTCAAATTCCATTGATTTACGGCGTATTAAAGAGGTTATGTTTGATAAAGGCTTTTCAATAGACGATCTTGGAAAAAGTATTGTTCTGGAGAGAGAGGCCTTTGGTCATTAATCCGGGGAAAACATTTTAAATCGGAGAGAGAATCAAGGCCATTGGAGAGGTGGAATTAAATTCTATTCAAAATGATTCAATTGCCCGAATTTTAAATAAGAAAGAGAGAGGAATAAAACATTTAAAGCATGCGATGGAAGCTGAAAGTCTCATTCTTCAAAAGGCAAGACTCCATCGTTGGAAAAAGATAAAGCAACATTAAATTATATTGGCTGTTCAACTGAACCGAGAGACATTCTTTTCAAAATTCAAGGAGAAAGCATTTTAAGGGAAGGAAGACCAATCGACAATGAGGGTTGTTTTCAAGCACCAGAAGTCTTAGGCGTAAAAGAACTTCAACATGGGTTGGAATTTGTAAAAGAGTCAGAACTTTCTTCACCTCTACTAATTGTTGAAACAAACCAGTTATATGAAGATGAAGTTGAGCCTGAGGTGGTGAAGAATTCTCTATCTCCGAGTTCAATTCCACTGATAAAAAATGTGTGTTGGGTGACAAATGTTTATGGAGCAACAGATTGTAGATAAAGAAGATTTCTTTGGCCTGAATTCACATCATTGTCTCATTACTGTGTGGAAGCATGGTGCATTGGAGGGGATTTCAACATCACTAGGTGGATTCATGAACGTTCTCCCACTGGAAGATTTACTAGAGGGATGAAAAAATTCAATAAATTTGTTGAAGAGGCTGGTTTATTGGAGGTACCGTTATCTAATGGAGGTTATACGTGGTCAAGGGAAGGAACAAATTCCCACTCGCTTATTGATTGTTTCTAATCAATAAGGAATGGGATGAGATATTCAATGAGTTAAGAGTATGTAAAAGCCCACGGATATGCTCTGATCATTTCCCTTTGTTGCTAGAAGCTGGTGCGGTTGCTTGGGGGCCTTCTCCGTTCCGTTTCTGTAATAGTTGGATGTTAATCAAGGATTGTTCAACCCTCATCAAGCAGACTTTAAGTGCTGAGCAATCAAATGGATGGGCTGATTTCATAATTAATTTAAAGTTGCGTTGAGGTAAAAGAAAAAATCAAGGGCTGGTTTGTGGAATATGAAACAGAAAGGAAGAGAAAGGAGAAGGATCTGCTATCGGAGCTAGAATTCTTTGATTTGAAAGTAGAAATGGAAGATATTTCAACAACAGAGATGGATATTTGGCTGGCCATTGAAGGGGATTTATTGAATTTATACCCTCTAGAGGAAAGGAAATTGAATTGGTTGAAATTGGCGGATGTGCATCAAATGAAGAAAACCTTCAACATTTATTGTTTGAGTGTTCATATGGAAGCAATTGTTGGTGGAAGATATTCTCCTTGTTTAATGTTTCATGGGTATTTGGTAAGTCATTAAGAGAAAATTTGCATCAAGTCCTGGTGGGCCCTCTTCTCTCACCCAAAGCTCACATTATTTGGTCAAATGCGGTTAAAGCTCTAATTTTAGAAATTTGGTTTGAGCGTAATCAGAAAGTTTTTATGAAAAACCTTTGGATTGGTCGGATCGTCTAGCTCCACTCATCTTCTAGCTTCTTCATGGAGCTCCAAATCGAAGCTTTTTGCAGATTATTCAATTCTGGATATTTGTCTTAATTGGAATTTTGTTCTTCCTATATAATAATGTACCCTATAGTCTTATTATGGAAATCTCTTGTTAAGGTAGTGTCAACCTAGTTGAGATGATCTGGTGCATCTACTGAACCTATTTTTATCAGTTTTATTGTATCATTTACTCTTATGTTTCTTTGTATTGAGCATTTGTCTCTTTCATTTCATCAATGAAAATGTATGTTTCTGTTTTAAAAAAAAAGTCTTTTCTTTTATTAATCGCTTTGGAGTTCAAGTTGAGTTTTTCGCTTATTTCACCCTTGGCATCAGTTGCACAATTTCTTTTTGGCAAGTTCCATGGATTATCGGTTTTACTCTGATATCCAACTGTCCTTGACTTTTCAGAATTTCTTCTTTGCCCATTGGTTGGGTTTTGGACCTTTGGGATGATATCTTCATTTTTTTTATTCAGTGGGTGTTCAATAATCTATTCAAGGAGTACATCCCTCAACTTTTGGTTGGCCCTCCTTTGATATCTAAGTCTCAGTTATTATGGTCCCCTGCGGTTAAAGCTCTTCTTTTAGTGATTTGGTTTGGAAGATATTAGAGGGTTTTTTAGGGATAAGTCTAGTCTATTTGATTCTTCTTGGGTTTACGCTTTTCATGGTGCTGATTTTTCTTTTTAAGATTTATGTTTGAACTAGAATGCTTTCATTTCTCCTGCTTATTCTTTTTATATTATATCTATTTTGGTAATTTTTATTTTTGGTTTATTATTATTATTATTATGTAATTATTATTATTATTATTTTTACTTTGAGCATTAGTGTCTTTTCATTATATCAATGAAAAATTATGTTTAAAAGAAAATAAAAGAAACTTACCTTATTAATGTGAGGTCGAGGGGTCGAGTTAAGGCTTCCATAAGCCTTAGACGAAGAGATCTTTTATCCCCATTTCTTTTCTAGATTGTCGTGGATGTCCTGAGTAGGCTTATTCTTAAGTGTGTTGAAAGAAAAATCATTGAGCCCTTTGAGGTCAGTAAGAAGGTGGCCCATGTTGGTTAGGCCTTTGATTGGATCTCGATGAGAAGGTTCATGTTGATCTGGCCGCTCTTATTTTTTGTAGGAGGGTAGTAGAGGACCTTGATCATCTTCACTGGATGTGTGGTTATGCTAGTGCTGTTTGGAATTGAAGCCCCAAAAATTACGCACGGTGAAGTATTATTAAAGAACTTCGTTAATCCTTTAGATTTAGTTTGATTGCGAAAGGTCTATTCAGATGAAGGTTTAAACTTTAGTTTTGACAACCCAGAAGTGGATTTCCTCGATTCAATTCAGTTCTACTTGCATCAATCTCGGAACCCTTTTGTTTCTCTATCAAAGGAAAGCCGGGAAAAACCTCAATCATCAAAACGAGAAATGCAGATTACTACCGAGGCTGAAGAAGCTATAGAAAATAGGGCAAAGGGCAGCGGGAACTTAGTTTTCTCCGAATCATAATTTGCCTTATTGAGGAAAGAGAAGATGCCAGCTCAATCAATGGGAGATCACCTTAATATCATTCAAATTCAAAATATTAATGACTTTTTCGAGCCATACTCTATTCAAAGGAACCATACTCTACTTAAAGGACTTTTGATATTCCCTTGAAGGTCATTAAAAAAGGCGCCTCTTCGGTTCAAATTTATTTAAAAAAGTTGCTTTTTCCCCTCGTATTAATTTCCTACCGTTGTCATTGAAGCCGTTGGCCTCCCCCCTCATCAATGCTCCATCTTCCAACACCTTAATTATGAAAGACTTTAATGAAAAGAAGACCTTCTCTGTCTCTCAAATCAAGGGAGCCGTTCAGCAGCAAGCCAGTTGGGCTTCTCTTTTTTCATCAGAAGGAATCCACCAGGCCACATTTATTTCAAAAGGAGGAGTCTCTATATCTTCAATCAACACATCACCAGCTGTCCCTTCATCTTCCTTAGCCGGCAAGTCTATCAAAGCTTCAGTACAAGAAGGAATAGAAAGAAGCCCTAAGCCACTTGAGCCTGCTGCCCACCCATAACCGATTCCAAATAAATTCTCAAGGCTATTGAAACCTTTTTGCAAGCATTTTTCCAGAAAAAAGAATTCTGTCCTTAAAAGCAGTTTTTTGGATTTCCCCCTAGATTTGTTGGAAGAAAGGTGCACTCAAGCATTAGTCCCCTCTCTCCATGGAGCCAGCTTAGCAATCCTCCTCTCCTCACCATTTCAATTTTAAAGTCCTCCACATCTCCAAGCGCAAAACCAATTTTTTGAGTGGCGTTCAACAATCTTCCCCAAATAGCCATCAGAAAAAGGCTTACGATTCAGATATTGATTCAATAGTAAGTGCTAGTAGTGAAGAATTAGAGAACTTAAAGGAAGAAGCTACCGAAGACTTCTCAGATCAAGTTGATAATTTCACAGAGGAGCTTAACTCTTTGTTCCAGATTGACGAAAGACATCAACTAGAGGAAGAAGTTTGGAATTCTCGTTTAAAGCCACTGCCTCAATTAGAGATTCCGGAGCATTTAAAGTCCATAATAGCAGAATGTGGACTCGTTTTGGGTTAATCCTTCTCTATCCTAATCATTTTGGTCGCGGCTTTTCGCTCTCAATGGATCAAAATTCAGCATCGTGGTTTGGTTAGCTTTTGATCTCATTATTCCGTGGCAGAGTATTGAATCTGGCTGCTTCCCCATCGATGGTTTTCCACCAGTTGATTCCTTAGCAGGATCTTCTTGTTCGGGCAGTTTTAGAGTTGGTGATTCTAAGAATTTTAGTAATTTCTTGGGCTGTTTTGGTCTGAAATTGTTCCATTTCGGTTGTATTTGCTACTTTTGATTCTCTATTTTTGTTAAGTTGGCTGTGCTAAAGTTGTTATTTAGTCTCCTTTATTGTACTCTGAGATTTTATCTCATTTCATTATATTAATGTAAGAGATTGTTTCCTTTCAAAAAAAAAAAAAATAAAACTTTCAAGGTTGCCGAGGGATGACTGAGTATCTCCTTCTCCACATTTCTTTTTGTTAGAAAGGGCTTTCTTTTGGTGGCAGGTTGGGGTGTGTGCCATTTTGTATGGTCTTTGAGGTGAGAGAAATAATAGAATCTTTAGGTTGATAGTGGGTAGTTTTCGGATGGTATTTGACCTGGGTTAGATTTTATGTTTCTCTTGTAGTTTCCGTATCAAAGGCCTTTTTATTATTATTCTCTTAATGCTTCGGTATTCATTATTTTTTTCTCAATAAAAGTTCGGTTATTCATCAAAAATAGTTGAAATATCGATTCGTCCATAGTTGTATGCCACTCATAGTAAATCTTAATTTTATTTTGTTAACTTTTATATACATGCATATAGACATATGGATAGATATCGTTTAATTAATAAAATTTAGTGTACCTTGAGACTAGAATCTCTGGAAGTCATTATAATGGTTGTATTATGTGATACGCCAAATTCTTTAAGTTACAGAAACAGGATTCATGCTCCCAAAAAATTGTTTGGTAGTGCGTACTTGTGGCAGTAGTATCTAAATATAGAGATGGGCAACCGCAATGCATATTGATATTTTTTCTGTGTTGCATTGTTGTTCGTAGGTATTTGAAACACAAGAGAGGATGAAGCAACAAGCCGCCATTGAGAAGTTATCTTTGCCATCAAATGTCAGTTATAGGTAAAGAAAATTGTTTTTAAAAATCCTTAAATCCTTCGAACCTCAGTAATTTGACATCTGTAATTTATCAAGTCATTGTAGAGTAACCATTTGACTATACTTTGGTTGAGGATTAATTTCCCAGTTCATGGGTAGTTGACTGAAGGTCTATTAATAAATCGTAGCTAGTATCAGGACACCTTGCCTTTTCATGAGCTTTCGACCAATTTGAGACCCAAAGAAAGAGAAGTAGATTTCTCTGACGGTCATGTTTTACAAATTTATATGTTGATTTGTTATTTGATAAAATAACAGAAGTAGAATTGGTCTTTCAATGATAAAATCTATGAGATTGATTAAATATGATTATAACCTTCCATCATCCAGAAGCCATCTTTATTTATTTATTTATTCATATACATCCAGAAGTGAATTAACTAGCAAGTACTGTTGATATATATACATGCATGAATGAATGTAAGGAATTGGCATTTCATTGAGCATACTGACCGAATGGAAGAAAGCAGCAGGATAGAGCTTGAATGAGGAAAGAGCTTTTACTCGTGCATATTCGTAAATTACTTATTTGTCATGTCAGAACAAAGTGTATGATTTGACTGCAGACACATTTGTTTTTTGTTACCAGAATAGTGCGCTCATACTTGCAACATTATGGTTATGAGGATACGCTCAGTGCGTTTGATATGGCTTGCCAAAGCACTGTTCCTCCTATCTATATAGCTCAGGAAAATGGCTTTGATGAGCAAGATATCGTGTATGCTCTAAACCAGAGAAAGACTTTAAGGCAGGTATGAATTATTTCACCAAAGATTCCTTCTGTTCTTTATGAGGGGACTGGGGAGCTTTCCCTTGATTTTTTTTTTTTTTTTTTTGATAAATCTGTGTATAATTGTCAGAAATGTGTCTTTATCACAATGTTTTCGTTTATTGATGAAAAAAAGAATAAAAATAATGAAGTATGATGATATTTTATTATAGGATGTAAGAACACTTTTGGTCCTTGAACTTCCGTAAAAGTAACAATTTACTCCCTGAACGTTAGGGTGTGTTTGGAATAGTTTTTCAAGTGTTTAATTTAAAAAATAAGTCATTTTGAAAAAAAAAAAATACAAGTGCTTGGTAGCCACCCAAATGGATTTTGAAAGTCATTAGTGTCTTTTTTATAAAAAGTTTTTATCAAAAGTGTTTAAATGAAAATGGACTTTTGAAAAACATTTAATTTTTAAGTTAATCGAATCGGACCCTTAATTTGTAACAATGTAGTCCTATACTTTTAAATTTGTAACAATTTAGTTTCCATTCTTTCAAATTTGTAACAATTTAGCCCCTACCAGGGGTGTTTGTGGGTTGGATTGAAGTACTTTTTAGACCCAACCCAATTGTTCGGGTTATAAGTTTCTTCAACCCAAATAACCCTTATTAAATAATGAATCTAACCCAATCCAACAATGAAACATTTGGATTGGGTTGGTTCGGGTTAGTTGGGTCATTTATTTAAATTTATATTCTAACAATAAGCAAAATGTTAATATGTAAACATTTTATTTAATTATTTTCATATATTGAATGAGAATTAAGAACTCAATTTAAGTTATATTATGATTTTTTTTCTTTTCAAAATGCTAATTTTTTCTTTTAAGAGTTAGGAGAATAAATTAGCAAAAAAATTCAGGAAATTAAATAAAATTAAAATAAATATATGTATGTTTTGGTTTGATTCCAATCTTTTTTTTGTGGTGCCTACTATTTTTCGTCCTTTGGTTTCGGCCTCTTTTTTCAGATTTATGTTCTGTTCCATTTTCAATGATTCATTAAAAAAAAGAAAAAGAAAAAAAAAAAAAATCTTACCTGGCTGCCCACTGTAAAAGCTGCGAACAGAGGACACAATATTGGTAGTTGAAAAATATCTCTTTGCCTTCGCCTAGAATGTGTGGCCTGTGTGCACAATGAGTCAGGTTCCTGTTTCCCATAATGGATGCGCATTGTAAATTTTATAATTGCTGAATTTAATCTTTTATTATTGCCCTCTTTTTCGTTGAATGCCAATTTGTCACCCCGTTGTATCTCATTAGGTACAGGGTTTAGGTAGGTGCATTTCTTATCTTAGTTTCCCTTCTTTCGAGTTCATTCCTTTCTTTATTTAGCACATAGAAAATAAAACAAGAAAAAAGGAAAAGAAGATGAAAAAGAGAAAATGAACAATCAGATTCAACTTAACTAATATAATACTTCTTACCTTAGTTTCTTTCTTCCACCCATCATAGCACTTAATTTTGTGTTACAAGAAAACAAATGTAATAACTGTTACATTTTGGAGAGAGGGAGGCAGCTGCTCATAATTTAATGAGTTATGTCAATCTATCAGCCGTTGTCGAACTTTGCTATTGATCAGTTTCTTTCTGTTGATGAAGCTTATCAGGAAGGGGGAGATTGATGCTGCACTTGGAAAGCTTAGTGAGTGGTATCCGCAGATTGTTCAGGTGAATCATTATTCGATTCAATTTTTCACATTTGTTTTATCATCTGCAGAACACATAATACCCAACTATGTATGATTTCTAATGTAACAACTAACACTAATCTTGGAAGTTTCTTGGAATGATTCTTTATTCAAGAATACCTCAATACAACATGTTGGATACCCATTTTCCTTCCCATATCCTGATTTTCCAACTTCAAAAGTTACAATGTGAGCATAATACTTTCATGTATCAAATCAGCATTTGATTCTTGAGGGAATTTTCTTGAAAGACCTCCAGATGTTCCAAATTCAACCACATTGGCTTCAATTGGATCTCCTCCACTGCGAACCACATGGGATCATGTTCGTTTGGAAATTTAGCTTATTTTCTGAATGTGGTTATGCAAAAAACTTTTGGTTGGGCTTGCTGCTATTAAGAAGAGACCTAAATTACTATGCAGCAACACGGTTAAAGCCCTGCTAGCTGAACTATGGTTTGAAAGAAACCGGTGAGTTTTCCATGATAAAGCTTCCTCTTGATTAGATCGTTTTGAGTTTGCTCGGCTAAATGCTTCTTCTTGGTGCACACTTTCAAGAGCTTTGGAAGATTTCTCTATTCAGGAATTAAATTTGAATTGGTGGACATTCATTTCTTCTCAGCATTAGAACATCTCCCCCTCTCTAACTTTCAGAGTGCTAGATGTCCTATGTCTTGCCTTGGCAGTGTTTTTAATTGTAATTTTCAGCTTTGTATTGTTTCTTCTCATTTGGATTTGATTATTTTTGAAGCCATAATTTTCTTCCATATCAGTAAAAAATTCTCTCCAAACAAAATAAAATGTCATCTTCATCAAGATATTCAGAAGAACTCGAAAGAAATTCATCCTCTATAGTCGTCAGTTCTAATTGTTCATGGCTACCTTCAAATTAATCAGCAGATCATGAAAAAGTAGTTCTTCCTTTGTGTATCCGTCAACATCTACAAAGAAAACTTGTTTAGTTTGAAGTTCTTGAATTCGAACAGGTGGGAGTACATCTCTTGGAAGTTCTTGAGGCAATCTTCCATGTTCTTGAGGTGGCCTTTGATGAAACAAGATTTCTTCTTCTTTGTAATTGTTTGTGGATTTGGTTTTGAATTGGAGGGGGGTGGTTTCTTGCGTAGTCTTGCGGTCTTCTTCCCTCAATTGGCTGCTATCCCTCAGGCTAAAAGATTTCCTTTGCTCTATTTCTGCCATTATAGTGCTGCTGGTCGCTATTTGGCCAAATGGACACTGTCCATTTTTTCGGTTAAAGCCTTTACCATTTGATGAAGTTCGATTACTCTGCAACTCTTCCATGGATTCTTCCATACCTATGGAATTGTTAGGACTTGGGAGATTGACCTTGGGATGAGGATTTCTACTCCTTTGCTGGCTGTCACATTCGATCCCTTTGTCGAAAGCTGACACCAAACTAATGTAACACTAATCTTGGAAGTTTTGTGGGATAATATTTTATTCAATAATACCAAAATACTATCTAGGAACCCTACTTAAAGGTTGCATTCCAACATTTGGAACAACTTAAGGTATGGTAAAACAATGCACAGTGACATAGTAACTTGGCCAAAAAAAAAGTAAAACCTCCACAGTAAACTAGAGCCCGAGAGCGAGAGCTAGAGGACTAAAGCTAGAGTGAGAGTCTAGACCATGAGCGAGAAAGAGTGCCTAGACCGTGCTGTGTCAATTCCAGACTATATATATATATATATGTAGGTTTATGCTCACACATCAATAAAGGTCGGCAATGGATAATGAATGTCCAAACTTCTTTTTGGAAGGACGTACGGACAGGGAACACAAATCTTCTACATCTCTTCTCTAGACTTTATTGTATGCACTAGGATCACAAATCTTCAACACCTCTTCCCTAGACTTCACTGCTTATCGAATAAGAAAGAGGCAAGTGTTGCTGATTTTTGGTGCCCCAACAAAGAAATATCTACCTACTTCGTCGTAGAAATGTCACGGACCCTGAGATTGAAGAATGGACAGCTTATCAACTATTTTACTCCCCCTTAGAGGAACAAATTGTGAAGATTCTTGGTATTTAGTTCTGGAAATGGTTTTTTCTTGTTTTTCCTGTTCTTCATTCTTTTCAATATTGCCAACTATATATCCCATAGTTTCCATTTCTAATCAATCAAGTTGAATTTTTTCCTTGTATCCTAGTTTGATCAGGTCAAGAACAGTCTTCTTGCAAAGATCTTTTATTTATTGTCTTGACTTCAAGTTTTCTTCTTGCAGGATGAAAAATCAGCTACTTGCTTTCTCCTTCATTGTCAAAAGTTCATTGAATTAGTCAGGGTACTCTTTTCATTCTAGAAATATGTAAATGTCACATATTTTCTAATCGTAATGTAATATCCGGTTGTTTATGTGTTTCCTGCTGTTATTATATGTAGGTTGGAGCGCTAGAGGAGGCTGTTAAATATGGAAGGAATCAGTTGGGAAAGTTTTATGGTCTGCCTGGGTTTCAGGATCTAGTTCAGGTACTGAGATTTTTCTTCCTTGTAGGAAATGTGGAATTATTTAGTACAAGTCACAATACCTCATGTTCAAGTGTCATTGATTTACATGCTTGTTTATGCAAATATATTAAAGGTGATGACAATTTTCTCTTCTTTGTTTACACCATTGTCCACACACGACCTACAAGAAATTACCTCCCACCCGGCAGATGGGCTTTTACAAGTGTTGGATATAAATCATGGTGTGTTAAGTGTTCTCCATAAAGACTGCAAGAGTTCATGGAACATATTTTGCGGTAACCTTCATAAAGAAACATTTGAGATTCTTTGGATTATAATGATACTAAACCATTGTTTTCAGAGATTTGGTCGGGGGAGACATAGAACTGTTTGAGAATCTTCATGAAGCTTTTCTAATTTTTTGTCTAAGTGATATTTTTATCTTCACTAGGTGTACTCTACAATTTTGTAATTATGCGTCCTTTTAGGACTAGTAGAAGTTCATTACAACCTCCTTTGGTTGCTGAGTGGGAGAGGAGCTGATCTTTACATTCTTTTGGAACTTTTCTCGCATCAATGAAATGTTTGTTTCCTATTAAAAAAACATGGAGAATCAACTGGAGTGGTTCTTAGAGACAACATGCTGCAGATCCTGTGCGGTCCTTTGTTGAGTTCAAATGCATGTTTATTGGGGACTAATGCAGTCAAAGGCCTCCTATCAGAGTTATGGATGGAACGGAATAGAAGCAATGTATATTTCAAGGTTCTTCTCGTTCATGTTTTGAGTGTTATGATTCAGCTCATTTGAAGATGTCATGGTGCTCTATGCCAGAAAGTTTCGAGGGTTTTTCCATCCAGGACATAAATAGGGTAATCTAAGTAGTAGAAGGTAAAAAGATAGTAAAGGGCAATATGACAAGGATGTTTACAATAAAATAATAATAAATATATTTCTTTTTTTATAAGAACAACAACTTTCATTGAGAAAAAATGGAAGAATACACGAGCATACAAAAGCCAAGTCCACAAAAAAGAGGGGGGAATCCTACTAGAAAAAGGGACTCCAACTATACAAAATCATACCAATAGAATGATTACAAAAGACCTTCGAAATCAAAGCCTAATGAGAAACATGAAAACGAACAAGAGATCATATATCTCTAACATCCCTCTCAATACCCCTAAATACCCTATCGTTCCTCTCACTCCACAACACCCAAACAGTAGCAAGCTAGAGAAAATGGCCCCTCCATATTGCGGATTGAGGAGGAATTCCTCGATCTTTATCTCTAATGTCTCTATAATATACAACTCAAGTCACTAAACTTTTAGGTCTATGCCAAATAGGCCAAAAGATTTTCTAATTTATCATTGTTACGGACTCACTTCGTATAATATTATCTCTGGTTGATGGATTTGGAATCAATTGAAGATACAAGGACAACGTGAGCTTCCTCAATACCAATCACCTGTTATTTGCTGATGACACGATTCTTTATTTCAACAACAGTGAACTCGATATCCTTAACCTGATCTCTCTTTTTTGAGCATGCTTTTGACCTTAATATCAACAGGCAAAAATCAGATTTTATTTTTTATTTTTTATTTTTGCGCGCTAACTATGATAGGTTTGGGTGGATTATATTGCCTAAGAAACATGATTGCAAAGTGGGTAATTGACATGCTACATATTTGGGCCTTCCTCTCTATGGGATGCCTTCCTCCCTATCCTTTTGGCAACCGGTATATGGACAAGATTGGCAAAAAGTTGCATGCCTGGCCGCGTAATTCTCTCTCTAAGGAGGTAGACTAACCCTCTTAAGTGCCACCTTGTCCAACTTGCCCATTTATTATTTATCCCTCTTCCCATGTTCCTACTAATGTGGTGGATATGATTGAGATGCTCTTTTGTTATTTCCTATGGTCGGAAAATAGGGACAACAATTTTTTTTGAAATGGAAACTACATGAAATAATGAAATGAGACTAATGCTCAAAGTACAATACTTAGATTCAAAAGGCGAAACTCAAAAACGAGAAACCTAGGATCAGGAGGTGCATCCGGACATCTCAACTATTTTTTTTTTTTTTTTTTTGATATCCGTGAGTGTCCGGGCCAGTTTATGCGCACCTCGACTAATCTCACGAGACAACCCACCTGACCCTACAACATTTGAGTGTTAAAGGAACTTGTAGGATATTAAATCCTAGGTAGGTGGCCACCATGTATTGAACCCATGACCTCTTAGCCATTTATTGAGACTATGTCTCCTTTTTTATCACTAGGCCAACCCATGATGGTTGACATCGTTATCACTAGGCCAACCCATGATGGTTGACATCTCAACGATGTCAACTATGTTGACACCTCTAGCACCCTCATCATATCCTAATACAACAAACAAACCAATCTTAACAAAAACATGGGCAATAAGGCCAAGAATATAAGCCTTGAGAAATTAAATTGAAAAAATAAAGGCTCTCCGGTTCAAGCAAATGACTTGGATGGAAAAATCTGAAAATGTCTTAGAAAGACAGCACCAAGAAGAAACATTAAGTGGCGCAATTTCAAGTTGATGCCTCCAAGCCGTAGACTTATCATGAAACAGGGACAACAATTTAAAACATTTTCTCAAATGGAACATCTTAAAACGCCCATTGATCTTGAAGGCTTGGGCATTGTCGATATCAGGCAGTCTAATAAAGCTCTTCTCAAACTGGATTTGGAGGTTAGGATTGGAAAAAGAAGCCCGATGGAGGAATCTCATTCAAGCCAAATATGGCTCCCAACCTTTTGATCTGAAGGCGGTTGATACCAACAGTGCTTCCTCAAAAAGCCCATGGAAGTATATCATGAAACAGAAAGACCTAATTATTCATAATATCCAATGCAAGCCGGGGAAGGGTGCATCCACAACATTTTGGTCCGGCACCTGTTGCAACTTGCAACTGGTTTACTCCAATCTTTTTGTTCTTGTAAATTCCAAAGAGGTTTCCATTGTCCGTGTTTGGAACAGCGAGAATGGAGCATGGACTGGAATATCAGAAGAAACTCTAAGGATGAGGAAATTTCCAAATGGGCCTCTCTTTCTCACCTCATCCCTAGCATCTTTTTAACTCAAAGCCACCGAATCTTGGTTTTGGAAACTCAACAACAGTGAGATTTTCGCATCAAAATCCCTTTATGTACATCTCATAAACACTCACCAATCTGTGGCGCAGAACCTAGACAATAATGTTTGGAAGGCTCTCTTGCCCAAAAAGAATAAAATTTCTCGTTTGGGAATTAACTCATTCCTGACTCAACACCATGAACAGACTACAGAAACGATGATCCATGCCCTTGGATCAGTCTCTCCCCTTCATGGTGTTGTTTATGCCAAAAAGACCTTGAATCACACAATCACTTGTTTATCAATTGTCCCTTTACTGCAGATATTTGGTCGGAAGTATTATAAGCCTTCCAATGGTCCATGGTAACCCCCAATGACTCACAAAGCTGGCTTAGGTTGCTGCTTATTGACCACCCATCCAAGGCCAACAAAGATCGTATTTGGGCAAGTATTGTTTTAGTGATTTTGTGGAAGATTTGGGATGAAAGAAATACAAGAATATTCCAAGACAAAGCCAAATCTTCAAAGGACATTTTAGAATCCACTTTATTCTACCTTTCTTTTGGTGTAAAGATATACAGGCCATCAAGAGCTACAGTTTTTCTTTTTTCATTTCATTTCATACATTCAATTAAATGTCTCCCGTCCAATGAAATAGTCTCGAGGTCTTGGAATAGTAAAACGATGTGAGTTGACTGGAGTTTTCCTCCTAAGGTAATCCTTTTCAGAATTTTTGTGGCCTGATTATTGGGTTAGTCCTTGGATGGGCTAGTGTCTCTTGTGCGGTTGTTTCTTCCATTGATAATGATAGGACTCAAGAAAATGAATATCAAGAAGTTTTTTGTTTGGAGTATTTGTTTGCATAAACTACATCAAGGTTTTTCTCTTTCAATAGACTGCTGAAAGTTGAAGAAGGTATGGTTTTACAGCTTTTTCCAGAGTTTTGGGTGACTTTGGTTCCATGTTGTCAAAGTTAGAGGATGGATTCTTCTAACTTTTATGTTTGTAATAGACCACCAATATTCTTAAAATATCATAGGAGGGGCAAAAAGGGAATGACCTATGTAATAGGTAGTGTGTCATTAGCATCCAATAGTGAAAGGATGGGCCCCATAGTTAGTTAGAGGAGGGGGGCGGGGGGGAGGGGGGGTCTATAGAAGCACGAGTGAAGGGGAATCAGGGTATGCTTTCTGTAGTTGATGATTTTGAGAGGAGGCTCAACTCTCTGAGGGGACTGAGAATTGTTTCTGGACTCTTGAGTCCTTTGATGAATTGAATAAGATTCCCAGATTATCTTTCTTTCTCCAAATTCTATTTTTGATTCCTATCAGTTTGCCCCCCTCCCCAAGTTCTTGGCTGCCTTTAGTTCAATGGATATGCTTATAAAGGCATTGTATTTCTCCAAATGCACTTGTCGGGTTGGTCTCCACATACGGTTTTGGTTTTATGGGTTGGATTTCTTATCGATTTTGTCGAAGCTGGAGTTGACTTTTTTTTTTCCTTTTTTTTTCCTAAAATCCATAATTGTCCGAGCCAACTTATGCACATCTCGACTAATCTCATAGGACAACCCGCCTGACCCTAGCCATTTATTGAGACTATGTCTCCTTTTAACCACTAGGCCAACCCATGATGATCAGCTGGAGTTGGCTTTCTCCCCCTTTGATTGTCTCCAATTATTTGCCCTCATCACTTGGTTGTTCTTGTAGTTTTAGATATAGTGCTTTTTGGAGTTTCATTCAAGAGCCAATTTGTTTTGTTATAGGTTGTATTTGATTGTATTTGCTTTACTTTTGCTTATTTTGTTTCATTGTATTTTGAGCATTAGTCCTTTTTCATTTATCAATGAAAAGTCTTGTTTCCTAAAAAAAAAACAGAAAAAAAAAAAGAAGAAAGTCCCTTATCCAAGAAAAACAAGTGCATAATTGTTCCTTGAATTTTCAATTATTTCTAATAGATCTCTAAACTTTAAAAAGTGTCTAATATGTCCTAAATTTTGTGATTAATAGGTCCTAATAAACGGTCTAATCTTTGACATTTTTAAAACTCATTCTGGATAGTCAATTGAATGAATTTCTTATCAGGCATAAAATTCACATTTTATGTTTAATAGATTTGTTAATTTTAAAAAATGTTGTATTTGTTAGGAACCTACTAGACATTCAAGGATCTAGTAGACTCAAACATATAAATCGAGGGACTAAACTTATAATTTAACCTAATTATATTTGTCAATGAAATTGTTTCCTTGGAGGCCTGATAGATTTCATTCATCAATGAAATTATTTCTTAGAAAAAGAAGATAACAATATTGGGAAGAATTTCTGATCTCCTTATAGGGTTATCATTGATGCCTTGGAAAGTAATCCACCTTAGTTTTGTAAAATAACTTCTTATGTCAATATTTTCTGTCAAATTCATTTAGAATTAATTATGCCACTTACGTATCCATAATGATAAATTCTTGAAGTTAATTGTAAATGTATTACACTAGAGTATAACCTATTTGTTTAGGAATAATGTCTTCCGTTTGCAACACAGATTTGTAGTGCATGTATTTCTAGCAATTGAACTCTCTTTTCCCAGGACTCTGTTGCTTTGTTGGCATATGAACGACCACAAGAGTCCCCTGTTGGTTATCTTCTCGAGGATACACAGCGTGAAATTGTAGCTGACACGGTGAATGCCATGGTTTTATCAACTAATCCCAATGTGAAAAATTTACAAGGTTGTTTGCATCCATATCTCGAACGGTTGTTGAGGCAGCTGACTGCTTGCTGCTTGGTACGAAGGTCTTTGAATGGGGATCAAGGTGAAGCTTTTCAATTGCATCGACTGCTTAACAGCATTGAAAAGTCTAAGTGCTAGTGCCTAGGACACGTCCTGTGTTATATGCCTCATTTACCTTTTCCCCATTGTATTCTGTGCTTGGAAATACTCTATGCCTAATAGGGCTCCAATAGTGTTTCATTTCTTTAGGAAATTGGGGTTCTCTCTGTGTATGCCCGTATCTTGTAAAGTCAGGACTTTACTTTGTATGAAAATTTATATCTACTACTATAAACTTGATCAGGTTTAATGAAATTCTTATAATGCACATTTATTGCGCACCTCCTTACATAGTAAACAATTGCATAGACATTAGTTAGCAATGCTATATTTCTTTTGTATCCCTTTACCATCTCTTATTTGCAATGAATCAAAGAACAGGTGATATTTTTTCAGGACCGTTTAATTTTGGTCATCATCTGCCTTCTGTAATGTAAGTTCTCAAGTTTATACGATTGAATAAGTTGAACAGTAGGTCGTTAGACTCATAGAACAGGTAATGGCTCCAAAACAGCCGAATACAGGCCTTTTTGTTGGGCTGAACAAGGGCCACATAGTCACCAAGAAGGAGTTGGCCCTACGGCCCTCCAATCGGAAAGGAAAAACAAGTAAAAGGGTTCTTTTTGTCCGGAGTTTGATCCGGGAAGTTGCTGGGTTTGCCCCATATGAGAAGAGAATCACTGAGCTTCTAAAGGTTGGAAAGGACATGCGTTCTCTGAAGGTAGCCAAAAGAAAGCTCGGAACTCACAAGAGAGCTAAAAAGAAGCGTGAGGAAAGGTCCAATGTTCTAAGAAAAATGAGGGCCGGTGGAGGTGGTGAGAAGAAGTGAGCTAATTCATTCGAAGTCTTACTGTCTGGCTGCTCATTTTTGTCTGTTTTAGGGTTCAATTCGTTGGAGACCGATCTCATAATCAATTACAGTTTTGTTATTTTTGAACTTGTTTTACTGACACCCAATTTTGTTATGGCCTCGTTTGTTTCAATGATACATTATGGTTTGATTAATTAATTATTCACTCGTGTAAAAAAAAAAAAAAAAGAATTGAACAGTAGAAACAAAGGGAGGGATAGAGAGAGAGAGAGTTGAGTTTATTGTCTCGTGATGTTTATGAACCCTTTGGCTCCATAGAGTTGAGTTTACTTCTAATTTTGAACTTCAACAAGATAGGTTACGTTCCTGCATAGTTGCATGTTCTATTTCTTATACTTGCGATATGAACTAACAAATTTATTAAGTTTCAACCTAATACTATTTTGAAATACTTGTGCATGTAGCAAAACGTAAGGTGCTAATAAAAACAAAAGAACACACGTGGATGAAGGTCGAAGAGGATTGCCTCTTAATGTTTGTTTAGGTAGTGGTTGGAGCTTTAATAATGACATGTTTAGGCTCATCTACTTTACATCAGCTTGAACAGTTGATGAGTGAAACATATCGGGGTGTGATATGATAGCAAAATGGTCTATAGATTGCAAGGTCAGAAGTCTGAAGTAATAATACCCTGCAAATTATTCTTGCATCAATCTTCACCTTTATGAGATGTTTATTGTCTTCAATGTGTTTCGTCCTATCATGAAGGATTGGATTGTGGGCAATGGAGATTGTTACCTTGTTATCACAGTAAATGTGCACGGACATTGTTTGAGAGAATTTTCAACTCTTCCAATAGTCTTTTATCCATGTCTTCCCAAATACCATAGGCTAATGCCCTAAGTTCTGCTTCGGCGCTACTTGCTACCACACTTTGTTTTTTACTACCCCAAGTAACTAAGTTTCCTCCAACAAAGGAGCAATAACCAAAAGTCGATCTTCTATTAGTCATGCTACTTGTCCAATCAACATTAGTGTAAACCTCAACCTGTAGGTGGTCATGTTTCTTGAAGAGTATCCTTTTTCCTAGGGTACCTTTCAAATATCTTAGGATTCTAAACAGTTACAAAGGAAGCTGGTCCAGGGGCATGCATGAATTGGCTTACCATACTAACTGCAACGTCAATGTCAGGACATGTGTGAGAGAGGTATATGAGTCTTCCCACAAGTCTCTGGTACTTTCCTTTTTCCTTTACCTCCTTTTCAGTTGCAGCTTCCAATTTTAAGTTCTACTCAATGGGAGTTTCTGCTACCCCACATCCAAGTAAACTTGTCTCTTTGAGTATATCAAAAATATACTTTATTTGGTTGACAAGAATACCACTTTTGGACCTAGCAAACTCCATATCTAAGAAGTACTTTAAGGATCCTAGGTCTTTGATCTTGAAATCATTCATCAATTTTTTTCTTCACAATAGACATTCATGTCTCATCATTGCCTGTAAGTATGACATCATCAATATATACTATCAAAACAACAACCTTGTCACTTCCCATGTGCTTATAGAACATAGTGTGATCGACTTGATTTTGGCTAAATCCATAGCTCGTGACTGCCTTTCCAAAACGTTCAAACCAAGCTCTAGGAGACTATTTAGGTTGCATAATGATTTCTTTAACTGACATGCTGTAAGCACTGATTTGCGTTACCAAGCGTTGGGGTGCTGCCATGTGTTTGTGGCTATGCGTTTCACAGGGAGAAGTGGTCGTGAGCGAGAGCAAGAATTTTTGGAAAGTAAAATTTTGGCTAAGTGTTGGCCAAGTCCATGCGTTGTGGTGGATTTATGGAGGTTAGTAAGTTGAAGTAGCTACCCGCGTTGAAGGATAAGTAATTTTGGCGGGGAGGAAATGTGCTTAAACCATGTGTTTAAGTCACTCTGCGTTGAGGACAGTTATGCGTTGAAGTCGATGCGTCGAAGACAAATGTGTTGGAGTCACCCTGCGTCGAAGACAGGATGGTCTTGACGCAACGAAAGTAGTATTGTATGACGGAAATGTATGCGTAAAAAATAGGAGGCGTTGAGGACAACACCATGTGTTGGGTGTGGTCAGTTGCTGGAGGCGTTGGAGGAGAAGTTAACATGAATACCTCGCGTTGAGATAAGAACCTTGCGCTGCACTAGTCTGCGGGTGAAGGTAAGTCGGCAACATAAGTCCTAGGGGTTGTAAAGGCTAGGTCGGTAGTATATATAGCTGGATTAATTAAATGTTTAATCATTTTTAAGACATTTCGAGAGCTTAAGTCGGTTCCATATTTCAGACAAACTTCAGAAGAAGATTGAGGAAAGTGTTCTTGCGGATTTTGGGCGAGATTCGACTTATATTGATGTTGACAACGAAGCTGGAACAGAGGAATGACTGAAGTCGCACAGTTTGAGCAGTGATTGATATTCAGAGTAGAACGTGTAGAGGAAGCCGAGTTTAGAGCTGAAAATTGGAGGTTAGTAAGTTAACATAATTCCTAACAACTTTTGTGAAGGACGGTAATGCTGAAATTGAAGATTAACTATGTGAATCCTTAGGAAAAGCAGAGCTTACAAGATTGATAAGCAATCTGGAACAGCATGAGGTGATTCCGGAATACCGAGAGAACAAGGAGGAGTTAAGCCTTGAAACTTTGAGGTAAGCTATAGAACTTAATTCTCTATAAGTTTGTAGAAGATAAGAAGTCCTGAATCCGTATGGAATTGTGACTTTTAATAGATTGAAGTAAGAACAAGAAGGAAGGAAGGAATTATAGTGCAGAGTGCCGCTGAAAATCAAGTATCGGCAAACTGTTTGGGTGCTGATAGCGAGACGGGTGTCGCTGAGATGCAAAGGAGTCTTCCGTCTCACAGATCTCGCTAAATAACGCTGAGTATCGCTGCTAAGGTAGGGTAACGCTAGTGTCGCTCCATCAAGTATCGCTAGTAACAACTTTTGTTGGTTGGTATCGCTAGGATTCTCGCTTACAATGTTAGTTTAGAAAAGGAAGAAGATTTAATGTTAAATAACGCAAGGTAAATGTCTCTTGCAGGCCAAGAAGAAATAGGGAAAGCGTATAACCCACGTAAAGCCTAGAAAGAGTTGTGAGTGACTATTTTATTCTTCAATTCTATTTTATTAAAAATGTTCTTATGAAGTATGATTTACAATGAACTGTTTAATATGCATAATGTTGATTGCATTACTCATAAGATATGTTATATATTTCTAAAGTTGATAGAAAGCATTTTTATGAAATGTTATTGAATAAAGTTTTGTATGATTTCTATGAAAGGATTTTCATATGAACTATTATGTGAACGAAATTCTAAAACGTTTTAGAGGAGGCTCAGTGCTCAAGGACACGAGAAGACACGTGAGTTTCTCCGGGACCCAGTACTCAAGGACATGAGAAGGTACATGGGGAACCCGTCATATTCCTATGTGCACATAGAGGTTGATTTGGCTGGTGCGTCGAGTTTGCTCCGCATTGAGCCAGAGACGATTTCAACGTTGGGAGTGTTGAGCCTCGCTCCACCCCAACTAAGGTGGTTTTCGACGTTGAGTGCGTAGAAGCGTTGCTCCGCCTCAACTAAGGGAAAAGTTTGAAAAACTAAAATGATATTGATAACTCCTTGGAAAACACTCATGTATGATTTAAGATTTGATTTATGAGATTAATGGATTTTATGGAAAGCATGTTTAATTTGAACAAAATGTTAAACTCTCATTTATTCGTTATACGTAACATGCCTGTTTTCAATAAATGCTCGTTTTACAAAGATTTGTCACTCACTGGGCTGTTAGCTTATGTTTTCCAATGTTTTCCTTTTCTCCCCCCCCTAGGTAGCAAGGACGTTCCCGGTGCTTAGCCTACTTCAGCTCACCCTGCCTAAGTCTCGGGTTCTCAAAATACGGTCAAGTCTGAGAGTTGTATGTTGCATATGTTTTTATGTAGATGGCATGTAGTCCATGTAGTTTGAGTGGGGATTGCGGTGGAGGTTTGTACATTGTATGATGGATATGGAAGTGAAATTATGCTTGTAATAAAAATGTACTCTATACAGGGAATAATATTATATTATAAGCATGTGTTGTATGACTGAGTTCTATGTATGTATATGGGCAGAAGGTATGCAGAGATAGGAATGTAAGATGGGACAATATGCGTCACAAGAGGGGTGATGTTTATTGTCTTCACATTCCCTTCCAGGTTAGGTGGGTAATCCGGGAGGGGGTGTGACACATGCCTTGTTAACTCCAAGGTCTACTTCAAAGCCAGGTAGCAAATCCATAAATACCTCTTCTTTAAGATCTCTATTGAGAAAGCATTCTTAACATCAAGTTGATAAATTGCCCAATCAAAATTAACTACAACAGACAACAAAATTCTTGTAGAGTTAATTTAGTAATTGGGGCAAATGTTTCTTGATAATCAATTCCATAGGTTTGACTGAACCCCTTAGTAACCAATTTGGCCTTGTACCTTTCGATTCTACCATCAGCATTACATTTTACAGTGAACACCCACTTGCATCTCACTGTTTTCTTATCTTCTAGTAGATCAACTATGTTCCAAGTACTACTTTGTTCAATGCATTCATTTCTTCCATCATTGATAATTTTCAATTCACATCATTTAGGGCTTCCTATATATTCTTTGGAACAAATAGGTTGGTTATTTTGATTGTGAAAACTTTATGACTGTCAGGAAATCTATGATAAGAAAGATAGTTTGCAATGAGACATTTTGTACATTGATAGGTACTTTTTCTATGAGCAATTGGAATATCAAGATCAGAGACATCATGTAACATATTATGAGAAGGAGAGTTGGGAGAAATACCTGGATTTTTAGACTCGTTCATCGAAGCATTAGATTGGTCCTGTGTTTTGTCAATTGTCGGATTTTTATCTCTTTGAGTCAAGTTTCTTCTAGTATAAACATGTAGTTCAAGATTTTCGACCTGTCAAATCAATTTGTAGTGTTTCTCCCCTTGTTGAAGAATTTTTCACACTTGAGATCTATGGACTAGAACTCATAATTTCAGAACTAATGATGTTTGGGAGAGACGAAGTGTCCCAAAAATTCTCTTCAAGGATAGATGTCTCCCCTGAAGAGAATTTGTGTCACACCTTACTTTTAAAAATCAATGTGTTGAAGAATCTATAAAGAAAAGTAGTAGAAGATCATGTTGGACGCATGGTCAGGACTAAGGTAACGCATGGTCAGGGTGAACGCATGGAAGTAACCCGAGAGTTTGAAGGAAAAGAAGTGAAACGCATAAAAGGAGATGTAAGCATTGGCGATGATAAGACGCATAAGCAAGAAAGAAATAAAGTTATGTTGTGAAATGTTGAAAGAGATCTAAGTCTCAGAAAGGTAGAATACTATAGCAAAATGAGTAATGCATAGACTATTAGCAAGGGATGTTTTTGGGTGTTGGATAAAGTGGAAGGATGAGAAGTAAGCTCAAAGATTGGAGCAAGAGGTGGAAGCATACTAAATTGTCATCAAAGATATTTTGGTACAAGGAGAAGGTTAAATGAATAACCTTGGATTACAAGCACAAGGACGCGTAGAGGAGTAATCAAGGAATCTTCAAGGATAGGAGAAAGATCATGGACGCATGATAGTATGGGGTTCAGGCTGACGCATGGTATTATGCAGTAAGACAAACGCATAGTAGTGTGCGTTTGAGATATTGACGCCTAGTAGTATGCGGTGGAAAAACAAGTTTAAGGGAAATATGACCGAGAGATAGGAAAGTAAATAATGAAGCTCAAATCTTAAAGGAAACTCAATAAATGCATGGGGGCGTTGTGTTGAATGAATAGTTGTTTATTGGAAAATGTTGAACGCATAGGATAAGCTTATAAAGGCTAGGTGGCTTCATATAGATTTGACACCTTAAAAGTAGGAGGTATTAAAAAGGTATGTTAAGTGTTTCATGCAACGTGACACTTGGATAAAAGCATGATTAATTAAGCATGCAGCGTGACATGTGGCAAACAATTGGCAAAAGGAGAGGAGAAGTTGGATGGTAAGCTCTCTATAAATAGAACCTTGAGGGAAAAGGAGCGACTGATGACTCTGAAGGAAGAATTCTGAGAGGGAAGAATGAAGGCAGAAAGGAGGAACCCTTGCGTCCGTAGTAGGAGTCTGCGACCTGACAACTTAGTTATCTCATGTTAAAGAAGTTGTCTTGCATCGAAAAGGGGGTTGGCCTTGCGTTAAAGACAAATACTACGTTCAAGGTGAACGCCGCGTCTAAAGTAGGTGATGCGTTCAAGTTGGACCTTGCACCCAAGAGAGGTCGACGCATCCAAAAGAGAAGTAAGAAGAGTTGGGCTGCACTTTGCGGTAGTTGCCAACCTTGCGTTGAAGGGTAGGGTTGCGTCCAACCGAGTTGATAGAGGAATATGGAGCCTTGCGTTTCTGAGTTAGAACGCTGCGTCCAAGAAGCTCGGGAAGAGGAAATAGAGGGAAGGAAGAGGAATTATTCTTTGGCAAGTACAGGTGAGTAACACCTGCGTTTTTCAAAATATAAATGAGTTCTTTATGAATATGATTTCATGGGTTTCTAATGAATAAATGCATGCATTTTATTTGAAAAGCTTTGAGCATGCTGATTACTTGCTACAAGTTTATAAAACGCATGGTGATTGATTGATACATGTTTTCATGATCTTACTGAAAGGCATGGTTTTATATGATTTCATGAAAGATTTGGAAATAAACTTGTATGAAAAGCATGTTGTTTGATATTAAAGCTTTGAAAATGAATTAAGCATGCTGGTTGATGTAAGATTTGGAAACGGTTAACTTACGAGTTATTGATATAATGTTTCCAAATTATGTAGTGTGCTTTATAAAACTTTGAAAAGGCACCCGAGGCTGAGGGACTTCGGAGAAGGCTAAAGGGTAGCCGGGATATAGAAAAAGGTACCTAATGCTGAGGGACTCGTGGAAGGCAGATGGGTAGCCTGGATATGGAAATGGGACTCCAATGCTCAGGGACTCGGAGAAGGCATTGTGGGCGGCCCGGAATATAAAACCTATGTGCACATAGAGGTATATACGACGCTGATGTGTTGAGATTACTCCACACAGCTAAAGAAAATCGACGTTGAGGAGCGTAGAGCAATGCTCCGCCTCAACTAGGAAAAAAATATTTTGAATGAATGAGATTTTGATTATTTATTCCAAACAGATATGTATACATGATATAACAATGATTTGATCATTTTATATTATGATTTGAACTGTTATATTTTTATGCGTGATTGACAATGTTTATATTATAAACAGTTTTACAGTTAAATAAAATGTTTTCAGAAAACTGTTACTCACTGAGCTGTAGCTCACCCATTTTATATATTTTTCATTTTCAGGTAGCATGACAGTTCCCTTTGCCGATCGAAGTCGAGGTTTGTCAAGAGCGTGTTAATGGTATTACCGTCCTAGGAAGGATTTATAAGAAAATGAGATGCAGTTGATAGTGGGTTATGTGACAGGGTAGTCGGTAACTACTGTCCTCACACTCCGTCTCGGGCTACATGAGGATAGTTCGGGGTGGGGTGTGACAATTTGGGCTGAAAAAGGGTTGATTTTTCACAAAAGACACATCTATACTCTCAAAAGACTTGTGAATCAAGGGGTCAAAGCATTTGTATGCCTTCTTATGGGAAACACAACCTACAAAAATGCATTAAAAGCTCGAGAATGCAGTTCAATTTGGGAAAGGAGAGGACTATGAACATAAATAGTACACCAAAACAGTTTAATTTGAGAACGGTCGGACAGTAGGAAAAAACTCTTTGAGTTGATTCAGAGGAATTTTAAAATTGAACACCTTAGTTGGTATTCGATTGATTAGGTATGCAATGATTAGAACTACATCACCCCACAAATATTTTACAACATGTATAGAAAACATAAAGGCACGAGCAACTTCAAGTAAATGCCTATTTTTTCATTCAGTAATACCATTCTGCTGATCACGACACATAGCTTGATGAAATATATCCTTACCTTGTAAAAAAGTGGTTAATTGTTCTTGAAAAATTCAGTCCTATTATCAAAGTGAACAATGTGAATTTTAATTTGAAATTGAGTCTTAATCATTTTATAAAAGCAAACAAAGACCTTTTTTACTTCCAAGTTTTTAGTTAACAAATAAAGCCAAGTGAAACAAGTGTGATCATCGATAAAGATAACAAACCAATCTTACCGTTATTAGTCAAAACTTTAAACAGACCCCAAACATCAGTATGAATTAAGTAAAAAGGTGATGAAGCCTTGTAAGGTTTAGGTGAAAAGGTGCATCGATGATGTTTGGCAAAAATGCAGTCTTCACATTTAGAAACAGAACAATCAATTTCTTTAAATAAATCTGAAAAACAAATATTTCAAGTAAACAAAATTGAGATGCTCTAATATATGATGCTAAAGCATTATAGTTTCTTGAACAAAAAGAGAATTGATACTACTCAAGCCCTAAACTTCTTTTATGACTAGTTGAAACTTCATCAAAGTGATAAAGACTATCAATCATCCTAACACGTCCAGTCATCTTCCCTGAGTCCTAATCCTGAAAGAGGGAGTGTGCTTACAAAAGATAACACGACAATTAGCATCCTTAGATATTTTATTCACAAACAACAATTACAAGCTAATTGTGGAACATGAAGGACAAAATGTAATGTGAGTTTTGTACTTAGGGATAGTTCCTTTGCCTGCAATAGACGTGAAACTACCATCGAAAATACGAACTTTTTCATTGCAATACATAGGGGAGTATGATTCAATTAAACAAGAGAAACTAGTCATATGATCAGTTGCTTCGGAATCAATGATCCACAGAGAGAAATTTAGACACGAGAGAGCTTGAGGGGAATTACTTGTGCCAAGGAAACACTAGGATTACCAGATGGATTAGACTTTAGCAGCTTCAGGATTTGATCAAATTTCTCTTTAAATGGACTGAAATCAACAATATTCGCATTAAAGGCATGCTGATGGGAATTTCTCTCAAATTTTTTAGAGATCTTCCAATTGCAGGTTTTCCATGAAGTTTCCATCAAGTTAACCGCATATGTCGGGTTTATTATAGTGATCGCACCAGGCACGTAGCTTGTCGTGAGTTTTGTTAGATTGATAAAAAGCTCTCATTGTAGAATTTTTAATCACCAATGCTAAACTTTCAACTGAATCAATTGCCTTTTCTCCAATCATAACATTCTCACGACTGTCTTCCCTGCGAACTTTAGAAAAAATATCATTAATAGTTGGAAGATTATTTTTCCCAAGTATCCTGCCTCTAACCTCATTAAATTCAACATTCAGACCGACAAGAAATTTGTAAATGTGACCATCCTCTAGAGTTTTTCAGTAATATTTTTGGTCATCTGTGGACTTCTACTCATACGTATCAAATAGATTAAGATCTTGTCAAATCCTCTTCAGAGAGTGAAAATATTGTGTAACTGAGTTACCTCATTGTCGTATATCACCCAATTTAAATTTCAACTCAAACATTTGTGACTGGTTACCCAAATAAGAATACATCTAAGTCACACTATCCTATAATTCTTTTGTAGTAAAGTAGCACATGTTGTAAACCTTATTTTCATTTCTAAGTACTTAACAAGTAAGTTGTGATATTGTTGTGCACTTAGGAAAATTTTCCTTGTTTAGGCTTGACGAGGTATAGAAAAGTGGGGCACAAGAAGGATTGTTATGGACTTAGCCCTAGAGAAGGAATTGTAGCAAGTGACAAGGCAGGTAGCTTGAGGAGAAGAGTAGCCGAGTGCCATGGGGAAGTGTGGTGTAGTTAGGTTGTATGACTTTGAGTGTGGTCGGTGTTGATGAGGACAATCATGTGGAATGGGGTGTGGAAAACCAATGGAGTAGCCAAGCCCTCTAAGTGTGTGTGAGGTAGGCATAAATGTGTTAGGTGAGTAGGCTGAAGGATGCATCTTGCTTGAGGTTGTTGAAGGATGCGTCCTTGTGAGGTTAGTAAGAGAGCGAAGGATGCGTCTCTTTGGTGTAGACTTGTGTGGGTTGATGCGTGCTTGAGTAACTTGAAGGATGATGTGTCATGGTGTGCAAGGAAGACATAATGCATCTTGAGGCTGTTGGTGAGAGGAAGGATGCGTCTTAAAGGGGCATCCATCAACATGAAAAGGCTGCATGCAAGGGGTAGCCGAGTGAAGGAAAGGAGAACCTCTAAGAGTGAACAATCATGCATAGAAGAAATGGCTTTGAGGTGATGTGCCCATAATTTTTCTTACTTGGATACTTTTGACAATTAAATTAATTAAGTCTGATTAGGTGTCAAAATGAGGTTGTGTCGTTGGTAAGCAAGAGGTGTCAAACTAGGGATTTGCATGGATTTTCTATGAGGGCTATAAATAGAAGATTGAACGTTGAAGATCGGTTTGCAAAGAATTTGAGGCTAAAATTTTGTGGTAAACTAGTTAAGACATTTATCTACAAGTTTGTAAGCGGGAGCAAAGTTTAATTTTGGCTGGAAATATTAATGTTGGCAACTTGAAGTAAAGGCAGTGTTTTTTAGGCTGTCAGGTGAGATTAAGCCAAGGTTGAAGACAAGTTGTGTGCTAGAGAGCTTGGGCAGTGGTCGAAGGTAAGAATTCCTTAGAGGTTATTTTAAGTGTTTTGGACGCCAAGTGGGTGGGCTGACGTGCCACCGACATTGCGGGCGTGTAGGTAGCTGGGGGAGCTGTGCTGATGTACAGAGTGGGCGTACGACATAGGTAGCAGACAAGGCGAGCATAAAATGTGGGCATTGGGTAGGCTGGAGATCAATGCCCTGTCGACGTGAGCAGTTGAGGAACACATGCGCGCCCTACTCTTTAAAGGTTATTTTGCCTCTGTCTGTGCGGGAGCTGCTGCCCACAAGTGTTAGTGTGTGCGGGGCAGTGCTAGTGTATGTGTGGTAATGAGACTGTGCATGATTTGCCGCACATGGTGGGGTAGGTAGGTTGGGCATGGACTGTGTTGGGTTGTTGGACATGCCTAGGGGCAGTTTACCATATTTGGCATTTTTATCATTTTTTTAGCTATCAGTGAGTCATTTTAAGTTGAAATTCAATAATTAAGACCCAATTGGCCTAAGTCATGAATTAAGAGGATTTTAAGTTAACTTAACAAAGGAAATTAATTTATTTCAGGCCGAGAAGAGCTAAAGGAGGTGTATGAACACTAAGAGCTTGGGACAAGTAGTGAGAGACAATTTTACTTAAAAATAAATCTTATTTGCACATTGTTTTCAGTATGCTCAAGAATGTTTGTGAAGCATGATTTAAAGATATATTCTTACAAATTTTAGTGAACAATCATGAATTTCCAAGCATAAGCTAGAACTTGATATATACTTAAGCATTGAGTTATGAAGCATGTTGATTATTTATGTTACGCTTTATGAAAGCATGTTTACCTGGTGAATGATTTGTGAAACTTTGACATTTCCTGAACTCATGTTTAGTTTTTAGTTACTTTCGAAAGCATGCTTTATTTTTAAAATGTTAAAAGATGGTCCCCAATATCGAAGGACATTGAGAAGACATTTAGGCAACTTGAATATTATTATGGGACTCTAGTACTGAAAGACATAGGAAGGTACATGGTAGCCCGAGATTAGTTATTTTTATATGCACATAGAGAGAGGTACAACGCTGTTTAGTTGAGATTACTCCACACAACTAAGGTTATTCGATGTTGGGTGTGTTGAGATTACTCCACCCCAACTAAGGTTTTTTTCGACGTTGAGTATTATCGAGCTTCGTTCCACCTCAACTACGACTATCTTTAAACCCAAAGAAGATTTTTTATGGAAGTTTATAACAAGTTTTAAGCTTATTTACTATTAGTTTTACTTTAGCATGATTTGTGATTTATGCTTTTACACTAAGTAAGTTTTCCTAAGGGTGTCACTCACTGAGTAACCTAGCTCATGAATTTGTTTGATTTTATGTTTCTAGGTAGCGAGCGAAACTGCGCTGCTTAGCTTACACCAACCTTGTCTGATCCAGCTACATAGTTTGTAGACATTGTAAACACTTGTAACTAAGACTTAACATTGTACATAAGGGGATTTTGGAGTGAGAACTTGTAGCCATGTGGATGTTTATGCTTAAGTTTGATGAATGAATGAAAGTATGTAAAATATGCTTGGCATGTTTGAGATTTTGAGAATGTTTTTGTATGTAGATTATAAATTGTTTATCAGGTGTTATGGTTTATGTGCCAAGAGGAGTACAGGTTGTTAGTAGATGTCCTAAAAGGGTCGATGTCTGCTGTTCTCACATCCTTTCCTAGGTTAACGTCTTAAAAGGGAGGGGGTGTGACACATGTAGTTACTGCTAATGTCTTCCACCATAGCATTGACGAGCCAAGTCATACCATGGAGTTTTCAGCGTCCCACCCAGCAAATGAAGGGTCATTTGGACTAGGAGCAGTTTTGTCTCCAGTGATATAATCAATCTTTCCTTGTCCACAGATACACATTCGAACACTTTGAGACGAATGAAGAAAGTTATCCCCGTTAAGCCGAATGGTGGTTATTTGGACAGTGAGAGTGTTGGAACGAATCTGATTGTCGAAGACTTTAACGACAAGTTCCTTAGTGTCTGACATGTTGTTGAAGAGATAAAATAAAAAATAGATCAGGAAAAGAAACCAAAAAGAGGATTAAACAAACCCACAAAAAAACAAAGAAAAAGAAAAAAACCGGCGGTAGTAGAGGCGAAAGACGACGATGACCGGCCAAAAAAGGTGTTCTAGGCCTGCTAGGACCTAGAACAATTAATATTTCTAAACAGCTCTTAAGAGCTTGTAGCTAGTGGGAACATGTCGTCTCCATAGGGAACTAAGAATAGTCCTTGCCTTAACTTGTATTCGAATGGTCACAGGGGGGTTCGAGTGTTGTTTTGTTTCCAAATGAATGTAAAAACATTAATGTAAAAGCGTAATTGAGATTAGAACTAATTCAATTAAAAAGCCTAGCCTAGGGATTCAGGATTCATTCATTTAATTTGGTTGTTCATCGAACTCAAAGGATTAATTGCATGCTCAACTTTATTCTTGGCTCGTTAGCTTGACTTAAGATCAAAACAAACGCCCTATTGAACTACCCAATTACTTAATTAGTCTAAATGTCTAATTAACCGATTCCATTAGAGGCCTAATCAATTAAACATCGCAGCTAAGGTAATCTAGCCAAATCTATTAGCAATTGGATAGCCGGAATTACTAATTACTCCGAATCTTGAATGATTAACCATGCAATGTAGCAAAATAATTGTCCTAAACAATTCAAAATTCACATACAAGTATGATTTAATCTATGCCTTATTGGAACTAAAACACATAGATGCATTACTCCCTAGCAAGCAAGAACACAATGGGTGATCAAGCCATACATGAATTCAATGCATAGAAGTTGAAATATATCAAGAATCAATAGAAAATCAACAGCAAACAAGAATTTACAAGCCTCTTAACCAAGTCAAAATGAATTTAACCTAACCCGAAGCTAGAAGAACTTACCTTAGCCACTCATTGTCACACCCCCTCCCAAGTTACCCTCTTAAACTAGAAAAAGGTATGAAGACAGCAGAAATCGACCCTTTTATGACATTTACTATCAACTTGTACTCCTTTAACTCATACTCCAAGTACTTGATATACAATTTATAATTCTCATGAGCTAGGATGCCTAGTGAGTGACAAGCTTAGAAAACCATACTTAGCTTAAGAGCTTTCAACAGAAAACATGCTTGATAAACAAATAGCAAACCACAAGCATTTTATCACAGAAAATTCATAAATACAAGCTTTTGCTTTTAAATATCCTTAGTTGGGGTGGAGCAAAGCTAAAGACTACTCAACGTCGAAAACAACCTTAGTTGGGGTGGATTAATCTCGACACACCCAACATCGAATAACCTTAGCTGTGTGGAGTGATCTCTACACAACAACGTTGAATTTACCTCTATGTGCCGTGTCCTTCGGCATTGAGGACCATCTATTATCCTTTTGAAAATAAAGCATGCATTGGATAATAAATTATTAATAAACAAGAGTTTACAAATCCTCAGAGTTTCAAACCATCTATCAACAAACATGTTTACATAATACTTAGCATCATAAAAAATCATGCTTCATCATTTAAATCCATGTAAAAGCATGTTGAAATTCTTATTAGGAAACTCATGCTATATCAAATTCAAACTCATGCTAGAATACTTCATGGTTTAAGAACAATTCGAGCATACTAAAAATATAGAGAAAATAAAGCGCTTTAAATAGAAAACTGTCACTCACTACTTGCCTCGGGCTCCTAGTGGATTATATACCTTTCTTAGCTCTTCTTGGCCTGAAATAAATTAATTTCCTTTGTTAAATTTCCTTAAAATCCCTTCAATGTATAACGTAAGTCAGTTGGATCTTTAATATTTAATTTTAGCTAAAAAAGGCTCACCTACAATAAAAATTTTGCTAAAATGACCAAAGTTGCAAGCTGCCCTTAGGTGTGTCCAACAACCCAATAACACGCCTACCTTACTTGTCCAGCTTCTATGTGCGGCAAAACACGTACAATGCACTGCCTTGCACACACTAGTGCTGTTCCACACAGCATGACGCTCGTGGGGTGCAACTCCCGCATAGACAAGGGTCAAAATTGTTGGGTTTATGCCCTAAAAGTCGTAGATTGTAAATGTAATAATTTGACCGTAATTAAATCATTAATAAAGAGTTGTTGATGTGTTACTTCAATAAGCATTATTGATTTTTTTTGTTTGTTTTGTCTTAGTAACCCTAAATCCAATAAACTAACATCCTAGGTTGTTTTATGAGTCTTGAACTGTTTGTGGGGACATATGGAGATGAATGTTTAAGATACAGTTTAAAAGGTCTATAGTATAGGAATAAGGTTGGGTACCTTATCCTAGTGACACTATGGATTCGACCCACTTTGTATTTGATACAAATGCAATGATCTAACGTGTTCATGTAGGTGACATGCGAGTGGGGGTATCCTATGCAATGAGTTTGCATAAGACCGGACCACGAAATAGTAATCACTAGATGTAACTCCGTTGACCAATTAGGTTTCTATTTCAATAGAATGACCTAGGCAATTTAGTCTTAATCTTGAGTATATTATGAACTTCTGTCCACGAGAGATTGTCCTTTGATTTGTATGGGTGAGAGTGGCCGTTTGCCGACTCAATATGCCTACTATATTGGGGACAAGACCGAGTGGGGAGTTGGAGACATAATTATACAAGATGGAATTCACTCATTCCCATTTTTAGGGTTAGTAGATAAATGTTCTCTTAAGTGGTGTCTCCAGGACTTGAACAAAGGGCCCTACCCTTTCACTAGCCCGAGAGAAGTTTCTATTTAATGGTTGGACCATAAATAGGTTATTTATTAGAGGAGCACTGGTACTTAAGGATTTAGAAGTAACCTAGGGGTAAAACGATAATTTGACCCAGCTGGTGTTACGAACACTTGTGAAGGACTAATTTGTTATTATTGGTCTATATCCATGGCAACAGAAATACATCTGCAGTGAGAATAATGCAGTTGTGGGTCTTTAGTAGAGTGTACCCACAGTTAACGAATATTAATTAATGTGGTTAATGAGTTTAGCCAATTAATCTCATATCGTAGGAGCTTATGATCTGTAGGTCCATAATAGGTCCCCTTGCTAGCTCACTACTACGGACCAACAAGGATCAACTATGTTGAAAAAAAATTTTGAAATGTTCAAATTTTTTAGGGAAAATATTGATTGTATTGGATACAATTAATTGCATTATTTATTATAAATTTTATTTGAATGTGATTCAAATTATAACTTTATAATATGAAGAATTAATTTATTTGAATATGATTCAAATAATTAATTAATTATTTGGATAAAATCCATATAAATAAATAGAGAGAGAATCAACTAATTGATTTGAATTGGATTCAAATAATTAATTATTTAATTTGGATGAGATCAAATTAAAGATTATGCAGAAATTAAATATTTAAATAAGATTTAAATATTTTAAACCATTTAAAATGAGATATTATTCGGATAGATATTTATTAATATTGGATAGTATTAAATATTTGATTTAAAATCTCTGCAGAGAGTTTATCCTAATACGATTAGGAGTAACCCATAAAGTTCTATAAATAGGGCCCTTGGGAGCCTTCATAGAACACACTCTTTAAGAGAATAATTTCTACGATTACTCTAAAAATCTTCCTCTACTAATTCTCTCAATTTTCTTAGAAAATTCTAAGAAAATTCTTTTTCCCATTCTTTCAAAGAAGCGGTTCCCACCAACCGGATCCTTGCTAGAGTTAGAGTGAGGAAAATCTCTTGGAAAAGGAAAACTACAAGGAGAAGACTATCGATTCGAGAATTATAGATTGGCAAATGTATGATGCTTAACCTTTTCTTTACTTTTTGTATTTTTAATTTTTTCAATAAATCAAAGAGCGCAATCACACGCTTCTGTCGGGATTCAATTCCCTACAAAAATAATCTCAAAAGGCAGAACGTGTGCACATCTTCAGCTATGTGTGCCGATTGGGCATCGATCTCTAACCTACCTGATGCTCGTGTCGTGCGCCTTGTCTGCCCATTGGTGAGACTAGCGAGATTCGTCTCGCTCAACACTTGCATGCTCGCAGTGTCAGCCTCTACTCACTAGGGAGATTCTTCTCGCGCCATAGCCTGCACAATCGTAATCTTGTTGGCATGTGAGTCTGCCCATTGGATGTTCAAAATCACCGAAAATAACCTCAATGAAATCCTTACCTTCGGCCACTACCCAAGCTTGCTTGCACGCACACCGTCTTCCTCCTTAGCTAAAGCTTACCCGACAGCCCCAAAGACACTACCTTCTTCTAGGTGCCACAAAAATTATTTCCAGCCCAAATTAAGCTTTACTTCCTCTTACAAACTTGTAGATAATAGACTTAACTAACTTAGGTCCAAATTTCAGCTTCAAACTTCTTTTCTTCCATTAGATATCAAGAATTTCCTCTACCCTACTCTAGATTACTCGACAGCATGAACCATCTTGAATCTCTGATAAAATCCGAGTTCTTCCTGAAGGGATTCTCTTCCAACAACCCTCTCTCTGAAATTAGACTCAATTTGGAGGAATTTGGTCGAAGAATATCTCAAATGGCCCGAGTAAATTGCACAAACCAAACTTCTTTGTCGAACCTTCTATTTATAGTCTTCACAGAAAACTCATGCAAAATCTCAGCTTGCCACCTTGTGCTTGCCCACGGCACAATAAACCTCATCTTGACACCTAATCAGACTTAATTAATATTTAATTCTCAAATTTGCCCAAGTACAAAGAGATGATGGACGCATCACCTTGTGACAAGCTCTCCACGGATGGTTAGGCACCATTTGAGGTTCTTTTGCTTCCTTTCTCGGCTATCCTTGCACGCAGCCCCCTTGGCTGATGGACGCCCAAAATGAACGCCCAACTCCCCCACATCAGCAGCTCTAGGACGCATACCCTCCTTGCACCAACCAAACACATCACTCCTCCCGTCCACCTTAACATGCAACACCAAACACCAACGCATCAAGCTTCCTTCTCGCACCAACGCATCATCTCATACAAGGACAACATAGAATGCATCCTTTGGCGTACTTAACCACACCTCATGCCACATCGACAACTTAAGCTTGGCTTGTCACACCCCCTCCCGGATTATCCTCCATAACCCGAAAGAAGATGTGAAGTCAGCAACCTTGACTCCTCTGTAAGGTTCACTGACCAGCCATTTATTTTACCGAAGACGGCCCATACGAGGTTCATGCATAGGCAAAGCATCCCGAACTCGCTTGCTACCTGGAAAATTTGAAAACATAGAAAAATGTAAGCTAAAGCCCCGTGAGTGACTGGTTTTATAAAACTATCTTTAATTCAAAAACAGGCATGTTACGCATTAAAACAAGGATTTAACTCGATAGTTCAATATAAACAGATTTTCCACAAAACTTTATCAATCTCGTAAATCTGTTACGAATTAATAGAATCGTTCTCCAGTATGACTTAACAGAAAACCGTTTGGTTTTTCAATCTATTCCCTTAGTTGAGGCGGAGCAAGGCTCAACGCTCTCAACGTCGAAAACATCCTTAGTTGGGGTGGAGGAAGGCTCAACACACCCAACGTCGAAATCATCCCTGGCTTCAAGCAGAGCAAGCTTAATGCACTAGCCAGATTAACCTCTATGTACACATAGGAATATGTCGGGTTGCCCATGTACCTTCTCATGTCCTTGAGTACTAGGTCTCGGGGAAACTCACGAGCCTTCTCAAGGAGATAAGCACTGAGCCTCCTCTTAAACATTTTATCGATCAGTTGAGTAGATCATTCATATGAAACCTTTGATAAGAAACAAGATGTTCTTAATACAACTACATCTTGCAACATGCCTTTCAATGTAGTTAAACAATCGGGTAAAACATGTCTTTTAGATAATATGATCAAACATCATGCGTTTCATAAAATTAGTTATCACAAACCATATCACGTAAGTAAATTTCAACAAAGTTCAGTTTGAAAGAAGAAGAGAGTCACTCACAATTACTTAAGAGATTCCCTTTTAAATCTCTGCTTTTCCGAGCTCATAAACGCAAGGCTTAACTATTTAGTCTGCCTTCACCCTCTCGTAGTCTAGTTGGACGCAATCCTGCAAAGTGCAGACTAACTCTCCCTATTCTTTTGGATGCGTCGTCCTTCTTTGAATACAAAGTCTAATTTGATCGCATCATTGTGTCCATCCTTTATGTTGAATTCGGTTTAAGCGCAAGGCTCACCCTTCTCAACGCAAGCCAACTTCTTAACACCAGATGACTTAAGTGTCAAGGTTGTCTTCCTCTTTGGCCGCAGACTTCCTCCTTCAGACGCAAGGTTTTCTTCTTTCAGCTCACTTTCTTTCCTTCTCTCAAGGATTATTATCACCGAATCATCAGTCATTACTTTTCCCTCAAGGTCCTATTTATAGAATACTTGTCATTCTACCTCTTCTCTTCTGCTGCTACTTGTTTGCCACATGTCATGTTGCATGCTTAATTAATCATGCATTAGTCCAAGTGTCACTTTGCATGAAATGTTTATCATGCTTTCTAACACCTCCTACTTAATGAGGTGTCACAATCATGTGTAACCACCTGGCCTATAGACTTACTTTATTGGTTCATTATGTTCCAATACATAACTACACAACCAACTCTTTGCTCCTTTGCGTTCATGGAACTATCTTCCAGATTCAACTCCTGTGCTTCCTTTTACTACCCTCGACTTTACTACCTTTATTCCACTTCTCCTTTATTTAAGTGTACAAATTCTAAATGCATACTACTATGCGCTTCAGCTTAACAACATACATTAATTTTTATCGCATTTATATGCGTTCAGCTCCCTTTCTTACATTCGTTCACAGCTACATTTCCTCCTTGTACAATTGCACTCTTCTGACCATGTGGTTTACCTTTAACTACCCCATCCAACTCACATTCTTTCTTCCTGCGTTTTCCTCCTGCATTTACCTTTGCTTCATTCCGCGTTCATGACCTTCCTTTAAGTCCCTTGATTTTACCCTCTATGCGACCTTGATTCTTATACCAAGGTTATTCCTTAACCATTTCCTTCTTTAGCTTCTTCCTATGCATTTACCGGAGATAGTGATGGCATTTTCCATTATCATGAAATTAAGCTCTTTAGCGTATGACTTGATAACCAATGATAACCATTATCGACTCATGAACCCTTCGTCGCATGGCTAATAGCTGTCCTTAACACAGAATTCCTCAACGCATAACTAATAGTTCTTTCTACATAACTTTCTCAACGCATAGTAAGACCCTACTAATTGCTGAAGTCCTACTAGCATATAATAATCCTTTAACGTTTAACATTTGATAGCACTTAAACGCTTAGCACCCCTTGTGCACTAGAGAACTTCCCTATCCACGCTATGGTCTTTAAGTAACCTTTAACGCATAGTTGTTATCCATACTCAGTTCTTGTTCCTTCACCTCCATTCACTATTGCTCTATACAACACTCAACGCATTACTTTTCTTAGCTTCACCCCCCCGACGCGTTGTCAACCATTCCAACGCAAGGTACTTTTCCTACGTGATGGTTCTATTTCACTTTACATCATCGACACATGGTACTTCACCCCATTCAACTTGCCCTCATTAGAACCTAATCTCACTACTTGGTTGATAACTCCTCAGTATTAAATACCATGCGTTTGAGCTTAACCATCTACGCATCAATCTAATCTTCCAAGATATGTCTGTTCTTTTCTTAATACCATTCATCTCAATGCACAGAATTTATTGGCCATAATTCAGTAATTGCAAAATCTTAACTTTTCATTGAAAGGTTCCCCAATCCACACACTTTTATCCCTTTTATTCCTACTAGTTATATGAATACTTAGGTTTTCGGAGACAGGGTGTTACATGGCTAGCCATGGGTTCTCAATGCAACAAAGAAAATTTGTCTAAGCCCACAACAATAACACAACACTTAAGTTTAGTACATAGAAATAAAAGTAGGGTTACAATTTACCACCTCTTTATAAGAATTTCGTCCTCGAAATTTAATAGGTTGTTAGCTCTTTTGAAATAAATGTGGATACTTCTTGATCATTTGCTCTTTGGTTTCCTAATCAGCTTCTTCAACGCCATGATTCCTCCAAAGTACCTTCACTAATGAAATCACTTTAGTTCTCAAAACTTGTTCTTTTTCATCTAACACTTGGACAGACTCTTCCTCGTAACTCAAATCTTCTTTTAGCTCAATTTTTTTCACCTCAAGTACATGAGTAGGATCAGGAATATACTTCCTTAACACTGAAACATGGAACACGTGAATCCTGGACAACTCCAATGGCAAAGCCAACCTGTAAGTTGTTGGTCCAACTCTTTCCAAGTTCTTGTAAGGTCCAATATACCTTGTACTCAACTTCCCTTTCCTACCAAATCTCAGAACTCCCTTCCACAGGTGACAACTTCAAGAAAACTCTATCGCCAACTTCAAACTTAAGATCCCTTCTTTTGTTATCCGCATAACTCTTCTGTCGATCTTGAGCTGCCGTAAGGTTTTCCTTAATCATTTCTACTTTCTCCGTGGTAATCTGTACAATCTCTGGTCCAACCAGCTTCCTTTCTCCAACCTCTCCCTAGTACACTAGAGTCCCGCACGGTTTACCATACAATGCCTCGTACGGAACCATACCTATGCTCCATTGGTAGCTGTTATTATTAGCGAACTCCATCAATGACAAATGCACATCCCAACTGCCCTTAAACTACAAAGCACAAGCCCAAACATATCCTCTAAGGTCTAAATCATAATACTTAAAATTCAAAGTTAAATCATGCATACAATGAAATTCAATTCAAAATCTCATAAGAACATCAATACAAAGAAAATCCCAAAAAACCCAAGCTAGAATAAAGTACCTTAGCCCATAATCAACATACCGACTAATGGGTTCGAGTTTCAATGCATAGAAAGATGAGAAAGAGAGGAAAAATAAAGAAAAATCAAGTCTTGGTCGGTTGGTGGCTAGTAAGTGACCTAAAAAATCGAAGGAAATGGGAGCACGTGATGATGGATTTCCTATTTGGATTACCACAGACTTCTAGTGGATTAGATGGTATATGGGTGATTGTAGACATGTTGACTAAGACAACACGTTTCTTGCCAATCAAGGTGATGTTTGCACTTGACAAACTGGCTAAGCTGTATGTTGATAAGATAGTAAGCCATTATGGAGCACCGGTGTCTATAGTTTCAGATAAGGATTCAAGGTTTACTTCTAAGTTATGGCAAAGTCTACAGGAAGCTTTTGGAACTAAGCTACATTTTAGCACAGCTTTTCATCCACAGACGAATGGTCAGTCAGAACGAACTATCAAGACACTGGAAGATATGTTGAGAGTCTGTGTGTTGCAGTTCAAGGGTAGCTAGGATACTTATTATCTTCTATGAAGTTTGCTTATAATAATAGTTATCATTCGAGTATCGGAATGACATCTTATGAAGCACTGTACGAAAGACGTTTTAGAACTTCTGTGTGTTGGATTGAAGTTGGAGAACATAAATTATATGGTCGTGAGTTAGTTCAGATGACGACAGAGAGTGTGAAGTTGATTAAGGAGAACCTGAAGATAGCTCGAGATAGACAGAAGAGCTATATGTAGACAAACGTCGTCGAGAGCTAGATTTAGAAGTTAGAGAGCTGGTTTTTCTTAAGTTTTCACCTTGAAAGGGTGTGGTACAGTTTGGAAGGAAAGGGAAGCTAAGTCCAAGGTATATCAAACCATATATTATTGTAGAACGAGTTAGATGATGTGCACTTTCCATGTTTACCGCAAGTGTACGAGTCAAGTTATAATAGAAGACGGTTAAGTTCCGAATATCGTTCTACTAAGGATCCAATTGTGAAGGTTTAAGTTACTTAGCTATTCTAGAATTGAATCAATTTTATTTGAGGATTCGTTCTTAAGTTGTGATTTAAGAAAAACTAAAAAGGAAAGCAAGTAAATAAGAAACACAAGAGGATTCGTTCTTAAGTTGTGATTTACTTCATTATGCAATATTCTAGGGTTCATGGATTTTATTTCAATTCATATGCTTAAATCTAGAAACATAAATCCAAGTTATTTTCTTTCAAAAGCAACCTTTTCTCATGCAACTTAATTGATTACTAATTTCTTGAAACCAATACAAATTACATGGCATCAAGAGTAATCTTTAGCAACTTTTATTATTAACCTAACTATTTTCATAATAGATTAACAACAATTCATTGTTATAGATTTAGTTAGACATACAATTATCTCAACCATACATCTAACCTAACATTCAATCATGACAATTCAACAAGAATTTAAGCACAATAACAATGAAAAGCATAATCATTACAACAAAACCATAAATAGTCTACAATATCAACATAACTTCATAAACAATTCATCAATACCCTAAAACTAAAGAGTTTAGCCACTTATTGATCAGCGAGATTAGCGATACCTAGTGATACTGAGCAAGAGTTGTGAGACAAAAAGCCTCTAGCGACACCAGTGACACTCGTCTCGTTGCTCACCCTTATACTTTCAGTATCGCTGCTTCCTCTAGCGATACCCGTCTCATTTTGCTTTTGTCTTTGCGTCTATTTCCACTTCTATCTGTTAAAAATTGTATTTTTAGCCCTAATTAGAACTTCTTTCATTCTATAAACTTGTAAGGAAATGTGTTTTCTAGCTTACCTCAAAATTTCAAGCTTAACTCCTCTTCGTTCGACAGATATTCCCAATTTACTTCGCACTGCTCCAGATCGCTTGGGAAATCCGTATCAGTCGCTTCCACCTAAATTTTAACATGTTTCTCTTCATATTCAGCTCAACTATCCTTCATAAGAGTTGTTAAGAATTGAGCTAGCTTACTAACCTAAAAGTTTCAGCCCTAAACTCGATCTCTACAGCTCGCTATTCTCCAAAGACCAGACCTTGCTCAGATTGCGAGACACCAACCAGACCTTCTGTTCTAGCTTCAATTACACCACGAAACTGACCAGAATTCTACACAAATTTGCCCTAGACTTTTTCTTCTATCTCTCTCTGTCGCTCAGCTAAAAGATGGAGTCGGTTGAAACTTTTGAAAATGGAGAAAATGATCCAAAACTCAGCTTTCACACTTAAACCGGCTGCCGACTTACTTCCACTTCTTCTTTTTTATTTTTTTTTATTTTATTTTCAAATAAATAAAGTAACTCCTTCAATATATGCATGCAACCCCCTTGGCAGACTTGAACACCTAGCTTGGATGCATAGCACCATGCATCAGTCCTATAGGCCCTCTTGGACGCATGCCTCACCAACGAATCCCCCTTACTAACCTCAACCAACGCATAACCCTTTGCTCAACACACCAACCATCATCCATGCTCACCCTCATGCTTGGGACTCGACTACCCAAAGTTTTCACCTAGCCCACCTTATTGCGGCCACACACACCACTCAGGCCAAAGGCTCTTGACCATCTCTCTCTCAACCACCCACCTACTTTGCTTGCCATCTTCCAAAGATAAAAGTAGGGCTTACAATTTACCACATCCTTACAAGAATTTCGTCCTCGAAATTTAGTAACTGCTAATTCCTTGAAAACAAATGTGGATACTTCTTTATCATTTGCTCTTTGGTTTCCCAAGTAGCTTCTTCTACACCTTGATTTATCCATAAAAACCTTGACTAACGGAATCACCTTAGTTCTCAGAACTTGCTCCTTTTCGTCCAACACTCGAACTGGTTCTTCCTCATAACTCAGATCTTCTTTTAGTTCAATCAGTTGCACCTCAAGTACATGAGTAGAATCATGAATATATTTCCTTAAAACTGAGACATGAAACACATTGTGGATCTTAGACATCTCCATTGGTAAGGCTAACTTGTATGCTGCTGGTTCAACTCTTTCCAAGATCTCGAAAGGTCCAATATTCCTTGGACTCAACTTTTCCTTCCTACCAAATCTTAGAACTCCTTTCCACGGCGACAACTTTAGGAACACTCTATCACCAACTTCAAACTCGAGATCTCTTCTCCTATTATCAGCATAACTTTTCTGTCGATCCCTGGCTGATTTAAGATTTGCTTTGATCATCTCTACCTTCTCTGTTGTAATCTGAAGAATCTCTGGTCCAACCAGATTCCTTTCTCCAACTTCTCCCCAACACACTGGTGTTCTGCACGGTCTACCATACAATGCTTCGTACGTAGCCATACCTATACTTGCCTAGTAGCTATTATTGTAAGCAAATTCCATTAGAGACAAATGTACATCCCAGCTACCTTTGAATTGCAAAACACATGCCGAAAGCATATCTTCTAAAGCCTGGATCGTCCTCTTTGATTGTCCATCAGTCTGAGGATGAAAGACGGTACTGAACTGCAACTTGGTTCCTAAAGCTTGTTCCAAACTCTTCCAGAATTTAGAAGTAAACCTAGGATCCCTACCTGATATCATAATCATTGGTACTTCGTACTGACTTACAATCTTATCCACACACATCTTTGCTAATCTATCTAGTGTATAAGTTGCTTTAACTGGCAAGAAACGCACTGTCTTGGTCAATCTATCAACAATCACCAAAATTCCATCAACACATGCTGGAGTTCTTAGCAAACCAAACAAAAAATACATTGTAACGTGTTCCCATTTCCACTCAAGAATAGGTAATGGATTCAGTAACCCTGCTGGCTTTTGTCATTTAGGCTTAACCTGTTGACAGACTAAACATCTTGCCACATACTCAACTATCTCCCTTTTCATACCTGGCCACCAGTAGAATTTTCGTAACGTTCTATACATTTTGGTACTACCAAGATGCATAGCATAAGCTGAGCTATGTGCCTCCTCAAGAATCGCCTGTTTAACTTCCACATTTCGTGGCACATAAATTCTATCATGTCTCAACAATGCACCATCAGATCTAAGCTCGTAGTCCATTCTTTGCTGAGCTTTTGCTTCCTCTATTAGTTTCTTAATCACAAGATCTTCTAACTGCATCCTTATGACCTCATCCACTAGCTTGGGTCTCAGCTGAAAATGTGCCAACAACGTCCCCTTATCAGTTACTTTTAAACTAGCAACACTATTTCTGAATTCCTTGAGCAAAGTAACTCTTACAGCATTTAAAGAACTTGCCCCACCTCTGGATTTCCTACTTATGGCATCAGCCACAATGTTCGCTTTCCCTGGATGATATTCAATAGTGTAGTCATAATCCTTGATCAACTCTAACCACCTCCTTTGTCTCATGTTAAGCTCCTTCTGATCAAAGATATATTTCAAACTCTTGTGATCTATATAGATATAACATTTTTTCCCATACAAATAATGTTGCCATATCTTCAATGCTAAAACAATTGCAGTTAACTCCAGATCATGAGTAGGGTAGCTACTCTCATGAGACCTCAGCTACTTAGATGCATAAGCTATTACTTTATCACTCTGCATCAACACACTTCTCATTCCATTCAAACTTAGTATTCTTCTTAGTCAAACTAGTGAGTGGTAGAGCTATCTTGGAGAATCCCTAAACAAATCTCCCGTAGTATCCTGCTAAACCCAAGAAACCACGCACCTCTGTCATAGTCTTAGGCCGTTCCCACCTGACTATAGCCTTAGTCTTTTGGGGATCTACACTGACTCCCGCAGCTGATAACACATGGCCTAAAAACACAACCTGATCTAACCAAAACTCACATTTACTGAACTTTGCATATAATTTCTTTTCTCTCAAAGTCTGCAAAATAGTCCTGAGATGTTCAACATGTTTCCCTCTGTCTTCAAAATACACCAATATATCATCAATGAACACAATTACAAACTGGTCCAGATAGGGATGGAAGATCCTATTCATCAAATCCATGAATATTGTTGGTGCATTCGTCAAGCCAAATGGCATCACCAGAAATTCATAATGTCCATACCTTGTTCGGAAAGCCATCTTAGGTATGTCTGATTTCCTAACTTTCAACTGGTGATACCCTGACCTTAGGTCTATCTTCGAGAATACCGATGCTCCTTTGAGTTGATCAAACAGATCATCTATACGAGGCAAAGGGTATTTGTTACGTATTGTTACCTTATTTAACTGGCGATAATTAGTACATAACCTCATGGTACCATCTTTCTTTTTAACAAACAAAACTGGCGCACCCCATGGAGATACACTCTGTCTAATGTATCCCTTGTCTACTAACTCCTGAAGTTGCACATTTAGCTCCTTCAATTCTGCAGGTGCCATACGATATGGTGCTTGAGAAATGGTGCCTGAGAAATAGGTGTTGTACCAGGTGCTAAATCAATAGTAAACTCCACCTCTCTATCAAGTGGTAACCCAGACAACTCTTCAGGGAACACATCTAAAAACTCCTGTACCACTGGCACATCTTCTGGTTTCAACTTTTCTGCCTTCACTTCAGTCACATGTGTCAGGTACGCTTCATAACCCTTATTCAACAACTTTCTGGCCTTTACTGCCGAGATCACACAGGTGGGAAGAACTCTCCTTCTTCCTTTAAAGATCACCTCAACCCCATCGGGTTTCACAAATCTCACTTTTTTCTTCAAATAATCAACATTAGATAAAAAGTCCATGCCAAGAATAATGTCAAACTCTATCAGATTCAAAGGTAACAGATCAACTAGCAGCACCACATTATCAATCACTAACTCGCAATTATAATAAGCATGCTCTATAGTTACAGATTCACCAACAGGAGTATGTACTAACAGGGTATCATGCATAAGCTCTAAACTCTTATTTACATGCAAAGCAAACTCGTGGGACACAAATGAATGCATAGCTCCATAATCAATTAACACATGAGCATTCTTAGTATAGACAATAAGCGTACTCGTCACCACATCTGGAGCTTCCTCGGCCTCCTGCTGTGTCATGGCATACACCTTCCCTTGCTGCCTAGGTCTGCCTACCTGGCCTTTTTGTCTGCCCCCACTACTACCTTCACCAGCTCATATTTCCTGTCTCGGCTGATTTACTATTTGCGACATAGTTCTCTGTTCTGTCTCCCTTCCTGACCTTAACTGAGGGCAATCCCTCTTGAAATGACAGGGTTGGCCACAACTGTAACAAACACCAACCCCTCCTACACACTGTCCCCAGTGGTGCTTACCACACGAAGTACACAATGGTTTCCTTGCTGCATTGGCTATGGATTCACTAGGGTGACCAAACTGTGAACCACCTGTAGGAGTTGAAGTCTGAGGAAACCTCCCCTGAATTTTCTATGTACCACCACCTCGAGAACCACCTATAAAGTACAACCCACTTGACCAGGCTTTAAACTTTCCCTTGCCAGAAACTCCTGGTATAAAATGTCGTCCCTCACCTCGGTGAGATTGCTCCCGAGATGTACCAAATGCCTGTCCAGCTCTGCTTCCTCCTTTGTCTGTCTTTCCCTCTGCTAGACTCTTCTCCACTCTCAAAGCAACTTCAACTAGCTTAGCAAAGTTTGCCCATTCTGTACTCGCCATCATCAGAGTATGTATCTCATTGTGCAAGCGTTCCTCAGAACGCTTGCACTTATCTACTTCCTCTGTTACCAATGCCAAGGCATACCTAGCTAGTTCTATGAATTTCTTATCGTATTCTGCTACGGACATACTTCCCTGAACTAACCTTAGAAATTCATTTCTCTTCTCATCACAGTAAGACTTAGGATAATACTTATCTTGCAAAGCCTTCCTAAAATCTACCCACATTAGGGAACTTGCATCTGCATTTCTGTTTTCTATGAGGCACCACCAATCCTCAGCCTCTTTTTGGAGCATATAAGTAACCAGATCAAGTTTTCTATCTTCAGGACAGTGCATGGCCCTGAAACATTTCTCTACCTGATTCAAGCATAACTCGACCTCTGCCGGATCGGTAGTACCCTCAAACACCTGGGCACCTAAGGATTTAAACCTTTCAATTCCATACTTTTTCTCAGGATCCCCTGAGCTGACTCCACGCTAGCTACTAGCCTCTAGGCTATTCTATTGAAAATTTGCTCTTCCATGTTCACATCGCCTGAGGGTTACTCAACTCTCCCTCGGAGGGCTCCCTCACGTCACTGGTAGCGTGCGACGTCTCGGCGTCTGCTTGCCTATCTCGTCTGGTTCTTCTAGGCATGTTCCTATAACACATCATAACATCGATATATTACAAACTCATCATGCTCCTAACTACTATGCATGTTATCACTTCCCAAAACCTTATGCTCTGATACCAACTTGTCACACCCCCACCCAGGTACCCTCTTAACCTAGGAGAAAGTGTGAGGACAACAGACACCGACCCTCTTACGGCATCCACTGCCAACCTTAAACCTTGACCATCACCTAATAAGCAGATATACACAATGATTGAAAAACATACTTAAACCAGGGTTAAGCTATCATACAGACATTGATTTTCACTCAAACCATATATTTACATAAGTTTCTCAACATCACCCTTAACCCTCTATATGTACAACATATGTTTCAGATAATATATTTACAATTTTCAAAATTTTAGACACTAATGGTGCACCTAGACGAGTTGCTGTGTAGGCTAAGCACCCTGATAAGCACTTGAAAAGTGCTTATTATTCTCTCAAATTAAGGGAGTTTTATATTAGATTTCACTTGTTTGCTAGTGATTTTCAGGTTAAAACGAGGAAAATTAGAAGAAACGACTGAAAGATCAAAACCGAGCAAGAATATGGAGAAAAAGTGCTGAAAAACGCATCCTTGCTTGAAACGCATGATGCGCCGCGACGCTAAGGCAGCGCTGCCACGGCGCTGAGGCAGAAACGCATCAGCATGGACGTAGAGCAGCAATGCGGCGCTGGGAAAGCGCTGCTTCGACGCATACTTGGTGAACGCAAGACAGCATCGCAGCGCTAAAACCCGAGAGCAACTTAATTTTGGTCGCAACGCTAGCGCCGCGGCGCCAGCGTTAATTTAAACGCAAGTTTTGTATTTTAGGTTAAATTTTGGGCGGTCAAACTCTATAAAATTAGGGGTTTTCAGCAGCAAAAAAGGGGAGAATTATCAAGAAGATCAAGAAAGTTGCAGAACAAAAGAAAGATCCAAAAAGGTGAGAATTAAGCTAGAGTTCCAAGAGTGAGTTAGCCGCAAGGAAGAGGAAAAGAGTTCGAGATAGTTTTGGTGCCCTTCGAAGTCCGACGCGGGAGCCAAGTAGTTCGTGACGGTGCTGCCTCAATCAAGAATCTCTTTTCAGTAGAGTTTCCCTATTCTTTACACTCTTTCTTTGATTCTTTTTGCTCAATATGTTGCTTCACGATATGAGTGGCTAAACTCTTTAGTTTTAGGGTTTTTGATGAATTGTTTGTGAATTCATGATAATTTTGTAGACTCATGGTTTTGTTCAAATAAATATGCTTTTCATTGTTATTGTGTTTAATTCTTGAAGATTGGCCACCTTCACATGTTAGGTTAGATGTATGATCGAGAGATTATATGTTTAATTTGATCTATAACAATGAATCGTTGTTAATCTATCACGAGAGTAGTTAGGTTGACAATGAAAGTTGCTAAAGACTAGTTTTAATGCCATGTAATTTTGTATTGGTTTTAAGAGATTAACTATCAATCAAGTTGCATGAGAAAGAGTTGTCTTTAAGAGAAGATAACTTGGAATTAAGTTTCTAGACTTAGGCATAAGAATTAAATCCATGAAATCTATAATTTTGCATGATGAAACAAACAAGGATTTGAAACCCTAGAACTCTCTTTGACTCTTGCAATTCTCCCTTTGATACTTTCTTGGCTTGATCTTTCTTTTTCCCAAAAACAAAATTTGAATTCCAATCCTCAAATAAAATTGATTCAATTCTAGAATAGCTAAGTAACTTAAACCTTCCCAATTGGATCTCTAGTGGAAACGATACTCGGACTTAACCGTTTTATATTATAACTTGACCCGTACACTTGCAGTTAACACACAAAAGTTCCACATCAAGTTTTTGGCGCCGTTGCCGGGGATCCAAAGAACAGTTTTTGTTATTTAATATTCATTAGAATTGATAGATCTTAATTTGAGGTGTATATTATTTGATTGTTTATTTATTTAGTTTATTTTATATAGTTGTTTTTTTTTATTTTATTTATTTTTGTTAGTTTATGCCTCGAGATAATACTAACCTCCTCCCTCTTGATCCCAAGATTGAAAGGACGTGTAGAAGAAATCTAAGGGCTCAACTTAATCAAACTACGGAGATGGCGGAGGAGATACCCAAGGCAATTCGAGACTACTTTCAACCCACGCTACCGGCAAGTCAACCCGGAATAATGAATGTGCCTATCAATGTCAACAATTTTGAGTGAAACCGGGGTTGATCCAAATGGCTAGAGAGCTAGCCTTTAGAGGAAGAACTAATGAAGATCCTCACAAGCACTTACGATCCTTCTTGGAGATATGCGGGACGGTAAAGATGAATGGTGTTTCTAATGATGCTGTTAAACTAAGACTTTTTCCTTTCTCTTTGCAGGACCGTGCTAAGGATTGGTTGGAAACCATACCTCCGGATAGCATTACAACATGGGAGATCTTAGCTCAAGCTTTCTTGAACAAATATTTTCCACCGGCTAAATCTCAAAGACTAAGGACGGAGATTGGAACATTCTGCCAACTTGAGGATGAACAACTATATGAGGCTTGGGAGAGGTATAAGGATCTCTTGAGAAGATGCCCTCAACATGGGTACCCGGATTGGTTGCAAATCCAACTCTTTTACAATGGATTGGCAAGCTCCACCAAATCCATCTTAGATGCAATCGCTGGAGGGTCAATTTTTTCAAAGAATGCTCAAGAAGCCTACACCATACTAGAAGACTTGACCAATACATCCTATAATTGGCCATGTGAACGGTCTTCTTCAAAAATCCCAAGAGCCGCCGGATTATATGAAGTGGTGAGGTAAATTCTCTCAAAGCTCAAATGGCTTCCCTTACTAATGCTCTTTCTAAATTAACTGCAGAAGGCCAAGCTCAAACAAACCCACCATCTATAGCCTCTCTTGCTGCTTTGGCATCGGAAATGGGCGTTCATGGAGATAATGAGACAACTAACTATGTTGATAGAGGACACTATAGGAGTCACCAACATCAACAACTTCCAACTCACTACCATCCTAGTTTGAGGAATCATGAAAATTTTTCTTATGCTAACAAAAGGAATGTTTTGCAAGGTTCTTCTGATCTATCCAATGTAGGTCCATCTCACACTGAAAAGAAGTCCAACTTAGAAGATTTGATGATAGAGTTCATAAAAGAATCAAGAGGAAGGACAACCGCATTAGAAAGCACAGTACAAGGTCATGGTAAGGCCATTCAAAACATCGAGGTACAAATAAGCCAAATCGCCACTTCCCTTCAAACAATACAAAAGGGAAAATTTCCTAGTTGTCCCGAGATAAATCCAAAAGAGGAGTGCAAGGCCATGACTTTGAGGAGTGGGAAAAAGCTGTCCACTCCTTTGATCCTTGATGAGGATGAAGAGCAAGAGGTAGATGACACAATATCAAGAGCCAATTTTAGAAGATGAACCAAAGATCCTAGAAAAGGAGGTAAAGGTAAAAGAGTCAACATCTTCAAGTAAGTCATCTAACCCTCTACCTTTTGTACCTAATACTATGCCATATCCTCAACGTTTTAAAAAGAAAGAAATAGACTCGCAATTTGCTAAATTTCTTGAGTTATTTAAAAAGCTGCACATTAACATTCCATTTGTTGAGGCTTTAGAGCAAATGCCCAACTATGCGAAATTCATGAAAGATGTCTTATCTAAAAAGAAAAAGTTTGGGCAATATGAGATGATTAGCATGACTGAGGAATGCAGTGCAGTGTTACAAAAGAAGCTACCACAAAAGTTAAAAGATCCAGGGAGTTTTACTATACCTTGCACTATTGGTTCTTTAAATGTTACTAGAGCTCTTTGTGATCTGGGTGCTTCTATTAATTTAATGCCTTTATCTGTTTATAGGAAACTCAACATTGGAGAGGTGCAACCTACCACCATCACCCTGCAACTTGCTGACAGATCATTAGCTTATCCTAAAGATATTGTTGAAGATGTATTAGTTAAAGTTGACAAATTTATCTTCCCTGCAGATTTTGTAGTCTTGGACATGGAGGAGGACTCTGAGATTCCTATCATACTTGGGAGGTCATTCCTAGCAACTGGAAAGGCTATCATAGATGTCCAACAAGGGAAGTTGACTCTAAGGGTAAATGATGAAAATGTTGTATTTGATATTTACAAGTCCTTGAGTCATCATGATGAGAGTAGTCCTTGCCATACTATAGACATAATTAATCATACTATTTATAAGCATGTAGAGGTTATGTTAGCTAATGATCATCTAGAACAAAGCATGATAGATGTTGAAAATGTAGATACAATCTTTGATGAAATAGCTTTTTATGCTAGGGGGTTAGATAGGTTGCCAATATGTTCTAAAGTAGATAAACCTATACCTTTAGCTCCCTTGCATGTTGTGAATGATATTGAGAAGTCTAAGCTTGAATTAAAAGTATTACCTCTTCATTTAAAATATGCATTCTTAGATGAGTTATCTTCTTTACCTGTTATAATATCTTCTGATCTTGATTCTGTGGAAGAAGAAAAATTATTGAAAGTATTGAGGGATCATAAATCTGCCATTGGTTGGTCTATTGAGGACCTTAAAGGTATTAGTCCGTCGGTCTGTATGCACAGAATCTTGATGGAAGACACCTTTAAACCATCAATAGAGCACCAAAGGAGACTTAATCCCACCATGAAGGAGGTAGTTAAGAAAGAAGTGCTCAAGCTTTTGAATGCAGGAATCATATATGCCATATCTGACAGTCCATGAGTAAGTCCTGTTCAAGTGGTACCCAAAAAAGGTGGCATGACTGTGGTTAAAAATGAAAAAGATGAAATGATAGCCACTAGAACTGTGACAGGATGACGTGTATGCATTGATTATAGGAAGTTGAACAAAGCTACTAGAAAGGATCATTTTCCCCTTCCTTTTATAGATCAAATGCTTGAAAGATTTGCAGGTTATTCTCATTATTGCTTTCTAGATGGATATTCAGGTTATAACCAAATTGTCATTGCTCCTGAGGATCAAGAAAAAACGACATTTACATGTCCCTATGGGACATTTGCTTTTAAAAGAATGCCATTTGGTTTATGTAATGCCCCTGCTACTTTCCAACGTTGTATGATGTCTATTTTTCAGGGGCTCATTGAAGACATAATGGAGGTTTTTATGGATGATTTTTCTGTATTTGGGTCTTCATTTGATTCTTGTCTTGTTAATCTAACTCGTCTTGCGGAGGTGCCAAGATGCTAACCTTGTTCTAAACTAGGAGAAGTGTCACTTCATGGTGACGGAAGGCATCGTCCTAGGGCACAAAGTCTCTCAAAAGGGATTGGAGGTGGATAGGGCTAAAATAGTTGCTATTGAGCAACTACCACCCCCCACCAATGTGAAAGGAGTCAGAAGCTTCCTAGGGCATGCAGGGTTTTACAGGAGATTTATTAAAGATTTTTCTAAAATTGCTAAACCCTTGAGTAATTTGTTAGAAAAGGAAGCTAAATTTATTTTTGATGATGCATGTCTACTAGCTTTTAATACTCTGAAGGAAAGACTAATTGCTGCACCTATTATTGTTGTACCAGATTGGAGTCAGTCTTTTGAGATCATGTGTGATGCTAGTGATTATGCTTTAGGAGCTGTTTTAGGCCAACATAGAGATAACATGTTTAGGGCAATTTATTATGCTAGTAGGACTCTTGATAATACTCAACAGAAATACACTACTACTGAAAAAGAACTACTAGCTGTTGTGTTTGCCACTGATAAATTTAGATCATACTTGTTTGACTCTAAAATAGTAGTGCATACTGACCATGCTGCTTTAAAGTACTTGTTTGTTAAGAAAGATTCTAAACCTAGGCTAATGAGGTGGATATTATTGTTACAAGAATTTGACCTAGAAATCAAAGACAGGAAAGGATGTGAAAATGTGGTTGCAGACCACTTATCTAGAATTGAGAATGAGGAAGCTAAATCATGGCCCCCAATTGTTGAGAAGTTCCCTGATGAACAACTGTATCAGGTAAAAGAAAGTTTGCCCTGGTTTGCTGACATAGTTAATTATCTTGCAGGAGGACATTTGCCACCTGACATGAACTATCAACAAAAGAAAAAATTCGTGCACAATGTTAAGTCTTACCATTGGGAGGACCCACTTCTCTACAAGGTTTGTGCTAACAATATGATAAGAAAGTGTGTACCTCAAGAGGAAGTGGTAAGTATTCTAAATTCATGTCATTCCTCACCCTATGGAGGTCATTTTGGACCCACCAGAACTGCAGCTAAGGTACTTCAGTCAGGATTTTATTGGCCATCCCTTTTTAAAGACTGTTATACCTTTGTTAAGTCATGTGATAGGTGCCAACGTACTGGCAATATTTCTAGACAACATGAGCTTCCAATGAAACCTATCTTAGAAGTGGAGTTATTTGATGTTTGGGGTATTGACTTTATGGGGCCTTTTCCTATTTCTTTTAATGGTTACCTATACATTCTAGTTGCAGTAGATTATGTATCTAAGTGGGTAGAAGCCATAGCTACTAGGACCAATGATGCTCGCACTGTTGTAAAATTCTTGCATAAAAACATTTTCACACGTTTTGGTACACCTAGAGCTATTATTAGTGATGAGGGCTCTCACTTTTGCAATAAACTGTTTAAATCCATGATGCAAAAATATAATGTTAATCATAAAATTGCTACAGCTTATCATCCTCAAACTAATGGCCTTGCTGAGTTACCTAACAGGGAAATCAAACAAGTTTTGGAAAAGACAGTCAAGACCAATAGGAAGGATTGGGCCCTTAAGCTCGATGATACACTGTGGGCCTACCGCACAGCTTTCAAAACCCCAATTGGTACTTCCCCGTATAGGTTGGTGTTTGGAAAGGCTTGTCACTTACCGGTAGAGCTCGAGCATAGAGCTTATTGGGCCATCAAGAAGCTGAACATGGATTTCGAGAAAGCCGGTGAGAAATGCCTTTTAGAACTCAATGAGATGGAGGAGTTCCGTGCTCAAGCTTATGAGAATGCCAAACTTTACAAAGAGCGCACTGCGAGATGGCATGACAAGAAGATCACATCACGAACCTTCCTGAGGCTATTCTATTGAAAATTTGCTCTTCCATGTTCACATCGCCTGAGGGTTACTCGACTAGTTTTGGTGCCCTTCGAAGTCCGACGCGAGAGCCAAGGAGTTCGTGACGGTGCTGCCTCAATCAAGAACCTCTTTTCAGTAGAGTTTCCCTATTCTTTACACTCATTCTTTGATTCTTTTTGCTCAATATATTTGCTTCACGATATGAGTGGCTAAACTCTTTAGTTTTAGGGTTTTTGATGAATTGTTTGTGAATTCATGATAATTTTGTAGACTCATGGTTTTGTTCAAATAAATATGCTTTTCATTGTTATTGTGTTTAATTCTTGAAGATTGGCCACCTTCACATGTTAGGTTAGATGTATGATCGAGAGATTATATGTTTAATTTGATCTATAACAATGAATCGTTGTTAATCTATCACGAGAGTAGTTAGGTTGACAATGAAAGTTGCTAAAGACTAGTTTTAATGCCATGTAATTTTGTATTGGTTTTAAGAGATTAACTATCAATCAAGTTGCATGAGAAAGAGTTGTCTTTGAGAGAAGATAACTTGGAATTAAGTTTCTAGACTTAGGCATAAGAATTAAATCCATGAAATCTATAATTTTGCATGATGAAACAAACAAGGATTTGAAACCCTAGAACTCTCTTTGACTCTTGCAATTCTCCCTTTGATACTTTCTTGGCTTGATCTTTCTTTTTCCCAAAAACAAAATTTGAATTCCAATCCTCAAATAAAATTGATTCAATTCTAGAATAGCTAAGTAACTTAAACCTTCCCAATTGGATCTCTAGTGGAAACGATACTCGGACTTAACCGTTTTATATTATAACTTGACCCGTACACTTGCGGTAAACACACAAAGTGGCACATCACACCCCGGACTCGCTCGCTACCTGAAAAACAAAAAAACAAAGAAAACATGAGCTAGGTTGCCCAGTGAGTGACTTGTTTTGTAAAAATCTTCCTTGAACTCAAAAGCTGATCAAACTGTAATTATTCTAAAACAAAGCATAAATAACATCAATTCAAAGTCAAATCCATGCAAAATATGCTCAAGTGGTGTTGTCATATCATATGTTCATATCAGAAAAAGATACACGAAAATTCAGTTATTTCAAAAACATTTTCCTTAGTTGAGGTGGAGCGAAGCTCAACGCTACTCAATGTCGAAAATATCCTTAGTTGGGGCGGAGTAATCTCGATACACCTAACGTCGAATATCCTTAGCTGTGTGGAGTAATCTCAACACAACAGTGTCTATCATCCCTCTATGTGCACATAGATATCATATCCTGGGATATTGATAAGTACTTGAAAAGTGCTTTCTATTCTCTCAAATTAAGGGAGTTTATATTAGATTTCACTTGTTTTCTAGTGATTTTCAGGTGAACACGAGGAAAATTAGAAGAAATGATTAAAAGATCAAAACCGAGCAAGAATATGGCGAAAAAGAGTTGAAAAACCAAAAAGGGCAAATTTTGGGGATAGCGTCGCGGCGCTGAAACATCAACGCATGGTTCTGGACGCAGAGTGGCATTGCGGCGCCAAGATGGCGCTGTCCCAACGCATCCTTGCTGAAACGCATTGTAGCGCTGCGACGCTTAGATGGCGCTACCGCAGCACTAAAACCCGAGAGCGATATTTCTGAAACGCATTTTAGCGTTGCGACGCTTGGACGGCGCTGCCACAGCGCTAAAACCCGAGTGCAAATTTCTTCCGGATGCAGCATAGCGCCGCGGCGCCAGCTTTCCTTAATTGAAAAATCTGTATTTTTGGAAAATTTTGGGCGGCTAAACTCTGTAAATTTGGGGGTTTCCAGCAGTCCAATTCATTCAGAAAACTCAAGGCAAAGCAAGGAAGTTGCAGACCTAAAGAGATACAAAAAGGAGAGAATTAAGTGAGGGTTCAAAGAGTGAGTTAGTTGCAAGGAAGAAGAAAAGAGTTCGAGATAGTGTTGGTGCCCTTCGAAGTCCAACGTGAGAGCCAAGAAGATCGAGACGGTGCTACTTCAATCAAGAGCCTCTTTTTAGTAGAGTTTCCCTTTCTTTACACTCTTTCTTTATTTATTTTTCTTAAACATGTTGCTTCAAGCTATGAGTGGCTAAACTCTTTAGTTTTAGGGTTTTGATGGATTGTTTATGAATTCATGTTAATTTTGTAGACTCATGGTTTTGTTGGAATGATTATGCTTTTCATTGTTATTGTGTTTAATTCTTGTGGATTGGCCATCTTCACATGTTAGGTTAGATGTGTGATTGAGAGATTGTATGTTTAACTTGATCTATAACCATGAATTATTGTTAATCTTTCACGAAAGTAGTTAGGTTGACAATAAAAGTTGCTAAAGACTATTTTTAATGCCATGTAATTTTGTATTGGTTTTAAGAGATTAATAATCAATCAAGTTGCATGAGAAAGGGTTGTTTTTGAGAGAAAATAACTTGGAATTAAGTTTCTAGACTTAGGCATATGAATTGCAATAAAATCCATGAAATCTATAATATTGCATGATGAAATAAACAAGGATTCATTACCCTAGAACTCTCTTTAACTCTTGTGTTTCTCCCTTTGATACTTTCCTTACTTGATTTGTATTTTTCCATAACTTATAAAATTAAATTTCAATTCTCAAATAAAATTGATTCAATTCTAGAATAGCTAAGTAACTTAAACCTTCCCAATTGGATCTCCAGAACGATATTCGGACTTAACCGTTTTATATTATAACTTGACCCATACACTTGTGGTTAACACTAAAAGTGCGCACCAGATACCCGAATACCTTCTCTGAGTCCTTCAATACCGGGTCCCATATACGAGATTTAGGCCATCCACATGTCTTCTCCGAGTCCTTCAGCACTGGGAACCATTTCTATATCCCGGCTACCCACATGCCTTCTTTGTGTCCTTCAGCATTGGGAGCCTTTTTTTAAAAAAAACATTATTAAAAAACAACATGCTTCAACAATAGCATAATATAAATTCATGAGTTTATACCATTTCAAATCTTCATAATCTCATTAACAAGCATCAATGCTTTCCATAAAATCATAGGTTAATAAACAACATGCCTTTTGTAAAACTTGTTTATCAACCAACATGCTTCAAATGATTTCAAATGTAAAACACATAATATGCACGTTAAAACCTGTGAAAGCACAAACATATAAACATGTTTCCAAACATAATCTTACAACAATAAAACTTTGTTCAAAGTAATCACATTTTAAATAAATTTGTCACTCACTACTTGTCTCAGGCCTTTAGTGGTTTATACGCCTTCCCTAGCTCCTCTCGGCCTGAAATAGTACATTTCCCTTATTAGATTTCCTTAAAATTCCTTTTTACATAGCAAACAGGCCTTAAACATTTCTATTATTCACCATCGAGACTCTACTTCATGAATAAAACCATCACCAAGACTATATTCCACAAAGAAATGCTCAATCGAGGCTACATTTCATAAAAGAGTGAGCTAATGAGCGAGATTCAGACCACTAGCGAGACTAAACCATCAAATTCAAGCAAAAGACCAAACTGTACTAGCAATACTGTGAACTAGCGAGATCAGTGAGACCAGCAAGACTTACTTGATCAGCGAGATTAACCATACCCAATGATACTGAGTGATACCCAACGATACCCTGTGAGAGTTGTGAGACAAAAAGCCTCCAGCAACACCAACGACACTCGTCTCGCTCCTCACCCTTATACTTTTAGTATCGCTGCTTCCTCTAGCGAACCCGTCTCATTCTGCTTTTGTCTTTGTGTTTATTTCCACTTCTATCTGTTAAAAGTTGTATTTTCAGCCCTAATTAGAACTTCTTTCATTCTATAAACTTGTAAGGAAATGTGTTTTCTAGCTTACCTCAAAATTTCAAGCTTAACTCCTCTTCGTTCGACAGATATTCCTAATTTACTTCGCACTGCTCCAGATCGCTTGGGAAATTCGTATTAGTCGCTTCCACCTAAATTTTAACATGTTTCTATTCATATTTAGCTCAACCATACTTCATAAGAGTTGTTAAGAATTGAGTTAACTTACTAACCTCAAAATTTCAGCCCTAAACTCGATCTCTACAGCTCGCTATTCTCCAAATACCGAACCTTGCTCAGATTGTGCGACAACAACTAGACCTTCTGTTCTAGCTTCAATTACACCACGAAACCGACCAAAATTCTACACGAATTTGCCCTAGATTCCTTCTTCTACCTCTCTTCATCGCTCAGCTGAAAGATGGAGCCGGTTGAAACTTTTGAAAATGGAGAAAATGATCGAAAACTCAGCTTTCACACTTAAACAGGCTGCCGACTTACTTCCACTTCCTCTTTTTTATTTTATTTTATTTTATTTTCAAATAAACAAAGTAACTCTTTCAATATATGCACACAACCTCCTTGGCATACTTGAACACCTAGCTTGGATGCATAGCACCATGCGTTAGTCCCATAGGCCCTCTTGGACGCATGCCTCACCAACGCATCCCCCTTACTAACCTCAACCAATAGATAGCCCTTTGCCCAAACACCAACCATCACCCATGCTCACCCTCATGGACGCATGCCTCACCAAGCAAACGCATCAACCCTCATGCTTGGGGTTCAGCTACCCAAATTCTTCACCTCGCCCACCTTATTGCCGACCACACACACCACTCATGCCAAAGGGTCTTAGTCATCTCTCTCTCAACCACCCGCCTACTTTGCTTGTCATCTTCCAAAGATAAAAGTAGGGCTTACATAGTGATAGAACTTTATCACCTTTTATCACACAATTTGATCTAAAACAGTAGAAAGAAATAACAAACACAAAATAAACAATTGAAAAGTGATATTGGAGAACATTTTAACCAACGATTGAAGAAGAAGAAGAAGATGAGCAATTCTAATTAATTGAACAAGAAAAACGCTGAAGATGATGCAAAAAATAAGAAGAAAGACAAGAAGAATGAACATATAGTTTTGCCTGAGTAGAAGAAGAAGAACTAAGGGGATCAGAAAATCAGAAGACGCCAATTAAGATGACGAATTAATCACTAAGCAATTTCATGCGCGAAGTTCAAATGACGAAAGGGTAGATTGGGAATTTTTTTTAAAAAAAGTAAAACGTCAAAAGCGTGCACCTTATTCCTCATTTTTTTTTCTATTTGTGTAAATAGTTTCATTTTTTTTTCTTTTTACAACAATTTCTCTACTTTTTAAGCCTTATATGTTATTTATGTATTAAATTATAAATAATTGAATAATTATTTTAATTATCAAAGTGTGTGTGTTTGAAGCTTAGGATTTTCAAAATCACTACCTACTAAATTGCAGTTAACATAATAATTTTTTAAAAAATAAGATTAGATCATTAAATGAACGAAATTAATTATCAATATACAATAAAATCATATATTTTTAAAATTTTTAACGCATGTAGTAATAACCTATATATTTAAAGTTATGATATATAAATTATATAAATAATATACTATATATTTAGTATATCAATTGAGTAGTATACCAAATAAAAGGTATATACAATACATCTGCTTATACACACAAACACGAGAATTATGTTTAAATTTTGTTACTATATTTACAAATTTAGAATATAATAGATTAACCCATTGCTATTTCCTTATTTTCAATAGGCATAAGCAAGAGCGGCAGGTGTTCATCGCCATGTTGGCGCGAATTTGACACCATTTCCCGCTCCCTTTCAGCATATTGAGTGTAATATGAATCCCATCATCGCAGGAGTACGAAGAAGGTGACGCAGTGGAGATGCAGCCCTAATCCGATTCTCAATTATGTTAAGAGGAAGAGAGAGCTTGGTCCGATTAGTTGGCAAACGTAGACGCTTCCTTCCTAATCGTCTTGCCATTCTTTCCTCTTCCCTCGAGGTGCCCATTTTTCTCCCCCTTTCTCTTCTGTTGCCTTTTGAAGATTCAATTCAATTCTTTCTTCACTCTTCTCTCATTCGTCTCTGTGTTTGAAATTTTATAGAGTACTTTAAATCTCTGCTCTAATGACCATTTCAACGCCCTTCCCGTTGAGACAAATCTGGACGCTCATGACGATGAGGACATTGGAACTAGTAGCTCCCGGAAATATGTTACTTGCCCAGTTTGCAGCAGCAGAGTAAATGGGGAAGACTCCATTATCAACTCCCATCTGGGTATTCTTCTTATCTTAAGATTTTATATGTATAGATACTTTGCTGGTAAAATTTGCCTCCCTATGAAAATTTGTCTCTGACCTGTGGCTCAGTTGTGGTCTCTAGAAAGAAACTAGAAGCATAAGATGACTTTGCTTCCCTGAGGAATTTTAATGTGCATCTATGCATCTAAGGAAGTGTAGCTTTCTATTAGGTTATATTCTTTGGCGGGGTACGTGTATGATGCAGCAATTCGTCAAACCTTTCAAATTTTGAGAATTAGCTAGCTGAAAGAAACTAATATTAGCCATAACGATGGGATTAGAATTTCAAATATCTATTTCTTATACAGGAGGTAGTTTGATTTGCTGACCTCCTTCTGTTGGAATCATATAAAAGTCAATCTTAAGCAGCTTGTAGGTGCTGCAAATGAAGTTTGTACTTTTTTTTTTTTTGATGATTTATGAGCATCTGATAATTTACTTTTAACCTTATCCTTAAATGGGATGGATATATGAAGTGAAAGGAGTGTTAATGCATGTTACCAATTGTGAACCATAGGCATTTGTGACTTGAAACCTTGTACCAACTTTTCTGGAACCTTCATTACATTCTCAAAGTGCCGTGCAAGCTGAAGACAACTCAAAAATAATAAACTGTTATTACTGCTATGTTTATTTAATATTTCTCCTTTGATTTTTATAATGTCTGGAGTATTGTGGTTTCCAGATGCATGCTTATCTAGGGGAACGAAGCGGAAGTTGACTCAAAGCACTCTTCTTCAACTAAACTTCTACTCCCGATCAAAAGTTCAACATCAATCTCATGTTCTGAAATCAGAGAAAAATGAGTGTTCTGTGGGTCCCGGTGCTGGCCTTATGCACAATACTGTCCGTAAATTTCCTGAAGATGCATCTTGTATTGAAAATGACGAAATTATATGTGAATCGTTAGTAGAATGTGCAATGCAGCCACAAAAGGACTGTTTATTGGATACCCTAAATAACTGTGAAAGAGCTAATGATGCTTCAGAAATTTGTTCTCAGAAAAAAAGAATTACATCTGGGAAGGCACCAGCCAAGGATGATTTATCTGGGATGATTCTTCAAACTTTTATTGTCGGTCGTAAGTATAGTGATAAAAAGGAGTTAAGTCTTGGGGAAAGCATCTCTCTTGAAAGAGATCCTACCAACGGAAAGGATCCCAATGCCATCAAGGTATGATTCTTCTGCCATTTCCCTCTTAAATTAGTGCGGGAAATGTATAACCTCTAATTTACTTGCGTAATAGAAACTTTATGGAGATTGGCTACTTAAATGCGGAAGTGTTTGTGTTTTCTAATCGTAAACCTATAATGGTATTAACTGCTGTAATAATGCAATCCTAAAATAACCCAAAGTATTGGCATACCATAACACACTTGAGCAGGGAAACAATGAACTACCGAACCTTGAGAACTCCTATCAGGAAATTTGGGAAATCAAACTCCTGACTGCTGGAAACTTACCGAGTATCTATGTTTCCCCACATATATATGCAGACATCGTCCATTCTAACTCCGAGCGCATTAAAAATGTTGTTATAGTGAACTTTTGATCATTATATTAGCTAATCTTTGACTGTTTGAACATAAGGTATTGCAACTGTAGCCTCAAATATAGATTATGACATTATCGTGAACAAGCCATGGGTATGGGAACATGCAAGATGACACATGACGGGCCAACAGCTACCTAAGGTTAGAGTTCCAAGAAAGTGTTTATCCCATAAGGCAAATGACTCTTCCTTACTTTCGATGCATTAAAATGTTTGAAAATGTAATATAGGGTGGATCATTTTAACTCTCCATTGTCATGGGGTCGGCGCCTGAGTTTCTTGTCGTATGTAACGTGCCATGATGTGAACAATAGACAAGTTGTTTTTTGATAGCAGCTAGAACTATTTGGTAGTGTTTGCAAGTTTAACACTATTGCAGTTTCTTCTACCTACTTGATGGTTTGTATAGGGTGTAGCCTCTGTGCGAGTACAAACTGTCTAGTCCATGTAAAAAGTAGTATTGCTGTCAAAACATCTCAAAGAACCTTTGTTTCTAATTTGAGTTGTTTCATTAGTAGGTTTCTTTTTTATTTTTTATTTTTTTATTTTTTTATTTTTTAAATTCTTTTATTATTATTTTTATGGGATAAGAAACATTCAATTGATGAATGAAATAAAGGGGAAAGCCCAATGCCAATAATAGCACCAAGACTAGGTTCCCACATAAACTTTTTTTTTTATTTTCTTTGGATAAGGATCCTTCGGATCTTTCAAGAGAGAGTTCACAATACCCACCAACCCCAAGTGGCCATAAGGGATTTAACAATGAATGCCATAGAAGGATCAAGAGGCCATGACCAGGTATTGGGAGTGAGGCGAAGTCTAATAGAAGATAAAAGATGAGATAATGAAGCCCATTCATTGATCTCCAAATCAATAGATGAAAACATAAATCCCAATTGACCGAGCGCAAACTCCGCATATTAGCCACTGATTCATGAGAATGAATAGCAAGATGAAATAGTTGAGGAAGAGCATAGGAGAGAATACCACAACTAAGCCAAGAGTCCTAAAAAGATATAGAAGAGCCATTGCCAAGGCAACATTGAGCCCCATTAGCAACCAAATCAATAGTTTGACAAATAGACCTCCATGGGGATTTCAAAGACCCATGTCGACTAATAGTAGGCCACATACAATCAATCGTATAACACTTAGCAACAATAAATTTTCTCCATAATGCATCATGTTCACAAAGGAAACGAAAAATCCATTTAGCCAAGAGAGCAAGATTATGATGGCAGGAATTACCAATACTGATGCCACCCATTAATTGAGGACGCAGTGTAATCTCCCAATTCACATTATACATACTGACATCTCCCTAAGAATCTTCCTAGAAGAAGTCTCTAACCAACTTGTCCAAATGCTTGATAACTGAGGTAGGCGCACAATAAAAGTATGTCTACCACTCTTAGAAATAAAAGCATATTTCCAATTATGGAGTTTGTGTTGAATTCTCTAAATAATTGGTTGAACTGTCATATTTAGAACTCCCATCCAAAGGCAAACCCAAATAGGTTGAGGGCCAACATTCACATTTACAACCAGAAGTAGGTGTGCAAGAAATGAAAAAACCAAGGAGCCGAACCAAACCGGTCCAAGATGACTGGTTTGGTTTGGACCATTCGGTTATTTAGAAAAATTGGATTTCTTGGTTTAAAATCTTAAAAGTTCACAATTTTTGGTTCAGTTTCCGACTTGTGTTTATCCAAAACCAATAAAACCGAACTGAACTGAAAATATAAACAATAGCCTAAACCCAACCCACATGGCCCAACACACATTTTAAGACACCCTAGCCACCATTTTCTCTCTCCATCATTCAATGTCACCTTTTCCCAAAAGACTTTTCATTTTTCATCTTACTGTCTCTCCTCAAACCCACTTTTCTCTCATCTTACCCTCTCTTCAAACCCACATTTCAGCTTCTTCTCTATCCTCTCCTCTCCTCTCTAATGGCTTTTCATCTCCATTCTCCCGCTCCCATTTTCTTCCACAGCCCACAACCACACATTGACGGTAGTAGCAGCAGCAATTTTCACTCTTTTTCGCTTTCGCTTTCATCTCCCTCCCTTTCTCTTTTGCTTTCTCTTGCTCAAGGTGACTCAACCCATGATCTTCCCACCATGATCTTCTTCCTCAAGCTCCCCTCAATTTGCAACTTGCTTTATTATTATTATTATTATTTATTTTTTAAATCCAAAACCAAAATCAAAACCAAATCAAGAGTAAATCGAAATATACTAGTTTGGTTTTGAATTGAAACCAAGGTAACTTTGGTTTCCTCAATTAACAACTTGCAAGAATCGAGAGGTTTGGTTCAATATCTGGTTTTATCTAAAACTGAACTGTGTACACCCCTAGCCAGCAGATAGTCTACTTTAGAGTCATCATTATTAAGACCAAGCAGTTCACTCTTGGATAAATTGATTTTTAAACCAAAATCACATTAAAAAATATGGACAATGTCAAAAAGGAATTTCAAAGCAATACGGGTTATAGTTGAGAATGGGAAAGTATCATCAGCAAATTGAAGATGACTCATGTAGAATGAAGAGGCACCAAGCGAATGAGTCGCAATGAGACCCAAAAAAGAACTTATCCAAAAGACGACCCAAACAAGTGACAACCAAGATGAATAAAAAGGGGGAGAGGGGATCTCCTTGTCTAATACCGCGAGTTGGAATGATCTAGCCTAGCCAATACTTTAGAGTTGCATTAATAACACCCAATGAAAAGAATTCATGAATCATATGCATAATGTCGTGTTTAAGAATAGGCTAGGAGAATTTGAAGAATTTCGTAGTAAAATTAAAACCATCAAGGCTATGGGACTTGCTAAGTCCCAAAGAGGAATCAACCCTGAACGCCTCATATTCAGTGATAGGATGCTCCAGATCTACTGCTTGCTCAATATTAATTGGACACCAGTGAACATTGGTAGGAAGGAAATTCTGATTCCCTTCCTTAGTAAATAAGTTCGATTAAAAGTTAAGAAATTCAACTTCGATATAAGTTGCAGTCAATAAACTCACCCCACTTATGGAAAGAATATCAGTAATTGAGCTCTTGCGTTTACGAGCAACAACAATGTGGTGGAAAAAATGTGTTTTTGTCACCCGCATGCAGCCATTTCATTTCACAACATTGTCTCTAATAAACATGCTCCTATGAAGTTAAACATTCAATCTGTTTGCAAAGTAAACGATGTTAAGAGATTTGCTCAGTAGTGAGTGGATGAGTCTCTTCCAAGACATCCAAACTATTGAGTTGTGCCATAAGAGAAGGCAATTTGGTGGCCTTTGAATGGCAGGTCTTCCCCCAACTATGAAGAACCTTCAAACCTTTCAGCTTCATCATCAACCCGTGATTAGACCAACCAGATATAGAATTATTGTTCACCAATCCTCCACCAAAGCACGAAAGGAAAGAACTTGTAGCCAAGAGTTTTTGAAGTAAAATGGGCATGAACCCCGACCAATATCACTCCATGAAAGAGGCAAATGATAGTGATTTGAGGTAATTCAATCTAGACATTTTAACATCATAGCACCAAACTTAGCCGGGCATTGCTTTCAATCATATAGTAGCTATTAGGTCCATTATGCTAGTTCAACTCTCTTTTCTACCATCCTCCTTAAATATTTCTTGTTTGCAAAGATTAGGAGCTTGGGACATTTTATGCTACTTGATGACTCAAGCCCTGTCAATAACCCTTTAGGTTGGAGAATGCGAAGTCCAAGTCAGATTTCAGTATAGTGTATTTCTTGAGAGAGAGAATGTTCACAGGAATCAATTCACCCTTGGCTGATCTCTGGCTCCATGTACTTTACAAGCCACACCATGAGTTGACATCCATTGTCTTAAATAGCATTCAAATATGAGCAGGTTTCTTGTACTGAAAGTACGACTTTGCCCATAAAAACTTCATAGGTTAGGCCGACTGTAAGAAGGTCTCTATTAGGAACCAAGGGAGTATGATGTCACGTGGTTAGTTTCTCAAGCTAACCAACCGCGCGGCACTTGGGTGCATTTGATGTCAAAGACACGCCAAGTAAGCCTTTTGAGGTTTTAAGGATTGTTTCCTCCTTAGGCACAATCGGGTGAGATTGGCAAAGAAGTGTTTAGCAAGGAGGACTTGAGAGAGTTTGAGTGAATGAGAGCTTAGAGGGATTCACCAACCAAGAGAGGATCGCACAAGCTTAGGAAAGTTGGCTTGTATTGCTCAATTCCTCGGTGATGTACAAATGAGGCCTCCTTCCCATATTTATAGGGTGCCTTGCCGACTCTCCTTATCATGACCGACATACAATGTCGGTCATGGACCATTCTAGTCTCTTCTTTACGTACATGAGGCGGCTAGCTATGTACAAGTCTAAAGACAACCGGATAAGGCCCAACCTAGAAACATCTAGACCTATCGAGGGCCTTCTAGCACATTCGGGTAGGTGTTCGATCGTCATGGATAGTTCTAGAACTGTCTAGACACGTCTAGCACGTTCTAGCACCATCGCGAGCCATCCAGACCTGTCGCGAGGCTTCCGGGGTCCTTCAGCACCATCGGGTGTCTTCTTGAGTTGTCTGGCAGCTTCGAGGTTCTTCTAGAGCCTTCTAGAGTCGTCTGGGGCATGGGCGAGTAGTCGTGCCCCCTTTCGGTTCTTCTAGTGGCTTCTAGATGCGTTGGGCACCAGGGCATGGGCGCTGGCCTTGCCCAGCTACCTGCCTGTCTCTCCAGACGCGCCTAGAGGCTTGCCGACGCCTCTAGCCCTATCTTGATCCTTCTAGAACATTCCAGGGCTCTCTCGATGCGTCTGGGGCATGCCATGTGCTAAGGACATTGTCGGGCGCAAAAGCTGTGCGAGGGGTGTGCCTGATGAGCTGACGTGGGGCGCACACCTTGGGCACTCGCGGGGCGCGCGCATAAGCCTGGCGATAGATGCACGCCTTGGTCGTGCGCAGCACACACGCAACTCGCATCTGTTCGGCGCGCATGTGGGGCTTCCGCCTGGGCGCACCGTGGGCGTGCATGGGACACCCCATCGAGTGCCTAGAAGGATGCCCATGTGCACCAGCACATTGCGGAGTGGCTGAGCAACCAGCCACAGGCGTGCAGCATGGGAGTGAATCTGCCAAGGGAGGCAGCCTTGCGCGCCAGCCTGCATGAGGATGCTTGATGTGCATGTCCCACGCACACCCAAGGCGCGTCCCTGGCAGGAGCCCCGCTTGCGTGCCACGCGAATGCCAGTCATGTGCATGCTGCACACGACCAAGGCGTGCACCTATCGCCAAGCTTATGCGCGCGCCCCGCAGGTGCCCAAGGTGTGCGCCCCACATCGGCTCATCAGGCGCACCCGTCGCACAGCCTATGCGCCCGACAGTGTCCTTAGGTGCATGGCAAGCCCTAAAGGCATCGAGAGAGTCCCAGAATGTTCTAGAAGGATCGGGACAAGGCCAGAGGCATTGACTAGCCTTTAGGTGCGTCTGGAAAGACGGGCAGGCCGCTGGGCAAGACCACCGTCCATGCCCTGGTGCCCGACGCATCCGGAAGTTGTTTTATTTGTGATTGGCCCCATTGGACGAGGGATTGTCCAAACTGCAAAGCCATGAATGCCCTTGTGGCTAAGCTTCAAGAGACCATTGAGAACGCGGGAGAACCCAAGGTTACTGTTGGATCGTTGCAGCAAATAAGTGCTCTCTCAAACATATTCTCCTTAAAGGAGGTTGAGGACAAGGGACTGCTCTATGTAGATGTCATGATGAACAAGAAGGTTGCTATCGTAATGCTCGACACAAGCGCAACGTAGAACTTCATGGATGTGCAAGAAGCTACTAGACTCGCCCTCAATCTTGCAAAGGGGCATGGCACTATCAAGGTTGTCAACTTAGAGGCCAAGCCTATCGCGAGTATAGCCCAGTGTGTTGCAATAAAAATCGGTGACTAGCAAGGTATGCTAAACTTCACTGGGTGCCCATGGATTACTTTAGGATTGTTCTTGGTCTAACTTTCTTTCAAAGTGCCCTTGCATTCCCTATGCCCACCTTGAACTCCCTTGTTATACTTGATGAACGCAAGATCCAGGTGATCCCTTGAAGCGTATGGAGTCAAATAACTCCATGATCTTTGCCTTACAATTCAAGAAGGGATTCCCCAAGAACTCGAGCTACGTTGCCACGATAAGGGAGCTTCGAGACAGCTAAGAGGAGGTCCCAACTAGATAGCCCTTGCCAAAATGCATCCAAGATGTCCTCAATGATTATAAAGACATCATACCTGTAAGTTACCTAAGAAGCTTCCACCTAGGCGTGAGGTGGACACCAAATAGAGTTGGAACCAGGCCCAAGCCTCCCCCCATGGCTCCTTATCGGATGACACCACCTGAGCTAGAGGAATTAAGAAAGCAACTAAAAGACCTTGACTCAAGCTACATTCAACCCTCCAAAACACTATTGCTCTTCTAGAAGAAGAAAGGCGATTCCTTGAGACTATCCATAGGTTACCAAGCGCTCAACAAGATCACTATCAAGAACAAATACCCAATACCCTTGATAGCTGATCTCTTCGATCAACTTGGGAAAGCACGATATTTCAGCAAGATAGACTTGCACTTGTGGTACTACCAAGTAAGGATCAAGGTCGGAGATGAGCCCAAGACTGCTTGCATGACTCGTGATGGAGCTTATGAATTTCTAGTCATGTCGTTGGTCTCAATTCTCCTGCCACATTTTGCACCCTAATGAACAAGCTAGTCCACCCCTTTCTAGACTAATTCGTGGTGTACTTTGAGGATATTGTGGTGTACAACAAGACCCTTCAAAAGCATTTTCATCACCTCAAGCAAGTCTTCCAAGTACTTTGGGATAATGAGCTTTACATCAAGCTAGAGAAGTGCTCGTTTGCCCAACTAGAGGTGGAATTCCTTGGACATTGGATCAAAAAAGGCAAGCTAATGATGGATGCAGCCAAGGTATGTGCCATTCAGGTTTGGAAACCTCCTACTAAGTACTTGAAATGCGATCTTTTCTAGGCCTTGTGAATTGTTATAGACGATTCATCTAAGGTTATTTAGCAATAGCAGCTTCTCTCACCAACCTGGTGAAGAAGAATCATCATTGGGATTGGTCAAGAGAGTGCTAGGATGCCTTTGAGAAACTCAAGGAAGCTGTCCTACAAACCCAATAATGGTGCTACTGAACTATTCAAAGCCCTTTGAGGTGCATACCGATGCTTCAGACTATGCCATAGGTGGAATGCTCAAGCAAGATGGGCATCCAATTGCCTTGAGAGTCGTAAGTTGAATGACGCTGAGCGGCGGTATACAGTGTAGCCATAGTGCATTGTCTACGCACATGGAAACACTACTTGCTTGGAAGCAAGTTTACAGTGATGACTGACAATGTTGCAACAAGATGGTTATATCACTGGAGGAAAAATCGCTCCCAACCCAGACGACCCTTCGTTTGTTGCGTGGGACGCTGAAAACTCTATGGTTATGACTTGGCTCGTCAATTCCATGGTGGAAAACATCAACTCTAACTGCATGTGTTACTCTACTGCAAAGGAATTATGGGATAGTGTGACTCAGATATATTCCGATTTGGGTAACCAGTCACAGGTGTTTGAGTTGAATCTTAAACTGGCTGATATACGACAAGGAGGAAACTTAGTTACACAATACTTTCACTCTTTCAAAACGATTTGGCAAGATCTTGACCTGTTTGATATGTATGAATGGAAGTCCACCGATGACCAAAAGCATTATTGGAAAATTGTAGAAGATGGTCGCATTTACAAATTCCTTGCCAGTCTCAATGTTGAGTTCGATGAGGTTAGAGGTAGGATACTTGGGAAAAATAATCTTTCAACTATTAATGATGTTTTTTCTGAAGTTCGTAGGGAAGAAAGCCACAGGAATGTTATGATTGGCAAAAAATTGATTGATTCGGCTGAAAGTTCGGCATTGGTAATTGAAAATAATACAATGAAAACTTCGGATCACTCCAACAAAACACATGAAAAGCCTTGAGTCTGGTGTGATCGCTGCAATAAACCTCGACATACACGTGAAACTTGTTGGAAACTTCATGGAAAACCTGCAAATTGGAAGAGTTCTAAACAAGGTGAGAGAAATCCCCATTAGCATGCCTCTAATGCGAATGTTATTGATTCCATTTCATTTAAAGAGCAAATTGATCAAATCTTGAAGCTGCTAAAATCCAATTCACCATCTGGTAATCCTAGTGTTTCCTTGGCACAATCAAGTAATTCCCCTCGAGCTCTCTCATGTCTAAATTCATCTTTGTGGATTATAGATCCATAGCCACTAATCATATGACTAGTTCCTCTTGTTTATTTGAGTCGTACTTCACTATGTATTGCAACGAGAAAATTCGTATTGCCGATGATAGTTTCACGTCTATTGTTGGAAAAAGAACTATCCCTTTGAGTACAAAAATCACATTACGATCTGTCCTTCATGATCTAAAGTTAGCTTGCAATTTGTTATCTGTAAGTAAAATATCTAAAGATGCTAACTGTCGTGTTATCTTATGTGACACTCATTGCTTCTTTCAGGATCAGGACTCGGGGGGAGATGATTGGGCGTGCTAAGATGATTGTTGGTCTCTATTACTTTGATGAAGTTTCAACTAGTCATATTATAGTTCAGGGCTTGAGTAGTGTCAGTTCTCTTTCTGGTCAAGAAACTATAATGCTTTGGCATCATAGATTAGGGCATCCAGATTTTGTATACTTGAAACATTTGTTGCCAGATTTATTTAAAGGATTGATTGTTTTGTTCTTCAATGTGAAAGCTGCATTTTTGCCAAGCGTCATCGATCCACTTTTTCACCCAACCCTTACAAGGCTTCATCGCCCTTTTACTTGATTCATACTGATGTTTGGGGTCCGTCTAAAGGTTTTGATTAATAATGGCAAGTGTTGGTTTGTTTCCTTCATAGATGATCATACTCGTTTGACTTGGCTTCATTTGTTAACCAAAAAGTCAAAAGTAAAAGAGGTCTTTGTTCGTTATTATAATATGATTGAAGCTCAATTTCAAACTAAAATTCGCATTCTTCACTCTGATAATGGGAGTAAATTTTTCAACAACCAATTAACCACCTTTTTACATGATCAGGATATTTTTCATCAAGTTACGTGTTGTGATACTCCTCAGCAGAATGGTATTGCTGAGCGAAAAAATAGACATTTACTTGAAGTTGCTCGTGCCTTTATGTTTTCTATACATGTTCCAAAATATTTGTGGGGTGATGCAGTTCTTACGGCTGCCTACCTGATCAATCGCATGGCAACAAAGGTGTTGAATTTTAAAACTCCTCTGAATCACCTCAAAAAGTTTTTTTCCTACTGTTCAACTGGTCTCGGATTTACCCCCAAAAATATTTGGGTGCATTGCCTATGTTCATAGTCCTACCCTTTTCCAAACTAAACTTGACCCTTGAGCTGTTTAATGCATTTCTGTAGGCTGTTTCCCATAAGAAGGTGTACAAATTTTTTGACCCTTTGACCCACAAGTATTTTGAGAGTATAAATGTGTCTTTTGTGGAAAAGTAACATTTTTTTAGCCCAAATTCTCTTCAAGAGGAGACCTATCCTTGAAGATAATTTTTGGGACACTTCACCTCTCTCAAACATCATTAGTTTTGAAAGTATGAGTCCGAGTCCTTCGATGCCAAGTGTAGAAAATTCTTCGATAGGCGGAGAAACATTACATACTGATTTGACAGGTCGAAATTTTGAACTTCAGGTTTATACTAGAAGAAACTTGACTCAAAAGAGTAGAGATCAGACAGTTGACCTGTCACAGGACCAATCTGATGCTCCGATGAATGATTCTGAAAATCCAGGTATTTCTCCCAGCTCTCCTTCTCATAATATTTTACCTGATGTCTCTATCTTGATATGCCAATTACCCATAGGAAAGGTACCCGTCAATGCACAAAACATCCCATTGCAAACTATCTTTCTTATCATAGATTGTCTGACAGCCATAAAACCTTCACATCCAAAATAACCAACCTATTTATTCCAAGAAACATACAGGATGCCCTAAATGATTTGAATTGGAAATTAGCAGTGATGGAAGAGATGAATGCGCTGAAACAAAATGGTACTTGGGACATAATTAATCTACCAGAATTTAAGAAAATAGTGTGATGCAAGTGGGTGTTCACTGTAAAATGTAATGCAGATGGTAGTATTGAAAGGTACAAGGTTAAATTGGTTGTTAACGGATTCACTCAGACCTACGGAGTTGATTATCAATAAACATTTGCCCCAGTTGCTAAAATTAACTCTATCAAAGTTTTATTATCTGTTGCACTTAATTTTGATTGGTCACTTTATTAGTTTGATGGTAAGAATGCCTTTTTCAATAGGGATCTTGAAGAGGTATTTATGGACTTGCCACCCGACTTTGAAGTGGACCTTGGGGTTAACGAAGTATGCAAGTTAAATAAATCATTATACGACCTTAAACAGTCTCCTAGAGCCTGGTTCGAACGTTTTGGAAAGGCAGTCACGAGCTATGGATTCAATCGAAGTCAAGCCGATCACACTATGTTCTATAAGCATACTGGAAATGACAAGGTTGTTGTGTTGATAGTATATGTTGATGATATCCGATAATGATGAGATAGGAATGACTATCGTGAAGAAAAAATTGGCAAATGATTTTCAAATCAAAGACTTGGGATCATTAAAGTACTTCCTAGGTAATGGATGTTTCTTCTATTTAAGAAACTCTTTTTATCAATGATGAATAAGGGAAAAAAATACTTTAGCAACTTTTAAAGCTCTTTGGAAGTCACAAAGACCCAAAACAATCAACATTCTCATTTGGATTTTGCTATATGGTTCTCTTAATTGCTCTTCTACACTTCAGCATAAATCCGGAATAAATGCTTATCTCCCTCAACCTGCCCTCTTTGTTTAGATAATGGAGAAACCTTGCAGCACTTGTTATTTGATTGTTCATATTCAAGAAACTGCTGGTGGAAGTTATTTTCTTGCTTCAGGTTGCTTTGGGTGTTTGGGAATACAGTCCGGGATAACATTTCCCATATTCTGGTTAGTCCATTATTATCTTCAAGAGCTCGGATTCTATGGTCAAATGCAGTCAAAGCATTGGTTTCAGAAATTTGGTTTGAATGCAATCAAAGAGTCTTTCATGATAAGTCTTTGGATTGGGCAGATAGATGGGGTTCCACTCGCCTCTTAGCTTCCTCTTGGAGTTTGCAATCCAAGATTTTTTAAGATTATTCTATTCAAGACATTTTTCTTAATTAGAATGCTTTTATTTTCTCTATGTAATCATGTATTTAAGTCTTTTGTACTGCCCGAATATTGTATTTAAAGACGATGAGAGTATTTGTATTTGGTATAGGAAGATGAGGAAAGTGCTACGGTTGTGTCAACCTAGTTGAGATAGCCTGGTGCACCTACTAATCCTAAGTTTCGATGTTTCGTAATTTTGTTTCATTGTAATTTGAGCATTTGTTCTTTTCATTATATCAATGAAAAGCTAAATGGAACTAGAGATATACTAAGGAAGAAAGGTCATTGTGGTGCAAAGTTGTTAAAAGTATCCATGGTAAAGATTTGTTCAATTGGCGCATGGTTGGAAAATCAGGCCTAAACTTACAAAGTCCATTGATTAGCATTTCAAGATCCTGGTTGAAAGTTGAAGCATTGACTACCTGGTAGTGGTAATAGAGTGGGATTTTGGATTGACCCATGGATTGATAAGCTGCCTTTGAATATGAGATTTCCTAGCATTTTTCGCATTACTCTTAATCCTAAAGGTTTAGTAGCAGAACATTGGGACCATACTTCATCCTCATGGGCAGTTTGCTTTCGTAGACTTCTAAAGGAGGAGGAAATCATCGAATTCCAAAGCCTTTTTGGATTATTATCAGATTCAGTGTGACAGTCCGGATAAAAGAGTTTGGTCACTAGAAGTTAGTGGAGCTTTCTCGGTAAAATCTCTTGTAAATCATCTATCCTTTTCTTCCCCTCTTGTTAAACAAGTTGAGAGACACTTAGAAGTCCAAGAGCCCTCATCGTGTCAATATTGCAGTATGGATTATGATTTTTGGCCTTTTGAATTGTGGATTGGCTATATAAAGGAAGCTACCAACTCATAGTTTGTCTCCATCAGCTTGCCCCCTCTGTTTGTTAGCTTCAGAGGATTTGCAGCATCTGTTTTTTTATTGTAATTATGCTGGAAAATGGTGGCAACGATTATTTAGCCTTTTTGATCTAAGCTGGGATTTTGGATGCAACTTCAGGGATAATGTAATGCAGATTTTGGCTGGCCCACAGTTGAAATAGGCCCTCGTTTACCTTGGAACAATGCTGTCAAAGCATTGTTAACAGATTTATGGTTTGAAAGAAATCAAAAGGTGTTCAATGATAAAGCAACTCCTTGGTTGGATCGATTCGAGTCAGCTTAACGCTTCTTCATGGTGTGCTCTTTCCAAATCCTATGAAGAATTTTTGGTTCAGAATATCTGTCTTAATTGGAGGGTATTCATTCAAACGGAGCATTAGTTTGCGCTCTAACATGGGATTTTGGCTTTAGTTTCTATCTAGATGTTGTATGATGTAATTTTTGGTTGTATTGATGTTGTATGATGAAAGTGTTATCCATCTTTATCTCTAGATTTGTTTTGCCCCATTGTATTCGGGGTGTTTCTTGAGCATTTTGACTGATATTATTTTGTTCTGTAGAGGTATTGCTATTGTGTTTGTTTGGATATGATGAGAGTGCTATAGGGTGTCAACCTAGTTGAGATATTGGGTGCACTTAGGGATCCTTAGGCTTTGTGTTATGTTTCCCTCTTTGTATTTTGAACGTTAGTCTCATTTCATTAATTCAATGAAGAGATTTGTTTCCTTTTTCAAAAAAAAAAAAAAAGAAAAGAAAAGAAAAGAAAAGTTTTGTTTCTGTTTCAAAAACCCAAAAAAAAGGGAAAGAATAATTATGCAACTTCTACTGTCAAGAGGAAGCCATCTGTAAATCTGTACATTGTGAATGAATCTGAAACTGGAAGAGAAGCTTTAAGCACTGGGAAAGAAAGAAGACTTTTACTCCTAACGGCTACAAGAATCTGACTTTTAATAACATACTGTTGATTATTTGGGGATTATTTTCCTTGTTAATATTTTATCTTTGTATTTATTGTAAAGATATTTACTATATTTATCTCCTTCCTTATTTTTAATAGGTTTTCTTTTATATAAGAAAACCCTTGTCTAACAAAGAAAATAAGAGAGATAAAATATTTCAGCATGGTATCAGAGCCTACTGCTTGAAACCCTAATTTTTTCTAAAAAAGAAAAAGAAACCCTAATCTAACCTAATCTGCTGCCGCCGCCGCCGACTCACCACCGCCATCACACTCTAGACATTCGCCAGACATCTCACCTTAGTCACCGGACAACTCCCAGCACCGGTCGTTCGTGAAGCACAGACGCCGAACAAGTCGCGAGTGAAGCTAGCTGACACCGACGCTGACGCCAACGCCAACACCGCTTGGGTTCACCTCCTCTCCGCCAACCGACCAAGTCTGCACAAGTTTCCGGGTGATTTCCGACCAGTTCTGGCGACTCTCCGGTGATTCTTCATTCTGCCGCTGAGTGGATTTTTTTAGGTTGGTTAAAATCGTTTTTCTGTCATTTTTTCCTTTTCAGATCTGTTATTTTTTGGGTTGTGTGCCTTTCTCTCTTCAATATGTTGGAAACTAAGGTATCTACCGCCAAAGTCTTCGACAATCAGACCCATTCCAACAACCCCACGGTCCAAATCACCACCATTCGACTTAACAGGGATAACTTTCTTCGTTGGTCCCAGAGTGTTCGGATGTATATTCGTGGTCAAGGTAAGATAGGGTATCTCACAGGAGAAAAAATCGCTCCCAGTCCAGATGACCCCTTATTCACTGTGTGGGACGTGGAAAACTCCATGGTTATGACGTGGCTTGTCAACTCTATGGTAGAAGACATCAGCAGTAACTACATGTGCTACACTACGGCCAAGGAATTATGGGACAGTGTGACTCAAATGTACTCTGATTTGGGGAACCAGTCACAAGTGTTCGAGCTGAACCTTAAGTTGGGTGATATACGACAAGGAGGCAATTCAGTTACACAATATTTTCACTCTTTGAAAAGGATATGGCAAGAACTTGATTTGTTTGAGACGTATGAGTGGAAATCCACAGACGACCAAAAACATTATCGGAAAACTGTTGAAGATGGTCGCATTTACAAATTTCTTGCTGGCCTCAATGTTGAGTTTGATGAGGTTAGAAGCAGGATACTTGGGAAAAGTACTCTTCCAAATATTAATGATGTTTTTTCTGAAGTTCGCAGGGAAGAAAGCCGCAGGAATGTTATGATTGGAAAGAAGGCAGTTGACTCAGTTGATAGTTCTGCGCTAGTGATTGAAAGTACTGCAATGAAAGCTTTTGATCAATCCAACAAAACTCATGACAAGCCTCGTGTATGGTGTGATCATTGCAACAAACCCTGTCATACGAGGGAAACTTGTTAGAAACTACATGGCAAACCTGCAAATTGGAAGAGCTCGAAACAATCTGAGAGAAATTCCCATCAGCATGCCTCCAATGCAAATATTGTTGATTCCAGTCCACTCAAAAAGCAAATCGATCAAATCCTGAAGCTGCTAAAATCCAATTCATCGGGTAATCCTAGTGTTTCCTTGGCACAAATAGGTAATTCCCCTCAAGCTCTCTCGTGTCTAAACTCCTCTCCGTGGATCATCGATTCCGGAGCTACTGATCATATGACTAGTTTCTCGTGTTTATTTGACTCATACTCCCCTGTTTATAGTAAAGAAAAAGTCCGTATTGTTGATGGTAGTTTTACATCTATTGCAGGCAAAGGAACAATTGTACAAAACTCATACTACGTTCTGTTCTTCATGTTCCTCAATCAGCTTGTAATTTAATATCTCCGAGCAAAATATCTAAGGATGCTAACTGTCGTGTTATCTTTTGTGAAACCCATTGTCTCTTTCAGGATCAGGACCCGGGGGAGACGATTGGACGTACTAGGATGATTGATGGTCTCTATTACTTTGATGAAGTTTCAACTAGTCATAAAAAGATTCAGGGCTTGAGTAGTGTCAATTCTCTTTCTGTCCAAGAAACTATTATGCTTTGGCATCGTAGATTAGAAGATCCTAATTTTATTTATTTAAAACACTTGTCTCCTGATTTATTTAAAGGAATTGATTGTTCTATGTTTCAATGTGAAGACTGCATTTTCGCCAAACATCATTGATCTACTTTTTTACCAAAATCTTATAAACATTCATCACCCTTTTACTTAATTCATACTGATGTTTGGGGTTCATCTAAGGTTTTGACTAAAAATGGCAACCGCTGGTTTGTTACTTTTATCGATGATCACACTCGTTTAACTTGGCTTTACTTAATAACAAAAAAGTCGGATATAAAAGAGGTCTTTGTTCGTTTTCATAAAATGATTGAGACTCAATTTCAAACTAAAATTCGCATTCTTCATTCTGATAATGGGACTGAATTTTTTAACGAACCACTAAGCACCTTCTTGCATGATAAGGGCATCATTCACCAAGCTACATATTGTGATACCCCTCAACAAAATGGTGTTGCTAAACGGAAAAATCGACACTTGCTTGAAATTGCTCGTGCCCTTATGTTTTCGATGCATGTTCCAAAATATTTGTGGGGGGATGCAGTCCTAACAGATGCTTACCTAATCAATAGAATGCCTATTAAGGTGTTGAATTTTAAAACCCCTCTACAACACCTCAAAGAGTTTTTTCCTACTGTCCGATTGTTCTCAGAGTTACCTTTAAAAGTTTTTGGGTGTACTGCTTATGTTCATCGAACCCTTCTTTCCCAATCCAAATTGGACCCTCGGGCTATTAAATGTGTTTTTGTAGGCTATGTTCCTTTTAAAAAGGCCTACAAATGTTTTGACTCCCTAACTAACAAGTATTTTGAGAGTATGGATGTGTCCTTTGTGGAAAATCAATCGTTTTTTAGCCCAACTTCTCTTCAGGATGAGTCATCTCTACTTGAAGAGAATTTTTGGGACACTTCACCTCTCCCAAACATCATTAGTCCTGAAATTATGAGCTCTAGTCCTTCGATCTCAAGCATGGAAAATTTTTCAACAGGGGGAGAAACACTACAAACAGATCCAACAGGTCGAGATCCTGAACTTAAGTTTTATACTAGAAGAAACATAACTCAAAGGGATGGAAATTAGACAGTCGAACTAACATAGGACCAATTTGATACTCCAGTAAATGGTCCTGAAAATTCGGGTATGTCTCTTAGTCCTTCCTCTCATAATACGTTGTCTAATGTCTCTGATCTTGATATTCCAATTGCCCAGAGAAAAGGTACCCACCAATGTACAAAATATCCCATTGCGAACTATCTCTCCTATCATAGATTGTCTGATAATCATAAAGCTTTTACATCCAAAATAACCAACCTATTTGTTCCAAAGAATATACAGGAAGCTCTAAATGATTCGAATTGGAAATTAGCAGTGATGGAAGAGATGAATGCGCTGAAACAAAGTGGTGCTTGGGGTATAGTTGATCTACCAGAAGACAAGAAAGCAGTGGGATGTAAGTGGGTTTTCACGATAAAATGTAATGTTGATGGTAGTATCGAAAGGTACAAGGCCAAACTAGTGGCTAAGGGATTCACTCAGACCTATGGAATTGGTTATCAAGAGACATTTGCCTCTGTAGCTAAAATTAACTCAATTAGAATTTTGCTCTCTGTTGCAGTTAATTTAGATTGGCCACTGTATCAACTAGATATTAAAAATGCGTTTCTTAATGGGGAACTTGAACAAGAAGTATTTATGGACTTACCGCCTGGGTTTGAAGCCGACCTTGGATTGAACAAGGTATGTAAATTAAAAAAATCACTATACGGCCTTAAACAGTCTCCTAGAGATTGGTTTGAACGTTTTGGAAAGGCAATCACTAGCTATGGATTCAGCCAAAGTCAAGCCGATCACACTATGTTCTACAAGCATACAAGAAATAACAAAGTTGTTGTTCTTATAGTGTATGTTGATGATATCATTCTTACAGGCAATGATGAGACAAAAATGTCTATTGTAAAGGAAAAATTGGCAAATGATTTCAAGATCAAAGACCTCGGATCCTTAAAGTACTTCCTTGGCATGGAGTTTGCTAGGTCTAAAAGTGGTATTCTTGTCAATCAAAGAAAGTATATCCTCGATCTACTCAAAGAGACAAGTTTACTTGGTTGTCGAATTGCAGAAACTCCCATTGAGCAGAACTTGAAATTGGAAGCTGCAACAGAAGAAGAGGTAAAAGAAAAGGGGAAGTACCAGAGACTCGTGGGAAGACTAATATACCACTCTCACACACGTCCCGACATTGCCTTTGCAGTGAGTATGGTAAGCCAGTTCATGCATGCCCCTGGACTAGCTCATTTTGAAGCTGTCTTTAGAATCCTGAGATATCTGAAAGGTACTCTAGAGAAAGGGATACTCTTAAAAAAAACATGGGCATCTACAGGTGGAAGTTTATACTGATGCGGATTGGGCAGGTAGCACAACTGATAGGAGATCGACTTCTGGGTATTGCTCCTTTGTCGGAGGAAACTTGGTTACTTGGCGCGGCAAAAAACCGAGTGTAGTTGCAAGTAGTGCTAAAGCTGAATTTAGGGCATTGACCCATGGTATCTATGAAGGCATATGGATAAAAAGACTACTGGAAGAATTGAAATTCGCTAAGATAATGCCCATATGCATTTACTGTGATAACAAGGCAGCAATCTCCATTGCCCATAATCCAGTCCTTCATGATAGGACAAAACACATTGAAGTCGATAAACATTTCATAAAAGAAAAAATTGATGCAGGAGTAATATGCATTCCCTACCTCCCAACAACAGAACAAATTGCAGATGTATTAACTAAAGGACTTCCTAAGTTGCAATTCAACAAGTTAACAGACAAGCTGGCCATAAGTGATATCTTCAAACCAGCTTGAGGGGGAGTGTTGATTATTTGGGGATTATTTTCCTTCTTGTTATTTTATCTTTGTATTTATTGTAAAGATATTTACTATATTTATCTCCTTCCTTATTTGTATAGGTTTTCTTTTATATAAAAAAACTCTTGTCCAACAAAGAAAATAAGAGAGAAATAAAATAGTTTAGCACATACCTTCTACATGTTCTTTATTCGATAAAATAACTGCTGTCCTTTTGATATAGGTTATTTCTGCAGATTCTGAATGTTGTAAGATGCTTGGATTTCTCCCACGTGAATTAGCCAAGTTTTTGTCTCCTCTAATTGAGAAGTATTGCCTAAGCTTCAAGGTACTTCTTTGGCCTACTTGACACTTGACTGTTCTCGTGCATAAAAAAATTGTGATATGATTTCAAATTAGTTTCCAATATAATACTCTAATATGCAGAGGACAAAAAGTTCAAATAAGGGGTTGGAAAAAGATAATGAAGTAATACAATGAATGTTTCTTTGTTGAAATGTAAGTATAGATTTTTAAATCATTACATGGAGGAGTTAACACTTTGGATTGCCTTTCAAGGAAGTTCCCTCGTTAGCTGACTCGTTTTGTTACTCTTTGTTGAAAGACGGAGGAAGATAGGATCCCATTCTTTGGAGATGTGAGTTTGCCAAATCTATTTAGAGTTTCTTCTTTTAGATGTTTGGCTTTGGGGAGTTCTTGCTCCCTCTACCTTCTCATAAAAAGGGCCTGTTTCCATAGCTTGTTGAGGTGTGTAATATCTTGTGGGATCTTTGGAGCGAGAGAAAAAATAGTATTTATTAGAGGTTTGGAGAGGGAACCTTTGGATGTATCTATGGGCTTCAAAGAGCTTTTGCAATTATTCTATAGGTATTGTTTTGCACCATTGGAGCGCTATCATTTAGGGGGCTTCCTTTTGAGGTTTTTTTTTTTCTTTTTTCTTTTTTTTTTTTTTGTATGCCCGTGTATTCTTTCATTCATTCTCAATGAAAGTTGTTGTTTCATCTTTGTTGTTAAGAGAAGAAAAGAAAAAGAAAAAAGGAAAAAAAACTTATTGGACTCTCAACTTTAATGGAAGTAACAATTTAGTCCATTACTATTGGTAATGGTTTAGTCCTTGTACTTTCAAATTTGTAACAATTTAGTCTATGAACTTTAGTAAGTCACAAGTTAGTCTCTGTATTTTGAAATTTGTGACAATTTAGTTCCTATTATTAAAAATCTCATCAAAATTAAGTGTCAATTTTTATAATGTATAGACTTGGTCATTATAGCTTATAAACAAATTTGATCCTCGATTAGTCTATCGATCTACATGTGGAAGAAATTTCATTTAATCTTAATAATATTTTTCATGGTAGGGACTAAATTGTTACAAGTTGTAAACTACAAGGATGAAATTGTTACTTATTAAAGTTTAGGGTTACTTATTTTTCTCAATGAAAGCTTCACTATTAATTAAAAAAAAGTTTAAAAATCACTTTGCATCTCTGAACTTTTATGGAAGTAACAATTTAATCCTTTAACTTTAGTTGTTAACAATTTAGTCCCTTTACTTTCAAATTTGTAGCAATAGTCCTTGATTCTTTTTTTATTTTTTTTATAGGGAACAGTGACAATTTTGTTGATAAGATGAAATTGCAAAAAAATGACCTATCAATTGTTATAAATTTTAAAATATAGGGACTAAATTGTTACTTATTAAAGTTCAAGGACTAAATTGCTAGCTACAAATTTGAAAATACATGGACTAAATCGGTACAACTAAAGTTCAGAAACTAATTTGTTACTTTCATGAAATTTTAGGGACCAAAAGTGTTTTTCTACTTGAATCAGAAAACTCAAATGTAGCAATAGCACTCAAGTTTTGTATAAATGAGTGATATTTATGGGATCCAGTGTATATGAAATGAGTGATATCTATGTGAATATATTCCTGCATGTTTCTCTTTTTCCTATGTGGGTGTGGCCTTTGTTTCCTGTCGCATTTTCCTATGCTCTTATTTATCTAAATGAAAGTTTTGTTATGAACACATCATTCTCCTTTTCCAAGAAGTAACTCGGAATTTTATCATCCCAATGACCAAAACAAGTAACTATACCTCTTTTGATATTCAAGTCAATTGGTTAGTTTTCTATGACTCCTCTGGCTAGCCTGGGGAGATGTCTTTTGGCTATCAAAATGCTGATAATTATATTCTTTTGAGTTGTCTATTTTAATTTATATCATAAGCTGCCTCCTGCAATAAGAGTGGAAAATGAGTTTTTAGACTTTGACTTCTTTCAGGGATTTGTGACAACTGCTCCCGGAAGTTCTGTTGACATTGTACCCATAGAGCTCATGTGTGACAACAACAAATTATTTCATGAAAATAATTTTAATGTTGAGGAGTTCAAAATTTTATGGACAAGCATTCAGAAAGTGATTGATTCAATGAAAAATTTCACGCCTAATGCATTGAAATATCAGAAGAACTTTTCTCTTTTGATACAAGAAGTTTTACAGGGTTCTTCCCATTTATTGTCCGATGATGAAAATCATTTTCTAGGTATTTATTCAAAGTTATTTATCATCAGTTATCCTGTTTCTTGCAAGCTTTTTCTTGTCTTTTATGGATTCCGCTTTGGACAGATGTATTCAGTTCACTATCAGATGATAGTCAGAGGCTTTTTATCCGGCTTTATATGCGTAAAGGTTTGGTTTCCTTTGTTTTCTACCATCATTTGCAATTTGCTTTTTCTTTTTCTAAAATTTATAAAGCAACCACTCTCATTGGAGGGAAAAAAAAAACAAAAAAATACAAGGACATGCAAAAAACCAAGCCCCCAATAAACAGTAATAGAGTCGAGCAATTGTCTTGTGAGATTTATGGAGGTGCGCAGTTGTTTCAACCCGCACTATTAATCTTCTAATTCGGACATGATAAGATTAGCATGTTAGGGAGCAAGTAAGATTAAATTAGATTTCTACGTTTATTAGGATTTCATGCTCTAAAGCTTTGGTATCCGGCCCAATAAAAACTAAATAATAACATGCAAGGGTTTGGTGCGAGGTGATAGTTGCTTTCATATGATCATATATCTAATAAATTACAATAGTTGGAGGCTCTTTCTATAGTGGGGGCCTTTTTGGGCTTAGTTTTTTGCATGGGCATGTATTCTTTTATTCTTTCTTAATGAAAACAGTTGTTTCTATTAAAAGTAAAAGGAAAAAAAACAATGTATGTTACCTTTCTTTTATGTGATTGTCCTTCCCACAATCAGCCAAGGCAGAAGACCACCAAAACCAAAGAAATTTCGTAACATATCTCCAATTGGCACAAATCATAGAAAGACCACAATAATATTTTTTTTTTTGCCGTTTGATTTTGGAATAATATCTCACTGCAATTTCCCTTTTGCATTCACTCATACATTTTGCACCGATGCCCTTAGGTGTTAAGGTTCATGGGTATTTCATTGATTTAGAAATACGATTTTTCCTTTTTATGTTTTACTAGCTGTACGTCCTAATTAACTTAGGCATATAACCATCTGAAAGGAAAGGTTAACAATTGCTCAATTTAGATTTTGTACCAATAATCTGGCCCTTATTCTACCAAAGAACAAAGCACAATCTTTGAATAGACTTGTGTTAATTTTGCAATTGTACTAGGGTAGTGCAGTGGTTGCACCCTTATTTACATTAGAATTTCTCTGTTCTTACCAATTACCATGGCATCATACGTAGTTTGATGCTTTTATGGATAATTTATTTAATCATGCATTAACGATTTTCTGCTGTTGACTATAAGATCAATGAAGATGAATTGAGTGAAGGAACTTTAAGCCAATTAGTTTACTTAAAATAGTTCCGTTTCACCAACAATTTTTGGAAACAGCATTCTATGAGTACTATGTTCGCACAGATACAATTATGAAATGGGATAACTGCTCTCATTTTTCTTTTGGTTATTGACTGAAACAAAAAGAGATAGATGAGCTATTGTTTTTTGTTCTATTAGCATGGTTTTCTCCAAGTGCCTCCTATTACATCATCTAAGTTTTGTTCATGCCCAAAATATTTATTTTCTTGTGTTTTGTTTTTAGGACCGTGGTTTCGGATGTCTTGTACTTCTTACAAAGAAGTATTGGATCCTAAACAGGCAGTCAAGGAGCTCTCAGGTAAATTATCTTCACCCACATGCACCATCATCCTTGTAAGTTTGGAAATTAAGTTTGGGGATTCCCCCCCAAAAAAAAAACCTTCAGAAGCAGGTTATCTATGTTGCTTTGACACAAATGAAGCTGCTGACACTGACGTGATCCAGATTTTGAATCTTCTCACTGTCTCTGAGCTACGTGAAGTTATGTGCATGCTTAAGAAGGTTTGCTATTATTATTAGTGTTCCTTCTTTATAACTTGTTAGTGGGTGCATTGGAGTTGTTAAATCTGGAGAGTTATGTGGTGGTGGATTCCATAATGTCAGAAGTTAATAAGACATGAAATTGATCTTTTTTAGTCATGTGACCCATGAACTCCTTTGGTCAAACAAAGAATGGAGTTCAACTTCACTCCTCCAACTTTAACTCCTTGCACTAAACACTCCCTTAAATAGTTGAATGGCACCATAAGTTCAAAATGTTATTTGGGTGTGTACATAGGCCATTCGAACATGTCCACAAGGGGCAAGTAGAATCAAAGGTATAAGATCTTAAGATTTCATTAAGGCAACAATATTGTTGTTTTGTGTATTCTCAGTTGCTTTTTATCGTATGAATTTATGTTATTTTTTAATATTAGAAACTAAACCATAACCATCATGGGTTGGCCTAGTGGTAAACAAGGAGATCATCTCAATAAATGGTTAAGAGGTGCATGGGTTCAATCCATGGTGGCCACGTACTTAGGATTTAATATCCTACGAGTTTTCTTGACACCCAAATGTTGTAAGGTCAAGTAGGTTGTCCTGTGAGATTATTTTCACCAGTAAATTTCAAATCAAACCATTGAAGAGGTGATTGAACTTTTATTTATTTATTTGTTTTTTTTTAAGCAGAAACGAAGCATTTCATTGATATAATGAAAAAAGCAATAGCTCAATTACAATGAAACAAAATATCGAAACAAGATAAAAAGAATCTGTGGATCAGTAGGTGCACCCAGACATCTCAACTAGGTTGACACTCCCGTAGCACCCTCATCATTCCTATTTGAAGAACAAGGAAAAAGAGATTACAAGCATACTAAATTGCTTGATTACATAGAGAAGATAAAGACATTCCAATTAAGACAAATATCCTGAATAGAATAATCTTCCAAAAAACTTAGATTGCAAGCTCCAAGTAGAAGCTAGAAGGTGAGCTGACCTCCATCTATCTAGCCAATCTTTGGATTTATCATGAAAAACTCTAATTACACTCAAACCAAATCTCAGAAACCAAAGCTTTAACAACATTTGACCATAGAAGTTGAGCTCTAGAGGCAAGAGAAGTACCAACCAAGAAATGTAGAATGTTATCTGTAGCTGAGTTCCCAAAGACCCTGGAGAGGTGATTGAACTAATATCAAGAAGTTGGATCACTTTCGTTTGAAATGGGTAACTGTACAATTCAGGCTTGCTCAGACCTACTATCAATTCACTCACTAGACTTGTGTATTTTTGCATGTTTATATGATGTTTCTCCCATACTCCTGTTGAGGTCTCAGAATAGCAATAGTAGCATGAGAAAGGGTGATCTTGTTGCCTCTCTTTTGTCCCCTTATAAAGATGGGTCGTGGTATGTATGCCTTTGTTTTTTTATTATTATTATTTTTTTGTCAAAGACATCAACCATGTTGTATAATTAGAAACCTAAAAATTTTTCTTTCACATTGTTTCTGTAGTCCACTACTTCCAGATCTAATTCTGGGCATAACTGGTACCTGCATTAGGATATCATCTAAAGCTGAAGTGCTTATCTGGCGTGCTGAGGTAGCTGGTATCTGTGTTATATTTTCAATTTTTCATCTTTGACATAACTTTCATCGCAAAATATTAGCCTGACCTATTTTTAACAAAGAATGTCAATTTTGTTACTTGTGCAGAGGCTTTTCTTCCTAAATGGAGAGCAGGATTTGTCAGCCTTTTTGCTTGTTGATATGGGAATAGTCAAGTATCCAACTTACAACTGCATAATTTCAGATCAAATTTTCTTGGATCGAAATGATTTGCTTGCTTATGAAGAGGTTCAATTTTTTTTCTTATACTGAATTTGTTTTCTTGACTCTTGTGACATATGGCTTTGTGTAATACTTGCATTTTATAGGCCATTGAAGTTGCACAACTAATTGATCAAGCTCTCGATGAGAAGGACAACAAAATGGTTTTAAGATGTGTATCAATTGCTGACTCTCGCGTGCAGCCAAACCAGTGCACTACTGCTGAATCAGTTCCATTCTTTTCATGCTTTTCAGCATCATGGATCTATTCAAAAGTAGTGTCTCTTGGAGTTTCCTTTCTTGAACGTGAGAATAGGTCAATCTGCATCTTAAAATTTCTGTTCCAGCCCCATTTTATATATGTACACAGAGACATGTATATGCATGAATGCATGCATATAAACATATTCACGCTTTGGCCTACCATCTTTGCCTTTGTTGTACTTAACTTTGATATTGAACGTCTATTGACTACTAAAAAGAAATTGCAGAAAGGGCTGGATGAAATATCACCATTCATGCATGAATTGATTAGATTTCCCAATCGAAGTCTTTTGCTGATTACTCTACTCAAGATATTTGTCTTAATTGGAACGCTTTGTTTTTTCTATGTAATCATGTACTCTCTAACTATATCAAGTGGATCTCTTTTGTATAGGGATATGATGAGAGTGCTATGATTGTGTCAACCTAATTGAGATATTCGGGTGCACCTCCTGATCCAAAGACTATGATTTGTTGTATTTTTGCTCTTATGTTTCTATGTATTTTGAGCATTAAACTATTTTCATTTCATCAATGAAAAGTTATGTTTCTGTTTCAAAAAAAAAAAAGAAAAATATATCACTATCACCATTCATGCATGAATTGATTAGATTTCGTAAAGACAGTAAGATAGGAATGTAATGAATGCCAATGGAGTGTGATCGTTAATGGACCACATAGGAGAAGAAAGGAAATGGATAACACTCCATACATCCTTGCCTTGAGAGCATAAAACTTTGCATTTTGACATGACCCCTTAATGTAAATAGAATGAGTTAATCTGCACTTGACAAGACCATTATCTATCCTTCCTTTGTTTTGTCAGAATTTAAGATCCCCTTACCCTCGGCATTCAACAAAATTTTGGGCTTTCGAGATTTTCGTATAATCTGATTATATCTCTGACATTTTCTTCTTTATACTACTTCTATATTTGTACTTATTTAAAATCAATATTTTTATATGGGTTTTCTTCTCTTTTTTTTCCCCCTAATCATATTGTATATTTATGTCATATTATCACTTATTACATTTATCAGTGGAAAGTAGAATTCTGCCCTTTTTCACCAACCCTGAGCATCAACATTTTGACATGACCATTGTTGGCATTGTGTTCTGTTTTCCGACTCCTTTACCCATTCTTGCTACCCCAGCTTTTATCCCTGGATTTTTCTTGCTTTGCTCCAAATTGATCAGAATTAGGAGCAAGCAATCAGAATTAGCTTCATTTTTTTAGCTTGATAGTTTTCTTACCTATCAATGAGGAAAACACTTCGAGGAAAAATACGTTCATTAGAAATAGTTACCTGGCCATGTAACTTCATCATTAGGACTAAAAGGGAACTTGTATTTCTGAGTAGGTACAGTGATGCAGTGATACTACTGAACCGATTGCTAAATTGTTACACTTGTGATGGAAGAAGAGGATATTGGACGTTAAGGTTGTCAATTGATTTGGAGCATTTGGGCTATCCCAGTGAGAGCCTGTCAGTAGCTGAGAATGGATTGTTGGATCCGTGGGTTCGAGCTGGTTCAAGAATGGGATTGCAAAGGCGCATCCTTAGGTTAGGAAAGCCACCACGGCGGTGGAAAACCCCTAGTTTTGCTGAGTCTATCAAGAGGAAAATCACAGAGGTATTAACATATACCTGGCTGCTGTTATTCTGAGGTTTAATATGTTTAGTGGATGCTATTATCAAAGTTGTTGGTTCTGGTATATGTTAGTAACTGTAGCCTTGTATTGCAAACAAGTAGGTACACATACAAGGGCGACCATTGAACCGTGAAACAGGTATGAAGAGCAGGTTTTATGGAGAAAGTGGGGATCAATGTTCAGTGGAGCAGCTTGCCCTTGAGTATTATAATGCGGAGGGAGGTGGATGGCAAGGTGTTCATTCGGAAAGTGGCATTTGGTTAACCATTTTTGGGCTTCTCTTGTGGGATGTCATTTTTTCTGATGTCCCAAATGTCTTTCGTACAAAATTTCAGGTATGTTTTAGTAAAGAAAGTCAATAAGCACTAGTCTCAATTTATAAGCACTGTCTGATCTGCTGTTTCTCTTGGGGATACATAGTTTGCAATGCACGCCGTGGTGTGAGCTGGGCAGCTATATTTACATAGTGGGCCTTACATCCTTGTGCTCTCATGGAAGTCAATAAAGCTTGAGTCGGAGTCGCATGCACTTTAAATTGTCATTATATGTGCCATGCTGAAACTATATAAGATAAATGTTACACATGGCAAAAGTGATCTATTCAACTTACTAAGCATTGATTATTATGGAAAAGCCACATTCGTGTTTCCTCTGAGGATGAGTATTTTACTGGGTCTGTTATTAAACATAATGTTTTATAAGTTCTAATATTTGTCTTTTCAGTTAAGGGGATCTTTAACCTTAGAAACCTGTCATTTGCAGACTGCTCCCCTGGATTTTGGAACCGATAGCTTTTATTTATTGAGACAGAATAATATAGAATCTCAACTTCAGAAAATTCATGATGGCATGGGTGAAGAAATCCTCATAACGTCTTGGGAATCACACAAGGGAACAGCATGTAATGGAGTTAACTGGGACCGACACTCACTAACTGAGCTTCGGGCAGCTGTCACATGCATCGGTGGCCCTTGTATGGCTTCATTGTGTCGGCATCTTGCACAAGATTATCGAAGCTGGTCGAGTGGAATGCCAGATTTGTTGTTGTGGCGCTTTAATAGTGAATACAGTGGTGAAGCTAAACTTGTTGAAGTAAAAGGTCCCAGAGACAGACTCTCTGAACAGCAGCGAGCATGGCTATTACTTCTAATGGATTGTGGCTTCAGAACAGAAGTCTGCAAAATCACCCCATGCTAAAATCAGCTTGAAAGGTTGATCATCACCCGCATAGGCTAATCAAGCCTGTCTTCAAAGTTCAAACCAAGACTACCTAAGAAACAATGGTACCTTTGTTGGGAAATGATACAAGGATGACTGTCATAACCCACTTATTCATAGACACGGGATGACTCAAATCTGCAAATTAGCGGGCATGAATTCTGGGAAGAAGAAAATGAAGAAACGATCCTCGAGTCCAAGTAAATGTATTGAAAGATACATGTGTTATGAATAGAAGACGAAGTGGTTGTCACTTAATGACATGAAGTGCTTTTTGGATTGGTGGCTCAAAGGGGAAAAGCTTATGAAATGTTTATGAAAAGCTTTCAAGAGCTGTAACTGAAACAACTAATAAGTATCCTTGTGCTTTTTTCACCAATTCTGATGGCTTATTACAATTCTCATAATTAGATTTCCTTTCTTGTATTTTTTCATATTAATATTTGCCTTTATTGGTTTCTAGGTGTCTATTTATTCACTCTTGTAAAGCTTGATTATGAAGTCAATTATTTAATAATATGTAGAAAAATTCACAGTAATTACTAAATTAGTTCACTTTGTAGGAAAAACAATACCCAAGTTGAATTTGTTTGAGGACAATATAATGAACTACATTCCCATTTGATTTTACAGCAACTAATTTCATGATTATACTGCAATAGGTTACCCCTGAGCTTTGATTTTCACTCTGTACTCTAGGCGTAATAAAGCTCATTCCATTTCAATTTAGCGAGTTTTAACTATCTTCTTCTTCTTCCTCTTTATTTATTTATTTATTTATTATTACATTTAGATGAGAGGGACTTCTTTTGCTTAAGGAGTGCAAGTTGCCACAATGTTATCGCAATGTAGAATGGTCATCCTTTTCTTAGGGTCTCTTTTGAGGGGAGAGGTTTGACAACCCCACCAGAGACTATCTTAATAAGGTCAAAGTTGTAAAGTTTTCGTTTTGTTCATAAATTTTTCAAGTGGTCCATTTTGTTTATTGTAATTATCTTTGTTGTAGTGTATTTCAATTCATTCTATATATTGTGTCATGTATTTCACACATATCCATGAGCCTTTTACGTGGGCTCTACTCTTTAAGACTAGATTGGGAGACCAAGCAGATACCCAAGCTAGAAAAAAACGTTACGTTAGCCAATAATCGACATTTCCGATTATTGGGTTCAAGTTCCTTGATATGAAAAGAAGAAAAGATGAGAGAATGGAGCCAAAAGTCTACTGGTCGAGTGTTTATTTAACCTAGAAATCGAGGGTTTCTTAAAGAAACCGTCGCAGCGCTCATGCGAATTTGGCCGCCTGATATTTTCAAAGTGTCGCAGTGCCTGCTGCACTTTGCCAGCGGAAGGTCTCGGGAAAAAGCTTCACGACTGCACCTAGGCAGCACTGCAGCGCCATGGCTTTAGGGGCTTTTTGGTAATTTTGGAGTTCTATTTTCCGGTTGATGCCGCAGAACTCCTTTTTGGTATGTTTTAACTTGATTTTGTTGCTAACACCCTGTTCTACCTATTAAGTGCTCAAAACTGACAAAATAACATAATAGAAACATTAAATAGCACTACGATCCCGAGTTAAGTAGAAGAAGATAGCACATTTTAGGTGCTATCAAACACCCCCAACTTAATTCTTGATCGTCCTCGAGCAAGGTAGAATAATGCACACAATCAAACAAATTTATGCTCACTCAATCATGCAAGGTTCGTACTCAAGTCTCAACAGTCCACTAAGATTCAACTCACATTCACAATGAGATCGGTTCATAATCAATCAATGAAGCACAGAGTAAAACTAATTCTAGACCAGTTCATGCAAGGGTGAGTTCAAAGCCCTTCTAATTAAGTTCCTAGCACCCCATAATTGCATTAAATTGCTCTCAATTTGTTTTCCCCCAATGGTGGCTCATGCACAAATCATCAAGTGTCCAAAAAAATCAAAGCAGTAATATTTCAACTGAGGTGTCTGAATTCAAACTCTAGGCCCTAAACTTAAATTTATTTTACCTAGGGGCATTAGCTTTCACACATTTACCGCAGGGAACTGTACTCACTCTTTTCTCGCGAGTGTCCTAACTAATCACAGCAAAGGCAACTCTTTCTACCCCTAGTCATGCATATCATTACAAGCTTTCTTTTTCTTTTTCTTTCTTTTTCATTCCTTTTATTTATGATATTTCTTTAAAGCACAACATTCTTTTTCAACAGGCATATAAATATATTCTTTTCTTCCTCAGTATTACATTACAACCCATCATAGAAGACACTATTCAATCAGGGGGGCCTATCGAGGTAACAACAAAACTACAAGTTAAGTAATACGATTCTAAGCATGCAAGACCTAATATAGGCAGACAAAGAACTTAAGCATGCATGAAAAATCAGAATTTTTTTTAAAAAGGGCTAAAAATCATGATCAATCATTTCAAACATTGCATCATGCAAGAAAATCAAAAAGAGTGCGTCATCAACTAGTCATCATAACGAACCAAGCACAAAAGAGCAAGCAAGCATAAAAGCACACAGTATTTAGTTCGAGCTCATATGCTCAAGGACTTCAGCCAGAACACAGACATTCCCCACCCCCAACTTAAAATCTAACATTGTCTCCAATGTGAGAAAAGAAAAGAAAAACAAGGGACAAATGAAAAGGGAAACAGAAAACTTCCCTGAAATTTGGCACGAAGGATGGCGAAGATGTCTGGCTCGTAAAAGTAATCTTCTTTCCAACTCCCTTCAAGCAGGAGAAAAAAACCTAAAAGATCAAGAAAGGTGGGAAGCATTAAGCTTAATAAAAACAAAAACAAGGAAAGGAAATAACAGAAATATAAATCCTGGCTGCCTCCAGGTAGCGAAATTTTTTAAGGTCATTATACTCTACCGTACTTGGCTTCATCATCCGTATCCCTTTGGGAAAGCCGAGTCCCCATTTAAAACCCCCTAACTTAGGGTGTTTACCACAATTTTGAAAAATCACAAAGCTAAAACACATGGGGTTAGTGGTGGAGGAATCATCAGAAATAAAGAATTTTTCAATTTCTTCTTTGTGCCTTAAAGAGAGGAACCATTCATCCACATCAATCACTACCTTCGCAGTCTTTAGAAAGGCCTCCCTAAGAGCATAGACAAGGGAGAAGCAGAAGAAGTAGAATTAACATCCATATTGATCACGTAAAAATCAGCAGGGAAGCATAGGCCATTAACTCTAACTAGCATATTTTTAACTATACCAATTGGCCTACAAGAGAATGATCAGCTAATTGCACTATAATGTCAGCCGGGTATAGGATATGAGATTGAAAATCAGCATAAATAGGAGTAGACATGATATTGATTGCGGACCCTAAATCTAACATAGCATGCTCAAATTTTCTATTTCCTATCTGACAAGGAATAGAAAACGTACATGGGTCCTTCTGTTTGATAGGCAAATTACTTGGAAAAACAACCTCTTAGCAGACTTTATCTTCTTGTTTATTTTCGTCCTTCCTTTCCTCTCGACGGACTTCAGCCCACACCTTTTTGCTCTTGACAGGGGGCTTCTAAATTTCGGGAGACAGAGCAGACCTCACCTCTTCTTTGTGTGATCCTCCCTGAACAACAGTCAACCTGCTAGGGAAGGGAGCATAGGAAACGTAAGTGGAAAAATTGAGGGGTGGGTCAAATCTTATCCCACGTTTCCTTGGTGAGCTCGCTATCTCCACAGGTTCGCCTATGAGCTCCTCAGCCAAGGGGTCCATCGCGCAGCTCACAGAGATGGCACTCACGTTCTGCATGTTCGGTGTGGGTTGGGCGTCCAGCCTACTCACAGCATCAGTTAGCTAGGAGAGCTAGTTGGCCATGCTCTAAATATGGGAGGTGGTGGTCTAGATAAACTGTTCTTGAGTGCGTTGGATCTGAGCGGTGAATCGGCCAGCTCTTTTACCATGTCCTCCAAAGGCATCCCTGAATTTTCGTGGCCCTGGTTTCCTTGACCACCCCAGCGGTTGTAGTTATATATCCGCCCACCTTGCTGATTGTCAGCATAACTAACCTCAGCTGGCTCCTGGGGATGCTGCCTGGCAGCAAAGACCTGCTTCACCAAAGAAGAGAGTTCAGAAAGTTCAGCTCTAATTTCACTTGCCTCTCGTGAGGACGTGGTACTGCTGGGAGCTCGCATCCCGAACTGCTGCGCATGCTCCCCCATGGTGGAAATGAGTGCCCTAGCCTCCGTAGGAGTCTTGTTGACCAAGGTGCCACCACTGGCTGCATCAATAGTACTCCTATCACTAGGGACAAGCCCTTCATAGAAGTACTGTATCAGCAGCGCATCCGAGATCTGGTGGTTGGGAAAGCTGGCGCACAAGCGTTTGAACCGCTCCCAGTACTCAAACAGTGTCTCCCCCGCCGTCTAGGAAATCTCGTAAATTTTCTTCCTGATTCGCGCGGCGCACGATGTGGGAAAGAACTTCCCCAAGAATTGACTCTACATCTCCTTCCAGGTGGTTATAGAACCTGGAGGAAGGAAGTCAAGTCAATCCTTGGCATCATCTTTCAGGGAGAAAGGGAAGGCTCTGAGGTTAATCTGCTCCTCGGTTACGCCATGTGATCTCATCCCCTCGCACACAATAATGAACTCCTTAAGAAGCTTGTGGGGGTCCTCACCTGCACATCCAGAAAAGGAAGTGAGTAAGTGAATTAAGCCCGATTTAAGTTCAAAATTACCTGTCGTGGCCAGATAGGTAATGCAAAAGGGTTGTTGATCAACATTTGGGGCCGAGAGGTCCCGCAATGTGCACTCTACAAGTTGCGTCATTGATGGTTCTTCTTCTAAAAGCTTTTCGAATGTGCCTACTGCACGAGTGTGTTCCTCTGAAGCTCTTCGTTCTTTAGTTTCCCTCCTCCGCCGCCTTTCCTCTCTATTGATGTCTGCAAAATATAACAAATTGTCTCGATCCTAAGAGGGGAGGATCGGGTCATACAAAGGAGGAAAAACTAAAGAGCGATAAAGAATTGTAAACCCACAAAAGTGAAATTTCTTGGCTCCCCGGCAACGGCGTCAATTTGACGGACGGAATTTGTCACCCAATTCCATGCCAAATAAATTTTCCTAACTTACCCACAGTAGTAGTTAAAATTCATAGTTGAAAGTTTCAATTCAAGGTAACCAAAGGGGGGTTGAGAAACGGTTAATCACAATAAAAAGTAAATTTCATACAAATAAATTGTGCGAAGTAAAAAGAGTTAAAATTCAATTGAAGAAGCTCTAGCTTGGGTTATGCGGGATTTCCTTTGTTTCATGTTCTTATCATTGGTTCGTCATTACTAAATCCAATGAAGTTAACACCTAGTCAATTCAATTGGAAAGGCCAGAATTGAATTGTCCTAGTCGACAAGTTAGATTTAAGGCAAATCGATGAAAAGCATGCAAAATTTGACTAAACCCAATTGCATTAAGTTCAAAGGAAAATTAGGTGGAACATGTAACTGGAAAGACCTAGATTGAACGTCCTATCGATTTAATCCTAGGTTGATTATAACAATGTGCATCACCATCTAGATTTGCAAGCTAACCTAACCTATTGCTTCTTATGATTGACATACAACAAATTGTCACGAATTGTAATACAATCAAAGCAATAATCAAAATAAACACCAGTGTTACAAATTGATCGTAATTCTTAAAAACTCAAAATTAAATCATGCATACACTTGAATTAAGTTCAAAACCTCAAAAGAACATCAATTACAAGGGAAAATCTCTAATACCCAAGCTAGAAAAAATGTTACCTTAGCCAATAATCGGCATACCGATTATTGGGTTCAAGTTCCTAGGTATGAAAAGAAGAAAAGAGGAGAGAATGGAGCCAAAAGTCGGCTGGTCGGGCATTTATTTAACCTAGAAATCGAAGGTTTCTTTTAAGGAAACCGTCGCAGTGCCGCGGCGCTAACGCGAATTTGGCCGCCTGATATTTTTGGAGTGTCACAGTGCCTGCTGCGCTTCGCCAACAGAAGGACTCGGGAAAAAGCGTCACGGCGCCGTGGTTTTAGGGGCATTTTGGTCATTTTGGAGTTCTATTTCTCGGTTGATGTCGTGGAACTCTTTTTTGGTCCGTTTTAGCTCGATTTTGTTGCTAACACCCCCCTCCCGTTCTACCTGTTAAGTGCTCAAAACCTACAAAATAACATAATAGACACATTAAATAGCACTACGATCCTGAGTTAAGCTAAGGAAGATAGAACATTTTAGGTGCTATCATTAATCAATGTAGACACAAGAGAAAAAAATACAACAATTGGTATAGGCAAGAAGGTCAAATGTAATCCCAAGAATAATGTTGGAATTCTGACCCGAGTGCTTCATAAGAAGAATTCCAACATGTTGATTATTTCCTTTTTTCTTACTATCTCCATGTATCTATTGTGTTATATTTGTTGTATTTTTTTTTTCCTTATTTGTAATGGTTTTTTTTTTTTTTTTTTTTGCTATTTAAGAAACCCCTTTCTTCTGTGAGAAACAAGAAAAATACTTTTTTGGCACAACATAATAATGCTTGATTTTCTCAAAAAATCTATCTAGATCCACATTGGAATTTGGGTTCTAGTGATTTTAGTAATTCTGATGATGATTCTAATGAAGTTTGGGAGGGAATAACAAATCGACATTATTAAGAGCCAGACGTTATAATCAAATCGATTTTCTAAGAAGTCGACGTAAGAATTGGGAGTTGGATGATTCAAAAAATTATTCAAAGTGTGAAAGAAATTATTATGACCAATATGGTGGTTGAAATATTTTGAAGAAAATAGAAATATTTGAATAAGAACATCTATTAGGATGACTTGAATCATAAGGGAATGGATGAAATCTGACATCTTTTGGGAAAATTTTAAGGAAAACTAAAAATCACGCGAAGTTGTGAATTTGCACAAGAAAAATTCAATGAATGATCAAAAGTGAAATTCAAGCAAGCCAAATTTAAGGGAAATACCAATTATACCAATCACACAAAGAAGAAGAAAAGTCATTCGATCAAGGAGAAAAAGAAGAGACAAACAAAACAAATTCAAGAGAAAACGTAAATATGACCCGACCAAAGAAAAAGTTGAAGCGAACTTATTGTTAAATAAAGTTATAGGAGTCAAGGAGGGGGAATAATTAATGGACAAAAATTTTGTGTAATCGCGTGTAATGAGAAGGATGAAAACAAATTGATGTAGCCTAAAGGAACAAAAAAAAGAAATCTCCAAGAATAAAATCTAAGTCTTCATTATCAATTAGATGTTGTCTATACAAGAAACAATTTTTCTATTTATAGAGAATTGGAAAATAAACTAATCCTAATTCTAATTTATCTAAGAAACTAATCTTAATCCTAATCATCACAAATTTGACCAAGATAGCCTAATTTATGCCAATCCCTGCTACATCACCCAAAGTTTGAACTTTAGCTTTTTGTTTATACAACCATTTTATACATTCTTTCTACACACAACCACAACTCTATACTTCGAGCTTTTGCCCTTTAGGATAAGAATTGGGGATGTAGCAGTGTCAACGGATATAATTGTCCTCGTGTAGTCACATCAAAAAGATTCACTTTAGTTCATTCATTTGTTGATTTTCTTAGTATTTGAATTAATTTGGGGACTTTTATCCTTTTAGGATTAGAATTACACTCCCCCCACATTTTTCATTTACTTGATTCTGAAGTCTTAAAAACAAACTATCTGTTCTGACATCTTCATTGCATCTTCCTTATTGAAGGTTTGGAAGGCATCATTCTTAATAAGGTATCAAGTAAAAGTCATGGAAGGATAGAATGATGAGTCGAAGGATATGAGACAAGTCACTCGTCATAGTTGTGGTTAATAATGAACTTTATCATATCAGTTATGTTGGAAGGGTCATATGTATTGACTACTTACTAGGCTTTGTGAAACTCAACCTTTTCTTATGTTTTTCTTTCTAGGTAGCAGTCGAGTTCCCATTGCTGTGCAAAATCGAGGTCTGTCGAGATATAATGTTATCAATTGAAATAAGCAGAAACTTTTATCGAGCTAGGGGTACGTTACTTGTAAACAAACCTTATAAACAATTGTGTAAATAAAATTATGCACGTTAAAATGATTTAATATTGAATTTGATTATTTACGTTGTACATGTTAAGTCATAAAGGAGTATAAGTTGACATAGATATCGTAAAAGGGTCGATATCCGTTGTCCTCACGCCTCTTTTCGAGCTACAGAGGGTAACTCGAGAGGGAGTGTGACAAGAGTAATCTTAGAGATTATTATGTATTTTATGAGGGAACCAAAAAGTCCTATTTATAGAATTCTATGGGTTACTCCTACTCATAGTTGGACAACTAGATATTTTAAATTAATATTTAATAATATTCAATATTAATAAATATCTACCCAAATAATATCTCATATTAAATGGTTTAAAATATTTTGATCTTATTTAAATATTTATTTTCTATAGAATCTTTAATTTGAATCTTATCCAAATTAAATAATTAATTATTTGAATCCAATTCAAATTAATTAATTAATTCTCCCTCTATTTATTTAATTCAAATTTTATTCAAATTAAATAACTTATTTATCTACATAGATCTCATTGAAATAAATAATTAATTATTTGAATTACATTCAAATACATTAATTCTCTTCTAATATATTTAATTTGAATCTTATTCAAATTAAATAATTTATTTATTTGAATTTCATTCCAATAAATTAATTCTCCATATTATAAAGTAATTTGAATTTAATTTAGATAAACTCTATAATAAAACATATATTTAATTGTATCCAATACAATTATCATTTTTCCTTAAAATTTGAATAGTTCAAATTTTCTTTCAATCATAATTGATCCGTGATAAGGTAGCAAGGGGACCTTATGGACCTAGTTTCAACTCTTTTAAGTAACTTAATCTTCATTCATTAACTACAGGGCAAACCACTATAGACCAATAATTGAACTCGTATACACTGTAGGACAAGTTGTGTCCATGGATATAATCAATAGAAGCAAGTAGATCCTTCACGAGTTGTTCATAATTATAACTGGGTTAAATGTCTGTCCAACCATAAACTAAGTCCCTCCTAGGCCAGTGAGACGGTGGAGTGCTTGGTCAAGACCCGAAATCAGCTCTTAAAAGAACTATTCATCTACTTACCCTATTTGGGAAGGAGTGGATTTCATCTTGTGAAGTTATGTTCTCAGCTCCTCATTTAGTCAAGTCCCAAAAATAGGTAGACTTATTAAATTAACAACTCGGCCACTCTCACCCATGCAAATCAAAAGACCGACCTCACATACGGAGTTCATAAGTCACTCTGGATTAAGATCAAGTCACATATGATCATCGTATGAAATATTAATCTCATCAATTAATGGATTTACAAAAAGAGATTAAATATTTCGTAGTTCGATTTTATACAAACTCTTTGTATAGATACCCCACTCATATGTCTCCACATGAACAGTTTGGATCAAACCATTTGTAACTATTACAAAGCGGGTCGTATTCATAGTGTATCCAAGATAAAACATTCAACTTTATTCATATACTATAGACTTTTAGGTTATTTCTTAAACATGATCCACCTTATATGTCAACTACATATTGTTCAAGACTACATGCAATAACCTTAGATTTTTTCGTTAATTGATAAATTAATATTGCATAATTAAGAATGAAATTAATTAGTTAATCAATTAAGAGGTTTTAGAGCATAAATCACAACATAAATATGACAAATCATCAAACTGGAGGAAAGGTTTTATTGGTTCACTAAAGCCCATCATCATCAAACCGGCCAATACTAAACCTTCATTGTACGAGTAAAACTCATGGTTCCCAATAATGGGGCAAAGCTGTGTGTCATTTCACAGCTTATGCAAAGCTTGTTTTAAAATGGTAAAAATAGTGGCTTACCACAAATTCACATATGTTGGTTGGCTAGGCTCATAGTTTTATAGTGACTAATTTCAGATCCTGTGGTGTTTACAATATCAGTGCGATAATTAAAACCTTGTTTGAAGGGTTTATGGTAAATGTAAGATTTAGCCCATGAGAATTGTAAGTCAAAATAAGGTTGCCTTTAACCTGAAGTTTGACTCACCAATGAGATTTGAATTTTTTTCTTTTTTTTTTTTTCAATGAATGGGATAAAATGGTTGAGACTTGACAAGTGAGCTAGCAACAACATATGCATTACGCTTCATTCTAGTTGTTTGTTGTTGTTTTTTTTTTTTTTTTTAATCTTTTTAAGAAAAGGTCAAGAATTTCAACACCCAAACAATTAATTTCAATAACATCAAGATCTAACTCACATTTTTTTTTTAATGTCTAAATGTAAATATAAGAAATTCAACGCCCAAACAATTAATTTCTTTGAAGTTATCTTGAGTTGGAAAAAACCAATGTGAAAACAACTCAAAATTTCTCAGCAACTCAATATGACCTAAAACTTCAAGATTTAACATATAAATCTCACAGTCTGAAATCCAAGTATGCCTTTAGAACGAACAAATGATTAATTTTCAAATACAAAAAAGATCAACAAAGGAATATTATCTTCGACCATGGAGATCCTTCTTAACTGACACTGCAGCTAATAAGCTAATTTAAACTAGAAAAAAGATTAACAAAATATTTTGTATTGTTTCTTCACTTTTTTCTGTTTCTCTCATCTTTGTCTTCTTCTCCCTCCTCCCTCATAGGGGGACATGAACTAGAAACAATAGATGCGAGAATCAAGAGGAGTAAGTGCAAGAATCATCATCACAGGGAGTAGCGAGATTTTGACAGAATTGAAAACTTCTAATGTGTCTTTTGATTTGGAAGTTTCAATTCGATTATTTGTACATGTTCTAAAGATTTTGTGATATCGTAAAGTCTGCACAATATTTTAGACCAGTAACAATTGAATTTGGCAGATTGAGTTTGTTAAAAAAGAAAATATATAGAGAGAGAGAGAATATACCCAGAAAGCTATTTTAGCAAATCAGTTATCATCTTTTTGTTGTTTTGATACATTTCCAAATTTTTTTCTTTTTCTTCCATCTCAACACTGCCAATTTATGTGATTTCCATTTGCGATATTTTTGTCTGTTCTTCATCCACTGCAAATAATCCTTCCCACGCTTACACTCCACAAAGTCTGCTATATCATCATCATAGGATGAAGAGCCCAAACATTTTAGAAATATCTCCCCACTGCAAGTTTCTTCCGCTTCCTCTATCTCAACACTACTCCCCTTTTCACTATTATGAATGGCTGCAGTTTCCAACCATTGTCCCGACTCATCCTGTATTCTTCCATGGCAGCTTTCGAGAGAATTTCTGCTGCAAGATGAAGGTTAAATAAGTATACCTCTGATAAAACTTCTTAATAGTAAAATATGGTCAAAGCTTTCCATTCCAGCCAGATCTTTCTGATATGTTAATGTCACAAGAACTGAAAAATACACAAGCAGCAAAGTTTCTGCATAAAGAACTGCTAATAAGAAATACAACTTAAACAATCAAACATCTTAAAACAAGGCTAATGCTATAGAAGAGAACAATTTAATCCAGTCAGCTGAAGCATTTGGGTTTACAAACATTTTTCTCGTTGTCATGTTTGTACAATGTCAAAAAAAAAAAAAAAAAAGAGTTTTGAAATTCTCTCTAAAGAAGAACCAACTATTAAGAATAGCAATCTAAGAGATGAGGAAGCAGGAACAAGTACATAAAAGAGATCCCCATGGAATTTGCATTTAAAGGTAAAACAGTTTTAACACATCCATAAAGAGGAGCAGCTGAATTCAGACACCCGATGACACAAATACATAAGAGTGAAGTATAACGAACCCAGAAGGTAAGAGTTTCATTTTGTCCATTTATGGGATAGTTCTAAAGATATTGCAAAAAGTGGCTCCCTGTACCTTATGTGAACTGTCTGAGTTTTTTGGAACTCCATTGCAACTGTTTCACTAGATTTTAGGTGTAAGAAGCCCTATAGGATATGTCAATAGTTAAAAGCAATAATTCAAAGAAATGGTGAAAGAGAAGAAAAATTGAAGAGCAAGGCAAATCGAAGTAATTAAAAATAAATGTACCTCTTCAGCTTTCTCAGATCCAATTAACGATGATAATGCATCTAAATCTCCCTCTTCAAAAACAAACAGATTCAATGTTGTCATAATTGCAAGTACGCAGTCTTTCACTAAGATGTCAGACCCTCTAGAAAAACTTAATGCCAGTAGTCCTGTAAAATGCAGGAACATCCACTTGGAACTCTTATGCCTATTTGGGTGAGATTTCATCACTTTAGATATGAGATTCTGATTTGGTAGGAAAGTATCAAATTCCTCAAAACAGCTAATGATACTCAAAATAAAACCATACTCCGTACTAGATGAAATGTCTCGTAAGGTTTTAAGGCCACCAGAGTTTCCATGGTGCCTTAGACACCAGATAGCAGGCAAAAACGACGAACTCATCAACTTCAATATAGAAGCAAGAAGAAAAATCTCATAGTGACTTGTATACCCAGTCTTGTATATTTCAGTGTCACTAACATCATCCTGAGAAGCTCCAAGAATTATACAATGTAAGATTGATAAAGGATCATCTTTAAGCGATTCATCCAAGATATGTTGGTTCTCCTCCACAAACGAAATCGATAAGGCTAGCAGCTCTGATTTTTCCCTAAAGAAAAAACATGTATTTTCATACTTGGAAATAAGATTTTCAATTTTTTCTCTCCTAACTTGATGAATATAAGATTCAAAAGGTTGCTGACCACCATTCCAAGGTACACTTGAACTGGAAAAACAGCCATTGGAATTCAATGGGGTATCCTTCAAACACGAATTAGACATATGCCTGTTATACAACATGATTGCCTTTTCAAACGCAATAAGGTACCAATCCATAAGCCTATGATCTGGGTTTGGGGATTTCAAGAAAACGCCGATGCCAATGACTTCAGAAACCAGTGAAATAAAATGAGCCTGGAACAGTTTGGGTGCAGAGAGCATGACAGGATTTAGAAGTAATGATAAAGCTGACGTCAGGCTTAATTCAGGAACTTTTAAATCCTCATAGTGCGCCCAATGTAGTCTATTGAGGAAATTATGAAACGCTTGATCATCAGAGGCTGACAGGATAAAATGAGCAGAAATCACCTCCAGCACCGTCCCAATTCCACCATGATCTAGGTTGTGCAAAAATACCATTTTATTAGTAGAAGTTGCAGAATCTATCAGCATAAAGTATTCTCTTAACGATCTATGCATCAGAAGCTCATCCACAAATACCTAGCCAAAGCAACACATGCACACGAGTATTAATAATATATGAATAAATAAATAAAGCCAAAATAGGAACCAAACGTAAGAAGCTCATCACAACAAGGTGAACAGTTTGTGCAAGAAAATCATGACAATTGACTGCCCGATGAAACCCACTCCTCCACTCAGACGATATTATGTGAACATACGGAGATTTTCAAGTTGAATGGTGGGTGAAGACAAGCCAACATCAAAGATCAGAGAGCAAAAGTGATAATGCTAGTGAGCCACTTCCCAAAGTGAGTGCACTTGAGCATGTGAGTTCCTTATAATATTCCTACACTACAACATTCTTATCTAATTGGTAAAGATATCAAAATATTAAATCTTTTTTATCATGGTAATTGATAAATAACTTGTTAAAAAAAGATATTTCATGCAAAGGAATAATGGTGAAAATGCAGTAAAAAGCAGAGAAATGATATCAAGTCCCCAAAGATAGAAGGAAAATTTGTAAGAACCTCAAGGACTGCACATATGAATGGATGGCATGGATCAGAAGGTTCTAAAATACACAAGGAAGCAAAATAATCCTCAGAGACAAGGGTAGTACAATCAGATTCCGTGATTCTGCATTCGTGTAAAAAAGATTTTTCCAAGCTGATGGACTCTTGCTCCTCCTTTCCACTTGTAATCAAATATAGCAATTTCCTGAGAACTGAAAGAACTACACCGCCCTTTTCCAGTAGAGCATTTTGTTCGAAATCAACCAGAGTCATGATAACCAAACAACTTCTTAAGAGCAACATAAACTCTTTAATGGTATCCCACAAATCATCGTCTTTACGAGCAAGTTCAGGAGAAGGGCTAAAAGAAATACTTCTCAAATCATGGAAAACTCCCTTAAACCTCCTATCAAGTTCTTTGAACAAAGAATCTGCCAGACCCCAAATATCCCGATAAGTTTCCTTGAATCCAGACTGACTAAATTCGTGGTTCAACTCGTTCAACGCAGCTTCAGTTGTAGATAAATCCAACTGTTCACTTAAAGACAATTGAAGCAGGAGGCAATACACACGTTTCATGATGGCAGGAGTTATAAACCCTGACGACGACAAAATGTAAGAAAAAGATGAGAAACAATCATAGTTTTCATAGATTAAGTCTCCAATGAACACAAAAGTCACCTATCCTCAGCAGCACGAAAACAGAAATAGCCGAAACTATCTATATCCCCTAAAAAAAAAACAAAAAGGAAATGGCGAAATGGCGAAATGCGAGGAGAAAAGTGGCAGGATTTGGAAGATACTTGTGAAATTGTATAGAGCCTAGGCGGCTTCAATGGAGGTTGAGCGGTGCAGTTGGTGGAAGAAGGGCGGCGTTGGTGGGTATGGCTGCCAGTCGCCGGACGTTCCATGACGTGGGTGGCAAATTCTCTTTCAAAAGCCGCGGGAGAGAGTACACCGCGGGATTCCACCGTCCGACTCTCCCTTTTCCTATTTTGAACTTCAGGTGTTTCGGGAGAAGTTTCTACTTTTTCTTTTGCTTGCCTCAATTCCTCGGGTCCAAAATAGCCTCGAAAATTTTCTCTTTTTTCAAATAACACTCTCTCAAAACTCGTCTAAAGAGAGAATCTCGTTATTCTTTTAGGGGATTTTATACAGACGGCCTCCTATATAAAAAGTGGTCTTCTGCTTACATCAGCCTCATATGAAAGTTCGAGTTTGCTCCTGAGAACCATTTGCATGCCTACCTGGGTCCAGATTACTCGATGCTTAATGCCCGATGACTTGATTGCTCGATGCACGCTAACTCGCTCCTCGAGAGTCAGAAACTCGTAGTCATACTCGATTACTCGATACGCTCATTACACGTTCCCCGATTAAAATTGAAGCACACTTAATACACAGTACACTCGATATTGGATAGTAGGCTAGCTCGATTGTAACGACTCAACTTTTCTAACTGACCAGACGCTACTCTATGCACAAGAGATCGTGTAAAACGGTTTGTAAATCAAGTAATAAAACATATTTTACTATTATTTTGTTTATAAAAATAAATACATACATAAATAAAATAAAATAAAATATGAATTGAATAAACTGATTAAATCAAATTACATGAAATAAGTTTCTCCGGTTCTCCTTAAAACATAGGTCCAAATTAATATTAAATATAAATAAATTAGATTATCAATTGCAACTATAACCTATTTAGATTATCAATTGCAACTAGAATTATAGCCTAGAAAGAGAAGACATAAACAGGATACGCGGAAGAGATGACTGGTCCCATGGGACGATCACGGATTCTTTTTGTCATTAGCTCATTCAACTAAAAAATGTGTAATAAGAAAGAATGAATATTAAAATACTCACTAAGTGACCTACTACTGGACCCACTAGGTGAAATTGTTATCCTCTTTATCAAACATAGGCATAGGCATAGGCATAAGTAGCAAAGCCGAGGCATGCAGTCATAGGTAGTGATCTGAAGGTCACAGTCACAAACATAGGTGATGATCCCAGTGGTGGTCCCGAGGGACACCCAGTCATAATCATAGTTAGTAAACCTGAATGTTCAAGTTTAATAGAGAGTATAGGGTCTGATAAGTAGGATAACAATCACCGTCATTCCAATAGACATTCAGAAATAGGCATCACAACTTAATCCTAATGTCCAATCCAGTCCATAGTAACCAAATAATATTCCTACATAAAACCATATACCAAAATTGTATCCAACAAACACAGTAAATCCAACATACTCGCATCTCTTACATTCATGAGATCTAACTTATAACACAAATTGACTTAATCATAATGTCCAGTCCAGTAATCATAACTAAATAATGTTCCTACATTGAACCATTCATGAGATCTTATTGATAACACAAATAGTAGTAAATCACTTACCTTGGGAATGAGTCCAAAAGATTTTCCAGCCGACAATTTTCGCCAAGGACCTTGAATTAAAACTAGGATACAACCCGAACCCAAAATTACAGTAAGCTTTTAGGCATAAAAGCCAAAACAATTACACCAATTAGGTTCAATCCCCAAAATAATTACTTAACAATTGCACCAATGGCCTTAACCACCGTGCAACTAGGTTCCAATTTTACTAACTTCCAACAATAAGTCCAACCTACGAGCAATCAACAATTTATGGTTAAAAACCCAAATTTCAACATCAGAATAGTCCAATTGTCCTAGAAAACTCTTAAAATAATTTAGTTATTGTAACGACCTGACCCCTTAATAACTAACTCGTCGCTACAACATGCATGAACATTTATATAAATACGTTGGGACAAGGAGACATGATATCATCCACTTCAAATAAATGCAGTTTAGTTTATAATAAGGCTAAATTTTTTAAAGTTTATTAAACCAACATAAAATAGTAAAAACACTTTAGCGGGGTACCCTTAAATTGTTAGGCAAAATCCCAAGAAAAGAACAGAAATAACCAAAAACAATTAACCAATGGTTTAATGAATGCAATTACAACTACCCTAGTCTAAGGTGCGGAAGCAGTGTGACAGTCCCATGGTACGATCACGAATTTCCTCAGCCATGCGTCGGGCCACCATACTCCTTACCTGGAAGAAAAACATAGAAAAAGGGTAGTAAACATACTCAATAAGAGACCCACTACTGGGCCTAGCTGTTACCCCTTTTTGTCGTATGCGCCCGTGTACCCGGCATAAGCATAGGAAGCGCCCCGAGAGTACGCATTGACTATAATTGTAACATGAACATAGGTGGTGATCCCGAGGGACACCCTTCGTAGCATAGTACATTAGGGGTACGGGGCACGACAATAGGGCAACCTGTAACGTGTCATGGCATAACTAATTTATAACAGAGATTCGCAGAGTCACAAGCACATAAGCATAAGAACGTTACTTACAATACAAACTTAGCATGCCTAAACAATCATAGCAACAACATCTGAGACAAAAGTTCATAACGACATTCAATAGCCAACAACACCGTTAGACAGTAGGCATCACTAAAACCTGGTAGTAAGTCCTTTACCTGCGAGAGTGAGACTGGAGCGATACTGAGCGATACCGAGCGATACTGAGCGATACTGAGCAATACCGAGCGAGACAGCGAGACTCAGCGTGTCAGCAAGACTCAATGAGGCAGCGACTTTCCTACAATGCGGCAACGCGCTACGAAGGCTGTGACAATGCGTCGTGGAGAGGACAGGCGACGCGGCGATGAAGACAGACGATGCGTCGCGGAGAGAACAAGTGACGCGGCGATGAAGACTGACGATGCGTTGTAGAGAGGGCTGAGATGCTGCAGCGCAGACTATGGTGATGCGGCAACGAGGACTGATGATGCGTCGCGGAGAGGGCTGATGATGCTGCGACAAGTGGCCTGTGACTCGAGAGAGGAAAAAGACTGCCTTTTCTTTTCTGCCTCCTCCTTTCTTCCCTTCTCCTAAAAATGCCCCACGGTCAAAATTCATCCAAGGATCTTTCCCCCAACCGAAAGCGCCGAAACCTCCTACTGACTATGGACTTCCAAACCCCCTTCACGCTCCCTCCGCTGCAAGATTCTTTTAATATTATTATTATTATTATTAATATTATTTTTTTAAAAAAAAAAGAACTTAAAGGGAGAAAAATGATTTACCAAAATTTGGGCCGTTATAGTTATTTACCACAAGTCGATGGAAACAGTCAAACTTGGTTGGACCACCCACCAACAATCACTGCCAATTTAATCTATGTGCAAAACAATTAGTAAATTTGCACCCAACACAAAAACAACTCATCTACAATCAGAACCACAGAAAATTGGGCAAAACTACCATGTTACGAGCCAAACCCGAGATGAAGGAATGTTGGACTGGCGGCTACGGCCGAGGTGGCAGAGACTGTAGCGACCCGAACTTCAGACTAGCAGGATGCTACGTTATGCATGAAAATTTTTGTAAACACTTTGGAAGTTAGGTATTGAGACACGTTTTTGTCATAATGTCGAATAGAAATAATTTTGAATATTTTATTTAAATCGAATATAATGATAACAAATCGTTTAACGAGGTCCCCTTAAATACATGAAGACATGTTTGACCAAGAATTCCATAAAATAGAAAAACCAAGAAGAAATGAATAAATAAATGATCACCAACAAGACATTTTATATGCTAGAAGCAAATGCATGAACCTATGATGCGAAAGCGACAACAGTCCCATGGCGTGGTCACAGATTCCTCTTGTCATGCGTCTGTCTATCCCATCCCTTACCTAGAGAAAAAGACCATAGAGTAATAATACTCAGTAACTGACCCACTATTGAGCCCACTAGGTGAGGTTGTTATCCTTTTATCATATGGCCCTATGTATCCAACATAGGCATAGATATAAGTAGGGAACCCGAAGGCACGCAGTGATCCCGAAGGTCACAGTCATAAGCATAAACATAGGTGGTGATCCCGAAGGATACACAGTCATAAACATAATCATAGTTAGTGAACCCAAAGAGGAGTACAGAGCATGATAAATAGGATAACAATCTCCGTAACATAACAACCATCACAATATAATCAACTAAAGTTTCCAATTCATAGCAATGAGTTCAATAACCACTATACCAGTGGACATAACAACCATAACAAGTCAATGCAATAATTAAGTCTCTTACCTTTGGGATATGTCCAATTAGCAAGCCAAGTCAATCAATTACAAGAGTCCTTCAGTTATAACCTAGGATGTAAATTCATTCCAATTAGGTCTCCCAACTTAGATTTAAATGAAGTTTTCGCAAGAAGTCCATAGCATTCAATGCAAAGCATTTAGAGGGAGAGAGATTGTTCAATTGGTGTTTTAATTTTTGGGTAAAATGGGTATTTCACATGGCCAAAAGGTCCCGATGATAAAGTTTTTAGGAAGAGGTCATCCATAGAAAAGTTTTTGGTTTTTGGGTTATTTTGTGCAATTTTCCCCCAAAACTATATCTAAAGTTGAGGTCTTGAAACCACAAATGGAACCTTTTGTATAAAGTCTAGGCAATTGAAAAAAAAAAGACTTAAAGAAGGAACAAGGAAGAATATAAAAGTGCCTTTCAAGGAGAAACGTTTGGCTCTGTAAAGTACCTGATTTGTAATATTGATTATCCAAGAATGAAACCTTGGAGAATGTGGACAAGTTCTACTAAGTGGGTTATCATTATCCCAAAATGATCAATAAAGAGATGAGTGCATAGGAAAGTTTGTTAGGGATGTTTGAGTGTGTTTTCTTAAAACTGTATAATAAATGAAAAATCAACCATCTAGTTAGGATACGATCATCCTACAGGTTTTGAAGAATAAGTTGAAATGGTTATTTTGTGAGATTAGTTAAGGTATATGTAAAGCTAACCCAAAATACTCATAATATCAACATTGGTCCATTTTCATTATATCAATGAATATATGTATTAACTTCCACCTTTACCAACATTTTAAAAATTAGATCACCTAAATATGCAATTAAAATCTAATTGTTAAATGACCAGAATTGGGTATTACAAATTATTACCTCATCTTAAGAATTTTGTCCTCGAAGTGTATTTGAACTTCATTATTTCATGTTGCATTTTTGGTGCATAATTTCTCGTTTAGGGTGCTCAAAGGTAGAGGAGGGTGTTACACTCACTCATGTATTTCTTTAGATAGTTGGGTTAGATGAATGACTTAATCTGGTCTTTGAGTCGACGTAGTTGATTGTGTCGTGTCCCTGATCATGGTAGAACTCGTAGTACTTGTTGTGGTCCTATTTTCATAAGTCAAACATCATTTTCTCCAGCCACTGTAAGACCCCATACTTCTTTACTGCTAGCAACATTTGGTGAATAGGGCGGTTCATAGGTGTGTATTGCCCGTCTCCCATTGCATTTCTATTGCTGGCTAGGACGGGAGTGCGAGCCTCTCGTGGGCTTGTCCTTGTTGGGTTTTATGTCCTAAAACTCGTGGTTTGTAAACAATAAAAGTATTCTATTATCAATAAAGTTGATATTGAAAGTTTATTCAGTAAAGGTGTTATTGAATATATGAGTTACGTATAAATCTAAAATCCAATAAACTAAGAACCCCTAGCAATAACATGAATACTTAGACTTTATGTGTAGACATAAAAATGGATCAAGTTTAAGTAAAAGTCAAAACGACCTACTTTGTATTGGATACAAACGATGTGATCCTATATCGTTCATGTAAAGATATGAGAGTGGGGGGCATCCTATGTAATGAGTTTGCATAAGACCAGACCATGAGATAAAATCACTTTTACTTTATAACGTCGTTTACTGTTAAGACTGATTGTTTCAATATGATGACCTAGGTAACTCGATTTTAAGTCTGAGCTAATTATGAACTCCTGTTTATTTGGGATTATCCTTTGATCTGCATGGGTGAGAGTGACCTGAGTTCGTTGACTCAATAAACCTACCATTTTAAGGATAAGACCGAGTAGATAGCTAGGGACATAGTCTTGCAAGATGAAATTCACTCCTGATTCTAGGATAGTAGAGAAGTTGTTCCCTTAAGTTTTGACTCAGGGTCTTGAGTAAGGGGCCCCCACCCTCTCATTGGCCCGAGAGGGGCTTGGTTTGGTGGTTGGACCACAAACTAATTGTTCATTAGCAAATCGGTGGGACTTAAGGAACAAGAAGTAATTATAGGGGTAAAACAGTAATTTTGACCCAGTTATAATTACAAACAACTCATGAAGGATCGACTTACTAATCATGGTAATATTAAGTGAGCAGAAATATATCTACAATGAGGAGAGTACAACTACTAGGCTATAGTAGAATGTCCTGGTAGTTAACAAATGTTGATTAGCTAGTTTAAAGAGTTTAGTCGGTTAATTTTAGATTGTTGAAGCTCATGATCTGTAGATCCATTAGGTCCCCCTAATAGCTCATATCAAACTAAACCTATGAACAGTGTAATGAGAGAAATTGAAACATTCGAATTTGGTTTAGGGAGTAAGTATTACGTTTTGCTTAAATATATAGTTGTTTAATTATAAATTAAATGATAACGAAGAGTTAGAAATCTTTAAATGTGATTTAAATATTGATCACATGAATAGAGATTTATCGAATTTGTGAACAAATTATTAATTTAATATTTAATATTAATTTAATATAATAAATTAAAATGTTTAATTATTTATTTAAAATTAATTATTATAAGGGCTCTTTTCAGATATAGCAAAAGGAACCAAAATATTTACAAATATAGCAAAATTTCACTATCTATCTGTGATAGACCACGATAGATTGCGATAGACTATTATTTGTGTCACGATAGACACAGATAGTAGTTTATCGTGGTCTATCACAGATAGACAGTGTATTTTGCTATTAGTTGTAAATATCTTCATCAGTTTTATCATTTAAGATAATTTCTCTTATTATAATTAATATAATTAATTAAATTGTTTAATTAATTATTTAAAATTAATTAATTGAATTAATTTTATATGAAATTAAAAAAAATTATTTTTAAATTCAATTTTGAAAATTCAATTTTGCATGAATTTGAGGTGGAGGTGGTGGTTTCTCAATTGGAATCTATTTTAAACATCTCTTCTCCCACTCAATTAATCACCAATTTGGTATCAATTGGAGACGATTTTAATTTGCATGATTTCCTCTATATATAGAGGATTGGAAGAATGAAAAAGATGGGATCTTTAGTGACTAATGCTGGAAAATTCTCAACTCTCCAAAACTCTTAAATCCATTCCAAATTCATCACAATTTTAAGGATAAGACCGATATTGGATAGTAGCTAGCTCGATAACTCTTCTTATTTTTTATCACAAACACCTCGTAGACCACATCTTCTTATTTTTTGTTAGCTATGTTCTTCATGTAGATAGTCTTCTGGAAATCATGAACCTCTTATTATTTCCAAAATATTTACTTAAATGAGAAAGTGTCGAAAATGAACTTAAGTAGCCAAAAATTGACTAAAGCCTACTTCCTGACAGTGAGGTAGAAAAAACTTCATTACACCATCACCTAAAGTCGGTAGATGGTGGAAATCAGAAGGCTTAAAGTTGAGTTTCGGATTTCCTATCAGAAGACGATGTTTTTTAGTTTACAGATGTATTCCATAGCCAATAATACTAAAGCCTAAGAGCCAGATACCAGCAAATAAAAGAAGGAAATTGAGACCCAACAAACGGAAAATGCATTGAGAAAAATGTTGATTTTGTGACCAATGAACATAAACAAAGTGTTGTCGTCTTAGTCTTCATCGCCGCGTCACCTATCCTCTCCGCGACTTGTCGTCTCAGTCTTCATTGCCACGTCGCATGTCCTCTCCGCGACGTCGCACAGGCAGTCTTACTGAGTCTCGCTGTCTCGTTGAGTATCGCTGTCTCGCTCAGTATCGCTCAGTATCGCTCAGTCTCGCTGCAGTCTTGCTCTCACAGGTAAGGGACTTACTATCGGGTTTTAGAGATGCCTACTGTCTAATAGTGTTGTTGACTATTGAATGTCGTTGTGAACTTTTGTCTTTGATGTTGTTGCTATGATTGTTTCGGTATGCTAAGTTTGTAGTTGTAAGTAATGTTCTTATGCTTATATGCTAATGACTCTGCGAATCTTTGCTATGAATTAGTTATGCCATGACACGTTACAGGTTGCCCTATTGTCGTGCCCCGTACCCTTAATGTACTATGCTACGAAGGGTGTCCCTCGGGATCACCACCTATGTTCATGTTACAAATATAATCAATGCGTACCCTCGAGTCGCTTCCTATGCTTATGCCTATGCTTATGCCTATGCTGGGTACACGGGTGCACACGACAAAAAGGGGTAACAACTAGGCCCAGTAGTGGGTTTCTTACTGAGTATGTTTACTTACCCTTTTCTATGTTTTTCTCCCAGGTAAGGAGTATGGTGGCTCGGCGCATGGCCGAGGAAATCCGTGATCGTACCATGGGACCATCAACACTGCTTCCGCACCTTAGTCTAGGGTATAACGTATTGTACTTGTAGGGTAGTAGTATTGCATACATTAAACCGTTTGTTATTTGTTTTGACATGGTTATGTTCGGTTTTCTTTTCTTGGAGTTTTGCTTAACGATTTAAGGGATACCCCGCTTAAGCGTTTTTCTATTCTATGTTGGTTTGATAAACTTTCAAGAATTCAGCCATTTTATAAATTAAACCGCATTTATCTAAAGTGTGTGATATCGTGTCTCTTAGTCCCAATGCATTCATTGAATGTTAATGCAGAACGTAGTGACATGTTAGCTATTAAAGGGTCAGGTCGTTACAGTGTGAGACCGGGCACAACTCGAATAACGATCAAATTAACTCAATGGCCATTTAAAACTATTTTTCAAAACTTTAGTGATTAACTTGATCTTTTGAAACCTCAAAGACTAAAAACCTTAAAAACCAAAAGTGTATTTTGCTCTTTAATTTAAAATGATACAAGATTAAAATATAAAATACACTATTTTCTTTTGTCAATCCGAACATAGCTCTACTAGTTAAAACATATATCCACATCCTAGAGGTAAAAGAAAGGGAAAAAAAACACACACACAAACTCCAAATATGTTATGAAACTCATGCAATAAATATATATATTTGAAATTTAAAATCTCATATATTTCTATTGTTCTTTTTTTGAAAATGATATATTTGTATTTTGAGTTCAGTAAAGTGAGGAAGTTAATAATATTACCTTCGTTAATCCTATACTATTTCATGATGTGGATGTGGATGTGGACTAAATGATAATGCACACTAGACAAAGTAGAGACACCAACTTTATATATTTTAATTTTCAATGTTAAAATTTGGCATTGAAAAGGTTTGTAATAAAAACAAAAAGAAATTGAATTATTATTATTTTTTTCTATTACAAAATATGGAAAAGGCTACGGGTACGCATTTAACTGTAAACAGTCCGAACCCAACAATCCCAGCTCTATCAATGTCCTGCTCTTCCCACTCCAATTTATGAATCCTGTCCCCTGTTTGTTTCTCGGGAAAATTTTTCTCCCATTATAGCAACCCATTACGGCTTTCGGGGACCCAAATCTCTTAATCTTCACCTCTAACCCTTCATTTCACACGGAATTCAACATGTGAGGGTGAAAATTGAGGAACTCGAGACCATTTTGAGACGGGAAAAGAAAAAAAAAAAAACAAAAAACAAGAAGATGAAGATTCGATTTCATGAGGTGAATTTCCGATCTCTGGGAAGCCAAAATTTCCCCAGATCTTTTGTTTATTTCACAATTGAGAGGTTCGTGTAATCCCTAACACCGACCATTGCTGCAATGCATGGCCACAGCCGCTTGAACACTTCGCGTTCCACTGTCTCGCAGTCGCCGCCGGCCTCGCCTCGGCATCGCCAACTAAGGAGTCGGAGTGGCAGTCATAGTGGTAGCGGTAACGGCGGTTTTAGTGTTCGTGACTCGAAGCAGAGCAGCATTATGGAGAAACTGGTTTTCCTTATTTTGTCGGCGGTGTTCAGAAGGAAAGGGCTACTTCTGTTTGCTCCCTTGTTGTATATTTCAATGATGTTATTGTATATGGGCTCCTTGAATTTCGATGTTTCCATTTCCAATCTGAAAACCAGGGTCGTTTCAGTTAACAAACGAGCTCCGCCGGGGTCTGTGTATAGAAGTCCTCAGGTTTTTGAAAAGCTATGGCCTTTCATGGAAGCTGAGAGCCGAAATAGTACCACACATGCGGTATTTTTGTGCCTCCTCTTTTGTTTCTACTCTTTCTCACCTGATTTTGTTGTGGGAATGACAGTTTCTAAATTGACTGAAAATGTACTTTATGGGGATGTTCTATCTTTTTTTCCCTTTCCTCTACTATCTACTATCTCGTGTCATTGCCTTGTTTCTATGATAAGTAATGAAATGAGAAGGGAATTCAGAGATTTAAAGTGGGGGGAGTTTGGGCTATTATTATATGTGTATTACTTCTGTTCTATCTTCCAATGTTAACTTATAAGTATACGATTCTCTGGGTTCAACACATTGTAACACTAGATTTTTACGTTGCCTACATGTTTTGATCTTTGTTTCTTCTTGTCAAGTAATAATGGTAAATAATTGTTTACATCTTACTCACCTCACTTAACCTCCATAATCAGATTTGGATGCTGTTTGTCGCCTTCTAACTAATGACTATGCTGCTAATTGTTAGCAGATAGCAACCCCGTCTGTCCTCTGCATTGTGATTTTGGAAGTTTGAATTCTTTGTTTATGTTCATTGGTCACAAAATCATCGTTTTTCTCAATGCATTTTCCGTTTGTTGGGTCTCAATTTCCTTCTTTTATTTGCTGGTATCTGGCTCTTAGGCTTTAGTATTATTGGCTATGGAATACATCTGTAAACTAAAAAACATCGTCTTCTGATAGGAAATCCGAAACTCAACTTTAAGCCTTCTGATTAACACCATCTACCGACTTTAGTTGATGGTGTAATGAAGTTTTTTCTACCTCACTGTCAGGAAGTAGGCTTTAGTCAATTTTTGGCTACTTAAGTTCATTTTCGACACTTTCTCATTTAAGTAAATATTTTGGAAATAATAAGAGGTTCATGATTTCCAGAAGACTATCTACATGAAGGACATAGATGTGAAGGAGCAAAAGAATAAAGATATAGATGTATACAGAAAAAAAATGGGTAAAGGATGTCTCAAATTGAAGGTATATGTGAGTAAGATTTTGAAAAACACTTCTTCATATCATAGCTTTAGAGCATATGAGTGATCAAGGAACCAAAACATAGAAGTAAAGATCTCCATTATTTACAATATCTGCTTTGAAATCTCATCATTCTAGCCCTCAAATTCTTGACTGTCCTTTGGAGATTGCTGTTCTTTTGTTTATTGACAATTTCTGTTCAGAATTTCTATAAAGGTTGACCTAATGGAAATAGATTGGTGGTTGTGCAGTTGTCAACTGCATGGAATTCGAGAGTGCACCATGTTTGGAAACCATGCATCAGTAGAAGCACTATGACAGGTTTGAGACTTTTTTTTAGTACTAAGTTCTAAAGTTACATAGTTCAATTCAGCCCTATTCCTGAAACTCACTTAATCTACTTCTTTGAATTCAAATAAATTCAGTTGAAGAAAAAGGCCTGCTAAATAGAAAAGCTTACATCTAAGACATTTAGATCAAATATCTATATATTTTAGGATGCACATGTTCTGTTCTAGATATGATTTCCGATATTGTATATTTTTTAGTAAGAAACCTAGTTTTCATTGAGAAAAAAATGAAAGAATATACAAGGGTGTACAAAAAACAAGCTCACAAAAGGAAACCCACAATTAACTATAAATATGAGGTTTCCATTCCACAAGAACATGACCAAGTTGATACTTGGTAATGTAAGATGTTGGTGTTTTAAAAAGCATCTTTAGGCATGCTCTAGAGAAAAGCTTATAAAAAAATGTGTTCCAACTCCAAGTGCTCTCAATTTTCTAAAAGGTTTCTTGAAATCTTCCAATCTTAAAAAAGAAAAAAAGAAATATCTTTTTTTTTTCCTATTATTCATAATGCTATATTTTTCCATGTATAAAAAAGTTAGTTATGTATTTCTATTCAACGCTTGACAAAGAAAAGCTCTCACCCTTTTTTTGCTTCACACTTCAAGTCTCAGAGAGCTGTGGGATTTCAATGCAACTCAAGGTTCACAAAACACCATAAGACATAGATATTAGGATCAACTATATCTCCCATTCCTCCAAGTATTTCAGCTTTAATTGTATATGGACTATCATCAAATAGCTTACCTTTTGCATTTTTCAGCAATAAGATTCAAACATTTTTCTTATCACTTCCCAATTTATGGTTTTGGATTTCTTCGCCCAGGCTTGTAAGGAGGGCTGTACAACAGTTTGTTTTGAAGAACTGATTTGATAATGTTGAGGTTACTCTAAGTTCATTATTTTATAACATGTGATTTTGGAAGAAATATCAACTTCAGCTGTTCTATAAAGCTAACCAGGAGAAAACTTTTCAAAGAAAGTTCCCAAATACATTAAATTAGTTTTCTTAGTTGATCTTCTTCCACCCCCAAAATTCAACTTCCAAACAATCTCTATCTCTCCTCATTGTAGTTACCGCTTTATTAACTCATTTCACATTTTTTCTCTTAAATGATTTGCAGAGTTACCAAAGTCCAATGGTTTTCTTATCATTGAAGCCAATGGTGGGTTAAATCAGCAAAGGTTGTCGGTAAGTTTTAGTTCCTGAAGAAGATTAAAGTTTTTATGTATTGTCAGTGTGGGAAAAAAATGATGGTACAATGATGTGTAGATTCAAGAATGGATCATGGTGCTAACTATTTTACCAGTTTATTAGTTCTTTTTATTACTCACGCGTTTACTACTTGGACAAGTTTCTTTTATATTCTTCCATTTTGCGAAGTTCTAAGATCATTTAGATTCATGATTTCTTGACTTGAAAATTGAAATGTTCTTTAACTGCCTGTCAATTTACCTGTAGTTCTGCTTGTTATCCTGTCAATAGTTTGTCAATAAGAATGTAGTTGATCCGTTGCAGTTGGACTATCAAATGGTGTATATTTTTCCTTTTTCATCGGGTCGTTTTTTTTAATAAATGATAATGACCCTTTTTTTTTTTTTTGGTAAGAAACTGCAAACCTGAACAGCTGGAAAGTTTAGAAGAGAACATACAAGGACCTGTTAGGCATTCAAACAAATGAGCCTGCAGAAAAGATATCTAACAACACCAAGAAGCCAAACAACACAGAAAAGGGAACCAAGAGCTTGAGAAAGCACTGTTATATTGAGAGTCATTCAATATATAGTGGGTTATGTATTCACTATTCAAAAGGATAAGTAGACGATCTCCTCCTCTACGATATACAATACCCAGCGATTTTGAGCGAGCTGGTTCTCTCCTCACAAACACTCATCTATAATTTTCCTATCTCACTCAGCCTTTCCCAAACCCCTTACAAAACTATTCCATCCAAACAGACTGTACTCCACACTCAATCCCCTGCCAACTAAGCATAATCGTTTTCTTAGCCAATTCCTAATTTACCCCTTCTAGAATGATTCTTCACATTTGGAGGTCTCACCGGACCAAAAGGGTTATAAAAAGGGCAATTGGTGAACAAAATTGATTACAAAACTGTTTGAATTAAAAGGCTCAGGAAGACATAAGTAGATATCACCTAAAGCTGCTCTTTAGTTTTTTCTTCCTAGTACCCTGCCGTTGCGCTCATTCCAAATACTCTGGAAAGTAGCTGATCCTGAAAAAAGAAGGTGAAAGAAGGTGCTCATTTATTTATTTTGAAAATGATACAGAACTTTTCATTAAGAGAATGAAAAGAGACTAATTCTCGAAAGTACAAAGAAACCATATAAAAGAAAATTCTGAAAAAGGACAAAAATCGAAAGTACAAAGCGAAAGAGGGTGCTCATTCCAAAACCACTATGCCGAATTAGTCTTTAGAAAGAGGGTGCAAAAGGATCTCAAGAGTTAAGCATAGATCAGAACTAGAGCTAATGAAATGGTTTAAAATCATGAATTTGATCTTCATGGAAAATAGGCAGATCCAAAGATGTTCTAATCCTTCAAACTCTCTGCAAAGAAAGGACCAATGGGGAAAAGGGTGCCAATAGAGAAGACCTCTTAAAATCGATCACATAAACAACAACCTACTCCAGCATTTTAACTGTCCATAGCTTTGTTAAAGACGATATAGGTAAGACCATTGACTTAGCTTCCTAATTTTCTTGCTACCCCCCAAAAAGAAAAAACCAATAAAATTAAAAGAAAAAAATATGAAGGGAGAAAAATAAAGAGACGAGACAGACACAATTAGGTTGAGAAAGGGTAGTCTATAGTGGTGCAGAAGGCAGGAACAAACAGGACAATCCCTTAACCAATGGTCCTCTTGAAACAAGAAGACTGGCATCCCCAATCTGAGGATGAGTGAAATTGTGGAAACAGGGCAGATAGTGGGAGTTACATTTTCATGACTTCTTGTGAGTATCCCCAACTACTATCCTAAGTTCCCCAATCACTTGAATGATGCCCATACTTAAAATGATTGGTTCTAACAAAGAATCAGCCTCCAAGAGAAATTCGATGGCCACCTTGGAAAAAGGCAATGTTGTTGCTAGCCAAGTTTCTAATCTCAAGCCCCCTTGCTTCACACTTCGACCACACTAACAATTTTGATTTCTTGTGATAAGATCTCTTACTGTAATGTTCCAACTGTCCAATTATAAGGAGAGTGATTCACAACTTTGGAAAGACAATGATTTTGCTAGCCAAGTTCCTGGTTCCCAGATTTATTGCCGCACACACTCTGGCCTTATGAACTCTAATTCTGATTTTTGTGATTAGATCTAACTTGTCTTAATGTCATGGTCCATATGTACAATTATAAGGAGAATGATTTGAATAGTCAATGCTGTTTTTAGCCAAGTTCCTAATCCCAAGGTGTCTTGCCTCACACACTCTGACCATGCTAACTGATTCTGATTTTTGTGCTGAGATATGATGTGTCTTAGACTCTCAATCATTGTCCAAATCATGATAATTATACTAAAATTTTTATTGATCTGTGGAAAGTTTATGGACTGATTAAAGACCATTGATGTAGCATTTTCAATATGGATGAAGTCTGAAATATAACTATTGAAGTGTGGATTGAAAAATAGGAAGAAACCTGGTTTTGTTTGCAATTAATATCATCACTTTAGTTGCAATTCTCAGTGATTATAAATGATTTTTTTGTTTTTTATTTAATTTTTCTTTATACAAACAACGACTTTCATAGAGGAAAAAGAAAGAAAGAATAGGGGCATACAAAAACCAAGCTCATCAAAGAGAGAGGAATTCCTCTAAAAGAAGGGACTCTAGCTATACAAAATAGAACCTATAGCATAGTTACATTTGAAATTGAAGCCCATGGAGACCAAGCCTCGAAAGAGCCCCTCTCCAACCCCTTAAACATCCTGTTATTTCGTAGTTACAAAAGGTCTCAGTGATTATGAATGTTAGCAGTCACTTTCAACCTTGACTTTTATGGACAAGATGATTTTCCTTTATGTTCATAGAGCGGTGAGCCGAGAAATAGATGAGGGATATCAATTTGCAATTGCCACGAGCAGAATATCTAATCAAATTATAAATTTTTTGGTTTTAATAATTGATTTGCTAACTCCAACCGTTCAATACACAGATATGTGATGCAGTTGCAGTGGCTGGACTACTGAATGCTTCTCTTGTCATTCCAATATTTCATTTGAATAGTGTTTGGCGAGATTCAAGGTTGAAATCAAGTTTCCATTACTTAATTGTTTATAATTTTTGTCCATTTCGATAATCATAGGAATTTTTTCTTTTGGGTTAAAAAGTCGGTATATTTTATCTCTGTGCTTGATTGTTCTTTAAATTGGTTCCCTTGGCTAGAAAATTATGAATGAAAAAAACTATTTATGACCTTATTAGCATCCTGATAGGCCCCAAATCACTAAAGTGTACGTTCATAAGAGAGGGAAGAAAGGAGAGGGTAAATTTGGGTAAGGAAAATATAAATAGTTAGTGTGAGGCCCAAAGGAATATTGTTAGTTAGGGGTCTCAGAGGAAGGGTGGTGAGAGTCTGTGAGGATCATCTTGAGAACATTGTAATCTTTCTCTATATGAGATTTTGGAGAGGATTGGGAGCTCTCGAATTCTCCCTAGACTTCTTGATAAATAAAATTGAAGGCTAAGGCCTATCACATCTGTCTTCAAGTCATTACTGGAACATGATATATGACTCTTGGTTATCCAATTATTATCGTTGTCCTTCTTTTTCTTGTTTACATTTTCAGATTGTTACTTGTTTAGCCAGTCTTAACGAGGCCTCTCTTTTTTCATTTATTCCCAGAAAACCATATAATTGCTAGTTAACACTGATTGCTTTCTTCTATACTTAAGTTAAAAGAAAAATAATCTGATTTTTCTTTCATAGGAAAGAAAACACTATGATCTTATTAAAAATGAAACATTACGATTGCTTACTTGCTTTACTTCTCTTGGGAGTGTGTTTGCTATTCTTTTCTCCTTTTTCTTTCTTTATTTTTCCAGTAGGTCGATGAATTGGGGGAAGAACTTTACTTTTTAAAAATCTGACAACTTCCTTTTTGTTCTTTTCCTTTTTTAACTCATCTCTGGGGTAATAGTTCATTGCCACTTTCTTCCACTCTTATTTATCTAATTCATCTTTTTCACGTTTTTCCTTGACCATTTTTTGGTACTTGAGCTTGTTGACCTTTAGATATTAAATTATTGAATATCACTTTCCTTTAGTGACATAAAGGAAGGAATCTTGGAGCTTATGTCAACTGTATGTATACTTTGAACAAATATCAAGAAAAGAATTTTACAGTATAAAAGGTTGTCTTTACTAGTGAATGAAATAAGTGTACAGGTTTTTGATAAGGTTATTGTACACATAAATGAGTTTAGTGTATGGATGTACCTCTTTCATGTCATCTCTGAGATTTAAAAAATAAATTGAAAACTAGAGACTTCAAAATGTGTATTTAACCTGTGTAAAGCATTCTCCACGATAGCTTAACATTGATCCATGCTTCATAGGTTAAAGTTTTAAGGCAGCAGGTGTTTGTTTCTCAAGTCTCCATGTCCAAAGACATCACGTTTCTGTAAGCTGAAGATTATTTTTTACATCAAATGCCATGTCCAGCCAATTTGTAAAACCATGTCATTAGAGAGCTTTCTTTAAATGAGGTCTCATTTGGCACAGGGCATGGTGTTTGCTCCTGGTGCCACTGATAGTTAAATCTATTTTAAATGGTAGAAGTAAATGCATTTTTCTTTCTTTCAAATCCCAGAAGGACAGAAACCATTCATCTATTTTCCTTCTTTCCTACTTGTGGCAGCAAATTTGGTGATATTTTCGATGAAGATTTTTTCATACAAGCATTAAGCAAGCATGTTAATATTGTGAGAGAGCTCCCAGCTGATGTACTGCAGCAGTATGATAATAATATAAGCAGTATTGTGAACTTAAGAGTAAAAGCATGGTCAAGCCCAATGTACTATTTGCATAAAGTACTTCCGAAGCTCTTGCAATTGAGGTATGTTTTCCTTGTCTTAAAATAGGATTTTGATTTGAGAAGTTCTATCCCATTTAGATCTCCAGGGGTCCCATCCAGTTTGATAACGTTCATCAAATGTATATTTAAGACCAAATCTTGTAGATTCTTTTGATTTCAACAGTTTTAGACAATGACAAAAATTGCTTCTCATTCTGTGGTGTAGGGCTGTAAGGATTGCCCCATTCTCCAACCGGTTGGCTCATGGAGTTCCTTCAGATGTTCAAGCACTTAGATGCTTAGCCAATTTTGAAGCTTTGAGGTTTGCAGAATCTATAAGAATACTGGCAGATCTCATGGTTGATCGGATGATCAAAAAAAGCTCTCAGAGTGGAGGAAAATATATTTCTGTGCATCTTCGCTTTGAGGAGGTACTCATCGTGGTTTTTCTTTTAATTCATGATTACTAAGTTGCTTTTTAAGTGTAATTTATGACTAAAAATAAATATTCTGCTTATAAAAGGACATGGTTGCATTTTCGTGCTGTGAATATGATGGTGGAGAGGAAGAGAAGCATGAGATGGACCTGGCTAGAGAAAGGAGCTGGAGAGGAAAATTCAGAAGGAGGGGGAGGGTGATAAGGCCTGGTGCTAATAGGGTGGATGGAAAATGTCCTTTAACCCCACTGGAGGTGAATATACTTGATTTCATCATCTTAATCAATTATCTGTTTTCAGTTTTCTGAAATAAAATTTTTAGGATGAAATGTGTATGTCGCACAAACACCTATACTTAAGTACATCACACAATGGACACATTGATCACTGGTTGTTTCAAAAGGTAACCTACAGATGAATTGAAATATATATCTTTAAATATTTTAGTAATTTTATGTGATGAAATTTTGACAAAGTTTTCATAAAAACATTTCACATTTTATAAAAACTGGGCATCCAAAGACAAAAATTATGAATGCAGTTTAATAATAAATCAAACGTTCAATACGAAAAGAAATGAAATAATACAAGGGTATCTAAAAAAAAAACGAAGTACACAAAAGGGAATCCAACTAAAGAAAGAGACTCCAATCAAGTAAAATAGGATCTAAAGAATAATTGTGAGAAGCCTTTGTCATTGATGCTCAAAGAGAAGCATAGAACTTAACAAGGGACTAAACTTTGGTAGAGTCTCTCCCATCCCTCTCTAAAGGTCCTATTATTCCTCTCACGCCACAAACTCCACAACAGCTTTGCATAAATCTCCTCCCATTCTCTCGAAAAGGAAGATGGGGAAGGAGCTCCTCAATTAATCTCCCTATAGCCGCTGTGTATAGCAAACTGAAAGGAAACCATGCCAAAAAAGAGACTACAAACAGTTTGAGCAAAGTCCCTGCTCCAAAGAGTATGATCAAGATCTTCCATTGTCAACATAGAAGGCAACCAAATGACCCAATCAAAGCAGACAACTTTTTCAAAAGCGGATTTAATCTGTTAGCTCTTCTATGGGTGACATGCCAAACAAACAATTGAACCTTCTTTGGAATTTTTATCTTCCAAAAAGACCAAAAAACATACTCATGGCTGGGGAGGGAATCAACAAATGTTGAGAGAAAGATATACAAGAAAAACCTTTAGCGGGGTTAGGACTATGAGAACAGATATCCCTTCTTCCCAACCTGAGCTCAAACTCTCCAATCAAAGATATGAGAGATAAAGATGTTAATCGTTTCCCTATCAGATAATGGACGATGGAAACCAAGTGAAGGAAAGTGAGAGCTCCCATAAGCCACTGAACAATTTTTCCTAGAGGACTGGAAAATAGAGCAAAGGTACATTCCCCAAATTCAAGCCCGCCAAGATTCATGGGCTTCCCCACCGTCTCCCAACTCACCAAAAATGCACATTCCTCCCCTCATCAATCCTTTCCCACCAAAAGCGTAATTTTACTAACCAAACAAGCTCTACAAAGGGAGAAGAAATAAATAGGGATATTCTTCATGTTGATTCTTTTTGTAATCTTGTACTACCTCTTTACCTTTTTTTCTCAATAATATGTGGGGTTGGGGATGTGAACATTTGACTGCTTGGTCGAGTCGAGAGTATATGTCTAAACCAATTGAACTATGGTCTATGCTCAAGTTGGCTCCTAATTTCTTTATGACTATGTTGTCTTGATGATTATTGATTGTCAAGTAGTTTTCTTCGAGGGAGTTTCCTCTGCCCTGACTCTTAGGCTGTCTTTTCTTATTTTTTTTTTTTAAGCACATTGTTTGTTTAAACTTCAAAAGAAGTTCTTAACATTATATATATAAAGCTAAGAAAGTTTCCGTAGAGGTTAGGAAGGATCAACGTAAATTCTTAAATCACCAATTGACCCAAAAGCTTAAGCTTTTAGCCTATGGGTGAAGGCAAAATGGCAAATTTAATACTATATTATCTAATACTCCCCTTCATTTGCGAGCTTGAGATATGAAGAAGACCCAACAAGTGGAAATCAATATCAAATGAGGAGGAAATAACTATGCAGGGGTTTGAACACAGGACCTCCCAAGACCACCTGCTCTAATACAATCTTTTTATTATTGTTATCATTATTATTATTTTTTTTAATGAGAAAGAGGAATTGTAATTTCATTGATTCTATGAAATTACAAAAGGGCAAATGAGCCATGAGAGTTTACATATTGCTTTTGCAGTGTGCTATAAGAGCAGTAAGATTGTAATCTCAAAAAGAAGACGTGAATTTACACCAAGATAAAGATGTGTACAAAAGAAAATAAAAAAGCTGAGTGAAATCCATATCTTTGTCTTCAAAAAGGCGTTGATTCCGTTCTTTCCAAATGAGCCAAGGAAGCCTTTGATGATAAAATCCCACATAATCGCCTTCTCATTCTTAAAAGGATGACCGGTCAGAAGCATGCTTAAGAGAATGAGGGAGTCATTATAATAGTTGTAGTATGAGAAGATTCTTCTCCAAAAAGATTGAGCAAATTCACAAAAAACCAGGATGTGCATAATGGTTTGCATAATGGTTTCATCACTCCGATTACATAGGACGCTCCAATTTAGAGCAGTTGCCATCCTGGGGCCTTTTTTGTGAGAACTTTGGTTGTCTTAATGCTAATGTGGCTGATCTCCCCTAGGAAGTAGGACGCTCCAATTTAGAGCAGTTGCCATCCTGGGGCCTTTTCTATGAGAACTTCGGTTGTCTTAATGCTAATGTGGCTGATCTCCCCTAGGAAGAAACGAAACTTCTTGGGAATAGGGCCCCTCCAAATATTTTTATAAAGGAGGGAGTTTTGATCTTTACCACTAGAAGCGAGATGTTGGCATAGGCATTTCGTAGTAAAATGACCAAACTTATCCAGATTCCATCTCCATTTGTCTTCCACCTCGGTGTCATATGGGGCAACAAGGAGGTAGAGAGAAGAGACCACTCATTATTCTCTTCGTCATTAAGGTTACGCCTTAACCCAAGATCCCATACTTCATAATCCGATTGACTCAAAAGCTTAAATAGTAAATGGTTAAGAGGGGATAGGTTCAAGTCAATAGTGGTCACCTTTGGGATTTAATCTTTTCTTGGCAACCAAATCTAGTAGGGTCAAGAAAGTTGCCCTATGAGAATTTTCGAGTTGCATAGATGATGCTTGAGCACACACAAAGATATGTTAAAGGATATTTAGAACCATGACATGGTCAGTTAAATGTTTGCTGAATTTCAAACCATCTTGTTATCTTAACATCAATATTCTGGATCATTCTTTGTGGCAGTGAAAAAATCTGTTAGTGCTGATCGATTTTGAATTAAAGTGCCTAGTGTATTGTTGCAGAGTTTATTTGAACCATCAATTATTGCTATTTTGTGTACATGTTTTTGCTGCTTGAGAATCTTGTGAAGACCCTTCATTATTTACAATTGCAAAGCTAGAGCGATCATTCACTTCTCCTTATCTCTTGTGATTTTGTTGATAACTTGCCACATGAAGGGGCAAGATTTAGAACATTTTGCTGCTTCATTTATTGTCCTTGCATCTTAAAATTTTTGGAACGCCTATCCTTTTTATTCCTTTCTTCGTGCTTTATTCTTTTGTCGGTAATTTGAAACTTTACTTGTTGAGACTTTGTATTATTGTTGGATTTGTCTGCCTTCGGCCATTGTTTCACAATAATGTTCTATTGCAATGAAAACTTTTGGTCCTGCAAGAGAAAGTCTATGCAGGGCCAATAACAATAATGCATCCATATCCTCAGAACCTGTGTTTCCAGTCTGCTGATTCATAATTCACCTTTATATGATATTGTAGGTCGGACTGATGCTTAGAGGAATGGGTTTTGATAATACAACTTCCATATATGTTGCAGCAGGAAAAATTTATAAAGCAGAGAAGTATATGGCTCCACTTAGGCAGATGTTTCCACGTTTAGAAACTAAAGATACTATAGCTACTAAGGAAGAACTTGCTCCATTCCAGGTATTTTGTCAAATTATTCTTAGGTTTATCTTACAAACAAGTTGTTTGTTTAGCTCAAAGTAAGTCTGTGATGCAGGGCCACTCTTCTCGATTGGCTGCTCTTGATTACACAGTATGTCTTCATAGTGAAGTCTTTGTCACAACTCAAGGTGGGAATTTCCCCCACTTTTTGACGGGTCACAGGCGCTATATTTATGGCGGACATGCAAAGACAGTCAAACCAGATAAGAGGAAACTAGCATTAATTTTTGATGATCCTAATATACGGTATGCTGAAGCTTTACACCTACTTTTTTTTGTTTTCATTTGTTGAACGTCTGTGCCTCATTATTGTGTTATAAAACTGGTTCAATTAAGTTCTGTAACTTTAAGATCTGCATTTTGGATAACTTGAAACTTAATTATCTCCCTTAACGCATTACCTGGTTAAGTCAGGTCAGCTTGTTTGTCTAAAATAAGAACTGAATGACCAAATGCATAATCGTACCTAAGAATATACGAATTATGCAACTGCTTCATTCACAACCATAATAATGATTACTTAAGTTCCAATATATGATTTCATGTGTTTTGAAGATGAGAACCAAATGACAGTGCTGCATTGTTAACCAGAAACGTTCACTGTAGTTTTGATTTATTATCTTATGTAGTTCATTGATTATATCTTTCTGGTTATACTCACATTTCTGATTTCTCTGTTAATTTTTGATAACAAACTCACAAATAGATGGCAAAACTTCGCGCAACAAATGCAAGATATGCTTCGCCACAACGATCAAAAGGGAATGGAAATGAAAAAGCCCAGTGGATCGTTGTATACGTTTCCCATGCCAGATTGCATGTGCAAAGTACCAAACACGAAGAACCATGATTAAGCTTTTGGACATACAGATTTTTTTTGGGTCTGCAAAGGTAACACATTTTTCTTTATACCCTATAATTTTTGCATCGTATTACTATGCAATTGGAACACATAAATATTCTTTGATGTAAGTTGAGAGGATAGTTTTGTAGGCTGTGATTGAGTGGGGTCATTTTAGCAGCTGGAATTGGTTCACTGACAGAAAATTCATTGTATATGCAAAAAAACATAACATTCTGATGTCAAATGATTTGAAGATATTATTCTTTTTACTCGTCCACAATGTTTCTGTCCCTCATAGTAGCAGGTGCTCTATGTGCAACCATTTTGTTGTCTTAGCTGTCTCTTAGCTAAACCCACATGGTCAACAACCAATAAAGTATAACACATGTTGATGACTCTGTTTTCTTTTTATTCTTGTCTTCCTCTTATGAGTTTGGCAAGAGGGGGGGAAAAAAAACTTAAATCATACACCAATCAGAATTTCATCACCCCATAAGCTTTACAAGTCATGACACAAAGCCCAATTTGCAACTATTCATACTCTTCATGTAAATGGTCTGCCACATTTCCCCCTAATTAACGAACTAGGTCGTTACTCTTTCTTTATGACTCAGCTAAATGTGAACACTCGACGAGTGTTAAGCATATATAGAAAAGATTAAACGTGTCATAGCACAAAATTTATACTTAAATCAGAACAGGGAGTTTTAAGTCCAAGCTCCTACATATTCTTAGTTCAGTGCTGTTGAAGTTTCTATATTCTAGTATAGAGATGGAGATCACGTGTAGCGGGAATGTTAATAATATATTGAAAATAAATTAGATCTATCATAATATATCTATTAAAATTTAGGGTTTATTGGTAAACTAGAATCTCTTCTAATTTAATTTAGTTTTTGTTCTATAAGTCAAAGAACATCTATACATGAACCAGAGTAAGAAGTCTCGAGTTCAAGCTCTTAATGTTATTTTTCAAGCCCTAACTTCTATAATGTCGTAGTTGTTTAAGTACACATTAATAGTTGAATGCTATACCTTGTGCTAGTGTTATAAGTTTACGAGTGAAGGAATAACACGGACATTGTACAAACACTAGGTCAGCTTCTTCAATTCTATGAATCCAATGAGGTGGAGATCTAAAATGTTGAAATTGGGAAACCCAGTTGGGTTGAAAATATAATTTGGTGAGAAGTTTTTCAAGCAACTAAAGAAAAGTTGGAAAGAAAGATTAGGGGAATTTGTTTGTATGTATTTGAAAGTTTGTGAGCCACAAAAAAGAGTTGAAAGGGAAAACCAACCAAACACAGCTCTCCAAAACCTAAAAATTAGGGATTTGCAATGAGGACAAAAAAAACCGACCTTGCTTGTTCTACCTACTTATTTTGCAAACATACACCTCTTATTTCAGCTCTTTTGTTTTTTTTATATAATATTTTTTTTTAATTTTTTTTTTATTATTATATATTACCCTTTTGTGTCATTCAACAATTAATTTCTTAAAGCTTTTATTCAGGAAACCAAATCTACCAGCAAAACTCCAAAACACAAAGAAACAGTAGAGTAAAATTTATCTTTCCATTTACTTTTATTAATTAAAAATTTTTTAGAGCATGTTTGAATGTATTGTTTAAAATAATTTGGAAAACTTATTTGGTGGGATAATTTTTTTAGACAGTTCTCATAATATAAATAAAATTGAAAGCAGGATTACTAGTTTGTTGTTTTCATGTGTCTTCTCTGATGTTCTTGAAACGAAAATTTCATATATAATAATAATGATTCTTTTTATATAAAGTGTATTATATATTCAAAATCATGTGCAAGAAAAAAGTGAGAGCATTAGAGCAAAATCGTATTTAAAAACAATGAAATTCTCCCTTTTGATGTTTTCTTGATCTATTTGAGTCACACCCTCATTGATCCAATAGCCAAAAAATAGCACTTTTGTCGAAAAAGCATTTCATAATTACATCTTCTCCCACGGAGCAATTTTGAAAAAAAAAAACAATTCATTGAAATTGTCTTTTAGAGTTTAAAGCTGATTTTAGTTATAATTTGCATGTTGGTATTTTAAGCCTTATATACACACATACACAGTTTTTAAACTTTAAAACTTATAATAATGTCTTTAAATTTATGCGTATCAATTAAAACTAAACATTATGTTGACGGCAAAGAGTATTATTGCGTGTCCTTTCCATTGCAAAAAAGTTGGAGCCCTAATGAGATATTCACTTCATTCATGACGTTTTAAATCACCGATTGTCCATTCGAGTCACAAGTGCCTTCCCATTGTGATATTGCAATGGAGCTCTGTCACAATTTTGAAAAAAATCCATTCTTTATAGAGCTCTAGAGAACATGAACACGTAATATTAAAAAAAATTAAACTTAACATGTTAAAGGAACAACATAAACCAATGTAATTGAAGTAAAGAGAACATTTGCTAACTAGTGATTGAAAAAACATCACGCTTGAAATGAATATTGCATTAGGGCTTTGACTATTTTGCAATGGATTGGACATCCTTGTCACGAGGAATTTCAAAAAGTAGAATGCTCATAAATGTCAACATAAGGTTAATTTTCATTAGTTTCTAGGATTGGGTTATCTGTAAAATAAATATCTTTAATTATACTCAAACTTTGAAAGTTTCATATTAATCCTTTAAATCGGAAGGGTTTTTTTTTTATCCCTAAATCAATTCCAAAACTTTGAAAAGTTTTATATTAACCTTGAAATCTAAAGGTTTTTTTTTCCGTAAAACAATTGAAGACTTACGTTGATAAACTCATGGATAGAAAAGTTTATGTATACTTATACATTGCTTAAATGAACAATTTTGAACATATACAAGAAATAAATGTGAGGTTAGAGCTAGTAAAAAAAAAAAAAATCATAAATGAAAGAACAAAAATTTGAGGTCATTTTTGAAAAGAGGAAGAAGACAATAGACATGGTTTAGAGATGTGACAATAGGGTTTAGATTTGTTCACTTAAGTAGATGCATAGTAAATTTTGAACAATTTTAACTTATAAAGATTGTTTTGAAACAAAAGCTTGAAAAATTAAAATGAAACTTTTCAAAGTTCAAAAGTATAGTTAAAAGCAACTCTTAGTTTAGGGATAGTTTTAATAATTTAACCTACATTTTTTTTTTTCAAATCTGATTTTGGAATTGAAACTAGATAAGATTTTTGTGATAGAACCTATTGATTGATGTTGTCTTGGCAGTTAGTGTCACTTTTGGTCCTTTTGTTGATTGTTCAAGTATCTTTCCCCTAGTGAATTGTGAGCAACATTTACCTAAACATCACAATCATATTGAAACCCTAAACCTTCCAAACCATTTGATTCACTTTTCTTAAATCATTTTCTCTAATAAAAACAACCACTAAACACCAACACATTGGTCACCAAACACACTATCCTAGACTACCTTTTCTTTTTTTAATATGTTTTTCAAGAAACTCTTTTTTCCCTTTCAAATTCAAATTCCCATTTCATGTCACTTTGCATCGTTTTGGTAACTTTGTTAAATTAATTTCTAAAGTTTTGACCACCTTCTTGGTAATTCTTTTTTTTTTTTTTTTTGAAGTACAAATGTGGCTTAAACAATCAGTAGGATATAAAGACTACTATTTGTAGTGGCAATAAACATAAATTAATTATTTTTTCTGAGTAAGCGGTAACAAGAGAGAAGTACAACGTAAAGTTAAGGATAATGATTAAGAAATGAGAGAATAAACCACCAATTGTTGGATGATTTTCAAGTTAAATTGTCAAGAATTGATGTCTACGAGTATGAAAAGTTAGCTAATGACTAATCATTAAAGAAATAAGACCATTATTTATAGATGTAAATGAAAACAACAAAAAGTAGATGATTACTCGTGATAGAAGACAGTATTTCAGGAAAAAACTGACTACTTAAAAATAGAAGCAATCATTCATGAAAAATATAATTACAATTCAATTTATTTGACATTACATTAAAAGTAAATTGACATATTGTGAATGAAATAAAAATAATTAATTAGATTCATTTTGTTGGTTGGGCAGTCATTTTTGGAGGGGCTCTCTCCACAGACAAGAATTTGTACAAGAAGTTAAAACTGGGAAATATTGTTAAACAGCTTCAAAAAGGTCCACATAAGTTTTGCAAAATTTCAAGATGCATAAATGTGAATGAGAGAAACAATAATCTCATATAGTTCAAATATATGCAAAATAAATGCTTTTTTTTTCCTCCTTCTTCTTCTTTCAAATTTCATTCTTTACGTTACCAAGAAAAGAGAAATTTACGAGAGACAAAAACAAGTTGAATATAGTTTAAATGATAAATCTGCTGAAAATATTTTTAAATACTACAAAAAAAAAAAAAAAAACAAAACAAAAAGTTTTTTCAAATTAATAGATAGTGGTAGCCTACTATCATCCATCATTATTTTTTGTTTATGTCTATCACTGATAGATAGTAAAACTAATTTTTGTCATTTTGCTATATTACTTTTAAAAAAGTTGACTGATTGTTTATATGAAAAAAAAAAATTCCTAAAGGGTATATTTGGTATGCAAGAATGGGAAATTAGATGTAGAGTATTTAATAAATAAATTTAAAAATTTAGTGACTTATTAAATATTTCTAAAGTTTAATTAAGAATTTATTACACATGAATTCATGAAAGTTTTAAAATGTAAAAATTAAATATATATGTAAACAAGACATGACTTATACCAGTTTTGACATGTGGAATAATATTTACTCAATTTATGAGTTTACAAACAAGAGCATAACTTATCAATTAAAATATTACTTCCTTCCTTAAAAGATCATAATATAAGAAAGTATTTAAAAAATAAGAAATGATTACATAAACTTTAAATACAAAATTTCAAAGATAAGAACTCTTTCCTTTTCAAATGTCATCAATTTTTGTTCTACATCTCTCTCCTTCTATTTTTAATCCTCACATTTGCTTAATTGAAAAAAAAATAATAATAAAAATAAAGTAAAAGATATTACCAAAACGAACATAGCTCATGTAATTTGTTAGCAACCAAGAAATTTTTTTATTCGAACGTTCCATCTTCTACTGTACTGAAAAAAAAAAATATATAGAAGATAATTTTAGTGAAACCGAGTAGGTTCTCGTCACCTTACATAAGATTGAAATAAGAAATCTAAAAAAAACAAATTGGTGTAAGATGCCTAACTAACCAACCAACTATAATTGGAAAGAATAAAAATTAAAACGCAAAATGTTTAAATATAGAAATCACCTAATATTGTGTTGAAAAACATTCAAAATACGACATTTGGATTTTTATTTTTTTAAAATTTTAATTAAAAAAAAAAAAAGACCTTTATTCTTAAATTTGAATTGAAAAAATTGTTTAGTTGACAAAGTTAGGGTTGTTTATCCGAACCAATGTCATTAAGAACAAATTTCTCAAGCCCATTCCACTATATTATCAACTCAAACATCCTATGGTTTTCAAAATTTATTTTCTTAATGGTTATAAACATTTTATTTAGACCAAAATAGCATAATGCTTGTATTATCAACTTCGAGATCTGAGATTCGATTCTCCCTCTAAAAGAAAAGTTAAATTATAGTTTAACCCCTAAACCTTGATTATCTTTATTTGGTCCATGAACTTTAGAAAATGTCTAACGAACATGCTAATAGGTCTCAAATTTTCAATTTTGTGTCTATTGTATATCTTTGAAAATTTTTAACATTTTATCATAGGTCACTGACCTTTCGACAAATCCATCAATCACAAAATTGAAAGGTTAAGATTTCATTAGACGTAGAATTTAAATTTATATATAATTGATTAATGATTTTTTTATTTTTTTTTAAAAAAATTGAATATGTAAATGACCTATAGACACAAAATTGAAAACCTGTTCAACATTTTTAATGCTCGATGATTTATTAGACACAAAATTGAAAACTTAGAGACTTGAAATTTTGAAAGTTTAGAAACCATAACATAAACTACAAAGTTTAGAGACCTAATTGATATGTTAAAAAAATACAATTGCTCTTTAAAAACTTTCCTGCATAATTTATAGTGCCTAATCTTTAATTTGAAACAATTTAACCCTTATAGTTTAAATCCGGTAAAAATTTAATCTATGCCATGAAAAATTTGGTTAAGATTTAATTGCATTTCTTACTTACATATATATAGATTGATAAGTTAGTTATAAACCAAATATTCTTAAAAACTATAAAAACTAAGTTGTAAGGCCCTAACATAATAAAATTTAATTTGATACTTAATTTTGATGATATTTTAGGATAGAAATCGAGGGGATGTTTGCTATTTGTTGGGTTGTTGAATTGGGTTATTATAGTCGGTGATTATTATAGTTAGTTTGTGTGTTATAATAGTTTATGTTTTGGGTTCTTACTATTTTAGTTTGGGTTATAATAGTTTGTGTTTGAGATGCAAACTATTTTAGTTTGGGTAGAAAATAGTAAACACTATAACAAATAAAAAAAATACTGATCACTGTAACAAAAAGAATTTGAAATAATAATATTGTGGTTAATTATAAGTTATAATAGTTGAAAATACCAACGAGTATAATTGGAGCCTCATACATGAAATGGGTTTATACCCCAGTCCACCCACTTAAAAGTTCGGGTCCAAATACTCCTCAATTGTTATAAATTTTAAATTACAACAATTTTGAAAACATTGAAATAAAATTATAGCAAACAAAACTTGATAAACTAAAAATATTTTTAAACCTAAAAAAGAAAAGAAAAGAAAAAAAAAAAAAGAACCAATCAAATCTCCTAACTCCATTAAAAAAAAAAAAAAAAAAAGACGATTAGCATGTTTTCTCTCCCTCTCTAAATAGTGAATGCTTGACGATACATGGAGTGGTAATGGATATAAGCCTAATAACTTGCTTTCACTTACAAACTTTATTTATTTAATTGAGCATTACTTAGGCGTATTTTAAGATATACTGATGAATTATTACAACTCATTTTAAAGTCTAATCATACACACAATACATATATTAAAAAAAAGAAGGAAAAACTATGATTGAAACTTGGGTGGAATATACAAAAATATATGTTGCCTAGAAAATTGACATTTAAGGGATGTTTAGAATGGTATGTTGGTTATTATAGTTGATAGATTGTAATAGTTAGTATGTTATAATAATATGTATTTAGAGATCAAACTACGAAAGATTTGAAATAATAAGAGTGTAGTTAATTATAGGTTATAATAGTTGGAAACACCAACTATTATAATTAGAGTATGAGAGATAGTGACAAAAGAATAATAATAATAATAATAGTGAAATAAGGGAGTAGAATAGTATGTGAATGATTGTTTAGGGAAATTGGTAGTTAGTGAATAAATTGTATAGGTAAGAGAGAGAAAGAAAGGGAAGCAAAAAAGTGGGAGAGTTAATGAAAGAAAGAGAAAGAGAGAGTGTTGTGGGGTTGGATTTTGACCAAGTTGGTAGAGAAGTGGATTGGGATTGGGATAGGCATAGCCATAAACCCATTTCCCCATTTTGGGTTTCATTTTTTTTTAAATTTTTTTAATTTTTTCTGATTTTCCCCATCCAAATACAATATAAAGTAAAGTCCCTTCCAATCCAACAACTCTCTTTCTTCTATTACTTTGTTGTTGATTAAATTTGAAGTGTTATGGGAAGATCCCCTTGCTGTGAAAAAGCCCACACCAACAAAGGCGCTTGGACCAAAGATGAAGATCAACGCCTCATCGATTACATTCGTGTCCATGGTGAAGGCTGTTGGCGAACTCTCCCTAAGGCTGCTGGTACGCTTTCAAATTAAACATTATACCTAATAAAATTCATTCACTTCTTTCCTTAAATTTACTACTTCTGTTTCAAAAACAATATAGGATTGCTTCGTTGTGGCAAAAGCTGTAGGCTTCGTTGGATCAATTACCTTCGCCCTGATCTCAAACGTGGAAATTTCACTGAAGATGAAGATGAACTCATCATCAAACTTCATTCCCTTCTTGGAAATAAGTCAGTTCTTCATTTCAACATTTTTTTTTAATTTTTTTTTTTTTTTTTTTTTTAATTTTTTGAATGGGGAGGGGAGGGGAGAGAGGGGTTTCTCCTAATTTCTTCAATCTCATTTGGGTTTCTTTTCTTTTCTTTTCTTTCTTAATTTTGTTAATTAGATGGTCTGTGATTGCGGGTCGTTTACCTGGAAGAACAGACAATGAAATCAAGAACTATTGGAACACTCACATCAAGAGAAAACTCATCACCCGTGGCATTGATCCACAAACCCACCGCCCTCTTAACGAATCCGCCGCCCTCTCCTCCTCCTTGCCTTACCGGAATCATCATCATCCCACGCCCAACAATTCCTCTTCTTCTTCCTCCCCTCCTCCCGTAGCAGAGCTTCCGATTATGAAGCCCGCAATCAACGTCCACCCATCGGAACCCGACGAAGAAGGAAGCGGCACCACCACCGAGATGGATCCGCCACTGCCTGCAGCGGAGCCCATGGTGGCAGTCCATCTGAAAACAGAGGTGAATTTGGAGCTCTCAATTGGGCTGCACCCATTTCAGGGGGAGGCAGCAAGGGGGTCGCCGGGGAGCTCGGCCGAGTCGAGATTGCGACAGAGAAGTCCGTTCATATGTTTGTGCTGCCAATTGGGATCGGAGAAGGGCGGGGAGTGTTGCCGGAATTGCCAGAGGTCATATGGGTGGCTGTATGGGTTCCGGCCAAGTGCTTTGGGTTCTTCATAGACACATTTTTAGAAACAGCTTGTGGGAGATGGGAGAGAATAATATCAAATCTAAATCTCCCAACTTTCTTCAATACCAAAAACTTTTAGGTAAAATTATAAATTATTGTAATGTAGATATAGATATTGGTAGATTGACAACATTTTATTCACTCTAAACTAAAAAAGAAAAAAAATAAAATAAAATAAAAATAAAATTATTAATTTTGGCTCACTTTCCATCATAGCTAAACCAAATATGTAAATCCCCATTTGCATATCCTCTTGGTTACTAAAAGAGGATTTATCTATAAGTCATCATCTTCTCCTCTTCTTTGTACCCAATTACTTTTATCATAATTCTTTAGCTATTAATATAATCAAATAATTACCCTCCTTTCTTCTTCTATTTTTTTTTTTAATTAATTATATGAGTTGAGTTATGAGTCACCAAGTGACTAAAATATTAAATAAAGCGTTGTATAATCATTTTTTTTTTAATGTTTAAAGTTCAACGATAAAAGAGAGAGGAGATCAAATCATCAATCTTTAAAATTATATTTATCCACTGAATTATGTTCTAATTGGTAAAACACTGCAACTAATTGTAAATTTATGATTGTTCTTGCTTCTTAAAGATGTCATTAAGTTTTAAGTTTAAGAGCTATTTACAATAACAATTCAATTAAAAAAAAATGTATTAAAAAATTCATTATCTTAATATATTTTCAATTTCTAAAGAAAAAGGTAAGGGCACCCAAAAATTTTGTATCTTAAACCTAGTTTGATATTGCAAATTAGGTTTGTTTTTTTTCATTACAATAATTTTCATTTTTGATAAGAAGACTTTTTATTTAGTTTTTGTTTTTGTTAGGACTATATTTTGTTACTGATTCAACTAATACAATCTTTTAAAAGTTCAAAACTGGGCTCCTTATTATGAATTGACAAAAGTTTTTATTTTTAATTTTAGTAAAAGTGAGTAATAATTGAGATAAAAAAAGAAGCATTTTGGGTGGTTCTCTTCCTTTGCAACACAAAATTTGGTGGAAGGAATTTGGTAGTGTGGAAAGTGTCAATTCCCAACCCAATAACAATGTAATTTCACAATAGATAATATATATATATTTTTTTCATTAGTTTAAAATGCATAATATTAGATTAATTAGGTATATATGCTTCTCAATCCAACTTCCCATTACACCTACACCTAATTTTATATCAACACAATTCAGCTTTACAATTTTTTTTAACTTCATAAAAAAAAAAAAAAACATATTTATTTTTTCTTTCCCATTTTCTTGAAATGGAAGATTAAATAATAATGCATCAAAATTGTTTATTTGTTTCTTTATTATAAGTTTTTTTTTTTAAAGAAAAAAAACCTTGATAAATTTCTCCATTGGATTGGTCATGGTTATAAGAGAGCAACCTATCAAAATTATTTTTAACAAAAGTAATCGAATATCTTGAAAATATTCTTATTATTTTAGTTAAAAATAATAATAAAGAGAGTAATTAAAAATTCAAATTTTTAATTTCTTAATTGAAAATATAATATTTTAATCAATTGATTTACGTTTAAGTTAATCATAAAATATCTAAATTACAAATATGGGTTAGGCAAATGATTTTATTTTAGAAGGAAGTAAATGTGTATAAGAGAAGCTTGATAATTTTCACTTTATGGTATCTTCTAATTTACATGAAGGAGTGTATTCCTCTTAATACTCATTTGTAAGGGGGAAGAAGTTAGGGTTTGAATATGAGCAACACATGAGACACTTGCACAAGTGGGTGGGGCTTAGGATTTTATTAGCACATCACTTTTGGTAATGTAATTCATTCACCCTTGTTTTTTGAGTAATGACATTTGATCATATTCAATGCACAACATAGATACACCAACAAAAACACATCTTTAATTTCAAACATGAACTTAATGTTAAGATATAAATTTTAATTTTTAAGTTCCCTTATACCCACTAGTTAATATATAATGTTTGTAAAGGGAAAAAGTTGTAAATATGAAGATTCATATATGGCTAACACACTTGCTCTCTAGTGGATAAGGATTAGAGATTTCACCCAATTTGGTTTGAATTTTGATCTGTGATTTTGATTTCTCATCAAAGTTGACTTCATCAAAGAGTATAGACTCGTTAGGAGTGTTCAAATAATCCAATAACTCAAATAACTTAGATTATCTAACCTAAACTTTAAGGATTGAGTTAGGTTAGTTTTGTTCTCAGGTTGGATTAGGTCTCGGATATATATATATATATATATTAACTAGTTTTAATTTTTAGGGTCTAGTTTTAGGTTGAATTTTTAACGTTTTTGTTTTATAATTGTTATGATGTTTAACTTTGTTTAAAGCTTGTGATAGATATCATGAATATTTGATATTTAACATTTGAGTTTTATATGATTTTAGTTATCACTCATGTATTGTAGAGAAATTTAAGTGGTTTAAATTAATAAGGAAAACGAATAATAACCTGACAACCCAAACTAGCCCAACCCAACCCAATCCAATCCAGTTCAATTGGATTGGCCGGTTGGGTTGAAAACTTGTTTGGATCTTTCGAGTAGTAATCTGACCAACTTGAAATTTTGAATTGGTCTATAAAATCTCCCGATCTAACCCAACCAAATTCAACTTGTATACCTCCCTAAACTAGACCATCAATTAAGTTCATTAACAAAATTCAAAGCATGAATGCTTACAACAAAGAACTCAATGTTTGCACTTTGCTTAGCTATTAATTTATCACAAGAATTTCACAGGCCTCTCATTTATCATAAACAATATTTTGAAGGTTTAAATACCTATATCTTCCCTTTAGTTTGGGTTTGATTTATCATGGTCTCTGTATTTTAAAGGAAAATTATTTTAAATGATAAGCTGCTGAAAATATTTACAAATGATAGCAATCTATTTATAATTGATCACGATAAACTACTATCTGTATCTATCATGATACAGATAGACATATATAGTTATCACGGTCTATCACAATCTACTGTAGATAGATAGTATTTTCTTACTCGAAAATTATTATTATTATTCTTATTATTTAATAATAATAATAATAATAATTATTTAATTGATCACTTTGCTTAGCTATTAATTTATCACAAGAATTTCACAGGCCTCTCATTTATCATAAACAATATTTTGAAGGTTTAAATACCTATATCTTCCCTTTAGTTTGGGTTTGATTTATCATGGTCTCTGTATTTTAAAGGAAAATTATTTTAAATGATAAGCTGCTGAAAATATTTACAAATGATAGCAATCTATTTATAATTGATCACGATAAACTACTATCTGTATCTATCATGATACAGATAGACATATATAGTTATCACGGTCTATCACAATCTACTGTAGATAGATAGTATTTTCTTACTCGAAAATTATTATTATTATTATTATTTAAACAATTTCCTTAAGATTTAATTTTGAAGAATTAAATTTAAGATTTATTGGAAGTGAAGAGACTAAATTTACTATTTATTGAAACTTTAAAGTACATGAACTAAAGTTGGCCAGTTAAAAATATAGGGACTAAAATGGAATGAAATTTAAAGTATTGGAACAAAAATAATATTCTAATATATTTTGAATCATTAAAAAAAACGAGGGTAAAAAGATGTACTAAGAAAAGAGAAAAGAAAACATGTAATTTAAAATGTAATATTAACATTTAAAATAATAATAAAAATTACTTAATAAACTTCTAAATTAAATTATCTTGAAAAAAAAAGAAAAAAGTTGAGAGACTAAAAAGATCTAAAACCAAAATGGTTTCTAGTCTCTCAAGCAATAGTAACACACATGGTGACCTTATGGTATACATATGTTATAATATATATGGAGAAAATATTAGTTAATTGCTTAAAATTAAAATATGATTTAGTTGGTGTTGGGATTCTAGAAGGGCTTTTGAGTTGCTCAAAGAGCTAAAATTTGATTTTGTTTTCATTTGTAATGATGAGAATATATAGTGGGAATAGGCAAAACCTACCAAACATTATCTAATTATACCCATAAAACAAATTATTTAATTTTATTGTTTGATGGGATCTTCTTACCATACTAACCCACGTTTATCAAATCTTTTCCTCTCTCTAACTTCAATTTCACGTTATCTACTATGGTGTTCAAATAATTCAGACAATTTGAATGATTCGGACTATCCAACTCGAATAATAAGCATTAGATTGGGTTAGCTTAAAATCTGGGTTGAGTTGGATTAATTTTTTTTTGTATTTTTCGAATTGAGTTGGGTCTCGGGTTGCAATTTTAAAAAATTCCGAGTTGACCCAACTCAACCCAATTTCTAATATATATATGTATATTATATATAAAGGATTAAGTATTATTTTATACTTTTATCTTGGATCAATGAATATGACAATGTGTTTTTACCAAAAATAGGGGGAAAAGAAAATAAAAAAACACACAAACAACCAGACAACCCAAACCAACCCTTTAATATGATTTAAATATTTTAAACCATGTGAAATATTATTTGGGACATATTTATTAATATTGGATATTATTAAATATTTAATTTAAAATCTCTACATAGGGGTTATACTAATAGGATTAAGCGTAACCTATAGAGTTCTGTAAATAGGACCCTTGGGAGCCCTCATAAAACACACTCTCTACAAGAATATTCTCTACGATTACTCTAAAACTCTCCCTTTAAAAATTCTCCCAATTTTCTTACAAAATTTCTAAGAAAATTTTTCTTCTCATTCCCTCTATTCTTTTAAGAAACAGTTCTCACAAACTGGATGCTTGCTAGAGTCGTAGCAAGGAGGATTTCTTGGAAAAGGATGACTACAAGGAGAAGACTATCGGTTTGAGGAGAAGATTTTGATGAAATTATGAATCGGCAAGGTATGTTGCTTAATGTTTTCTTAATTATTTGTATTTTTAATTCTTTCAATAAATCAAAGAATGTGATTACATGCTTCTGTCGGGAATCTTCAATTTATACACTACAAACCACAAGATTTAAGGCATAAACCCCAACAAAAATTGTAACTCATGACTTTTGAATTAATGAAAATTCATTCATTCTTTTCTAGCTATGAGCTACATTTCTAAGGAATTAAGTCATATGGATACCTTAAGACCTCATGATTTGAATCATTGTTAATTCATCATGTTGTGTTGATCTTTCCATTTCCTTTGTTGAGTTTATTTTTATTTTGTTAAGTTGAATTGACCACTTAATTTACACATGTTAGTGGAGTCTTAATACTGAGAAGGTTAAGATGAAAATGGATTTCACAAAGGAATATGGGACTAAGAGCCTAGACATAGGTTGTTAAATAACCTTAGACATAAGGTACACCATAGGACTTAGAAATTACATGAAATGATCTAAGATTTATTTAGCTATAGAAATATAGGACTAGCTGCTTAGGCGCCTAATTACTTTTGAGCAAGACTGAATAGGAGAAGTTTTCTTTCCATGTTGGGCCACTATTGATGTGATGCAACCACAATAACTCAAAGCATAAAGTTTGTTGGTTGAAACTTGATTTAAACTCCTATTGTCATCTATTATACCTTTTAATACTTTGCACAACACCAAATGTCTTCTACTTTTACTAAGTTACTATCGCGTTGCATTATTAGTATTGTGTAAAGAAAAATTGAATTGCATCTAGTTTCATAGGATACGATACTTAGAATAGCACCAAGTTTATTATTAATTGATAGTGTGTACTTGCACTAAACTACTTTAAATTACATTTTTACCATTTATACACATTTGGTCGATATATATATATATATATATATATATATTAATCTTTTTATAAATATTATTTTCGACAGGTTTTGTATACATTATTTAATAAAGACATATGCAATTATCAATTCAAGTATATTTAATGGATAATTATCTATTTCTATTTTAGAAGTGGATTTGATTCTCTAACCCGAATTAAGAAAAGACTTAATTAGTTAATTAATTAGGAACATATGATGAAAGTGAAACATAGTTTCTATCATCATTTAACATCCTGAACTTGTAATAAAATAATTTTGATCATTGTGTCCATTTTTTAAATATTTTAGAAAGTTGAGTAGTCTGTTAAACATTTTTAAAGTTAAGAAACTTATTAAAGTACACACAGATGAAAGTTCATAGAACTATAAGTTAATTCTAAAAGTTTAATGACCAAATTGATAGAAGGTCACGTTTACACCAGGTGAAAGGTGACCACTAATGGTAATATAAAATTGGGTCCTAGTTGATCACTTTTGTTGTTGTTTAACTGCATTCCTTAATCGTAATGAGTTATGAGGTCCACTTTGAAATTTGTAATCAAATCCTGCAATCTAATTAAGGAATGAATTGTGCTCAATCTAATTGTGGTTAAAAATTACGTGGGACCCATTGTCTTTACCATTACCGTTATCGTAACCATTGCAAACAATGCTATTGTAACATTATGAAAATTATGAATCTGCCACATTTATTATTATCTTTACCTTTATTGTTACTGTTAACGTTAGGGTCAAGCAGTTACGGTAACGATGATCGTAATAGTAAAATATTTATAATTCTAGGTAAAAGCGATCAAAAGCAATTAATTTGCAATTTAAGCCTTTCATTAATCGATGAAATCTCATTTCGATTACACCAATTTTTATTGGTTTGGTAAACATGACCTAAATTTAAAAGTTTAAGGACTAGACTTGTAATTAAACTCATTGTAAAATGTTGTCTTAAATACGACTATTTTTTTTCTTTTTATTTTCAAATATCTGATTAGGTAACAAATCTAAGATTCTAAAAGGAATAAAAATATACCTCACTGTTCAAGTTTGTGAAGAATTTTTGAGTTAGTGTCCATTTTAATTTGTGGTGCTAAATAAAAAGATTTCACAAGAATTTCTTGAAGTTGCACATGTTAGCTTAGTTTATAAGTTTGTGTATTTTATGAGTCCAAATACTTAAGCATTAACAGGAAAATCTAATTTTCTCTTAAATGTTAAATTGATTGGTATTATACTTTTTGATATGTTGTATTTATATTATGCAACTAATACTTCAATTCAATGATCAAAATTAACAAAGATGGGATAAATTCTAAGTTTAGTTTCTACGTCTTCATTCTTAAACTTTGAAATTTGTGTCTAACAGAGAAACTTTCAAATTAAGCTGTTTACTATGTCATTAAACTTTGAATTCTGTGTTTAATAGATCTTGACGTATTTAACATTTTGTTAAAATTCATGAACATATTTGCGATAAAATAAAAAAATTTAATGTCTATAATAAAACACAAATTCCTTTTGATGTCTAATATAGATTCGTTAATTTTAATAAAAGCTGAATATGATAATGACATATTAGATACAAAATTGAAATTTCAAGGATATATTCAACATTTTTAAAGGCTAGAGACTTAGACGCTAAATAATTAAAAGCTTCAAACCTATTAAATATAAATATTAAAAAGATCACTTTTGGTCCTTGAACTTTTATGGAAGTAACAATTTAGTTCTCAAATTTTAGTTTGTTAATGAATTATTTAGGCATTCTACTCTGCTAAATTTGTAACAATTTATAAGTCACTATAGCTTAAGTATCAATTTGTAACAATTTGTAACAATTTGTAACAATTTGTAACAATTTAGACCCTGAATTTTAAGTATCAATTTAAGTATTTATATTTTACAATTTGTAATAATTTAGTCCCTATCGTGAAAATTATTGTTAAGATTTTATGGAATTTCTTATATATAGAGATTAATAAACTGATTAAGGGTCACGTTTATGTATAAATTATAATGACTAAGTTGTTACAAAATGTTATGGGTAGATTTGGACCAGAAGGCATAATTGATTTTATGAAGTTGCAATATTCTATCTACTTAAGAAAATGGTGAAACTTGAGCTAGAAAACTGTACCCTAGAGCACAATTAAGCATGGGAAGAGGAAAGTTTGGGTCACGACCCAAACTGACCTGCTCAACCTCAGCCTCAGCCTCGACCAAGCATGAAGTCAAGGTCGACCCTCCCTATTCGATGAATGGGGCATGATGTAGCCTATTTAGCTCGAGAAGAAGAATAATAGAGGTTAAAAGCCTAAATGGCCTCCTTGGCCTCACCTTAACCAAGGATGAGGCCTCAGCCACCTTCCTCATTTGAGGAACAAAAGCATGCTAAATGTATGCCTTGACCCATTTGGCTCGAGAATTAACCTAATGTAATTAGGAAACCCTAATGTAGACACCTTTTGTCAGAATTTCACTATAAATACATCATTATGACTTCAGAAGAAGGAAATTCATTCTCATTCCTAAAACTCTTCCTACAACCTAAAGCCTCTTGTTGACTTAGGCATCGAAGGTGTTGTGGCAAAGTAGCACACCTGTGTCCAAATTCTTATTGTTTTGCAAGTCATGTCTTCCTTGAATTACAAATTTACCGTTGTTGTCACGTGAAAGTCAGGTGTGTTTTCCCTTGTCCAGATTTTGGTATCAACACAAAATAAACAATTGGCAATTAAATTTAATTAGATTTTTCATGATAGAGACTAATTATTACATTCTAAAGATCAATAAGACTAAATTATTACAAATTTGTAAGTAAATGGATTAATGTTACAAATTTAAGTTCAAGTACTTAATTGTTACTTTTCTGAAAATTAAAAAATCGAAAGTTTTATTTAACAAAAATACTTTTTTAAATTTAGAGATTTATTAGGCACAAATGTGACATTTCAAGGCTAGATTTGTAAGTTTCATTTTGTTCGGTGTAACACAAAGAAGATGGGGATGAGAAGAGGGATTATTTCATTCCTCAATGGTTGTATATATGGATACAAGGTGAATTGGCTACTGAGACAAAATTGTCAATATGCTCCATTATAGTTACTTTACCATGGTAAATACAAAATACAATAATAAACAATTATGATGATGGATTACTATTTGTTTTCCTAATACGGTGTGGTAACAATTCGTGGTCCTATTTGGTTCACTAAACATGGTATAATAATCAACACTTTTGGTAATTAATCAGGTCTTGTGAGAATAATTTTGTATTACATTTATAATATATATGATTATTTTTTTTCCTTTGATTGGTAGGAGGCATTAAATTCTTTACAAGAAAATTATTATAATTTTAGTCCTCAAGTTTCGAGTTTGATTTCAATTGAGGTCTTGAGTTTCAAAATATTACAATTTTATCATTGAAATTTGAGTTTTGTTTCAATTTAGTCCCTAACTAGGTTTCAAAATTTATACTTTTAACTATGATTTTTCACTAAATACCCACTTTAGTCATTGGCGTTAATTCCTATTAATTAATTTAAAATAATTGTAGAGTGAAATTTTAAATTTAAGTTTAATAGTGATGAAAAATAATGAAACTTAATTAATTATAGTTCTTTTAATTTTATTAATAGACATTAACACTGAAGATGAAAAGTGAGTATTTAGTGAAAACTTGATGTTGAAATTGTAAATCTTGAAACCTAGGGACAATTGAAACATAACTCAACTCTCAAGGGTAAAGTTGTAACATTTTGGCACCTAGGGACTAAATGGAAACCAAACTCAAAACTTAAGAACTAAAAGTATAACATTTTCAAACCTATGAACTAAATAGAAACTAGAACAAAAACCTAGGGTGCAATACTTGAGATGCACCTTTCTTTTTGGTGCCTCAATCATAAAAACTCTAAAGTTAAACATACTTAACTTGGAGCAGTTCTTTGTTCGGTGACTTCTTGTGAAACTTCTTAGGAAGCATGTGTGTGAGAACAAAGCATGCTGAAAGTGCCTTTGTTGGTTTGTGGAGATAGTTTTCCCTCATAAAAGCTCTTTAAAAGAAGCAAAGATGATGTTGAAAGGTTGTAGGGGAATGTCGGGGCCATCACGTTCTAAATCCTGATCGAATCATAGGCCTAAGTCATTACAAATGGTATCAGAATGGAACCTTTCTCAGTAAGAAGTGGTTTGGGGATGACATAAGCAGAAGCTGGTCGTCATGTAACAACTGAGTTTAGGAAGGGTACATGATTAAACCGAGATCATATCTAAATGAGAGGGATTCTTGAGGATATGAAAACATGGTTAAAGAAATGATTGAAAAAATTGATAGTTGCTACTTATACCAATAAGGTGCACTTTCCTTTTTGGTTTCTCAATCATAAGAACTCTAAAGTTAAGAATGCTTAATTTGGAACAAATATTAAAGTATGTTAGTGAAAACAAAACATACTAAAAGGACCTTGTTGGTTTGTAAGGATAGTCTTCACTCCTAGAGACTCTTTAAGAGAAAGTAAGAATAACGTTGTCAGGTTGATATTTCTATAAACCTACCGAACATGTGAACATCCACATTTAAAATATTGTTTATATTGTTCCCTCACGACTTGGTTTTATTTTCTAAGGTCTCTCACAACTTAGTATTAATTTTAGTTCATATTGTAAAGTTATATTTAATGTTTTAATTCTTACCATCGTTTCAATGAAGTTATCATCTAATTCTAATTTAATTATATATTAGAACTTAGAAATCCATTTATGTTTACTTGTTTAAGCAGTACATTACTTCCTCTTAAATTAAACATTAAATATATAATTTGGAAGTCAAATATTGTTCACATTCAGCGACGAGATATTATTTCAAGCTTCAATTTTATCTTAGAATATATAATACAATAATATCAAATTAAGCTAACAAAACCATTAGGTTACTTTGTTGACAACTAAGACATTAAATATTATATACTTATGGGGCTATGTGCCCAAGGTGTCAATCACATGTTACAACCCATGTGTGTAAAATGAATATATTCATTTTCATAAAGATGCATTTTCTTTTTCTTTATAGCTTGCTAGTGTGTCAAAATTAGTGGCTAACTAATCAATACAATACAATCATGCTCATTAATCTAATATCTAAATTTTATAATAGTCTTTTATTATAACAAAATGAGTCAAACAATTTATAAATATAGAAAAATTTTATTATCTATTAGCGATAAACTTCTACAGCTCAAGTTATAGAACTCTATTGCAGTCTATCATAGATAGACAATGAATTTTTTCTATATTTATAAATAGTTTGATATCTTTTCTATTTATAATAATTTTCCATAGTATTTTATCATCTATTTTCCTTACCCTATGAATTATAAAATATCTATTTTAAGAAAAATTTTAAATCATTAATCACCGATATTTTGCCAAACTGAGCTTAGCTTAATGTTAATTAGCATGGGATGGAAGGTTCAATCTCCCATCTCCACAACTATTGTACTAAAAAAATACTACTATTTTGTCGCATATATCCTCCCACATCAAAATATATGAATTTATGACTGAGAAATCCAATTACCGAAGCTAGAATAACTCAACTAACCTATTGTAATAAAAAAAAAAAAAAAACCCATAAGATTTTTTTTTTTTTCAAAAGTTGACTTTAGGCTCAAAATAGATTTTTCTAAAACTTAAGAATCAAAATGAGAGTTACACGTCTGTTATGTAACATGGATATAAGTTAAATTATATACATACATATATGGAACACAATGTCTTTTTAAACTCTTAATTGGAAAAAAACAAAACTCAATTGATTAATGCAAATCCTTAATTAGGTTTAATTCTCTACTTCTACACCCGTTGAACTAAAAAAATCTCATAACGTTAGAAATTTCCACTTATATCTCTAGTTCAATTCCTGTCATGAGCAAACCTTATGAATGGGACTAATATAACACGTTAACTAGTTTGTTCAATTACTTGTAATGTTACATCACACTAAACAATGTAAATATCCATAGAAATATGGATAAAATATCAAACCGATAGACATATGAAAACGTTCATATATAATAATATAGTGTAATTAACATAGCATGTCATTGTTGAAGGGTGGAGAGAGAGAGAGAAGGCAGCATCTAAGGGACCTAAAAAGGTGATTGGACGAGAGAGAAAAAGAACATGTGATATGTTTGGAGTTAGGTAACCGAATGAGTGATTGAAAAATAATTGAAAAGTAGATAACAGTTGGTTAGTTTAAAAGCTAGGTAGATAGACTTAGGGGGTGGTGGGGGAGCCTATATATAATATATACACATACATATATATAAAAAAGTAACAAACATAAAAATAAAAAATAAAAAGGAATTAGAAGAAGTCATGTGCAATTACAGTTCAGGTATGGGATTCTCACATTAATGGGTATGGAATTTCAGATTCTGGCCACCCAAACAACTCCTACCAAATTCTTCTCCCTCTAAAATCATTCATTTTCTTTCTCTCTCCTCTTAAACAACTGGTGCTAATTTCAAAGTATACACACTAAATAAATTATTGTTATTTCTTAAAGTACCGAGACTAAATTGTTATACGTGGACAATTAAAGTACTAAATTGTCTCTCATAAACCTTCTTCTTTTCTCTACCTTTTTCTATTTTTATCATTATTCCCTTTCACCGAGAAAACTCATTTTATAAGTGTTGGTATGTTGAAACTCTCTTTAGAGCCCACATGATCTTTTTAGAGAATCATGATACTACAAATTGTGTATACCCCATCTTTTCTTTAGTTAATTAAATATATTATATAATTGTATTGGGAATATGAACATTATTGTTCTACATTGGCTAAAAGTAAGGAAGATCAATCTATGTCTAGAATACAATTCTAACTTTTCCTATTGCTATCATATTAGATATATTTTTGGTGAAAATTCAAAATAAGGTCATGCAAATTTAAATTTAGAATGAACAATATCATTATTATTTGGACTGCAATTAAAGTTTTACATCGGTCGAGACATAAAAAATACCATAAATATATAAGTGATGTAAATTTGAGGAACAAAACGACGCATAATGAACACGAATACCAAGGAAATATAATATAATATATTAAATAAATGAAAGAAAACAAAATGTAAAATAACAAAATATAGAAATAGGAAAAATCTCAAATTCTCCAACTTCCTTTGAATTCTCACCCATGCGTGCAACACCAACATCCACCAAATGTCATTATTTATAGTCAATTTGGCAAGTAGGAGGTGAAAATACATGGCCACTAAGGATGTGTAATTATGAGACACATGACCTTAGACACTAAGCATGGACATCTAAATTACACATATTTTTTTAATATTTATAATACTCCCCCTTAGATGCTCATTTTATAAATATGAAATATGCCTCATTAAAACCTTACTAGGAAAAATCCAATGGGAAAAAACCTAGTGAAGGAAAAAGTGTAAATATTTCATATAATCTAATACTCCCTAAAGAATATAATATATTTGCTCCCCTCATGGAAACATCACTTGAGATCTCTGAGTCATCTCATTCCAATGTTGTGCACCAATTTTTCAAAGGTTGCAGTTGGTAATGATTTTGTAAATAAGTCTTCCAAGTTATCTTTGGAACAAATTTGTTGTACAGTGATGTCATTTTTTTCAAGATCATGAATGTTAGAATGTTTTGGTGAAATATGCTTTGTTCTATCTTCTTTAATATATCCTCTTTTGATTTGGGCTATACATATTGTGTTGTCTTTGTATAATATTGTTGGAAGATTTTTATTAGAAGATAAAACACATGTTCCATGAATGTGCTGAGTCGTCGATCTTAGCCATACACATTTTCAACTAGCTTCATGAATTGCAAGAATTTCAGCATGATTTGCGGAAGTGGCCGTTATGGTCTATTTCACTGACTGTTATGATATAACAGTTACTCCACATGTGAATAAATAACTTGTTTGAGATCTAGCTTGGTGTAGACCAGATAAATATCCATAATCTGCATAACTAACTAAATCAAAATGTATTTTGTTTGAATAAAACAAGCTCATATCTATCGTTCCTCAATGATAACAAAGTATATGTTTAATTTCATTACAATGTCTTTTTGTTGGAGAAGAACTATATCTAGCTAATAAAATTACTGAAAATGCAATATTTGGTCTTGTATTATTAGCAAGATACATATGTGCATCAATTGCACTAAGATATGATTCTCAGGACCAAGAAGTTCTTCATTATTATCTCGAGGTCAAAATATATCTTTCTTCACATTCAGTGAAGGAACTTCCATTAGAATATTTAGTGGATATGCTTTGTCCATATAGAACCTTTTCAAAAAAAAAATTTGTATAAGTTGACTGATAAACAGATATCTCATTTGCTAAATGCTCAATTTGGAAGCCAAGACAAAATTTTGTTTTTTCAATATCTTTCATCTCAAATTCTTTCTTAAGATATCCTTTGAAAGCACTTCAGAAGTTTCAATTATATTTATATCATCAACATATACAGTTATAATACCAAAACCTGCTTGTGATTTATCTATAAAAACACATGGATATATTGGATTATTTCGATATCCTTATCCACTCAGGAAATTGTACCACATGTCTTACTTGTTTCAATTCATATAATGATCTTTGTAACTTTATTAAATACAATTTTCGGGACTTGATTTATATGTTTCAGGTATCTTAAATTCTTTGGGATTCTCATATATATATATATATATATATACACAACACTATCAAGAGATCCATAAAAATATGTTGTGACTACATCCATAAGATACATGTCCAAATTTTCATACACAATCAGACCAATTAAATATCTTAGTGTAATTACATCTACCATTGAAGAATACGTCTTCTCATAATCAATACCAAGTCTTTGTGAAAAACCTTGTTTAATTAATCTTGTTTTATAACTTGTGACCTCATTATTTTCATTTATTTTTCTCACAAATCCCCATTTGTATCCCACAGGTTTGACACCCTCTGGTTTTTGAACTACTGGTCCAAAAACTTGACTTTTTGAAAGTGAGTTTAATTCTACATCGATTGCTTCTTTCCATTAAATCCAATCTTTTCTATGTTGACATTCTTCAACTAATTTTGGTTCAAAATTCTCATTTTCAGATATAATATCAAGAGCAACATTATACGCAAAAATGTTGTCAATAACTACATTCGTTCGGTACATCTTTTCCCTATCCTGACATAGTTTATTGAAATCTCATTATTATCATTAGATATTTCACCTTCTTCACTAATTCGACTATCAGTCATGTCCAAGGTTTCTTCACGAATATTTATATCCTCAACCAAGTCTTTTTTACTATTGTCTATTTTTCTTTTCTTATGATTTTTATCTTTGGAACTCACTGATCTACCATGCTTCTGGGGTGTCCCAGACTCATTAATTGACAACTTGTTGTGTTGGGATATCAATTTTCGATGGAACATTTGCAACTGGTATATGTGACTTAGTTACTTTCTTTGCATCTATAAATGCATCTAGTAATTGATTTGCTATATTTTGCAAATGAATTATTTTCTGAACTTCAAGTTCACATTGATTTGTAACAAGGATCTAAATGAGACAATAACAATGCATTCCATGTAATTTCTTTTTCCAACTTAATTCCTCCCCGGTAATATTGGAAAAATTGTCTAAATAAAATGACAATCAGCAAATCGTGTAGTATACATCACCCATCAGGGGTTTAAGATATCAAATAATTGACGAGGAATCAAATCCACATATATTCCTAACCTCCTTTGAAAACTCATCTTAGTACATTGTGGTGAAGCAATTGGAACATATACTACACATCCAAAAATTCTCAGATGGGAAATATTTGGCTCATAGTCATAAGCTAGTTGTAATGGTGAGTATTTATGATAAGCTATTGGCCTAATGCATATAAGTGACACTGCATGAAAAATAGCATGACCCTATACAAATGTAGGAAGTTTAGCTTTCATAAGCAACAATCTAGCAATTAATTGCAAATGTTTTATAAATGATTATGCTAAACCATTTTGTGTATGAACATGAGCTACAGAATGTTCAACACTTATCCCAATTGACATACAATAATGATCAAAAGCTTGAGATGTAAATTCACTAGCATTATCAAGACAAATAGTTTTAATTGTATGATCAGAAAATTGTGCTCTTAATTTAATTATCTGAGCAAGTAATCTTACAATGGAAGGTTTCAACTTGATAATAAGCACACATGTGACCATCTAATGGATGCGTCTATTAATACTATAAAATATCTAAATGGTCTACTTAATGGATTAATAGGTCCACATATATTACCATGAATTCGTTCAAAAAATGTAGGTGATTCAGTTTCAATTTAAACTGGTGATGGTTTAATTATTAATTTGCTTTGGGAGCAAACATCACATAATAATTCATTAGCTTGAAGAATCTTCTGAATTCTCAATAATTCTTCTCATCACTATAAACCCTACATGACCCAATCAGTCATACCAAATTGTAAATATATCTAGATTCATGAACTTCATATTCATTGTTGTGTATGTATCAATTACTCGTAAATAGGTATAATATATTCCAGAAGATAAAGTTGGTAGCTTTTCCAGTATACGTTTTTCATGTGAGACAATAGATATAATATAAAGATATTCTATCTCATACTTTCTATTAGTCTCAATATGATAACCATTACAACATATATCTTTAAAACTTAGTAGATTTCTTTTTTATTGACTAGAGAACAATGCATCAATCGTAAATTTTGTTCCTCTAGGCAAAATAATATTTATTTTTCCAAATTTTTCAATTAGGTTTGCAAAACTTGATATCATATTGACTTTTGCTTCCAGCATTGTTAATTTGGAAAAATATTTTCTACTTGTAAGTATTGTATGTGTATTACATAGCCTATCAGACATAGATCTTCATTTCTCATTTTTGAGTGACTCAACATATGAAAATTGTTCATTTCTTCATTAAGCAATAATAATTACAATAAGAGAAAGAAAACTTGGAAAACAAAAGTTTTAACCTTAGCTAAAGAAAACATAAGAGATAGATTCTAAAAAACAAACAACATTAATTCGGCTGGCAAATTCCACAATTTCCCTAGCTTGAATCTCCTTCAATCCATAAACACGTGTAATCCCATCTCCAACTGAGACCACTTGACTAATCTCATCCACTTGAAAATTCGTGTAAAAGTTGGTAATTCGACTTTCTAATAAAGTCGTTAGTTTTGCAGCTCCGGGAGAGAATTCCATGATTCTCAAATGGTCTTGAATCAAGGGAGAATGTCGCTGCTGTAAAGACTAAGATGTTCTTTTTCACATTAATGAGCTGGTAATTTTAGTTAGAAGCTTCATAGCTTCCTCCCAATACCAACTCTGCAAACCATGAAGTGAAAGATTGAACAAGACGTCACTTAGATAAGAGGGGTCCTAAACCACCTCTTCCCCAATCACCGTACAGGAAAATTCTTGGATAGACCATTTGGCTGGCAAGGCCGTTCCGGTCGTTTCCAAATAGAAAGAAAAATGATTATAGATCATTTATTTTTTTAGCATTCGAAAGAAGTAATTGATTGAGCAGTTGACCGATGATCCAAGAATTCAGTTCCATGGGAACTTTTTATCTTCGGATTTCGAAAAGAATTAGCAAACTCCATCTTTAACGTTTGAACCATGATATGAAATGAGTTCCATAAAACAAGAAAAAATCCTATTTTGAAAATAACTAAAATACTTAGACTAACAAATAAAACAAATGGTAAACACGTAATATGTGGGTGGCTACCCTGAGGTACTATCTTATTATGAGGTAGTATATTATTATGCGCAGTATCTCATTGAACAACCACTGTGGTCGACGCGTTGGGAGTACCTATTGATGGAAGAGGGGCTCTAAGCGATCACGAGCGAAGACGTGTCAAAGTGAAAGCCCCTGGGATTATTGAACGTAAATCAGTGCACGAGCCTATGCAAACAGGGTTAAAAGCGGTAGATAGCCTGGTTCCTGTAGGCCGTGGCCAACGAGAACTTATAATCAGAAACCGACAAACTGGAAAAATAGCTATAACTATCGATACCATATTAAACCAAAAGCAAATGAACTCAAGGGCCACCTCTGAGAGTGAGACATTGTATTGTGTCTATGTAGCGATTGGACAGAAACGCTCAACTGTGGCAAAATTAGTTCAAATTCTTTCAGAAGGGAATGCTTTGGAATATTCCATTCTTGTAGCAGCCACCGCTTCGGATCCTGCTCCTCTTCAATTTCTGGCCCCATATTCTGGGTGTGCCATGGGGGAATATTTCCGCGATAATGGAATGCACGCATTCTAGATATCCTCAAAATCAAAAGAAGCACTTGTTATTCAATCAGTTGTGCCAATTTTCTCTTCAGGAATTTCAAAGAAGTATGTTACATCCATACTGGATGGGTCAAATATATCATTATTCCGGTATGCAAAATTTGTTTCCACGAAAAAAAATACTTATTTCTTCCTCTACCACGGTCATGACCTTGACCACGACCACGAATATTAAAATTCACAACATTCACTTCAGGGAAGGATGTTGTTCTAGTTGGTTGAGATTCATGTTTATTCATCCACGATTATTAAAATTCACAACATTCACTTCATTGAATGTTGTTGCTTTAGTTGGTTAAGATTCATGATGATTTTTTTAATCAATAACTCGTTATTTCGTTGAGCCACTAGAAGGCATTAGATGAGTTCATTACTTTGTGAAATATTTCTTTCAATATCGCTACTGCAAGAGCATATTTGAGACACAAAATGTAGAAAATATCTTATCTAACATATTTATTTAAAATCTTGGAGCGTCAAATTATCCATTCATAATGAGCTTTAGGAAGAATAATTATTTTCTGATGATCATATTTTATATGGCATTCACCAGGTGTATTTCGACATCAAGCACCTATAACAAATAATTATTACTGTTAATATCAAATGCTACAAATCCTAGTTTTGTAATATTTTTCAAGGTAACATTATTACAAAATATTGTATTTATATTAGAAATTTAATATACTAGAAATGCAAAATAACATTTAATTTACTAATTATAATAAACATAAAAACGACCTACCTTTTGGACCTACCTTCAGCGGAGGAAACGACAAGAGCTCGTGCTGATAATGTGTTGTAAATTTGAGGAGTAAAACGACGCACAACAAGAACACGAATACCAAGGAAATATAATATAATATAATATAATATATAAAATAAATGAAATAAAGCAAAATGTGTAAATAACAAAATAAAAAAATTTAGGAATAGGAAAAATCTCAAATTCTCCAACTTTCTTTGAATTTTCACCAATGTGTGCACCACCAACATCCACCAAATGTCACTATTTATAGGCCATTTGGCAAGTAGAAGACATTAAGGATGTGTGATTATGAGATACATGACTTTAAATACTAAGCATGGGCATCTAACTTACACATATTTTTTTAATATTTATAATAAGTTATACATATTCAACTGGAAAGATATTTATTCTCAACTAATAGAGGACTGATGACCTTCTTTGAAATAATATTATATTATTAAAGGAGTACAAAAAAAAAATGCAATAAATTAATTCAAATAGACAAAAACACGTAATATCGTGGGCATAGGAAGAAGTTTTGTTATTTTAAAAATAACACGGAGCATGGGAGTAAGATTGTTTAGAAGCTTAGGGCATGTTTGGTAGACAATCTGAAAATAGAAATTTGAAAACAAGGGATTAAATGAAAACAAAGATGTATTTCATATTTTCAGATATGTGTGTGGTAGTAGAATATAGAAATTAAATTATATTTTAAACAATTGCAAACTAGTTGTAGTTACCCACTAAATATCAGTTAACAATAGACTATTATAAATTTATTTATGAACATGGTTTTATGTTAACAAAATTTGTATAATTATTATTTTGTAATATTATATAATTTATGGGGTAAATTGAAAAAATGTTGTCCCTATGATTTGGAAAAAATTAAAATTTAGGGCTTATCGTTTTAATTAGAATCTAACTTCTATGGTTTGATAAAAGTTGTTTAAATAATCCCTATGGTAGGGATTATTTAAGAGGATTTAGCAAGCCATATGACAATATATGAAGTTGTGTATCAAACCATAGGAACTAAATTCTAAAATTTAAAATCATGTGAACTAACTTGTAACTTTATCCAAACAATAGGGACCAAATTTGAAATTTAACCTAATTTATAATAATTACATAATACATATTCTAATTAAAAAAATTGAATTGAGTTCATAACATGACATACTATACTTTTAAATGTTTTTATCTTTATTTAATATAATTCTTCATTTTAAAATTTAAAATTTAAATTCTAGATATAGTGAAAATATAATAATGTTATTTTCATAATTTTCTGGCTCCCCTAAAAAAAATGGGGCATTTAGACTCCTTAGGTGCATTAAAGCAAACCATTTCTTCCTTTCTTTTTTTTTAAAGAGAAATAGGGCGACACGACTTGATGTCTCAGACCATAAGGGCAAGAACAGTTGAAGATAGAAAAAGTACTATTTGAATCACAAAATTGGAAAACAATGTTCAGAAACAAAATTTAAATTTTATACCAAACACATATTTACTAAATTTAATAAACTTGAAAACATTGAACGAAATTTGAATTACGAACCACCTTAATTGTTTGGAAATAGATACTCAAATTACTCTTCAAACTCTACCAGAGGGGTCAATACCCAATTTTCTTTGTTGTCAAATTAGGTTGTCTACGAGAACATTCTAAAATTAAAATGGTTAAAAATTTAAAAATTAAAATGGTTAAAAATTAAAAATAATAATAGTAATAATAGCTAAATAAATAAATTAAAATATTGTTTTAGTCACTTTTCGAGACATGTTCAATATTTGTCTCCATACTCTCCATTAATTTTAAATTTAGTTTCTCTTGTTAAGTTATTGTTGATTTTTTCTAGAAAAAATTCTTTTATCTATGAGCTTTTTTACTATGAATTTTGTAAATATATTTATATATATTATTTTATTTCATAAAAATTATTTTAATTACCAAATTTATATATTATTTTAGATCTCGTACTTTTAACTTTGATTTTATTTTTGTCAATATACTTCCAAAATATTTATTTTAGTCCTTATACTTTCAATTTTAGCTCATTTTGGTCATTATTCTTTCAACTTTTATTTATTTAGCCATTGAACATCTAGACAATGATATCAAGTCTCTTGAAAATAAAATAAAATATGAAAATGAAGAGATCAAAATGATTATTTGTTAAAAGTATAAAGACCAAAATGAACTATTTCGATAAAAAATGAAGCAAAGGAATAGGCATACTTAATATTCTATAAGAATAATGGAAGTCAGAATTAATTGAAAATGTTGATCTACTTTTAATTATTGTGAATTTTAGAATTCAAAAGGGAGAAAAAACAAAGTGTGAGATTGATTTGGACATTTCAAGGGAGAAATTACTATTCTCATTTTAGTTTTAGAATTCTCACATAAATTATATTTCTTCCCATAATATAAAAATTATCTTACATGACAAAACTGTTAAAAATATTTATAAATAATAGCAAAATACACAGTTTATTTGCGATAGATTGCAATAAATTACTATCTGTGTCTATCATGATATATTGCAGATACATTTGTAAATATTTTAGTTTATTTTACTATATTTAAAAAGAGTCTAATTTTAAATACATTTATAAATATTTAAAAAATATGTTCCCAATTTTGTAAGGAAAGCAATTCTTATTTAACTTTCTAAAAATAGTTAATAATATGATAAATAAATTTTAAAAACCACGTGATTCACTTTTTAAGTATCAATTTAGTTATTATACTCTTAAAGCAAATTCATTATTATTCTTATTCTTTTGTTAAAGTTTGCCAATATTTCTATTATGAGAGAAAAGGAATAACACGAATATGACAAGTTGTTTACGAATATTTTTAAAATGAGCTTTATGACGTTAAATTTAGTTACATTCAAATTTTGCTATTTGAGTCCATTCAATCAATTTAGACCTTTTATTATGACTATCTTTGAAAATCATCAACGTATTGATTTTAAAATATATGTATACTTCTTCAAATGTCGTTTTTACAAAATGGACGATTACAGTAAATGCATGGACAATTCATAAATCAAAATTTGACTAAAAGTCTAAATTAATTCATTTATGAAAGATTTGGGCTTTAATTGATACAATTATAAATTCTACATGAGGTTTTCCCAAACGTAACATAACCGAGGATATAAATCGATACACTTACAAAATTCAAAATTTAAATTGATACAATTTATCAGTTCTGAGTTTATATTGATACAACCCTAAACTTTTAGACCTATTATTCATGATAAAAAATATAAAAAATGACTAAGCCAATGTTGCATTTTGAAGCGTAATGGAATAACTGATACTTGTATAGTATTACTAAAAATTTAAGGGATATTATCTTAAATGGCAAAACTGCTAAAAAAAGTTATCACTAATAGCAAAATACACAATTTATATGCGATAGAGCGCGGTCTATTGCAGATAAACAGTGAAATTTTGCTATATTTATAAATATTTTGGTTACTTTTGCTATATTTGAAAAGAGCCCAAAACTTAACACACTAGATCTATATCTCTTGCTATTTATTAATGATAAGGATGCTCGATAAACTTTAATCAAAGTTCAAAAGATATTTTGTTTTTTTCTCTAGAAAAAACATAAAGATTAAAAATACAAATGAGGTTAACAATAATATATTTAGAAAGAGTATGACAAAAGCGAGCATAATTTAGTATGTGCTATTGATTAATCAAGAGATCTGTAGTTCAAATACTTCTACTTTTATATTTCGGATTATATATCGTATTGAAAAAAAAGGAAAGAGTTCAAAGCAAAGCAACTTTACTATTTATTTATTATCATTAATATTTCAAAGCGTTTGCTACTAGTTATTTCAAATGTAGAGGATGCAAGGATAAAAAAATGGCTAAATTATAAAAAGTATCATTGAAATTTGTACTTGTTTCAATAATAAAGCCTATACTTTCAATAGTTGAATTAATATACCTTGATTGTCAGTGTATGGATGAAAGTCTTTAATACCTTGTTCATTACTCTTGTTATTTTAAAAGTTACATTAATATCTTTACTTTTTTTAAAAGATTTTTTTTTTAAATTACCATATTACCGTTACTATTAATTTATAGCAAAAGATTATTCATCTATACCCATCTAGAGAAATTGTAAGTCATTGATCGAACAAAAAAAAAAGAGAGAGAGAGAAAATGAAAATAGAAGAAAGATCTCATTTTCTTTGATCTATGACCTAACACTTCTCTATTTTTCTCTCTTCTTTAATACTCTTTCAAAGATCCTTTTAAGCAATCAAACTAATATCGAAACGGGTTGAAACCTAGTTCGATCAGTTTAGCAATTTCAGATTGTGATAAGAAAAACCTGTCATATATATTAGGTCGTTTCAGTGTTTTTTACATGGCCAATGGTTTTAAAATCGTTTATCACAAAGTGTTAGCCACCCATTTGGTTTTAAAATCCCCTGAGTATATAGTATAATGTGTGAATTCAACTATCTCTAAAAGTAAATGGTGATGAAACCGAAAGCAAAGCCATGATAGAGTTGTGCTCTGGAACAATATAATATCATTGTGGAGATATCTGGAGATTTGTCGTTCCTAACAACGCTCATATTTGGAACTAAGAAAATGGCGAATCAACCTAAACCGTTTGGGTTAATAAGTTTAACATCCTCCCTTATTCTCTAACTTCTTTTTTATTTTGTTGGGTTTTATGTCATAAAACTCATAGTTTGTAAATTTTGAATCTTATTCTCAATAAAGTTGTTATCAAGATTTATTCAATAAAGTTGTTACTGAATTTATGACTTGCATTTATTAAATACAATAAACTAAGAAACCCTTGGCTATAGGTTGAATACTTAGGGTAATAGCCAAAACGGTCTATAGTATAGAGATAAGGTTGGGTACTTTATTTTGGGGATACTATGGATGCGGCTCACTTTGTATTTGATACAAACGATGTGATTCTATATCGTACATGTAGAGACATGTGAGTGGAGGCATCCTATGCAATGAGTTTGCATAAGACCGAACCATGAAATAATCACTTTTACTTTATGTCACCGTTTGTTGTTAAAACTGATTATTTCAACCTGATGATCTAGGTAACTCGATCTTAATCCTGAGATAACTATGAACTCCTGTCTGTTTGAGATTATCCTTTAATCTGCATGGGTGAGAGTGGCCCGAGTTCGCCGACTCAATATGCCTCCTATTTTAAGGATAAGATCATATAGATAGCTGGGGACATAGTCCTGCAAGATGGAACTCACTTTTACCTATTTCTAGGTTAGTAGATAAGTTGTTCCCTTAAGTACTGACTCCTGGACTTGAACAAGGGGCCTCACCATCTCATTGGCCTGAGAGGAACTAGGTTTGCTGGTTGGACCACAAACCAATTGTTTATTAGAGGATCAGTGGAACTTAAGGAATGAGATGTAATTACAGGGGTAAACAGTAATTTTGACTAAACTGTAATTACAAACAACTTGTGAAGGATCGACTTAACTCATTATGGTTATATCAAGTGGACAAAAATATATCTACAGTGAGGAGAGTGCATCTACTGGGCTTTAGTGAGTGTCCCGGTAGTAATTAACGAATGTTAATTAACTAAGTTAAAGAGTTTAGCCGGTTAATTTCGGATTGTTGGAGCTCATGATCTGTAGGTTCATTAGGTCCCCTTGTTAACTCATGGACTAAACCTTAGAACAGTATATTGAGTGAATTTGAAATGTTCGAATTCATTTGAGGAGCAAAATTTATGGTTTGTTAGTTTAGTTGTGAATTAGACGAAATTGGAGAGTTAGAATTATTTAAATGTGATTTAAATATTTTTTAGAATGAATTGAAATTCATCCGATTGGAAATTGCCAAGAATAGTGGAGAAATAATTAATTTAATATTAAATATTAATTTAATATAATTAATTAATTATTATTTAAATTAATTATATATTAAATTAATTATATTTAAAATAGATTTTTTGGAAATTAATTTTAAATTAAAATTCAATTTATGAAATTGAAAAATTAAAATTCAATTTGGAAATTGAATTTAAGATAGTGGCATGTGAAGTAGGATGTGTTCTTCATGCAAACATCTTCTTCCACCTCCAAATTGAGTGAGTTATTTAGCAAATTGGTTGTCAATTTGTATGCCAATTTGATTTGCATGCTCTTTTTTTTAAATGGAAGAAAAGAATTGAAGAAAATGGAGTTAGCAACATAATAGTGGAAGCAATAAGGATCGAAAGCACTCTAATTATATCAATTTTGAAGATTAAACATGCTTGTTCTAAAACCGAAAAACAAAAGAAGAAAACTTACTTGTTGTAGCTCAAAATTGAAGATAAATCCTTCGAATTTTTTATCACGAACACTTCGTGGACAACCTTTAGAGTCTTCATTGTGATCCTTAGGCCTTAGAACGGATTGTGGGATTCAAAATTGAGTTCAATTTGGAGCAAAAAGCTTAATAACACACTAGTTTTCTGCTTTTGAGTTTGAAAGAGTTTTTGCACAAATTAGCAAGAATCCTTAACCGCAATCTTCAATTCCTCTCATCTAAGAGGAGAACATGCCAATTAAATCAACATGCAACAAGCCAACAAATTGGCTGATTAAGTTGCTTAATTTGGAGGTGGAAGATGAGAATGGAGAAGAAGCATGCATGGTGAACACTACCTTCTTCTTCAAAGTAGGATTTTCCAATTCCCAAATCGATTTTAAAATCAATTTCTCAAATTGATTTAATTTCTAAATTAATTCTCATAAAATTAATTTAAAATAAAATTAATTTGACAAATAATTAATCTAAAATAAAATTAATTTAATAAATAATTAATTTAAATAATAATTAATTATATTAAATTAATATTTAATATTAAATTAATTATTTTTCCACTTTTCCCGACAAATTCCAACCCGATGAATTCTATTCATCCTGAAAAATATATAAATCACATTTAAAACTCTCAAATTTCGTCTAATTCATAATTAAATGAATAAATCATATATTTTGCTCCTCAACTGAATTTGAACATTTCAAATTCACTCAATATAATGTTCTAAAGTTTAATCCATGAGCTAACAAGGGGACCTAATGGACCTATAAATCATGAGCTCGAATGATTCAAAATTAACCAGTTAAACTCTTTAACCTAGTTAATTAACATTTGTTAACTACCGAGTCACTCCACTATAGTCTAGTAGTTGCACTCTCCTCACTGTAGATATATTTCTGTCCACTTGATATAACCATAATAAGTATGTCAATCCTTCCCAAGTTATTCATAATTACAGCTGAGTCAAAATTATTGTTTTACCCTTATAATTACATCTCGTTCCTTAATTCCTGCTAATCCTCTAATGAACAATTGGTTTGTGGTTCAACCAAAAAACCTAGTCCTTCTCGGGCCAATGAGAGGGTGGTGCCCCGTGTTCAAGCCTCAAAGTCAGTACTTGAGGGAACAACTTATCTACTAATCCAGAAATAGGTAGGAATAAATTCCATCTTACAAGACTATATCCCAGCTATCTGTTTGATCTTATCCCTAAAATGGGAGGCATATTGAGTCGGCGAACTCAGGCTACTCTCACCTATGTAGATTAAAGAATAATCTTAAACAGACAGGAGTTCATAGTTAGCTCAAAATTAAGATCGAGTTACCTAGGTATTCAAGTTTGAAATAATCAGTTTTAATAGTAAACAGTGTTATAAAGTAAAAGTGATTATTTCATGCTCTGATTTATGCAAAGTCATTGCATAAAACGCCCTCACTCACATGTCTCTATATGTACGACATAGGATCACATTGTTTGTATCAAATACAAAGTGAGTCGCATCCATAGTGTCCCTAGGAGAAGTACCCAGTCTTATCCTTATACTATAAATTGTTTTGGCTATTACTTAAACTTGATCCACTTTTATGTCTACATATAAAGTCTAAGTATACAACCTATAACCAAGGATTCTTAGTTTATTGGGATAAATGCAATTCGTTCAATAACAGCTATACTGAATAAATCTTGATAACAACTCTATTTAGAATAAATTCAAAAAATTTACAAACAACGAGTGTTAGGACATAAAACCCAATAGAAAAGAGTTAAGCTTCTTAGCTAATTTCTACTGAATCTCTCTCCTACTCAAAGCTCAAAACCCCAATGTATTCTTCACCTTGTTGCTCTAAATTCAACTCAATTTGGATCCCAAAATCCGTTCTAAGGCTTGAGAATAACAAGAAAGACTCTTATGGTAGTCCACGAAGTGTTCATGATAAAAAATTCAAAGGAATTTACTTCAATTTTGAGCTACAACAAGTAAATGTTATTCCCCTATTTTTCGGTTTTAGAACAAACATGTTAATCTTCAAAATTGATGTAATTAGAGTACTTTAGATCCTAATTGCTTCTGCTATTACATTGCTAACTCTTTCAATTGGCATCAGAGCATGATTAAAGCACTCAATTTACATTAATTTGAGCTTCGTGGGTTCAATTTCATGAGAAGAATGTTGTCGTTGCTAAAATTGGGAATTTTTTGGTTTTGGCATCTAATTCAGCTTTGTTATTGTATAATTGTTTTAATTAGTCACTTGTTTATAGTCTTTAATGAGTGAAGAAGGGTATGTATTTTTATTGGAGTCAATAGAGTTGAAATTAGGTGTAATTTGAAGAAATTTGAAGAGAAGTTGTCAGTTTTGAGCAGCAGCAGCAGGTTCTGCCTTGAAGCGTCGCAACGCTATTCATCTTTTTCCAGATCTTCGCGGGCGGATGAAGGTGATATGGTTCAGCCGGTTCAGCTCTTTGGCGGTCCGATTTAGTCTATTTCAGCTGGTTCAACTTGGTTTTCACCTTTGGAGGTTTTGGTTCAGGTGGTTTTGACTCAGCCCGAAGCGTTTGGGGTCTATTCGAGGGAGTTTCCAATTATAATTGTAATAATCTAGCTGTTTTAAGCCATTAGATGCCAAAACTGGTCCACTTTAGTGTGTTTAACTAATTATGCATTTAGAATGTATGTTTTAATTAAATTAAATTTATTTGTGCATATAGTATGCCATGTAGATTTAAAATGCCACCATAGGATTAACATGCTTCATGCATCCAAAAGAGTTCTAATATAGTATGCATGTCTAGATTTCATAAAATTAGTATAAGTTGTTATATTATTTTATGAAAATGCTTGTTATAGATGTTTATTCTTTTATAAAAAGTTATAAAATGAATTAGACATTTAAAATCTATAGCAAAAATAAAATGCATGCTCACTTAGAACAAATCTATAGTAGGTGGTTAACTTCTAAAACAAATGTACAAAAATTCCCCCGACAAGATCCTGTCTAAGGTTGGAGGTACTTAAGTTGACAGTTTACGGAACACCTGCTGCCTAGGGATCACACCAATTCTTGAATTTATGTAAACCTAGTTTTATGAGCCTGTATTTGTGATGTAAGTATAAAAAGTTTATCACTTAGACATCATAGGTTAAAATCTAGTATAAGAGTTATACTTGGACAAAAACCTAGAGTTATGTTATATTTAATTAGCTGAAATATAACTAGCTCACACGTCCCTAAGAGTTCACACCGTGAGATTCATGCTTGGCATAATTCAATAGCAAGGTGAATAGAGGAAGTAGTTCACAGTAACTGGGTGAAGGGAGTGTGTTAACACATCCTACGGTCTCTTCCATTAGGTTACATCGTGAGATTCCCATAATGCACCTGCAAGTCATTTCATAACATGACACTACCAATCAGAAGGTTTGTATCATGGGATTCTGAACACTGTGAAGTCCAGAAATGGATAGGGTTTCTTAGGTCCATTTTCAACATTCTCTTTCCCTCGAAAGGTTGTTGATTTCGATCTTTGAAATCTGAAAATGGAGGGTTACACTTACAAAATGTTACTAAGTGTTAGTAAGTATTTTGACCGAATAAATGATAATTAAATACTATAGGCATAAGAGTTATTCTGATATTAGTATTTAATCAAGAAAGTCTTGATTTAGTGAAGGAGTAATTGACTGCCCCTTGGTAGCAGTTATTCTAAATCACTAAAGTATCATTGCAAGAGAATAATAAATTATGGGTACATTATTACTTGCTAAAACTAATTAAAAATATAGAATTATTTTTGCAATTCACTTCATAGATTTATTTCTTTGTAGCAATGTCTACTTTGTTCATACAACTACTAGCTTTCGATAAACTTAATGAAGATAACTATAGTACTTGGAAATCAAACCTGAAACTATACTAAAGAAATGTCCTCTAGCCCTTGGCCCAAATGCAAATCAAAATGTTCGAGATGCATATGACAAGTGGATAAGGGTTAATGAGAAAGCCCGAGTCTACATCTTGACAAACATATTTGATGTGTTGTCCAAAAAGCATGAGAACATGTTGACTGCCAAGGAAATCATGGACTCACTTCCAGCAATGTTTGGAAGTCGTCCTCATCAGTCCGGCATGATGCAATCAAATACATTTACAACTCTCTCATGAAGGAAGGAACCTCTGTTAGGGAACATGTTCTGGACATGATGGTCCACTTCAACATAGCGAAGGTAAATGGAGCTGTTATAGATGAAAGGAGCCAAGTCAGCTTTATAATAGAATCCCTTCCAAAGATTAATTATATTTAAAATTGATTTTTTGAAAATTAATTTTAAAAAATTAATTTTAAATTAAAATTCAATTTATGAAATTGAGAAATTAAAATTCAATTTGGAAATTGAATTTAGGATTTCTCCACTATGTATGTGAAGTAGGATGTGTTCTTCACGCAAACATCTTCTCCTCCTTCTTCTTCCACCTCCAAATTGAGTGAGCAAATTGGTTGTGTATTTGCATGCCAATTTGATTTGCATGCTCTCTTCTTTAAATAGAAGAAAAGAATTGAAGAAAAGGGTTGAGCTTCTTAGCTAATTTTTGTTGAATCTCTCTCCTACTCAAAACTCACAAAACCAATGTGTTCTTCACCTTGTTGCTCCAAATTCAACTCAATTTGGATCCCACAATCCGTTCTAAGGCCTGAGAATAACAAGGAAGACTATTGTGGTAGTCCACGAAGTGTTCGTGATTAGAAATTCAAAGGAATTTGCTTCAATTTTGAGCTACAACAAGTAAGTGTTATTCCCCTGTTTTTCGGTCTTAGAACAAGCATGTTTAATATTCAAAATTGATGTAAATTAGAGTGCTTTAGATCCTAATTGCTTCCGCTATTACATTGCTAACTTCTTCAGGTTTGACACTATTGAAGGAGAAATTTTGGACCAATCACAAATTATCATGTCATTTCTCAAATTAATGACAAAATTACAAATTATCATATTTGGGACCAATTAAAAGTTGACATGTGTCCCAAATTGAAATTGAAGACATAAATTGACAAATCCCGATGATGCCACGTGTTTTCGTCTTGACCGTTGGATTGAATAAAATAATTTGATCCAATTTGGTATTAATATTTGGGTCAAAATCCAATTGAGTCCTAAATAGGTTTAATTTGGCCCAAGTCCAATTTGTGAGATCCAAGGGCTAAGTCTATGGACCAACCAAGCCCAAGCCCACAAAGCCCACCTGAGAACTCTACAAATAGAAGAGTTCTCTTCATTTGAATGATCATAAATTCTACACTTCAAAGAGTCTAGAGAGAATTCTCCCTACAATCAGAAGACTCCTAACTCCTGAAGCAGAACCAAACTTGAAGACTGAACTTCTTTGGAACACATACATTCTTTCAAAACTCTAACTTTAAGAACATCCACATGCTCCGCTTCCATACATCAAGCGTATGCATTCAACTAAGAGAGAATCAGAGGATCAAGTACCAGAGATCGAATTATATCCACATCAAATCTATATCAACTTAAGTTCAAATTCGCGAATCAAATTTCTCTAGAAACCTCATGCGAACAGACACTTAAACCAAATTGAACCAACTACACCAATATATTGGTAAACTTCTAACTAAAATAAATAGACTAATTTAGATTGCAAAAGAATTAACAAAATCTTCACGTCTTCTTTCTACAAATTTGGTAATGCACAAATTTTTTTTCCTTTTTTCTTTCAAAATCTTTCCTTTTGTGTGTATTAAAACACAAACGTATCAGCTCATGAGATCTTTTGGTAGTTTCTTTATTATTCTTTCTTCATGCTATAGCATATATATATACCTTGATTGAAGGCAGAAATTTTCAGGAATGAGAAATGGAAGAAGAGGAGTAAGAGGGTGGAGAGTAAAAAATGAAAAAAAAAAGTGTTAGAGCAAATGAGAGAGAGAAAATGGAAGAGGAGGTGATATATATATATATAAAAATGACTTCCAATCATATACTGCTGTAAAGAAATTATTTTTAACTTATTTTAAAAGAGTAAGGGTATTAATGTTATTTTCTATGGTTTAAAAGAATTATTGAAACAAAAGTATTAATGGTTTTCATTCATATATATTAACGAGGAGGAGAGTATTTTTTTTGAAAATTAAGAATATTAATATAAATTTTTAAAGTTTAAAAAGGATATTATTGAAATAAGGTATAAAGTTGAAGAGGTGTATATATATATATAATTTAGCCTAAAAAATAATGATTCTATAGTCGGCAAGCCAAATTAATTAAAAAGAAAAGAGTAATTAGAGAGAGAAGGGGAGGGAAGAGAGAGGGTTTCGAAAATAAATTGAACACCTAATATTCAACCAACCATGACCAAGAGGGAAAAGAAAGAAAAATAATATTTATGTCACACCTATCTACATTATTTTAAATTAATTCATATAATTATACCCATCCATAAGTTAGCTATCTAGAAAGCTTATATTAATTGAGATCTTCGTAGTCTAAAAAAAATCAAGTATTTTAAATTATTTATGTCAACTATATTTATATATAAATCTTAAAATGTTAGAAGTTGTGTTTCGTTCACATGCTTTGAGCTTCAACCTTGGTATATGTTAGAAGATATTAATTATATTGGTGAGATCATAGGAAATAAACGTAAATCAATTGTTTAATTCTTGACGGTCTAAATAAACTATTGATAACATAATTGTTAATTTTATCTAAACATAAAACTCGACCTAACATGATGTATTTTTAAATACTTTGACGTCCATATAAACATTTAATAATCAATCTCTTTGTTTTATATCATGTCAATCAAATACACTTCAAACACCACTCTTGAAATATATGGTGGCAGTTGCAATTACACTCTCAAGTTTCGATTGTAAAAATTGGGCTCTCAAACTTCTACGAGTGTTAAAATAGGACTTCAAACTTACAATAGTTGTAGAAATTAGATACCCAAATGATAAAAATTGAGACTTCAAGCTTCTACAATTGTTACAATTTATAAAATTATATAAGTTTGAGAGTTTAATTTTAATATTTATATAAGTTGAAGAGCTTAATTTTTACAATTAAAAATTTAAAAGTATAATGACAACTATCAATGTAGATTTTGTAATTTTTCACAACCAAACATGAGGGGAGAGAGAAGGAGGAGAGGTAATCCCAAACTTTATTTCCACATGACCAACAATCAAAGATGGCTATAGGCATAGGGAAATATGAAAAAGACTTGGAAAAAGTGAAGAGAAAATGGATAAACCCAAACCAGCTAGGAATTTGACAAAGACAAGTCATACATATGACTTTCTTCATGTTTTTAGGGTTAATAATTTTGATCTTCCCTTTCTTTAACTTATTATATATGAAATTTGATTTTAGTTCCATATCACTCCCTCTAAACTTATATCAAATGTTATTATAGGCTAGCTTGAATGTATATAACCCTAAGTGATTTAGGGTCAATATAATTATCATTACATATCTCTATTAAACATGCTTATCAAATTAATTTAAGCATAATTTTTGTTTGAAATCATGAGATTATGGATATGAGTTAATATGAAGATAGTTTTAGTAAATAAAATACTAATTATTATCACGAAGATTGATAGCTCAATCTTTCATCCTGTCATGGTTGAACTAAAACAATTATATATTAATTGATAAGAACAATCTCTATCATATAAAAATGGGCTATGTAGGGACTAGGGAAAATCTTTACATGCTCTTTTTTCTATATTTTTTTTTTTTCGAGTGGTTGCGACTTTTTGAGCATACAAGTACTATTTAAAAAAATAATTAAAACTACCATGCACATGTTTCTTAACTAGTAACTTTAAAAGTATAATAAGTTAGAATTTTTAGTAGCTAGACACATTCACAACTCATACAAAGTATTCTGATTAAATAAACAATTACAAGCTTAGAAAAACATAGTTATCCAACATAAAAGTTATAAAGGAAAAATAAAAATGATAAATAAATACTCAAAAGTAAATTCATTATTCAGGTAGCCATTTCCTTCTTAAGCATACTCCAAAATTATTATTGACATAAAATGTGTATTTAAAAATTGATTTATTTTTATTTATTTATTATTATTATTATTTTTTTTTTGATATGATAGCCATAGTCCACAAATTTTGAGAGAAGCAATATTGGTGGGTGAAAGTTGGTAGGGATATGATGTTAAAAGCATCAACTACCTATTCCACTTTTTCATTAAAATCTTTGGGCTCTATTTATTTTATTTTTTGATTTATTTATTTATTTATTAATTTTTTTTTTTTTTTGGTTGTTTCTATCCTTTTCTCCATTATTATTATAATGTCTTTTTAAAAGCTTGGCCTTATCTTGCCATCCCCCTTTCCCATTCCCATCCATAAGTTAAATTAATTACTTTTAATTCAGAAGTAATTAATTTCAACTTTAATTTGGAACACAAATAATGTGTATTAAGACTTTATATATTCCTATAAAACAAATATATTAATATGCAGCTTTCATTATTAATAATAATTAATTTATGATTAATAATAATTAATCTTAATATCAAAATTTGAAAATCTTTCGATTTACGTGTTCACATTTGTATTGAGCATAGTGGATTAAAAAGGACAAAATGTGAAAATAAACCATGTAAACGTATACCGATTGAATTGAAACTGAATTAAAAAAAAAAAAAAAAAAAAGTAAAATAAATAAATAAAATAAAAACATTTTTGGGATTAATTAATTTTATATTTGAATTTAGAGGTAAGAATTTGGTGTGTGTGTGGAAGGAAGTCCAATTAATCGACGCCATTCCCACGTTATTTGGTACCTAATTTTCTTGGCTCCTTCCTTCTCAAGATTGTGACACTCTCTTTCTAAATTCTCTCTATCACTCTTCTATTTAATTAATTATTATATCATAACATCAATAATTTCAATTAATTATTATGCATTTTATATTTAAAACCGCATTATTTTAACTCATCGAATCTCCAAGTCTCACGTCTCATTAATAATTGAACTATAATACTTGTGGATAGTTCCAAATATTATTTTATTCTTCTTTAAAACACAACACAACATATATAAAAATTTTATTAATTAAATTTTTTATTTTTAATTTTCTCCAAAAGAAAAAAAAAAAAAAACAAATCATTCCTCTACTTATTATTTATCAATTGCCTTATTATGCTACACTAGTAATTTTTTACTATTCAAATTTTTATAAAGATAGAGGGAAAAAATAGGAACCTAGCTGAGATTAGATTAGATTATTGAATTATTGGAAGAAAATGAAATAAAGTATTAAGTGATTGCTTAGGTAGCAATTAGAAAATTAGGTTAATTATGAGATATATTAAAGGTTTTTGGATGAAAAAAATGCCCAATTTGAGGGAAGTTTGTGTGCAAACTTCACCTAATACTTATCTTAATATATCTTTTGTCACATGCCATCACCATATTTTGCTCACTTTCCATTATATGATTAAGCAAACTTTGTATCTTATTACTTTCCATACCAAACCTCTTTCACTTTCTCTTTCCTTAAAACCCCTTTTTTCAAATGCCAAGCAATCTCTTTTTTTTTTTTTTTTTTTTCCTTCAAAAAGTTTATTATAATATTGTAACTTTTATACTTAAAATATTTAGGGTTAATCACATAGCATAACTTAGTACACATGACATCAATTACTATTTCAAAGATTGGTGATTGGATTTTCAACTCCAGTAATTGTTGAACTAAAAAAAAAAAAAAAATCTTTTACCATCGAAAGGTTCATATTAATTATGTTCGTCATTCAACATTTGTTTTATGGGTTGATTATGCAATTTAATAATTCATGTCTTAGTCGGTGAGCTAAGCTAATTTATAATGTTGTTTTCAGAATTTAAACTGTTTGGATCACAAAATCTGAAAATAGCTTTTAGAAACAAAATCTAGGTTGTCTGTCAAACACATAATTGTTGAATTCAGTAAATTTGAAAACATAAAATAGAATTTGAATTCTCTACAAAACAAGCCCTTAATGTTTTAAATTATATTACAAATTTCATTGATCTTTCATTTTCAAGAAAAAGGGCAAATTGCAAAAATCACTCCTAAACTATGGTGATAGTTGCAATTATACCCTTAAACTTTAAACTTTACAATTATTGTAAGTTTGAGGCATTAATTTAAACACACTTATAGAAATTTAGAAGCCCAAATTTTTACAATTAAAAATTTGAAGGGTGTAATTGCAATTACCAATATAGTTGAAGGATTAGGGATTGTCCTAGAAGAAAATATAGAAGAAGAGAAGACTTCTTTCTAAGCAGTGGAATGGAATGATTCTATATTTTGAATTAAATTTTGAGAAACTATGGGCTGCCATCAAAATGGGTAATGAAAATTTCAAATAGTGGATGCATATAACGACCCAATGTTTCTCTTTACCATTGGCCCATAGAATTGCCAATCAATTCTACAATAAACTTCTAAGTTGTTGTTTTGGGAAACTTTGTTGAAAAAGGAAGCAAATTTTGGACAAAGGTTAAAAACTATCTTTAAAATGTAGCGATTAGTCGCAATTACAATTACATCAAACTTTAATTTTAGTGCCAATAAAAGTTTTTTTTTCTTTTTTTTTTTTTCAATTTGCTTTAAATCTTTTATGAATTATCTAACAATTTGTTGGTGTTTTAAATAAAATATTTTGTAATAATTATTTTCTTTGGATTCAATATCTATTAATGTATCTTTCCTAGCAAATTATCCATAATAACAACTTAGAATTATTTGATAATAATTTGGTTTTTGGTTTTCATTATCTCAATTGAAGTAATGAGCCTCACAATATTTTTTTAAAAAAAAATTGTTTGGTATCCGATTAAGTTTTATATTTTTTTAATTTTAAAAACGTTTTTAAAACTATGAAGAAATTTTGAAAAACAAAAAAATAATTTTAAATCATCATTTGGTAACCATTTTGTTTTTGGTTTTTGAAAATTAAGCCAATTTCCTCTCGATTTCTTACAATGATTTGCATCTTTATTACAATGATTGAATTCTTAGCCAAATTCCAAAAACAGAATTTTTTTTAAAAGTTACTTTTTTTTAGTTTTCAAAATGTAGTTTGGTTTTTTAAACTATTGGTAAACAGTAGATTACAAAGGAAGAAAAAGGGATTATCAAATGGGATCTAAAATACGTATTTCTATTTTTATAACACTATACAAGTGCACCTAGTGCTGTTGGAGAAAAAGGCCCAATTTTTCTTTTTTTTTTTTTTTTTTTTACTAATTTTTTAAAAATCTTCTGATTTTTTCATTCAATTTGCAATGTGGTCTAGTGGTCACCTAATATGCTTTCCAAATGTGGAAGTTTTGGGTTCAATGGTTGATATATTTTTTTTTTTAACACTTTATATATGAAATTGATTGGAAAATAGTGTTAAGAACCTCAATTCTCTCTCTCTTTTTATTTTAAAGATTTTTTTCAAAATCATTTCAAGATTCAACCTTAAAATGGTTAGGAAATAGGAATAAAATAATTATTATTAGGTAATTATTTTAAATGACAAAACTACTAAAAATATTTTCACATGTAGCAAAAAGAAAAAAAAAAAACAAGAAACAAGAAACAAAAAGTTTTTTCAAACTGATAGACAGTGGTAGACTATTATCACCTATGGAATGATTAAATCTAAGCCGTTAATGTGGAGACATGTGAATGGAGTTATCCTATACAAAGAGTTTGTAGAAGTCGTTCATGTGGAGACTTGAATCAAATAGTTTGTAACACTTACAACTTTTGAAACATTTATAAAGTGTGTCATATCCATAACATCACCAAGATAAGACATCCAACCTTATCTATATACTACAGACCTTAGGTTATTAATTGAACAAGATCCACCCATATGTCTACCACATATTGTTCAAGCTACATAAAATAACCTAGGATTTTAGTTTATTGGATTAAGTTAATGCAATCTAAATGTAAAATAAAATACCATTTATTTTATTAAATAAATTATCTATGTATACAAATTTACCAACCACGAGATTTAGGATATAAATCCCAAAAATCTCCCACTTATCCTAAAGCTAGTGGGGTGTACAATACTAAGTGTATTACAAAGTACAATATGGTAAAGTACACAATACAGTAACTAGTGCATACACTATACCCTGTATAGTACTCCCACTTTCCCTAGACAATATGATGTATCCTATAGACCTAGACTCTCTAAGTGACCCTCAAATACTTTAGTCGTGAGAGCCTTTGTAAATGGATTAGTAACATTGTGCTCAAAAGCAATCTTCGTTACAACCACGTCTTCTCATTGCACACTTTCCCGTATCAAATGATATTTTTGCTTGATTTGCTTTCCCCTCTTGTGGCTTCGACGCTCCTTGGAGTTTGCCACAACATCACTATTATCACAATAAAGGATGATAGGCCTTGACATATATTTGAAATCACTTCCAAGTCTGTCAAAAACTTCCCGAGCCAGACAACTTCCTTAGCAACTTCACAAGCAGCTACATACTCTACCTCCATGGTAAAGTCAACAATACAACCTTACTTGATGCTATGCTAAACTATAACTTCTCTATTAAGAGTGACTGATCCTAATGTCGATTTCCTAGAATCCCTATAAGTTTGAAAAATTAGAGTTAGTGTATCTTGTAAGGATCAAATCCTTTGCATCACACACAAGCATATAGTCATCGTTCTCCTAAGATACTTGAGGATGGTTTTAACTTCGATCCAATGATCAAATGTGGATTGATATCTACTGACTATTCTCACTACATAGCATATGCCCGACCTAGTACACAACATGACATACATTAGGCTACCTACAGCTGATATAGGGAATTCGTTTCATTTCATTTCATCATCCTCCTGAGGTGTCTTAGGACACTGTTCCTTATATACAATAATTCCATGCATGAAAGGTAATAAACCCTTCATGGAATTCTGCATTGAATATCTGACGCATCTTGTCAATATACAATGTCTGAGACAAGGCCAGCGTTTTGTTCTTGCGATTTCTAATAATTTGGATCTCAAGAACATATTGTGCTTCACCCAAATCTTTCATTTGGAATTGAGCGTCATCCAATTTTTAATGTCAGTTAGTAAGCCTACATCATTCCCAATGAGTAGGATATCATCCACATACAGAACTAGGAAAGCTATTGAGCTATTGTAATTTTCTCGTAAACACAAGGTTCATCAACATTTTGGTCAAATCCATAAGGTTTGATCGCATTATCAAACCTTATATTCCAAGATCGAGATGCATGTTTCAATCCATAAATGGATCGATTGAGCTTGCAAACCTTTGGCTTTTGGCATTGTTTAATGAATCCCTCTAGTTGTTTAATATATATATTCACATCAAGATTATCATTCAAAAAGGTAGTCTTCACGTCTATTTTCCATATCTCATAGTTATAGTATGTGGCAATAGACAAGAGAATACATATAGACTTCAACATGACAACAAACGAGAAAGTTTCATCATAGCTCACTCCCTCTATTTGGGTATAACTCTTTGCCACTAGTCTAACCTTAAAGGTTTGTACCTTCCCATCTACATCTCTTTTTCTCTTGTAGATCCATTTGTAACCTATAAGAAAAGATAAATTTAGTTTAATTTTAAATAGTTTAAAATTCTAATTTATCTTTATTGATTTCTGATGAGATTAGAAAGATTGCATGCTTGCTTAATGAGATTAGGACTTGGATAAAGATAAAATTGATTCAATTTTTTAAATAGTTTAAAATTTTGATTTATCTCTATTGAAATTCTAATGATATCAGAATAAAGTAAATTTCATGCTTATCAAATGAGGTTAACTTAATATAAATATTTAATTTAATTATAAATGGGTTAAAATGGAAAAAATTAAAAGATTTAATAAATAAAAGGTTGCTTATAAGGAAACTCTGTTTAAAGAATGTTCTGTCTAATCTTGGGGTATTTAAGCTGACCGTTAGGGAACACCCCTAAAATCTCTCTTTCTCTCAAGAACACAAAGCTTTTCATTTATCTGCTTCCTTCCTATTCCAAAAGAGTCTGGATCTCAAAATGCAGATCTTTGCCAGAGATATAACAAGGTAACCTTGTGGTGGTGTTCATTCTTATTCGTGGGAGTATGTGTAGAGGAAAAGAAGTAGAAAAAAGTATTTAAGGGTAACTCTGCATTCCTTTGTGTTGGGGCTTATGTCATGAATCTTGTAGTTTGTAAATAAATTTGTAAACAAATTATTAATAAATAAAAGATTATTTATTTTCTAAAAAGCGTTATTTATTTGCGTCACTCAAAATCCAATAAACTAAGATCCAAGGTTATTTAATGTAACTTGAACAGTATGTGGTTGACATACAAAGTGGATTATGTTCAAGTTATAACCTAAAATGTCTATAGTATATGGATAGGGTTGGGTGCCTTATCCTGGTAACACTATGGATACGACCCACTTTGTAAATGTTACAAATATCGTAATGTTGCAGACAATTTGATCCAAATCGTTCATGTAATGACATGTAAGTAGGGGTATCCTATACGATGAGTATGTGTAAAAACGGACCACGAAATATGATCTCTCTATGTAATGTCGTTAATTGAAGATATTTATATTTTAAATGATAAGCATGTAACTCGATCTCAATCTTGAGTGAGTTATGAACTCCTCCTCATGAGGGTCGTTCTTTGATTTGTTGGTGAGAGTGGCCTTAGTTGCTGACTTAATATGCCTACCATGTTGGGAACGATATCGAGTGAGGAGCTGGGAACATAATTTCACAAGATGAAATTCACTCATTCCTGACTTTAAGGAAAGTAGATAGGTTGTTTTCTTAAGTGCTGACTCTCGGACTTAAACAATGAGGCCTCACCCTCACACTGGCCTGAGAGGGACTTTGTTATGGTTAGAACATAAATAGAATTGTTCATTAGAGAATCAGTGGTACTTAAGGTGCAAAAGGTAATTACAGAGGTAAAACGGTAATTTGACCCAGTTGTAATTGCAAACAACCTATGAAGGATTGACTTACAAAATATGGTTAATCAATGGACACATAAATATACTGCAGTTCATAAGAGTGTAGTTATGGGTCTTTAATGGTATGCCTAATAGTTAATAAAGGTTAATTAATATAATTAAAGAGTTTAATTAATTAATCTTTGATTATTGGAGTTTATAACTGTAGGTCCATTAGGTCCCTCTTGTTGCTCACAACAGGTTAAACAAGGAAACTAAGCATTGAAAGAATTTCAATATTCAAATTGATAAGGGATTAATTGTATATGATACAGTTAAAATAATGTATGAGATACATTATAATATAAAATTAATTTTAAATTATATTCAAAATTAAAACTTTATAATATGAGAGTATTAATATTTGAATAAGATTTAAATATTAAATTAATATGAATTGAATTTCTATTAAATTAATGTGAATTGGATTCATATTAAAACTATTGGTTAAGGAGAATATGTATATTAGAATTTAATTCATATATGTTGGGTTTTATGCCCTAAAACTCGTAGATTGTAAATGTAATAATCTGACCGTAATTAAATCATTAATAAAGAGTTATTAATGTGTTACTCCAATAAGCGTTATTGATTGTTTTTGTTTGTTTTTTCTTAATAACCCTAAATCTAAATTAACATCCTAGGCTGTTTTATGAGTCTTGAACTATATGTGGGGACATATGGAGATCAATGTTCAAGATACAGTCTAAAGGGTTTATAGTATAGGGATAAGGCTGGGTACCTTATCCTAGTGACACTATGGATATGGTCCACTTTGTATTTGATACAAACACAATGATCTAATGCGTTCGTGTAGGTGACATGCGAGTAGGGGTATGCTATGCAATGAGTTTGCATAAGACCGAACCACGAACTAGTAATCACTAGATGTAACTCCGTTGACTGGTTAGGTTTCTATTTGCAATAAGATGACTTAGGTAACTTAGTCTTAATCTTGAGTATATTATGAACTCCTGTCCACGAGGGATTGTCCTTTGATTTGTATGGGTGAGAGTGGTTGTTTGCCGACTCAATATGCCTACCATCTTAGGGATAAGACCAAGTGGGGAGCTGAGGACATAATTATACAAGATAGAATTCACTCATTCTCATTTTTAAGGTAAGTAGATAAGTGTTCCCTTAAGTGGTGTCTTCGGGACTTGAACAAAGGGCCCTACCCTCTCACTAGCTCGAGAGGAGTTTCTGTTTAATGGTTGTACCATAAACAGGTTGTTCATTAGAGAAGTACTGGTACTTAAGGACTTAGAAGTAACCTAGGGGTAAAACGGTAATTTGACCCAGCTGGTGTTACAAACACTTGTGAAGGACTAATTTGCTATTATTGGTCTATATCCATGGACACAGAAATATATCTGCAGTGAGAAGAGTACAGTTATAGGTCTTTAGTGGAGTGTACCCACAGTTAATGAATATTGATTAATGTGGTTAATGAATTTAGTTAATTAATTTCATATCGTTTGAGCTTCTAATCTGTAGGTCCATAAGGTCCCCTTGCTAGCTCACTACGGACCAACAAGAATCAACTATGTTGAAAGAAAAATTTGAAATGTTCAAATTTATTAGGAAAAATATTAATTGTATTGGATACAATTAATTGCATGATTTATTATCAATTTTATTTGAATGTGATTCAAATTATAACTTTATAATATGAAGAATTAATTTATTTGAATATGATTCAAATAATTAATTATTTATTTGGATAAAATCTATATAAATAAATAGAGGGAGAATTAATTAATTAATTTGAATTGGATTTAAATAATTAATAATATAATTTGGATGAGATCCAAATTAAAGACTCTACAAAAAATAAATAGAGGAAGAATTAATTAATTGATTTGAATTGGATTCAAATAATTAATTATTTAATTTGGATGAGATCCAAATCAAAGATTCTGCAAAAAAAATAAATATTTAAATAAGATTTAAATATTTTAAACTATTTAATATGAGATATTATTTGGGTAGATATTTATTAATATTGGATATTAAATATTTGATTTAAAATCTCTATGGAGGGTTTATCCTAATAGGATTAGGAGTAACCCATAGAATTCTATAAATAGAGACTTTGGGAGACTTCATAGAACACAGATAGACACATATAGTAGTCCATCACAATCTATCATAAAAAGAATTAAAATTTTGCTATATTTGTAAATATTTTGGTTTATTTTCAATATTTGAAAACAACCCTTTATTTAATATATTTATTTATTTATTTATTTATATTAAATAACTCCCTTGCATTGCAGGGGAGTGGGAGAGTGGAGAGAAGACCTTCCTACCTTTTATATTTTGCAGAATATCTACAATCCAAGTTGTTGGTTTTTATGTTAAAAGAAAGAATTTCAAAAGGCCTTCAAACTCTCTTTACTCTCTTAAACCTCAGAAGTATTTTTTTTTTTCACTCTCTAAAATTCCATTCCCTTCTCTTTCACAAGGTTCCCGCAAACCAACTTGTTCCAAGAGAATTCCAGAGAAGACAAAGTGATGGTGTTTCAATTTTGTATGTGTGTTAAATTTCATCACTTTTGGGAGAAGAAAATAAGACCTTGGACAGTTCAACAAAGGTAAATATTCTTTTTTTTCTCTATCTTAAAGGTATGATTAAATCTCATAATTGTCTTAGTAGACTGTAAAATTTTTTCTTTTAAAAAAATTTGGAAAAAATGATCAATCGCTTCCACTAAAGGAATTCCATTCCTTCAATTGGTATCAGAGCCAATGTTGTTTTTTATTTTGGTTAAAGAAAATCTAAATTAATAATGGTGGGTGTGAATTCTGTATTGTTCATGTGATGATTTTTCTTTTTTTTTTTATTGCATAATAAATGTTCATGGATTTTGGCATTTAGATTTAAAATTTACTTTGATTCAATCACCCATTGTTTTGGCAAATTGTTTGTAAATGAGTTTTGTAAGTTCATGTGATTCATGGCATTTTCTTTCTAGAAAAAAGATCCAAGACTGAGCATTACTGTCTGACTGTCATCTTTTCGACGTCATAACACCTACTAACTGTCTAACTGTCTGACTGTCATGGTTAGTGCGTCATGGATTTCCTAAATAGAGCAGTTTTTTATGGGCATGAATGATGCGGAAGTTGGCCGAAAATTAGAGTTTGGAGCCTTAATTTGAGGAGGGCATGACAAGATTTTTACCACGAAGATAGAAAATTTAAAATTATTGTAATTTTTATTTTATTTTATTCTAGGAATGTCAAAATTCAATCTATTATTGCTATTTAATTTAATAATGCATTAGATGTATGTTCTAAATTATTTTAATTTTAATTTGTATGTTGCGTATAGTATGTCATGTGGATTTAAAATCCCACCATAGGTTAAGCATAATCATGCATCATGTTTAATTTAATTGTTATATTTACCGTTTAGGTTATTTACCTAAAATATAAACATGCATTATATATATTATATAGTATATAGTATGCATGATTATAATATAAGTGTAATGTTATATTGTTTAATGTATGGTTAAAGCATGTATAGTATATTTTTTTTCATTAATATTTATATAAGTGTTATATTAATGGTTGTTAATGAAAATAAATGAGGTATGAAGCATGACATTACATAGTTTAAGATATAATTGTTATATTAGTAATGTCAAGATGCATGTTATATGTTTTAATTTCATTAAAATGTAATTGTTAAATGTTTAATGTTATAGAAATTAAAATCTATAATAAAGAATTGCATGCAAACATAGAGTTTTGATTGGTTTTTTTAAAGAGTTTAAAAATTTTGAAATTGAAATTTTCTAATAAGATTAGAAATAGACAATCTTTTATTTGTTTTAATAGGATTAAAATGTGGAAAATAAAAAATTAAAGTTATAAAATATTGACTATAAGGGACCTTTGACAAGGAAGGTTCTATATAGGATTGAGGTATTTAAGCTAACAGTAAGGGAACATCTCTACCTGGGAACCGCCCTAAAAGGTGAATTAGTCAAAATTTTATAAGCATAATGCATTAATTCTTTAAAGTGTTTAATGAATTAAAACATTATGTTAAATTATCCAATATAATTGTTATATTGGGAAAACCCAAAACACTTAGATAAATGATTTAGCCTAAGTTTGCCTAAGGAATGAACCCTAATTTATAAAATACTTAATGGGAGGAAATATATATATGATATATATTTTCTGTCAAAAAGTTCTCCATTAATGTTCACATTGTGAGATTCCATACTCAGCTCATGATGCTCTAGGCGTCTCTTCTCTTTATAAGGTGTTTGTATGGGTCAATACCAAGGTGAATGAAGAAAGTATTTCTAGTAAGTGAGAGAAGGATATGTGTCAACATTCCTACGATCTCCTTCATTAGTTTGCAAAGTGAGACTTCATACTCCGCCTTGTGGTGCCTTGGGCGCACCCTCCTTGCAGAAGGTGTTTGTATGAAGTCAATATCATGGCAAACTCTAGAAATGGATAGGATCACCTTAGTTTTTGCATCAATTTTTTCGTTCCCTTCAGTAGGCTTATTGAGGCAAACTCTGATATCTAAAATGGAGGGTCACACTTACAAGAATTCATTAAATAAGTTGATGTCTTCTTGGCCAAAATAATGGCAACTAAACACTATAGGAATAAGAGTTGTTCTGGTATATTGTTTAGTTAAAAATATCTCAATTTAGTGAAGGAATAACTGACTGCCCTTCGATAGCTTTTAGTTCCAAATCACTGAAGTGTCATTACAAAATAATATGAGAGTTCATTATTATGCTTCCTAAAATTAGATTGGTTTTTAAAGAATTATGTAGTTTCCTAACTTAGATAAAATTTGTTTACTTTAACAAAAACAAAAACTAGTGTTGTGATTAACCTCTTTAGTGCTGACAAACTTATTAGTGAAAATTACACAACTTGGAAAAACACAATTAATACTGTGTTGGTGATAGACGACCAAAAATTCATCTTAATTGGGGAATGTCCTTAAATTCCTGTCCCAAATGCATCACAAAACGTTCGGGATGCATACAAGAGATGGATTAAGGCTAATGAAAAGGCACGCGCATACATCTTGGCTAGCTTCTCTGAAGTATTAGTCAAGAAGCATCAAAATATGGTCTCTGCTCCAGAGATCATGGAAGTGTTGCATGATATCTTTGGACAACCATCCATTCAGATCAAGCATGATGCTCTCAAATTCCTCTTTAACTCACGGATAAATGAAGGGATCTTTGTTAGAGAACAGTTCTCAACATGATGGTCCATTTCAACTTAGATGAGATGAATTGGCGGTTATTGAAGAAGCCAACCAGGTCAGCTTTATTCTAGAGACTCTTCTGAAGAGTTTCCTCCAATTAGGTAGCAACGCTGCTATGAACAAGCTTGCTTACAACCTTACCACCCTCTTGAACGAGCTCCAAACATATGAGTCTTGATGAAAGTCAAAGGACAAAAGGGAGAGGCAAATGTTGCCACTTTCCTATTGAAAGTGCGGAAGAAGAATAAGGGTGGAAAGGGGAATAAGATTGCTCTGCCCGCTGCTGCTCAAAAGGGCAAGAAAATCAAGCCTACAAAGGAAATCTGTTTCCATTACAACCAGGATGAACATTGGAAGAGAAACTGCCAAAAATACTCAGCTGAGAAGAAGAAAGCCAAAGAAGGTAAATTTGATTTACTTGTCTTAGAAACTTGTTTGATAGAAAATGATGACTCCGCTTGGATAATAGATTCAGGAGCCACTAATCATATTTTTTCTTCTTTATAGGGAATTAGTTCCTGGAGGCAGCTGCACGCTGGCAAGATGACTCTAAGGGTCAGAACGGGAGAGGTCGTCTCAGTCGTTACTGTGGGGAGCATGGAACTACTGTTTAAATTTTTTTTTTCTTTTTATTATTGAAGAATGTGTTTATAGTTCCTGGTATTAAAAGGAACTTAATTTTTGTTTCTTGCTTACTAGAACAATTGTATTCAATCACTTTTTCTTCAAATAAATCGTTTATTTTCAAGAAAGATGTTGAAATTTATTTAGCAAAATTAGAAAGTAATTTATATGTGCTAAGATCGTTAGCAATAAATATGCTCCTCAATACTAAAATATTAAAAACAGCAACGACACAAAATAAAAGACATAAAATTTCTCCTAAAGAAAATGCCCTTCTTTGGCATCTAAGACTAGGTGACATAAATCTCAATAGGATTGTGAGGTTGGTTAAGAATGGACTTCTAAGTGAGTTAGAAGAAAATTCTTTACTAGTATATGAGTCATGCCTTGAAGACAAAATGACTAAAAGACCTTTTACTGGAAAAGGTTATAGAGTCAAAAAACCCTTAGAACTTGTACATTTAGATCTCTTGGTCTAGTGAATGTTAAGGCAAGGGAGGTTTTGAATACTTTATCTCTTTTATAGATGATTATTCAAGATTTGAGTCTATTTACCTAATGCAACATAAGTCTGAAACTCTTGAAAAGTTCAAAGAGTATAAGACTGAAGTTGAAAACTTGTTAGGTAAAATAATTAGGACACTTCAATCTGATAGAACATGGAATCACATCCCAACTCTCAACACCTAGTAACCTCAATATAATGGTGTATTAGAAAAGAGAAATAGAACCTTGTTAGATATGGTTACTATGATGAGCTACGCTCATTTACCTCATTCTTTCTAAGGTTATGTAGTAGAGACTGCAATATACATCTTGAACAACGTTCCATAGAAAAGTGTTTCTAAAACACCTTTTGAACTTAGGAAAGGTGGTAAAGGTAGTTTAAGACATTCCGTCCAACACATGTGCTGACGACAAATCTAAAGAAACTGAAACCTTGTTCAAGGGTATGCCTATTTATAGGCTATCCCAAAGAGAGCAGGGGTTGTCTCATTTATGATCCTAAGGATAAGAAGGTATTTGTATTGACAAATGCTAAATTCTTAGAGGAAGGTCATATAAGAGATCACAAACCGTGCAACAAATTAATATTAAGGAACATTTCAAATGAAAATCATAGTACATCAACAAGAGATGTTGACAATGCTAGTACATCAACAAGAGTTGTTGGTGGTGCAAGCACATCTAGTTAAAATCCTTCTAAGAGTTGAGATAGCCTCATTGTAGTGAGGGAGTTATATCTCGTCCTACGCGATATATGGGTTTAATAGAGGCCCAAGTCATGATACCTAAAGATGATATTAAGGATCCATTATCTTTTAAACAGACAATGAATGATGTTGACAAAGATGAATGGATCAAAGCCATGAATCTTAAAATAGAGTCTATGTACTTCAACTCAGTTTGGGATCTTGTAGATAAACGTAATGGGGTAAAACCTATAGGTTGTAAGTGGATCTACAGGAAAAGAGATGTAGATGGGAAGGTTCAAACCTTTGAGGCTAGACTTATGGCAAAGGGTTATACCCAAGTAGAAGGGGTTGATTATGAAGAAACTTTTTCTCCAGTTGTCATGTTAAAGTCTATCTGCATTCTCTTATCCATTATCACATATTATGACTATGAAATATGCCAAATGGATGTCAAGATTGCTTTTCTAAATGACAATCTTGATGAGAGCATTTACATGTGTGACACCCTAACCTTTGACCTAGTTGCTTAAGAGACATAAAGAAAGGATACTTGGGTAAAGGGGGAAAAATTGGATCACAAGCCTGTGGAGTTTGCCAAATTTTAGCCAATTTAGAAGGCACTTTGTATTGAGATGTAAAGAGAAAGAAAAGTGTTTGTGTCAACTTGAGTTTTGGGTTAAGAATAAGCCATAGGTGAGTTTGGAAGAAAACCACGTTAAGTGATTTTCGAGTCTTGGATGACAAGGTGGCCTATGAGCTATGGAAATCTTCCAAGTGTCACAACTAATGCTTGAAGAACTCAACTATGCTATGAGAACTCTAGACTTGGACGCATAGCTTAGGGAAAAGAGAGAAAATTTCACTAAGTGTTAAAGAAGGAAGAGTTGAAAGCATAGTTGGGAGCTTGTTGTGAGTTGACATATCCTTGGGGGAAAGACAACCATGTTGGACACATGCTTGGTGTGTAACGACATAACCCTTTTATAACTAACAAGACGCTACGCTATGCATGAACATTTTGTAAATATGTTGAAACCTAAGAGACACGACATTACATGCTTTACTTAAACTCTGCCAAATTTGTAGAACGACTTAAATCCTGATAGTTCATTAAATCAAACATAGAGAAATCAAAATGCTTTAGCGGGTACCCCTTAAACAGTTAGGCAAAACCTCAAGAATAACAAAATCGAACACGAAAGTACCAAAACAAATAAACAAATGGTCAAATGAATAACGAATACTACTACCCTACATGTCCAATACGCTATATCCTAGGCTAAGATGCAGAAATGACGACGACGATCCCATGGCACGGTCACGGATTCATACGCCTGGCCACCCCATCCTTTACCTAGAGAAAAAAAAAACCTAGGAAAGGGTGAGTAGTCATACTCAGTAAGAGACCCACTATTGGGTCTAGTTGTTATCCTTTTGTCGTGTGCGCTCGTGTACCCGACATAAGCATAGGCATAGGCATAAGCATAGGAAATGACCCGAGGGTACGCAGTGATCACATTTGTAAACATAAACATAGGTGGTGATCCCGAGGGACACCTATCGTAGGCATGGTACATTTAGGTGTATAGGGCACGACAAATAGGATAACCTGCAATAACATGTCATGGCATAACTAGTTTGTCGAAGAGATTCACAATATCACAGGCACGCAAGCATAACAACATCGCATTCAAGCTACATGATTTGGCATAACCGAAACAGTTTAAGCAATAATCAACCGAGGCAATAGTTACACAGTGACACAATAAAAATTTAGTAACATAACTGGGCATTAGGCGTCACTAAAGCTCGGTAGTAATTCACTTACCTGCGAGAGCGAGACAGCGAGACTAAGCGAGATCGACTGTGTGAAGCCGCGACTTCCCTACACTGCCGCAATGTGATATGAAGGCTGTGACGATGCGATGCGGTGAGGGCTAAGACGAGGTGGCGTTGAAGACTGTGATGATGCGGCGCGATGAGGGCTGAGACAATGCAGCGCGATGAGGGCTGGGGCAATGCGACAGGATGAAGGCTGAGACGATGCGACAGGATGAAGGCTGAGACAATGCGACAGGATGAAGGCTGAAACGATGCGGCGCGATGAGGGCTGGGACAATGCGGCGATGAAGGCTGAGACAATGCGGCGATGAGGACTGTGATGTTGGTGATGAGGGTGGCAGTTGTGACGAAGGGGTGAGGAAGATGGCTGACAAAGAGGTGATCGAGAGGGAGAGATTTGATTTTTCCTTCTTCCCCTCTTTTTTTGTTTTACCTATCACGCAACCCAAGGTCAATAAATAACCCACCAGAAAAATCTTTCCCAAACCAATTCCCTTTTCCTTTTAATGACCCAAAACCCAATCTCCTTTAATGTTCCCCTCCGCCTAATTATTTATTTATTTATTATTATTGATATTATTATATCTATTTATTTATTACTTATTTATTTATTTATTTATTATTATTATTATTATTATTATTATTATTTTCTTCCACCTTTCTACTTCCTCCAAATGCCTTAATGAAAGAAAGGTGTGCAATAAAGAGGGAAAGAGGGTATATTTAACTGGAATTTCGGGTCATTACATAGTGAGTTGAACACATGGTGACTATTTTGGGAGGAAATTGGTTAAGTGTTGAAGGGTTGGAAGAAAACCTAGGTCTTGGAAAAAGGGAGAAATGCATAGGGCAAAATTGAAGGTGAAACCTCATTCTACCTAGGGTTGGACGCATAGGCCAATCTTCTAGGAAGAATTGGCTAAGTGTTGGATGATTTGGAGAGTTGAGAAGCTACCCTAAGGAAGGTAAAGTTGGGTTGGATCCACACTAGGGAAAGATGGTTGAAAATTGGCTAAGTATAAAGGCTTAAGAGAGGAAAGTTGGAAGCATAGACTTGGGAGGCACACCATGGACGCATAGGTGAGGAATTAAGGAATCCATGGGGTCATGTTGGAAGTCTTAGATGTATGGATCAAAGAAAAGAAGGAGTTGGATGTATAGCTAAGGGATTTGGAGGAAACCACACACATAGTGAGCTTTGTGTAGAAACTTGACTAAGTGTGGGAACCTCGGGACAAGTTGGACGCATACCTCCTAGAGAAGGAGATTTTGAATAAGTGTTGGACTCTTGAAAGAAGCTTGGATGCATAGAAGGGAGTGTTGGATGCATAGGAGGGTTTTTGCAAGGAAAATTTGGCTAAGTATAGGAAGGTTGGAAGAATAAAAGAGAGCAAAAGAAGCCAAACCCCAAAAGCATCACCATGAACACATGGTAAAGGGAAGTTGGACGCATGGTCCCTATCCCGAGACTAGGTTGAACGCATGATGAGTATTGTTTTTTGCTAAGTAGCTTCATTTGGACATAACACTTCATAAGTAGGAGGTGTCCGGTTGCATGACAAGAACACATGCAAGGAACCACTTGGTTGGACGCATGGACACTCCCCATGCATGGTGACATGTGGGAGCATAGATGTCAACCTGGAAACCAAAGGTTGGATGACAAGGCTTGTCATCCAACTTCTATAAATAGGGCCAAAGGGTAGAGGAGCTCTCACACCATCACAAGCACCCGATTTTCACTAGAGAAAGGAGAGAAGGAAGGTTGGGAAGCAAGCCTTGCATCCAAGGAGTGTTACTCTGCGTCCAATAAGTTGTTTTCCTTGCTGATAAAGAGTTGTTTACGTCCATAAGTTGTCTCAAGCGTCCAAGGAAGGTTGCCTTGCGTCCAACTGAGTTGTTTGAGGTGAAAAAGTGTTGCCCTGCGTCCAAGGAGGAATTTTCTGGCATCCAAGGAGCTGTTTTAGAGTTTTTGAGGTTTCCTAGTTGTTGTGGTCTCAATCCCAGAAGCTCGGAGGAAGTTAAGAAGGTTCGGAACCCAAAAGGAAAGAAGAAAACCTAAAGTTGAAAGCTACTTTCACTGTGAGTGATTGATTTCCTTACGTGAGAGAACTAAATGATATTTCTTATAAATACTTATTAATAGCATGCTTATAAGCTTATATTTGATAGCATGATTATGAGATATAATTAATGTGTGTGCTATGGTGAGATAACAGATAATATATAGTATATCGAGCTTGTTGGATATTAGGTTCTAAATTTGATGCTGAAGGATCATACGAAGGCATCGATGAACATACTGTTTTCCAATACCGAAGGACCTTGGGAAGGCATTGTTGTCGATGGTCAAGATTGGGACCGAGATTCGACAACGCACAGGATGGTCAGAGGGTCAGGAGGACCCTGTTTCTAAGCTTGTGGCGGGGATTTCCTTGTATGATGGTTAGGAGGCAACTGGTGCCTTGTTCTTAAGCCTACGAGAAGTACCGAGAGGATAGTCAGGAGGCCGACAGGCCTAGCTCCTGAGCCTCGAAGGTGAGACTATGTGCACATAGGGGATAAATGAATGCAGAAATGATGAGATTAGTTGAGCCAGGTTGGCCAGCAAGAAAAACCAGTCAGGATTGCTAAGCCGTGAGAGCCAGCAGGATAACCAGAGGTGATGCTATGCCGGAGGTGCCAATAGGAAAATAGATTCAGAGAATCACCCTACGGGGGAGGTTTGAGTATAAGCTCAATATAGCATAGATGTACTTGCGTATGATTTATATTATGGTTATCATAATTACTATTATTATACTGAAAGGGTTGATTGAACCCTAGTTTATTCGATCACTCACTGGGCTTCGTGAAGCTCATTCTTTTCTTGTGTTTTTCCTTCCAGATAGTAGTCGAGTTTCCGTTGATGTACGAAGTCAAGGTCTGCCAAGAAATAATGTGCACTTAGTTATAGACGGCAGTTTAAATCAAAAACTAGAATCATATCTCCTGTAAACAAATTTGATAATAGTTGTAATAATAAATTATATATGTTATATATGAATTAGTTTTCTTTCTCTTTATCTAAGTTGCACAGATTAGGTTTGAAAAAGGGGTAAAGGTTTGACGGTAGACATCGCAAGAAGGGTCGGTGTTGCTGTCATCATGCCCCATCTCGGGCTACGGAAGGGTGGCTAAGGGCAGGGTGTGACAACATGAATCAACCAGAAGGATTCATAAAACAAGGTTTGGAGCAAAATGTTTGAAGCTGAAACGGTCCATTTATGGATTTAAACAAGCATTCAGATCTTGGAATATAAGGTTTGACAAAGCGGTCAAATCTTATGGTTTTGAACAAAATGTTGATGAGTCTTGTGCTTACAAGAAAATAATCAAGAGTACTATTTTTTTTCTAGTGTTGTATGTAGATGATATTCTACTCATTGAAAATGATGTAGGAGTCCTTACTGGCATTAAAAACTAGCTATTTGCTCAATTTCAAATAGAAAGATTTGGGAGAGGTGCAATATATTCTTGGCATTCAATTCATTAGAAATCACAAGAACAAAATGCTAGCTTTATCTCAGGCATCTTATATTAACAAAATGCTTGTCAAATATTCAATGCAGAATTCCAAGAAAGGTAATTCACCTTTTAGACAATGAATGATCTTGTCTTCTAAGGAGCGGTGTCCCAAGACACCTTAAGAGGTTAAAGATATGAGACGTATACCCTATGCATCAGTTGTAGGCAGCCTTATGTATGCAATGTGGTGTACGAGGTCTAACATATGTTATGCAGTTGGGATTGTTAGTAGGTATCAATCTAATCTAGGATTTGATCACTAGACATCAGTAAAAACAATCCTCGAGTATTATAGGAGAACAAGGAACTATATTCTTGTGTATGACAATAAGAATTTAGTCCTTATAGGCTACACTGATTCTGATTTTCATACTGATAAGAATTTTAGGAAATCTACGTCAGGATCAGTGTTCACTCTTAATGGAGGAACTATAGTTTGGCAAAGCATCAAACAAAAATGCATTGATGAATAAACTATGGAGGCAGAATATGTAGTTGCTTGTGAAGCTGCTAAAAAGGTTGTATGGCTAAGGAAGTTCTTGATTGATTTGGAAATAGTTCTAAACATGTCTTTGTCCATCACACTTTATTGTGATAATAGTGGTGTTGTGGCTTCAAAAAAAATCTTGAAACCATAAGCGTAGCAAGCACATTGAAAGGAAGTATCATCTGATACGAGAGATTATGCAACAAGTGGATGTGATAGTCACGAAGATAGCTTCGAAGCACAACATTACCAATTCATTTACAAAGACTCTCACGACTAAAGTGTTCAAGGCTCATCTAGAGGGTCTAGGTCTACGGGATATGTATCACCTCAACTAGGGCAAGTGGGAGATATAATTGGGTATATTGTATGGCCTAGTTTATTATATTTTCTTTTACATGTATTGTACATCCCACTATCTTTAGGACAAGTGGAAGATTGTTGGGATTTATGTCCTAAATCTCGTAGTCTGTAAATAAATTTTTAATCAACTTATTAATAAATAAAAGATTATTTATTTTCTAATAAGTGTTATTTATTTGCATAACTCAAAATCCATTAAACTAAGATCCAAAGTTATTTAATATAACATGAACAATATGTGGTTGACATACAAGTGGATTATGTTTAAGTTATAACCTAAAAGATCTATAGTATATGGATAGGATTGGGTACCTTATCCTAGTAACACTGTAAGCCCTAACTTATTCTTGGTTATATTAAGCTTACATCAATCCAACTTCCCCCCAGTTACCTAAAAGCCTTAAGCATTTTATCTAAGAAATGCAACAGTTCTATGAGGTTCTTACTCGTATTACACTTAAAGGTGTGCACGGTTCGGTTTGGTCTAGTCTTTGGTAAAACCAAGGACTGAACCGAAGTGCTTGGTTTACAATATAGAAGAACAATCGAAAACTAGCTTTCCTACATTTCTATTTTTTAATCGAACCAATTGATTCAGTTCAATTTTAAACTGTTTTTTTTCTTTTTCTTTTTTTTTCCCTCCTTCCCTCTTGTCTTCTGTGACAGCAATTATCATCAACTATCAAAACTAAGGAAGTAGAAGAAGAAGAGGGAGTGAGTAGAAGAGGTCAAAATTGTGGAGGTGGTGTTGTCGTCAGTTGTGAAATTGCTATGCGTGGAGCCATGGAGGAAAGATAGAGAAAGTTGGGCAAACGAGAGAGAGAAAGATGTACTAAAAAACAAGGAGAAAGAAAAAAAAATGAAAAGAGAGAGAGGTAACGGCTGCTCCACCCAAGTGAAAGAGAAGATTTTGCACTTAAAATTAACTTTTTTATAAAAGAAATTTATATTCAATTCTTTATTAGTTGGGCTAAATTAAGATAGGGACTTTTTTCTATTTACACCATAAAAACTAAATGTGGGCTAGTGGGCTTATTTAGGCAACTGATATTGATAACTTGTAGAAATACAAGTTATGAAAGCCTTTTTCTTAGATAAATAGAGATTAAATAGAGAAGCATGCGGCAGTTTATGTTGATTTTTATTAAGAAATCTTCCTTTGCGTTATACTCTTGTATTTTTATGAAGATAATGATTTTACCACTTTTTGAGCCTAAAACGCATGTTTTAATGCAGGAATGCAAACTATGCGTTGATGACTTCTTAACGCAGGACTACGCGTTAGCAATCTGTTCTTCATGGACGCATGATCTGAACGGAACACGAACAACCTAAAGATGCGTTAACAACTACTCAACGCAAGACTATGCGTTAGCAACTCATGATGCGTTGACAACGGCCAAACTATCCATGGACACATAAACAACCATCAACGCAAGACAGCGGACAATCAGATCAGAATCTTGAGAGATTGTCGGATGATTGACGAACATGATTTGTGGCTAAAGTGGTGGATCTTAATTGACCCGAGAATTATGCAATCAGGCGAGATGGACGCATGATATCAATCTCGTCGCCAATCAAGCAGATTTGCCATTGATTGCGAACGCAATCATCTATAAAAGGGCACCTCTGAAAGATGAGAAAGGGTTGTTGATTCTCGAAAGAATTCCATAAGTGACAGTAGAGTTCTCTCCAGACCTCAACCGGAGACGAATAGCTCGAGAGAGAAGAGTCTTCCCTCCACCTGACCACTTCACAGCAGAACCTCACGCTTCCATCCAGGTGACTCAAGACATTGACGCCTTTCCTGCTTTCCATCTTACTTTTTCTATCTTGATTTTAGATTTGTGTCAAGACATTTAGCTTATCTAAAGTTGTATTCCGTTTCATCAATATATATATCTTCCATGTCTACTTATTTTTCTATACTTTCCGCTTTTTACTTTGAAACCATGAGTAACTAATCTTTCAAGGGTCTAAGGTTGCATTAGCATCTAACTAAGAACCATAGTGTAACTATTTCATCTTATCAATTGCAAACTTAATTCGATGCTTATGTCCATCTAGCTAATCGATATAAGTAGTAATAATCAAACTGCTCGAGAGGGTAAGTGATTGTGGAACTCAATTGACAAGGGCCAAGAAGTGTTACCTGTCTATAGGAATAACCTTGGTTCTTAACACTCTCCTATGCGTTAAGCGGCTGACAACCGGGAGAAGAGTCGCAAGTATGAATAGAATACCACCATGCATTTTCGATGTTAGATGTTAACCAACCCGAACCCTGTCTTTATCCATTCATTCACATCATTAGCTGACTTTGCTGTGTCGCATGCTTTTCCATCTTCCACCTTTAGTCTAGTGTACATATTATCGCTTTCTTTAGATTAGAAACAAACATTCTCCTAAATTATTTCTTGGTTACCACTATAACGCATGAAATCCACATAAATATTGAATCAACATAATCCCTGTGTTCGACCTCGGACTCACCGAGAAAACCTACTCTTTTGCTTATACTTGGGTAAAGGAGAGGAAAACTTGACAGATCACCAACGCATAGCATTTAAGCATAGTAAGACGCATAGCATGTTCAACGCATGATATGTGAAACGCATCATCATAGCTTACTTGCACCTTGCGTTTGTACATTTTCATTTCCACAATTCATACACAACAATTTTTTGGCGCCGTTGCCGGGGACTTGAGATCTGTCTTAACAACAGATATATATATATATATATAACTCAGTTCAGTTTTTATAGTCTTTTTTTGCAACTGACCTGAGAACCGAATCAAGAATCTCAGTTTTTTCAAACAATGAACTGAAAAGACACTGAAAAAAAGAAAAATCAAACCAAATCAATCAATTCGGTCGGTTCGGTCTAATTCGTCTACACTAATACTACGAGATTAAGGTAGGGATGGAAATTTATTTTATCCATCAAAGGACTCGACACCCTTTGGTGAGCTACCACATTAGCACCATTGTCGAAGAACCTTGACGTTTCTCTTTTTAAAAGACTTGTTGTTTCTTGTTTGACCTTTTGCATTCTCTTCGATATATGACCCATTCCTCTGGGGACTCTAGATTGTTGTATTTTATAGCAATAAACAGGGAGAAAAAGAGAGCTTAAAGGGAAGCAAAGGTGCAAGCAGCGCAAAATAATAACACAAAAAATGTGTTATCTTCCTCTGCTTAATTTAAGGTTGTTACTTGGTTTTACATGTTTATTTAGTGATTTTATAGGTATCAAGCAATTTGGAGGTAGAATGGAGCGTTAGAGAAAAAAATGGAGCTAAAACCGATCCATTCATAATCCTAACGAAGCAAATAGGTCAAAATGACATGTAAAAGACCAAAACGCTCCTAAAGGATGGCACCGATGCATTGTACGATGCCATCATGGCGTTGAAAACAGAATATGAAACTTTCTAGTGGCAACACGGTGCTGTCTCGTAGCACCACGACTTTGTCACACAGTTATAAAACTTGGTTTTGGTAATTAGGTCATAACTTTTGATCTGGGTGGTTGTTTTGGGCGAATGACCACTCGTTTTCTTCTTTTTTCATACTTTATAGATTTTAGAGTTATTTCCTTCTTCTTTCTGTAATCAAGTTAAATGGTGACGAATTTTGGCAATATTGCCTCAGCGGATTGGTAAGGTTCACTTTCTAGCTTAGAAGTTGGGAAAAACCCATTTGGATCAATTGGGGATGTTATTTTTCTTCATCTAAATGATTTATATTTTTTGTTAGTGGGTTTTCGTCTTGACGAAATTGATTATTATTCATATTATCTTGGATTATTTGACAAACTCGTCTTGACTGTATGATTAAAAGCTTTCGGTTAGCATATAGTACGTGACATATAATTGTATGTTAATCTTTAGGAAGCAAAAATGTTAGATTATCTTGTGAAATTGTAAGTCGGCGACAATTAGCATTATGTAATCAATCTAGATAAAACCATATTAAATTTCTAATTAGGCGTTTCTTATTGGAAATTTACCATAGTGTAATCCTTAAAGTGCAATGTAGTTAGTTAAATTGATTAGCATGCTTCTCATCTAATCCACTTGGCTAATTAGATAATTAGGACCATTGGTTAGCATTTCTAATCAATAGGTCTAGGTAAGGACAAGAAGCTAAAATCAAACCTCTATAAAATTCCCATGATCATCATACAAGTGGGTGGATCCTATCTCCTAAGCTAGGCCGTTCATTTTATTTACTTGCACTTTTATTTTTCTACAATTTACAATTCCGCATCTTATTTTCCTTGCCTTTATTCTCAAATTTCACACCAATCCCCCCTCCCCACCCCCCCTCCTTTTACTACTTTAGCTAGAGACTTAATTTGTTCGAAACTGATTGTGCTTCCTTGTAGATCGACTCAGTCTTGCTATTGATACTACTAGTTAATTGTCATGTAGATTGGTAATTATAAATATTATTTGATCAACAATAGGCCTCGACAACCTTCGGATAATCAAATTGGCATCATTGTCGGGAAAGCCAATTAATTTCTCTTGTTCTTTTTCTAGTTAAAGTTTTCTTTTGCTTCGATTTTATTTTCTTTTGAGTCTTTCTAGCATGGCAGAAGAGACTTTATGTCAATATTACACATTGTGTGTGAGACGTGTTGCTCAACGAGACAAAGAGGAGGTAAGAGAGTTTAATGAGCTTAAAGGTTGTATTTCTGCACTAACCTCTACTGTTTGAGATTTGACTGTTAGGGAATTGCAAGATTTGGAGGCATGCAGAGTTTGTTGGCTTTGAGCTCACACTTCTAAAGCATGTCCTCAACTGCAGCATACCTTTGTGCGTGATGCCTGCCCCTCATGGGAGTTTCCTAACTCATACCTCTCTTATGGCGATTCTCATGCAAACCATCCTAGATGGGAGGATCAACCTTCGATGAAGTATGGAGGCCAAGATGATCAACAGATTCCTCAAACTTCAGACCATGGTATGACACTAGAACAAATTGTTATTGAACTTGCTGACAGTTCTTTTCAATTTCAACAGGAAACCCAAGCTCAGTTGCAAGGCATGCTGACCATGTCGCCCAGCTAGCAAAGTTTGTGTTGAAACTAAAGAGCCCATTAGAGCCACCCACAGTCTATACCACTAAGGTCGCATTCCTGGAGGAGTTCTACCCTTTCACTGATGTAATGTTGACCACTCCCTGCCATTGACTGAAAAAACAGTTGAGGTTAAGTATGAGCTCGAGTTTCATCTCAAGGAGCCCTAGGTGATGGAGTTAAAGGTTGCAAAGCGTCGTCCTATTCTTCCCTCTAGCATCTCTTGCATTTTTTTAATATTGTTCATATTTTCCTCGCGAGTCTATCGAGTCCTTATTTCCTGCTGAGTCAGTGCTTGAGTCTTTTTATTTATTTCCATTTTCTTTTATAAATCTAAAAATCCAAAAAAAAAAAAAAAACCTATTTGGTGCTTTTCAAATGCAGAAGCACTTATTGAGATTTGAAGGCTTTATTAACTCAAGCAAGAAGGGGTCAGAGAAGCATGAGAATTTTTATGTGCCCTGACAGGCGAATCCCGTCGAGCATAGTGATATTAAATATGTTGCGCTACCTAGAGGCTGCCAGGATTTTTTATTTGTTTTTGTAGTGTAGGTTTCTTTTCTGTTATTTTTATTTTTGTTTGATCTTAATTCTTTCTATCTTTCTAGATTATTAGATTTTTATATCTCATTGAGGAGATGAAGAGGATTAATATTTCATGACCCAGATATCACCATCATCCATTGTGCCCAATTTTCAAGGAAGGTTTTCTATTTCCCTTGCATTGTGTCCCATGCTTTGTTTTCTTTTATCATATTGGGGACAATGTTAGATTTTAAGTTGGGGGTGGTATGTTTGTGTTCTAGCTAGAGTGCTTAAGCATCTGAGATCAAACTATTTGTGTATTTAATTACTTACTTGCTCATATTTGTGTGGTTTGTTATGATGACAAGTTGATGATGCACTCCCTTGTGATTTATTTGTATGAGATAATGTTTGAATTGAGTAATCATTCTTTTTAGCCCATTTTTTTTAAAAAAAAAAAAATCTTATATTTCATGCACATTTAAGTCCTTTGTCTGTCTACATTAGCCTTGCATGTTTAAAATTGTATTATTTGGCTTGTATGTTTGTTGTCACTCCAAAAGGCCTCACTAATTAAAGAATGTCTTGCATTATAGGTTGTAATGTATTTTTGAGAAGAAAAAAATGATTTACATACCTACTTTAAAAAATAGTTGATAAAAATGCATGCACTGTTATCAAAAGAAAGAAAAAATGAACTTGTAATGTTTATGCATGACTAAGGATAGACATAGTTGTCTTTGTTGTACTAGTTAGGACACAAAGGAGAAAATAATGAGTATAGTTCCTTGCAATAATGTGTAAAAGCTAATGCCCCTAGGTAAAAAGAATGTAAATTTAGGGTACCTTAGAATTTAATTTCAGGCCCCTTAGTTGAAATATTGTAGTCTTGATTGCTTTGGTGCTCGATGGTTGGTGCTCGAGCCAAAGTAGAAAAAAACTGATTGAAGGCCATTTAAAAACTTTTTAAGTTGTTGGGGCTTGATTAGAAGGGTTTTGAACTCACTCATGCATGAATAGATTTAGAATCAATTTCAAACTTGCTTCATTGATTGATTATGATGTGAATGCATTGTTAATTCGAGTTAAATCCTAGGAGACTGTTAAGACTTGACTAACGAACCTAGCACATTGAGTGAGCATCTTTTTGTGTCTGTGTGTTTTATTCTACCTTGCTCGAGGACAATCAAAAATTAAGTTGGGGTGTTTCATAGCACCAAAAATGTGCTATCTTGTTTCGCTTAATTCAAATTCGTTACTTGTTTTACATGTTTGTTTAGTGATTTTATAGGTATTGATCAATTTGAAGGTAGACTGAAGCATTAGGGAGAAAATGGAGCTAAAACGGATCAATTCGGAGTCCTAATAAAGCAAATAAGTCAAAAAGACATGAGAAAGACAAAAATGCCCTTAAAGGGTGGCTTCAGAGTGCTGCATGGCACTATCATGGTGCTGAAAACAGAATATGAAAGTTTCCAGTGGCGTCGTGGCCCTGTCATGCAGTTATGAAACCTGGTTTCAGTAATCAGGCGATAACTTTTGATTCAGGTGCCCGTTTTAGGCGAATAACCACTTGTTTTTTTCCTTTTTTTTTTTTTCATCCTCTATCCATCTACAACATTATATTTAAGAGTTATTTCCATATTCTTTCTGTAATCAATTCAAATAGTGATGGATTTTGGAAATATTGCCCTGTCGAACTGCTAAGGTTCGTTTTCTAGCTTAGGAGTAGGTGAAAACCCATTTAGATCGATTGCGAGGTTTTGTTCTTCATCTAAATGATATATATTTCTTGTTTGTGGGTTTTCATCTTGATTAAATTGATTATTGTTCATATTATCTTGGATTGGCTGACAAACTCCTCTTGATTGTACGGTTAAAAGCTTTAGATTAAAGTATAATACGTGATATATAATTGTACGTTAATCTTTAAGAAGCAAAAAGATTAGATTATCTTGTGAGATTGTAAGTCGACGACAATTAGCATTGTGCAATCAACCTTGATAAAACCATATTAAATTTCTAATTAGGCATTTCCTATTGGAAATTTACCCTAGTATAATACTAAAAGCGTAATGTGGTTAGTTAAATTGATTAGCATGCTTCTCATCTAATTCACTTGGCTAATTAGATAATTAGGACCATTGGTTAGCGTTTCTAATCAATTGGGCTAGGTATGGACAAGAAGTTAAAATCATACCTCTAGAAAATTCCCATTATCAAATCATACAAGTGGGTGGATTCTATCTCCTAGGATAGGCTGTTCATTTTTTTACTTGCAATTTTATTTTCTGCAATTTATAATTTCACATTTTATTTTTCTTGCCTTTATCCTCAAATTCCACCCACCAACTCCCTCCTCCCCCCCACCCCCAAACTGCTTTAGCTAGAGACTTTTTTTAAACTAATTTTCGCGCTTCCTTGCAAATCAACTCGATCTTGTTACTACTAGTTAGTTGAAGTGTAAATCGCTAGTTATAAATATTATTTGATTGATTGAAGACCTCGACAACCTTCGAACCATCACAAAATAATCCAACTAGTGTTGAAGACACACAACCAACTAAAGAGAGTTCGAAAGAAGATACAAGTGAGATCAGAATGATGGATTAGCCAGAGCACACCTAGCTTGAGAGACTTAACAGCACTTGACACAACTCTGCAATCGCTGTGCATTACGTACTGTGAGACGAAAAGTACGTTTGAGTTAAAAAAAAATATATTGATTCACTTACTTCCTAGTTTTAAGGAGTTCCATATTTTCTGTGATGGAATGCATCCTCAAGGAGTGACAAAAGAACATATAAACATGAGAGCTTTTCCCTTCTGCCTGAAGGATGATGCAAAGGACTGGCTATATTTTTTATCTACTAGGAATTTCACTATATGGAAGGAGATGAAAAATCAATTCCTTGAAAAGTTTTCCTTGCTTATAAAACAGCCAAAATCAGAAAAGAAATATATGACATCACTCAAATCTCAAAGGAGACACTCTACAAATATTGAAAAAGGTCTAAACGTATCTGTGCAAGTTTCCCTCATCACTAAATTTCTGGTCAATTTCTAATCCAATATTTCTATGAAAATTCAACATCACAAAACAAAAGTAAAATTGATGTCACGAGCAGTGCTTCTTTCGTAAACAAAACACCCAGTGAAGCTAGGAAGCTAATTTCAACGATGATAGATAATTTCCAATAGTTTGGGACTAGGGCTGGAAAATGTCACATCCAATATGGAGGTAAGTGAGTTGAAAAATCAAATTTCTGATTTAGTTTCAGTAGTGAAACAGATGGCATTTGATTGAGCCCATCCTACCCCCGTGTGCAGAGTTTGTTCTATGACTGGGCACACTACTGACACTTGCCCACACGTTCAGCAAGGGACGATGCTTGAAGTGAATGCGATTGGAGGTTTCAATCCTACTGCGCAGAATAGAAGAAGAGACCCTTTTAGTCAGACATACAACCCTAGATAGTAGGATCACCCTAACTTTTGATGGGGTGGACAAAACAAGGAGCCTCCTCAAGCTCAGGTATGTCTCTTGAGGATATGGTCAAAAGCCTAGCTGACATTAGCATGAAATTTCATTAGGAAACATGGAATCACTTAAATCATTTGGGGAATCCAATTTCACAACTCGCCGCTTTGGTAACTAAGTGAGAAAACTGCCTTTGCAACCAAAGGTAAACCTCAAGAGAGAATGTGAGTGCCATCATGCTAAGGAGTGGTAAAGAACTTCCACTACCACCTATTGTAGTCCCACCTAAAGAGGGCTACATTCCCATCGATTCTGTGATAAAGGGAGGATCGCCTCCTAAATCGAAACAGGAAGTAAAATTTCTTGAAATTTACATATTCTTAAAGCTCCATTTCCATTCAGGTCACCAAGACCCCAAGGAGAATGATGGTGAAAAGGAACGTCTTACACATTCAAGAGGGTTGAGACTAATATCCCACTGCTTGACGACGTCAAGCAAATTCCAAAATACATCAAAATTTTGAAGGAATTATGCACAAGAAAGAGATAAAACAAAGGAAAATGAGGGTATGATGCTAAGTCCATCAATTTTTGCTAGGTTATAAAAAAAACATGACTGACAAGAAAATAGACCTTGATATGTTTTAACTTTGTTGTGTGATTGGCAACAAAAAGATAGAGAGGGTCATGCTTGACTTAAGTGACTCAATTTAGTGTGATTCCCTGCTTTGTGTATCAAGATCTTAAATTAAATGACATTCATGAAATTAGAGTAGTGATACAATTGGTAGATTGTCCATTTGTTAATCTATTTGGTGTGGTAGAAGATGTCTAGTTAATGATTTAATATTTCCTATCTTTTTATAGCAAACTCTCCCTTATTTGCATCCATTTTACATGAATGAATTAAATGAATCAATCTCAATCTATTTTACCAAACCGATTAGATTCTTTTCAAATATTTTTTTAACCCTAGCAAAATCAATCACAAATGAATCCTAATTACATTGGGTCAGTAACAAGAAAAAGCAAAAACCCTCTGGCAGTGGCGGCAGTGGCATATCTCACATGGCCGCAATTTTAAACCCTTAGCCTTCCTTCACCTTCTCCTTCTCCTACTGTTTCTCCATTTCCATCCAAAACCCACAAAACCCATTCTTCACCTCCCACTTTCCCGCCCTCTGTTTCTATCTCTCGTGAAAGGGTTTTTGCTCATTGAAATGCCCTCAAGAACTAGTGATGCAGAAGCTGTTGCGATTAAACCCTTCGTCTTCTTCTTCTTCAGCCCCCATTCTCTGTACTGCGGTTAAACCCTTTTCCTCTCTACCTTCCAAGACCACCCCCTTCACCCCTAGACCACCCCAGCCTCTTCTAATGTCTGCTGCTACCGCATTTCACAGCGCCGGCGGTGGCTCCGCCTTCTCCGCGGCTTCTCTTTCGAGAAAGCCCTCTTCTGCCGCCGTCTCTTCCCACTTTGCTGCGGCTAATTCGTCGAGAAATTGCTATTTGTGCCGATGCGCAATTGATACCCCTGCCGCATTGCGAGCTTGGTCTGTGTTCAAGGATAATCGAAATGGGTTGCGGCCGGCCTGGCTGCACACGAATTCTGATGGGTTGTTTTCTTCTTCTTCTTCTGGTGAGGGGCTGAAGAGCTCGAGAGTGAGTGTGGCTGGTGATAATGGTGGAGATGGAGATGGGTTTGCCTGTGATAATGATGGAGAAGGAGAGAAGGTTTTAGAGGAAAAGGGGTCGAAGTCGAGTAGGAGGCAGAAGGGTTTGGCTGGTGGAGGCGTGTTAGTTGGTAATCCTGATTTGTTGACTATTCCAGGAGTTGGTCCAAGGAATTTGAAGAAGCTGGTAGAGAAGGGGATTGCAGGAGTGGCTGAGCTCAAGCAGTTGTATAAAGATAAGGTGAAAAAGTTTGGCCACTTGGGCTTCTAAATACTACGTTATGAATATAGTTTTCGAGTTTTTTGTGCCTGATGTTAATTTCTGCTAGCTTCATGTAATGATAGAAGCATAAAAACATTGGGGGTTTACTGTGTTTTCTTTTGGAAATGAATTAGGTTGAGTTTGGTATGACTTTTGAAAGAGTGAAAGTGTTTTTATTTGATTAAAGTACTACTCTCAAAAGTGTTTTGTGTATGTATGCTTATTTAAAGGCTAGAGATTGCTATTGTGACAGTTTATTATATATCTATGATGAATTAACAGTTCGTATATTTCAAAAATTAAAATTCTCTAAATCCAGGATTGTTCGGCTGATTAACATGTATTTAGAGAACAACTAGTTGTATAGCTCGAAGAACATGATTAAAGCTTTCATGAAAAGCACTCTCTGCCTTTTTGCAGTTCTTTGGTGATTCTAGCCCGAAGATGGTTGAGTTCTTACAGAGTTCTGTTGGAATTATCCACAGAAATCATGCTGAAAGTATAACCAGTTATATAAAAGATAGTGTAGATAAAGAGTTGACCGATGACATTTCAAACTCAGATGCAAAGTCATCTCAGAAGAAACGGATTACATTCTGTGTCGAGGGAAATATTAGTGTTGGAAAGACAACATTCCTTCAGAGAATAGCTAATGAAACTCTTGAGCTACGTGACCTGGTTGAAGTGGTTCCAGAACCTATTGACAAGTGGCAGGATATAGGACCTGACCACTTCAATATACTAGATGCTTTTTATGCCGAGCCTCAGAGATATGCATATACTTTCCAGAATTATGTGTTTGTCACAAGGGTTATGCAGGAGAGAGAGTCATCTGGTGGAATTAAGCCGCTCAGGTTGATGGAAAGGAGCGTTTTCAGCGACAGAATGGTAAGAAACATAATCTGTAATCTTGTGTTTTACTTTTATTCTCATAAATTCAATCATGTCTTGTGCCATGGCTTCATGATTTTTCATTAATACTGAGTTTTCGTTTTGTTCTTGAGTAAGTTATGTTGTTACATCAATGATCAACATTGATGAACATAATACCCTGCATTTCCTTTCTTTTTCTTACTTGACTGACCATTTGAGAAAGAAGATGCACCCTGACTTTAATTTAAAGCATGACACTTTTGTTTCATTGACACTCGAAGGTGTTTGTGAGAGCTGTTCATGAAGCAAATTGGATGAATGAAATGGAGATCAGCATCTACGACTCATGGTTTGATCCAGTTGTGTCAACCTTGCCTGGGCTTATTCCTGATGGTTTCATCTATCTTAGAGCAAGCCCTGATACTTGTCACCAAAGAATGAAGTTACGTAAGAGAGCTGAAGAAGGTGGGGTCAGTTTAGAATATCTCCGTGACTTGCACGAGAAGCATGAAAGCTGGCTTTTCCCTTTCCAAAGTGGTAACCATGGGGTTCTATCTGTCAGTAAGCTACCATTGCATCTAGACAGTTCTTTACACCCTGATATCAGGGACCGTGTCTTTTTCTTGGAGGGTGACCATATGCATAGAAGTATTCAGAAGGTGATCTGCCACAACAATGCACACTATTTTACTATCTGAAAACTTATATCCAGGTGAAAGGAGCCTATGTTTTTCTCTTCTTTTTTCTGCTTTAACTTTTTATCCTATTTGTGGTGAGCAGGTGCCTGCCTTGGTTCTTGATTGTGAACCGAACATTGATTTCAGCAAAGACGTTGAAGCTAAGAGACAGTAAGTTGCGTTTTGTGTTGTTTGTGATAATTTAACCCCAAAAATTAAACTAATAGACAGTTTTTCTGGTACTAATGTCGATATTGAGCTGTATATGTTTGTTCCATTTGATTCTTATTCACTGTATATGTGGCTTGTTAAAGGTATGCTCGTCAGGTTGCCGAATTCTTTGCATTTGTAAAGAAGAAGAATGAAGCTTCTTCATCAACTGCTGGCCAAGACAGTGCAAATGGTTCCCAACCGCAAGTAATGCTGCCAAATAAAGGTTTATGGGTACCTGGCGGGAGTCATTTCCCAGAATCAGCTCTAAAATCATTGGATTTCAGGCAGGCAATGTCTTTCGTGTCTGGTTAGAGATCTCAGATCAGAACCCTCGTTGGTGTTTTTCTTCCATTGTCATTCCCAGATTCACTCAACGGTCTACTTGTTCTATCTGTTGTGTTTCTGGTGATTGTGGACCAAATGTGTAAAAAGGCTTGCTGCTTTTAGGGCTTAGGAATGTAGGGAAAGTTGTATGGTGTTGTTAGTGTTGGATGCTTTTGTAGGTTGTAAAACCCTCTTTCGCTGTTAAAAAGTTTGTCTAGTTAACTTTGTATGAGTTGATGGAGTCTCCAAGCATCACCTATTTTGTTGCCTTTTTTTGTAGCCTCTTGGGATTGGCAAGGTGGTGGGAGTAGGCCATGAACTTAACTATCCTACTTTTAGTGCTCCTACATATTAAACTGTTTCTTAGGTTGGAATTTTATAAGCATTCTGACTGAATAGTCTCTTTCGCAAATGGATGAGCAGTCCCTGACTTTTGCAAGTTGTTTGCATAATTGAGCTGTTCTTCAAAGTCCAAACTCACCAAGAACATTTTTGTAACTCATGCTTGGGTTGTAAGAGATGTCCATTTTGGTGCAATGTGGAGTTTATGTCAAGATTTGAGGTAAAATGGTTTGGTTGTTTTAGGTCATTGGTTCTATTTGTCAGCGTGGTTTGCTCAACCCTATCTATTAGGGAGTGACATAGTTAGGATTATCGAAATAACAATTTAACTTATGAACTTTAGTAACAATTTAACACCCTCTCCCCTTTCATCCTCAACTTCATTCTTCAATCTACATCTTCTACTTTCTACTTCTTCCCTACTCTATGCGTATATATATACACGTTATATATATATATATATATATATATACGTATCTTCGACATATTCGTATCTTAGTTTTTTAGCAATTGGCGTATCACCGTATTCTATTGTATTCGTATCCCGTATCTGTATTTGTGTTTGTGCTTCTTAGACAATATGTAATGACTATCTTCTTAGTTTATGAACACTTTTGGTTACTAATTGATTTATCAATTGTTGCGTTGAAAATAGATTATGCATGATGCGGTGAAATGGCCTTATACCATGTTGATGTTACTTTAGATTGGTTTAGTTAAATGCAAGTTTTCCTATTAAAAACCTAGGTGTAAGTTTAAAATAGGTTTCTTGGAGAGTCTAGAGTTGAACACAGAGATTTGTAACAATTTGATGTTGAGAAAATTCTTTGATTTAATGCGAGTTACTATACAAATAAATATATGTGAAAAGAATGCGTTGAGTTGTCTTTACAATAACTACAAAAAATAAATTGATAAGTATAAGAATGATGAATGAACATATGAGATAATGATGCATGGAGAAAATGATTGAAGGTGCAAGTACAAACACAATTGAAACAGTATTCGTTGAGATGGAGAAGTCCTTGGAGAAAGTGGGGTTGAGAAGACTTCACCAAATAAGTGACTTCATGATTGTTTGACAACTTTGCATTTAATTTCATGTCATGTTGCTCAGATTTCATCGTGTTATAGATTCATTGGTTCTATCATGACCTGGCCAAATCAGTCAACCATTTGCATATAGACACAACAGCCACCGCCATGCGTCTAACGATTCTTTTTCTTCTCGACGCCGAGTTCTTCGACACGTTGATCAATGGAAGGATGTGGTCTTGGCAATTTTAGCAGCATCTTTTTCTTGTCCTTTAGCATTCTTTCAGTCACATCCTGCATTCTTGGCTTCTTTCAGTCACATCTTGCGTTCAAAAGACATACTTATAATTTCCAGGATAAAGGCTTTTGTAAACACCATGAACGTAAAGTTATTTATATTACACTTTTTCATTCTCAAATTCATGCGTCCATCCCCTAAATTACTCTAATTATTCTAAATAAAGAGTACAATAACTGGTATTTCTACAAGTTATTATCAATCTACATATATTATTAAATCTTTACAATATTTTATGTGATAGAGATTTTGTTACAAATTTTGAAGGATAGAAATCTAATTGTTGCTTTGGCATCTTCTTTTAAGTGTTCTTAGGTTTGTAACGAAGTCTTTCCAAATGCTTATTTTTGTGTAGTCGGAGGGAAAAAAAAGATTATATTGTTGCAAATTAAAATTTATAGACTAAATTATTTGGAATCAAATCAAATACTCTGAAAAGTTATTGGACTAAATCCTTTTGTTCAAGTTCAATTACAAACTGTATTGCAACCTTCAAAATATCATCTCATATATAGTTTTCATTATCTTTCTTAGAGTCTCAATTATTTTTTTAAGCCAATGCCTTTCTTTTTTTAATTTAAATAATGATAGGTTTGCAAAGGCTCCAAATGAATGTAGGGAGCTGATGTTGACTTAGATTTTGGAAGCATTTTTAAATAAGATGGCATTAGAAACATTAATAGCTATAGATTTTTGTTGAAGTTGTTTCCAATAGAATTGCAGTAGGTAGAAAAAAGTATTAAGATGTTCCTAAATCTAGGAATATTTTTTAGATTTATATACACGGTAATTTTTTTTTAAAAAAATTGGTTATTATTATTATTATTTTTACTATACCAATTTTTTCATCATTGGTTTATCAACAGAATATTTAATATTTTACACATTGTATATCATCTATATATCACTAGTATATATAAGTCGTATATCAATAGTATATTTGGTATACTTGGTATATATTCAATACCCGATTGTATATCAATACTAATTCAAAATTCATTTCAAATATAACATTAACACATAAATAGTAGTGTGTACTTGAAATTGCATTTTTGAATGGGTATTGATCTATTATTAAAACACCAACATTATACATAATATGAATTTTGAGTAGTGTTGAATAATGATATACTTGAAATTGTATATTTGAATGAGTGTTGATATACTATTGATGCATTAATATGATATACTTGAGATGCATTTTTGTATAAGTATTATGATATTCTATTGGTACACCAATGTCATACTAGAAATGATTTCTGAATGAGTGTTGTTATATCACCAATACAATATTGTTATGTGGTACTAATAAATAAATAAAACAACTTTGTACTTGAAATTATATTTAGAACAAGTGTTGATATACTACTAATGTATGAATGATATGCTTGAAATCATAACTATGAGTACCGATATACTATTGATACACCAATATTTGTATTTTGAATGAGTGTTGATATACTACTGATACCCTAATGAGGTACGTCGTATGCATTTTGAATGGGTATTAATTATACCATTAAAATACCAATAATGTTATACTTCAAATGAGTTTTGAATTATTTTTAATAAACTACTGATACATTAATATTTTAAATTGCATTTTGAATGAATATTAATAGAATACTGATACACTGGTAAAATATACTTGAAATGCATTTTTAATAAGTAATAATGTATTATTGATACATCAATGTTATATTTTATTTGAATTTGGAAAGCGTTGATATACTATTAATATACTAATGTCGTTATTAAAATAATATTTAAAACGAGTATAATGAGAATGAACTTCCCTACATCAAAAGACTAAATGGTTTCTAAACAATTTAGAAATCAAGTTGGGATCCACTTCGGGAGCATTTGGAGGTGAGTTAGACATGTTTAGTCCCCTTTAATAGTAATGTTTGAGCTTTGTCAATTCACCGACTATGAAAGTATCATTTGTTTTCAAGACTCTCCCATTTTATGTTTAAGAATTGGAGATAATATGTCACCATCAACTTCTACAATACTCTAATGAGAATGATTACTAACATAACGAATTGATAAATTATAAATTGATGATAATGTACTAATAAAATAATACTTCAAACAAATAAATAAATTTTCAAATTTACCTTTGAGGGTCCTTTAAGCTCCCTCATAGGTTATCTAAGCTTTTCTCCCATGGATCTCGACCAATCCACTTAGATCGATCACCTAAGTCCATGGGTGGGTATTGGTCAAACATAAGTCTCATTGTCCTTGGTTTGTCATCTCAAGCCTCTATCCTTGTCCTTAGGGTCGTCTTTTATCTCTCTAGACTCTAAGTCTTATGTCACATAGTTGTAGTTTCAAACAACCAAATGTGCGACACCTAGGTGATCTAGCTATCAAAAGATGCACCATGTAAGCCTTTGGGGGTTGATTGATCGTGCTAGGCATTTCAAGAGGTTAGGAAAACATAAGCAAGGGAGTTTTAAAGAGTTGGAGTGAATGAGAGAGCGTTATTGGCTTATTCCACTAAGTTGCTTACAAATGAGACCTAAGGGGTGTTTCCACCAACGTAGCCTTTCATGACCAACTTTAGATGTTGGTGATAGTAGCTTCTAGTAGTTTGTATACATTTTTATTATTACAAGTCGCCCTATGTTAGATTTGTCTAGATATTTTCTAATCTAGAACTTTCTAGAATGTTGTAGATCCTTCCAAAACCATGTGGGGTAGCCTAGAGCTTTCACGTAATTGTCATAGTAGGCTTCTAGACTATCCCAACACAGTCTAGCTCATTCTTCCATCTTCTAAAGGCTCCTGGACGTGTCTGGACACGAGTGTACGCATAAGCACAGGAGCGCACAAGGCATGTGTTGGGCGAGCAAGCACACTTATGATGTTAGGCGGGCGGACACGCCAACTGCATGGGGCCAGTCGTGCATATTGGGTTGGGTGCGTGCACAAGCCCCCTTGGGGCATCCAGGCTGCAGTTGTCTTGACCCCCCCCCCCCCCCCCTTTGATGTGGTAAGGGGGTCTTTGACCAATCTTCTCGCAATTTTGAGGATCGTTCTGTTGGGTAACACCCTCCCCCACTTAAGCCCATGACCGCTTCATTGCGGTGTCGCTCCCAATACTTTTCGATGATATCGGAAATTACCATAGTAGGTCTTCGCGTTCCCAACTTGCCTCAGCTCCAGGCCATCCCTGCTACTTTACTAGGTATTCTGTATAGCTTGGGACTACTCTCTGACTGATCCTTTGATTGGCTAAGATTTCCTCTACTTTTCTATCAAACTTAGTGACTACGCCGATTAAGGCTCTCTTGGACCAATTTCGTTCAGAATCATCTTTATCTTCGTGGAAAGGTTTGAGCATATTCAAGTGAAAGACATTGTGGATTTTTAGCTTTGAGGGTATCTGTACCTTCTATGCTACCTTTCCAACTTTTTCAATAATGGGAAATGGGCCCTCATATCTTCGTATGAGGCCTTTGTGCTCCTTTCGAAAGGACTTGAATTGGTTTGGTAGTAGCTTCATCATTACCATATCTTCTTCTCGATACTCCTTGTGGAGCCTCTTCGTGTCTGCCTATTTCTTCATTCGTTTGGCAGCCTTGTGAAGACATGCTCTTGTAATGTCTTGTTCCTTTTGGCATTCTTTAGTCACCTTATAAGCAAAAGGATTAGGCCCTTCATAGGGAACAACAAGAACACTAGGTAGGTTGTTGTCGTTGAACGATCTCAAAGGGGCTTTTACCTGTGGACTCACTCCTTTGGAGGTTGTAGGAGAATTGAGCAATATAAAAGAGATCTGCCCAATCTTTCTGGTGTGCACTAACGTAGTGTATGAGATATAACTCAAGTAGAGCATTGACCATCTCATTCTGGCCATCACTTTGGGGATGAAAACTTGTTGAGAAATTCGAGTTTGTCCCTATTAACTTGAACAACTCTCGCCAGAACTTGCCCGTGAAGCATGGGTCTCAATCGCCAATGATGCTCTTTTGCATTCCCCATAACTTCACCACACTTTTTAAGAATAATTGGGCTACTTCATTTACTTTGACGTCTGTAGGACAAGGGATGAATGTGGCATACTTGCTAAATCTTCCCACCACTACCATGATGTTTTCAAAGCCCTTGAACTTGGGTAGTGCTACTATGAAATCCATTGTAACACTGTCCCAAGGTTCTTCGGCGATGGGTAGGGGTTCTAACAAACAAGGCAAATTTTCACATACGGAGCCAATAGTACTTATCTTGTTCGAGGGTAAGTGTTTGATTCATACCTGGGTGGCTTGCCCATAGGGAGTCAATTCTTTCAAGATCTCTTTTCGCAAGTTTTCTCACCTCGGTACAAAGAGTATGTTGCCAAGGGTAAGGATAGTGCCATCTTTTTCCTAGAACCTTCGAGTCTTCCCCTCTTCAGTTAGCTTCATCAGATTCATTGCTAGCTTGTCTTGCTTTATTCCTTCCTTGATTTGATTAAGGAAGTCACTTCTTGGCATACTGGCGACAATGGGAGCAAACTCAACCTTGCGGCTCAATGCATCAGCCACAACATTTGCTTTACTTGGCTTGTACTCAAGTTTGTAATCAAACTCTATTCGAAAGTCTTGCCTATGGGCTTGCTTTGGCTTGAGCTTCTTTTGAGTCTGAAAGTAGCTTGTGGCAACATTATCAGTCATGACCAAAAACTTGCTTCCTAGTAAGTAATGCCTCCATGTGCGAAAGCAATAGACAACGGCAGTCATCTTCTTTTATTATATGGTGTACCTCCTCTTAGTGTCATTAAGCTTATGGCACTCGTAGGCAATGGGATGCCTTTCCTGCGTTAGCACTCCTCCAATGACAAAGTCTGAAGCATCTGTGTGCACTTCGAATGGTTTTAAGTAGTCAGGCAACACCATTAGTGTGCAAAAGGTGGCAAGGGCATTCGTTAGACCGAATGGTATGACTAAGAATTCATAAGCTCCATATCGAGTCATGCATGCAATATTGGGCTCGTCTCCAACCTTTATTCTCACTTAGTAGTATCCTGAGCGTAAGTCAATCTTGCTAAAGCATCATGCCTTCCCAAGTTGATCGAAAAGATCATCTATCAAAAGTATGAGATATTAATTCTTGATATTGATCTTGTTAAGTGCTCGGTAATCTATGCATAGTCTCAAGGAACCATCTTTCTTCTTCTGGAAGAGCACTGGCGCTATATGGGGCCTTAAAAGATCGAATATAGCTTAAGTCAAGAAGGTCTTTGAGTTGCCTTCCTAGTTCTTCTAACTCAGGCGATGCCATGTGATATGGACCCATGACGGAAGGCTTGGCCCCTGGTTCTAGTTCTATCTCATGGTCCACCTCACGCCTAAGTGGGAGTTTCTTAGGTAGCTTGGTGGGCATGATGTCTTTATAATCAAGAACTTCTTGGATGCATTTTGGCAAGGGAGGTTTAGTTGGGCCCTCTTCTTTGTCGTCTCGAAGCTCCCTTACCGTGGCAACAAAGCTGGGGTCCTTTATGAATTCTTTCTTGAATTGTAAGGTAGAGATCATGGGGTTCTTTGATCTCTCCATACGCCTCAAGAGGATACTCGTATTTTGCGATCATCATGTATAACAAGGGAGTTTGAGGTAGGCACAAGGAATGCAAGGGCCTTTTGGAAGAAAGATAAGCCAATGACAATTTTATAATAATCCATAGGGACAATAGTAAAGTCAAACGTACCTTGCCAATGACCAATTTTGATCAAGACATCCTTGGCCGAGCCCACCACTGGCTTGGCCTCTAAGTTGACTGCCTTGATGGTGTCGTGCCCCTTTATAATATTGAGGCCAAGTCTAGAAGCTTCTCACACATCAATGAAGCTGTGTGTCACTCCAGTATCAAGCATCAGTATAGCAACCTTTTCATTTACTACAGAGTTAGCATAGAGTAGCCCCTTACCTTCGGCCTCCTTTGGGGAGAATATGTTCAAAGAGGGCACTTATTTGCTGAAATGATCCAATATTAGCCTCGGGTTCTCCAGCTCCTTCGCTGGTCTCTTGAAACTTGGCTACGAAAGCATTCATCGCTTTGCGGTTTGGACAATCCCTTGTCCAGTGGGGCCCATCACAAATGAAGCAAGACTTAAGGGGTTTAGAGGACTCACATTTGCTATGAAAGGGTTGAAATCCCTACACAACGGAAGGAGTACAAAACCAAATTCAAAATTAATTGGGATTTTGAAATACCAATACATTGAAAAAAATACAGAAAACCTACTGTATTAATTCTAGGCTAAGCATGGATTAGAGAAGCATAGATTAGAGATAGAATCTTACTTTCGTTGTAGACTCTAAACACGACCACCACCAACCTCTCATATTCTCTGAGGCATGAGATAAGGATTGTGGATCCTTGATCTTGATTTGTGGAAAAAAAAAAAAAGAGAGAGCAACAAAGAGAAAATTTTATCTATCGAGAGAATACCCTTTTTCTTTTGTTTCTTTTGCAGGCCTATTTAGGGAAAGAGAGTAGGAGACATGGGAAAACCACGTAAAGCGTAACTCCCACGTATGGGAGTTACCTTATTTATTTTTTCTTTATCTATTAAATTATTTAATTTAACAAATCAATAATTAATAAGTAATAAGTAATTAAATCTAATTTAATTAATTATTTTGTTTAAATCATATTTAAATGAACATCTCCCATATAACCTATAGTTTTAATTAATTTAATTTAATTTAATCACATTTAGTTAAAATAAATTAAGAAAATTAAGAATTAATTTTCAAATTAAATATCTAATATTTAATTTAACATACATTTGAATCATATTCAATTGTTATTCTCTCATAACTTATAGTTTTAATGTGCATCTAATACACATTAATTTTAACCTATAGTTTTAATATGAATCTAATTCATATTAATATTTGAACTCCTTCAAATATTTAATTCTCTCAAAAATTAATTTTCTATCATATCCAAAATTAAATTTATATTATAAAGTTCAAATTAAACTTTATATTATAATGTATTATCATACATTATATTATTTCTTAAGTAAATTTGAACATTTCAAATTTCATTCAAGACATAAATTGTAACGACCCGACTTCCTAGGACTTGAACTAGGTCGTCACTATATGCATGCATATATCTAAAACGACTCTTTTTCATAATTTTACCAAAAAAAAATAACTTTTTTTATTAAAATAAATATCTTTTGCAAAATCCAAATAACTTAAAATCTGTGATCGGGGTACCCCTTGTACAATTTTAATAAAACAGCAAACTAGCATAAAACATCTGATCATGAGAAATTTTAAAAGAAAACAAAAAAAAAATAAAGTTCTGAATTCAAATGACATAACCAAAGTTCTTAAAGATGAAAACATGAAATCTATTGTGCGGAAGCATCTGACTAATCCCAATGGCACGATCAAGGTTTTCTCTCATCATTCACCAAGGTGTCCTTTTGCTTACCTGAAAAACATAACATGAAAAGAATGAGTACAAAGTACTCAGTAAGTGACCCACTACTAGGCCTACTAGGTGAGACTGTTATCCTTTTATCATGTTCACCCGTGTACCCAACATAGGCATAGGCATGGGCATAAGTAGCGAACCCGGAGACACGCAGTGATCCCAAAGGTCACAGTCATAAACATAAACGTAGGTGGTGATCCTAAGGGACACCTTGTCGTAATCATCATAATCATAGTCAGTGTACCCAAAGGTTCATGTCAATAGGGGTAGAGGACATGATAAATAAGATAACAATCACCATGACATAGCAGTCATCATTAACATAATTAAGCAGAGTTTCTAGTTCATAGTAATAAGCCAATTAACCATCATATCGCTGGACACAATAATCATAATCCAGTCAAATCAAATTTTCTCCAACCACCACTTAATAATTTATGATCAATTCTCCAACTTTAAATTCAATTTCAACTTATCCTCATATTTTCTTAAATTAATCAAATTCTTAAATCTTACCTAATTTCAAATCTTCAAGTTAAATCCAACTTTTAAATCTCCCCAAATACATTCAATTTTTCACTAATTGAATTAAATCCAAATCTTTTAACATGATTACTTTAAATTGAATTATTTTCTCAACATAATCCAATTAAAACCTCAAAATTCAAACAACTAACAAAATAATTCAAGATAATTAATTTTTTTAAAAATAAAACAAATTACTTGAAAATTTGGGATGTCACATAAATACCTCATCACCCTTTACGAGCTAGGAAGGGGACCTAATGGACTTATAGATCAGAAGCTCCAACGATATGAAATTGATCGGCTAAACTCATCACCACATTAATCAATATTCGTTAACAGTGGGTACACTCCACTAAAGACCCACAACTGCATTCTTCTCACTGCAGATATATTTCTGTGTCCATGGATATAGACCAATAACAGCATATTAGTCATTCACAAGTGTTCATAACACCAGATGGGTCAAATTACCGTTTTACCCTTGGGTTACTTCTAAATCCTTAAGTATCAGTGCTCCTCTAATGAACAACCTGTTTATGGTCCAACTATTAAACATAAACCCCTCTTGGTCCAGTGAGAGGGTAGTGCTCTTTGTTCAAGTCACGGATACACCACTTAACGGAACACTTTATCTACTTACCCTAAAGATTAGAATGAGTGAATTCCATCTTGTATAATTATGTCCCGAGCTCCCAACTCGATCTTGTCCTCAAGATGGTAGGCATATTGAGTCGGCAAACGGTCATTCTCACCCATACAAATCAAAGGACAATCCCTCGTGGACAGAAGTTCATAATATACTAGAGTTTAAGACTAAGTTACCTAGGTCATCCAATTGGAATAGAAATCTAACTAGTCAATGGAGTTACATCTAGTGATTATTATTTTGTGGTCTGGTCTTATGCAAACTCATTACATAGGATACCCCCACGCGCATGTCACCTACACGAATGCATTAGATCATTACGTTTGTATCAAATACAAAGTGAGTCGTATCCATAGTGTCACTAGGATAAAGTACCCAGCTTTATCCCTATATTGTAGGCACTTTAGACTATATCTTGAATATTGATCTCTGTATGTCCCCACATACAGTTCAAGACTCATTAAACACCCTAGGATGTTAGTTTATTGGATTTAGAGTTATTAAGACAAAACAAACAAAAACACTCAATAACGCTTATTGAAGTAACACATCAATAACTCTTTATTAATGATTTAATGACGGTCAAATAATTACATTTACAATCTACGAGTTTTAGGGCATAAAACCCAACATGCTGGTGCTAAGGGCTTTCTCACGCTTTTCATTAGAGATCTTGGGTTTTCCCCCGTCTTTACAACCATGATTCTTTCGTTGCCCGGATTTGTCTCCCTCACTCTTATTCGGACCAGGCTTTTTCACCTTGTGGTGGGCTGAGTAGTCGATGAGTACTTCATCCATTATAATGGCATTGTCTAGGGACTGCAACATTGCGCCTATCAAGTTGTACTCGGGTCTAGTCTTTTAGTCCATCTTCAAAATGGAAGAGGGCATCTTTGTCAGACAGCTCATTGACTTTGAGCATAAGGGTTGTATATTCCTTGATTACATCAAGGATACCCCTCTTTGACGCAACTGCCTAAGCTTTCCTTGGGCCTTCATTCTCGCATTATGGGCACAAAATGCTTCTGGAGTTCTGCCTTGAATTGCTCCCATGTGGGAATGTTGCATTGATATTGCTCATGCCTAACATGTTTCCTTTTCCACTATAGTTGAGTGAAATCGCGCAAGAATGTAGGGGCATTACTAATTTGAACACCACTGCTATTTATTCCTAAGGCCTCAATATAACTTTCGAGACTAAATAGGAAATTGTCCACCATAGTGGCATTTCTTACACCATTAAAGGTGTCAAGTTTAACAACTTTGATACCATGAGTGCCTTGTACAGCGAAAGTGGTGCTAGTGGATGTCAGACTACTAGCCTTTCGATGGGTTTGACATTCAATACGAATGTAATGTACTTTTTTATGAAGCCCGTGTAGTTCCTCTTCCACAAAGTTACAAAGATTAGCTACTTCAGTGGACAAGGCACTGACCTCGCTTCTAAATAATTGTCCAAAATCTTCAATTAGTTGCTTAACAATGATGAAAATGTCAACATTTTCTTGTACCAGGTCATCATAATCATCACTCAACTTCCCAGCGATAGCTTGCACGTCTGCTGAGCCTTGTTCCAAACTGGTGAGACGGGCCTCAAAATGCTTTCTCATAGCCAAGCTCTTAGACTTGGCATGCTTGGGTGGGGCGCACTTCTGTGACGTCCCAAATTTTTATGTATTTTAAACTAATTACCTTGAATTATTTGGATAATTGTTTAAATTTTGAGGTTTAATTTGTTAATTTAAGGAAATTGGGTAAGTTATTGAAGAAATTGATTTTTGTGTGGTGGAATTATTTATTAGGAGATTTTGGGTTTTAATAAATTGATTTAAGGGAGTGGTTGGAAAAAAAAAAAAAAAAAGCTTGATTTGGTGTGAGGGAAAGATATTTAATTAAATTGAGATTTTAGTTAAGGAGAAGAAAAAGGAAAAAAGAAAAGGAGGGGGGGGGGGGGGGGGATAATATATGTTTATTTTGGAATTAAGGAGGAAGAATTATTTATATATTAAAGTTACCCCTGTGTTTGGATTTAGATTCAAATTTCAATGAAGTTTGGGACCGAAAGTAAGTAGTCCAAGTAGGATAAAGAGTTGTTCTTGGTTCAATCTTGGTGAGTAAGCAGTATTTTGGAAACCTTATTGGTTGCTGAAAATTGGGTTTTTAACTCCTGATCCTTGATTTTGGCTAGGTTTGACTCACTGTTTGAAGTTTGCTAGAGTGTTGAGACTTAGTCACACGTTGGGTAAGACTGTTTTGTTAATTGTTGCATAATTGTATTTGGAATTAAGTTGAATCACTAGATTATATCCTAGGTCATAATTCAAGGACCTTGTGAGGGTTGTTGGCTTGAATATCTATTTGGACCCATTCCCGAGGTACGTGATTTACTACTAGTTCACTACAAACTGGCACCTAATGCCTAACTGCAATATTTATGTTAAGAGTATGCATACCCTATAAGCATGCAATGGTTGTCTGAATTATGTTGCTAAGCCTCATGAACATAAGGAATGTTATGGGTATGTTGGGTTCAATGTACTTGCTGGGTATAAATTTGATATATGGTTCTATGCATGGAATTTTATATGGCTACTATGATGAACTGAAATTTTTTATTAAGTTATGATGTCTATTATTGAATCCATGGTGGAATAACGGTGATGGTTATCTTACTTGTTGGGTAGTGTAGTCTCTATGACTGTGAACCTTTGGATTCACTACCTATGATTATTGATTGGGTGTCCCTTGGGATCACCACCTATGCTTATGACTGTGACCTTTGGGTTCACTACCTATGACTGAGTGCTTTTGGGTTCGCTACTCAAGCCTATGCTTATGCCTATGTTTTGTAAATTTGTGCCTATGACAAGAGGGGATAGTAAATTCACCTAATGGACCCAGTAGTGGGTCACTAATTGAGTATCTTAATACTCATTTTTTCCTATGACACATTTTTCAGATAAGGGTCAGGACAGACAGGCCAATGACGAGAAGAATTTGTGATTGTGTCATGGGACCAGTCATTACTTCCGCATATTATGTTCATGTCTTCTCTTTCTAGGATAAAGATTATAGTTGTCAATTAATAGCCTAATTTATTAAATTGTTTATTTATTTATTTATTTTTGTTTCTCTTAATTTATTATTAATTTTGAATTTATGTTTTAAGGGAGACCCCGAGAAAATTTATTTCATGTAATTTGATTTACTTAATTTATTCAATTTATTTATTTTATTTTTAAAATAAAATGTGTTCTATTGTTTGATTCAAAACTGTTTTACAAGATCACACACGCATAAAGTAGCGTCTTGTTGGTTAGAAAGTCAGGTCATTACAACTTCTCACTACGACCACAGGCCATCGATACTTCCACTTGCTGCTCTATTAGAGAGTTGTATCCTTCCTCTGTTGCCATAGACATAAGGGTTTTGCTGGGGTACCTAGGTATGGGAACCGTTGCTCTAGTATCACCTGTCATGTAGTTGTAGTTTCAAACAACCAAATTTGCAACACTTAGGTGATCTAGCTATCAAAAGATGCACCAAGTAAGCCTTTAGGGGTTGATTGATCGTGCAAGGCATTTCAAGAGGTTAGGAAAGTGTAAGCAAGAGAGTTTTGAAGAGTTTGAGTGAATGAGAGAACTTTATTGGTTTATTCCACGAAGTGCTTACAAATGAGCCCTTTTAGGCTATTTATAAAGATACATTGCCGACCTAAGGGGTGTTTCCACTGACCTAACCTTTCATGACTAACTTTAGATGTTGGTTATAATAACTTCTAGTAGTTTCTAAACATTTTTATTAGTACAAGCCGACCTATGCTATATTTCTTAATCTAGAACTTTCAAGAATGTTGTAATCCTTCTACAACCATCTAGTGAAGCCTAGAATTTTGAGGGTCGTAACACTTAGCTCATCTTGATAAATCTACCCATAACATTGATTAACCTAAAATTAAAGCAAGTCTAGAATTTGACACGGAAAAATCTCAAGTTTAAGCACCATTTGGTTAGGGTCTTGAGTTATTGAATATTGTGCTTATTTTCTTACTACTCTTTTAAGTTGGTTAAAATTTAAATGGATTGGGAGAGGAAGAGAAGATAAAAGAAAAAAAAAAGATTATTAATTTATACTTCTAAAAAGTTCTATCGATTAAAATTCTGAACTATTAATTATATCGGTTTAATCTCTGGACTTTTGCAAAGTGTATCAATTTGTATCTCGTTTTACGTTTTGTTTGAATAAACATAATGTGAGACTTATAATTTTACCAATTAAGCCTTGAAACTTTCATAAGCAAAACAATTTGAACTTTTAATTAGCATTATCTTTGAAAAATCGTTTATGCATCCATTTTAATTGCACATTTTATTAATATGACATTTGAAGAAACCCACATTCGTATAAGAATTATTGCATTGATGATTTTCATATATGATCTTAATAAAACTAACAATCTAGAAGTTTCATTGACACATTTAGAATTTTTATATATAATATTTTTCAAACAAAACTTGGAACATGCCCATGATTTGAATGATCCAACCTCTCAAAATTTAGAATTTAAATCGACAGTAGCACAATTGTTTCTACAGCAACCGCCAAAATCGATGAAAATTGATTGAAAAAGCTGCATGCTTTGAAAAGTAGACAAGTAACATTTATTATCCTGAATGTGGTGGATTGATTTAACCAAGTAAACAAAACCAACCCAATTCTTCTTCCATTACCATCCTTTTTAATTCTCCCTTCAAGTTTTCGACTGCAAAGTTGCTGTTTTGAGGGTGTTCCCCCATTTCCAAACTCTTCTCAAAATTATCATTGATTCCCAAATCAAATGTTACTGTTTGTTACACGTCTGCCATTATTATTCCTTCTTCCACTGCGTAATAAGATCCTGCGGCGATTTGTAAACATGGGTTGTTGTTGTTGTTTTCATTTCACACGGATTCAGCATTAAAAGTCTTTGCAGATTTTGAAACCTCAACTCGGCACGACCCTTTTCTTTTTCCCTTCTTTTTTGTTTCCTCTCTTATTCAACAACTCTCCCTTTTCTTCTTTTCACCCACTCCCTCTAACTAAACTCTTGACAAAAAAATCTCATGGTGAAACAAATCCCCCACAAGGGGGCGGGCACAACCCCCAATTTCTCGCCTTAGACTTCCTTTTTCTTCAGATTCCTCCTGATTTCTTTTGGTTTTGAGTCCAAAAACTTTGTGGGTTTTGTTGGGAATTAGGTTCTGAATAATGGGTAACAGCCTAATTTGCAAGTCAAAGAAGGATGTCAAAGAGATTGGATCTAGAAGCAAGAGAATGGGTCGGTCTCAGAGGAAGTTGCAGAGTGAGGAAGAGTATTTGCAGAAGCAGGCTCTCTCCTTGGCTCTTCAACAGCTTCAATTATCTCAGAGGTTTGATGGATCCACTTCGAAAAGAATTGGGTCGACAAGCTCTCGAAGACGCAATCTATCCGATCCATTCTCTAACGGGAAGCAGGTGGGACTTCATTTTGTTTGTTTGTTTCTTTATACTTTGGGTTACATATTTTGGGGACGATTGAATCTTTCAAGAAAAGTGGCTTATCATGATTAAACTCTGTTTAATTTCATGGTTGATTGCCTTTTAGAAAATTTTCGAATTTTATAATTTTTGTGAGTCTACTTTTCAGTTTTAAATAGTTTCTTTTCCCTTGTGGTTGACCTTTTGAGGCTATCATTACTTTGTTCTTTTTATCAGCATGAGGAGGATGAATGATCTTTGCTGCTTAATTATAGATATCAGAAAGCAACTTTTAGGAAATTAATCTTGCCATGTGATGCAAATTATGAGAAGTCTACCAAAGCCTTGAATTGAAAGTAAAAGACTATTGCAATGTAATCAGTAGGATCTTAATGAGTTTTAGACCCCGTGACCTATGGTTTTCATGGCCATATAATGTACTAATCAGCTTTGAAGACTTGTCGTTTATCGTCGTCGTTTGAATGATTTTGTTACCAAGATCTATTACATTAAAACTTACGGAGATTGTCTTCCTCTCAGGGTCAGGGCAAGAAAGATTCAAAGTTGTGTGCAGCAGATGTGACTTCTGGTGAAGCGAATCTGCAGGTGAGGCTTAGAATGTCTACCTTTTTCTTTTTCATTCTTTGATTATTTTTTGTTGTGGTTTTGCTGAAGTTGAATGTTGTTTACGTAACATGTTTCAATTTTTTTTTTTCAATTTCCCTTCTTGCTACTTCAATCACTAAGGAAAAAGATACTCTTGTGTAAGAATGGGCAAGTTCTTGCTTCAAATCTTATATGGTTTTCTCTCTTAGAATTGTCCTTAGTACATTAGTGTCTTACTCAATTGCTATTTATGCTAGACCTTGACTAGGGGTTAATATTTATTATTTTTTGCACCTGCCAAAATAATTATGTTGAATTTGGTACGCTTTTGGGACAGGTAAGAATTGATTTTAGCTACAAATTTTTAATGTTTGGTAATAAAGTCAAAAAGTATTTTTTTTAAATCCTAAAAACATGTAAAGGAACTTAAAGCGGCTTATAAAAGCACTTCATTGGTGTTTCTGAAAAAGTGCTTATACAAAAAGTAAGCACTATTGTCAAAAGCTGTCCCGAACTTTAATCCAGTATTACATTTTAAACAAGTGTTTTTTTTTAAGTGAAGCACTTTGCAATATGCACCTTGAATAAACAGTTTAGATTTTTGTCTATGTACTTTAATTTGTGTAACTAAATGCAATAAAAAATTTATGTACTCTTTAGTATCTAAAAGCACTTCTCACCATCTTGAAAGTCATGCCTAACTCATGTTTAATGTCCACTTGGAGATATTTTGCAATGCTGAATGCTGGTTAGTTGTAATAACTAACCTTCAAATTTGTTAATGCCCATACTCATTACCATTTTTTTTCTTTGAAAAAAGGGATTTTGTAAAGAGAAACAAGCAGTTGCTAGCCTACCTGTTATAAGATTCTGTACCCTTAACACTAATCATCTCACTATTTCATGCAGAAAGGAAACATGATGTTCTGTTTCTTCAGTTCCACTGTTTAATTAGAAAAACATGTCTACTAAATTTTGGAGATGTATAATGTTAAATTTAGCTATCTTTCTTACCACGAGTGGGGTTTTCATTGATGGAGTTGTCGTATCATTTTGCAGGCACCAGATATTCTGGAAAATCTGAAAGAGAAAAAATTTGTTTTGATTCATGGTGAAGGATTTGGAGCTTGGTGCTGGTACAAAACAATTTCTCTACTGGAAGAAGTCGGATTGTCTGCTATAGCCATTGATCTCAAAGGTTCTGGTATTGATCTAACAGATACAAACAGGGTCAATACTCTAGCAGAGTATTCAAAGCCATTGACTGATTATCTACAAGATCTTCCTGATGATGAAAAGGTTGGATAACATATAGGAAGGGATTGTTTGTTTGAGAGCTTAGTTTAAAGATTTTCCTTCAAAAAGTTGTTTTCCTTAACTTGTTCTTAAGGGTGGTCTGGTTTTAAAGACAATCAACTTCTTCTAGTCAAAATTTTGTAGTGCCATTTATGAAAACTTCCATTGCCTTTTGGTTGTGTATATGTTAACAATAGTTGGTATTTTGAAGGTCGTTCTAGTTGGCCACAGTAGTGGAGGTGCTTGTCTTTCTTATGCATTGGAACATTTCTCAAATAAAATATCAAAAGCAGTTTACGTCTGTGCAACGATGGTGGCTACTGGACAGAGACCTTTTGATGTATTCATGGAAGAGGTATGTGGTTAGCTGTAGAAAGTTGCCATTTTAAGAACTTTCTGTTGTTCATGTTGATGATATAAACCAACAAGCAGTTTCTATGGCTTAATATTGGACGCTGTGGATCTTGTAACAATATATAACATTTTGTAATATGATATGAGATATTTACACACAAATGAGCTTCCATTTTATGCATACATGGAATTCATTGTCTAAATTTGTTTTTCTATGTTCCCCTACGAATAATCGTTTTGCAGCTTGGATCTGAAGAGATTTTTATGAAAGATTCGAAGTTTTTGATGTATGGGAATGGAAAAGATAAACCGCCTACAGGATTCATGTTCGAGAAAGAGCAAATCAAAGGGTTGTACTTCAATCAATCTCCTACCAAGGTATTTTCTGACCTTTCGTAAATAATAGCCTTGCAACGGTTTTTTGTTTTCTTTTTTAAAATTGCTTTTTTTATAGTTTTCTAAACTACATGAAAGAACTGTGACTAGGTGGCTTTAAAGGTTGTTATCCCTTTCATAACTTTGGGAAGATATTCTGTGTTCAATGTTGAAAATGAATGTGAAACATGTCTGTAAGGTTTTTTTTTTCCTGTGGTCTACCGAGATTGTTGATCAATATTTCTGAATTCCACTCAACAAATGGCTATTTTTAGTGAAGTATCAAAGCTAGGTGATGTTCATGAACTCTGGGTTTGGTTTAGAATCCTTTCCTGTATTAAGTTCGTAGTTTCTTCTGCTTTTGAGTTCTAGGAAGCAAGCTTTTGCTACTTCCTGTATTGTTAGGAGTTTCAATTATTTTATATTAGTTTCTGAGTTTGTAAATATATATGAAGATGTGATGCGAGTGAGAGCTACCACTAAAATGGTTGGTGGCAATGCAGGATGTAGCTTTGGCAATGGTTTCAATGAGACCCTTCCCACTGGGTCCAGTCATGGAGAAACTCTCACTATCCCCTGAAAACTATGGAACCGGGCGGCGATTCTTCGTTCAAACACTCGATGATTATGCACTCTCACCTGATGTTCAAGAGAAGTTGGTGAGGGAAAACCCACCTGAAAGAGTTTTCAAGATAAAAGGCAGTGATCATTGCCCATTTTTCTCTAAGCCACAATCACTCCACAAGATCCTCCTGGAAATTGCTCAAATACCATAAACTAGGCTCACTCTCAATCTGTCTCATAGAAAGAACAAAAAGATCTTTTTTCTTTTTATTACTTCTTGATTTCATTTTTAAGTTATTTATAAGCAGAACCAAAACAAAAGGAAAAAAAAAAAAGAATCTTGGATGCATATAACTCATCTTCTGATGTTAGAATTTTCAGTGAAATGAAAAGAAAACCCATAATCTTATAGAAATATAAAGTTGAAATACAATGAGAAGTAAACATATGATCACAGGAAATAATAAAAATCATGGATTTGTGATATGAATGAACAATGACAACTCTATGAACATGTTCTTATCCAAAAATCATACCATAATCTGCAGGAAATCTCTCATATCTAAATGGTTTATAAGACCAAAAAAGTTCCACTGAATTGGTAATTCCACTCTTTCATACACATCCTGGTTCTGTATTTATTTACGTCTTATCTTACACCTCAAAATGTAAGAATGGACAAGTAAAATGCAACTGTTCATGTCGATTCAAAAGCAATAAAAAGACATTTGATTCATGAATCTTAGAAAACTATGTATCTATTGATAGATTCGCAAGTGTGTAATGTAACGTATGAAGGAAAAACCTGTGCAATCAAACGACTAAAGTTCTTCAGACCAAATAGTACAACCATAATCTGGAATTATAACACAAGGGAAAAATAAATAAAACTGATATTATATTAGTCGATAGAAACACGATCACATTTTTCATATACGACATGAAATAGTATAACTTTGATGTTTCTGATTCACTGCCCCACGCATAGAATCAAGTACAATTGTGTACCAACCACCCCCAGTGAGATTATGGTAAGTAGAGCACTACTAAGTACTTCCTACATTCAGCTTCTAAGGGAAAAAAAAACTTGGCACATGACCAAAACATCAAGCAAAGGGAAAGTTGGAATCTCCCTCTTGGCTTTGATCTCCTGTCACTCGAGCCACGTATGTATGTACCAGCACGTTCCTCCAGGTGAAGCAGTCACACTTGGTATGTTGGGCAAAAAATCAGATCATACCAAACCAAAATCCACAACCATATTTGGTCTTCAACCAAAGAAACTTCGATTTCGTAAAACCAAAAATCCATAGAACGCACATTCGGTCTTCAACCAGAGAACCTTGTGTTTTGTAACCACCTGTATACGACGAAACAATTGCAAATCTTGCAATCCAGTTCATGAAACCTATTACTGTTACCAACTGCTTCCAGGGCATATCTCCATTTTACATGATGCCTTCTGAGGATGTGCATTAAGTCCTCAGAATGGAGATAATTCCCCTGGAAGTTTGAGGAACCATAGTCCTGTCTGGATGCCATTATCTGTTGGATAACATACACATCGTCATGATCTAATGGAAAACAATACATGTCCTTATCTATATAATAAATGAAAAGACCTAAGACAAACAAATAACAATATCCAGCCAATAACCAGTAAAAGTACGACTACAGCAGAAAATATATGCTGAATTCAAGGAGAATGCATGGCAGCAGTCAGGAATTTCATTGAAGCTGTCATTTATTAACTCCATTACAGTTCACATTTTGGAACCCCTATGATGACAGTCCCAATGATAGCTTATGCGGCCTGAATGTTATAGCAGTAGAGCAGTACATCTTTCAGCCAAATAATATGATAGTAATGATAAGTAATAACCTTCATAGCCAGACATACAATAATAAGCTCGCCCCTTCTGATAAATCTTTTAACCTTGTCTGTGTCTGTCCATGTTATGTCTTAATGTAAATGCACACATCATTTAATTGGTATATGATATCTTTTGGTTATGTCTTAATGTAATTTTCATTAACTTGGGGTTTCCCTCTTTCTCATAAATATTCCGTCACAAATTCACATCCATCAAATATTTTGTTTCCTATTTTCTAAATAAAAATAATAAAATAGCCAACTTCATAGCAACTAAAACATACACGAGGGCATTCCCATAAACAACAAACAAGCTGATTTACATGCCAAATTATCAACTGCTAAGAATGCCAAGAGTGCTAAGAGGAACGAAACTATCATGAGTTGCATGCCAAATTATATATTGACAAATGTTAGCACAACGGATTTTAACATGTGCTATATTTACTTCCAACAAGAATCGTTAGATAATTTTGTCCTCCTTAGTCATTCAGTTGAAAGAGACGAAACCCTCTTAAAAGATAGTATTGCTCTTCTATCTTAAAGGAGGTAAAACATTGATAATTTGTAAAAGGACTCACATGATTTAAATATGCTAAGAACCTGAAGATGACTTCTGAACCCATACTTGTTTCTGCACAGGCATCAAAGAAAATGAGTTTTTGAGAAAAAAAAAAAAAAGCAATCATGTAACACGAGAGAGACAGTCACTAGTTTGGATGCATAAACGAACCTCGTGACCACCAGCAACACCTCTTTTGGATGGCTTCCCTTCATTTGGGTTCAAAGACCCATCATCCTTCATAACATGGCCAGCCCCACGACGTCCAGCATGCCTTACAGAACCTAAAAAGAACACAACACGTTTTAGATTAACTAAGAGTAGAAAGTACTTGTAAAATTTCCTAAAATAGGTGGACAACGCAAGAAAAGTTTGTGAGAAAGTACAACCATTCTCCACTGAACTGTTACGCCCACTCATTGTTGTTGTAACATCCCCAGCCCTGCTTCCATGAATATCTTCTTTCATTTCCCCACGGTATGCTGTAAGTGCATAAAGATACATAGGGTAAATTTCATTTGTGAAACATAATGTAGCAGTATAAATTATTCAGCTCATCCATCAAGCAGGATGATTTAACACAATGATCAGGGTCCGATACTTCAATAATAAGATTGTACAAATAAGCTAGTAGTCCCTAAAATATAAGCAAGGATTATAATAGTAGTACCTTCAACCGAGTCAGAAAGCAAATGACTAGATTGTGAAACAGAGGATTCCTCAAGTTGTGAGACTGATGCATCTGAACGACTGCGTGGTGCCCAGACCCCACGATCAGGTCTATCTTTGTTTCTTATTCGTTTTTCTTGCTTCTCACTAGCACTACCCAGGCCATGAAGTTCCTTTTTACTAAACTTACTGTCTGGAGCCCTTTTTCCATCCCCTTCTGAACCAGATGGATTTGGTTCATTACTGGACATATCATTGGACCCAGATCGAGCGTTAATGGGACGAGGTGGTCGCTTCCCATTGTCTGAGTTCAGGATCTGAATTTTTTGATGAGACTGAGCCACTGATGAACTCTGCCCATGGCGTGCTTCATTATTTAAAAGGATGCTTCTGATCATGCTTCCACCAGCCTCACGCCTCTGATTATGTTTTGATGCACTTGCAGGAGAATTCCCAGAAGATGTAGCACTCTGCAACTGTAACATGCCATCAGAAACCTGTAAAGGTATCATTATCCATGAAATTTACAAGTGCTAAAATTCGATGCAACAGAATGGAAATTGTGCCCTCCCAGAATTAGCCATGAGTGGGAGTGGAGATCATTCACAGAAGTTAATAATTCTAAAGAAAGAGGGTAACGAAAGTTGTAATTGCATAGTTAGTCGAGAGAACAAAAGAAACTTACATAAGATATATCTCGCTCTTTCCCCTTGAGAAGCAGAATTTTTTTCTTTCCAAAGTCAGCTGTTACAGATACATATGAAACAGAGCCTTCAAATTCTAGACTGCAAGTTCATTATAAACATGTAGAACATATTGATAAATTAAAAGAAATAAGTGTGTAGCAAGCCCAGTGCAGCGAAAGAACATAATTCAGAAATTCAGGCAACATGCACTATCTACTGGACGACCTTGTTCTTTTTTCTTTTTTCTTTTTTTTCATTTTTCCTTTTCCTGATAAACATATTTTGATAAAACAGAGCAAAGGTGCCCCCTCCCATCTCTCAAATATATCACTTCCCAAGTGTTTAAGGTAAGTTAATAATGCCTATGTTAAAATGCAGGTCCAAATATTACAATCCTGCAATCTGCACATCATAATATGGCAAACTCCCAGAAAGAATCAAGAAGATAATTATTAATAAAGAGAAAAATGAAATTTTCAAAAACGTTAATACAGGGCTCAGGATAATTTGAAATGGGAGAAACATAAGACTTAAGCGAACTCTTCCAAAAAGAAAAAGGAAAAAAATTAAGTCCCATCATGAAAAGCATGCATTGGAAAAAATTATTTAAAAATTGCAAGTAGGCAGCGGAGTAGGGCATAAAGTGTTCAGATCTCAAGTCAAATCGGCTAAGGTTCCCCTGCTCCTCAATGACTAGTAACACTGAATTGCTAAGAGAGTTTAAATCAGACTCATTCTCAACAGTCTAACAATAAAATACCAGATCAAAACTTAGAACAAAACAAAATGACAATTTAAATGATGTTGCTGACCACATAGACAGATAAATAGACATACCTGTACCCACATCCGAAACTCCAATCCCACTTGAAGTAGCTGACTGATCCTCTCGCCTGGGGACCAAAATGAAATTTGACTTGTCTCTGCGGTTTGTGTTCTTCACACTGTCCTTTAAAATATACTGAATGTACAACACAAAATCTTCAGACAAAAAATATAGAAGACACAAATTGTTCACAAGAAAGGATAGCCAAGAAGTACATATGAAATCTAGGGGGCAAAAAACTAAAGCCTCAATTCCAACATCCACGGTTCATGATCTTGAGGCGGTCTCATATGATACAGTTTATACCACAGTCAATAAAAACTTAGACGAACACATACTATCCCCACTAAGAAGTTGGAAACTTTAGGAAGGTTTCTTCAGAGTCATCACTCGCCTTCATTACTTTCAACTTCACCTCACAATGAAGGAAAAAACTTCCAAGAATGTCAAGTTTTTAGAGTGGCAGGACTAGGAGGAAGTACTTGCATAGTTGCATTAGGAGTTAACACTACTGATTATATACAAGAGGCAATCTTCCTTTGTGCCCGGGCTGTACTGATGCATTCATATCAGGGGAGCATGTGAGGATTTCGATCGCATCCTCAAGAGATGACAGTTGGATACCTTGATTTCCAACTTTTGTTGAGGCCTTTAGAGTTTGTTTAGTTTGTAATAGAGATTGTGGTCTTCTATGATCAACATTATAAAATATTTCACTAGATTTTTTTATGGAATATTTGACTAGAGTAATGGGAAAATCTTGAAGGGTGTGTTTGGCCAACGGAGTGGAGTTAACAAGTCTGGAATTAGGAAGCTTGTATTTGAGGTATAGAGTTGTAAGATTGAGTTTCTCAATAAATGTGCAAACTTCAATAGTGTTTTACTATTGTTGTTTAACACTAACTTAAAAAGTTGGTGGGCCAAACGGCTCCTAAGGGTTTTGGGAGGTCATGGGAGGAGATTGGGTCCTTGGCTAGTTTAATGCCTCGCTTTAGGCATGTGTAATTAAGGACTTTTGTAATTATCCTTAAGGCATTTTTCTTCATTTTGTAAGTTAAAAACATTCTGCTTCACGTTCACCATCCTTAGACCTAATCTAAGACGAGCCAATAAAGCTTATTGTCCCAAAAACAATAGGGGGAAAATAGTAAAGACACTAGCAAGTAACAAACTAAGACTTTGGATTTTCTAAACGTGAGAAAAAAGACATTGAAAGTAACATGCCTTCTTCTTCTCCATCCCTCGCTTCATGGAATTCGACTCAGGCTTTCTAGAGGATGCTGCCCCACCTCTTTTGACCTTCCGAGGTACTGAAGATCCCTATTGAACCAAAAAACTTAGCATGAGATAACAAGAAATTTAGTATGTACGAAATTAGAAGAGGAATAAAAATCTTCAAGACCACATAGAAAACCATCCTACGAGCTGGATTCATATAATGCATGGAATTAACCGATATGGAAGGAAAAGATACTGAAACATTACACAAGCAGCAGATAAATTCAAACGAAGGAATGTCACCTTAATGTTAAAGTAAATGCATTAATATTAATCTCTAAATGGACAGAACCAATACCTTGTGAAGTAGTCAAAATAATGAAAAATCAACTGGTTCCAACCTCATTTTAGTAAACAAGTAGCTTCACTTTCTCAGAATTTTTAAAATATTAGCACATAGTTACATGTATTAAGAGAATACAACAATCTCACCTGTGTTCCGCTTTCAACTGCTCGTTTCTGGCGAACAAACTCCATGAGAGGGGTAACAATTGGAGTTTCTTTTGCAGCACCTGCAAACAAAAGTAGAGACATAAAACTTATAGAATTATCCAAATTTGGAGTAAATGGTATCTCTATGGCAGTTAATAGCAAATTTATAGAATGACTATTCAGCAACTTTTTGGCACTCAATTTTAAGTCATAAACATATTTGGCGTTCTTCCAATGACTTCACGAATGCAAGTAATGTCAAGAAGCCAGTCAGTGAACATAGTAACAAACCAGATTGCTCTGCTTCTTTCCTTTCCAACTGTATTTCAGCACTTGGAAGATGCTCAGCAGGCTTTGCAATAAGTTTGAGAAACTCCAAATAATCTGGATCTGCTTTCATTGAGGAAAGATAATTACACAACACAATAAGGAATACAAAACAAGAACAACCACTTATTCCATCTTCTCACAAACTGATCATTACCTTTGTATATTGTCCCCTCACGGCCATCCTTTTTGGTAGATGATCTGGGAACACGTTGAGAAGGTGCATATTCAACTACAGCCTTATACTGAGCACCTATAATCATTTGACTAGAATAAGTTAACTTCAATCGAGACTCTAAACATGTGGAACGAAACATGATCCTAACATTAAACATTTTCACAATCTCGAAGATGATATGTAGTTAATTGAAAAATGCACATCAGAAAACATGAAGGGGAGTAATCTGTATTAAGCATTGGTCTCATTCATAAAATCGTTATCTCCCACTTCTCAGAAACGGGTTGAGAGCAAGTGAACCACCCACCAAACCCAGCGAAACAAGAAGCTACTGATAAGTTCAATAAAAGGAAAAAGGAAAAAGCTTTCGGCTTTACCCTTCTCATTAACGAAAACATGGCCATCGAAGAACTCCGCAAACTCAAAAACATCTTCAGGTTTGGTAAAGTCTATGTAGGCTCGAGCGTATCTCTGGTCCTTCTGACTGCAAAATTATTTCAGAAGAAACCTCTGAATGAGTAAGAAACCTTCAGTATTCATATTGTGAACTGTAGTCCATAGAAACCAAGAGAAAAGAAAAAACAGGAAGCATACAACTGAGGCGATTGTAAGCAGAAAAACACAAAGTCTAGAAGGATTGCTTGATTTAGTTTCCGGAGATGACAATCATACACAACAATTGGGCATGAAATTGGAGGGGTGTCCTACAGCATTCATTCCAATCACACCAACCCCCCAATAACCCACGTAGGGGAAAAGAAAGAGCATAAAAGCACACAAACGCACAATACGAGAAATACCCAGTTCGCAAAAAGCCTTATTGAACATCCAGATTTCTGAAAATACAAAACGAGATAATAACAAGACAAAACTGAAAACCCAGTTGGGAAGAGTAATTTGTGGTGAATAGAGAAGAAAAAGAGAAAAAAGGGTGGAACCTGGTCTTTCCGGGACGATAGTAAGACCAATTGAAGCGACCAGCGAATCGATCATGAATATGGTGGAAGAGATCTGAGTGAGGAAGAGAAGGGGGCAAGTGCCTAATCACTACTTTGGTTCTCTCCAACGGGTCCTTCATCTGGAAAACCCCCGCACTGCGAACACAAACCAAAACAATTGAGAATTCCCTTCAAGCTTTTGGTTTTTCTAATTTCTCAAACAAGTCAAGGAGAATATATTTTTGGGAAGTTTGGGAATTGGGGTTACTAACGCTGACGACGAGAGTTCGGAGAAGATGAAACGACCGAATGCTCGCCAAGCTCTTTCGGGCTCCTTCCACTCTTATCAGGCCCACTATAAATACCCCTTCGCCCCAACTAAAGGCCCAAACCTTTTTTCTTTTCTTTTAAAAGATTTTAGGAAATTCACCTACTTCCAATATTTTAAACTTTAATTACCTTTCAAAACTACATTTCTAACCTAATTTAATTTAACTTTTTAATACATCCTCTCTCATGGTTAGTAGATATCAGTCTAATCCAAGATTAGATCACTAGACCACAGTTAAAATCATCATCAAGTATCTTCAGAGAACGAAATGCTACATGCTTGTGTGTGGGAGTGAGGACTATTCAAGAGAAAAATTAATATTCGTACGGACAAATTGTTGTGAAACTTAGGGTACAAAAAATCTAAATTTCTATTGATATCATGAAAAAATAAATTGTCATGTAATTAATATGTTTGAGGTTATATTTGATAATATTATAATTTTGTTTGTAACGACCTGACCTTTTAAAAACTAACACGTCGCTACGTCATGCATAACCATTCAGTGAATGCATTGGAAATTAAGAGACACGGTATCACACACTATAGATAAAGTCGGTCAAATTCCTAAAACGGTTGGTTTTCTGATATTTTGCTAAACCAAACATAGAGGAGTAAAAACGCTTTAGCGGGGTACCCCTTAAATAGTTAGGCAAAACCTCAAAAAAAAAGAAAGCCGAACATAACAATATCAAAACAAATAACAAACGGTCTAATGTATGCAAATACTACTACCCTACAAGTCCAATACACGATACCTCAGGCTAAGGTGCGGAAGCAATGTCAACGATCCCATGGTACGATCACGGATTTCCTCGGTCACGCTCCTGGCCACCATGCTCCTTACCTGGGAGAAAAACATAGAAAAGGGTGAGCAATCATATTCAGTAACAGACCCACTACTAGGCCTATCTATTACCCTTTTTTTGTCGTGTGCACCCATGTACCCCGCATAGGCATAAGCGTAGGCATAAGCATAGGAAGCAACCCGAGGGTACGCGGTGATTACATTTGTAACATGGACATAGGTGGTGATCCCGAGGGACACCCTTCGTAGCACAGTACATTAGGGGTACGGGGCACGACAAGTAGGGTAACCTATAACATGTCATGGCATAGCTAGTTCATCGCAGAGATTTGCAGAGTCATAGGCACATAAGCATAAGTACATTACATACAAGCTACAAACTTGGCATACCGAAACAATCATAGCAATCAACATCTGAGACAAAAAGTTCACAGCGACATTCAATAGTCAACAACACAATTAGACATTAGGCGTCACTAAAACCCGATAGTAAGTCCCTTACCTGCAAGAGCGAGACTGCGGCAAGACTAAGCGAGACAGCGAGACTGAGCGAGACTGCCTGTGCGAAGTCGCGACTTCCCTACACTGTGGCAATGTGCTATGAAAACTATAACGACACGTCGCGGAAAGGGCTGAGACGCTGCGGCGTGAGGATTATGATAATGCGACAATGAGGACTGATGATGCAGCGAAATGCGGGCTATGACGATGTGACGCGACGAGGACTGAGATGCTGCGGCGCAACGAGGACTGAGACGCTGCGGCGCGAGAAGGACCGAAACGCTGTGGCGCGAGGACTATGATGATGCCGCAACGCTGAAAGCTGCGATGATGGCGACAGTGAGGGTTGGAGAGGACGGCGACTGAGTGACGGAGGGTTGTGCGAAAAATGGATGACGAAGAGGTGATCGAGAGAGAGATTGACTTTTTTTTCCTTCTTGCCCTTTCCTCCCTTCTCTTAAAAACGCCACTCGGTTAAAAACTCACCCGGAGATCTTTCCCCAACTGAAACTCGATTTCTCCTAATGACCAAGGATTTCCAACCCCCCTTAATGCTCACTCCGCCTGCATAATTCTTTAGTTATTAATATTATTATTATTTTTTTAACTTAAAGAGAGAAATTGATTTACCTGAATTCTGGGCTGTTACATTGTTATTGTTTCGATATTATTTAATTAGAGTTTTTAGATTTTATTTTGTTATATTTAGCATGTAATTAACACCACTAATTCTTATTTTGTGTAATTATTATATATGATTTAGCATGTAATTAACTCCAAGATAGGGTTAGGTTACAAATATTACTTGGCTATGTAAATCCCACAATTTCAAATTCAATAAATTGATTTTTTTGCCTTGTAGAAAATATTGAATATGTAATTTGTATAATTTTTTTTTTAAATTAACAAAATTTTTATAATTAAACAATATTCTTTACTAAAAGGAATATTGTTATATCATTATATTTGTTTTAACATGTTCTATTCTACAGAATTATCAGTTAATTATTTTATTAATTTTATATTTTAATACTTGCAAGAAAATTACAATTTTATTAATTTTATATTTTAATATTTGTTTTAACATGTTCTATTTTACAAGATTTTCTATATTAAAAAAATAGAATGTATTTAACCGCTTAACTATATTCATCTTAAATAAAAAAAATATGCATTCTAAATTTTATTTTATTATATAAATTATAATTTGTAAGCCAAATCCTTACTTTTATAAAAATTTGGGATAAAGAAAATGATTTTCAACTTATAAATTTTTTTATATATAATTAATTATTGAAATTGAAAGTAATTTATAAAAATCTCGAAAATGAAAGTAATTTACAATTAATTCTTGAAAATGAATTAATTATAAATTACAAGATTTTCTATATATATAAAAGAAAGATAGAATGTGTTTAACCACTTAATTTTATTCATCTTAATTTTTTTTTTTTTTTTTGATAAAGCTTTTAAATTGGTAGTCTGCAAATTATTAAATAAAAAGGTACGCATTCTAAATTTTATTTTATTATATAAATTATAATTTGTAAACCAAAATGTTACTTTTATGAAAGTTTGGATAAAAAATATTCTCAACTTATAAATTTTTTTTATATATAATTAATTCTTGATAATTAAAGTAATTTATAACATCTTGGATAAATTTGAATTGTTCAAATTAAATAAGGGAGTGTGTATTAATTGTATGAGATAATTATTATGATAGATACTTTTTTTCAAAATGAACAATTGATTAAATATAGTTAACTAATTAGAAGTTATAGAATTCAAAAGATTTTGTAACTCGCATTCTAAAAGAGATACTAAGGATTTGATCCTTATAGAATACACAAACTTTGATTTTCAAACTAATAGAGATTTTAGGAAATTCACAGTAGGATTAGTGTTCACTCTTAACGAAGAGACTATAGTCTAGCGTAGCACAAAGCAAGGTTGCATTGTTGACTCTACCATAGAGGCAGAGTATGTAGCTGCTAAGGAAGTTATTTGGTTTAGGAAGTTTTTGATAGACCTGGAAGTTGCTCCTAACATGTCAATGTCTATCACCCTTTATTATGATAATAGTGGTGTTGTGGCAAATTTCAAGGAGCCTAGAAGTCACAAGTGAGGAAAGCATATAGAGTGCAAGTATCATCTGATATGGGAGATTGTGCAACGAGGAGACATGATCGTCACGAAGATTGCTTCGGAGCAGATGTTGCTGATCCGTTTACAAAGACTCTCACCGCTAACGTCTTTTAGGGTCACCTGGAGAGTCTAGGTCTACAAGATATGCATCATCTAATCTAGGGTAAGTGGGGGATGTTACTGGGTATAAAGTTATACCCTAGTTTATTGTGTATTTTACTTGTACTGTACCTTGTATTGTACACTCCACTAGTTTTAGCACAAGCGGTAGATTGTTGGGACTGGTGTAGTTGACATACAAGTGAATCATGTTTAAGTAATAACCTAAGGGATCGTTTGTTTTTTTGGAAATGTAGATAACCAAAATCTAATTGCCAAAATTATAGATATACGAAATTATAGATGTTCGACATCTTTAGATTACCATGTTTGTTTTGTAGGAATGTTTTTGCAGATATCTGAGAAAATTTTGATAACTATGTTTATTTCGTAGGAAGTTTACTTAGGAATGTCTTATGTTTACCTAATGTTCCAAGAATGCCCTTATGACTATTTATTAATTTATAATTAATTTGATATAATTTGAACTTATATAACGTATTTGTTTTGCTCAATTTGAATTTCTTTTTAAATTAATACAATTTATATTATTTTATATGTTATTTTTATAGATATTAATTTAAATTTAAATTTAAATTTAAATTTAAATTTAAATTTGAACTTGAATATCTTGCTAAAAGATAATAAGAATTGCAACATAACAAAAAAAAAAATGATATATATGGTTGACATTATTTATTTTAATTATATAACGCAAATGAGAATTAATATATATATAATTAAAAAAAAGGATAAAAATGTAAAATGAGGATGTCCTCAACTCGATAATCTAGAACACCCATGTTTCGGGAGGGCATCCAAAACTCTTAATGTGATGTTCCAAGTTTCAGGTTTTTTTTCTTTTTCCCGTTATTAAATACTCGAATTTAATTAAGAAAGCATGGAATGTGAGGGTAATAAGTAATTTAAGGGAATTGGGTAATTACTTGTTTGGGGAGTGAGAAATAGATGAAAATTTGTAAAGTATATATAATAGAAATAATAATAATAGTAAAATATTATTTTGGTATTTAGTTTTTACTTAAGAAAAAAGAGGGGGAAACCATTTAGGTTTGAATTTTGGGTGGTTAGAGAAGTGGGGGGAGCCTCTATTTATTGTGTAACTCCTTGGTCTACGTGCAGTCAAAGAAGAAAAAAAGACCCCTTCTCCTTCCTTTTACCCCTTCAGCCACCATCGCCGCCCTCTCTTCAATAGCCGTCACAGCTGCTAGTAGACCTCGCGTGGGTTTTGTCTAGCCGTCGTCACTAAGTCTCGCTACCGATCGCTCGAGTATCGTCAGTATCGCTTGGGTGTCACTTGGGTATCGTCGGTATCGCTTGGGAATCGCTCGGGTGTCGTCGATGTCGCTTGTTTCGCTCGAAAGACCTCTTTTTCGCCCGTCGGTCTCGCTCTTGCTCAACCAGTCTCGCTTTCACTCTCGCTGGTGTGCTCTCGCTCTCGCTTTCGGTGGTGTGCTTTCACTCTCGCTCTCGGTGGTGTGCTCTCGCTCGAGAAGCCTCTCTCTCGGTTTCACGCTCGCCGCCGCCGCCAAATTGCAGTTACTGTAGGTTGGTGTAAGGTAAGCCTGCTTGCTCTCATCAAGTTTTGCTACTCATGGTAGTAGAGGTTTTTGGTTAAATGTTCATATGTTTCATGTAGGCATTTAAGGTTGGACTCCTTGTTGATTGGCTTGTGGTGGTTTTGGACTAAACCACGTGTGGTTTGTTGTTTGGGCTTACCCCAAAGTAAGGGACTTACTACTGAGTTTATGCTAAAGCCTATGCCTATGGCTACTGTATGGTTATTGTATGGACTGAATTACTGGATTATTGCATTGACTGGTTATGGTTATTGTGTTCACTGGTTAATTGACTTATTACTATGCTATGCACTTGGCTTATTACTATGAACTGGAAACTCTCTTGACTATGTTAGTGATGACTATATTGTGGTGATTGTTATCCTATTCATCATGCCCTGTACCTCTATTGACGTGAAACTTCGGGTGCACTAATTATGATTATGATTACGACAGGGTGTCCCTCGGAATCACCACCTATGTTTATGTTATGACTGTGACCTTTGGGATCACTGCGTGCCTTTGGGTTTGTTACCTATATGCCTATGCCTATGTTAGGTACACGAATGCACAGGATAACAGAATAACAACCTCACCTAATAGGCCTAGTAGTGGGTCGCTTACCGAGTATTATTACTCACCCCTTTTTTATGATCTTTCTAAGGTAAGGGACGGGATGGACAGTCGTATGACAAGAGGAATCCGTGACCACGCCATAGGATTGTTGTCACTTCCACATCTTAGACTCATTCAATTGCCTCTAGGACATAGAGTGTTGGTTGGTGATTATGTAGGGTAGTGAATCTTCATTCATTTATTCTTTCCATTGTTTTTGGTTATTTCATGAAATTTTTGGTCAAGCTGTTTAAGGAGACCCGCTAAATTATTTATTTCCTTTATATTTGATTTAAATAAAATTATTTTTGGTACGACATCATGTTAAACGTGTCTCATCACCTCTAAGTCCCAGAGTGTTTATGAAGACCTTCAGATCGGGCCGTTACATTTAAGAAGTCCTCCATAAGGGTATCCTAGGATGTTCGGAAATCTCCAGATGCTAGGGCATCTTACAATACTGTAAAAAAAAAACTTATGTTTCTAGATTGCTCGCGGAACAAAAAAAGAACTCATAAGGGTCTATAGTATATGGATAAGGTTGGATGTCTTATCTTAGTAACATTATGGATACAACCCACTTTGTAATTGTTACAAACGATATCATCCAAATCGTTCATACGGAGACATGCGAGTAGGGGTATCATTTACAATGAGTTTGTATAAGACTGGTGATAACACTGAAAATGTGTTATTTTACTATGCTTAATTCGAGATTGTTCTTTGGTTTTACACATTTATTTCGTTATTTACAAGTATCAAGCACTTGTGGGGTAGAATTGAGTATTGGAGATGAAATATGAAAAGGACCAAAAGGGAGTTTGATTGCATCAACCGGGAAAGAGAAGGCCAAAATGACTATTATGTCCCTAAGTACATGGCGCAGCGACGCTTTTTCCCAATAGGGTAAATTCTGTACAAAACACACAGCATCGTGGCGCTCCAAAGACGGAATGCGGAAGAATTTGTGACAGCGCTACGGTGCTCCGACTTGATATAAAAAGATAGTTTGCAATTTTTAGGTTAGTTTTTCAAGGATCCAACTAACTCAACCTCGAATTCTCTCCATTTTCCCTCTCTTTTTCATCTGTTCATGCACCAAAACTCCTCCCCATTGATCGACATGTCGACGATGGGCTTAGGTACCAATTTCTAACTTGGGTTTTAGGATTCTTTCCCTATTTCAATGTATTTGTGAGATTTTGAACCGACTTTTGGGTTCAATTCTATTTCGATTAGATTTGAATCATATGATTGGATGCTTAGGGATGTATGATTACTGCTTTGAATTAATTTGCAATTCGTGACACTTTTATTGTATATTGATCTGTAGAAAGTAATAGGTTAGGTTAGCTTGTGATTCAAATTAGATTAGCATTGATCCAATCAACTTAGAATTGAACCGAAAGAATGTTTAATCATGGCCTTTCCAGTTAAATGTTCACCCTAACGTTTCTTAAATCTTAATGCAATTAGAACAACTTGATTTGCATGTTTTTCATCTTATCAATTTGGAATGGTTTATCGATTAGGACAATTTAATTAGCCTCTAATTAAATTTGGTTAGGGGCAAGCAACTATTAAATTTTGGTAATGAAAACTCGATGATCGAATTACTTGAATAGGAGAATTCTGTTATAACCCAAGCTAGGCTTTTTTCATACAAATTTTAACTATTTTACTTTGTGCTTGTTATTCTATACATTTAGTTTTCCTTATAATAAACCAACTTCAAAACCCTCTTCGATTACCCCTAGGACCGTAAACTATTTAAGTGAGAAATTCAAAGGCTCGTTGTGTTCGACCCGACCTTCTAACTAGACCACGAAATTATTAATCTCTCTTTGTAACTCCGTTGATTTAAGAGATTAATATTTCTCAGGAAGATCATATGTAACGAGTTATGAACTTTTGCTTGTGAAGGGCTCATCCTTTGACTTGCATGAATAAGTGTGACCCAAGTCGTCAACTTAATAAGCCTATCATTTTGGAGACTTGACCAGATGGGAAGCTGGAAAACATAACTTCACAAGATTAAATTCACTCATTCTCGGTTAGGGTAAGTAGATGAGTAGTTCCCTTAAGTGTTGACTCTAGGTCTTAAACAATAAGGCCCCACCCTCTCATTGGCCCTAGAGGGACTTAGTTTACAGTTAGGCTATAAACAAATTGTTCATTAGAGGATTAGCGGTACTTAAGGATATAAAATGGTCATGCATAGCGTAGCATCCTGTTAGTTCAAAAGGTCAGGTCGTTACAATATATATGTATGTATTATTCATTTTTTTATTGGGAGTACAAAAACCACCGCAATCCATATATCCAAAATATAAGATGAAACACCATAACCTAATTTTTCCATATATAGCTCTCTCAATAATTAACTAAGTTGTGGTTGAATTCATTGAAACTCTCGTAATAACTAAGGTATGACCTTTTTACCTACCAAAATGAGAAGCATCACCACCCAACTAAGGAGGGGAATTATAATATTGTGCACACAAAGTTTTTGGAGAAACTTGTTTTGTGGACTTGAACTTAAGTTTATGTTGATTTAATGCGAATGTGGTTCGATTTCTAGTACTTGATCCTCTGATTCTCTCTTAATTGAATGCGTGCACTTGATGTATAGAAGGGGAGCACATGGATGTCTTAAAGTTGGAGTCTTTGAGGAATGTATGTACTCCAAGGAACTTCAGTCTTTAAATATGATTCAGTTTTAGGAGTTAGAGAGTCTTTTAATTGTAGGAAAAATTCTCTCTAGGCTCTTTGGAATGTAAAATTTTTGAACCCTCAAATGAAGAGAACTCCTCTATTCATATAAAGTTCTTAGGTGGGCTTCATGGGTTTGAGTTTAATTGCTCCATGAACTTGGCTCTTAGGCTCAACTAATTGATTGGGGCCTTATTTGGCCTTTGGGTCAAATTAAGTATATTTTTGGGCTCAATTGGATTTTAGCCCAAATATTAATACCAAATTTGATCAAATTATTTTATGCAATCCAACGGTCATGACGAAAACATATGGCGCCATCGAGATTTGTCAATTTATGTCTTCAATTTTAATTTGGGACAGTAACTTTTAATTAATCCCAAATTCAATCATTTGTAATTTCATCATTAATTTGAGAAATGACATGGCAATTTGTGATTGGCCCAAAATTTGAATTTAACAAAAAAGCAACTAGTCCAATTATTCCTAACCAAATGCCAGATGCTACAATTAATGTTAGTTTTAAAACATCCGAGTTTCTATATGAGACATTTATGATCCAAACTACGACTAAGTAACTATATGATAAGGATGCAATTGCAACACACATAGTAGTCGTTAATAACGATGCACAGATCCTATTCTTCAAAGGCAATCGACTTATAATGAACATAATGACACATATTGATGCAAAGAATGAGATAGAGTTTGTGAGTAGGTAAAGTGAGTAACGAGCTCTTTTGATCCGAAGTTGGGTAGGCCATTATTGCAGTTCCAACTACGAAAGTTTCAAAGTGTCGCTACTACGAAACGAATTAGGAACAACAGCAGTAGAGTTGAAGGAAATATCTTGTTGCCAAAGGGCACTTTGAAAAGCCACTGTAACAATCAGGGTTGCCACCAACATCAATGCTTGAACCCAATCACCTTTGTAATGAAGGAGCTTTTTCAAGAAACTTGTCATCAAGTTTTTTGGTGTTGGTGATGTATATGATCATTACATTCTTCTTTAATTCTACTTGATGAACTTTCACATGATCCCTTCTCATTATTTGACACTATTACTATTAGTTCCAGTTATTATTCCTGGGACTGATCACAATAAGTATCCTACTATCTACACAGTTTGAATCCAAAATTATTATTATTTTTTAGAGCCTCCAAATGATTTTTTTTTTTACACACAAAAGAAGAATAGTTTGGCCATTGGAAAGCTTCATCCACAACATGAATTTGGCCATTGATCACTGCATGGTGGAGAGGAATCAAGCCATTCAAATCACAAACCATGCAACTGCTTGTGTTCTTCTCACAAAGCTTGAACAACCTTCAACCTTCAACCTCTCCATTAGCCAAAACTAAGTGGAGAGGTGTCCTTTGAAGGGCATCAACGTCATCAGCAAGTTCATGCTTCATCAAAAAGAAACTATTTGAATGATATTTGTGTATTCAAGCTATGAATTGACCCAATCTCCGATGCTTCATACATTTTTGTTTTACTTTCTTCAATATCATCACAAGATTGTACTTTCAACGGTTGTTGAGTTGGCCTCTATTATTGATTCTCCTACTTTAATTCTAAATGGGGTTTTGAACACAAAATTTATAAACCCATCATTACCCAAAATACACTTTGTAGAAGTTTTTTTTTTTTTTTTTTTTTGTGCATTATTTATTTATTTATTTGTAATATATATGGTGAAGCTTCCAACTAAGAAATCAAAGTTAACCTTTTGAGTTTTTCCATTTGTTGACTTCATTTTATAGGGGAAAAAAATCATTATTTAGACTTAGACTCGAGAGGTACACAAGTTCATCTTAGCTTAGTTAAGTATGGATAGATGTATATGTATCTCTATTTAATTTACTTTATTTTATTGGATATGCTATAGTTTCTCATTGTTTTACAATCAGTAACGACAATGTGTCTTACCATTACGAAATGTTAGAAAATAGTTTTGATTGAATCAATGATTAGTTGGCATTTGGACTTATTTGATCTCAAATCCACTTTATCTTGGATTTATCTTCCTAGTCTTTTTCTGAACTTTGGTCTATTTCCTTAAGTCCAAATTCACCCATAATAGTGATGAGTGTTCCATATTGTAGGAGAGGCGAGTTAAGAGAGAGGAAAACTAACTTTCTAAGAGAAAAATTGTAAAAGAGTAAGGCCAATCGAAAGTGTTGCCATGTGGTAGCTAGGAGAATAACAAGAAAATAAAAATACTAATTAAGGGAGAAAATTTAATTTATTTTCAAATGTAAGAAATTTATTCAGGAAAAATGGGAGGAAATTATCTTAAATGACAAAACTATTAAAAATATTTACAATTAATAGTAAAATACACAGTCTATTTGCAATAGATCATGATAGACTACTATCTGTGTCATGCAATACTACTATCTGTGTCAATCGTGACATAGATAGTAGTCTATTGCAGTCTATCGCAGATAGACAGTGAAATTTTGCTATATTTGTAAATATTTTGGTTTCTTTTACTATATTTGAAAAGGGCCCAAAAACAATACATGTTTTCATTATTATTATTATTATTATCTCTTTCTATTTTCCATGCATATTTTAACACTAATTTTTCTCAATTGATTGTGAGAGAAAAAACTCTAGATTTCGTCACGGCTTGTCTATCCTCCTAAAAAAAAAATATTTTTGTTTAGCCCGCTAATCTTTTTATGGGACTTGATTAAAAAAATCAAAAATCAAAATAGCTAAGAATTTTTAGTATTTGAATTTTTAGTGGGTTGTTTTCAAATGTAGGAAAAATAATCAAAATATTTTCAAATATAGCAAAATTTCACTGTCTATTTGCGATAGATCACAATAGACTACTTTTGTGTTATCTATACCATGATAGACACAGATTGTAGTATATTGCAGTCTGTCACGGATAGATGGTAATATTTTGTTATTATTTGTAAATATTTTCTATAATTTTGTAATTTAAAATAATTTTCTGAATAATAATAACAAATAAATAAATAAAATGGAATCCCATGACATATGTTTTGGGAATATTAGTTACTCATATCTAATGTTGGTTAAAAAAATAATAAGTACAAAATAAAATAAATGGTAAAAAAATCCCATGTAAATGCAAAAAAAGGTAAAAAAAGGTAACACATCTCCCCCAAATTCTTGTCCCAAATATGAATTATTCTACCTACATTTTAAATAAATTTAATTCAATGATTTAAAATCTCAAAACATCATGGGTTAAAAAGTGACATTTTCATTCTTTAATCTTCTAGTTTGCAATGTTGACAGGTGACTTGACTCAATCACAAAAACAAGAAACATAAAGGGTGAGATTTTTTTAGAACTAGGGATTCAAGGATCGGTAAGTGTACAAAAATATCTCAACTAGGTTAACACATTCTTGACACCTTCATTACACACTGATTTAATATATTAATAAAAAAATAAACATAAACAAAAAAAAAAAGGATAGATTTTTCAAGCCTAATGTTTAGTTAAAAAAAAAACTAATATTAATTATTCTCTCTCTGTAAAGTTCATTCAATTTATTTTTGCATTATGCCTTTTTATATATATAAATAATAAGAGATAAATATTAAATTATTTATTCAACTCAAATAATATTTAAAGAGATCAAAAGTAAAACTCTAGAGTTGACAAGTTTCACATTCCTATTGGTCCATGTGGGCACAAGAATCATTCATAGAATTACACATCATCATTAGAGTCGATGTAGCACATATCATATGTATGCAGTATATAATATATATATAATTTGAAACACACACAGCTGCAAATCACATCACACACTGATCATCATCATCATTGATCATTAAGTAAAATTAATTAAATTTTTTACTTCACAAAATGATGGGCATATTTTATTTTAATTTTTTTGCAATCTCAATGATTTCCTGAATAGTAATCAAAACAAACATTTGTCCCCATCATTTTGGTCACCAAAACAGCTGCAAATCATCACCTGTGCATCAGAAGCGGAAAAAAAAAAAAAAATCATTGCCTATTCAAACATAAGAGTCTTGATCACTTTTAATTTTATCCCATTCAACCTTTAATTCTAAGAAACACATATTTTTGATTTATTAACTTTCATTCGAGTAACAATTTAGTCCCTATATAAAATCTAATTCGTATCCATTTAGTAATTACACTTTTAAATTTGAGAAAATTTTCCATCAAAAGTATGTTTGAATGTTTATTATGTAAAGATTTAATCCTTGTAGCGAATAGACAGATGTAGTCTTTAATTTTAACAATAATTATTTATGATAGAGACAAAATCATTGGATAGTTTAGAGTATAGAAACTCAAATTATTATATACTAAAGTTGGAGAGAAATACCCAATATGAAGCATCTTCTTGTCTTGATGAGAGTAAGTAACAGCTCCACCTTCCATCATATTAGGAGAGAAGAAATTACGAGAAGCCAATGCCTGAATTGCATTCAGTTCTTGTCCAGATACCATGTTTGCTTGTTGGAGCCTCTCAACTTCAGCTATCTAACCCCCCACACACAAGAAATTATTGTCACTATATGAATTTAGAATAAACTAAATGAGATTTTATCAATACGGATTTTATCTCAAAATCAAATGTTAATGAGAGGAGTAACACGTGTATCTTGAAAGCTTGTGAGGTCTCTCTATCATAATAGTAACTTAATAGTTAAGATGTGAATTCTACTTTTTTTAAGAAGCTATAGCTTTAGTAATTTTTTATTCAATATGTCAACTTGAGCATAGCTGAATTGGCTAAGACACATATCATGGATAGACATTCATATATCAACTACATACAAGCAAACTTAGCGATATATAGCTTAATTGGTCAAGACATATATTCTATTTTTGAATCCTCACACCTATCTCTACAATAGTATGATTGATATTGTCCACTTATGACATAAACTCTCATAACTTTGCTTTTAGAACCACCTAAAAGACCTCATACTATTGGAAATAACTATCCTCATCTATATACCCATGATCAATTCATGGGCTAGTCATTTCTAACAACTATATGTTGTTGAACTAGGAAAAGAAATTGACGAAACAAACTAGGTAAAATATAAAAGCATAAAAAGAAAAATGGTTGATATGTCCAAATTTTCTTTGTCCAACAATTGTGACATGAGATTAAACTATCAATTTTTTTTTTTTTTTTTTAACAAAATACTAATGGGGATCACAGAGATCACTAGGTGCATCAGGACATCTCAACTAAGTTAACACCACCGTAGCACCCTCATCACGTTCCAAAGCCAAAAGCGATGCATTCATAAAAGAAGTTATTTACAGCAAGAGCTAGAGTGAAGCTCATACAAAAGCTAAGGCGAAAACAAAGGCAAATCAAAGGAAATCCATCCAATTTAAAGCAATGGTAGTGGCATCATAATTACAAAAAAATGTTTGATGTAGTATTCCAATGGCTTGTCAGAAGAAGAATGTCATCCCACAAATGGTTGTGAAGATTAAACTATCAATTATTGAAATGGTAACTGTTGTCTTTATCTATTAAACTATGTTCAGATTGACGTGGATTTATTGTGGATTTTGATACTTAGTTTAAGATGTCAATTTACCAGAGGGGCAAGAAATGAAGTTTGATGTGTATACATACCTTGGTTCTAATACACACATTTTCATTCTCCAGCTCAATCTCCTATATACAAGGAATAGCATCAATTATTTAACAAGAAAATTTGTCGAAATGATTATCAAACGAGTCTAAAACGGTAAAATATGTGAAATAAGATGGTTTAAGTGTAGAATACCCTTTTTTGAAGATACTCAATTTCTGCTAGCAACATTTCATGCTGTTGAAGAAAGAAGCAGATTGAAGTATGTTTTGAAAACAATTATATAATTGTAGAGAGGTAATGATTCTTCATTAAACTTATTTAATTAGATTGAAAATTGAATTAACCTTCTTTGATCTGATTCTAGTGATGCCCCTTTCAAGCCTATTTTCAAGCTGCTTTAGTTCTTTGACTGTAAGAGCACTCAAGGAGTCCCCCATCAAGTGCCTAACAAGATTGCTTCAACAAATGAGAGTAGCTTATTCAACCCCCACCTTAAATATATCTTTCTTTCATGGCTAAATATATCATTTTTTCTTTTCAATATTTCTTTCTTTCTTTCTTTTCTCTAATTTCCTCCCTAATTTCCATCTTTTATGTGTTTAATATATATATATATATTTTAAAAGAATTTTAACTCTCTTTCTGTCTTCTTTTTTTTTTTTTTTTTTTCTCCCTAATATAATAATAAAATAAGTGTGTTCTTCACCCAACCCCAGAATAAAAAGCATATTTTCAAATACTTCTTAACTAATGGACTCTGACTTTCAAAAAAAAAAAAATAATAAAAAATTCATTTAAATACTTTTCATCAAAATTGTAATATAAAAAAATTTATGAAACAAATTTGTTTGATTTGTTATATACTGAAAGTATTTTTTATTCTTCATTTTCATTAATGGTTTTTTTTTTTCAATTTGAGATAGATGACTTTTGAGGACGTTTTTATCATTTTAATATAATTATACAAATTAGGAAAATCAATTTGATATCATTTTCCTAAAAGTTGATTTCAAGTGATTATCTTAAAATAACCTATTCTATAAACTTATTTTTTCGCGATTACTCAAACTTTTTTCAAAATTGAACGATTTTAAAGCTAAAACAAATATACCCTAACAATCTTTTGTGAACAACACTCTATATGAACTTGGTTAAAAAATTAGGGATGAAATTGAAAAAAAAAAAAGAAAAAAAAGAAAATATTAAAGATAAAATTATATATTTAGCCCAATAATATATACATATGAATGAGGTATTAAAGAAAAATTACAAATAATAATAACCTGTTGGAATTCTGAAGCATTTGTATTTGTTGACGCAGCTTAGCCGATTCTTGCTGATAATACTTCATTTTTTTTTTTCATGTCACATATCATAAGAACATGTTAGGCTTCATGAATATTAAGACCAATTAGTTAATTTGTTATTATTTTATGAATTTATTGTACATCGTTTGTGATATTTTCTTGCACTTCTTCTAGATAATACTCAATTGAATGCCTAAATTTACTTTCAAACTTTTAAAAATAATTCGACAATAATTTTAAAGTTGTACAATTTCTAAAAATACCAAAGCTTTTCATTTGAAAAATTGGATTGATTAGAGATTTTGTGTTTTTGGTTTAAGCATAGTTTCAATTTGGTTTTCATAATTTAAAACCTATATCAATTTCATCTCTATGATTTAGTTAAGAACTTCACACAATCTTTCAATGACAAACTCTCTTTTTCTTTTTTCTTCTTTTTTTTTTTAATGGAAAAAACAACTTTTTAGTACCTAGGTTTTATATCTAGTTTCGATTTGGTCTTTAGATTTCAAAATGTTACACTAGAGTTTAATTTCTATTTGGTCCTTAGATTTCAAAAGGTTACACTTTTACTCTCGAGGGTAAAAAAACTAAACTCAAAACTCAAGAGTAATATTTAGGGACCAAATAAAAATGAAACTAAAATTCAGAGATAAAAGTGTAATATTTTAAAACCAAGAGATTAAATAGAAACTAGACTCAAAATATGAGGGAGAGAGAAGCTGACTTGAGTATTTAGTTCAGTGACAGAGCTGGTAGCTGAGCTATCAGAACAAGCCTTCTTGTACCTCTCAATAGTAGTTTTGATACTGCATATAATAATAACTATTTTACTACTAATCCTTTCATCAACATTATATTCTTAATTACCACACACCATTCATTCACTTTCTTACCATCTAAACTACTCAACAAGGAACTAATACTGACACATTATTAATGTTGAATGATCAATTGAATTAATAGTTAAATGACATGGAACCAAATAATACTATAATATGGCATTGCCAAATCAAACCTAACTCAATTTGCATGTAGATGTGTAACCATCTCGCTTAGGTTTTTAATACTAAAATTTTGCTACCAATTTCTCAAGTTTTGAAACCTTAACTTTGATTATAAAATTTAGGAAAACCTAATTGCACTTTTAATCATTACAAATGGTTAAACGTTTTATAACTACAAGTCAAAGCAAGATTAACTCGCAGTAATTGACATGACCTTCCATCCAAGTTAAGGTTTTTGTTCAAACCATCCTATTAGGCTAAGATTTAAAATCATTTAAGAAATGGGTGACCTTGCATAACATTATTAAATTAATTAGAGTGTCAAACATATTTAACAGACAATAATGTGATCATGCAGACAAAAGAAAAGGGAGGGATTAAGTTGGTAAGTTTTGTAAAAAGTAAAAACTAACAATATGCCTAAAACAATTGATCTGTCAAAAAAAAAAAAAAATTTGATCCAGAATTTTATTTTGGAGCAAGTAGATGGGAAATAAGCTTTAGAAAAGTTAAAAAAAAATAGGACACCAAGATTTTGTTCATGGTATAAGCAGATGCAAAATCACTTCCAATTATTGCCTAATATGTATATGTATATATGTTAGACAGATTCTTTCAATGAACTGAGCTTTGTCATGAAAATGATGAAATAACTGAACAGATGGTACAATTTTTATTTAATACTGATCAGTCCAATTTCTTTATCCTTTAATACCAGATGGCCAGCTTTTTTTAATCCTAGTATGAATAAATCACTGTTCTATAACAAGCCTATATACAAGGGTATCTTACCCCTTCAATTCAATTATAAGACTCAAACGTAATATTTAATCATTCAACTTATATTATCGACTTTAAAGTTAAATGTTTCATTCTTCCACTCAATATATATTACAATATATAAATAGAATTTTAAGAATCACTAATAAAGTTAAGAAACGATCATCCAAGTAAATGAAGGGGATGTTTGGGTCTCCAACTTCAAGTGGGTGGAATGGGCTATTATAGCCCTCACTCCATGTTTGAGGCTCCAATTATAATTAACTACGGTATTACGATTTCAAATTCCTCTTTGGTACAATGTTACTATTCGTTATAATGTTTATTACATCCTCTCTTTCTCTCTTTGTTATCATGTTTACTATTTCCTATCCAAACTAAAATAATTTATACCCCAAACACAATCTATTATGACCAAGACAAAAATAATTTGCACCCAAACACAAACTATTATAACACTTGTAACCCACGAATGATAATAACCAACTTATAGAACGCCCCAAACACCCCTAGAAAAGACTCAGATACCCCTATTTGAAGGGTAAATAAGTAAACAAAATTATATTAAAAAATTCTTAAAAAGAGATACAGTTCATATATAGTTTGAAAAAGCCCAATTAGTGGGATTGATTTTTTATTTTATTTTATTTTATTTTAAAAACCTAGATTAATTCAGGAAGACAAGAAATGGTAAAAGGACATGAGAATTTTTATGTAGAGGATAATGAATCTATTTATACAATGATAATATATTATATTTATTTACAAGTTAAGTTTCGAATCTACTTTTCAAGTGAGCAAATATATGAATAACAAAGATTTGGTTAAAAAATGATTTTGGTTATAGTTTTCTGTTCCTAAAAAATCAAATGGTATATTTACATATGAATTTTCTTCTCTCTTCTCGATATTCCAAACAATATGTAAGTGGTAGTATATACATAATGGATAGCTAGTCTCTGGTATTGTCCATTTAATTTATCTCTACCAAACCCTAAAAATCTCCATGTCAGGAGCTTAAATTTTGTTGACATCAGAATATCCAATGGTACCAAGTGGCTTTTGTTTTTGGAGGGTTTTTCTTTGAATTTTGAAAAGAAAACCCCATGAAGAAAGAAAAGATATATCAAGAAAATGGGAGATATGGGGAATTGGAACAAACTAAAGAGCTTAAAATGGAATTAAAAATAAATAAATAAATAAATAAATAATGTTGTATGGGCTATAGATTCTGTTTGGATATTTACACAAAGAGGGAAAAACATAAAGGGGATGAGGAAAAATGGATATGCAAAACACAGTTTTGAATAGTCCTATAATTTTAAAATGCTTTGTAACCATGTTTCAAGTTGTTTTGTCAGACCTCACACTCTTGCTTTTCTCAAGCTCCACATAAATAACTAATACTACTGCTCATAGTTTAATATGGAATATAATGAACACTATATATATATATATATAACTTGAAACACTTACAAAAGTTGTTATTAGTTTACATTTTAATTTATACAATTTCAAAATAATTACGGTTTATAAAAACATTGATGGGGCAAAGCTGTGACAGACAATAATCTGATTCTTAAAAAAGTTAAAAAACACAAGAACGCAGAAGCCCAAACAAATGGGAAATGTTCTTGGAAATCACAAAACCAAGCCCAGAGGTGCAGATGATACATAATAAGAGGAAAAAAAACATTTCAGAAAAAAAAAAGGGTCAAAACTGTCTTTAGAGTTTACTCCACCAACAAATTCTTTATTTATTTAATTTTAAACAAATATGATTTTTTTTTTAATAAAGAAAACTATTTTTCTTAAGTTCTAAAATTGAGCTTAACTGTTTTCAAAGGTAGATTAGATTGCATCATAGATCAAAAGGTCTGATTTGGAAAATAGAAAAAAATAAACTGAAAATAAAATTTGACAAAATGCTTTTTTGGTCTATATTCAAAATGTTACACATATAATCTTTGCGTTTTGATTTTCATTTCAATTTAGTCATTAAGTTTCAAATGTTACAATTTTACCCTTGAGATTTCAATTTTTGTTTCAATTTGGTTCATACGTTTCAAGATTTACACTTTTAACTTTGATTTTTAACTATTAATTAATTTAAGATAATTATGAAGTAAAGTTTTAAATGCGATGAAAAAAAGTTGTGAAATTTAATTAATATAATTCTTTAATTTTTTTAATTAATTAATAGACATTAACACCAAGACTTAAATGAGTATTTAGTAAAAAATGAAAAAAAGCAAACCATGATTAAAAGTATAAATCTTAAAATTTAAGGACCAAAATTGAAACAAAATTTCCAAACTTCAAAGGTAAAATTGTGACATTTTAAAACTTAAAAACTAAATTAAAATCAAACTCAAAACTTAAACAACTAAATGCATAAAATTTTGAAACTTGAGGACAAAATATATATATTCATAAAATTGTGAATAATTGATTTTTAATTTTTCAAGGTTGGACCAAGTTGGAAGTTGAAACCCTAGAAATGAAGGGAACATTGAGTTTGAAGTGGGAAGAGGTTGTTTTGTTTTTATTCCTTTTTAATGTTCCATGAACAGTTCTTTCACTGTTGGAAAAAGATTGACATTTTTATACTAAAATTTTCATCAAAAACAGCTCATGCCTCATAAATCTAACTATACAAGGAAGCCACACTTTTTTTTTAATATTTATCCAACAATCAATATTGGGATTTTGGTTGTCATATGCCCATTCTTTTCATACTTCTACCATATTCTTTCTTCATCTTTCTCTAGGAATAACCATTACAAATTTAGTCCATTCCAAACAACCTCTTTTGAAAGTGAATTTCAAGTGTTAGTGAGTCTATTCAATTTGTAATTAACTTTTAATTTGTTCTTGGAATTTCAATTTTTGTGTCAATATAATATGTCCTTGGATTTTCAATTGTGTGTCTAAACAATTTTCTTAAAAATTCATAGATCTACTAGACACTTAAATGAATGTTTAGGGTTATATGATCGCGTTTTAAACTTTTTTTTTTTTTTTTTTTTAAATTTTGGGGAATCAAATTTCTTAAAAGTTGAGAATAAGTTTAGAAATCCTTTTATTAACAAATTTAAAAGTAAAAAAACTTGAGGTGACGGCCACAATGCAACTTCCAATTTAAAGAAGGTTAAATATAATGTATTGTTGTTAAAAGAGAAAAGAAAACACATGTAATAAACACAATATAGTGTTGATGCAATTACATGCTCCTTTCACCTCACTTTGGGTGGTTCGGTAGTTAAAAGGTTAGAGGTTCAAATGTTGCACGGATCGGAGAACGAAAGAAAAAGAAAAGAAAAAGGAAAAAAAAAAAAAAACCAAACCTAACCTGTTATTGGAGTATTCATAGAGACGGCCACGGCTGGAGAAGACAATGAGGGCAACTTCAGCATCACAAAGAACAGAGAGTTCATAAGCTTTCTTCAAAAGTCCATTTCTTCTCTTGCAGAATGTCACTTGTCGATTTGTTGTGTTTTCTATTCTCTTTATTTCAATCTTTCCTCTCCCCATCGATCTTCTCTACTGATCTTTTGATATCTTCCTGAAAAATATTCATTATTTTAATTTATATACAACCCAACAACTACATAAAATACGATACACACAATCATATTTATATTGTTTCAACTCAAAAAAAAAAAAAATATTGAAGGAATCAAAACATGAGAAATGGGTACCCAAAAGAATGCAAGAAGAAGAAGAAGAAGAAGAAGAAGATGAATGATTTTAGTTGTATGGGTTGAACAGATAGATCTAAATGATGAACAAAAATGGGAAAAGGGTTTAATTTTTGGTTAGAGGGGTTTGAAGAAATGATGAAGAAAGAAAACAAACCTTAGAGAAATGGAGGGTTTGAGATGAATTTTCCAATAAAATTAAGAAAGGTAGAAGAAAAATGAAGCTTCTTTAGTAAGCAAATCTCAAAAATACAAAATCTGAATGGAAATCTGTCAATATATTTTAGAAAAGAGAGAGAGAAAGTGGGAGTTTGCCTGAAACTGATACAAGACATTGGAGTTATAGCTGAATTAAAACTTCTCTGCATTTCCAAATTCCCACCAAAATCAGCAATACTTTCCTTTACTTTTTTCTTTCCCTTTCATTTTTTTTATTTTACCTTTTTGCCCCTTTCTCTCCTTCTTCACAATTTCTTTTCATTTACTTAATGCAAAATCTACCTAATACCCACACACTAATCCTTTTAATTTTAATTTTGCATCAACCCCTCTTTTGCTTTTTTTTTTTTTATTTTATTTTATTTTATTTTTATTATTGTGTTTTGATGTTTAGATTCTATAACAAACCTAGGGTTATATGTGTAAGTTATTTTCGAATAAATCATACCCTTTCACGTGGTCCACTACTCTGTGAAAGATAATTCTATAATTGTTTCTTCTCTATTCATCTTTATCTTTATATTTTCTTTCACGCATACGTCATATCATGATTGTTATAGAAATAATATAGGAGTTAGAAGATGTTTTTTGTTGAACAATTATGAGTTAGAATTAGTAATTTATTCTAACATGATCAACTTTACACTATGTACACATGATATGCTCTAATCCATCGTAGTATGAAATTCTTTTTCTCTTGTATGACAATAATACACAATGTTTTTCGTTTTGGATCAAAGATCGTTCTCTCTTTTTTTTCTTTGCCAACATGAATCATGGCTCAACGATACATGCATAGACGTCGTCTCTACTTTCTTTTTTTGAGATCGAAAATGTTTGTAATAAAAGATGATGGTTCTCGTCTTTTATGTAAACTCTCACACACACACATATATATAGAGTGTCACAAAGGCATACATATAGAGAGAAGTTGAAGACATATATATTAATATAGATTTAAGACAAAATACTGAAAAGATATAGATTTTTTTTTCCTTTTTTTGGCGTTCTATAATTGAGCTTTTTGGGTCGGTTGCCAAGTCAACGTACATAAAAATTTTCTATTATTTAATTCTATGCAACCAAACTTTTTTAACATATATTTTCAATATTTAATTTTAGTTATAGTAAAAGTTATTCGATATATATTTATGTATACATTCCTAAACCCTAGAGTTAAAAGTTGAGTTCTTGATGTAAAAAAAAAAAAAAAAATATTAAGTTGAGTTCTTGATGAAAAAAAAAAAAAAGAAAATTATTTAACAATCTATCTAGCCCTAATTTCAAGTAGATGGTGTGGGCTCCAATTATAATAGTTGGTGTTTTCAATTATACAATAACGCACCATTTAACTACAATATTACTATTTCAAATTACAATATTTAATATTTTCTACCCATCTTCATTACTTCAAACTAAAATAGTTTGCACTCCAAACATAAATTATTATAATTCAAACTAAAATAATCTACATCAAAACACAGACTATTATAACCCACCAATTATAAAAATTTATGACTATAATAATCAACTTAGTGCCTCAAATACTCTTTTATCATTTCAAAAACATTAAATTAATGAAAACATTAAAGTTTAAATCAAAAGATATATTTTCAATGTAATTATTAATTTGAATTAGTTTTTATTTTATTTTGGAATATTTATGTAAAAAAATATCCAAAATAACCTAAATAGAAATATAATAATGTTTCAATGCAATAGTTAACTTTTTCTTTCAAGAGGTGAGTAACTAAAGCAAAAGGTGGAGTACAAAGATTAAAAAAAAAATCTCAAAAAAAAAGAAAAAGAAAAAAGGAACAAAGATAAAAGAACTCCAAGACTTAAACCCTTTGAAAACATTTTCCTTTTTCCCTTCTTTCTTTTTTTTTTTCTTTTTTTGGAAAATGGAAAATGAATACACTATATAGAAAATCAATATAACTTAAGACTATTGGTAAAATAACTACTCAGAAAAATAACTACTTAGAGAAAAAAGCATCCGAAAAAATATATTTTTAGTCCCTAGGTTGCGGGTCATTAAAAAATATATTTATATAATGAATACACTATGTAGAAAATGAATATATGCATAAATCTTGTGTTGCATGTGTAGCTAAAGTCTATGATGAGAGGACTATTGTTATTGCTACAATAAATTGAAGCATATGGTACTCTCCATATCCCTCTATTTAAATGTAATTTCTCTAGATTAGCTGACTCTATTTATCTCTACCAGTATATAAATTAAATTAATGTGCAAGGTGGTGAGAAGTCATAAGTCACATGAACTTGAATTTTAACATAGTTTCATGTGATAATCCTAACAATTTTTATTATTATTCAAAACTCACAAATGCATATGTATCACATGCATGGATATGCATGATTTTTATCCAACACTTTGAATATGAAATTCTCCTTAATTTCAACACTAAAATAAACATAAAGCTACCTTTTCAAATCTACAACTTCATAATCAATACAAATAAATAATAATGTTCAAAACTTTTTGATCCATCATTATCATTATTTCAACTCACTTCCTTAAGACATTGTCTTTGAATTCATATTAAAAAAAAAAAAAAAAAAATTAAAACATCATCTCTTAAATTTTGTTTAATAAGTTCTATTTAATTTTTCTGTTTTTAAATTTTGATTTAAGAATTCACCCTAAAAATAGATGAAAAGTACAATTGTAAAAGGATTATATAGATTTGAATATCTACATATTATTTCATTCAACTATATATTAATTAAAAACCAATTAGAAAAAATTGTACAATATTATATTATCTTATAAAATTTTATTCATTTGGTTTCTAGTGGGATGGACAATTAAATTATAAATCTCAAAATTAATAGTATAAGCTTATATTAATTAATTAAATTATATTCATATTGGTTTATAAAATTTTAGGTTACAGAACAAAGATTAACCCTCTACTTTGGATTCGAGAAAGCTTAAGAAATATTTTAAATAATGTGATTTGAAATTCCAAAAATGATTTTAAATTAATTATTTTGTTTGGAACAATAAATATTTGAAATGAATGTATTTAAAATTTGTGTTTGGATGGTAACGAAAAAGGAAAAGAACTCATCATATCTCAATGCTTTATAGTTAAAACTATAATGTGTCCACCTAGCTAGTGAAAATGTTCGGGTGCATCTGCTAAATGTATATCATATCTTTTTTTAATAAAAATAAAATTATAATATGTTAATTGAAAATTAGAATAAAACATAGTCAATGAAGTAATTTACTTTTAAATACTATGAATCTTGTGAAATTCGAGCATTTTGGTTAGGAAAGTTTGTTTTTTAAAGTTTAAAAAACAAAATTTGAAATCAAGTATGTGGCTACTATTTGAATCAACACAATTGGAAAACAACTTTGCAAATCGATCAAGCCAGTTTTACACTTTTTTTTTTTTTTTTTCAGTTGTGTTGTGTTAATAAAGTAAAATTGTGAAAGCAGGTGACATTGTGCAATTAGACTAAGGTTTTTGTTGTTCATACTATAATATACAATGCTTGATGATTACAAATACTCAGTCATTTTTTATTAGAGAATATATCTGTTCATTATTTGCTTGTTTAATTGAAGCTTACAATTTTGATTTAAATTTTAGTTTAATTGAAGCTTACAATTTTGATTTTAATGTCGATATCTAAATTTAACCAAAAAAAAAAAAAATATATTGCTCGGATGTTGATGATAATAAATATTTTTAAACAAATTATTAAAAGAAACTGTAAATCATAAGTAATATTTTAACCTTTTTAATATTTTGTAGATTCTTTTATTATATAATAATGTGAATTCATGGACATGCGAATATATCATTAAAATACCAATCTGTCGATGAAAATTTAAGTTAATAATTATTTGAATTATTATCGACAATTAAGATGAGTAATACAACAAACTAAATGAAAATGAGATAATACATAATATTATTTAAGTATAGTAATATAATAATCAATGTTGAGGTTAGTCGAATGGTAATCTCTAACCTATTCTTACAGTAATTTTAGACCCTATAATAAACCGATAAAATCAATTAAACTTTAGACTTGGATAAAATTTTATAACTTTTATTTTAAAATGGTTTTTAAAATCTAATTTGATTTTTGAAATTTTGTTAAGAAAGATGAAAATGAAAGGCTAGAGAGATGGTTAATTTGAATTATTAAAATAGGTTGTTTTGTAAAACATAGATGAGAAATGAAAATTTTGTAATGAAGAAGTTGAATATTTGGAAAGAAAAAGAAAAAGGGATGCATTAGTGAAGATGAGTAAGAAAGAAGTTAGGATGTGTAACACAATATATTATATTAATATTATATTATATTGTGAGATATAAAAAGGTAGGAAGGAGAGAGATAAGAGGACCACTTGGTTGCCTCTTTTTGCTAACAAACTCAAATTCTTCAAATTTAATACTTTTTATCTAAATTAGGGTTTGGTGGTGGGTTTTGATTCCTCACCAAAAATGGTGCCTTTCTTTGGCTATTCTTAACCCAATATTTCCTCCTTTTTTTGGAATCCCTATTTTTGGTGGTCCAAAAACAATCAATGGCTTACTCATTATTATCATTTCATTTTTCTCTTATTTCAAAATACTATTACTAACAATAATTCAAAAACCCATATTTTATTACATTACCATTTGAATTTGAATTTCAAGTTCACCATCGCAATTACCCTTCTCCTACTATTTCATCATCTTATAAAAATTTTAATTTGTGCATATTTCAACTATCTTTTCAAATACTTTTTTTTTATTTGAAAATATTCATAAGGCAAGAGAGATTAGTGGGTGTACCGAAGAAAAACATTCTTCTAGCACTCTCATCACACCCAGGACCAAAATATCTTTGATATGAAAAATGATGAGTACAAAAGCTAGCTAGAGAGAAGGTCTATAAGGAAGGTACATAAATTAAAGTAGAATAGTTAAAAAAAAAAAAAAAAAAAAAAAAAAAAAAAAAAGGTTAGCTTTTGTGCAAAAAAGGAATGCAAGGCTGAAGATGTTTCCCAAAGCTGCCGTTGAGACTTGCCACCACCTTGAAAGGTTTTGTTGTTTCTTTCCAGCCAGATGCACCAAAGTGAGGCTCCAAAGATGTTGCTGAGGAGTATATTTCTGTGGGAGTTGGGATTGATACTAAGGAACTTGGTTAAAGAAGATTCAAGACTAATGGGAGAGGAGGCAGTAGCATCAATGTGGCTATAAAACTTAAGCCAAATAAATTTGGAGAAGCTACATGTGTGGAGAAAAGATGTTCCATAGATTCACCTGTTGAAATATATGGATGGACGTCTGTTTTGGTACTTGTCATTTGTGTTAAGCCCCCTATGGATCAAAGACCAGATAAAAAAAAAAAAAAAAAAAAAAAAAAACTTGCATTTTTTGTGGGATGAAAGCTTTCCACAAATGACCAATCTCCAACGATACAGAGTTGTTGATAATACTTGGAGAGATCTAACAGTGAATGAACCGTTTTGAGCTTGGGTCCACATCAGTATCAGTACATCCTGTCCCATATAGTCGGAGGGAGCCTACCAATTAGTCACAATTCCTATCCAAGAGAGGTCTTTTGAAATTTGGGTTCCATGAGTTATGATCAACATCCCAACCATCTTTAACTGATAAGAAAGGATTGACATATAGACTAAAAAAATTTAGGAAGCAATTGGTAGAGAGGATTTCTACCAGTCCATTTATGGAACCAAAATAATGTATCAACACCATTTCTCGGTTTCCAATGCTATGTTCCAGTTTGATAATATTTGAACCATGGGGATTTGGCGCTGATGAATTTGCATTTGGAGGGACCAAATGAGATCCACCTTTATCATCGGATCCTTCCCAGAGGAATTTCGAATTTCCTCATCTTCCTTTCAATGATTTTATAGACAATTATGGGGGCTTTGAAGAGGGATAAATAATATATGGGTAGGTTGCTGAGAACGACTTGTATTAATGTCAATCTTCCCTCTTGAAAATATATGAGTGTAAGAATTGAGTATGTTGCTTAGAACGGCTTGTAAGAATTGAGTATCCAACAAAACATATACATCCATAGATCCATTTGCAATTGATGGTTTTCAAGCTCCACCTCAAATTGATATATATGAAGAGTCTACTTCCTCTCATGTTTTACATTAACTACATTATTGGGCCTTTAATTGCTAATTAAGTGACACACTTACTTTTTTTTTTAATTTTTAATTTTTTTTTATTTTTTTCAACAACAAAAAAGAAGTTGGGTTTAAATGAAGAGCAATTAACATTACAATTATACCTTTATATTTGTGCAATTTGCAAATTATATAACATCAGCTCCCTGTATCACTTCTATGGTGCATAAACAATCAAACTAAAAGACAGGGTTGAGAAAAAGAAAGAAAGATCAATATTCATCCTTATATTTGTTTTTCATTAAGAATGCTAAATGAGAAGATTATGGTGAACAAAAGTGTAATGCACTAAATCAACAAGAATTCAAATTTGGGATTCTACACCTAATGAGTACTAACTACTCTAGCATTTTCCTACATATTCACTACGATTAGGTCAAATTACTCACTTCCCTTGAATTACTTCTAAAAGTAAAGATTATTTTATAGACTAACAAGGATTCTTTCTGGTTGCTTTATCTCACTCACATGTTTTGTAAAAAAACACTTCATAGGAAGTCGCCCAACATATAATCGAGGCACTTAAATAAAAAATGCACATTATTGTTTGTATAGGAAGTAAGTGTCAATTAATTTTTAAGAATTTCTTAATCATATTTTCATATCTTCAAGATTCTTCAAATTTACATGTGGCTTTGGTTCATTCATGAACACCTTCCTCTGCTTATAAAGATAGAACTATGATAATACCTAATATTTTATAAAATAAATTGCAAAAATCACCCATGAAGTATAATGGTTGTAATTACACCCTCAAATTTTCAATTATAAGAATTAGGCCCCTAACCTCTAAAAGTGTTAAAATTCGACCCTCAAGTTTCAATAATTATAGAAATTTAACCCACAAATGATAAAAATTGAACCCTCAAGCGTATACAAATGTTACAATTTATACAATAATTACGTAAGTTTGAAGGTCCAATTTACCAAATTTTAACACTAATGTAATTTTGAGGGCTCAATTTTTAAAATTGAAAGTTTAAGGATTTTTTTTGGCAATTTGCCCTATTTTATATTAAATAATTGATTAAAATTTAAATTTACATTAAAAATAGCCGAGCATCAAAAACAATAATACACATTGATTAAATGATTGAATGACTTACGATCATATTTAACGGTATTTCTTTATCTTCTATGTTCTTTCTTTACTTATGCTATTTTGTCTTCATATTTTAAAATATGACAACAAAAAAACTAACTTTATACTTTGAATTTTATATTTTTGTTTTACTAAACAAGTTGTGAACTTCTATTAAATTCAATGCCACTCATCATAGTATATTCGTTTCTATAAGGAAAAAAAATTATTTTTGATCTCTCTATTTTGAAATTTATTCCATTTTAGTCTTTTTGATTAATTAATTTGGTGGACTTAATTTTTTTTTTTAAAATAAAAGATAAAATTAGTTTGAAAAGATAAATATTTTAGAGAAGATACTTGTAATTATATTTAAATATTATACAATTACATAAATAGGAAAAAAATAATGTAAAATAGTGATTCAACCTTATTAGTAAACATATTATTTAAATATAAAACAATCACATACGTAGTGAAAAAGGAAAAACTGTGATTGGATATTCTTAAATATTCCTAGCCCAGTAGATTCCAATTAATCACAGGAAAGGAAATAAAAATAAATGAAAATAAAGACGAAAATAAAGCCCATTACGGGGAATTTTTTTTTTTTTTTTTTTGTCCATATTACTCTTTTAACTTTTTAAAATTTTAAATGTATCCCAAACATGATTCTAAAATATTCTTATCATTAGTTTTAGATGAAAATCGTTAATGTTTTATGTCAAAAATATTCTTTAACTTTAAATAGTTTTAAAAATATCCTTAAATTTTAACAAAAGTTCAAAAATTCTCCTATTCTTATATGAACATAAATCGTTAATACTATCCTACTTCTCTATTTTCCTTCTTTTTTTTTCCTCCCCTCCCTTCTTTAATATCCCATCTTACTCCCATTTTTGTTAACTATTTGAAACGTGTTTATCTAAAATAAATAAATAAATAAATAAATAAAACTGCACATTTCAGATAAGGTATGCGAACTAGAATAAGAAGAAAGAGAATAACGGTGGAGATTTTGAGTGTGTTAATAGCCAATTACATTCTTTTATTTGACTATTTATTGTTCTAATATGTTTTAAAGAGAGATTTTTATTTTGAAATTTTGTGAGATTTTGTGGGATATTATGTTTTAACTTAAAATTTTGGTTTTTATTTTGATTGCCTAGAAAATTGGTGTGACCTAAGAATTGGAAAATTAAGAGAAAATGAGAGTATTTAAATGAAAAAAAGGATAATTATATAATTTGTTTTAAAATCGGTTCTTTTCGAACTTAAGAAAACTTCAAACAAATTTGATCGTCATATTAACGATAGGAATATTTTAAATTTCTTTTTAGTTTTAAAGTTATTTTTGCAACTAGGTATTAACGGTTTTTATTCATATACTATTGGTGAAGAAATTTTAGACTTTTTTTTAAATTAAGGATATTTTTTGAAACTTTTGAAAGTTCAAAGATATTTTTGAAACAAAACATTAACTGTTTCTAAAAGAAAACTAATGACATTAGGATATTTTTAAAATTTTTCAAAGTTCAAAAAGTATTTTTAAAATAAAGTTTAAATTTTAGGTGCATTTTCAATAATTTAGAAAAAAAAATTAAAAATAAAAAATTTGTTGGAGGTCGCTTACATCGCACATTGTCAGTTGTTTTGCTGCTTCTCCTTTTGGCTTAACAAATTAAAGTTGCAATTATTTTCTTTTCTTCCTCCACAATATCCGAGGATTAATGGATGAATTGGTCTGTATTTACAATTTTTTAAAAAAAAAAAAAAAAAAAAATTAAGAAAGAAGTAAATTACAATGATTCATTTTCCCTTCTCTGATTTGAAGAAAAAAAATCATTAAATCATGCCGTCTCTATTTATCTGCCATTTGCAAAATTAATTTTTGGGAGTCATTCACTTGTCAATCTCTAACATCACCACAACGAAGTGTGTTTAATAAAAAATTGCTTGAATTTTGAAAATTGAAAAATTAGAAACGAATAATCTATAGTTTATTGAGAAGAAGGATTAGACTCATATAGTGATCAAATCAAAAGAGCTAAAGAAAAATTGAAACCTTCTCTTTCTAAAAATATTTTAGATAGTATAGATATAATGTGAGTTATGTTATATGAATTATAACACAAAATATAAGAAAAGGCGTAACCTTGTATACATACAAGTTATATGAATAATATCATAAGTTATAAGAAAATATGTAATCTTATATACATGAAAGAATCTAAACCTAACGACTTCACATTGTCTCCTCAAGATTATTGGAGTTGGCAGTGCCCTATATTTCGTGATTCTCGTGGTTTGTAAATTTATATACGAATTATTTATTTAATAAAATAAGGTGTTATTTTATTCGACATTTAGACTACATTAACTCAATCCAATAAACTAAGACCGATGTTATTTTATGTAACTTAAACATGTATGTGGTTGACATACAGGTGAATCATATTTTAGTATCAACCTAAGTAGTTCGTAGTATATAAATAAGGTTGGGTGCTTTATCCTAGTGATACTATGGATACGGTTCACTTTGTAACTGTTACAAAAGTTGTAAATTGTTACAAACTGAAAAAGTAATACGATGACTCGTCATGCTAAACCCAGATGTTAAACCAAAAGCACTAACACACACCGAAACAACTACCAAAATTGACAACAAGAAAGTAAAAGAGAGCACACAGGAGTTGGTCGCCAATTTAGTGAGCACACCTACATCTTGGGGACAGTGTGCCTAGGAAAGATAATTCACTAATATTAAAGAGTTAAGCATTTACAACAAAGTATTTATCTGTAAAGTATCAACTTCTACAATGACTCTTGTAGAGCTTAACTTGCTAAACATCTAGGCTTCCCCTAAATGTGAGACTCCCTCTCAATTGTACTTAGCCTCCCCCTAAGTGTGATAATATTAGTGTAAAACACTTCAACTTCCAACAATGTGCGAAACACTCCTCTCAGCTTGATTATCTTTCTTGCAACTTAGTGAACTCCCTTCACTGATGAATCTTAAGTCCCCCTAATATGGAGAAATCCTTCTCGAGAATGAAATCTTAGGCTCCCCTTGAGACCAAGAATCCCTTCTCTGTAATGATGTCTTAGGTTGAGATCTCTTCTCTATAGTGATGCCTTAGACTGCCCTAAGACAAAGATTATCTTCAAGATTTTGCTCTCATCAAATGATGAAGTTGCACAACGGAATAAAGTGAGAAAAGAACAAAACACAATGTTGCACAATTCGGTCACTAAGAACAAAAATTCTCTCTTCACGATAAACGAGTGCAGCGACCCTAAATGATCACCATTAGTCTTCTTTTATAAACCGAGGCCAAGAAAGAAAATAAACTCCTCAACCAGAAATAATTACCATTACCTCCAATAAGGAAAGTATCAGGTAGAATAAATCTACAAGAAAACTCCAGATAAAAAAAGAAAATATTCTACACAAACTAATATTGTCATAATCAGATGTTAAGACTATATTTGTGACAACAACAAAAGTCTCCACAAGCTGTTTTAGTAAAATTAGAGAGCCAATTAGCAAATCTCCAACACAAACGATGTGATCCCTAATCGTTCATATGGAGACATGCGAGTGGTGGTATCTCATACAAAGAGTTTGTATACGACCAAACTGCAAAATAATTAGTCTTTCTTTATAACACTGTAAATTGAAGAGATTAACATTTCATAGGATGACTATAGATGACTCAACTTTAATCCTAAGTGAGTTATGAACTTCTGTCTACGAGGATAGTCCTTTGATCTGTATGGGTGAGAGTGGCCAGATTCGTCGACTCCTTCCCGTCTTTAGGGTAAGTAGATGAATTGCTCCTTTACGGGCTGATTCTAAGTCTTGCACTATGAGACCTCACCCTCTCACTGGCTCGAGAGGAATTAGTTTATAGTTAGACTATAAACTGTTTGTTCATTAGAGAGATTAGTGGTACTTGAAGGGTTAGATGTAATAACAGGGGTAAAACGATAATTTGACCTAGTTGTAATTATGAGCGATTCGTTAATGGTCGACTTACTGTTGATTGGTTATATCCGTGGACACAATAATATATCTACCGTGCAAAGAGTGCAACTTTGGGTATTTAGTGGAGCGACTTGCAATTAATGAATGTTGATTAATTTAATTAATTAATATCCTATCATTGGAGCTTCTAATATGTAAGGTAAAACAAGAATCCATTATTTTTGGATTAATTTGAATTGTTCAAATTAAATAAAGGAATTAATTGTATGAGATACAATTAATATAATGTATATGGATACATTATAATATAAAATTAATTTTAAATGAGATTCAAAATTATATGAGAGAAACAAATATTTGAATAAGATTCAAATATTAATTAAATGAATGAAATTCAAATAAAACTATAGGTTAAAATTAATATGAATAAAATTCATATTAACTATAACTATAGGTTATGAGAAAAAATATTATTTGAATAGGATTCAAATGGAATTAAATATGTAATATTTAATTAATTAATTAATATTATTTAACTATATATATTAAATTTAATTTAATATATATTATTAAATATCTTTTTAAAATAAGGAAATAACTCCCATGAGAGTTATTTGTGAAGTAGTAGAGGGAAGTTCTCCAACCACTCTATCTTCACTCATGAAAAGAGAATTTTTTTTTTTCTTTGTGATAATTTTTCATTGGTACATATTCCAAAAAAAGATAGAGTTTCTCTCTCAAAAAATTTATTTTTCTCCCTCACACCAAAGCTCTCTCTCTATTAAATTAAGGTTACCACAATCCTTAATCTTTGTCCGGATAATAGCAAGGAAATCAAGTGGTGGTGTCTTGCTACGGGATTGTGTTCATTCGTGAGTTTGAGAAGAAGTTTGCTCGTGAGTTCATGAAAAGGAGAGGAATTGCTTTGAAGAAGGTTTTCAAGAGGTATTCTTCTCGTTTTTCTTTAAAAGCATGTTTTAAAGTTTATCCTATATTTCTATTATCTATGTTTTCTTCATTTGTTCCAAAATTAAAATCGACGGCACATGCGCTCACACGCTTCCGTTGAGGAATTCAATTCCTTCAAAGACAATTTTAGTCATTCTATTACTTGAGTCTCATGAGTAATTGTCTCCTAGAATAGAATAGATTATCTTTCTCCTAGAAACATGTCGTCTACAAGATCCAACAAACTATATTTTATGAAAATAAACCAAACTTCAAAGACTTTATAAAAAGGGAGAAAATTTTATGGAAAAAAAATAACGCTTATGAAAAAAAGTTCTCCATTGCAATTTGAAGAAATGCATATTCATAGACTATTTGTGGCTATTTGAAAAGTCGTGTGTCTCTTATTCAAATTGATTAATTATGGAAAGATGTGTTCATTCACCAAACAAGACAACTCTACACCAATGTTCACATGCCATTTATTTCATCAAGTTCAAAATTACAACCATGAAAATTCCTTTAGGCCCCATTGTAATTTGTAAACACTTTTTTACAAATTTTAACTTTTCTTGAATAATAATAAAAAAAATGATATTAAAAATTCTAAGCTTCACTAAAAAATTTGAATTGTATTTAAAAAAAATATTTAATAGGCATTTAAAAACCTGAATTGAGTTATTAAGTTTGGAGTATGAAGAATTACTTATTTTGATTATTTTCATAGATTATGAGAATTTAAAAAGAAATTCAAATTAAACACTCAATTTTTTTTCTTTCTAGAGATTGAAGTGTTTCGTTAAAAAAAAAAAAAATTGTTTTTCAAACTCATTTTTTTAAAAAGTCATTTTATGTGGTTGCCAAACACTATAAATCTTATGAAAATATTTTTTTTTCTTCAAAATCAAATTAAATACTTAAAAATAGACCAAAGTGATCATAACTTGTCATACAAATTTGTTAGCGACCAAGAGATATGAGGTTTGAAACCTTCATACTCTATTGTACTAAATAAAATAAATATTTGAAAATCGCAATCAAAATACACCCTTAATCAATCAAAATGTGTGTTCTTTTCACATTACTCGAACATTTTAAAGATTAGAAGCGAAGTATTTTGATGTTTAAAATTCTAAATTCATTCACTTTAGACTCTAAACTTTTAGAAACAACCATTTTAGTTGTAGCTATTATTATGTCTCAAATATTCACTCACCTATAAGACTCCTCTCAATCAACATATATATATGGCCTCAACACATTACAATTAAATGAAAAAAAAAAAAAAATCTAACAACAACAATCAATTGGTTTTTTTCCTTTTTCTTTTGAATGTCCCGAAAGCAAAAATAAAATAAAACTAAAAGTTTAGAAATCAAAATCTACACTTAAACGATACGAATAAAAATAAAATAAGCTCAAAATTATTATGGATTTAAAAACAAAATAAGACCAGCTAAATAACATTATATGATATATATATATATATGAAAAGATAATTGTTATTAATTAAATATTAGAAATAAAACAGAAATGATTGTGAAACAAAGATTTAATTGTTACTTTGTATTTAGAAATGTAGTGATAATCATAAACAAAAGAGGGGTTTGTTATTGATTGAAAATAGGAATTCTCACTTAGCTAAATAAGAAGTGAGACCATTTAGAATTAGAATGTAGAGTGGTATGATTTTATCTAGAAATCTCACTTTCTTCATCCTTAAATAGAAACCTCTTTTCCCAATATTTGTTTGGGCTATTTTGGGTACTCATAATTACACAACAACCAATCAATTTGGACACTATTGCCCTTCTTAAAGGTCAACTATGACCCTAAACAAACCTTCTTCTTCCTTTTTTTTTTTTTTTTTTTCCTTATGAGAACATAACCCTAAGCAAAGTTAACGAACTTCCTCAATAACCTACCAAAAAAAAACCCACATATGGAAGTGGTAATTCAAACTTTTTGTAACCCTCCATGTCCATAATTTAGATCTAAGATTCTAAATTTGGTGGTCCATTCATTTGCATTCCTTAAGACCTAACAAGTCATTCTTGTTCATCTTGAACTGCTTCACTCGGAGTGTTACATGAATGAATCGGGATCATACACAAATGAGAGAAAAGTTTTCTAGGAAGCATGTGAGTGAGGACAAAGCATGTGAAAAGACCCGTATTAGTCTGTGGGAATAGTCTTCACTCTTAGAAAGAGTTTCATGACGTTGCCAGATTTAGGTTGAGAATTACTATTTTAATTAAAGCCTCTACATTTATTTGGATGATAAAATTTTATATAAGCTCAAAGAAATCAAGAAAATTTAAAGTTACTTTGGAAGTCAAATAACAAATTTTCACAAAATTTGTATTCTAAACAAATAAGAAATTGTAATGAATTTTTGAAATAACTTAAATTTTTTATTATATATATATATATATAAGTTTAAATTTTCATACTTCATATTTATTGTATAAAAGAAAATATATATACGAACACCTTAATTCACATATATGAGAGATGACTTAAAATAATGGTTTGTTGCCTCATAATATTTAAAATTGATTATTCTATAGCTGATTTTAATAACAGTAATAAGTTTCTTTTTATTTTTTTGAAAAAAATGTTTGATCAATATAAAGAACTATTTACCTACATGGTGGTTAAGGGAAAAATTATAATAATCACCAATGAAAAATGTGATGATGTATGTAATTAAATTAGAGCAATTATTGATTTGATGTGCATCACTATTACTTTTTTAGCTATCATTTCATATTTTTAACTAATTTTATTAATTTGAATTATTCATATTCATCCAAATTGATTTGGATAATATAATCAAATCATTTCGACTTTTTGTCAACTCTCTTTATGTAAGAATTAAAAATTAATTTAAGTGACATGAGGCTTGGCCATCTAAATTGATTAAGTCAAAATAAATGTGAAAAAAAACCCTTTTGATTTGATGGTGTAGTTATAAATTCGTTCCAATTTCAAATGTTAGTTAGTATTATACAATTTCTGTTCATATTCAATCGCATTACCACCACTTGGTTTAAATACTACTTTTGTTTATATACTTTCGACTTATTTTTAAAATGTTAAATTTGATTCTTCTACTTTTAGTTTGATATCAACTTGTCTCTATACTTTTAAAATATTCATTTTAGTTTTTGTATTTTAAAAAAATAATCATTTTGGTTCTTGTACTTTTAAATGGTTACAAACGGAAGTTTATAGATTAATTTGTTGTTTTTATATAATAATAAATAAATAAGTAAAAATACGTGCAATTGAGCGAGAGTGATTTGGTAACAACACTCGTATGAAAGTGAAATCCTAATGCATGGGAGGTCATTAAGCTCTTGAATAGGAGGAGACTTTGTTATTAGAGATCGTGGATGTGATTGAAGACATTACCTTTGTTGGAAACGTTGTCAATATTGTTCATCTTTGTAACATACTTCGATGGGAGAACAAAGCTACTCATGCCTTTGGCTGGCTTCCTCTCAAAGTAGATCTTTTGGTTGTATGGGTAGGTGGGAACAATATAGGATTTAAACCCATCTTCCAAATGACTTTCTCTTGTCCCAATAACTGTTAGAAAAACTGAGAGTAGTTTGGTTGGCCCAAAACTATTGAACTATCTTTAAAGCCATTGGTACCTTTCTTCACAAAGGACCAAACTTCTTAGCTGAAAACTTCCTCTGAAAAAATGCTTTATGTGCTCAGACAAATCACAACATAAAATATATTACTTCAAAGGAAACCCATTTACCATAGCTTCCAACCAACCTCCTCAAACATTTCTTATTCAAATTTGAAATCTGCACCCTACAAAATTAATTCCAATAAATAAATAAATAAAAATGACTTTCTTCTACTCAACCTGCAAAAGAAAAACAGATGGCTTTGACAGTTTCTCATCAGTGGAGCAGCCCTGTTCAACACATAACAAAAATACAATTTGGTAATGGTCATCCTCTCATTTTTCATAACTAATAGTTGGTACAACTTTGACATAGCACATCAAGTCTAACTTGGCAGCCCCTTCAACTTGGTGAGATTAGCTTATTTATAATAGCTTTACACTTTCTTAGCTCTTCATCAAAAGGTAACCATTTTATTTTACATACCTGAAGTTAACACTATTGTTTACTACCAATGATTCTGTAATGGTGAAATTGAAACTTATCTTCAAAATCAAATGTCTTGCTCAGTTTTCATCCTTCAACAAGCATATGCATCAGAATCAAAGTTCTCAAAAGAAGCAAATCTATAATAAGAAATATCGGCAGGACTTACGATCTTTGGTTATACGGTCGTGCAGAATAATTAACAGTTAAGAAATGGATTTAAACTACTTTATATAAATTGGAACAACAGGGTCTCCCATATTGAAAATGACAATCTTCTTCATTCTTCAGAACAAGGCTAGTTCAACAGCATATACTATCAACCACCATTTCCCACCCCTTAGAAATATTGAAAATGTATTTACCAATGTGACCAATTCACTAAACAATGATTTATATTTGTGACATGCCTCAGAGATCATAAACATGTACATGTCTAAGATGAATGATCGAAAGAGCAACAACATCATTCAAAACTAATTGACAAGAAAGAATTTGCTATGATTTTACGTGCTCAGCTTATCCAAAAACAAAATTGAGATAAGATCTAAAAGCTTGTATACATCATTGAACAAAGGGCAATGGATCCACAATGTGTGCACCTCCTCTTAATCAGCCGGATATAGAGGATGAGTATATCACAGAGCTCAATCCCGAAGGCCAAGTTCGACTTCGAGTTCATCATCATCTTCAAACAGCTTGAGAAGACGGGCATGTTGTTCCTCTCTCTTCTTCTTTTGCCATATCTTGAATAGAATCACAGAAAAGGCAATGACAGTCACAACTCCTAGACATATGATTATTATCTTGATCCCCATTGACGGGCTCCTCCGAGCATCGTCCTTTTTAGTTTTACCACCATCTTTACCACTTGAATGGTCATTTGCCAACACTAGAAAGATAAGAAAAACCAAACAAAAAACCTGATTTGCTCATTCAACTGGAACTCGAGGTCTACAAAAAGCATTCAAATTGGAATTCCTTGTCTTTCGTTTTTTTTTTTTTCCCTTTTCACACAAGTAAAAAACGTATAGAATTAAATCATGAACATTTCAATGCTTTCTCAAGAAACACAAATACACAATACAGATGCAAAAAGGGTATTTGAGATATTGAAGTAATATTCGAAGCAATTGCAATGAAACTCTGGAATCATTTCTCCCACCATTCTTTTTGCTTATTTCTATACAAATTGCCATGTATATTTAAGAAGACAATTCCCCAAATCATTACTAAACAGAATAAAGTTATCCCAAAAGCAATAATGATGAAAAAGTATTGAGACAAAATTTCAGCAGAAAAAGCAAGGAACAATGATCATAGGTACAATTGTTGAGGCAATCCAGGTCGCTTTAGCTACCATAGTTTAAAAGAGAAAACAGGAATGGAATTGAGAGAATTCGAAAAGGCAAAAGGGGGATTTGTACCTGAAAAAGAATGGTTAAAGAAAAAAGAAAGGAAGAAGAGGAATTGCAGAGATCTGGAGCTTTGAGATCCGTACATCCCTTCCCCGATCTCTGCAAATTCTTGGAGGAGGATGAATTGGTCGGAATTTCTTCAGAAGGTAATGGGGGAAGGTTGAAAATGGCGGATTTTTCGTTGAATCTTTTCTATGTGGGGATTTCAGGGGAGTTGGGTGTAGCGGTAACGGGCAGCTAACATAAATTAAATACCAAAAACTATATATAACGTTGTTCAATACTTTATAATAATATTGAGGATAAATAAATGTCATATAAGAAACATAAATCTAATTTATTTTTTATTATTATTATTATTTAGTTCTTATTTGAACAGTCACCCTCAAAAATATGTCTAAACCAATTGAATTATATTTAGGTTGATAAATTAATTCTTTAAGGATTGTCATTTTTTTAAATTTCAATTCTAATCCTTTTTTTAGTACAACAATTGTGGGTATTAATTAAGAAATTTCGGCCAATCACAAATTATCATATCATTAATTTAAATTAATAATTGATAAATTTAAACCCAACTATAAATTTACATGTACCCTCAAATTAAAATTAAAATTAAAGATATGAAAGTTGGCAAATCAAATAACACTGCTTGTCTAAGACTTGATCTATCGAACAATGTCAGCCTACTCAATAAAGTTATGTCATGTGACAATTGGGCCCAAAACTAAGTCAATCTAGATTTATTAAAATAAATTTGGTCAAATTAAAATAAATGTCTATTAAAAAATAGATTAGATTAAGTCTAGGCCCAATGTCAACTAAGGCCAAACCCATATAGGGTCTCCCAAACAAGAGTATGGATGAGGAATTGAACCTCCTACCTCGATAAAAAGTCATGTCAATTACCATTATGCTAATCTCACTTTTAATCATTTTTAACTCTGATCTTTTGAATGTTAAATGTTAAAAGATTCATATGTAAATTTACGAGTTTTTCATATGTATGATACATTTTAAAAAACTCAAATAAAATTTAAAAGACATAATTTTTAAACAGTATCCTTTTTGACCTTCTGCTTACGTCTAATCCTCTCATTGTGAAATTACCAAAATGGAACATTGTGCGTCCAAGATGAAATTTCGCTCTAGCTACTTTCACTCTTCTTGCGTCTTTGGATTTAAGATTTATGCTCCTCACTCTCTCTATTTTCTCTCACTCCTCTGTGTTTATGTTTTTTTTTTTTTTTTTTTCGCTCTTCAATCTCTATTTTCTCTCGTTCTTACTCTCAACTATAGTGCAAAGAGTGAGAATCAAGTCGAACTTACATGCACACAATAAGGTCATCTCATTAATTTTTGTTTATAGTGATGCAAGCAAAATGTCAAAAATATTTTAATTTGAAAAAGTAGTGCATATTTTATTGTAGGCCTAAAATTTAAGCCAATTATAAATTATCTCTAAATTTACAAAGATTATTCTTTTGGAAGTTGTCCTATTAACATTAAATGTAAAAATTACGTAACAAGCAACAGTTTGAATCGAGCAAGTTATTATTAGGTGCTTAAGTCACATGAAAAGGAATTTATTTTTGTTTTAATCTATTTTTTTAATCTCAATTTAAAAAAGTAATTTTACTTTATGCATCTCGAGGTAAATGACACTGCTACTAAAATGTCTTCATGCCACTCATAAATTAATAAAATATTATTTTTCGCTTCACCAAATAGTTTTAAAAAAGCTTGTTTGTCATGCTTTTATGATTGATGAGATTTTATGAGCATGCTATAATTTTTCATGTATTATCATGACAAGTATGTATGTAGTGGAACCTCTTTAGTGCAGGTTGCATACTAGATCAGTTTAGTAACAATTACACTCCTATTAGTAGTTATGTCCATCTTAGTTTATGATTTGATCGATTTAATGGTATAGTTTGATCTTGATAGTAGGGTTACTTACTAAATATTTTTAATACTCAATTATTTCTTTTAGTATTTTTCAGGTAAGAATAAAAACGTACTAGACGCTTGATGAGGTGATCTGTTGATTGTGCCATGAGACTAAGTGTCATTGCTTTTGCTTAGTACTATGTCTTCAAGATTATTTAGTGTTTTGCTATAAATGTCCTTGAATTAGTAGTTTTGACTCTTAGGGGATGTTTGGCCCTTTAGCTTGGAATAAAGTGGGTGCCATTTGATGTCAAGTATGTGTTTGGTCCCTAGGTTTAAAATGCATGGGTTTAAATTAAAACCCCAACCTATGGGGTAAATCAATGAGTTTTCATATATCTCACACGTTTCTCCAGTTATCTATCTTTCTTTTTACATATGATTCATTTTAGTGGCGAATCTAGAACTTTATGTGAGGGGGCACATGTGAATATAAGGTTAGAAGTTTAGCCATCAACTTCTAGATTTGTTTTTATATAGTTCGTAAAATTTTAAAAATATCTAATAGGTGTCCCCAAACTTTTTATTTTTGTGTTTAACATATTCCTAAATATCAATTTTGCATCCAATATGTCTCTTATACATATATAAAAATGTTAAAAATTAAAAGATTATTTATCCACACCCTTCAGTTTTGCATTTACTCATTTACCACACTTGAATATATATATATATTCTTTTCAAACTTGTGTTGAATGGTAATATTTTTTAGATTTTTTTTTTTTTTTTTGGGTACAAATTGACATAAAATTTATATCTAAAATGTTGTTTAAAAACAAAATAGAGAAATTCACAAGTGAGAGAAGTATTTATACACTTCATTTTAAAATATCAAACAGTTAATTATTAGTAAAGCAAAGCATATAAATAAGATCATATATTTAATATCAAATTGTAAAAGTGTATCAATCATATAATTAATATAATTAAAAGAGGGCGTGTAAACTCTAACTTACCTTTGGTTATGCTTAAGCTTAAGTAGTTGAAATGTTGTTAGTGGACTTAGCTGAATTTTCATGTTTAGGGCCAAGAGATGCGTGGAGAGGAAGGAGGTTGTTAGGCGTGAAGTAAAGAAGTCTACTAGGCGGCAAGGTTATGGCTTGGATCATGAATGTAGGCGTTGAGCTTTGTTGAAGGATAGCCGAGTGTAGAGGTAATGCTTGACTAGGTGGCAAGGGTTGTCAAGCTTAACAGAGATGGGCGTTGAGAGGAAGAAGTAGGCATGGAGGAAGAGTGAGCTAAGTAGGCATTGAAAAGCCAAGTCATGTGGGCATGGAAGAGCCAAGTAGGCGTGGAAGCTAGCAAAAGAACCTCTAAGAGTGTGTGCTAGATGTTGGTGGTTGTATTTTAAGGTAGGCATCCAAGTTTTCCTAATTTTTGTTAGTTATATTTATTATCTAATTAAAGAAAAATTAGGTGGCAAGCTAAAATTAAAATGAGAAATTTGGAAGCAGGAGGTGGCAAGCTTTGAGGATGCATGAGGCCATCGGCTAGGAGTATAAATAGAGGTTTGAAAGAAGAAGTTGGTTTGCGCAAGTTACTCGTGGCAAAGGGAAAGTTTTTCGATCAAAGTTTTCCAAAACTAGTGTAGTTGAGGTGTGAGGGCTGCTGGAGAAGAATTCCACCGGTAAGGGTCTGGAATTTGAGGTTAAAGTGAGGTTGTTCATGCTTTTGAGTGTTATTGAGCATGAGTTGAAGATTTGACGATTCCGAGTTGTTGAGGAGGAATTAGAAGACCAAATTTGAAGGTAAGTAAGTTAAGAGGTTGATTTTAAGGTTTATGGAAGAAATTAGAATTAAAAATGGATAGAGATATTGATTGTGATGGCTAAAAGTGTAGGTTGAATTGTTGAGGCCATCGGGTGACTGCCGGCTAGAGGTTGAAGACACTGGGCGTGGAGAGACTGTTGGTGGCAAGGACCATCAGGAGGAGTTTACAGGTTATTTTGGGTGTTGCACGCCTAGGCGGGCAGGTGAGGCGTGTGGGTAGCAGGCAGTGTAGGTGGGCATACACAGGTAGTGGCGTATGTGTGGCTGAAGAAGGCTGACGCTAGACACCGGGTAGTTGGATGCCCAGTGCGTGCGTAAGGTTGATGCCCAGTAGGCGTGAGACTTCGGCGCTGGGTGTATGCGTGTGTTCAACACCCTGTGTGTGTGTGTGCCTGTGAGGTCGTGGTTGTGCGGGTGTGCGGGAGTTGTCATACATTGTTGGTGTTTGCGTGCGTGTAGCTGTGCAGGTGTGCGGGAGTTACCGCACAAGGTAGTGTCCGTGCTTTGCTGTGAGCGTGAGCGACTAAGGTTGTGGGCAAGTGTTGGTGTCATGTCTAGCCAAGTTGCACGCCTAGTTGCAACTCACACTACTTAAGGAATTGCTTAACCTGATTAGTGTTGATGAGTTATTCAAGTATGAATTTGGTCTTTAGGACATAAAAGGCTTAGGATGAGATTTAGATTATTTAAAAGGGATTTAACTAAAAAAGATAAACATTATTTTCAGGACAAAAAGTGTGGAAGATCTACAATCCATTCAGGACCTAACTAAAGGAGTGAGTGACAATGTTTTTAAGAATAAAAGTTGATGTTTTACTCAATGTTTCCTTAAATAAATGTTTACTTGAAAAGCATGTTTTATATATGATTTATAAGTTTTGATAAGCATGTCTATTTAGCTTAAAGTTCAATGTTTACTAAAGCTATCTATGTATGATGAACTACTTTATTGAGCAAGTTTTATTTCAAAAGTATGAATGTACTTTGAAAATGTTAATGTGAGACCCAATACTAAAGGACAAGGAGAAGGTATTTGGGCAAACCAACATTTAAGGTCTTTGGGACCCACTTTGGCATACATGAAGGCTTTGGGCCATGTGTCGAGGTACTAGCCCTTTGGAGGCATTTTTATGTGCTCATTGGAGAGTGATGACGCTGATTGTATTGAGATTACTCTACATCAGCTAAGGATTGTTTTTGACATTGAAAGTATCGAGCTTGCTCTACCTCAACTAAGGTTTAATGGGTACAAATGTTCAATGTTTATTGATGTTTAAACAAACCATGTTTCCATGAATTTTCTAGCTATGATTTTCTTATAATCAATGATTATGATTTATGGTTTTCTATTAGCAAAGTATTTATTAAGTTAATTTAAATACTCTGCCACTCAGTGGGCAACCTAGCTCATGGTTTTCTTCTGTTTTCTGTCTTCTAGGTAGTGAAAGAGTTCATGGTGCTTAGCCTACCCAGCCTCGTCTGCTTCTGCTGCAAATCCTTGGGGTTATTAGCTATCTTGTAAAATATGGAACTTAAGACAACCATGTACATATAGGCTAACCACTACAACAAAAACAGGTTTCTATGACTCTAAAAAACTGTCATTACCACATTTCTTGACCTTTTTTTTAGTCTTTGAATCCACCATCATCTAAAATGTATAGATGACACATGAGAAATCAGTCATCATTGATAGTTTCATGACTTTTAAATACAGTCAACAAAGAGTCATTGAATGTAGAATTTGTTGTAGTATAAGTTTTGGGAAGACTGAGGGTTTTTAATTATGGCCTGTATGTAAAACAAATATGGTTGTGTATCTGTAAACGAGTTTTAAAAGTTCATCTATTGTTTATGAGTATTATATTATCATATATATATATATATATATATATATATATATATATATATATTTATTGTCTATCAAGTTAACTAGGAGGTCTAGTAAAGAAAACATGTTAGACAGTAAATGTCGTAAAATGGTCGATGCTTGCTATCCTCACATCTTTTCCTAGGTTAGGAAGTAACTTGGGAAGGGGTGTGATAGGCTATGTATTAGTTAAATTATATATTTAAAATAAAGAATATGACTTAATTAATTTACATAAGAAAACATCTATGATATATTTCATATTAGGTGTATATAATAATGTATTAGTCACATAATTGATATCCTAACTTAGCTAGTCAAAATGAACTTTTATGTGTATAATAACCTAAGTGTATTAGTAAGTTGATATATACAATATTAAAGTGTATTAGTTAACTTACTATCACAGTTTTTCACATAATTGATATATTTAAAAGAGAGTATATTAATAAAGCCTGTGTTTGTTTATTTTATAAGCATGATATTATAAGCATATTAGATGTCACACCCCCTCTCAGATTACCCTTTTTAACCTAGAAAGAGGTGCAAAGACAACAAACATCACCCCTTTTGTGAGGTTCACTGTCTACCTGTACTTGTTTAACCTGCTGAAAACAACATCATAACATACACCCACATTATCTTTTCCTCAAAGTATTTGGCATACAAGTTTAACATTCAACTTAAAATAAAAGATCATTAAGCTGAGATATTTACAACAGTTGTACCTCTAAAACCATCTATCACAGGACTCACAAAACATACAATAGTTACACTCTTATACCTCGACATCAAACCCAACTAGGAATATCTACATGCCACACAGGACCAAACCATTTACACTTACAAAGTCTAGGGGGAAATGAGTATGCTGATGTCCTGAAATTGAGGAAGACAAGGCTTAAATAGACTAAGCTTCGAGAACTCTTTCATTACCTGGAGGGGGGGGGGGGGGGGGGGGGGGGGACATAGAAAAGTGTGAGCTAGAAAACCCAGTGAGTGACAATTTTAAAACAGTTACATCAACATCCGCTAAATACATTCCAAATTAAGGAAACATTTTGTAAGCTCATAGCATCATGAAATATCAAGCCCATAATCATGGGTAAAACAATAAGATAAAACATCATGAAAACATGTAAACTTCCATCTTTTAAACTGTGTAAACTTCACATCAAATTTGTACCCACAATCCTTAGTTGAGGTAAAGCAAGCTCAATACACTCAACGACATAACCTTAGTTGATGTAGAGTAGTCTCAACACATCAACGTCGATACATTTCCTACGTGCACGCAAAATACCCCCAAAGGGGTAATATTGGACTTCCCAAATACCTTCTTTAATACTTTAATATTGGGAATCCTTGGACTTCTTGAATACCTTCTTTTAATCCTTTAGTATCGAGAATCCCTTGGTCTTCTTGAGTAACTTCTTTCATCCTTCAATACCGGGAATCCTTTGGCAACCTGTAATGCTACGAAAATATATTCACATAGCAGGGCAATCACAACAAGGGTACTAGGCATAATGGTTTGAAACATTGTTTTAAAGCCTTGGAATTCATCATTAGCAATCATAAACCATTTGAACATAACATAAGTTATCATCATTCAAACCATGTATGTTTGCGAACATTTGAGTAGGGGTGTTCAAACAACTCGACAACCCGAACAACCCGGGCTACCCAACCCGAAGTAGAAGGGTTGGGTTGGGTTAATTTAATACTTGGGTTGGGTTGGGTCTCGGGTTGAAATTTTCAAAATTCGGGTTGACCCAACCCAACCCGAATTACTAATTATAAAAAAAAAAAAAAATATATATATATATATATATATATATATATATAAAAGCCTATAAGGTGAAACTGAAAATTGAAAAAGATAAAAGAAATTCTAATTAGGGTTTTAACATTTTTTCTCCCGTTGCCAATGCCCGCGCCGCCTCCCTCCCTCACCCTCTGCCTCAGATTTTTCATTTTCATTTTTCAGAACTCAGAAGCACTGAAGCAGAAGAAGTGAAGAATGCTGAACGCCTACGCCAGAACCTAAACCCACACCACAGTGACAGTGTCGCTCCATTCTCGGATTCTCCTCTCCCGTTCTCCCTCTCAGACACTCAGTCTCGGCTCGGCAGTATCGCTGACTAGCTGTCGCTCTCCTCGCACTCGCAGCGGCAGTGTCGCTCTCCTCTCAGTGTCGCTGACTCGCTCTTCTCTCAGTGTCGCTCTCCTTTCGATCTCGCTCTCCTCTCGGTCTCGCTCTCCGCTGGTTCGTCTTCGACAACCTCCAACCCGACAACCCAACCCAACTCAACCCAACCCGAATTGGCAACCTATTCGGGCTATTCGGGTTGGGTTAGGTACCCTATTCGGGTTATTCGAGTTGGCAACCCCACCAACCCGAATTTTCGAGTTGGTCCAAAAAATTCCCCCAACCCAACCCAACCCAACCCGTGTACACCCTACATTTGAGTATAAGAAAACATATAGCTTCCTTATTAGCCTAACATTTTCGTACTAGGCATTAAAAGTAAAATCAATGAATCATATTCAATGCTTAGCAAAATCAATAAGAAAACACATTTTCATAAGAACTTATGGTGAGAGATCATAAATGAATTATTCTAAAAACAAACATATGTCACTCACAAATTGGGCTTGCACTCTTAGGGACATAGGCTTCTCTAACCTCAATTTGACCTGAAATATCAATTAAGAGACATTATATCATCTCTTTGAGGTTCCCACACTTTCAATAATATTTAAACTTCATCCAAATTGGCCAAAATCAACTTAAAATTTCACTTATTTCTTCACCATTACCATTTAGAAATTTTTATGCAAAAATTTCCAAAATTTCCTAAAATACCTAAAAACAATTTAAAATCCAAAATTGCCCATTTTGAGCCTAAAAATTCAAGGAAAAATCAATTGGCCTTAAAACATGCTCACCAACACCCAAAATGGTCGTAGGTATGCAACATGGGCAGAAGATGGGCGTGGGGCACACGTTGTGGACGTGGGTGGGCGGTAGGGGGCGTGGGTAGTAGTTGCTGCACGCGGGTGTGTGGGCAAAGAGGCACGGGCATGCATCGCTGGGCGGCAGGCAGTGCGCTGGGCGCGCACGCGTGTGCAGCTGGCGTGCGAGGGTGGGCGACAGCCTGGGTAGTCTCCTGCAACCTTCGACCAGCAGTCCCCTATTTTTAACCTGGTTTTTTAGAGCTCCAAAACACCTTTTCCAATCAAATAAACTTCAAATAAATTTCATGGAACTCAAAAGGGACCTCTTAACTTACTTACCAACAAAATTGGGCGCTTAAATCCTCCCGAACACCCTTGAAAAATTCCTCAAACTTGAACCCTGTGATTTACCCGATTTTAGCGACAATCTCTAGTTTCTTCAAGTTTTCTTAACCTTCCCGACTTCAATTCACTCTAGTAGGTCTAGAGTTGATTCCCAACTCAACCAACTTTCATGTAATCCAAAAATCACAAAATTTGCACAAGGGAATTGGGAGAACCAACCTTTTCTTTCAACTGTTTGCTTCTAGTCGAAGTTGCTGTATTTTTCTTCCAATCAACTTTGGTCATCCTACTGCTTGCTTACCCTCAACTTGGCACTTACTCACTTTTCCTTATCCTCCTTACCCTAAACAAAATTATCCATTTTAATTCCACTTGACTCATTTCAACTCCACCTTTGCTCATTATTTTTAACTTGAACTAAAGTAAGGGAAAATAGAAGTTAGGGCTTACAATAAAAGTATGTCAGATTTAATACATGAATGTATCATACATTAATCAATAAATATTTGAAGTAAGACATGAGTGTATTTGGAGTACATCTAATAACAACCAACATTTCAAGTGTATCAATGATATATATCTAACAAGAATCAATATAAATTGTAAATTATGTAACTTATTTTAAGTAAAGCATGTATATCTCACTTTATAAACATGATATTATGCAGAGGGCATGAAAAGAAGAAGTTCGGTGATTTTCTTCTTCTTCTTTTTTTTTTTAATCTAAATTTAATATATTTTACATCAAGTGTATCATTATAAAATATATCAACAGTATAAATCAGTATATCATTATCAAGTATATCAATAGTGTATTAGTCAAGTGTTTCATCAATATAAACAAGTTTATCAAGAGTATATTAGTAAAGTGTATTTGCAGTATAAACGATTGCACCATTATCAAGTTTATAAATAGTATATCAGTCAAATGCATCAGGAGAATAAACGCGTGCATCATTATCAAGTTTATCAACAATATATATATCAATCAAGTGTATTTGCAATATAAGTGATTGTGTCATTGTCAAGTTTATAAATAGTATATTTGTCAAATGCATCAACAGTATAAATAAGTGCATCATTATTAAGTTTATTAACAGTATATCAGTCAAGTGTATTCAACAATATATCAACGAAGTGTATCAGTAGTATAAAAGGGTGCATCATTATCAAGTATATAAGCCAAGTGTATCATTATCAAGTATATCAGTCAAGTGTTTATCAAGTTTATCAATAGTATAAACGGGTGCATGATTGGCAAATTTATCAACAATATATCATTCAAGTGCATTATTATCAAGTATATCATGTATATCAAATATATCAACCAAGTTTATCAAATTTAGCAACAGTATAAACGAGGGCATGATTGACAAGTATATCAAGTATACTGGTCAAATGCATAATTATCAAATATATCAAATATATCAGCCAAGTGTATCACGTGTATATCAATTGTGTATCTAGTGTTTATTAGTAATGAGGACATTTGTAACATTTTATGGCTTTTAAATGTGGGTTGGGCTTATTTTTTGCCATTTTTGCAAACAAAATAATATGTGGGTTACAGGCATAATTAGTGTAATTTATTATGCCCTTTTTGCAAGTGCCTAAATTTTTTACACAAAACGTGTTGGTAAATAAATTAATAATAATTTATATACAGTCTAATATTTAGTTGATAACTACAACAAGATTTATTTATAAACATATTACATCCATCACCATTTAAACCGGGGTTTAAATTAGGATTTAATTTATAAATTCTATTAGCAAATAAATATAGGAAAATAATTTTAAATGACAAAACTATTAAAATATTTATAAATAATTGCAAAGTATCACAGTCTATCTGCGATAGACCGTGATAGATCGTGAAAGAGTACTATCTATGTCTATCATGACACAAATAGACACAAATAGTAATCTATCGCGAACCACAGTAAAATTTTGTTATATTTGTAAATATTTTTATTCATTATTCTATTTTTGAAAACAACCCATAAATATATATATATATATATATAAACTTTATTTTAATTGAATTTATTATTTTCAAATTAATTTTTGTATTGGGTTGTTTTCAAATATACCAAAATGAGTAGTTTTATTTACCAATATAAAAAAATGTCATTATCTATTAGTGATAGATACTGATAGATGTTTATTTATGTCTGGACAATGACATTTTACTATATTTAAAATATTTCCAACGGTTTTTCCATTTAAAATAATTACCTTTTTATATTCTTTTACCAAATTGACATTTTTTCCTCTAAACTTTCTCAGATGTTAAAAGAATTTTATGTGTTTGAAAGTAGCCAGGCTTAGAATCAAAATTTGTATAGCACAACTAAGATAAAATTTATAGTATTCACGTCGAGGTTTGAGGTTTGATTTTCCACCTAACATATTATAAAAAAAAAATTAAAAATTAAAAATCTAAAAGAAGAATGAAAAAAAAAAAAAAAAAACAGCGCAAAAAGTAAATGTTAAACATATTTATATACCGACTTTGACCCTATAGATCTTTTTGTTTTTTCTTTTTGTTTTTTTTTTCCTTTTCATTCCTTGTCTCTAAAAGTAATATATGCAAAATGTGGTTCAAAAGAAAAAAGGAAAAAAAAAAAAAAAAAAAAAAAAGTAATAGAGGCACAAAATGAAGACCATAACAATAACTAAAGCGCTTAATTTTGACAATTCCAATACCAACTAAAGCGCTTAATTTGAATTGACCTCACACTAAATATAATCTGCCCACTTTTATTGCGTTTAATACAAGAAACTCCTTAATAATAATAAACACCATTCCTTTTTAGTTTGTCAAACTTCTTGACATTTTCATCCCTGAATTAATATTTATTTTGCATCGTTAACAACTAATAAAATATAATAAAAATAAACTTATTTAAAAAGAGAAAGATGCTTGTTCGTCCATTTGAATATTAATTTTTATGAATATTTTTACTATTATCGAATCAACAAGTTCTGAAATTTCTGATAGAACAACGAGGAGGTCCAATCTCAGTTTCAAAGGTGGCTTAAGAAATTCTGAAGATATGATTTCGACATCCTTTCTCAACTCGAACTGAGCAACAAGGCAGCTGATGCTCTTTCGAGGATGCCTCATAAAGTAGAATTGATGAGTTTAATTGCACCACTATTGCTTGACATGGAGATCTTACTACAAGAAGTACAAAAATACAAAGAGTTGAGAATGATTATCATGACTCTCAAAAAGAATCCGTCTAGGATCCCTAATTACTCGCTCGAATAGGGAAGACTGCTATATTAATGGAGGCTAGTGATTTCCTGGTCTTCTGAATGTAACCTAACATTGCTACAAATGTAACCCGAATGTAACCCGACACAATCCTAGGAGGTCATTCGGGATACTTGCGAATGTACAAACGTATGTTTAGGAATAGTTCTTGAAGGGATTGAAGGAAGACGTAAAAAAAAAAAAAAAAAAAGAAGAAGAAAAGACATGTGGCTAAGTGTATGGTTTGCCAAAGGAACAAAACAAAGTCGGTGGCACCAGCGGGGCTGCTTCAACCTCTACCCATTCCAGGGAGAGTATGAGATGAAATTTCTATGGATTGCATAAAAGGGCTACCGAAATCGAAGGGAAATGTCTCAGGGATGGTTGTAGCGGATAGGCTAAGTAAATGCAACCATTTCATTCCCCCATGTCATCCCTTCTCCGCCCAAACAGTGGTTGAGGTCTTTATTTGAGAAATAGTGCGACTGCATAGTTTTCATCAATCCATAGTGTTAGACAAAGATAAGGTATTTGTTAGTTATTTAGCATTCAAGAGAAGCACTGATTTCATGGACAAATAGAGAGAGTCCACTCATATCTGGAAACATATTTGAGATGTTTTTGCAACTTCAAAATGAAACAATGGAGTAATTGGATTCCGTGGACCGAATGTTGATATAACACCACATACCATGTACCGATCGACACTACTCCTTACGGGGTGCTTTATGGAAGACCCCCAGCACCAATAATCTCCTATGGAGAAAAGAGGACCGCCATCGATTCATTAGAGCAACAATTGCTGGAAAGAGATAGAGCTCTGGTGGGCATGAAAGAGCAGTTGAGGATAGCGCAAGAAAGAATGAAGAAATTTGGTGATTTGAAGAGAAGAGAGGTCCTTTGAAGGAGGTTGGGGCAAGCCAGATAGTGCAAGAGTTTCCTCCCGATTTGTATGTTGAGTTTGAACTGCAGTTGACCCTTGAGACGATGTTGGAAAGTGAAGGAGCAAGGGATGAATGGCTGACTAAATAGTGAAAAGTACTAGAAGGTGGAGCTACTTGGGAAGACAAACTAACAATGATACAACAATTCCCTACTTTCCACCTTGAAGACAAAAGTGAGTTAGTGGGAGGCGAATTCAGGCTGCGGATGAAGTGAACCACTGAGCTGGGGTGGTGGATTTAAGAAGGGTTTTGCGTGGAAGGAATGGGTGTCAAGAGTTTTGCGAATAGTAGTAGTCGGATTTCCAGCTCTCTCGAATGTGCTAGGGTCTTTCATTTTTGTTCTTGGTATTTTCCATGAGAGACTCTTTCAACTTTATCCAGATTGTTAATATATAGTGCAGGGGTTTAAACCTATTTTTCTGGAATTTCTCGTTTCTTTGTTGGGTTTTTCTGCGTGCAGGGACAGATACCTAACAAAATAATGGCAATCGAAATATTTGGTCTTCAAACAAAGATCTTCACCGCTATTAAGAAGTAAACATCTTTCATGAGTGTAGAAACTTTATTATTTTATTAATATCTGTTGGCATAAACACTTGACTAGATTGAGTCCCTTCAATCAACAACACATAATTTTATAGTAAAATGGCTTGTGTGTGAGGAAGGAAGAACTTCCTAAGGAGCCTCTGGTTATTGAAACAATAAAGTGGCAAGTATTTTTGAAGGATGCCAAAGGGGGAAGATGAAGAGGAAAATTGACATGATGATACTAATTACTATATTACTTGATAAGTTAAGAGCAGAGAGCTAATAAGAGCAGCAATTGGCATCCCTAGCATCTGGTGGAACAATGACATCAAAATCACTTACATTCCACTCTGCTGTGGCCCCTTCGCTAATGTATATTTCTACACCGACATTGATCGAAGTCCATACCCGCCTTGCTGGCTTCGTTCCCGGATCCTACATTTACCAAAAAAAACCCAGTTTCTAATCAAAATTCATATCATTATTAAACTTGAATTCAGGTAAGCAGCAAAGTTCATATCCACTTGTACAGAATAACGTTGAGATTTGTTATAAACTATGAACTTTATGACATGCTATTATTTAAACAACCATGTCCTTTGAATTGCGATTCTATGTATTCTCTACTATTCATATGGTTTGTCTAAATAATGATATATCAGACCTATCGAACAAACATTTTGTTGGTTGAATAAAGTGGAGAAATGAACGAAAGAAAGTCACACATGTGATATGCTCTCGCTTTTCAACAACTAATCAAATCCCTTTTATAGATTAGGCCGCTTTATTTTCTTTAGTTTTCCACTTTGCCTTTCTCAATTTGTCTACCACATCAATACTATAAGTCTATATCAGGCATCAATAGTTTGATAGTCATGTCTCATCATTATTTAGTTAATGTTTTAAACCCAACAACCACATAGAATCATCATTCATAGTTCATGAATGTAGTTGAAACATTTTCCAGTTTAGAGACCAATTAAATAGATAAAACCAACAAGTTCAATGACTAAATCTGAAATTTAACCTTGGTGTGATATTCACTAGACCATGAGGTTAGAATGCTCAATTTTTAATTTGATCATCAAGCATTTTAGAATCATAGGTAATTTGCAGTTCATCATAATGAGGACAAATGTCAAGTGATATCGTGGAGGACAATATGATTTACCTGGTAGAAGTATAAGCGGTTCGACAAAGCTCCTACGTCGAGCTCCCAAGTTCTAGGATCTCCAATCCATCCATCTCCTTGCTTCTTTGGATAGCCATGTACAGCCCATTCAGAATGTGGAAGAATTTGTAGCAACTCTTGAGACTGTGGGTTGCTATATGGATCACAAATGTCATATGGTTTCTCCAAATGTCTAGCATTTCCAGGACTGCAGTACAGGTGATATGCTGAATATGGAAATCTTGATGTCTCATTCCTGTATATCTTCTCACCTGAAGCACTAACATGATAAGGCGGACACGATGCAAGATTGTTCGGCCTACACCAGCTACTAGTTTCGGGGTTGATAATCATTTCACTGTATCGAGTTACATCAGTGGTAGTGTTGCCGTTGCAAGCATCTCCATTGTTCTTCCAACAGCTTCCTATGTCAATGAGATAGAATTGGCTGTTTTTTCCACCTCCATTTTTAATGTCAAGTGTTAATCTCACTTTGAAATTTGGGGACTCGGGCAACTGAAAATCCGAATTCAAAATTATACGACAGACCGTGAACACCAAATTGAGATCACAGTTTTTTGTTTACCACAAAAGAAGAAAGCAAATGCTTATTAAGCTTGTGAAACTTAATTATTGATTAGAACATCATTTAGTTGGTCTCAAGTCAGTTTTCTCTTCTGGATGAGTTCTCTATCGAATTTCTATAATTTGAAAACAAAAATAAATCAAAGGAGGTTGGATCACGACCTTTCTCATAATGCCACGACCATCGTAGTGATATCCACCATTGAAACCTGTTGTTGCATCGGATCGAAGGTACAGCATAAGCCAAGGATATTTGGAAGATGTCGTCAATTGATTTGAAAATATCCAACTCCCTGTACTAACATTCTTGTGCCAGGAGACAGAAAAGTAAGAGTTCTTCCCTATACCATTATTCAGATCAGCATCTAGTTCATAGGTTCCATAGAAACCACCAGTTAAAGACACCATTCGTTTGTCAAAAGACACCAATCTCGAATAGTTATGGTAAACAAGAGGCTGGTTCATACAACCTTTGCCGAAACACGGAAACTTTCTGTCAGTTATAAGTTTAGTAATCTTTTTACCATTTTCAGGGCAGAGAGTAGAGTTCTTGTCAAAATTCCCATTTTTTAGCATAATCATCCAGAAACTCCATGGATTCGAAGAATCATGAACCTCGCATAGTGAACCAAGATAGCGCTCCTTCTCCACAACATACAAATCTGGATCCAGGTATGACTTAAAACGCTCTGATGGAAACTTTTCACCAGCCCCAAGTTTATTATCCGACTCACTTACTTTCTGAAGTACTATACAGTTGCTATCACTTCCAAGACCAGAACAATCTTGTTGATCTGAAAAAAAAAAAAAAAGCAATTGAATACAGATTGGCTTATTAATTTAAACACCAAGAACAAAGACTCTAGTTTTGCTAGCTCTTAGAAAGCAAAAGATTTCAGAGAAATTCATAACAGCTAGATAATCATAACGTTTGTTACATTTAAAATTAAAAATAGATAGATTCAAGTCTAATCCGCCTTACCATGGCATCAACCCATTTATTGGTGTTAAGACAACGAATCTCTCCATCTTTACATATATAACATTGTCCAATTTGAACCTTAGCCCAGGTCACTTTACTTTTAAAACTTTTAAATTCTACTCAAAAGGTGTAGTATAAACACAGATATTGTCCTTACTTACATACTCAACATCTTTGCCACTTCCAACTAATATGCACAAGATTCGTATTGCCAAAAGTTCGTACTAATTTTCTCCACAATGTGGAAACCGAACAAGAAAGTTGTACATTTAAACAAATAAACTCAAAGAACAGTCAGCATGCTATAATTCATAAGAGAATCAAGTAAGTACGTTTCTCCACTGTTCCAAATGAAACTAACCGGTGATAAAGAAATTCACCATAAATCAAACATATAATAATAGCCAAAAACTCACTGATGTTTCAAAATAGTCTCAAGAAACATCGTAACATTAAGAAAATTCAAGCAGAGGAAATCCATATTTCGAAAAATAAACCCAAACAAATGCTCAGTTAATGAAAATTAGAAACCATAATCGGAAAAGGGGAACCGTTACTCAGAAGAATTGCATACCAGAAGCAAATGGGGTTCGCAAATCAGCACAATCAGCCAATCTGGGGCTGCCCATGTGAGGAGCTTCAGCTCCAACTTCATTACAAAAATTCCATGCCTCAAATGCAACTCTAACATTTGGGCTCTTCATTCCAGGGTCTCCAATGGCGGATATATACTCCAACGATGCATGAGGCGAACAATGGGTCAAAATTAGAAAAAATGGTTGGGATAGAAGGAAGAGGAGGAGGAAGAAGAATGAAGGTGAAAACAGAGAACCCATTTCGCAAAATGATGAAAAAATGTGAATCGAGAACGTGAGCTGGAATTTCATTTCATGGTGGGATTAAGAAAGGGAGGAAGGAGAATAGAGAAGTGAAAATGGGGGATTGCTTTGAAGCAAAGATAGAAGGACATGTATGGTACTGCCATTGATGATCATGCCGGAGCTGACTGATTTCCACTAAGCACTTGGGAATTCTGTTCAGATGGTGACGCTCCACACTTTGTTTTTTCTTTTTTTCTTTTTTTTTTAATCTATTTTCGAATGGGTTTGCTTTACCTTTCGCTTCGGTTTGTGCATTTTTCCTTTGAAAACTAGTTTCTTTCAAGTTTTAAGGGAAACAACCACAGTATTTGAAAAAGAACACTAATTTTTATCTTAAAATTTCAAGAGATATTTATACTACAACCCAATATTACCCAAACTTTCAAATTAAGGTGGGATAATCTTCGCCAAAATTAATATCATCCCACATGTTAGTTGAAAAATAAGGTTGGATAACTTTTTGCTAATGTCACCTGCTACTTGTTTACGCTATTGCATTCAGAGTAGAAAGAAGCACCATTACTATTGTTCTTTGTTTATCCAATGCATGAGAGCTTATATATTACTATTATTAGTTAGTAGCGTCTTAATGTCAAGCTTGAGATGACATGTGAATTCGAGGCTTAGATTTTAATCTCAAGTATGTTAGGGGTTTTGTTTCCATATTGTTATGGTCGAGGTAGATTGTGGGTTAGCTCTAGGCTATAGGTTTAGAGATTGTGAACTTTAGAAGGTCGAATGTGTACTAATGTGTTTTTTAAGAGAGATGTGAAGTATGTTGTAGAGAGCAGGAGCCTAACGAGAGGGAGGGATAGCAAGAAGACTAGGTGCAGAGAAAGTTTGAGTGGGTGTGAGAGCGAAAGCAAGATCAAGGCTGTCACACCCTCTCCTAAGTACCCTCTTAACCCAGGAGAAACTGTGAGGACAGCAGACATTGACCCTCTTGTGGCATCCATTACCAACCTTATATCTTGACAATCACCTAATAAGCAGATATACACAATGATTTAACAACATACATTAACCAGGGTTAAGCTATCATACAGACATTGATTTACACTCAAACCATATATTTACATAAGTTCCTTAAAATCGCCCTTAACCCTCTATATGTACAACACGTGTTTAAAATCAAATATTTACAATTCTCAAAATACTAGACACTAATGGTGGGCCCAGACAAGTTGCTGTGTAAGCTAAGTACCTCGGACTCGCTCGCTACCTGAAAAACAGAAAAACAAGGAAAATATGAGCTAGGTTGCCTAGTGAGTGACTTGTTTTATAAAAACAACGTCTATCATCCCTCTATGTGACATATATATCATATCTTGGGATACCCGAATAAATCTCTGAGTCCTTCAGTATTGTGTCCCATATACGAAATTTAGGCCACCCACAAGCTTTCTACGAGTCCTTCAGCATTGGGAGCTATCTCTATACTCAGGTTACCCACATGCCTTCTCCGAGTCCTTCAGCATTGGGAACCATTTCTATATCCCGGCTACCCACATGTCTTCTCCGTGTCCTTCAGCATTGGAAGCCTTTTCAAAAACATTATTTAAAAACAACATGCTTCGAAAAATAGCATTATATAAATTCACGAGTTTATAGCATTTCAAATCTTCACAATTTCATTAACAAGCATCAATGCTTTCCATAAAATCGTAGGTTAATAACCAGCATGCCTTTCGTAAAACTCGTTTATCAACCAGCATGTTTCAAATAATTTCCAAAGTAAGACACATAATATGCACGTTAAACTCGTGAAAGCATAAACATATAAACATGTTTCCAAACATAATCTTTCGACAATAAAACTTTGTTCAAAGTAGACACATTTTAAATAAGTTTGTCATTCACTACTTGTCCCGGGCCTTTAGTGGGTTATACGCCTTCTCTAGCTCCTCTCGGCCTGAAATAGTACATTTTCCTTTATTAGATTTCCTTAAAATTCCCTTTAACATAACCAACAAGTTTTAAACATTTATACTTGTCCAATTGTTCACCACCGAGACCAAATTCCATAAGGATAATCATTAATGAACAAGACTCAAGCAACCAGCGAAACTAGACTAGCGAAACTGAGCTCCAAACAAAACTGTACCAGCGAGACTGTGAACTAGCGAGACCAGCGAGACTTACTTGATCAACAAGACTAGCGATACCTAGTGATACCGAGCGAGAGTTGTGAGATGCAATGCCTTCAGCGACACCAGCGACACTCGTCTTGCTGCTCACCCTTATACCTTTAGTGTCTCTGCTTTTCCAGTGATACCCGTCTCCCACAGCTTTTGTCTTCACTTCTACTTTCTCTTCTATATGTTAAAAGTTGTATTTCCCACCCAAATTAGAGCTTCTTTCCTTCTACAAACTTGTAAAGAAATGTGTTTTCTAGCTTTCTTTAAAATTTCAGAGCTTAACTTCTCTTCCTTTGATAGATATTCCCAAATTACTTCAAGCTGCTCTAAATCACTCAGGAAATCTATATTAGTCTCTTTCACCTAAACTTTAACATGTTTCTCTTCATATTCAGCTCAACCATCCATTACAAGAGTTGCTAAGAATTGAGTTAACTTACTAACCTCAAATTTTCAGCCCTAAACTCGATCTCCACAGCTCACTATTCTCCAAATATCAGACCTTGCTCAGATTGCACAACAGCAACCAGACCTTCTGTTCCGGCTTCAATTACACCACGAAACCGATCAGAATTCTACACAAATTTGCTCTAGACTTCTTCTTCTACCTCCCTTCATCGCTCAGCTAAAAAATGGAATTGGTTGAAGCTTTTGAAAATGTAGAAAATGATCAAAAACTCAGCTTTCACACTTAAACGGGTTGCCTATTTACTTCCACTTTCTTTTTGATTTTATTTTATTTTATTTTCTAATAAACAAAGTAACTCTTTCAATATATGCACGCAACCCCCTTGGCAGACTTAGACACTTAGCTTGGACTCATAGCACCATGCGTCTGTCCCTTAGGCGCTCTTGGACGCATGCGTCACCAACGCAATAACGCATCCCCCTTACTAACCTCAACCGACGCATAGCCACTTGCCCAACACACCAACCATCACCCATGCTCACCCTCACGGTCGCATGCATCAACCAAGCAAATGCATCAACCCTCATGCTTGGGTTCGGCTACCCAAAGTCTTCATCTAGCCCACCTTCCTACCGGCCACACACACCACTCATGCCAAAGGCTCTTGGTCATCTCTCTCAACCAACCGCCTATTTTGCTTTCCATCTTCCAAAGATAAAAGTAGGGCTTACAATTTACCACCTCCTTACTAGAATTTCGTCCTCTAAATTAAGCAGGTTGTTAGTTCCTCGAAAACAACTGTGGATACTTCTTTATCATTTGCTCCTTGATTTCCCAGGTAGCTTCTTCTACACCATGATTTCTCCATAAAATCTTGACTAACGGAATCACCTTAATTCTCAGAACTTGTTCCTTCTCATCCAACACTTGAACCGGTTCTTCCTCATAACTCAGATCTTCTTTTAGTTCAATCGGTTGCACCTCCAGTACATGAGTAGGATCAGGAATATATTTCCTTAAAACTGGGACATGAAACACATTGTGAATCTTAGACATCTCCATTAGTAAGGCTAACCTATATGCTACCGAGCCAACTCTTTCCAAGATCTCGAAAGGTCCGATATACCTTGGACTCAACTTTCCCTTCTTACCAAATCTTAGAACTCCTTTCCAAGGTGACAACTTTAGGAACACTCTATCACCAACTTCAAACTTGAGATCTCTTCTCCTATTATCTGCGTAACTTTTCTACTGATCCCTGGTTAACTTAAGATTTGCTTTGATCATCTCCACCTTCTCTGTTGTAATCTGAACAATCTTTGGTCCAACCAGCTTCCTTTCCCCAACTTCTCCCCAACACACTGGTGTTCTGCACGGTCTACCATATAATGCTTCGTACGGGGCCATACCTATACTTGCCTGTAGCTATTATTGTAAGCAAATTCCATTAGAGACAAATGTACATCCCAGCTACCTTTGAACTGCAAAACACAGGCTCGAACCATATCTTCTAAAGTCTGGATCGTCCTCTCTGATTGTCCATTAGTCTGAGGATGAAAGGCGGTATTGAACTGCAACTTGGATCCTAAAGTCTGTTGCAAACTCATCTAGAATTTAGAAGTAAACCTAGGATTTCTGTCTGATATCATAGTCACTGGTACTCCGTACTGACTTACAATCTATCCACATACATCCGTGCTAATCTATCCAGTGTAGAAGTTGCCTTAACCGGTAAGAAACGCGCTGTCTTGGTCAATCTATCAACAATCGCCCAAATTCCGTCAACACCTGCTAGAGTTTTTGGCAAACCAAACAGAAAATCTATAGTAACGTGTTCCCATTTCCACTAAGGAATAGGGAGTGGATTCAGTAATCCTGTCGGCTTTTTTTGTTTAGGCTTTACCTGCTGGCAGACTAAACATCTTGCCACATACTCAGCTATCTCCCTTTTCATACCTAGCCACCAATAGAATTTCCATAACGTTCTATACATTTTGGTACTGCCATGATGCATAGCATAAGCCGAGCTATGTGCCTCCTCAAGAATCGCCTGTTTAACTTCCACATTCCGTGGCACATAAACTCTATCATATTTCAACAATACACCATCAGATCTAAACTCGCAGTCTACTCTTTGCTGAGTTTTTACTTCTTTTATTAGTTTCTTAATCACATGGTCTTCTGACTGCATCCTTATAACCGCATCCACTAGTCTCAGCTAAAAATGTGCCAACAACGTCCCCTTATCAGTTACTTTTAAACTAGTAGTACTATTCCTGAATTCATTGAGCAAAGTAACTCTTACAACATTTAAAGAACTTGCCCCACCTCTAAATTTCCTTCTTAGGGCATCAACCACAACGTTTGCTTTCCCTGGATGATATTCAATAGTGCAGTCATAATCTTTGATCAATTCTAACAACCTCCTTTGTCACATGTTATGCTCCTTCTAGTCAAAGATATATTTCAAACTCTTATGATCTGTATAGATATGACATTTTTTCCCATACAAATAATGTCGCCATATCTTCAATGCTAAAACAACTGTAGCTAATTCCAGATCATGAGGAGGGTAATTACTCTCGTGAGACCTCAACTGCCTAGATGCATAAGCTATTACTTTGCCACTCTGCATCAACACACAGCCGAACCCCTTAAGGGAAACGTCATAGTAACCCTCAAATTCCTTTCCCGACACCGGGAGTGCCAAAATAGGTGTCGTTATCAATCTCTCCTTTAGTTCCTGAAAACTTTGTTCACACTTCTCATTCCACTCAAACTTAGTATTCTTCTTAGTCAAACTAGTGAGTGGTAAAGCTAACTTGGAGAATCCCTAACAGTATTAGACAAGGTTTTGCCTTCATTCATTCCAAATTCAAATTCATTCTAACCATGCAAATCCATGCAAAATCATGCAAAACATCCAAATTCACTCTAAACATGCAAATCCATCGAAAACCACCCTAAACATGCATATCCATGCAAAACCATATAAAATATTCCAAATTCACTCTAAATATGCAAATCCATCCAAAATCACCCAAAGCACCTTAAACATGCAAATCCATCTAAAACCATCCTAACCATGCAAATCCATACAAATTAACCCTAAATTAGAGTCTTATTCCTTAAAGCCCGTGGGTTGCCTGGTCGGGGCTGCACCGAGTCCACACTAGCCCAGCTAGGAAGGCAAGCTCGGTCGGGCCTCACCAGGTCCCTATATCTACCCCAATCCACACTCAACTAGGAAACCACCGGGTGTTCCCAATTGGCCCAAACCCAGTATCTACTCGATAAAGGACCAACTGGGTAATTAATTGTTACCCGGTTGTACCTACATGAAGCCCGACCGCGTGGGTTAAATGGCTTAATCATGTCCACATATCACCTTTACCCTGGACATACTTGGTAACACTTGCATGAAACCCGGTAAGGTCTCACCATGTAAAATTTCCAATTTCTTCCTTTCTAAACTATTTTTTTCCCCGATTAGTATAGAAGACATTAATTTGGTAGGTAATTATTTCAAATGAGGATAAATATGCAATAATTTGTAACAAGGAGAATGAATACAAATAATACATACCTTTTTACGTTGGTAAAACTCAAATTTGTGGAGTTGAGAAGAGAATCTTTGGGTTGTTTAGATGGTTTGGTGAAGAGGATAACTTTTTCTTGAGAAATGTGGTGAAAAAGTCTTGTTGAATAATGTTTTGGTTATTTAGGTTGGTTAAAACATTTATTTTGGTTGGTTGATGGTAGATAAGTAGAAGTAATTAAAACATTTAATATGTCTTTTGAAGGGTAGAAAAGTAATTCATCAATTTCATCAAATTTCATGCAAAATCAATCCAAATCCACCTTAAATATTCCATCAAATTCCATGCAAAATCATCAAAATCCACCTTAAATATTCAAAATCATCCAAACTCATCGGGCTACTGGGTTATACCACTTGATTATTCGGGCTACTGAATTATACCACTGCAATATTCGAACTACTGAATTATACCACTGGAATACTCGGGATACTGAATTAAGAAGAAACTAGCATGCTTGATTGTTTAACAACGTATTTATCCTTATACCACGAAAAATTCATGAAATGTCTCACCAAAAAAATAAAGATACAAAAATCTCTGAAGTGCTTCAGATATGAAATGCAATTCTATAGAAAAAAACGAAAAACAAACAAACATAGCTAATCTGAAAAAATGAAAAGAAATGATCGAGATATTTAATTTGGTTAATTTATTATTATTGTGTCCATAATTTAGAAAATTATGGAAAAATAATTGGAGTAATTGTATGTAATAAGTTGGGGAAGGTAGAAAAGTAATTAACCATACAAAGATTTACTTTCTTACATCACTTTCATCACCAAGGGGTCAAAAAAATAAGATTTTCTAAAAGAATCCATTTTTTAAAAAATAAAGTAGGAGAGGGTCATTTTTGTCAATTTCCCCAAATCCCAATCCTTCTCAATTGAAGGAAATTTAGTCACAAGTAAGTTTCATAGCTTGCAGAGACACCGATTAGCTAGACTTTTGAAGGGAATTGAATCCTAGCGGAAGCGTGTGATCACATTCTTTGATTTATTGAAAGAATTAAAAATACAAAAAGTAAAGAAAATACAAAAAGTAAAGAAAAGGATAAGTATCACCAGGATAAGGTACCCAACCTTATCTCTATACTATAGACCCTTTAGACTGTATCTTGAACATTGATCTCCATATGTCCCCACATACATTTCAAGACTCATAAAATAGCCTAGGATGTTAGTTTATTGGATTTAGGGTTATGAAGACAAAACAAAGAAAAACAATCAATAACGCTTATTGAAGTAACACATCAATAACTCTTTATTAATGATTTAATGACAGTCAAATTATTACATTTACAATCTACGAGTTTTAGGGCATAAAACCCAACAACTTTATCACCATGAACGTCGACCAACTTTTTCAATTGGCCAACAACATGGCTTGCTCGATGATCGATAGAATTATCGCTGACAAATGCCTTCAAATGTCCAAAATTCACTATCAATCCAATCTCCAGCAACTACTCCACCATCTGAACTTCCACAAATCTCATATTCAAAGACCCCATTTTGACATTCTCAAACAAAACTTAGAGAAATCGTTCTCACACCGACCAATTCCTTCGACTATAAATTTGTGGGTTTAACTTCTGGAACTGATGAAGCTCGGCCAGGAATCATGTTGAGTGACCGGGAAGCAAGACCTGAGGTGGAATCTAACCTGGGGATTGATGCAAACATTTTTTGGAAAATGCCCAGGTCTCATACCCCGCCAATTATGAATGATCGTGAACCGATTATAAATTTGCCAAGCCGGGTGTGAATAACAGTGAATCAGGTGCGCACCGAGAAGGGCTAGGGGTGGGAAAATAGCCCGGGTGGGGCCGACCAGGTAAAACACCAGATTTTGCCTCTGTCCCATACGCAAGCAGGGGGACTGTCTCTGGAGAAAAAGATCTTGCCGACAATTAGAAGAAAAATAGAAAAAAGAAGATGCCGACAATTACTCTTTTCATTTTCCTTGTAATTTAGGAATATATTATATTCACATTTTTTATTTTAATATTTTCTGTTTTCATTTGAATTTTGTGTTTAATTGACCAATACCAAAAAAGTAAAATATTCTTATAATATAAGATTTAAATTTTAGATTAGATTTACTATTTAAATTATTTTTTTTAACGGTATGATTATGAATTCTAAATATTTAATTTTAAAAATAATTTCAATTACATATTAAAAATATGACATGAATTATGAAAATTTAGAATTTGAAAAATTATTCGTGTAAATTTAGAATTTGAAAAATTGAAAAATGGATATTGAAGTAAAAATATTTAATTGGTGATTGAAAGTAGGTAAGAGGTTGATTGAATTTAATAAAATGGAAAGAGTAGAAAAGTAATTAACCATATTAAGTTTTCTTTGCTTACGTCACTCTCATGGTCCAAAAAAATAATTTTTTAAAAAAGTGTCCAATTTTCCAAAAATAAAGTTAGAGGGGTCAAAAATATCAATTTTTCCCCTTCTTCATGAACTAGAGCCCTCCACTCTTCGCCGTCCCTATGGTGAATCAAGCATCGGTCGAGCCATCGTTCTTTGTGCCATCAGCCTCGGTAGGATCACGTTGTCGTTCGTGCTGCTCTACCTCTGAGTTCTACAAGTCATGAGTTTGTGGCATTCGTTCGTCATTCATGTCAGTCGTGCGTCAGGACCTGTTCTTCATCAGGATCCATTCGTCGTAAGCATCCTTCATCGTTGGCATCGTTCACTAGCTCAGCCGTCGTCACACATCCACTATGGGGGAGTAGTAGCTTGCGTCTGCAATGGGTCTACCCAATTATTTTCGTGTCATCCTCCATTGTGGCAGTCATCGGCCACTGGGTTCGTTCTCCTCCGCCACTGTTCGTTGCAAGTTGCTGGAATCTTGAGGTTTGGGTAAGTTTTTGGTGGTTTTTGTGGGTTTCTTGATTTGATCTTAAGTGGCCATTGAACGTTGGTTTATTTTCATGTTGCTCACAGTAGTTGAGCATTGGATTCATATTTTTTAAGGAATTTTAAGGGTGAAAGCAAGTTGACCAACACCTTTAAAGGTTGTTTTTAGCAAGATTTGGTAAATACTTGCGATTTTCAGTGTCGTTTGGGGTGCTAAGGATACTATAAATTAGGTTTATAATCCTTATTTATGGTTAATGTTTAGGTTGGGTCCTCAATTGAAATTTGAAGCAGTTTTGGATCAAGCCATAGTTTAGGTAAGTTAATTGGAGGCTATGAAATAAATTTGGTTAATTGGAGTTAGACACTAAAGGTTTAATTTAATTTTTGGGATCAAGTCTTAGGATTTTATTCTAAGGTTGTGAAGTTAGATAAGGATGGTTGAGTTGAAATATGAATTTATGTGTAGGTTCTAAATCGGGGTTTTTTTTTTTCTTTTTTTTTGTTGAAGATTGCTTTGCTTAAACTTTGTGCTGGACTTAATTTGAGATAAGTAATCTGAACCAGATGATATAGTTAGTATGATGTCATTGGTGTTGGGCTTGATATCCTAAATCTCTTAGTTTGTAATTTTTGTAAATACAATTAGGGTTTTTATAGTTTGTTCTTTGTAAATATAAATTATTTATTTAACAAAATAATGAATTATTTTGTTTGTTTATGCATTAACTCAAATCCAATAAACTAAGTCCATAGTTATTTTAGGTAAACTTAAACATATATGTGGTTGACATACAAGGTTGGATCATGTTTAAGTAATAACCAAAAAGGTCTGTAGTATAGGAATAAAGTTGGATACATTATCCTAATGACACTACAGATATGACCCGCTTTATAATTACTACAAGAGTTGTAGAGTGTTACAAACGATTTGATTCTAATCATTCATGTGGGTGAATCCTCGGCGGAAGCTAGTGATTGTCATGTGTCAATAATTTTCTTTTGAAAAACACAAATTACAGAGAACATACAACTTGGATAAACTAAAACAATTAGCATGCTATTGAGAAGAATTAAGAGTTAATTAGAAATCTTCTACCTTTGAAGACCGTCTTCAGAGTAGGATGAATTTCTTCTCACCAAATCACCAACCGGTAGGAAATTTCTCCAACAAGGAATATAGTAGTTACCTTTTGGAACACCACCAAGAAATCTTCTTTGCTATGCTTAGAAGAACCAAAGAGAAGTGGTGGGCTCTTTTTTGATTTGGTAAGGGAGAAGAAATTTTGAGAGGAAGAGAGAACTTGAGAGTGAAAAATTTTTTAGAGGAAAAATTTCACAGAACTTCCTTCGGTAAACTTCTTCTACATTACTCTCTTTCTTTTTCCCTCCTTTCCTTTTACGTAAAAGGAGATGTGAGAGTAGGAAATAACTCCCTTAAACGTGGGGAGTTATTTCCTTAATTAATAATAATATTATAATAATAACATTAATTTAATTATATAATATATTAAATCATATTTAATATATATAATTAATTAACAATCTATTAATTAATAAATTAAATATCACATATTTAATTGAAATTTTTTTAAAAAAAAAACATTAGAAATTTCATTAAACTGCCACAGAGGCAAAAGAGATACAATGGTCTTTCCTTAGTTAACTTAAAATCCTACTAGGATACAAGAACAACCACTCAACATTAAGCATTTCAGACCTAACCACTTTGGCTACCTTATCAGCTACGACATTACATTCTCGATTATAGAAACTAAAGACAATAGGAGAGAAAGAATTTTTCAAATTTTTGATATCCTCCAGCTAACAATCCACACCACAAAAACCTTCAGCTTCAGAATTTAACAGATCTATTGCTTGCAAACAGTCTGATTCCACTATCAGGTGTGGGATTTCCAGAGCAACCACGAACTTGGAAACTTCCTGAATAGCTAGGATTTCAGCCAACGGGGGAGAATAGTCTAAAGTGATGAAGCGAGCAGATGCTCCAATCAAGTGCCCCTTCCAATCCCTAAGAACCGCTCCCATTCCAGTAGTAGTTGGTTTAGATGACCAGGCAGCATCAACATTGAGTTTCACCACATATTTAATTTAATTTGAATCATATTCAAACAACCTTCTCTCACATAACCTATAGTTTTAATATGAATCTCATTCATATTAATTTTAACCTATAGTTTTTATATGAATCTCATTCATACAATTAATATTTAAATCTTATTTAAGTATATATCTCTCTTATAACATAAAGTATAAATTTTGAATCTCATTAAAAAATAACTTTATATTATAATTTATCTATATACATTATACTAATTGTATCATATACAATTAACTCCCTTATTAATTTGAACATTTCAAATTAAACCATAATATTTGATTCTTATACAAAACCTTAATGAGCTAGCAAGAGGACCTTATGGACCTGTAGATTAGAAGCTCTAATGATATGAGATTAACCAATTAAGCTTTTTAATTAGATTAATCAATATTCATTAACTGTAAGTCACTCCACTAAAGATCTATAGCTGCACTCTTAGCACTTTAGATATATTTCTATGTCCACGGAATTAATTAATCAACAGTAAGTCGACTTTTCACAAATTACTCATAACTACAACTAGGTTAAATTACCGATTTACCCCTGTAGTTACATTTAACTTCTTAAGTATCACTGATCCCTCTAATGAACAAACTGTTTATAGTCCAACTATAAACTAACCTCTCTCGGGCCATGAGTGAGTTATGAACTCCTGTCTATGAGGACAATCTTTTGATCTATATGGGTGAGAGTGGCTAACTCGTCGACTCAATAAGTCTACCATTTTGGAGTTTTTTTTTAGTATAGAGCTAGGAACATATCTTCATAAGATGAAATTCACTCCTTTCCATTGTTAGGGTAAGTAGATAAATTGCTCCCTTAAGGGTTGATTTCGAGTCTTGAAAAATGAGACCTCACTCTCTCACTGGCCTCAGAGGGGTTAGTTTATAAACTGTTTGTTCATTAGATGGATCAGTGGTACTTAAGGAGTTAGATGTAGCTACAAGGGTAAAATAGTAATTTAACCTAACTGTAATTACAGACAATTTGTGAAGGACCAACTTATTGTTGATTGGTTATATCCGTGAACACATAAATATATCTATAGTGTGAAGAGTGTAGTTGTAGGTCTATAGTGAGGTGACCTGCAGTTAATGAATATTGATTAGTTCATTGGAACTTCTAATCTATAAGTCCATAAGATCCCCTTGCTAGCTCATTAAGGGTTAAGAATCAATTAATTTTAAATTAATTTGAATTGTTCAAATGAAATAACGAATTAATTATATAAGATACAATTAATATAATGTATATAGATATATTATATTATAAAATTAATTTTGAATGAGATTTAAAATTATACTTTATTATATGAGAGAGATAAATATTTGAATAAGATTCAAATATAAATTATATGAATGAGGTTTATATTAAACTATAAGTCATGTGAGAGAATATTATTTGAATATGATTCAAATTAAATTGAATATGTGATTTAATTTGTTAATTAATTAATTTTATTTATTTAATTATATATTAAATATGAGTTAATTAATTTAATTTAATTCTATTGAATTTGATTTAATATAATTACAATTAAATTAAAAGGAGAATACGTTATAGTGGGAAGTTATATTTAATAACTTCCCTCTCTCTCTCACACACCAAGAAAAAGGAGGTTTCTACAGACTTGGATGAAAAAAAAAAGTGTTTTTTTGTATCTTAGAAATAATTCCTCTGCACATTCCTCCCAAGAATTCTCTTTCAATTTTCTTCTTCCCTTACCAAAAGTAAGAGCCCACAACTCCTTTAGTTCTTGTCTTGAGAATAGTAAGGAAAATCATCTTGGTGGTGTCCCAAGGAGTTTACTACACATTGAATTTGAGGAAGGTTTAGGAGTTCGTGAGTTCTAATGAGAAAAAGGAAAACTACCTAGAAGATAGTCTTCAAAGGTAGAGTATTTTTCTCTCTTAATATCCTCTCAAAACACGCTAATGTAATTTAGCATGTTTATCTTTGTTTTGTTTCTCTACATTTTAAGTTTTTTCAAAAGGAAGATTATTGGCGCAGGGTAATCAATTGCTTTTGCGAGGAATTCAATTCCTTCAATTGGTTTCTCTGAGGCCATCTATATATTTTACATGTGATTTAAATGATATAAGAGGACATGAGCATAATAATGTTAATATAGTGATAATTACCCTCCTACTCGTAGATGTGTATTCACTAGAGGTTTTGTGTTCCTTTAGGGTCACCACAGGTTTTGTGTATCCTTCGGAACTCACTAGAGATTTTGTGTTTCCTACGGGATTCACCAGAGGCAAGTGTTTTCCTTCGGATTCACTAGAGATTTGTGGATACTACTCACCTATGGTAGGATATGTTTAATTATTCACTCAGACCATTATGTATGAAAAGTTGAAGTAAGCATTTATTGGGCATAAATGCGTAGCTTGGCCCCGATAGTGGGTTACTTACTGAATATTTATATGCCCACCTTTTTCTTATGTTATTATATTTCAGGTCAGGGAAAGGATGCATCGACGAATGACAACAAGAATCCACGAGAGAGTCATGGGACCAGATGTAGCTTCCGCATAGTTTTCATGCTTTTAAGTCAGTTTAGGATGTCTAAACTACGTGAAATTTTCAACATTTTTGTTATTACTCTGTTTCCAGAAATTTTACGTTTTAACTGTTTTGAAGTAGGGGTACCCCAAACTAAGGTTTATGTTATTTGAATTTTTGTTTTGATTAAAGGTATTTACTTTATAAAATGATTGATTCCCTTTTGCTTAAGTTGAAAATGCTTTCAAAGATATGAATGCATAAAGTAATGTCCCCGTTAGAAGTCTTAAAAATGTCGAGTCGTTACATTAATACTTTCCATACATGAATTGTGAAAAAGAAATATGGTCAATTTCCATAGATAAAATCAAGGGAATTTTAGTAAGAGAAAATGTTCATTAATGACTTAAAATCCTATCATTAATAATTAAATTTATAATACATAATCGTTCTTGGTGGAAGCCATTACACAACAACGAGTTTTCTTAACTAGGGAGAAAAAAAATTAGGGTTGTTTAGTAGATAATCTAGATTCTGGTATACCTATTGCATTTAAACAAAAAAAAAAAAAAAAAAAAAAGAAACATTCACAGATTGATAATGAGGAACAGATATAATCCATGAATTCCAAAGTTGAACACCTACTCAAAAGTTCACTTGACAACTTTAAGAGAAGAAATTAGAAGAACAAAATTTCAGAAGTCAGAAGAACAAGAAGAACAAAACCCCAACAAATTTGAAAGTCAACGTCTTGATTGTTTTTTTAGTCACACTCCACTTAGTGTTTTAAAAAACACACACTTCTTTTTTCTTTCTTTTTTTAAGAATAATAAAAAAAAATATTTGTTTTAGTCTTATCAATGGGCCCAAAGCCCAAAGACCGACCTAAGCCCAATCTAGATTCGATCCAAGCTCGGCTCAAAGTCAACATTTGACTGACCCAACCCAGCCCATTTATTTATTGGATTAGATATGGGTTACCATTTTTATAATTAGGGCCAGCCTGTTTGGGCTATATTTGGATCTGCTCATTGGGCCGACCCAATGAGTTTATCATTGGACCAACCCAAATACACATGCACATGTATAATTCTTCATATATTATATTTTATATTTTATATATTAACAAAGTAATTTTTTAAAAAACTATTTTTAAATATATTTAGACTTATCATCATTTTTAGTTGACATAAATTTTTTCAAATTTTTAAGACAATTAAACACTAAATAAAACTTTATAATATCAATAACTTTATTTAGAAAAAGTAATAAAAAGTAAATTAAATTAATAAAAAACACAATTCTAATAAACTTTTATAAATTTTAATTCAGAAATCTAAAAATATCAATATTTATTTTTAAATAATTAAATAATTAATATTCAGGATTGACCCAAGCCCAATCCAAGTTTGACTAAACTTTGATCTAAGGAAATTTATAACAAATAATACAATTATGAAAATAATGTTAAAATATAGAACAAATCCAAACTATTTAATAATATGGCACTTTTGACCGGTCACTATCCATTTTTTTAAAAAATTCCAAGTTTACCCTTTCCCTTTCCTTTTCATTTTTTCCTTTACTGCACGTCGCGCTTTTCTTTCCCTTTTCTTTCTGTTTTCTTTCTTCTTTTTTCTTTCCCTTTTCTTTCCCTTTTCTTTCCGTTTTCTTTCTTATTTTTTCTTTCCCTTTTCTTTCCGTTTTTGGCGTCGTCTCCAATTTTTTGTATCTTTTGGAGAGTTTCTGCTACAATTTTGGTGGTGAGTTCAAGCTCCAATTTCGGTGGTGAGTTCTTCTTCCTCTTTTCGTTTTCGTTTCTCTCGTCGGCATTGTCTCCCTTTTCTTTTCCTTTTCTTTCTTTTTTCTGTTGCTTCAACCTCGATCTTCGATTTTTTGCATCTTCGGTCAGTTTTGATATTTGCTCTAATTTCGATTGTGAATTTTTCTTCCTCTTCGATTGTGAGTTCCTTTTTTCATTTTCTCCCATTTTTTGAATTTACAGCTAGCTTGGTTTTTTTTTGCTTTTTTACAATTTTTACTGTAATTAACTTAGGATTTAGAAGTTGCTATCATCGATAAGAACATATCAGTTTGCTATGTTGATAGTGGCTATTATTTTTTATGTGTTCATTGCATCATTTGTTATTCATGGTTTTTTTATTTTACTTTTGCAGGAATTTTAAAATATGGTTATTCCAATAGTTGTTTTTCATAGTGGAATATGGAATGAAAAGCATTGTTACATGAATTACAAATCTACTGGAGTTTTAGTAGATGATACAATGATTTTTGAAGATTTTGTGGATTTAATATTGAAGGAGATTTGTTTGAATGCATCTAGTTCTTCTATAGAACTATCAACTTTATTAGATTTTGTTATGAATGAAGTTCAAAATGTAGTTGAAATTCATGAAGATAAGGATGTAACTTGGTTTTTGGCTTTAGTTAAGGAACACAATACAAGACATCATTTGGTTGTTCATGTCACTAGTTCGTGTTTGGAAGTGTCTTCTAATGTTGTTTCTAATATGCATTAAAAAAACTGATGAAGAGAGAAAGGGAATTAAAAAAGAGGAAGAGGAGGAAGAAGAAGCAGACATTCTTGGGGGATAATATTGATGAGTACCGATGGATAAAACAGAAAGGGAGACGAGCAAAATCGAGAGGGCCAAAGAGGCAAAGAGGAGGATCAGTAGGCGTCTAAGAGCCTTAGAGGGTCAAAAGGAGACGATGGAAACAATGTTGGATTTTGTGCTCCAAAGCTTCGTAATTAATTAGTTATTTAATAAATTACTTAATTTAATTATCTTATATGCAATATTAAATTATCCATTATAGTAAAAATTTAAGGTTATTAAATTAATTTTGAACAACATGTGGTTGACATACGAGTGTATCATGTTTAAGAAATAACCTAAAGGGTCTATAGTATATGGATAAAGTTAGGTATCTTATATATCCTAGTGACACTATGGATACAACCCACTTTGTAATTATTACAAATGATTTGATCCAAATCATTCATTTGGAAATATGTGAGTGGGGGTATCCTATATAAAGAGTTTGATAAGACCGGACTGCGAAAGATTTAATCTCTCTTTATAAATTCGTTAACTAAAAAGATTAATATTTCATAGGATGATCATATGCAACTCGATCTTAATCCTGAGTGAGTTATGAACTCCTAACTATGAGGGTTTGTCATTTGATTTGCATGGGTAAGAATGTCCCAAGTAGCCGATTCAATATGCCTACCACTTTGGAGACTTGACTAAATAAGGAGCTAGAAACGTAATTTTACAAGATGGAAACGTAATTTTACAAGATGGAATTCACTCCATTTCATATAGGGGAAGTAGATGAGTAGTTCCCTTAAATGCTGATTTTAGGACTTGAACAATTAGACCCCATCCTCTAATTGGCTCAAGAAGGACTTGATTTATGGTTGTATCATAATTAAATTGTTCATTAAAGGATTAATAGTACTTACAGACAAGTCGTGAAGGATCGACTTGTTTGTATTGATTATATCTATGTACATAACTTGTCCTATAATCGATAAGATTGCAACTATAGGTTTATAGTAGAATGTCCAGTCATTAAAGAATGAAGATTGATTAATTAAAGAGTTTAGTTAATTAATTTTGCATCATTGAAGCTTGTACACTGTAGGTTCATAAGGTTCCCTTACTAGCTCATAACAAACAAACATGGGTCGAAAGAAAATTTGAAATGTTCAAATTAATATGTCAAATTCAGGAAAAACTACTATATTAAATACAAGTAATTTTATATATAAGTGTTAATGTTTTAAAATACATTATTATATTTAATTTGAATAATAATCAAATAAGAATAATATAATCTCCCGAATAAATTATACTTAAATAATTTATTTTTTAATTTTTATATTAATATTTAATTATGTTGTCTTAATGAGGTTCTTATAAATAGGACTATAGAGATAGAACAATCAATCTTTCTGAAATCCTACAATAAAAAAACTCTATGTAGATTCCCCTACTCCTAAGAGAAATCACAATGAAAGTTATCTGTGTTTTTTCTTTTATCTTCACTTCTTTCAAGAGGCTCCTAGATGCCTAATTCCTACTAGAGGCATAGTAAGGAAGACCTTATGGTGATGATTACAATTGAAGAAGGTAGATCGTGGGAATACTTGGCGGCACGTAACAAAGAAGCTCCTAAAACTTCTGCTGCAAGATTGAAGAGTTCAATCCCATCAGATAAGAGGTCGAGGGCTCGAGAGAAAAGGGACAGTGCTTATTGATATTTGAGAAGCATACACTAACTTAAACTTATAAATAATGTATATACTAAAATGGTTTAGTTTGATTTTAATTTGATTTTTAAATTTAAAATTGAACGGAACCAAAATTTTTGGTTTCTTTAAAAAATTGATTTGGTTTCAACAATCGGTTTGGTTCTGTTCATCAATCGATTCAGTTTGATCGGTTTTGGTGAACACCACTACTATCAACGATAGATTTCTGTCACTAACTATCACTGATAGACTTCAAAAATTTTGTACCTTCAACATTTTTTTGCACCTTTGTTAAAGTATTTAATATTAAATGTTAAAACATTTTTATATTATGTTGTCAGTTTAGGTTTATTTCATATGTAAAACCCATTGTGCCTATTTTTAGTATTTGGAATATTTAAACTTATTTTACTATCATTGTAGAGTATACTAGAAACCTTAATATCAACATTCACATTATCTCTTCCTCTACTTTTTGTCCCTCTCGAAAAGCTTTAGCATTTAGTAGACTTTTAAACATTTTCTAAAGTAACTACAATAGTAACACCTTTAGAAATAATAATTAAGATTATAACAATACTTTAAAAAATTACAAACATAACAAAATCTATCAGTGATAGGCTGTGATAGATCTTACCACAATATGATCTATCATTGATAAACTCATAGAATTTGATCTAAATTTTGCTATATATGTATTTTTTTCATTGTGCTATATTTATTAATATTTTAAACTTGATTGCTGTATTTGAAATTGTTTCATTTTGTATGATGAAGATAAATTTTGGGATATTTAGTTGGGCTATTTTTATAATATTTTAGCTTGCTTTTACCATTCACGGAAGCATCCCATCTTTCTCAAATTAGGGCCTCATTCCTATTTACCTACCGCTAGAGAGAGAGGAAAAACAAAAGAAAAAAAAAAAGAAAAAAAAAGAAAAAGAAACACTGGTCAGTTGGCGACGGTGTGGGTCTAAGGTGTAGAGAACGGAAATTGCCGGCGGTGGGTCCCGGTTTCTGAGGCGAGCAGTGTCGTGGGTCTCCTGGTGAAGGGAGCTGGAACGCGCCGCCGGGGATGGTGAGTTGTTTTTCCGCGATTACATCAGGTGGCGGTGGGCTTTGGAGCACGATTATACGGTGGAGTCGATTTCTTCTGTTTAAATTAGGCGGATGATTTCTTCTTGAGTTTGGTTTGAATAGTTCAGAAGGTGAAACTCCATTGAAGTTGCTGATCTTTTTTGTCATATTCTGGTATTGTAAGCTGGTTCTCAAAGTGATGTAGACTCAAAGGTTGTACTACTATATATATATCTTGTTTCTTTTGTCTCGATTGTATTGCTGTGAGTTGCGTTCTGTTTTGGGCGGTTTCTAGAGTTCTGTTTTTACAAAAAGAATTGTAGGTCCTGGATTTAGCATTCACACTCCCAAATTTTCATTTCATAAAACAAAAAACCACCCTGGAAAACCCTTGCCACGTTCCTCAAAGTTTTAAGAAGAGGCCAAACATGATGCTTCAAGTTGGCAGTTGTAGAGAATTAGGGCAAGATAGTTTCACTACTCGCTTAGTTCAAAGCAACTTCGCTCCTTCAGTTATGGAGTTCAATCTCCCTAACTGTGGCAATGCGAAAGGACAACACTGCCTTTTCCTTTACACTTCATTAACTAGCCGAGAGCTCAGTTTTGCAAATTTTAATTCCCTAAAGCATGTTAGTAGAGACCCGAAGGTTTCGTTAGGGTTTAAGCTTCAGTGTCATTCAAGAACGTTGTCCATGCCCTCCCAAAGATTATCGACTAATGGGAAAAAGAAGAGCTACGGCGGTGTATTGCCTTCAATCTTACACTCTTTGAAGTCCTCCAGTGATATTGGAAGTATCCTAAGTTCCTTGTGCCAAAATTTGAGTCCAAAAGAGCAAACCGTGATACTCAAGGAACAGAGTCAGTGGGAAAGAGTCATTCAGGTATTCCAGTGGTTCAAGTCTCAGAAAGATTACGTTCCCAATGTAATTCACTATAACATCGTGCTTCGTGCTCTGGGACGAGCTCAAAAATGGGATGAGTTGAGGCTTTGTTGGAATGAAATGGCTGAAAACGGTGTTGTCCCGACTAATAATACTTATGGAATGCTCATTGATGTCTATGGCAAGGTGGGTCTAGTAAAAGAGGCACTTCTCTGGATTAAGCATATGAGAGTCAGGGGCATTTTTCCAGACGAAGTAACCATGAACACTATAGTTCGGGTCTTAAAAGATGCTGGAGAATTTGATTCTGCTGATAAATTCTACAAGGATTGGTGTAGGGGGCTGGTTGAACTTAATGATTTTGATTTGAATTCAGGGGTTGATGATTTTGGTGTAAATTCTGCAATTGAACCAATTACTCTTAAGCATTTTTTGTTGACTGAGCTTTTCAGGACAGGCATGAGGATTCCCAACCAAAAAATGTCGCCCAAGGTGGATAATTGTGTACGAAAGCCAAGACTAACATCTACATACAATACGTTGATAGATTTGTATGGAAAGGCGGGACGTCTCAAGGATGCGGCTAATGTGTTTTCTGAAATGCTAACAGCAGGTATCTCAATGGATACCATTACTTTTAACACTATGATCTTTACCTGTGGGAGTCATGGGCATCTTGCAGAGGCCGAAACTTTGCTCATTAAGATGGAAGAACGTGGATTATCTCCAGACACCAAAACCTACAATATATTTCTTTCTCTATATGCAAATGAGGGGAATATTGATGGGGCCCTCAAGTGTTATAGAAAAATCCGAGAGGTAGGTCTCTTTCCGGATGTGGTAACTCATAGAGCTCTTCTGCATATATTATCTGAGAGGAATATGGTGGAAGATGTGGAGAATGTGATAGCAGAAATGGAGAAATCTCATATTCTTCTTGATGAACATTCACTCCCTCGCGTCATTAAGATGTATATTAATAATGGCCTGCTTGATCGAGCCAAGGTATTTCTTGATAAGCATAGATTGGATAATGGATTGTCACCAAGGATATCAGCTGCAATTATAGATGCTTATGCTGAAAAAGGATTGTGGTTTGAAGCCGAGTCTGTTTTTGTATGGAAAAGGGATTTAGTAGGGAAAAAAATGGATGTTATGGAATATAATGTCATGATAAAAGCTTATGGAAAGGCTGAACTCTATGAAAAAGCATTTCTGCTCTTCAAAAGCATGAAAAACCGTGGCACTTGGCCTGATGAGTGCACTTACAATTCTCTGATTCAGATGTTCTCAGGAGGTGGTTTAGTGGATGAAGCAAGGCGCCTTTTGATTGAAATGCAGGGAATGGAGTTTAAACCAACATGTCAGACATTCTCTGCTGTTATTGCAAGCTATGCTCGCCTAGGACTAATGTCTGATGCAGTTGAAGTATATGATATAATGGTACACGCAGGAGTTGAACCAAATGAAATCTTGTATGGCGTTTTAATTAATGGATTTGCTGAAATTGGTCAAGCTGAAGAGGCACTTAAATACTTTCGTCTAATGGAGGAATCTGGAATTGCCGCAAACCAGATTGTGTTGACATCCCTTATAAAGGCGTTTAGTAAGGTGGGTAGCTTGGAAGATGCAAAAAGAATGTACAATAGGATGAAAAATATGGAGGACGATGTAGATACCATTGCATCAAATAGCATGATCAATCTATATGCTGATTTAGGAATGGTGCCTGAGGCTAAACAAGTTTTTGAAGATCTGCAAGAACGGGGTCGCGCAGATGGAGTATCATTTGCAACTATGATATATCTTTATAAGAACATGGGCATGCTTGATGAAGCCATAGAGGTAGCAGAGGAAATGAAAGAATCAGGTTTGTTGAGGGACGCTAAATCATTTCACAAGGTAATAGAATGCTATGCAATTAATGGACAACTAAGACAATGTGGTGAATTGCTCCAGGAGATGGTAACGAGGAAGCTTTTGCCAGATAATGGAACCTTCAACGTATTGTTTACTGTATTAAAGAAAGGAGGTATCCCTGTAGAAGCTGTATCACAACTAGAATCAGCATATCATGAAGGGAAAACTTATGCACGACAAGCTATCGTGGCTGCGGTATTCTCTGTTGTTGGATTGCATGCTTCTGCGCTTGAATCATGTGAAACGTTCTTAAAGGCTGAAGTGCAACTTGACTTGTCTGCGTACAATGTTGCCATAAATGCCTATGGGGCAGGTGGAAATATCGATAAAGCCTTAAACATATTTATGAAAATGCAGGATCAAAATCTCAAGCCAGACGTGGTGACTTATATAAATCTGGTAGGTTGTTATGGTAGAGCTGGTATGATTGAAGGTGTGAAGCAAATATACAGCCAGCTAAAATATGGAGAGATAGAGCCCAATAAATCATTGTTCTATGCAATCATAAATGCATTTAGAAGTGCCAATAGATATGACCTCGTCCAAATGGTCACCCAAGAAATGAAATTTTCTTTGGACGCAGAAATGTATTCTGAATCTGAGCTTGATGGTTTGTCTAATGAAGATCCCCTAGGTTTTTGAAATCCCAAAACAGCGTAATCTCTGCAATAGCTTTCTGTTTTGGTGTATTGTATATTGTACATGAGTAGCATTAAGCAGGTACGCGTCTTGTTTATGAATGCATCTAAAAATTCTCCCTCATGCTGTCATGCAGTTTTGTCTTTAAGTTTGAATGTTTCGCATTGTAAGGTTACGAAACCATTCCTCTGTCTGTGTATGTGCGAACTAGAAAAAAAGAATTAAATCTTTAATGATAGTTTGTAAATTTCATGTGTAGAAATAATGACAAATAAGGACAGACGGTAGAAAAATGGGCAAATGATGCTATTTTTTTTGAAAATTTGACCATTTATGATAATGAAAGACAAAATCTGTCATTGTGTTACCCATTTTAAGGATGGCCATTGACCGTCATTGTTTCAAATATATATACAAGACTTGCAATTTCCGGCAACCCTTAGTTGGTCCCTCTCCCCTTCCTTTCGAATACTTCCTCCTATTTCTGTCTCTTTCAATCTTTCTCTCAGGTTTTTCTCATTCAAACGCTCTCCACCGCATCGTGTTTGCATCAATTGCTGTCTGCTGCCATCCATTTCCATTTCACTAAGCACAGGATTGCACACCATTTTCTACAACACTGCTGTCAGCCAATCTTCAATGCATCCGTAAGATCAGAATGAAACTGAAATCTCCTTGCTGCTTGTTGCCGATTGGTTGTACCAGCTATACATGACTTTGAAACCAGTCTAGGGAGTGTTGTTCATGGTGAAAATAAGTTCTGGTTGGCTCTTCATGCTGGTTTTGACCCCTCCAGGTGAAAATTCCCTTAGTCCCTCGTCATGGAATTGGTGTTTATAAGAGCTATTTGTTAGAATGAAGTTAACTGGATGTAGGTTTCTCACAATGAATTTCTATGCTGGAGTTGTTTTTGTTATTGGTAGATTCAATTATTTAAAAGATGAGCTGCAGCCTATGGTTTTTCATTTTCTTGGACTGACTTCACTTTAATGATGGATTAAGAGATGCACGTTTGTTGTGAGGAAGTTGCAGAGGAGGCCAATGCTGAAGCATTTTTGACTTCACATTTAAACCCTCTGTCTCAGTATGGTTGCGAGGAAGGAGAAGGCCAAGAGGGTAATATGAAATATTCAGCCCCCCAAGAGGCTGATGTCAATAGTTCAACCCAATCATTTACCCCAACAGCCTTTTTGTCATGTGGCATCTAAATTATGGAATCTTCTAAAACAATTTGTACTAGTGAATATTTTATTGCAACTCCACAATTTCAGTGCATGTATTTCAAATCAGAATTGTATTAATTTATTTGGTTCATACTTTGTGTGATTGAAATTTATGGTTTTACAACTACTATTTTCTATCTTCCCAATAGTGGCTACAAAATTTCATCTGTTATGTACAGGACACCCGCAAGTATAGTGGTATGCTCGTAAAATCTCTTATACAAGACAAATAAACTTTTCTAGAATAATATTTTAATAATTTTGTCTAAACATAATTGTGTTTGCGTTTTAGTTGTGTGTCACTTACCTCTAAATCGAACTCCAATTAAATCCAAATAAATTAATCTTAAAGATATCAATCCAAACTTTGTAACAAAAGTCAAAATTAACTTCAACCTTTAGAGCTTAATCCAAAAACATAGATTCATCTCAAAAGTCTCTAAACAATTTATCTAAAATGTAGCTTCATCCAAAACTGCTTCAAAGCTTCACATGATCATTCCAACCTATGCATAAACCATAACTACAATGAATCCAAAAGGATTCCAAAGCCTTAATACTTACCAGAAAAAACACCTTAAATGCTCTTAACTTTGCTAACATTCAAACATCATGGGTAAAGAACTTGTAGGCAAAAAATTTAATATGTAACCAAGAATCAACTAAGAGAAACAAAAAATTCAAGCAAAATTACAAAAAAATCCTTATGCACTACATAATTGACATGACAGGAGCCAGGGGATGCATCATGGCTAGGGTAGGCAAAAATTCTTGTGGGTACCCACCCTGATTGGGTAACCTTTGGTTTGACTAGAGACGGGGTTCAAATTGAGGACATAAAATGAATCCCTGTCGTGGACGAAGTGGAGATGAGGAGGGTATCCTTGCCTCGTCCACAACCCGAGGGTATTGTAGCATGAAGTAATGAGCTCTTAGATGAGGATGAATGATGAGGTTGTTAAATTGAGTCTAGAATTGAAGTGTGCTTGTTTAATCAATTTGTTTTAGAAGTGTGGCCAACACACATGAATAGCTTAGCTCGATTAAGATTAAGATTAGTAGGTGGTTATCCTTCTCCTGATTAAGATTGTAATGGTTGAAGATCTTGTCACACTAGAAACCACACATCCAAAATTCTAGAGCAACCAAACCAACCACAAAACGTGCGTACAACAACAGCAACAACGAGCAAAATCACAACAACAACAAACATGAGCTTCACTACTGCATTAACAAATCTCTTGGCCTTCACCTTCCAGCAGCTTTCATAATAGGAATTGATGTCTTTAACGATCTTAATCTCGCCCATGTCCATGATCCTACAGTACTTATAACTCTGCTGATGAAGCTCCAACACATTTCTTAGCCCACCAAACACTTTCACTACCTCTTCTTCACTGCCTGAATGCTTCTCAATCATTCCTTCTTCCTTTAATATCTTCACATCATTGGCTGTGCTTATCAACCCGCTCATCAATGCTACATAATAACCAACCCATGGCGTTTTTACTTTACTTGCTGCTTCAAATGCTATCAAATTTCTGAAAACTACCTCCGAGAAGGCGTTAACGGTTATCGTTGGCAACTCTAAACAAACTTTTCTCGGTTCTTGCTCGAACCTAGTTAAAGAATATCAATAAACGATTAAATCTTTCGACCAACTTAAATGTTTAAACTTTCATCTTTTGAAATCCTTTAAAATCATGAGGTTTCAAACATGCCAAGTGTTCAATATTGTGCAGTTATCATCAGTCCATTCTAAGATTCACCTAAAAAACTAGAAAGTTAAATGTCAAAACTAAATTGAAAATCTTTAAACAATAATAATTAAATGGAAAGAAAACCCAAACGTTTTAAGCACAAACACATATGTATAGCCTTGATTAGAGATAGTAAATCTTAAATCTTATCTTGTGACCACCATTAATAGTTTGAAAGCTACTTTTGTAATTGAAAAGATTCTCTTCAATTTGTCCATTTTTGTACTTTTCTCTTCTACTCTTCAAAAACATAAACGATGGTACACACGTGTGAGTATTGATGCATGAATGATTTTCAAAGTAATCATAATAAATGCCCTAAATTAAATCGCTTATGAAAATTTAAGTATAGTTGATACAATTTATGGACTTGAAAAAGGAGGGGAAATTGATACACTTACCAAAGTTTAAGGTTTAAATTGATACAAAAATTAATTAAAAGTTTTATTGATATAATTCTCAAAGTTCAATGGTATAAAGCTAAAGTGATAGTTTCTCTTTGTGTATCTATATCTATATATAGGAATATATTTGGGTGCTCCAAGAGCTGCACCTATTTTGTGCATCCCACGGGCTGCTCAATAAAAACTGGCATGTGGCAATTTTGTATTTTTCTATTTTTCCTTTATGGGTATAAAAATGGAGAGTAGGGGATTGATTAGTTGCAGCTAATCATTGTTTATATATATATACAGAGAAACCTATTGATTTATACTTTTGGGTCGAGTGGTGATTTAACAAACCTGATACTGTCACAAAAGTCCTGGTAGTTGCCTTGTAACTTCACTCCGACCCTTCGAAGTTCGGTGGCGGACGGGATCAATGGTGGGCTGCTCATGTCCTGGCCTGTGGAAGGAGATGACGACCCAACTCTCCCAAGCAAACCAAACAAGGTTTTGATCAAACCCACGGCTTCACTCAGCTGCTGTAAGAAGGCAATTTGAAGAACAGAGGCCAAAGCATTTAACAGTTCCACACCTAAAGAAGCAGAACAAAGTGCCACTCCAACTGGACAATCAATACTGGAACTCGTATCCAAAATCAATAGATACAAAAAGTGAAGCAAATGATGAGATTGGTCAAATATTTTGGATAAATCAGTATATCCCCTATAACGCATGAATTCAGGGATGTCATGAGGAGGGAGTCGCTTGGGAGATACAAAGTCACAAAATTTGAAGAACAACACATCCAATTTGTTGCCAAACTTGTGTGGTAAAATGTGTTTGAGAACAAGAAGTGGGATTTGATTCTCAAGCTTAAGTATGTCTTTCACAATCTCATCCTGGGTCATCAAATTTCCATCAATTAGAGAAGAATACAACTTTTGGTCAACAAAGGAAGGAAATGGAGAGGGGAGAGCAAGATGAGGACACAATCTTCTGGTCTCATCTTTTTCATTGATGGAAATGGGTAGCAGCTGAATCAAGAACAACCCATCTATGAGCATGATCCAAGCCAAGGCCTCAGATCCAACTTCAAGAAAGTTGTCAAAACAAGATCTGATTTTGATGTCTAATTGCTTGAGTTGTTGAACAATTTGGGTGAGTTGAGGAAGTTGGAAAGAATCTGTTGCATTGATTGCATTGTGGAGCTTGTATAATTGAATTTGGTAGAGGTCATTTCTGAAATGGTGGTAAGGCCCAAAAGCAATGTGGTGAGGGAAATAGGATTGTGGGTTGTTGTTGGTGATGGAATGGGGCAGCTTAAAGATGGAAGTGGGAATTTGTAAGGCTGTTTGAAGGTTATTTGGTTCAACAAGTTGAGTGATTTGAAGAAGCCAGTGGGTTTCATGGAGACATTTGTGAAGTTGTTTGGAGTTGGAGGAGGCCATTGTGAGTGAACAGGTATTGCATTTACAATTGAGGATACCAGAGAAGAGATAAGAGAGGACATGAAGCTATCTTTCATTACTTTCTCAACCATAAATTTCATGCATTAATTACTTCAACCCATTACCTGCCTTAGGACTTAGGGATTCATACAAAAATAAATATCTCTAACCAAATCTAAGATATGTCAAATATTTATCATGTAAAATACATAGTTGGACGATATATGAGGTGGGAGAATTGAATCTTTAACCTCGCGTTGGAAGCATAAGCCTTATGTTAGTTGAGCGGTTCATTTTGGTTGCTTTATATTAATTAAATTAAATTCATTTTGACATAAAATATATTTCTTAGATCAAGATAATTAAAAGTACCCACTTTATTATATAATTTTTCCACTTTATTAAGTTGAGAATCATGACGTGAAGTAATCCTTTTGGAGTCGTATTATTTGTTAAGACCCATTTAATAACTATTTAGGTACCGTAAGATAACTATTTAATTTTTTTTATTTTGGTTTTTGAAAATTAAATTTATAAACACTACTTGCACCCATTAGTTTTTCCATACTTTGTTATCTACTTTTCACTTATGTGTTAAAAAACTAAAGTAAAGTTTTTGACAAAAAAAAAAAAAAAATTGGGTTTTAAAAACTTTTTGTTGTTGTTAAGATTTTGATTTGGAATTAGGGGAAAACAATAATAGAGACATTGAAAAAAAATGAACATAAATTTCAAGAACAGATAAAAAAAAAAAAAATTGACATCAAACAAAGTCTTAGTTTTTTTGTTTTTAGTCGAATCTTTGAGCATTGTGTTAGCAGATTGATTGAAAAACTCTAGTAAATCAGTTGTATTTATGTGTATATACTCAGGGGGTGTTTGACCCAACAATTTGAGTTGAGTTGAGTTAGTTAAAATAACCAACATCATATTTAGCTTACCAACCTTGCAACTGGTGTTAAATAACCCAATTCCGCAAACTTCAACATTGTTCAATATTTAGGTTTGCACATTTATTGAGAAACTCCATCTTGCACTCTTTATCTTTGTCTATCTCTAATGTTTTCAATGACTCCTGCCATTGACCACTGCCAACGACTTGATGAGATTTAATCTCACAGCGGAAGCGTAATATCGCATTTGTTATTGGTTTTGGGATATGAAAATAAATACAAAATTAAAATTAACATGCATCTCATGCTATGTAAAATAGGTTAAACATTAAATTAAGGAGAGATAATTAAATACCTTTGAAGACCTTATTATTTGAAATCTTCTCCAAGTCTTCTAATCACAAACAATAATACCCAATTTGTACTTGACTCCTCCAGAAAGTCTTCCCGATTGTTCTTTAGCAAGAACCTCGCTTGTGGGAGTGGTTTAATTGAAAGAGATAGAGAAATATTGAGAATTTTAACGAGAAAAAATTCTATAGTTTTTGGACAACTTGAGAATTATTTGAGAGAGAAATATTGTATTCAGTGAAATCTTCTTTTATGTAAAAATGCAGAATTAGGATATAACACAAGAGAGTTATAACTCCCTCTCTCCACTCACCCACTCTCCTATATCAAATCAAAAGGAGTGAATTAAATAAATAAATAAATAAATAAATAAATTCAAAATTAATTAATTTATTAAATATCAAATATTTAATTGATCATGTGAACCATATTCAAATGTGCATTCCTCTCATAGTCTATAGTTTTAATATGAATCTAATTCATATTATTTATGACTTGTAGTTTTAATATAACTCCTATTTATATTAATTTAACATTTCAATCAAATTTAAATATATTAATTCTTATATATATATAGTTTTAAGGGAAAACTACCTTTGTAGTCCCTGAGTTTTTAGGAATTAGATGCATTTGGTCCCTATAGTTTCAATTTGGCCATTTTAGTCCCTTACTTTTGGAAAATAGGTTTAAAAGGTCCATTTTACTATTTTCTTCCTAATTAAGTATTTTTTTATAATTATTTTAAATACATATTTACATTAAAAAATTTTAAAAATCTCTCTCCAAAATCTTAGTCCTCTCTCCTTCCTCTCTCCTTCCCTCCCTCATCCATTCTTTTTGATGACTATGTAGCAGTTGTGCTTCTCCAAATTTTCTTTATATAATGACCTGACCCTTTTGTAACTAACAGGGCGCTACGTTATGCATGATCATTTAATGAGTGCGTTGGAACCTAAGAGACACGGTGTTACTCACTTTAAATAAACTCGGTCAAGTTTGTAAAACGACTTGAATCCTGACAGTTCATTAAATCAAAATGGAGGAGTAAAAATGCTTTAGCGGGTTGGGACGCTGCGGCACGATGAGAGCTGGGACAATGCGGCGATGAGGACTGATGATGATGCGGTGATGATGATGGCGACGAAGGTTGCGATGATGCAGTGATGAGGACTGTGATGGTGGTGGCAATGAAGACTGATGATGATGGCGACTGCGTGACGAAAGGGTGCGGAAGACGGCTGATGAAGCGGTGATTAAGAGAGAGAGATTTGACCTCTCTTCTTCCTTTTTTTTTTTTTTTTTGTTTTACCTAACACGCAACTCAGGTCAATAAGTAACCCATCGTAAAAATCTTTCCCAAACCAATCCCCGATTCCTTCTAATGACCAAGAACCCCATCTCCCTTACTGCTTCCTCCACCTAAATATTTATTTAATTATTATTATTATTATTATTATTATTATTATTATTATTTTCTTCACCTTTCAAATCCCTCCAAAAACATTAATGAAAGCACGATGCAATAAAGAGGGAAGGAGGGTATATTTACTTGAAATTTCGGGTCGTTACACTTTATGCCTCAAATTGGTTTCAAACCTTTTTTTCTTCTTTAAATGAGAATGTCAATGGTAGGTTCGTCAATTTTTTTCAAGTACTTGGAACTTGTAAATGATGGCAATTGCCGGCAAGAGAGACGCTGATGAAGGATTTGGCATGAGAGTTTTCGTTAACTCACAACAGAATCGCTGGTTTCTTGGTGAAACAGTTTGCTTCTTGATTCATGAACACCCGATGAGATTGTTGAAGGTGGGATCAATTGTGGCATTGGCCTTGGTCCTTATTATTCTGTAGGGAGCTAGCAGGGGACCCACTAGACCTACAAATTATAAGTTCCAATGATATGAGATTAATTAATTAAATATTTGAATTAAATTAATCTTCATTCATTAACTATGGGGCACTCCACTAAAGACCCATAGTTGTACTCTTACACACTATAGATTGTATTGTGTCCATGGATATGACCATTACAAGTAAGCCAATCCTTCACAGGTTGTTCGTAATTGCAGTTGAGTCAAATGATCGATTTACCACTGTAATTACCTCTTGCTCCTTAAGTACCGCTGATCCTTTAATGAACAATTTGTTTATGGTTGGTCCAACCATAAACAAAGTCCCTCTCGGCTAGTTAGAGGGTGAGGCCTCATTGTTAAAATCTCGAAGTAGACACTTAAGGGAAAAACTTATTTGCTTACCCTAAAGGCGAAAATGAGTGAATTACATCTTGTGAAGCTATGTTTCCAACTCCTCACTGGGAATTGTCCCCAAAATGGTAGACATATTGAGTCGGTAACTAGGGTCACCTCACCCATACAAATCAAAGAACAACCCTCGTGAGCAGGAGTCCATAACTCACTCAGGATTCAGATTGAGTTACATGGTTATCATTTCAAATATTAATCTCTTAAGTTAACGGTGTTACAAAGAGAGATTATATATTTCGTGGTTTGGTCTATTCAATCTCATTGTATAGGATACCTCCACTCACATGTCTACACGTGAATGATTTGGATCAAATTGTTTGTAACACTTACAAAGTAGGTCGTATCCATAGTGTTAGCAGGATAAGGCACCCAATCTTATTCATATACTATAAACCTTTTAGGTTATTAATTGAACATAATTCAATTGTATGTCAACCATATACTGTTCAATTTGAAGGATTCAAATTCCTCACAGAAGTGTTTGATTGCCATGTGCCAATAGATTTCTTTTTGGAAAACTCAAAATTACTGGAAGGTGGAATTCGTCTCCCAATTCCGCTCTAAATGAATTTACCGTTCTCACCAAAATTGTAATAATGGCAACACCGAATCAAACACAAGGAGGCCTCGAATTTCTCAATGGAATGGTTTGCAGCTCGAGTGTAACAAAGGGGGGGGGGGGGGTTTAATTTGAAGTTGTTTTGTTGAATGCAAGAAATTGAAATTGAATTCAAATAATTAAAATGTCTAGCTTAGGCTTAAGAATTGTTCCCCAAATTTTGCAATTTGATCACAGGTGATAACTTGTAGAAATACAAGTTATTATATTCACTATTTGGAATAATTAGAGTAACTTGAGGGCTAAACACATGATTTTGGCAGTTGAATTGTGTAATATGAGTTACCATGCGTTGACATCATTTACAAAAAAATATACCTAAGAAAATATGAGCTTCTCTGTGCTTAACGTAGAATTAAGTAGAAAAGAAGCACATGTAACCCAAGTACCAGAGAAGAAGCTGCTGCGAGAACTAAAGAAGTGAAAACCCATGCGTCAAGACCATGTGTTGAGAAGAAAAAGCAGATACAGACACTTAGGTGGTAGCTGTCATGTTAGTATGCATATGGATTACACATTATCAGATCATGGTAGAACCAATGGACTGACGATGTGAAAAGTCTGTGCAGTAGGGTATGAAATTTAATGCGAAGGTGTTAGATTATCATGAGTTCACTTTTTCGACACCTATAAATAACCCAAAACTTCTCAATTCAAGGGGGAGAGAAACGAGTTCAAGAGGCGAAAGCTCTGCACAAATTCTCTCTTACCATAACTAGCCTCCATTTCAAGCTCTTCTATGAAAAGGATTCTGAGAATTTTCAGAGTCATCTTCCAGTGAGTGAGAACCTTCATCCTATTCTATTTATGTATTAGATAGCAACCATCTCAAGCCTCCATGAAGCAAGACATTGCCAGTGGCGGCTTGACGTCCTCTATTTCTATTCTTTCTTCATTTTCATCTTTCTTACTTATGCTTTGTTAATGACATTCGAGAGAATGATTTATTTACTTAATATAAGTTTGATTGACAATTATTTTCCACTTATTTCCAGATTTAATACTCTCCACCATGTTTGTTTGTATGTTGAACGAGTTAAATGTTGGAAGTTAGTTTTTCTTAAGCAATATTAAGTATGTTTACATCTTGATTAAATGCACATCATTAGCTTGCATAGATTTGTCGAACAAACAAGTTTAAATAAGCATGATTGTCTAGCTTGAGAGAGTAGATGGTTAATCTTTAGCATTTATCAAGATTAGATGAGTTTCAGAGATGTAGTTCATCTTTTGCCAAAACAAACTTACCATGTGTCTTAGAGATAAGATTAATGTGGCATCGAAACATCGAAAGATGGATTCTCAAACCCAAAGTTTGTAGGTATGTAAATACACTTAGATATGCTTAAGTAACGACTGGCTGCTGCGTTAACTCTTTTATATTTCATAGTTCCATCATCATTTTCAATGCATGCTACCTGATTGTAAATGACATTTGACTAACATTCTACATAACTATCTCACCATGTTAATTGTAGGAAATTTCATTCATTCTTTATGTATAGAATTAGTCATAAAAAATTCCTTCTTGAACATAATACTTGTATAGTCACCGCATAGATTATGCATTTAGTTTCAACACCAAATTTATTACAAATCCCTGCGTTCGATCCTGGACTCACCAGGAAATCTATAGAAGCTTGCACTTGAGGTTTTGTAGGAAAGCTTGCTGATTAGTGAACATATTTGAGTAATTCTCGATGCATACTATGTAATAAAACGATCACACCTAAAATAAGCAACAACAGGTCCATCAGATAATTCTCATAACATCTTTTTCTTAGCCACTCACTTAAAAATGCTAAGTGAGAGCCCTAATTATCTATTTAACCATTTAATTAGATGAAGCACATCATAACTAGTTGGCTAACAACATTAAGAACTAGGAACATGCTAAGTTGAATGCCCAATTGGAAATGCCAAATCAACATTCAATGTAATTCATCGTAGGTTGATTAGACAATATTCGTTGAGGTGAATTCACAACTTACAAGCTAATTCAACCTATTGCTACATTGGATTAACATGCAATTAAATGTCACCTATTGCAAATTGAAACATAGGTATTAATTATATGTCGTAGGCTGAAATACAATCAAACCTTATTCATAATCTGAGAAGAACATAAAAACATTACAAGAGTTTAACAATAAAAGATTTAAACCTTACAAAAGGGCAACGGGGAAATCTACATATGCCTAAGCTAGAAAACGACACCTTTAACCCATAATCTTCATGATGAACATCAAGCTAAGGTAGAGTTTTGGTACATCAACTGACCAAAAGGGAGAAGAAAAGTGGGAGAATTCGTGCTAGAAACTGGTTGGAATGGCAGATCCGTAACCCTAGGCAGCTAACCTATTATTTAGAAAAATTGTGTCAGTGTCACGGCTCTAGGGTAGTGTCACGATGCTGACAGACAGATACACATATATTAGATTTGAAGTATCGCGACGGTCTAAGACAACGCTGCGACGCTAGGGTGTTTCTCCATAATCTAACCCTTTGGGAAAAAACGTCAAGCTGACACATAAGCACCGCCGATGCGCCATGCTCTCAAGGGCAAAATGGTCACTTTGCCTCTCTCTTTCTCGGTTGATGCAATTCAACTTTTTTTTGGTTCGTTTTGGCTCCATTTCCACTCTAATGCCTGGTTCTACCTCACTAGTGCTTGAAACCTATCAAATAGCCAAATAAACATGTAAAATCTAAGAACAACCTCGAATTAAGCAGAGCGAGATAACACATTTTTGGCGCTATCAATTATAGAGAAATAAAATAGAGATAAACCTCAGGATATATCACAGCGTGCCTTAAAAGGAGATTTAAGGGAGAAGAGAAGTTAACCTTCTTAGATCGTCTTCTTGGTATATCTCTTTTGTTCGCTGATACTCACAAACTCCAAATATCTTCCTCAAATTCAATGCACAGAGAACACAAAGGGACACCACCAATGAGATCTTCTTTGCTATTCTCTAGGGAAGAATAAAAAAGAGTTGTGGACTCTTTTGATTTGGTGAGGGATTGGAAATTTTGAGAGAGTTGTTTTGAGAGTTCTTGCACAAAGATGAAGTTTAGAAAAAAATTCAGTTCATCTTCTTCGGTTGGAAACCTCTATATCGTGAAAGTGAGAGAGATGGGATGGGAAGTTATTCCCAATAATCCCAAAAAAATACTTGCAAATTTAATAAAATTAAACCTAATTTAATAATATTAATTTAATTAAAATACATTTAATCTATATAATTAAATAAAATTAATTAATTAACAATTAAGTAATTAAATAAATTAAATATCACATATTTAATTTAATTTAAATCATATTCAAATAATGTTCTCTCCCATAACCTATAGTTTTAATATGAATCTCATTCATATAATTAATATTTGAATCTTATTCATATATTTATCTCTCTCATAATATAAAGTATAATTTTTAATCTCATTCAAAATAACTTTATATTATAATGCATCTATATACATTATATCAATTGTATCATATACAATTGATTTCTTTATTTAATTTGAACAATCCAAATTAATCCAAAATCAATTGATTCTTATTAAACCATTAATGTGCTAGCAAGGGAATCTTATGGAGTTATAATTAGAAGCTCCAATGATATGAGATTAATTAATTAAACCCTTTAATTAAATTAATCAATATTCATTAACTGCAGATCGCTCCACTAAAGACCTACAACTGCCCTTTTCGCATTGTAAATATATTTTTGTGTTCACAAATAAAACCAATCAACAGTAAATTGACCCTTTTGCCCATAGCTACAACTGGGTCAAATTATTTGTTTTACCCTTGTAGTTACATGCAAACATTTATTCAAAGTAGAGATTGTATAAGAAGCTGCCTCAACCCAAAACTTTTCAAGAAGCATAACATCAAATAATAAGCACCATAACCCTCTCATTATTCAAGTCCAGTATAATTTCTAAGATACTTAATCTGTAAGCCCTAGTTCCTATTTCTCCTCGTGTAAGTTCAAGTTAAAAATAAATGAGCAAAGGTGGGCTTGAGATTACTTAAGTGCAATTAAAATCAAAATGGGAATTGTGGTGTTTGGTTAAGCAAGCTTAATTTTCATTTAGTCTTTAAAAGAGGGGAAACTAATGTAGCCAATGGTGTGTTGGGAGTTTGACCAAGAGGGAAAATTTGCTAAGAGTTAGAAAATTTTTCTAAGTGTTAAATAAATAAATTAAATAAAAATTAATTAAGATAAATAAATAAATAAAATAAATTTAAATTGAAATTAAAGGGATAAATTTGTTTAGGGTGATGAGGATAAGGAAAAGTGAGGAAGGGCCACGTAGTAGAGTAAGCAAACGCAACTGGATGTCTAAATATGATTGGAAGGAAAAAATAGCATTTTGACTGGAAACAAACAACTAAAAGAAAGGATTGGTTCTCTCGAAACACTAGTGTAATTTTTTAACCAAATGAAAGCTAAATGAGTTAGGAATCTACCATGGAGCTGTCGAAGTGAATCGGCGTCGAAAAGATTGAGAAAACTTGAAGAAACCAGAGGTTATCACTGAAATTCGGGAAATTAGAAGGTTTAGGTTTGAGGAGTTTTTCAAGGGTGTTTAGGGAGGATTTAAGTGCCCAATTTTGTTGGTAAGTAAGTTAAGAGGTCCCTCTTAAGCTCTATAAAATTTATTTGGAGTTTATTTGATTGGAAAAGGTGTTTTGAAGCTTTGAAAAATCGAGTTAAAAATTGGGGACTCCTTCGAAGGTTGAAGGAGGCTACCTAGGGCTGTCGCCCACCCCAGCACGCTAGCTACCCAACATTGCACACTATTCGCTTACATCGGCACACCCACGTGCGGCAACTGCCGTCCACACCAGCCTGTGTTTGCCCACGCACGCCCACATCGTGCGCCCCACACCCATCTGCAGCCTATGCTACATGCCTATGATTATTTTGAGTGTTGGTGAGCATTTTTGAAACCCAATTGATATTTTGTTGATTTTTTAGCCTTAAAATGTGTAATTTTGGGGTTTAAACTGATTTTTGGGTATTTTACAAATTTTTTGGAATTTTTACATAAAAATCCCTAAATGGCAATGATGAAGGAATAAGTGAAATTTAAGTTGATTTTGGCCAATGTGGATGAAGTTTAAGTATTATAGGAAGTGTGTGAACCTAATCAAGAGATCAAATTGAGGTTGGAGAAGCCTATAACCCTACGAGTACAGGCTTGAACTGTGAGTGACATATGTTTGCTTAAAATGAATTCACTTATGATCTCTAGCTATGATTTCTTATGAAAATGAGTTTTCTTATTGATTTTGCTAAGCATTGAGCATGATTCACTAATTTTACGTTTAATGCCTAGTATGGAAGTGTTAAGCTTACAAGGAAGTTATATGTTTTCTTATGTTCAAATGTTGGCAAACATATATGGTTTGAATGATGATAACTTATGTTATGTTAAAAATGGTTTAGGATTGCTAATGATGAATTCTAAGCCTTTAAAAGGATGTTTCAAACCATTATGCCTAGTATCTTTGTTATGATTGCCCCGTTGCATGAATATGATTCCGTAACATTACAAGTTGCTAAAGGATTTCTGGTACTGAAGGATGAAAGAAGGTACTTGGAAAGTCCAAGAGATTCTTGATACTGAAGGATTAAAAGAAGGTATTCGAGAAGTCCAAGGATTTCCGAGACTGAAAGATTAAAGAAGGTATTTAGGAAGTCTAATATTAGCCATTTGGGGGCATTCTACGTGCACATAGGAGATTATCGACGTTGATGTATTGAGACTACTCTACATCAGCTAAGGCTATGACGTTGAGTGTATTAAGCTTGCTCTACCTCAACTAAGGATTGTGGATACAAGTTTATTGTGATGTTTACTTAGTTTAAGTGATGGAAAGTTTACTTGTTTTCATGATGTTTTATCTCATTGTTTTATCCATGGATATATGAGCTTGTTATTACTTGATGCTTTGAGCTTCGAAAATGTTTCCTTAACTTAAAATGTTTTTAAGAGGATGTTGATGTAACTATTTTAAATGGTCACTCACTGAGCTTTCTAGCTCACACTTTTCTATGTTTTCTTGCCTACCCAGGTAGCCAAAAGAGTTCCCGAAGCTTAGCCTACTCGAGCCTCGTTTATCTCAGTTTCAGGACATCAACACACTCATTTCTCCCTAGACTTTGTATGTGTAAATGGTTTGGTCCAGTGTGGTGTGTGGATATTCCTAGTTGAGTTTGATGTTGGGGTGTGAGAACGTGCATATTGTATGTCTGATGAGATGTGTAACAAATGGTTCTGATGGTACAATTGTTGTGAATATCTAAGTTGAATAATCTTTTATTTTAAGTTGAGTGATGATCTCGTATGACTAGTATTTTGAGGAAAAGATAATGGGAGCAACTAAGTTATGATGTTGTTTTCAGTAGGTTGAACAGATACAGGTGGACAATGAACCTCATAAGAAGGGTGATGTTTGTTGTCTTCACACCTATTTCCAAGTTAAAAAGGAAATATGGGATGGGGTGTGACATAATCTATTTAAAGGTCTGCTTCCTCTCAATCATTGCTTTCCATTCCTTAAATTGATCTAAAGTTAGATCTTTAGTTTTAAGGAAATAAATTCAACATCTTCTAAAGTAGTCATCAGTGAAAGTAAGAAAGTACCTTATTCCACTAAGTGTAGGAGTTTGTGAAGGGTCCCATAGATTTGAATGGGTGTAAACAAAAATACATTTAGTGGTGGGTTGTGACTTGATAAAGGAATGTGTTGTAGCTTTTCCAAGGACACGGTGTTCACAAAAGATGGCCATCTTTATGCAATAGCCAGACTTTAACTTCTGTTTTCCTTTGTCATTGGATTGAGTTTTATTCTCTTTCCAGTTTTTCTTTGATTTCCCCTTTGAAAAGAGACCTTCAACAACCTTATTTTCCTTCTTCTATGTATTTAATTTCATCTCTCTAGTTCTCAAATTGCTAATACAATTTTATCGGTCGTAACATTCTCCCTTCCATATTTAAGTGCAATATGTATCTCTTATACGCCTCAGGAAGCGAATTTAGGAGTATAAAAGTTTCACTTTCATCTCCTATTTTAAAACAAAACCTCTTGCTTTCTAAGGAAATCTTTTTAAACTCATCTAAATTTTCTAACAAATTTTTAGAAGCATCCATCTTAAATGTGAAGAATTGCTCCCTCAAGTAGGTTTTGTTTGTTAAATCTTTTGGGTTCATACAAAGCCTCAAGCTTCTTCCAAATCTTGTAGGGAGTTTCTTCATCAAAGAACTTGTCTAAGAACAGTACTATCACTTAAAATTCAATATGATAGTTCCATATGCTGGCTCATGAAGTGTATCTTTTTCTTCTTGTGTTAAATTTGTTGGTTAGGTTGTAGGATCTTGAATGATTTTAATTGCCTTTTGTTGTCCTAGAAGTGCTTTAAATTTTTTTCCTTGAACAAAATCCCCTTTACCATCAAACTTCCTCTGTACCATACCTTGCTAATGTCATAATTTGAAATCTCGAAGATTCTTGATTTTCCAAGAACTGGTTTCTTGAAGTTTTCTGGGTTTGATACCATCGTGTGAAGGATAAAATGTAGACCACAAAACCCAACACGCGGAAGAAGCTAGAGCTAACACAATATCTTTCACATGCAATATATGAAACTTCAGTGCATCAAAGCTAAGCCTTCAGACTCTTTCAAAACAAAGAACAAACATTCCTTTTCAGTCTGGTTTGCAAAATTGATATCTTACTAATGTAAATATATTTGAGATGAAGGAAATTAAGAGAAAGAAGTGAAGAAGAAGAAGATCACGAGAGTTTAAGCTGGTTCAGTCTCACCTTCGTCATTGGGTCAACCCAGCCCAATCCGACCCTAAAAAGTAAATGTTCAAGTTCAAGGGCCCCCTAGCATTACTTAAATTTGGATCGGGCCAACCTAACCTTCAACTGCCAATTCCATGGCCCAATCATTAGGCTTGACTTTTTTTTACAAAGTTTGGTGTGAGCTTGGGTTGGGTTTGGCTATGCTCATTGAATATTAATTTTTTAATTATTAAAATGTATATTTTAGATTTTTTAATGAACTGTTACTAAATTTATTAGGTTTATATTTATTTTATATTTTTACTGCTTTCCGGATAAATTACTGATATTATAAAGTTTTATTTAGTGTTTAATTCTCTAAAAAACAATTAGTAGTTTTTAACGCTTTAGAAAAATATTATATTAACTAAAAACTATAGTATAACTAACTATATATATTTAAGAAATAACTTTAAAAAATTTACTTTTCTAATATATAAAAAATATAATAATTACACATACGTTTTTATATTTGAGTGGGTCGAATAATAAGTCTATTGGATTGATCCAAATAAAGCTTAAATTGGGTGGCTCATGGACCAAGCCTAATTTTTGAAATAGTGATCCATATTCAATCGAATGAATAAATGGGTTGGATTGGGTTGGGTTGGTCAAACATTGACTTTGGACCGAGCTTAGATCGAACCTGAATTGGGCTTGGGTGGCGTTTGAGCTGAGGCTGAGTTCAGTCAAAGACCTACATCTATTGTGAAAGAGCTACCGCATCGTTTAAAGAGATCTACAACAATCACTCAACAGTTAAGTTCTTACCTTACTCTACTCTTTTGATTTATTAATGTTCCTTCATATATTGGGAACTTACAAGAGTAGTTAAGAGAGGTTGATTTCACAATTTAATGATTTTACGAACAATTCTAGATACATAATTTTCAATACTAAATACATGAAACTCATATTAAACCCCATATTTGAATTCATGAAACTACTAAATTAACTCTCATGCATACATTAACATACTTAACTCTCATATTAAATAAAACTCAAATGTATTAATAAAATTCACAACTTTACAAGATAAGTAATAATCGCTAAATCTCAAAACTCTCCATTTCACTTTACAAATGAGCTCGTGGTTTTTTATGAAAAGTGTACGATCTTGTTTGAATTGATTTTTCCCGTATTCTAAAGTAAAAATAAAGTGTTTTTAAACACTTCGACAACCAATTTAAACAGACCTTAGCTACCTCTTTTTGCAAAATCACTTATCTGAAACACCTACCAAATCCAACACCAAGCATAACATTCCAAATATATATATATATATATATATATATATATATATATTTTGAGGAAACCATGCATGGATGATAATATATTATTATTGGAATAAGTCACAAGCTTCATAATGATAACACTAATCACCATTGGCTGACAATGCAATTAGCAATGTATACATTGTCATTATTTGCATAAAACAACATTAAAGTCTGCTAAAGTACGAAAACCAACACCCTCAACCTTATCGAGTAAATAGCTAGGTTTCTTGATCATCCTTCTTTTTTTTTTTTTTTTTTTTTTTTTTTTTTTTTTTTACATTAAAACAGAAAATATATGTTTTTCTAGCTTCTAACTTTTAAGTGCAAAGCTGAAATAACTCATCCTGTATAGTTAGTGGATATTGACAGTTAGTAATATTCACAGGTTCAATGTTAGTTGTGTTGCTAATGTTTTCATCCATCTGCAAAACCACAATAGAGAAGGGACAGAATTAATGTTTTATTCTCTAAAAAAAGAAAAAAAAAATTAATTAAATTTGATTTTTCCAATTAGAGATTCTTAACCTTTCAACCATAACATACTCTACTTACCTTATCATGAAGATACTTGTTGTTGGCAGCTTTCAGTATCAATTCCTTCAAACAGAAAGAAAATTTAGATTTTATTAATAATTATTTTTTTAAAAAAAAACATATAATATAAGACTAAGAATATAAAATGTTCTTTAACCATTTCGGAGTAGAAATCAAAATAATCGAATTTTTAGATGGTAATTAGTCATTACACGCTGAGCTATGCTCGATTTTTTTCCTCTTTCCACAATAGCTTATCCCAAAAAACATGAAATTGATTTCTCAAAGAGTTCATGTGGAATTGACTCAAAACATCTAAATTTTAGAATACATTGGTCGTTCAGTCAATATAATAAATATTGGACTCTTTTCAAATATAGTAAAAGGAACAAAATATTTACAAATATAGCAAAATTTCACTACCTTTCTGCGATAGATAGACATAGATAGTAGTCTATCACGATTTATCGCAGATAGACGGTATATTTTGCTATTAATTATAAAAAAATTTCAACAGTTTTGTTATCTAAGATAATTTCAAACAACTATAAGAGCACCTATATGTAAGAGGAAACTAGTACTGAAAATGACCGTTTATACCTATTTTTTGAAATTTCATAAACTTTGACATAAGATAAATTTTATCTTATATATATTTGAGAGATTAAAAATATAAATTAATAATAAAAAGAAAGAAAGAAAAATTAAAAAAAAAAAAAGAAAAGAAAAAGAAAAGAAAGAGTCCAACCTGGTTCCTCAGTGCTTCAATCTCTTCACACATGAACTTCATCTACATGATATGGAGGTCAATTAATTTCATTGCATGTAGCAACACACACACATTCAAAATAGTCATATAGTGAACAAAACAAAGTTATTTTTTCTTTTGGAAATATACCTTTGTAGTACGCACTTGACAAATCCAAATCTCAAGTTGTTTCTCAAACATATCAAGCTCATCCAATGTCATTATTCCTTCGCTTCCTCCTCCTCCCAAAGCATTCCTACATATACATTATTTTTTCAATTAACTTCCAAAATATTAGAGTCGTGTTTGTATTACACGAATACGAACATATGGCATATTGATTGTACTTAAATAATGTTTGTATACATGTCTAATAAATATTTGACCCATATTTATTGTGTCATTAAATATAAGATATATATCATCCAACAACAAGTGTTAGAGTGGCTAAATACACGACTTGTGTTGGACTAGAAACATTAGCCAAGCTAATATATCTATAAATACAATAGTAATAACCCATATATATATACACACCAAAGTTGGAAATAAGTTGGAAATAGAAAATAATAATTATGTCTTACCTGAGACCCTTTAGAACTTCAATTTCTTGCTTCAGCCTGATGACCTCATCCTTTACTTCCTAGATAAAACCAAAAACAGGTATGGAAATATATTTTCTGTTCATTAAAAAAAACAAATACAAAATACTAAGTTCCCGACAATAATTATTTGGATTTTAAAAATGAATTTATAAACAATATAATAATTATTTTATGAGTATTTCCAAATAGGCCAAGTTTTGAAAAACACCCCTTGTACCTATTTGGGTCTTTCTATTTTCTTCTCTATATATAAGAAATTTATCTTTATTTTTGAAATTTAACTAAGAATTAAAATATTTACATATGAAAGATCAAATAATGATTAAGAATTATGAAAAAAAAAAAAAAAGCACAATTTTCATAAATGATACCTAAAAAAGTTATTTTTATGAAAGATGCAAACCATTATAAAATATGATGTAAGAAAACAAGTCCAAATTTTTAAAATAAAAAAGAAATTAATTATCAGGTCTAAATATAGTTTTTTAATCTTTTCAAATCTACTCTTTTTAACTTTGCCTTAAATAAAATTATCTTTTATGAAGTTTTTATTTTCATATCTTCACATATTTTTTTACCCTTCTAACGTATCTCTTTGACTTTCTAACTTCAAAAAGATTAAAAAAAAAAGAAAAAAAAAAAAAAAGAAATAGTTATATGTTTATAATACTCCGTTGCTTTCTAAAAACACAAAACTTAAAACAACAATAAAAATGTATGGTTTTTGCTTTCTTGTCTTTAAAAGAAAATGAAAATCAGAAAAGAAATAAAAAACAGGATTATATTTGTTTTCTTATTTTTAAAGCCGTTCTTTGTTTAGTTTTAAAATTTTGTAAACATATATATATTATATATATATATATATAGAAGTAGCATCAGATTCAGCATATCACTTGTAAACAAAATTCACTTAAAAAACTAAGGACTTTTTGTTTGGGAGACGCCTTTCTTTTCTTTGTATTCTCTATTTTAACTTAACAATTTAAAAGGAATTATAGTGGGAATGTAAATTTGATTTCATTAGGAATATATGGTTGTTATCCATAGAGAAAACAATTGACCCTTTTGTCATATCAAATTAAAATAAGAAAAAGGAGAGAGAGTGTACCAGAGTTTGGTGATCAATAGGTGGGTCTGGTGGCTGATTCCCATTGGTGTGCTTCATGTACCTTTCAATGAGCCCTTGCATGGTTCTATATCCTCCAACATGGAATGAGACACAAAAATCAAACCAATACTCAAGAAGAATATATACATATATTCTATACACCACCAAAGCTTTTTTTTTTTTTTTTTTTTTTTTTTTTTTTTTTTTTTATGTCAAATGTGATATACATAATCAATCCAACCACTTTCATTTTAAGAAGAGTAATACATATCTTTACTTACCCATAGATCGACATGTAAAATTCAGTACGTAGATATAACACAATGCAAAAGAGTTGGTAGATATAGCAAAATTGAAATCTAGTTGTGTGAGTCTATCAACAACAGAGTATATCATATCATGAATAGACTTTCCTCCAAGTATGTATTACTCAATTAATAAAATAAAATATAAAAAAGAAAATTAGAAATTGTATGGGAGGTAATGAAAAATATACCCTTTAGTGGCAAGTTCATAGAGCTTTCCATGAGCAGAGAAAATGAAAACTCCAATTTGAGCATCGCAAAGGACAGAGAGCTCCTTAGCCTTCTTAAGGAGACCAGCTCGACGCTTACAGAAAGTAACTTGTCTATGCACTGGATTCTCAATCCTCTTCATTTGAACCTTCCCACGAGCCATAATTAACAAACCTTTCCAAACCCCAGCACACAACCTTCCACTAGTTTGAACTAGCTTCAGGTCGCTGCAATAATAATAATAATAATAATTCTTCTTCTAAAACACCAACTTAATTCCTTAATTAAACCACTCTATCCCATTCTAAACCCCTTCTTATACTTCTCTTCCTCCTCCATTTTCTTTCCTTTTTAACTTCTCTCTCTCTCTCTCTCTCTCTCTCTTACAGAATATTATTTCCTCCCTTTTTCTTTATTTCTAACTCCACCTTTATCCATCACTACCTTCTTCTTTCCTTTTTTTTTATTTTTATTTTTTTTAATTTTTTATTCTATAATTTCTTTTTCCTTTTCCTTTTTCTCTTTCTTTTTCTTCTCTCTCTCTCCCACTACAAACTGATCAATAATCACCACTCACATTCCCATTTAAACCCATCTTCCCCTCCCCCCCCCCATCAATTCATTCTCTACCTTCAAATTTTTAAAACTAATGTACTTCTATGCATTTATAGGGACATCAATCACCTTCATCTATTTTACTCACAATACTATTTAGGAAATCTTTAAAATCATGCAAATTCATCTTAATCATTTCAAATAATTACAAATTGGAATTTAACATTCCATTACTCTCATGTCCCTAAATTATACAAAATATCTCTCCACCCTTAAAAGTTCACATTAATACCTATAGATTTAAAAACCAAAAAAAAAAAAAAAAAAAAAAAAATTAAATAACTTTACCGTTATTATATGGATGGAATGTGTTTGTATTTTGTTTTATACTCTACTCTCCATAATTCAACTATTAAAACAAAAATGCAAAAACTTAACCATGAAATACTTTTATGACTTACACAAATCTTCGGAATTAGCAAGTTATTACAAACAATTTCTAGGTTGTTATTGGTTATTTTGGACCAAGAATCCCAAGCTAAGAAGAGTAGGATGTTAAGGATAAATTTGAAATAACAATGGTCACATGAAAGCCAAGGAAAGTGCAAGAAACGAACTAGTAGGCTAAGAGAGGAAGAAACCAAGAAACGAAGCAAATTGGGCCAAACAACCAACCTTGACCCACTATGGCCTCGAAGGTTGAGGCCGAGGTAGATCAATCCTCTCTTGTAGCAGTCCACTTCTTGTGAGCCAAGGTCTCTACCCCTATATCGGACCCCAATCTACATTCCTTAAACCCCACTTTGGTTAGGAAACCCTAGGTCCAACCCTCTATAAATAGAAGGCCAAGGACATCACCCAAGGTAAGTAATTTTTCTTGCTTCTAGCTTGCTTTGACCCTTTGCTGATTATTGACTTAAGCATCGCAGGACGAAGGTTCTATGGTAGGGCACCACATTGATGTTCTCTCTATCTTTATTTTGCAGGTCATCTTTCTTCCCCAAATTACAAATTTACCGTTGAAAACACATGGAAGATTAGGTGCGAGTTATCCTGTCTAGATTTTGCCATCAACATAGGTCAAACTAATTTTTTTCCTTAAATATCTCTCCTCATCAATCTTTTGTTATCATATTATATTTGTCTTCTCAGTATATTTGTTTTAAGGGTTGTTTTCAAATATAGGAAAATGAACCAACATATTTATAAATATAGCAAAATTTTAGATAGACTACTAGCTATGTCCATATGTGTTATAATAGACTACTATCTATGTCTATCTGTGTTATGATAGACTCAGATAGTAGTCTATTGCGATCTATCACAGATAGACTATGATATTTTGCTATTATTTATAAATATTTTTAACAGTTTTGTCATTTAATATTTTACTTTCTATTTGTGATACACTGCGATAGACCCAAATAGACATTTCAGATATAAAATAAAATTTTGTTATATTGGTAAGTAGTTTGATAATTTTTTTTTATTTATAATAATTTTCCGTTTCAATCTTTATTTTGTTATCAAATTTAATTTTATCCTATTATTTTTCTAACTTTTCATAAATTTTTCATTTATTACGTTTTATCTCAATATCTTTCTAATTTTTCATACATTTATTTGTTTATAATATTATTGTTTATACTTTTTAAAATTTTATTTAATAATCTAATGATATATCATTGTGATATAAATCATATCTATATATTGATTAAATATTGTATTAATGGTGTTCTACGTTGCTTCATAAATAATATGTATGGAATCATGATGGGAGAAGTGGTTGGATCTGCAAAATTATGTTAAAAAAACCATCCCATTCTTAAGAAATTTGGGAATGTGAAGGTTATCACTAAGGCTTAATATTGTTACATATCGAGGTCTGACTATGGCGTCCATTGGCCAATACATTGTCGCGGCAGTGATTTTGCTCTGATAAGGTAGTGATTGGAATTGGTTTATTAACCTCAGTGCTTCAAATTATTCTCTTGTTACACGATGGTGGATCATTATTATTTTTGTTTATTTCAATCTCTTTTTTATTTGGTTTTTTTTTTTTTTTTTAAATATGAATTAACGAATTTTGTTGATGAGTACGTTTTGGATTTTTTTTTGCTAGATCTATTTTGAATAAATTTTCTTACTTGCCTCGTGGTCTCAATTTTATTGATCATAATAGTAACATTGGATGGAAAGAGTAAGTGACCTATTTTTTTATATATCGGGATTTTTGTGTTTCTTTTGATTCTTTTGGCTTATTTTTAGGAAAGGTTCCTATTGAAGTTTAGTTTTGTTGTTTGTAGGAGTTAGAAAGCTAAACAAATGATTATTGATTTAGTGTATTCTACATTTATTAATTATATCTCATATAAGTTTTCAATACAATCTTACTTTTTTCATGGCTCTTTGTTATGAGAGAGAAGGTCATCTCCATAGACCACCACTAGTTCTTGTAGCATGATTTTCCTTACTTACATGCTTTCTAAGAAAATTTCTAGGAAATCAATTGATATGAATTGTGCAAGTCAAGCACATTTAGTTAGAGTTCGTAGCTAGGTGAACCGGCAAAACAAAAATGTGCACTTTATTGGTATATGGTAATATTTATCGTTAAGTTTTAGATTATCTTAACCATTGTAACATAGCTTTAAGATCCTCTCTCATTCGAATATGGTGTTGATTCATTTATATACCATTTATGTCCCAATCTTACCCATCCGTCACTTTGAAAGCCCATAAACTCATAAACCAAGTTGAGATGAAGGGAGGATAAATTGTTTTTGGTCAATACACCAAGCATACTTCAAACATAGAGGGAGAGGTTATGGATGTGGGAAACACTTCAATTCAGGGGGAAGAAGCTTCTTCCCATAAGCTAATTCAAAGTTGTCACATCTACATCGAATTAGTTTGTCTATGTTAAAATATAAAGCAACACTAACTAATCTTGAGAGTTCTTGAAGTATCAACAAAAAGATATAAATGTGTACGTGATGCGCACTTTTAGTGTTAACCGCAAGTGTACAGGTCAAGTTATAATATAAGACGGTTAAGTTCGAATACCGTTCCACTGGAGATCCAATTGTGAAGATTTAAGTTACTTAGCTATTCTAGAGTTGAATCAATTTTATTTGAGGATTGAAATTGAATATTATGAGTTATGGAAAATATAAATCCAATAAGGAAAGTATTAAAGTGAGAAACACAAGAGTCAAATAGAGTTCTAGGGTAATGAATCCTTGTTTATTTCATCATGCAATATTATAGAATTCATGGAATTTATGATAATTCATATGCCTAAGTCTAGAAACTTAATTCCAATTTATTTTCTCTCAAAAACGACTCTTTCTCATGCAACTCGATTGATTACTAATCTCTTGAAACCAATTCAAATTACATGGCATTAAGAATAGTCTTTAGCAACTTTTATTGTCAATCTAACTACTCTCGTGATAGATTAACAACAATTCATTGTTATAGATCAAGTTAAACATACAATCTCTCAATCATACATCTAACCTAACATGTGAAGATGGCCAATCCACGAGAATTAAACACAATAACAATGAAAAGCATGATCATTCCAACAAAACCATGAAAGTCTACAAGATCAACATAAATTCATAAACAAATCATCAAAATCCTAAAACTAAAGAGTTTAGCAACTCATAGCTTGAAGCAACATGAGTAAAATAAACAAAGAAAGAGTGTAAAAAAAGGGAAACTCTACTGAAAAGAGGCTCTTGATTGAGGTAGCACCGTCACGATCTCTTTGGCTCTCATGTTGAAATTCGAAGGGCACCACGACTATCTCGAACTATTTTCCTCTTCCTTGCAACTAACTCACTCTTTGAACTCTTTTATGAACTCTCACTCAATTCTCTCCTTTTTGTGCCTCTTGATCTGATTTGATGATTAGGGCTACTGGAAACCCCCAAATTTATAGAGTTGGCCGCCCAAAAACTTACCAAAAATAACAAATTTTCATTTAAGGAAAACTGGTGCCGCGGCGCTAGGGCTGCGTTCAGAAAAGTTTGCTCTCAGGTTTTAACGTCGCCGCAGCGCCTGGACGGCGCTGCCCCAATTTTTGCCATTTTGTGTTTTTCATCTCTTTTTCGCCGTATTCTTGCTCGATTTTGATCTTTTAGTCTTTTCTTCTAATTTTCCTCATTTTAACCTGAAAACCACTAGCAAACAAGTAAAATCTAATATAAACTCCCTTAATTTGAGAGGATAGAAAGCACTTTTCAAGTGCTTATCAGTAAGTTAGGATTTTCTAGAATTATGTTGAAATATGTACATTGTAAATAAATACCACAAAATAAAAATCCAGAATAATCCTAGGTTTTCTCTAGGTTTAGAATTTCTTAAGATAAAAATAAACTAAGAAATATCTAGGAAACTTAGAATTCAAGAACAACCTAGATAAATCATTTGCTTGGGCTCCCAGTATCTTATGCCTATAAATAGGAGGTGTGGCCCATATGTGAGCCAAACAAGCAAAAGGTAGAGAGAGTTAGTGAAGAAAAGTGAGTGAGTGTTAGAGAGTGAAAGTGTAATCTCTAAGTATCCATCCTTAATAAAGGTTTCTTTATTTCCAAAAGATTGTCTCTCTTTTGTGCCAATTTCTTTAACAAGTGGTATCAGAGCCAGGGCAGCATAGCTTGTTGTGGTGGAGCTTCTGAAGATTAAGTACAGTCTGAGACTGTGAAGCCTTATTGTCTGGGACACACTTGGAAGACTTTCAAGTTGTTGGAGGAATCAAGAAACTTAACACTCAAAACTACAAAACATGGTCCACATGCATGAAGTCGTATCTCTAAGGTCAAGACTTGTGGGATGTTGTGGGAGGCACTAAAATCAATCCACCTAAGGATGTTGTTGCTTTGAAGAAATAGAACATCAAGGCAGGTAAGGCCATGTTTGCAATTAAAACTATAGTTTATGAAGAAATGTTGGAGCACATCAGTATAGCGGAGACACCAAAAGTAGCATGGGACACATTTGCCTCACTTTTCTCAAAGAAAAATTATGCAAGATTGCAGTTTCTATAGAACGAGCTCCTATTAGTTGCTCAAATGACTATCAACAAATACTTCACCAAGGTAAAAACTCTATGCTGTGAAATCTCTAAATTAGATCCTACTGCTATTTTAGAATCAAGGATGAGGAGAATTATTATTCATGGACTTAAACCTGAATATAGAAGCTTTATTACTGCTATTCAAGGTTGGGCAATCCAACCTTCTTTGATTGACCTAGAAAATATGCTTGCTAGTCAAGAAGCATTGGCTAAGCAAATGTCGGAGGTCACAATAAAGAGCAATAACGAAGAAGCGCTCTTTAGTGGTAAAGGAAAAGATCAATCAAAATATCAAAAGAATTAGGATCAAAAGGAGATGAAGAGACTCGAAAACGCTCTCAAGTAGGAGGAGCTAGTAGAACTAATCGAAATCACGAGCATGAAAAAAGAGGTGAATGTTATAACTGCGAAAAGGTAGGGCATTATGCCATAGGCTATCAGCAAAAGAAAGAGACAGTAGAAAGCAATGCAATCACCTCCCAGACTGAGAGCATTAGTGAAGAAGAATGGGATGCAGATGCTTGTTTTGCAAGAGCAGATTCCAACCTTCAATTAACATCCAATACGATGGACAACGAAGAGTTGGCTCTCCATGCAAAAGAGGTAAATTATAAAAAAGATTGGATTGTTGATTCAAGTTGCTCTAACCATATGACAGGAGATAAAAGGAAGCTGCAAAACACCTTAGAGTATAAAGGAAGCCGAGTTACGTTGTTGTAACTGCAAACAACTCGAAGTGGCCAATAGCCCACGTTGGCAAAACTTTGATAATGCCTCATTCTAATTTGAATCAAGTGGTGCTGAAAAATGTACATTATGTGCCTGGAATGAAGAAGAATTTGGTGTCAATATCTCAATTGACATTAGCAGGTAACTTCGTCGTGTTTGGACCTGATGATGTCAAGGTGTACCATAATCTCAAAGTCAATGGTATGCCATTGATGGAAGGGTGAAGGATGGATTCCATCTACGTCATGTCAGCAGAGGCCGCCTATGTGAATAAGACACAGAAAAATGAAACAGCAGATCTGTGGCATGCAAGACTTTGTCATGTAAGCTACAGTAAATTGAAGACAATTATAAACAAGTCTATGCTTAAAAGGCTTCCTCAAATTGATATCAGAGAAGACATGGTATGTGCTAGTTGCTAGTATGGGAAGGCTCCTCAACAACCATTCAAGGCGTCCATATGCAAAGCAAAGAAACCATTGGAGTTGGTGCAATCTGACGTATTTGGTTCTGTCGAGCAATCTTCAATCAGCGGTATGCATTACATGGTGACCTTTATCGATGACTTCTCCAGGTATGTTTTGGTGTTCTTTATGAAAGAGAAGTCTGAAACAATTATAGAGTTTAAAGAATTTAAAGAACAAGTTGAAGGTGAATTATGAAAGATAATTCAATGCCTACGTACAGATAATGGGGGAGAATATACGTCTAATGACTTCTCTGAATACTTGCAAAAGTATAAGAAACGTCATCAATTGACGTGTCCAAACACTCCACAACAAAATGGAGTGGCAAAAAGGAAGACATCTTGCAGAAGTATGTCGTAGCATGTTACATATAAATAATGTGCCAGGAAGATTTTGGGCTGAGTGCATGAGAACAGCAGCCCATGTGGTTAATAGACTTCCCCAACAAAGGCTTGGGTTCAAGTCGTATTTGAAAGGTTATTGAATATCAAGCCAACAGTTGGACACTTTCGAGTCTTTGGTTGTGTGTGTTATGTGTGTGTATCAAATCATCTGAGAAAGAAGTTTGACAAGAAAGCAATTAGATGCATCTTTTTTGGATATGAAAACCGAAGAAAAGGGTGGAGGTGTGTTGATCCTATGAGTGGATGATGCTATACATCAAGGAATGTGATATTTGATGGAGCATCATCATGGTGGGCACCCGGATTGGAAAAGGCACCTGCAAATGAGAAGCCTTTCAAAGAAGGATCAAAAGAAAAGATAAGTCAAGTGCAACAAGCTCCAATAGAAAGAGAAGAAGAAGAAGGATCAAAAGAAAAGATAAGTCAAGTGCAACAAGCTCCAATAGAAAGAGAAGAAGAAAAAAACGAAGACGACGAAGAGCAATCAAGGTCACAAATTCCTTGGAAAAGTGGAGTTCATAATCAAGACCTACAACTACGAAGATCAACCTGAATAAGAAAACCAAATTCCAAGTATGTGAACATTAACAACATTTGAAAAACCAGAAACATATGAAGAAGTGTCACAAAACATCCAATGGAGAAAGGTCATGGAAGAAGAACTGTATGCACTAAGAAGAAATCAAACGTGGGACTTGGTGCCAAAGCCTAAAGATGTTAAACCCATATCTTGTAAATGGGTTTACAAATTAAAACTCAAGCAGATGGGATAATAGAGAGATACAAAGCTCAATTGGTGGCTCGAGGATTCTCTCAGTATGGCTTGGACTATGATGAGACATTTAGTCCTATAGCAAAGCTCATCACTGTTCGAGTCTTATTAGCATTTGCTGCTAGTAAAGGTTCAAGCTATGGCAGATGGATATTAAGAAGGCTTTCTTAAATGGAGAGCTGGATCGAGATATATATATGGAACAACCAAGAGGATTTGAGGACAAAGCTCATCAAGACTATGTCTGCAAGTTGAGAAAGGCTCTATATGGTTTAAAGTAAGCACCAAGAGCTTGGTACGGAAAAATTACAAAATTTTTAGTTGAAAGTGGCTTTATAGTAACTCCAGCAGATTCCAGCTTATTTATCAAAGCACAAGGCTCAAAGGTAACAATCATATTAGTCTATATGGATGATCTAATCATAACAGTAGACCACATACAAGAAGTACGACAAATAAAGTAGAATTTACTAGTCCGATTTGAAATGAAAGAACTCAGAGAACTAAAGCATTTCCTCGAGATTGAGGTGGAATACTCAGAGAAGGGATTGTTTCTTGGACTATAGAAGTATGCAAAAGATCTTTTGCAGAAATTTGGCATGAGTGACTGCAAGCCAATATCTACACCGATGGAGGTTAATAAAAAGTTATGCATGCATGAAGGTGAAGATCTTGCAGACTCAACGATGTATCGTAAGTTGGTAGGTAGTTTGATCTACCTTACCTTAACAAGACCTGATATCTCATATTCCGTCGGTGTTGTGAGTCGTTACATGCAGAATTCGAAGAAGCCTCATCTTGAAGCAGTTCGAAGAATTTTAAGACATCTAAAAGGAACAAGCAAATATGATATTTTCTATAATAAAGGGGACGACTGAAAGATAGAAGACTTTTGTGATGCTAATTATGCAGGAGATCATGATACACGATGATCAACTACTGGCTATTTGTTCAAACTTGGTGGTGGAGCAGTTTCTTGGTGTAGCAAGAGACAACGAACAGTTGCATTATCTACCACAATAGCAGAGTATAGAGCAGCAGACATAGCAGCAGAAGAGAATATATGAATAAAGCAACTAATGAAGGATTTACACCAAGAAGTTAGTCATGCAATGACTTTATATTGTGACAACCAATATGCAATTTGCTTAGCTGAGAATCCAGTATTCCATGCAAGGACCAAGCATGCGGAGATATATTCAAGAAATAGCTACCTGCAACCAAGTATGCAAAGTTTCGGTGGCAACTCAGGATGATTGAGATACCTAGAATAGTTAGTATTGAGGGCGAGTGTTAAAATATAAAGCAACACTAACTAATCTAGAGAGTTCTTGAAGTATCAACAAAAAGATATAAATGTGTAAATTAAGATTTTCTAGAATTATGTTGAAATATGTAAATTGTAAATAAATACCACAAAATAAAAATCTAGAATAATCCTAGGTTTTCTGTAGGGTTTAAGGAATTCTAGAATTCCTTTAGATAAGAATAAACTAAGAAATATCTAGAAAACTTATAATTCAAGAACCACCTGGATAAATCATTTGCTTGGACTCCAAGTATCTCATGCCTATAAATAGGAGATGTGACCCCATATGTGAGCCAAGCAAGCAAAAGCTTGAGAGTTAGTGAAGAAAATTGAGTGTTAGAGAGTGAAAGTGTAATCTCTAAGTGTCCATCCTTAATAAGGGTTTCTTTCTTTCCAAAAGATTGTCTCTCTTTTGTGCCAATTTCTTCAACATCTATAACTAGTAATACAATTGTACGTCAAAATTTGGAAGAAAAAAGTCCGAGGACTAAAAAGATAATCTTCACAAATAATGAAGCAAATAACGAACAAAGAAAGAGAAATCTGTGAGTTGTGTTACTATTCTCTTTGGCCACTTTTGTGAGACAAGCATTATTTGGATCATCCTAATGTAGATAGGTTGCCACGAGAAGTGCAATCATAATAATTCTTTTTGAAACTTTAAGAATAAATAAAGTTGTACAAGAAGCAATAAAAATCGTAGCATTGAATACTCAGCACTATTTTCATTTATAAAATAGATATGGTAGAGTGTGTATATTTATTAATGTTATTGATTCCCAATAACAAAATTAATAACAATAATTAAGGGATTATTAATAATTAAATACAAGTTGAGGGATGGGAAGTAAAAGTATAATATTCTCATAAAGACTTTATTAGAAGAAGGGCATATTGGCAATGAGTGGGGCATATAAGGATCAGATATGCAAAGAAGCAAACAAAGCATGCTATAAAAAAATAAAATTAAAAAAATTATAAAAAAAAAAAAAAAAAAAAAAAAAAAGCCTAAATTAATAACCCAATAGAAACTGCCCATGATGAGTTGTTTTGTTTCAACTTTTGTCCTTTACTTTTTCCAAATTTCTTGGTTGTCACGCTTTCTACTTTTTGTGTCTTATGATTCAACTTTTTATACATTCTACCCCTTCTCTTCTTTTTGCTGTCTCCAAACATTTCTTAGTTAAATTATGAGATCACCTGGATCTTCAATTTTCACCTCATTTATTTATATATATATATATATTTCGTCTCTTATTTTTTTAATAAGTCTCTAAACTTTCATTTTTATGCTTAATCGGATTCATAACCGTCTTACTTTCTTAAGTTGCTGTCGAATTCAAAATCTCCACATATCTATTTGTTCAACATCGACACAAAGAGTGAATCAATATCAATATTATATCATTCAAAAAGATGATCAAATATAATGGGAAAAAAATTTCATTCACATAATTAATAAGCTTGTTAACTTATTTTAAAAGTATGTACTATTTATTATTAAACTAAATATTTTTATTTTTTTATAGTTTGTTTTTCAAAAGAATCTATCAATATCAACATTCTATCACGTTTCTATCAACATTTTCACAAAATTAAGATCTCCACACTACTGTAGATGATGATATTTTAAACTTTGAAAGATAGCATCAAAAGCCCATCACATGATTTGCAGTACAACACCAATGTGCTAGCACCACATACAATGCAACTTAATAATGTAAGTGAGAAATATTTATTTCATCTAATGTTGCACCTATCTTATTCATTCCATTCCAACCACACGGTAAAAGAATTGTTTTTTCAGAAAAACAAACAAAAAGAGAAGAAGCTGTCACATGACAAACAACTGTCATTTGGATAATTAAGATAGATTATGAAAAAATAAGTTAGTTCATGATACACTTAAGTATTTCTCAAATAAGAATTATTTTGTTTCACAATATATATTTAGGCAATGGGGTGTAAAAGGAGTTTGTGTCACGATTTGAGCATAATTTCGATTTTTTTTTTCTTTTACAATATATGAATTGGGGGATCGAAGTTTAGACCTCAAGGTTAATAGTATATGTTTATGCTAGCTCAATATGTTCATGTTAGCACAATTTCAGACTTATAAATTGAGAGAGGTATGAATTGATGATCTAACAACATACCAGTTGGGAAAATTGTGAACAAGTTTTAAAGTAAGAGAGAATTAAAAACCCTTACAAGTGATATTTCAAAAGTGAGGCATATTTTTGGAATACTATGCCAGATTTTTAATATCATTTTCCTAATAGATAAGATACATTCTTGTGGAGGTAAACTAACAGAAAACGACTAACGTATACAATAATCTCTTGTCCCTTTAATTTCTATATCACATTTACTACTACTACTGTTGCTGGAGGTAAACTCACGTAAAATGACTAATGCATACAATAATCACCACCACCACCACCACGTTACTTAATGGAAAATTTAGAATCCTGTCTTCAAATTCTTCAAGTTTTTAAATGTTTCTTTTTATTTTTTACGAATATAAAATGATCATAAAAGTTACCAAAAACAACTTTAGCTATTTCATCCTTAGGAATACGTCAAAAATAAACATTTCATTCTAAACTCGTAATGTTGTAAACTTGTAGTTTCATCAAGTTTGATTCTAAACTATATAAATTTGTAATTTTAACTTTTGGTTAAATTTTAGTTAATTTAACCTACTAATATTAGGAAAAATTCTTCATGAACACATTAATTTCAATGACTAATATATTGATGAGTAAATCCTATGATTAGAGAAAAAAATAGTTGATATCAAGGAATTAGAAGAAGAAAATGAGACTTAAAAACTTGAGAGACAACATTGAGACACTGGCCAAAAGACGTCTCAACACAATTAAAATAAAAGAGTCTTGTTGTGATAATCTAAACACTAAACGAAAACTGGTGCAAGTAAACTTTTGTTGTTCAGAGCACTTTGATGCTATGTTTTTTCAAATGAAAATACTTCCCCTTGATACTATATTAATAGTGTCATGATGCTTCATATACGGAAATATGTTTTTTTTTAACTGCTTTTAAGGTGTGGTGTTGAGCAATACTGATCTAGAACTTCAATGCTACTAACAACTCTTCTACATATATGACATGAGGTGCACCATTTTAGACTAGAACTTTTGAGAATTCTACATATAGCAACTACTCCTAGCAACAACGCTCGACTTTACTACATGTACGACTTAATGCTTTGCATATGCACCTTAAGATCAAAAGAGGGGTCCTGAATTAGACTTTAGTCATATGACTAAATAGTGGTTCCAAGATCAAAGAGATTTAGGACTAGTCCGGAAGTTGATAAAAGATGTATACTTGAAGTGACAACAACCATTTTAATCTTCTATAAATAGTTGTAAATAATATGAACATACTTTTAGGCATCAAATTTTACGATTTATTTTATGAAAAAAAAAATTGTAAAAAAAATATTTGAAAGTTTGAATGGAAAAGAAGAAAATTATGTGAAGTTAGGGACAAAAAAAAAGAAATCTATCCTCACGTTCAAATTTATTAGTTTAAATCTGTGGCATCAATTATTTTAAGGTTAAAAATGAAGAGAGAGTGAGAGAGAGAGAATATAAGTTAGGTTAAACATGTTGTGAGTTAATATATACAAACATATATTATATACACTATGAATAATAAATATGCAGTCTTAAGTTGGAAGCCAAGAATATTTTGTCAAATCACACGGTTGCAATATAATGGAGGCCCTAAAAGAGATCCGATGAACATAAATTCAAAATGCCATTGGTTGAATCAGGATGCTCCAAATGCTTGCCATATGGACACTCTTCTCCATTGCTTTTAATTTTTATGTTTCTTGGTTGTTCATGAGGTGTAAAAGCTTAAGATTCCCTCTAATTAATTAACATTAATTTAAGCCCTTAAGCATTTCTTAAGGGTTTTTTATGGATTCTTTGTGGATTATTTTTCTTTTCTTTAAACCAAAGGGTGAAGCAAAAGACTTTTTTGATCTTTCCTTGAAAGCTTTCTTATTTTACTTTATATCATCTTTTAAATAATCCAATATACCATAGAATATCTAGATATCTCTCATGTGAAATAATAATATATATATTGGAATATCTTACTCTTGATCTTGATGTGTTTTAATATGAGTTTGAAAAAATTTGAATGGTCTAGTATCATATGGATCTAATTTGAACTTGCAAACTCCCCATTCAGTGATCAAACTGAAACCAACAACTTTCCTAAAGAAATGGCAACACTTCACTTTATCCCCATTTATGCCATATTGGTTTTGCATCCTTTTAGGCTTTAAGCTCTATTCTATCTATTTTAGTATTGTTGCGTAGCTCAATTATGAGTGAAATTTCAATATTAGTGAATATTGTACTTTAAGATCCTCTCTTGAGAGAAGTTAGGAACACAATTAAGCTATAATTCAACCATTAAGAATGTGACAAAGGTTCCATATTGGATAGATAAAGGAAAGATCATGGGTATATAAAATGAGAGACAATAACTCTATTGGTATGAGGTCTTTCAAGTGAAAGTAAAAGCAAAACTGCATGGACTTATGCAATTATAGAGATATCTGGAAGGTCGATACCCCTAAATAAGCAATATAAAAAGTCATACCTCTTTGCCAATAGAATGCTCGGATGTCAAACAAAACAAATGGTCTTAGGATTTGTATTCATGGTGTGATCCATTGTTGAGCTCTATTTAATAGATGATATGCTCTGGTGAAGATTAGTAGTCTTGATAAGATCAGTTGATTGGGCAAAATGACTATTTGAGGAGAGATGATGCTTTGTTGGCTATATAAGTATGAGACAATATCTCTATTGTTATGAAATTTTTTGGAAAAAAAAACTAAGAACAAATTCATGCCAACTTACGTCACAAAGTTGAAAATATCAAATTGTAGGGACTCTTGAGGACTCCACCTTGGAAAGATGAAGAGACACATAATCTTTTCGTATGATATATAGGTTTTACTCCTTTTATCATCAATCAGTTTTAAGTTAGAACCTCATGTTTTATCTAATATTGCATCTGAGACCGTGAAGCCCGAGTTTAGGAGGAGGATATGAATGAACCGAAATCACACCCGAATGAAAGGGATCCTAAGAATATGAAAGTATGGTCAAGAAATGCTTAAAAGAAATCAAAGTTATTAGATATACTAACAAGGTGTACTTTTGTTTTTGATGACTCAATCATAAGAATTGTAGTTGATTTTATTTAAAGGTTGGAAACAAGATAGGTTACTAAATTATTTAATGGAAACAAAAGAAACAAAGGTCGAGTTTCAATAATGAAAACATTAAATCAACTAATTTCTAGTTTATTGAGATTAAATTAAGAAACACGATTTTCGTTATCATCCTAACTATTTCCATGAAAGACTAACAATGATCCAATGTTATAGATCTGATCAAATATGCAAACTTATAAAATTGAACATTAAATCTAAAAACATTGATGGTAGTCAATAATAATTAAAAACAATAGCATTGAAAAGCATTTGATTTAACAACGATCCATAAAATCCTAAACATTAATTCAAATGCATAAACAAATACATTAACACCCTAGAATCTAAGAGTCTAGTCACTTATCGTTTTGAAATACATGTTTGAATATAATTTATCACGCATACATTAAGAAGAAAAAGGATTAGGGAAGAACTACTATCAAAGTTTATCCTTGTCGTTGTGGAAGAATGTCATCAACTCCTTGATTTGCATCTTGGAGTAGATGATTAACCTCCAAGCACTTCTCTAACTCTCCAAACCATACTTGATACCTCAAATGACTAACAAGACCTTAAATTTATAAAGAATTTTAGGTCATTGCCTGCAATGTTAACCAACACATTTGAACACTTCATTCCGCAGCATTGTAGTGTTGACGGAAAAGAAATCCTCGTAGTGTCGCAGTATTGTCCTCTAGCGTTATGGCTTTACCCGAAATTCAGCTCTTAGGTTTCCAACACCTTCTAGCGTTGAGGAGAGTGTTGCAACGCTTCTTCTTCAGGATTTTTTTAAACTCTTTTCCTCATTTATTTACGAAAATAGCCCTATGTACCTTTATTGGGCACAAATGAACCATTTCTACACCATTGAGCTCCAAATCTCGTTATTTTGCTCTGTTCCTAAAAAGCAGTAGCAAACATCATCAAATCTAATCATATTAAGTGAAAATAACTTTATATTAAAATCAATTAAAGCACTCTTCAAATATTTATCAATACGAAATAAAAGATATAACTAGTTTCTTAAATTTCTATGAATTTGTTGAAAGGAAGTTGCAATGAGATGGTATTCTTTGGGTACTTTAGTTCATTATTTTGCTCTAGATTCCGTTTAAAATTAGGGATTGGTTATTTTTCCAACAAAAGAAAATTCATTTTTCATTTTTCAGAAAAGTTTAATTAAATATGCTCATTTATTTATTTGCTACTAAATTGTAAGTATTCATCTATACTTAAAAAATGATACTTGGGTATGCCTAGGTATAATCAAGCCCATTCTTCCTTCGGGCCTGGGCCCTCACTCAGGTTTGGCCCACAACGTACATCATTTTTAACTTTCCTTTTACCCCTTAAATTTTACAATAATTTCTGTTTTGCCCTTACATTCATATTGTATCTATCAATTTCTTTTCCCCCTCTTTTTTCTTCTTCCCTATTTAATTTTACATTACCCTTTTGCCATTACATCTTTCTTTAATTCCTATTTTATCCCATTATCATTTCATACTTTTTTTATGCCTTTACCCTTCTTTTTCTTTATGCTGACTCTTTTAATTTTTTTTCTATTTTTTATTAATAAGGGATTAGTAAGTTAAAATTAAAAAATCATAAATAAATATCATTGAACAAATACAAATTCCTTCCTACAAGTCAAATTGAGATTTAGGTTGGAGGTTTAAGCCCCAACTCCTGCACAAAAATAAATAAATAAATAAATCATTCCTTACAATAACTACACTTTTGTTTTTTTTAACTTCATTTTATCGAGGAGCTCAAAGTCTTCCATATATATTTAAAATCAAAAGTCTTTACTTTTCGTAAGAGGAACATTAAAATACGATCAAAAGGAGAGAATTCAAAATTTTGTTTTACTAGATGAAGAGATGTGATTATTTTATGGGCGTTCAATTTTTCTTTTCAACATAACCCAGATTTTGTATCTAAATATTTCTATTTTAAAAGATATAGCTATTTACTGATAACTAATTTGGAAAGTCATATAAATATAACTCAAAAAAACTATTTCAATTTTTTTAAAAAAAATTATTATTAGTTTTTTCCTCACATAACAGTAATAACCTCAATGTTTAAGTTATATGAATGTTAGATTTTGTTTCTAAACATTTCCTTTTTAATTTGAAAAAATATAATTATTTAGAAGTATATTTATTTAAAACTTTATGTTGTCACGTGTATTCTGAGTAGATATAATAAATAACAAAAATTTAAAGAAAGTTTTACTTTATTTGAAAGTAACATATATTTAAGAAAGTATATATATAAATAAATAAATAAATATATATATATATACGAAATTTTGAGATTTGAAATTAGGTTTGAGAATGGAAGTCTGTTGTCCAATCAATGTCGAGGTGCTTTGACCATTTCTAGACGCACAACAAGAATCACACTTCCGACTTTTGACTACCAAAATTAAAGCTTTATTCAAACAATCAGATGTGGGTTCACCACATCATACCATCTTTGTTTACTATTTCCATCTTTTTTTTCTTTTTTATTGTTAGTGGATCACACCTTTTAAAAACAATGCTCATGTCATAACCAACCATAAGAAAAAGTATCTATATTCTGCGAAAGCGAGTTTGATTTGGTGGTATTTATTAAATTTTAGCAAAATATTAGAAGTGCACATCCAGATACTACAAGTCAAAATTGTAGTAGTGGCAATTGTCCCATGTCGAAAAAGTTTAAAGAAGTCATAGGTTTCAAGCATTATATAAGAAGTTTATGTCTTTGATTTCAAGTTGTCCCAGATAGAAACACTTTAACCATAGGTATACCAACGCTAGTTAATTCTATTTTGTATTCTTTAGTTTGAGAATGAGAAAAATGGGTGTGAGTAGTATAAAAGTTTTGAAAAAATGTTCTCGTAATTGGGATCGGGAGAGAGGACTATTTTGTTTGATTGTAACAATTTGTGGATTTCTTTTTGGTGGGCCATAGTTTTTCTCCAAATTTGAAAATTTCCACGTAAATTCTTATGTTTCTAGTTTTATTGTTTTTTTTTTATTTTTAACTTCTCTGTTATCATTTTGCTTATTCTTTGTATTAGTAGTGAGAGGTTTCTTCTAATTGTATTGGCATGTACTCCGCCTCTAGAGATCAGAGATTGCTGTAATGTCAAAGAAAAGGAAATAATTCCCTAAGCTTACTTATTTCGACAAAGAATAAGTATGTGTAGCAAAGATGAAATTATTGGTCAAAAGGCCAAATAAAAGGGCTTAATTTAGTATGATTTATTATGAGAATGTAGAACCCAAAAGTTGCATTTTATGCACAAAATGAATAGACCGTTTGCAACAATAGAATAGGCAATAGGCAATAGGATAGCTATGCCCTTAGCCAATAATCCTAAATGTTTTGGAATATAAATCGGTGTTTGAAATCTTTTATATTATCATTTTAACAAGTTTTGTTTGGAGTGTGTTTATTTAAATGGAATTATATAATCTTTTTGAAATATAAGTAGTACTCAAATCAACAGTTACTACAAAAAGTGTATTTTCTTTTTCCTTTCAATATAGTGCTGAAATTATAATAGGAAAATAAATAAATAAAAGTTAGTTTGGAACTAAAATCATTTGCTCAAGAGAAGATTTCAATATTGTTCTTTAAGAAAATAAATAATGTTTAAATCCTAAGGATTTCATTTTTATAAATCATATGCTTTTATATTAATTTTTTTACTTTTAATTTATAATTTTGTTTAAAAATATATGTTTCAATTTTTTATCTTCGTGAGTTCCAAAAGAATTTCTGAACAAATAACCTTATCTTTTTCAAAATATTATAAGAAGTATCATATTTGAAAAAATTCTCATGTTCGTACTGAAGGATTGAATAAACAACGAAGAAGCAAAGTGAATATTTTTGTGTTTCTATGTATTGGACCGAGAGCTTCAAGCTCTATAAATACAATCTAAAAGATAAAGAGATAAAGGATGAAAAGACAATACAAAGAAGTAGGTAAACCACTATAACCTAAGCAAGTAAAAGTTGATAAGACAAAACATATAAGCAACAGTTAAGTATGGATAGCAGGAGCCGACTTTGACTGTGTACATCCCCCGTCAAATGAGTGCCGGCGGAGGAGAGGCCGAGTTTGTCACGCAGATAGTGGAAGCGAGAGATATGCAAGGGTTTAGTGAAGCAGTCGGCGAGCTAATCAACTGAGGGAGCGTAACGAATATCAAGCTGATTGGCAAGCACTTGATCACGAACAAAATGGATATCAATTTCGATATGTTTGGTGCGAGCATGACTGACATGATTGCGGGCTAAGGCAGCAGCACTAAGATTATCACACCAAAGAATTGGGGTAGCCAATAGTGGAATTGACAATTCAGCAAGCAAGGAGCGAATCCATTTAAGTTCACAAGCAACTTGAGCGAGAGCACGATACTCAGACTCCATGCTAGAGCGAGCAACAACCCGTTGCTTTTTAGAAGACCAAGAAATGAGAGAGAACCCAAAATAAATACAGAAACCACTAGCTGATCTGCGGTCTAATGGGCAAGTTGCCCAGTCAGCGTCAGAATAGCCAGTTAAGGTAAAGGAGTTAGCTGGTTGGAGTAGTAAGCCAAGATGGGAAGTACAAGTACCCTGAATGTACCGAAGAACACATTTAAGGGCCTGCCAGTGGGCTACGGTAGCGGCTAAAGAGTATTGGCTTAGCTTGTTGACAAAGAAGGTAAGGTCAGGACGGGTATGAAGGAGGTAATGGAGAGAGCCAATGGTGCTCCGGTATAGGGAAGGATCAGAAAACAGGGCAGTGCAATTAGATGAGGAGGAGACTTAAAGTGGCATGGGAGTAAGAGCAGACTTAAGGTGAATGAGGGAAAGGCGGGTGAGGAGATCATTGGCATAAGTGGCTTGAGATAATAGAAAGCTATGGAGGATCGAGTAATCTGAATGCCCAAAAAGAAGTGAACATCCCCAAGATCACAAATGACAAACTTCTGATGTAGCCGTAAAACAAATTGATCAAGGATATGTGAAGAGGATCCAATGAGGAGAATGTCATCGACATATAACACCAGAAATATAGATTTACTCCCGTTGAACTTGTGATATACACAATCTTCCACTACATTCACCTCAAACCCAAATGAGATAATTACTGGAATTTATGATACCATTGACGAGAAGCTTGCTTAAGACCATAGATGGATTTCTTTAATTTGCACACCATAGACTTTGAATTACCAAACACAAAGTGTTCTGGTTGCACCATATAAATTGTCTCATCAATGTTTCCATTAAGAAACGCAGTTTTTACATCCATCTGATGTAGCTCTAAATCAAAGTGAGCTACAAGTGCCATGATTACCCTGAAAGAGTCTTTCGGTGAAACTGGAGAGAAAGTCTCTTTGTAATCAATGCCTTCCTTTTGAGTAAAACCCTTTGCAACAAGACGAGCCTTATATCTTTCGATTTTGCCTTGTGAATCCCTTTTGGTTTTAAATATCCATTTACAACCTATAGGTTTCACTCCTGATGGCAATTCGACAAGCTCCCAAACGTCATTGTCTTTCATGGATTTTATTTCCTCTTCCATAGCATTTATCCACTTGTGAGAATTAGAACTTTGTAGTGCTTGTTGAAAGTTGATTGGATCATCTTTCATTACACCCATATCATCCTGATGTTCTTGAAGAAACACAATATAATCGTCTAGAATTGCACTTCTTCTCTCTCTAGTAGATCTCCTTAGTGGCAATTCTTGAGGTTGTTGAGTTTGAATTTCAGGTTCAACAACGGGGACCACAGTGTTGTCTTGTTCAATAATTGGTTCAATAGTGAAGTCAGGAGTAGGAGTCTGATCACCATCTATAGCCACACTAGGAAAAGAAACTAATTTCTCTTCAAAGACAACTTTCCTTATGTTATCTTCCCCCGCAAACTCAACATTCTCAAGAAATCTGGCATTTCCTGTCTCAAACAATGATCTAAAGGTGGGATCATAAAACTTAAAACCCCGAGAGCGCTCGGAATACCCAACAAAATAGCAGCTAATAGTTCTTGAGTCCAATTTTCTTTCGTTAGGCCTGTATGGCCTAGCCTCAGCTGGACAACCCCAGATGTGAAGATGCTTAATACTAGGCTTCTTTTCTGTCCACAACTCATAGGTGGTTTTAGCTACCGATTTACTAGATACCCTATTGAAGATATATGCTGCAGTCTTTAATGCCTCATCCCAGAGAGATTCTGGTAAAGAAGAATGACTAATCATACTTCTTACCACATCCTGAAGTGTTATGTTTCGCCTTTCCGCCACACCATTCATGCTAGGTTTCCCAGGCATAGTGTATTGCGGGACGATTCCACATTCCTCTAGGTATTTGGCAAAGGGCCCTGGGCGTTGTTCACCTGATCCATCATATCTACCGTAGTATTCACCACCACGATCAGACTTAACAACCTTTATTTTCTTTCCAAGTTGAAGTTCAACTTCAGATTTGAAAGATTTGAAAACGTCCAAAGATTGAGACTTCTCATAATTAAATATAGGTACCCATATCTTGAATAGTCGTTTATGAAAGTAATAAAATATTGTTGTCCATTCCAAGAAGCCGTAGGGAATGGACCACAAATGCCTGTATGTATTAGTTCTAAGACGTTTGAGCATCTGTTGGCACCTGATTTTCTTATGTTTGTCTGTTTTCCCTTAACACATTCCACACAAACTTTAAAGTTATTTAAATCAAGGGAATCAAGAATTCCATCCGACACAAGTATCTGAATTCTCTGTTTAGAGATGTGACCTAAACGCTTGTGCCATAAGGTAGCAGAATTCTCATTTAATTTACGCTTTGTACCACATGAATCAGATAACAGGATCTTGTTAAACGAAGTAAAGGAATCAAGCATATATAGATTATCAATTAAAGAACCGGTACCAATAAGTTTGGAATTTTGAAAAAGACTAACTTTATTATTTCCAAAAGAGCAAGAAATATCAAACTTGTCCAATCTGGAAATAGAAACTAAATTTCGTCTAAATGACGACATAACAAAAGTCTCATTCAAATCCAAATAACATCTAGTTTTTAAAAGCAATCTAAAATTCCCAATAGCTTTGACTTGAATTGCTTTGCCATCGCCCCACATAGATGAATCTTTCAGCATCACTTGGCGGCCGGCTCCACAGGCAATCCTACATAGACATACTTACGTGAGTAGTAACACCAGAATCTACCCACCAAGTATCTGTAGGTACAGAAGCTAAATTAACTTCAGAACAAACTAAAGTAAGAAGTTTACCCTTCTTTACACGCCACTTGGCATATTTAGGACAATCTTTCTTGAAGTGACCTTACTTTTTGCAGAAAAAACAAGGATGTTCAGTAGCCTGCTTCTTGTTTTTATTCTGCTGAGATGTCCCTTCTGCAGCACCCGTAGATTTCCTTTTCTTCTTATCACGAGAGTTAGTTGCCAAGTGAGCACTTTCTGTCCTTTCTCTCTTAATTCTATCTTCTTCTTGCACACATTGTGAGACAAGCTCATTAATACTCCACACTGAGTGAATTGTGCAAGAAGAGAGATAAGTACCAAATGTACGAGTAAATTTTCTTTTATTTCGACATTTAGTGCCTTTAATATACTGGCGAGATTGGACATTTCCATAATATACTCCCTTATGTTACCATTGCCCTTGTACCTCATGGAAGTTAAAGAAGTCAAAAGACTACTTGCTTCCCCTTTTTCATTTTTAGCAAAATATTTCTCAATTTGAGCAAGGAACTGTTTGGCATTTTCACTCTCTGCGATAGAACCGCGAAACAAATCTGGAATGGAGTGCCTAATGATCATCAGACACATGCGATTTGACCGGTTCCACTCCTCAATATTAGCCGTATTCGGCTGTTCCTCAGTAGAAGTAGGTTTATCGGTCCTTAATGCAAGGTCCAAATCCATACACCCGAGAAGTATCTCTAAGCTTTCCTTCCAAATTTTGAAGTTTGATCCATTCAACTTAGGGATTGAACTCAGATTTCCAGATATTTGAGTAAGACCAACTAAAACAAGGAACAAGTAAATAAACATATACTCAGTTAATTCAATATGTCATAAATCAAATATGACAAAAAGAAATTTACATATATGGTGGGCCCATTTAACAAGATACCTAACACAACATTGATGTCTAGCCTTTGGGCAAAAAAACACCAACTGTAAATGGTACTCTCAACGTAGTAATCAGAGTATTGACCATAAACTCTGTCAAAAAATAGCCTTTCTTTGGACCGACTATTTTTCACATGAGCAATCCATATATTGCCACATACTCATTACCACATGCATATCCACAATTTGGCCAAATAATTATCTTCCTTTGGGCCAATAAATATTCGCATAAATCTATGAATATACACATCTTATATTTTAGAATTAAACTAATCTAGATAACAGAGGCTACTTTGGTAACATATTATTTCAATCAATTCAATCCAAAATATAAGACATAATGATATAATAATATCATTGTACACAATGGGAAAAGATCACCAAAATTTATCGATATGATTTAATTCTAAATCTCCAAATTATTGATAAGATTTAAAATTTAAATCACCAAATTATCGATAAGATTTAAAATTTAAATCACCAAATTATCGATAAGATTTAAATTTTAAATCACCAAATTATCGATAAAATTTAAAATTTAAATCACCAAATTATCAATAAAATTCAAATTCATGTCCACAAAATAATCAATCAAATTCTAACTTAAAATCCACAACTTGATGGATCAAACTTGAATCTAGAACATGATTAATAAAAAAAAAAAAAATTAAACTTAAATCCACAAATGATTAATCAAAATTAAAACCACAACGTGATTGATCAAAATTAAATTTAACTCTATAATAATGATCAATCAAATTAGAATGGATTCACAAAACTACCCATTAAAAACTCTAGATTTTAAAATCACAAAATCATCAGTTAAGAACTAGAACATTAAGCAATTCCTAATTAAATAAGAACCAACATGGGATTGAATAATTCCAATTATTGATAAAATCAATAATTTTTTTTTTAATTCTTTAACCATTGTTACCGAACCAAAAATTGAACTACAATACCAATGGAAAACCAAATATAATCCAACAATCCAACATGAAATTAAGGCTCTGATACCACTTGTTAGCATAATTACTTTAAATCTATATTGAATAGATTGACCCTAGAATCATTCATGATCATTCATGCCAAATTGTCAAGAATAAATAACATACCGAACTCCATTGAGAAATTGATGATAGCTTCAAGATGACTATTGTTTTCCTCAACCAAAACTCTGAATGCCTTATTGGGATCTCTCTCAAGATGGGATTCAATAAAGACTAAGTGCGGTGTGTTGGGAACCATAGCCTAAGGTCTCTTTATATACTAGTTTAATTAGGGTTCCTATTAAACCCTAATCAATCTAGGAATAGGCTTCTACCTATTAAGTCCATACTCAATTGGGAATCTAGGGCCTTTCATTAAATAGATCACATAATAGGGCTTAATCTAATAAAATAACCCAATGTGATAAAATACTAATCCACAGCCCATATTTTAATTAAAATACATCTAACAGGTTCGATAGTAAAACATAGAGGAGTCTGCTTTAGATTGAACAAAGTGCCACTGAATTAAGGTGGTGCAGAGCTGATCATACCATGCTCTTAGAGCCTGTTTAAGACCATAAAGGGTCTTGCGTAATCGACAGACATGATGTGGTTTGAGAGGGTCAACAAACCCTTGAGGTTGAGGCATACACACAACTTCCTTTAAAGGCACATTGAGGAAGGCATTGCTAACGTCCAGCTAACAAACCGGCCAATTCCAAGAGACAGCAAGAGTGAGAACAATACGAATAGTGATCGGTTTAATAACAGGGTTGTAGGTTTTATGAAAATCAATAGCAGGAGTCTGAGAGAAACTTTAGCAACCAGGCGCGCTTTGTAGCATTGAATAGATCCATCAGTAGCTCATTTAATCTTGAAGACCCATTTGTTTCCCACAAGATGCTGAGAAGGGTCAGGGGAATAAGTTCTCAAGTATGATTGCGATGAAGGGCTTGAAACTCATCAGCCATAACTTGATGCCACACGGGAAGGGAAATAGCATTAGAAAATCGAGTAGGTTCTGTCTTGGTCCAATCAATTGGAGAAGAAATACGTGTGAGGTAGCCAAAAAATTGGCAAGGTTTGGAGATGCCAACTTTGCTGCGAGTGACCATAGGATGAGAGCTAATGATGGGAGGGCATAAGGGTGAAGGAGAAGCTGGAGGGGAAGTTGGTGAAGATAGGGGATTGTAGATAGCAGAGATGGGGGCAGTAGAGGGGCTGGAAATCGTAGAGGTATCAGTAGTTGGAGAAATATCCACAGGTGGAGAGACAGTAAACTGTGAAGCAACTGAGGGATTAGTGTGCTAGGTTAAGGTATCGGTCGTCGGTGAAGTAGAGGTTGTTGAAGGTGAGTCAATGGGCAGCCAAGACAAAATGGAGAAGGATTCATATTGATTATTGGGAGTAGAATTAATGAGAAAGCCAGTGGAGAAGGGAAAGTCTGTTTCATTAAAGCAGACATGTCGAGATGTGTAAATCCTTCCAGATGGGCTAAGACACTGATATCCTTTATGACTGCCACTGTACCCCAAAAATACACATTTCTTAGTATGAAAATCAAACTTGTGAGATTGGTAGGATCTAAGACATGGAAAGCAAGCAGATCTGAACACTCTGAGTTCATCATATTTAGGAGTATCATGGTGCAACACAGTGAAGGGAACTTTGCCATCAAGCGGAGCAGAGGGCATCCGTGGATCAAATATACTGTTGTATGGAAGGCCTCCCACCAATATTTTAAGGGCATCTTAGCTTGAAAGAAGAGCCAAGCTCGTTTCAACAATGTGCCGATGTTTTCTCTCGACATGACCATTCTGAGCTGAGGTGTATGGGCATGAGAACTGCACTTTGATTCTAGATTCTAAAGCCAAATGAATCAGTGGTTTAAACTCACCACCTCCATCACCATGAACAACTTTGATTATTTTATCATATAAATTGTCAACTTACTGTCTAAACTATTTAAACATAGTGATAGCATCACATTTGAGTTGTAAAGGATAAATCCATGTATATCAACTGAAATCATCAACAAAACTAATGTAATACAAATAACCATTAACTAATTTAAGTGGAGCCGGACCCCATAAATCTGTGTGAATTAGTTCTAATGGTTGAGAAGCATGAGAAAAGGAACGAGGAAATTAATGGAAGTTTATGAGATTTTTCATATTGACAAGCCTCACAAAAGGTAACCTTTTCATTCAACTTTCCTTTCAAATTACAAAGAGATAATATTTGGTCAAGAACTCTAAGAGATGGATGGCCCAAACGACTATGTCAAACATCCTTAAAGGTGTACAAAACGTGATGGCTTCTAGGAGAAGTAACTAAAATAGGTGGCGTCTTACTATTGTTCTTATTTATACAAGAAACAAAAGCCACAAAAGACCATTTCTAACCAAAAGCTCCTTCCATAGACTGAGATGAGGTTGTCTTAGTAATATTAATTCAATAGAGACCATCCTTAATTGTTCCTTCCAGAAAAACCTTCCACGTTGCCTTGTCCTTGATAGCATAAAACGAATCATAAAATTCAACAACCACAGAGTTATACATAGTTAGACGAGATATGCTAATCAAATTTTTGTAAATCAAAGGAACATGTAAAAGGCCCTGCAGAATAAGATCTCTAACATTCCCTTTAATAAAAGAACTACCAACAAATTTAATAGGTAACTGATTACCATTTCCAACCATAATCATCTCATTACCTCCATATTCATACTTGATTGAGAGATTTCCCAGATCAGATGTTAGGTGGTTTGTGGCTCCATTGTCAAGATACCATGAGGAGTCTTAGAGGTGTTCAGGGATGGCTATTAGGGCTGTTGGATTACTGGTGTGGTTCTTGTTTTGGTTGTGTGAAGATGAGCCATTTCCAGTATTTTGAGAGTTATTAAAGTTCTTCTCAAAGCGATAATAGCAAACTACTGTTGAGTGACCGGTTTTGCCACATACTTGACAGATTCATTTGGATGAGTCTCCACCACGACCCCCGCCCCTGCCTCTCGAGTTTCTTGTGTTGAAAGATCTAAGCTGGTTGTTGGAGTTAGAACCTTGATTAGGAGTTGCTGAAGCAACATTTGCTAAAGGTTGATTGATAGAGACCAGCTCTTTGTAAGATTGAAGTTGTTCTTGGCAATTTTCATGAGTGAGCAGCCTATTTTGCACCATGGTCCAGCTCAAATCTTGGTTCTGTAAAACAACTACAATCAGAGTGTATTCTTCATCAAGTCATGCAATCACGTATGAGATTAGATCCTTGGTACTAACTGGAGAACTTGCCAAATATAAATTATCAACAAAACTTTTCATTAAAGTCAGGTATTTGGCCATCTTTGAGCTTCCTTTTCTGGTCTATTGAAGCATTCTCTTAAGATAATCTTGTTGAGATGACGCTTCCAGCCCATAAAAGTCTTGCAGCGCCTCCCATAAGCCTATCATGTCCAGTGACTTGAGAAGCCATTTCTACTGTCATTGAGTTGTATAACCACCCAACGAGAAGCTTAACAGCAGCAATCCAGATATCATATTCGGGATTGGGCAATAACAAACCTTGTGGTTCATCTTCGGAGGGAGGAATAATAATAGACATTTCAAGACATTTATCCTTACCGGTGAAATGCCCTTCAAGTTTGGGAGAGCTATATTCTGCCACAATAAGAAATTGTTGCAATCCATTTTGATGGAAGTCACTTGATTCAACAAATTTGCAAAAGCAGGGGTGCCAACAGGTGAGGTTCCAGATCTAACCTCATACATATCAGGGTTCTTCTTCACAATAGTTGAATCGATGGTTGATTTCATAAGGGAAGGATTTGGAATGGGTGATTCAGAGAGGGTTTGAGGATCGTTGTTGACGTTGGTCATTTCTTTGCTCTGATACCAAGTTTGGATAAACAAAGAAGAAGCAGAGTGAATATTTTTGTGTTTTTATGTATTGGATCGAGAGCTTCAAACTCTATAAATACGAGCTAAAAGATAAAGAGATAAAGGATGAAAAGACAATACAAAACAGTAGGTAAACTACTATAACTTAAGCAAGTAAAAGTTGATAAGACAAAACACATAAGCAGTAGTTAAGTACGGACAGCAGGAGCCGACTTTGACTATGCTGTAACACTGAAATCATCCCTTTTAAAAAACAATTTTAATACTAAAAAAAAATTGTCACTAAAATAAGGATTGTTTTCAAATATAGTAAAATGAGCAAAACTATTTACAAATATAGAAAATTTTATTGTCTATCAGACCATGATAAATTTCTATCGCTTAAGTGATATATCGTGATAGACTTCTATTGCTTATCATCTATCGCAATCTATCGTTGATAGATAGTGAATTTTGTTTATATTTGTAAATATTTTGATATTTTTTCTATTTATAATAATTTTCCCCAAAATAATCTAATGGAGTATTTAAGTTGTAATAAAGAAGTATATAGCTTTCTATTAAAAAGAATAAAAAGGAGGAAATTGTAGTTATTTACCTGAAATTGTTTATTCAACCACATGATTTTAGGCCAATTTTTTTTCAATTTTTATCTTGTTAAAATATCATTTTGATCTATAATTTTTAGAGTTGTTCAACTTTAGTTTATTTATTTTCAATAAATCTTAAATTTGTTCATTAATATAAAATAGGGTGCTCAAAAAAACTCAATGACCCAACCCAACCTGCATGGCTTTCAGTTGGTTTGGTCAAATAAATCAAAACTTAGTGCGCTGGGTTGGTTCATTGATTCGTTTAAAATAAACCAAGCTAATCCGAACTTTTTATTAATTTTAAAAAGTATCTTTTTTTTCTTTTACTTCCGATAGAGAAATATATATATATAGATTATGTTTTAATTTTACTTAGTTTCATGATGTTTTTTTTTTTTAATTATTTATTCTCCAACAACTATTAATTTTTTAACACTATAGAAGAAAATTTTCATAATATAAATTAAAAATTGATTTGCTAATCTCGATTTAATATATGAAAATAATTAAATAAAAGATTTTACATATTAAAATTTTACTTCTTTTTAAAACAAAAGTTTAAATAATGATCCAAGTAACTCAAATCAACCTAACTCAAAATGTCTCATGGTTAGGTTGGGTTTGGCTCATAAACTTATAGAAAATTTATCACTCAAACAATTGGGTTAAGACTAAAAAATGCTTTAACCCTATCCAACCAGACTCATGAATACCCTTAATGATGTAGAGAGAGATTATGCGCATGTGGTTAGTAGTGATGGATGAATTAGTGGTTTTAAAAAAAGAGATTGTTAGGTACAATTGATTTTGTGAAATTAATCTCTATACAATCAGATTTATGCTTAATTCCAAACCCTTAGTGTTTTGAATTATTACGAGGAAATTGTCAGAAACAACCCTCAAATGTTTCGACCTTTCAGAACTAGCACTATTTTAGAATATTCATTGAAATAGTTTTTTCGGTCCATCTCTGTCGAAATCGACCACCGAGATTTGGACTAAAAAAATTAACTTTTTCATCTTATCGATTGTTTGGAGTTTTCTCGGTGAAATCTCGACCGCTTGACATCGACACTACTAATATTTTTCAAATATTATACCAAATCTTATATCTTTTACACTTTCTTCAAATTTGGTCATCTTTACCAAATCTTATATCAACTGATTTTTCAAATTTTTTGCCCAATTTCTGTTTATGAATTATCCAAATGGATTTTCTAGATGGATATCAGGTGATTCCACCATGATTAAATTTTGGGAAAAGATCAAATTTTGTGAAAAATTACGTAAGATTTGGGAAATATATAGCATAGGATTTCACTAAGAAAGCTCAAATATCTATTTTCAATGTTAATCATGCCCAATAGGATGAAAAAGTTAAAAAAAAATTATATAAATCTTGGTGGTCGATATCGGTCGAGATGGATTGAGAAAAATTATTTCAACAAATTTTCTAAAACGAAGCTAGTTCTGAAAGCGGAAACTTTTGGAGGATATGAAAATTTCTCAACGTTATGTTTGTTCCAAAAGTGATTTTAGAGTTACTAAATTACTAAAAAGGTTAAATTTCTATTTAAGAAACTATTCAACCAAATAATTAAGATAAATATCTATTTTTTATTAATTTAGTTTCTCATTTGTTTTATTGTTAAAATTCTATGTGCATAATTGATATGCTGAGTAAGAAAAATGCAAATAATAAATACCAGAAACATATATCACATTGAATCTAGTTGTTTATATCATTACAATTACATAAGTTAGATATTATTATGGGCTCCTTGCATAGAAGGCAAAATACGGCAAAATAGCCAAATTTAAGATTATTGCAAAAATATACAAATCAATTTTTAGAACTGAATTTACTAAAGTGCCCTTGAATCAAAACAGACTCTTGCTTCACGATTCATGGAAAAAACTAATAATAAAAAAAAAAAAAAAAAAAATCATCTAATTTCTTTCTCATTTTTTAAGCCTTAGCCAAATCATACAATTTCCCTGTTGGTTCTACTGATTTTCTGCAACGATTTTCCCCTAATTATGAGGTTCTTTCGGGATATCAATGGTAAGTGAAGAGGAAAACTAGTCGTTAATCTCAACCATCATCGACACTTTTAAACTTGGAATTGTGATAGTGAAGACATCCACAACAATAGGCTTGACTTGCTATATCCTCAACATTGATGTCAACAAGTTCAATGGGATTTTCATCGCAATAGAATTCGAATAGCTATTATTCTAGTTGACCCTAAAATATTTGTTAACTCAGTAACTCGTACAATATCTTTTCCCGAAAAGCTGAGAAAAATTTGTACAAAATCTAAAATGTAAACTCATGAAAAGAAGAATATATTGACTATAATACAAACACTTCAAATGTCAAAGAATTGATTGGGATATGAAATTGAATATACGACGTTGCATCTAGTTGGTAGACTAAAATAAACTGAAAATTCTACTAATTCTAGTATAAAGCTAAGGCTTCAAACTTTTGCCTTCTTTGTTCCTGTATCCGAAGCTTCGCCTTTACGCTTTATCCCCAAGAAATGCTCAACCTGAAAATAAAACGACCAACTCATATTCAATTAACATGACAAGAAAGAATGGAGGGGAAAGAGCCTTCAATGAAAAAACAAATGCTAACACAAAGGAGGTGTTTTCAGTTTGGTGACAAGCCAATTGAAAATGTGAATGTGAATGACTAACTATATGCTTAGAGAGCGCCATAATGAGATTCAGATACTTGGAATATAGCGTTTACTGTTCTCGTATAAAGAGTGAAAACAAGATATAATCTATAGTCTGCACCCATTTGAAAATGGAACAATGGAAAAGAATTTGGCATAAATTTGAAATCAATTAGATTTTTTTTTTTTTTTTTTGGTAGAAAAACTATGGAAAAAAAAGGGACTATAAGTACGTGAATCTTCAAAGGAAGCCTGACAAAAAAAAAAATATATATATATATATATATATATATATATATATATATATATATATTTAAAAGAAAAAAAAAAGTCAAAAAGAACTTTTGATCTTTGAACTTTCATGAAAGTAACAATTTAATCCTTAAACTATGTTGGAAACAATTTAGTCCAAGTACAATTTAGTTGATACTAGCAAGAAATTACTCTAAATATGTTGGCAATAATATAGTACATGTACGATTTAAGTGATACTAGCAAGAAATTACTCTATATATGTTGGAAACTTCCCAAATTGAAAATATTTCTAACTTATAAGGCTAGATTATACAAATACTCCTAAACTTTTGTAATGTGTGTCAAAAATGTCCTTAAACTTTCAAAAAAAGTTCAAAAAATACCTTTATCATTAGTTTTAGATGGAAATTGTTAGTGCTTTGTGTCAAAGTTGTGTCAAAAATACTCCTAAAATTTCAAAAGTTAAAAATTTAAAAAAAAAAAAAAGAAAAAAAAAAGAAAAAAAAAAAAAAGACCTACTGTTAAGTAAACAGAAACCATTAATACCATTTTACTTCTCTATTTCCCCTCTTTTTTCTCCCCTCCCTTCTTCAATACCCCCACTCCCCTTTCAGTTAACTATAAAACTATTCGCTTCAGTCAAGGTATATAGACTATAACATGAAGAAAAAGAATAATGGAAGCACCAAAGGTTCTAAGGACTTAAATGTTTTAACAAGGTTGTACATTAGTAGTTGAATCAGTGTCAAAAGCCAAATACTTCTTTTTTTTTTCTTTTTGTATTTGACAATTTATCATATTGGTTTGTTTTAAAGGGAGATTTTGATTTTGGAATTTGATAGGTACCGATGAATCAGAAGTCTCATTGAATTGACATTAGCCAAAGGCTGAATACAAGACTCCTCTTCCACACGGGAATGAGGCCATCCTCTCTCTCTTGAGAAGCAAACAGAATTAAAAAAGAAAAGCTACCTAACTGACTTCCCTATTCCCCCACATATGCTTTCCCGCTCCTCTCTAACCGTAGGGCCCACCTACTGCTATTAGAAGTAAAGGCTACATTACCCATTACATAAGCCATTCCCTTTTTACCCCTCCTATGATATTTCAATAATATTGGAGGCCTAACAGAATTTTGTGAGATTCTGTTGGATTTTGTGTTTTAGCTTAAAGTTTTGATTTTTATTTTAGTTACTGAGAAAATTGGTGGAAGGATCGGACAAATAGGAGAAAAATGAGAGTATCTATATGGAAAAATGAAAATATCTATATAATTTGTTTCAAATTGATTATTTTGGAACTCAAGAAAACTTCAAACAAATTAATCACTATACCAACAATAGAGAATTTTTTAACTTCATTTTTTTGAAATTTTAGAGTTACTTTTGCAACAAGGTATTTTGAAATTTTATCAGTAAAGGAGTTTTTGAACTTTTATTAAATTTAAGGGTAGTTTTCATATTGTTTAAGTTTTCATATTTTTTAAGGTTTAGAGGTATTTTTGAAACAAATCTCTAACCGTTTCCATTCAAGTAAAAATATTTCTATACTTTTAAAAAAAAAAAATTAAGGATAGTTTTTAAACTTGAAAGTTCAGAATATTTTTATACAGAATAAAAGTTCAAAGGCATTTTTTATAATTTCGCCAACTTATAAATAGCTACCAACTCTAGAGAATTTCTTCAGAACCATAAATTTAGTTTAATAATAAAGAAAATAATAAAAATGGATAATACAAGAATACTCACTTTTCTATCACCAAGCATGGGTGTCAAGCCACCAGGGAGATCCTTTTCAACTGTTGCAAAACCACTTCTTGGATCGCTCGTTTGGCTAGAAACAGAGAAAATGACAAAACGGTTATAATCTGAATGGGTAAAAACCAAACCACAAGGAAAAAATACTTTTTCAAATGAGAACCAAGCATACCCAGGTTTAACATGGCCGCTGAGAACAAGATAAGGGGTCTTTAATTGTGCTTGAGCTTCCCTCATTCTCTCCACTGATAACGAAGGAGTATCAGCATTCTTCATCTGCTTCAACTTCAACTCTTCTTGGTATTGTTTCATGCGCTTTTCTTGTTTCATTTTTCCAGGTCCCTTCCCATGGAACTTGTGAGAGAGTCGACGAAACGACTCCTTTGGAGTCATCTGGTGCAGTAAAAAGGCACAAATGAGAATAGAAATCTCCTTGATTGTAAGCATAGGAACATTATCACATCCTACAGCCGCCCATGGAAAGGATACACCAGAAATTATAATCAAACTCCATTGGAATGAGAGAAGACAAAAATTTAACAACTTGTAGGCAAAAGCCCTACACAATCAGCATAAAGATAAACATGTAGAAGGCCAAAAACTCAGAAATGAGAGATCCATATTTAAAACAACTTGAATGTGTTTGCTATTATTGTTTTCTGGTGGAGAGTGCATCATTTCATTGTTAGAACAAGATACAAAGCAGTGGCGAGCATGACTGGGGTATGGCAATTTGAGAAGTAAACAAACACATTTCCCTAAATGTTATACACATTTGAAAGATAAATCCTATTTAAGATTTTAACTTGGCACACATCTCATTGTTACGCTACCAGAAAAAATCTAATTATAGGTCTGCCACAGAAAATACATTCTCAACTTGCAATCATCCCTGGCATACGTCTTCCGTCAAATTTACACTACTCTTTTGCTACCCTTTCTTTATGTCACTACACATACACCTAGAGCAGGAGAACTAATTCCCAACCCCTAAACCCAACTAGAAATAAAGAACTACCATGCATCACCAGGAGGCACAAAGATTAGGGCCCTTGAAACTAAAACAGCAAGTGAATATGTGATGGAAGTAAACTAAATATGAATGGCTTGGCTAAGTAAATTATAGAGTCGAGCAAACTTACAATTCGCCCAAATTCATCAGTCCTCTCAATGTGGATCTCCTTCTTGTAATCCACCAAAGAAGATAAACGGGAATCCTTCGACTTAGATTCCTTCGGTTCATCTTCATCTACTATACCAACAAGTTTGCTCTTTCTCTTGTCCATGTTTCTGCCGCCCCATTCGATGCTTTCCTTCAGAGTTCCTCGATCTTTAAGCAGCTTCAGTGCACTGGATAATCCCTTTCCAACAGGAGCTTCGTGGATTGTTTCGTCTGGAGCTATTGCCTCATTATCCTCAGGAGTGGGTTCTTCTTCAGCAGTATCTTTGACTTCAGTCCACCCACCATCTTTATCCTTAACATCTTCAAGATATTCTTCTTTTGGTACTTCATCGTCATCCATAAAGACATCTTCTTCTGGTTTATGATCCTCTGAAAGAAAAAACCTCACATTAATCTTCATGGTTTTCCTCATTTCATTTTTTGAAAACCATATATGCAATGATAAAGCTTTAAAATGTGACGTATCAATCTGGTACAGAAAATAGCATGTCAGAGTTTCTGTTTTACTTAAATCAAGCAAATAGCCGTTATAATTCATATTTAGCAAGCACTTGGAAAAAAAAAAAATCCTCTTGGGGATGATTAGTGTGCATTAAACATCCAAAAAATGGGCATTGCAGGAAGCCTGCGAGAACCACTAACAAAGCTCAAGGCCCAACGAGGTGGGGGGTGAGAATAAATACCAACAAAACCCTGTGTTCGGGATGGACTGAGGGACTGTTAGACCCCCAATTCATTATACATATTATAGGAGAGGTAAGAAAGGAAATTCCATGGGAGAGAGAGGATAGGGGAAGGAGAATGGGAACGGTTAGGCTGTTTGGACCACCTGGGAACCACGAGGTAGGGTTTAAGAAAGGGGTTTACTAAGAGGAGGGGAACATCATCTTTCTTTTGATGAATTTCTAAAGCTGAAGGCTGAAGAAGGTGGAGAGAATACCAGCTCTCTCGAATGTGCTGGGGATTGTTCTTCTTTTGAGTCCTTTGTTTATTTTCTTGCTTTCCTTGAAATTGTAGCGTCGTGTTCTTGTTTTCAGACTCTCTTCTTGAGTATTCCTCTGGTGGATAAAAAAAATAACCCAAACAGTAGACTATCATCTCTGTCTGGTTTGTTTGGATCCTTTGTAAGGTTGTTTGTTGTAAGTAGGAACCTAACAAATTGGTATCAAAGCGTAAGTTTATCATGGGGAAAACAAAGAAAATGGCTCAGAAGTAACTGGGCGAGTGGGTGGAGTTCAGCGAGAAGGAAGTTGAGAGAATGAAAGAGATGATAATGAATCTTTTCAAGAGTATCGAAAAGCTATCTGAAGCTATGCGGGACAATACCTTAGCTAGACAAAAGACAATGACATAGGGGACAGAAGGATCTCGAATGAAGATGAAGAAGGAAAGCAAAGAAGCAAACTCATCAGGCAGTAAGAGTCAAGGAGGTGCCGACAAAAGTAAGTATAAAAGCCTGGAGATGTCGGTGTTTGACAGAAACAACCCCGAGTCATGGCTGTATCAAGCCGAAATGTACTTCGAAATACACGAGTTATCTAATCCGAAAAAGTTAAAGGTGGTGGTGATTAGGTTTGCTCCAATTGTGGCCGACTAGTATCAATGGTCACCCAGCCGAAGCCCATTTGTGTCATGGGAAGATTTGAAGAAACGGATGTTTGAATGGTATTGACCTTATCAAGAAGGAAGCCTAGGAGCCGAACTATTGAAGATCCAACAAGATGGAACATACGAAGACTATTTGAAGAAGTTCGTCGCATATTCGGCTCTATTCCCAGAGTTGTCGAAAAGCGTGCTAAAAGATGCATTCCTGAACGAATTAGCTCCAAAACTTCACATCGAAGTGGCCAGCCAGCGACCATAACATTAAACGATTGTATGAAAGAGGCGTATTTTGTTATCGACCGTAGCTTGGCCTTGCGACTAGCTGAAGGGAAGTACACAACCGAAAGCCCAAACAAGATGGAGACCCAATCGAGCAAAACTAAGCCCAGTAGTTTTAGTGGGCTAAAACCCAACGCTAAACTGAACGAACAAGGACGAACGAGACAAGTGACGGATAAAGGGTCTTACACTCAAAAGGTGTAAGCACCTACACTTAGTTGAAAGGAATTGGCAAGTTAAAGCATGGTAAGGGTGGAGGCCGAGAGCTTAAGTCATAAGTACCTTGCGTTGAAGAGTATTATGTGTTGAAGTATATTATGCGTTGGAGAAATCCAAAGTACTGATCGAGAGTTTTCGGTTGTGGTGCAGTGTATGAAGATGTGGTTATTAATTGCTAAGTGATATTGGTATGCGTTGGTGCATAGAAAAGTGGCCGAGAGGACCATGCGTTAGTCAGCTATCCGGTGATGGGGCGCTAGGCAATTAGTAGTGTTGAGAAGGGCTATGCATTGAAGGTTGATATGCATTGGTGCATAGAAAAGTGGCCGAGAGGACCATGCGTTAGTCGGCTATCCGGCAATGGGGCGCTGGGCAATTAGTAGCACAGAAAGTTGAGGCTATGCGTTGCTGAAGCCATGCGCAGAAGGTTTGCGTTGGCCAACCTAAGTAGGAAGGTGATGGCAGTGTTGGTGAGTCGGTGGTCTATATTTATATATAAGTGAGTGCACCAAATAATTAAAGACTTTAGACATATTTTCCAACTCAGATTGATCCCATTTCACAGACGAACAACGAGGAGAGGTGGAAGAAGGGGTTTATATCGAATTTAAGTAGAATCCAGATCATTTTCATGGTGAAATTGAAGCTGGAACCAGAAGCTTGATTGTGGTCGATAAATCTGGACATTATTCGATATTTGAAGAAGAGTAAGCTGAGGAAGTTGAAGCTAGGGCTGAAATTTTAAGGTTAGTAAGTTAACTCAATTTTTAGCAACTTCCATGAAGGATGTTTAAGCTGAATTTGAGCAAAAATATGTTAAATTCTAGGAGGAAGTAATCGGAGTTGAACTGTTAGATGATTCAAAGTAGCCGGACTCATTTGAGAATAGTTCTCAAAAGAAGAAGAGTTATGGACTGAAATTTTGAGGTAAGTTAGAAAGCTCACTTCTTTACAAGTTTGTAGAAGCAAGGAAGTTCTGAATTTGGCTGGAATACGATTTTTAGCAGGTTAAGGAAAGAGTTAGAAGGGAAAGAAGAAAGCAGTGGCCTGGTGTCGCTAAGACAGTGGTATCGCTAAAAGAGCTGGAGAGTGAGCAGCGAAACGAGTGTCGCTGGTAACGCAAAGGGCTTTGCGTCTCACAACTCTCGCTGAAGTCTCGCTAGGTGTCGCTCCTTAAGGTAATCTCGCTAGTCTCACTAAGCATGGTCTCGCTAGTACCGCATGGTTGTAAGTAGGTTTCACTAATAATCTCGCTGATACTTGTGGATCTTGCTCATTATGAAAAGTTGTAAACAAGAGAGAGATTAGTGATGAAACACATGTTTGAGATGTTTAAGCAAACATAGTGAATATAAAGAGAAATATTAGAAATGTCTAACACGAAAAAGGTGTGTTTACAGGCCAAGAGGAGCTAGGGAAAGCGTATAACCCGCTCAGAGCTAAGAATAAGTTGTGAGTGACATCATGGTTTGAGATAAGCTTATTTGATTACCATTTTCTATATGCTCAGTAATACCTGTGAAGCATGATTTGGGGTGTACTCATATGTATGAAACTAGAACATATCTTATATGTAAGTTAGAGCTTGAAAGTGTATTAGTTGATGTTCCTAAGTCTTACCAAGCTAGTTGCTAAATGAATGATCTGAGAACTCTGAGGTATCATGATTTATGTTTAATTTATGATTAATATGATGTGCATGTCAGTACCCTAGAAAGATTGAAATGGGACCCAATGCTGAAGAACATGAGAAGGCATATTGGCAGCCCTAGTATTTCTATGAAACTCTCACAAAAGGACATAGAGAAGGTGATTGAGTATTCATTGGGACCCTAGTACCGAAGGACATGAGACAGTATACGGGCAGCCCGAGATCAAACAAACATATAAGCATAATAAAAGGCATTTGACGCTGATGTGTTGAGATTACTCCACACAGCTAAGGTTTATTGACATTGGGCGCATTGAGTACGCTCCGCCTCAACTAAGGATTAATGAAAAGAAACTTAGTTGTGTGATTAAGTTAGTTGCAAGTTTACATTACGTGACTAAGCATATTATACTAGTGATTGTAGTTATGCTTTATTAAGTTTATATTTTAGATAGTCACTCACTGAGCATTGTAGCTCATAAATTCTCGTTTCTTTGATGTTTTTTTTTTCCAGGTAGCGAGCGTGTTTGGGGTGTTTAGTGTCTTGAGCATGCTTGTCCAGGGATTGTTTGCCTATGGCTGCATGCCCAAACCACCCTCAACCACCTTATATTCATGTCTTGTAAGTAGCTTAGGAAGTTGTTTTCATTTTCATGTTGTTTTCCTTTTGAGTGACGTTTCACCAGTTTTCATATGCAAGGCTGGCAGACTAGTTTTTGCTTAGAATGTACTATAGGGGACCCCCACTAGTTGACTCCCCGACCAAGTATTGTTGTACTCTTTGCAAACAAGCTTTCTTGCAATTGCCAGTCCTCAATGCTTTATTGTATGATGTTTTCAAAGCTTTCCCTCTCTCTCGTTTTATAAAACCATTTTCTCTCGAAACGTGAGTAGAGGCTACATCATACCCCGAGTTTGCCCGCGACCCATGGTTTTTGTACGGCTGACTTGCTCGCCGGGTTAGAGCAGTGCCGCACAATCGCCTGTCCCGTATCCGAAAGTAAGCGATTGTGACAAGTGGTATCAGAGCTTAGTTAGCTCCTTGGCTGTCAAGTACCGCTATCATGTCGACGGTAAAGCAATTGAGCAAGTCGCAATCTGAGCGACTTACTGACATAGAAGAGCAGTGGCTATATCTAAGGGAAGTTCCCGACGATGTAAGATTCATCCAAGCCCGGCTAGAAGGGTTGGATGAGAAGGTCAGAGAAATTGATGCGCTGAATGCTCAAGTAGACGCGCTACCAATCACAGAGTTGACGCTAAGGGTCGACTCCTTGGAACACAAAACTACACGTCCTGGTAGTTTTGAACGTGGGGATAGCTCCACAAGCTCAGTCGCACATATGGAAGAACGTGTTGAAGAGCTCGATAGCTCCCACAAGGTCATGTTAAAGCTGTTTAATGACTTGACCGACGATTTCAGGGCAACAGTGAAAACCATCAGGGCTGAGATGACCGAGATGAAGATTCAGGTCAACCTAACAATGCGAGCCGTGGGGAACCAAACCCCGAACCAAACGCTTGCTATGCCCAATAGATTCAAGATCCCGGAACCCAAAGCCTTTAGCGGGAACCGCGATGCTAAAGAACTGGAGAATTTCATCTTTGACATGGAACAGTATTTTAAAGCAAGTGGAACGGTGTCAGAGGAGGTCAAGGTCACGTTGGCCTCTTATGCATCTCTCCGATGATGCAAAACTGTGGAGATCCAAAGTTAACGATGTCCAAGATGGTCGATGCACCATCGATACGTGGGGAGATTTTAAGAAGGAGTTGAGGGCTCAGTTCTTCCCCGAAAATGTAGAGTTCATAGCGAGGAGGAAGCTAAGGGAGCTCAAGCACACGAGGGCCATCCGTGAGTACGTGAAACAGTTCTCCGCTGTTATGCTAGATATCCGAGATATGTCTGAGAAGGATAAAGTGTTCTGTTTCGTCGAAGGCCTAAAGCCGTGGGCCAGGACCAAACTTTACGAACAAAAGGTACAGGACCTAGCCTCCGCCCTCGCCGCTGCAGAAAGACTGTTAGACTACAGTGGCGATCAGGCGCCACAAAAGAAGAACACGGCGCCCCCGAGTACGGGGTACAAGGCCACAAAATCCAACCCCCCGAAGAGCTTCAATTCAGAAAGGAAGCCGCAAGCCTCAGGCGCAGGCCCTTCCCGGGGGCCCTATCAGGGCAACCAAAACCAACCCAGGCCCATCTCTTGTTTCTTATGCAAAGGCCCCCAACGAGTAGCCGAATGTCCACATCGGGGTGCCTTGACAGCCTTACAGGCCTCAGTTCAAAGTTGTAACGAACCTGAGACGGAAGTAGAGGCAGAAAGGGAAGAGGATGAGGAAACCCCTAGAATGGGGGCACTAAAATTCCTATCCGCAATTCAGAAGAAAACTTCCCGTCAGAAAGATGCGGTGGAAAAGGGACTTATGTTTGTTGACGCGATCATCAACTCCAAGCCTGCTAGAGGCACCATGGTAGACTCTGGTGCAACACACAACTTCATTTCTGAACAGGAAGCCCGCCGCCTAGAACTCAAAGTTGAGAAAGATGCGGGTAAGATGAAAGCAGTGAATTCAGAAGCCCTGCCAATTGTCGGAGTGTCCAAGAGGGTACCTTTGCAGTTGGCCGAATGGACCGGGAGCGTCGACCTAGTCGTAGTCCGCATGGACGACTTTGACGTTGTGCTCGGAATGGAGTTTCTCTTGGAACACAAAGTCATCCCCATGCCTCTGGCTAAGTGCCTAATTGTCACCAACAATAATCCCACAGTGGTCCCGGCAGATATAAAACAGCCTAGTGGAGTAAGAATGATTTCTGCCCTGCAGTTAAAGAAAGGTCTCAGTCGGGAGGAACCCACCTTCATGGCTATCCCGGTTGTCAACGAGTCCGTCGAAACCGAGTTCGTTCCTTTAGAGATCCAAGAAATTCTAAGCGAATATGTTGATGTTATGCCACAAAGTTTACCAAAGTCCTTACCCCCGCGACGTGGGATCGATCACGAGATTGAACTTGTCCCTGGAGCCAAACCTCCAGCGAAGAACGCATACAGGATGGCTCCCCCTGAACTAGCTGAACTCAGGAAGCAGTTGGATGAGCTGCTAAGTGCCGGATTCATTCGCCCTGCAAAAGCACCGTATGGGGCCCCAGTTTTGTTCCAGAAGAAGAAAGACGGAATGCTACGACTGTGTATCAATTATAGGGCTCTAAACAAAGTAACAGTTCGAAACAAGTACCCCTTACCGATCATCACTGATTTGTTTGACCAGTTGAACGGAGCCCGATACTTCACAAAACTTGATCTCAGGTCAGGGTACTACCAAGTTCGCATCGCCCAGGGGGACGAACCAAAGACCACCTGTGTGACTAGATACGGGGCCTTCGAATTCCTCGTGATGCCCTTTGGACTCACCAACGCGCCAGCCATGTTTTGTACACTGATGAACCAAGTGTTTCACGAGTATCTTGATCAGTTTGTAGTGGTCTACCTTGATGACATCGTGGTATATATTCCCACTCTAGAAGAGCACAAAGTTCACCTCCGGTTAGTCTTTGATAAATTATGACAGAATCAGCTCTATGTGAAGAAAGAAAAATGTGCCTTTGCCCAAAGGAGTATTAACTTCTTGGGCCACGTGATCGGACATGGGAAGATCGGGATGGATACTGACAAGTTGAAAGCCATCCAGGAGTGGAAAGTTCCTGTCTCTGTGTCCGAGTTACGTTCTTTCTTGGGACTAGCAAATTACTATCGTCGTTTCGTCGAAGGATTTTCAAGGAGAGCTGCCCCCCTAACCGAGTTGTTGAAGAAAGACACTACTTGGCAGTGGTCGGTCGAATGCCAGTCAGCCTTCGAAGAGCTTAAAGCGACTATGACGTGGGGGCCTGTTCTCGGTCTTGTAGACATCACAAAACCGTTTGAGGTGGAGACAGATGCTTCAAATTATGCCCTCGGAGGCGTTCTTCTCCAAGAAGGTCATCCGATAGCTTACGAAAGCCGAAAGCTCAACAGCGCAGAAAGAAGATATACTGTCTCTGAGAAAGAAATGCTAGCTGTTGTCCACTGCCTAAGAGTTTGGAGGCAATACTTGCTGGGATCGCGCTTCGTAGTTAAGACCGACAATACTGCAATCTGCCACTTCTTCAGCCAACCAAAGTTGACATCAAAACAGGCGCGATGGCAAGAATTTCTGGCTGAATTTGACTTTTGTTTTGAGCATAAGGCAAGGAGGAGCAACCGGGCCGCCGACGCCCTTAGCCGAAAGGGTGAACATGCGGCCATGTGCGTGTTGGGCCACATTCAGTCAAGCAAGGCTGATGGATCGATGCGGGAGATCATCAAGGAATTTTTGCAAAAAGACCCTTCCGCTCGGGCTGTCATAGCATTAGCCAAAGCTGGCAAGACCAGACAGTTCTGGGTTGAGGGGGACTTGCTGTTGACAAAAGGGAATCGGTTGTATTTCCCAGAGCAGGAGACCTAAGGAAGAAGTTGTTACACGAATGTCACGATACCTTATGGGCAGGCCATCCGGGGTGGCAAAGAACCTATGCACTACTGAAGAAGGGCTACTTCTGGCCCAGTATGCGAGACGATGTCATACAGTACACCAAGACCTGCCTCACCTGTCAACAGGACAAGGTTGAGAGAGCGAAAATTGTTGGGCTCCTCGAACCCTTGCCAGTGCCGTCGAGACCATGGGAGAGCGTGTCCATGGATTTCATCACCCATCTGCCGAAGGTGGGCGAGCACGAAGCCATCTTAGTTATCATCGATCGGTTTTCGAAGTATGCCACCTTCATAGCTACCCCGAAACTATGTTCTGCCGAGATGACAGCTCAATTGTTCTTCAAACATGTGGTGAAGCTATGGGGAATTCCAGCCAGTATTGTCAGCGACAGAGATGGCAAATTCATAGGCACCTTCTGGACTGAACTATTTTCCTTCTTAGGGACAAGCCTGAATATATCCTCAAGTTACCACCCCCAAACAGATGGCCAGACAGAAAGGTTTAACTGCCTGCTCGAAGAGTATTTGCGTCACTTTGTCGACGCCCGGCAAAAGAATTGGGTGCAGTTGTTAGATGTGGCCCAGTTCTGCTTCAATTGCCAAACAAGCTCATCAACAGGGAAGAGTCCCTTTGAAGTTGTAAGCGGAAGACAACCCTTGTTGCCCCACATTATTGATCACCCGTACGCAGGAAAGAACCCCCAAGCTCACAACTTTACAAAGGAGTGGAGACAGACCGTTGAGATTGCACGAGCTTACTTGGAGAAAGCCTCCAAGCACATGAAGAAGTGGGCGGACAAGAAGCGGCGCCCCCTCGAATTTCGAGTAGGGGATCAAGTTCTGATCAAGTTGAGACCTGAACAGATTCGATTCCGAAGCCGGAAGGACCAACGCCTTGTCAGGAAGTATGAGGGTCCAGTAGAAGTCCTGAAGAAGGTCGGGAACGCTTCGTATAGGGTGGCGTTGCCCACATGGATGAAAATTTACCCAGTAATTCATGTGAGCAATCTCAAACCCTATCACCCCGACCCCAATGATGATAGCCGCAATGCCACTGTTCGCCCAGATATCGACCTCAAGCACACATGTGAGAAGGAAGTTGAAGAGATCCTTGCAGACAGAGTCAGAAAAGTTGGAAGACCTGTTCGGAGAGTTCTCGAATTTCTCGTCAAGTGGAGAAACCTCCCCGCAGAAGAAACAAGTTGGGAACGTCTTGAAGATTTGGAAGCATGGAAGCCGAAGATCGAAGAGTTCAAGCTCCGCCAGTCGACAGAGACGTCATCTGTTTAAGTGGGGGAGAGTGTCTTGAGCATGCTTGTCCAGGGATTATTTGCCTATGGCCGCATGCCCAAACCACCCTCAACCACCTTATATTCATGTCTTGTAAGTAGCTTAGGAAGTTGTTTTCATTTTCATGTTTTCCTTTTGAGTGACGTTTCGCCAGTTTTCATATGCAAGGCTGGCAGACTAGTTTTTGCTTAGAATGTACTATAGGGGACCCCCACTAGTTGACTCCCCGACCAAGTATTGTTGTACTCTTTGCAAACAAGCTTTCTTGCAATTGCCAGTCCTCAATGCTTTATTGTATGATGTTTTCAAAGCTTTCCCTCTCTCTCGTTTTATAAAACCATTTTCTCTCGAAACGTGAGTAGAGGCTACATCATACCCCGAGTTTGCCCGCGACCCACGGTTTTTGTACCGCTGACTTGCTCGCCGGGTTAGAGCAGTGCCGCACAATCGCCTGTCCCGTATCCGAAAGTAAGCGATTGTGACACTTAGCCTACCATCAAGACTCGTCTGGGCCTAATCAGGATTTTGTACTTGGGAACTTGTAAAACCCAACCTTGTAAAACCCAACCTTATGTAGATATTATACTTATTTTGAGTAACATAATGAGAATCATTAGGCATACTTGTAAATATTACACATAGCCTCTTTAATCTTACTCATAGTGCTACCCTGTCAGTAGACCTCTGCATAACTATTGTATAAGCTAAGTCTAGTGCCACCAGGATCTGACATATATATATGTACATATCAGTGATAGCAGGACGTAGAATAGTTTTAACACTCACTCCTAGGTAAATATATATAGATATATATATATATATCTCTAGGATAGGGGTGTTACAAAAGGAACCGCCATTAAGGCAGCTGTCGAATAGAAAACAGAGAGTGCAAAGGGAGAAGGGTCTTTACTTCTGATGCGATGACAAATACTTCCGTGGGCACAAGTCCAAGTCCAAAGGGAAACGGGAGTTGATGTTGTTGATAGCAAATAGGTTGAAGACGAAGAGGAAATAATCGCGGAAGAGGAAGAAGTTCAAATTGAGACTGAGGCAATTAAAATCACGAATAACATGGAGCTAGCGTTACATTCAGTGCTGGGTTTTTTGCACAAAGCAACGATGAAGCTAAAAGGAAGGGTAGCCGAGAAGGAAGTAGTTGTCCTAATGGATTGTGGAGATACTCATAATTTCATACATCAAAAGTTAGTAGACAAAGTGAATTTACCCTTGTCTGAAGCAACTAATTATGGTATGGTGGTAGGCTATGGAGTGGCAATTCAGGGCAAAGGGGGTTTACAAGTCAGTCACAATTACTCTCCAGAGCTGACGATCTTGGATGATTTCCTTCTGCTTGATTTAGGAAGGGTGGACGTGATCCTTGGAATGACGTGGTTGTGTACCATGGGATTCATGGGCGTTCGCTGGCCCTCGTCGACGATGACTTTTTTCCAATGGGACTCCCAAGTAATGCTAAAAGGTGACCTCGCTTTTAAGGCAGAGGTAACGTTGAAGTCATTAACCAAAACTTGGGAGGAAGATGACCTAGGTTTTCTGTTAGAGTTTGCCGAGATAAAAATCGATGATGAAGGAACTAAGAAGCAGAGTCTGTTACAAAGGGAAGATGAACCTCTACACAAGGGAGTCCTTGAATTGCTTGAAGAGTATCAAGGTTTGTTTGAGACACCCAAGAGCCTGCCGTCAACAAGGGAAGTTGGTAACCATATGATTCTTGCGGAAGGGCAAGGTCCCATACCCTATAAGTATGGCCATTCTCAGAAGAACGAGATGGAGAAATTAATCAAGGAGATGTTGACAGCATGAATTATACGACCAAGTCAAAGCCCTTTTTCTAGCCCAGTGCTACTAGTTAAGAAGGGGGTGGGTAAGGGTTTCCAACAAATTTCCAATTCCGGTTATTAAGGAGCTACGAGATGAGCTAAATGAGGCGGCCATAATTCCAAAGTTGGATCTTCGGTCAAGGTACCACCAAATAGGAATGAGAGAAGGGGATGTGGCCAAAACCGCCTTCAGAACACACAAAGTCATTATGAATTCATGGTTATGCCTTTCAGGCTAACAAATGCACCAACCACTTTGCAATCTCTCATGAACCAAGTGTTCAGACCATTCTTAAAGAGATTCATCTTAGTCTTCTTCGATGACATCTTAGTCTACAGCCTGGACATGGAAACTCATGAGAAGCATTTGAATATCATGTTTCACGTATTGAAGGACAATCAACTCTTTGCCAATCAAAAGAAATGTGTGTTTAGCCAGTCTAGAATTCAATACTTGGGCCACTGGGTAACTGATGTACTAGGACTAGGGTATTATGAGCAAATCTTAAATTTATTAGGATTAGGATTAGTTTCTTTGATTTATTAGGTTTAGGATTAGTTTCTTTAATTAATTAGGATTAGGATTAGTTTCTTTGATTTATTAGGATTAGGATTAGTTTGTTTTCCAATTCTCTATAAACAGAGAGATTGTTTTCTTATATTGGTAAGTTTAATTGATTTGAATAAAATTCTCTCTTGATATTCATCAGTAATGAAGGAAGGAGTGGAGGCTGAGAATGACAAAATATGTGCTATGGCCAATTGGTCGCGCCCAAGAAACACGACAGGATTAAGGGGATTCCTTGGCCTCATGGGCTACTACCGAAGACTTGTCCAAGATTATAGGAAAATTGTTGCTCCCCTCACGAAACTTCTGCACAAAGACAGGTTCATGTGGACGTACGAAGCATCAATAGCCTTTGAAGCCTTAAAGAAAGATATGGTTACAATTCCACTATTGGCTCTTCCAGATTTTTCATCTCCTCTTATTATAGAGATTGATGCATCTAGAACGGATTTAGGGGTTGTCCTCACTCAGAACTCGAGACCAATTGCTTAATTCAGTCAAGCATTGTCTCCACAAGCACAAGCTAAATCGGTCTATGAGAGGTAGTTAATGGCAACGATTCTATTAGGGCAAAAATGGAGACACTGTCCTTTGAGATAGAAGTTTGTGGTAATATCGGATCAAAAAGCCTTGAAGTTCCTAATCGAATAGAGGGTCGTGCCAATGGCCAAAGCATACACTCTCACCATCCCTATCTTGTTGCATGTGGAAGAAATTCAGAAAGAAGTGGAAAAGGATGAAGAATTACAACAGATTGTGAAGCTGTTACAAGTTGACCTAGATGGAAAACCAAAATTTCAGCTCATCCTAGGGCAATTACAATACAAAGGTAGGTAAGTTCTCTTTAAATCTTCTTCGATGATCCCTGCCATAATGCATACGTTCCATGACTTAGTCACTGGCGGGCATTCGGGATATCTACGAACATATAAACACTTGATAGGGAAGTTGTATTGGAAACAAATGAAGGCTGATGTCAAGAAATATGTGGAAGAATGTATGGCGTGCCAACAGAATAAGACAGATTCTCCCACTCCCACCAGACTTCTGCAACCTTCACCTATTCTTGAGCAAGTATGGGATGATTTAACCATGGATTTTGTAGAAGGGTTACCGAAGGCAAGAGGATATGACTCGATTACGGTAGTGGTTGATCGACTAAGCAAGTATGCTCATTTCGTTACTTTGTCTCATTTGTATACTGCAAAGCAAGTGGCTGAGATTTTCATCCAGGAAGTTGTGCGACATTATGGTATTCCTAAATCAATTATCTCTAATAGGAAAAAGATATTTTTAAGTCATTTCTAGGTGGAATTATTTCGAATGCAGGGGACTGTGTTAAAAAGGAGTACGACTTTCCACCCTCACACGGATGGCAATCGTTGCTTGGAAACCTACGTAAGGTGTTCTTACAATGAGAAGCCAAAGCAACGGGACAAGTGGTTACCATGGACCAAACATTGGTATAACACCACATTTCACATCTCTATCAATACTACTTTTTCAATGTTTTTCAAAAGGAAACCTCCTCCTTTGATATTTTATGGTGAGAGGGAAACGAGTAATGATGCGATAGAGCAAACGCTGAAGGCAAGTGATGAAATATTGAAAAGACTCAAGAAACACTTGTTGATTCCCCAAAACCAAATGAAGAAGTTTGCAGACTCAAATCGTAGGAGGTTCAGTTGGAAGTTGGGGAGGAAGTCTTTCTCAAAATTCGACCATACAGGCAGTGGCCAAGCGTAGGAATGAAATACTATCTCCTAAATTCTATAGGTCTTATAAGGTATTGGAGAAAATAGGTGAAGCGGCTACTAGATTGACTTGCCTGAATAAGCCACCTATCATGATGTTTTCCATGTCTCGCAACTTAAAAGAATGATTGGGAAGAAACAGGTAGTTCAAAGCCAACCTCCAACTTTGATGGAGGATTTCGAGGTGCAAACTTCAACTGAAACAGTGTTGGGCACAAGGTGAAATGAGGATATCTCAATGAATGAGTGGTTGGTGAAACGGCAGAATCTTCCCAAGAGTGAAGCTACGTGGGAGTCCAGTGACTTTATAAAGCAGTAGTTTTCAGATTTTCACCTTGAGGACTAGGTGAATTTGGAGGAAGGGTGTATTGTTAGACCCCCAATGCATTTATACATATTATAGGAGGGGTAAGAAAGGAAATTCCAGGAGAGAAGGATAGTGGAAGGAGAATGGGAAGCGGTGAGGCCGTTGGGACCACCTGGGGCCCATGAGGTGGGTTTAAGAAAGGGGTTTACTGTGAGGAGGGGGCATCTTGCTTTTGATGAATTTTTGAAGCTGAAGGCTAAAGAAGGTGGAGAGAATTCCAGCTCTCTCTCGAATGTGCTGGGGATTGTTCTTATTTTGAGTCCTTTGTTTATTTTATTGCTTTCCTTGAGATTGTAGCGTGGTGTTCTTATTTTCAGACTCTGTTCTTGAGTATTCCTCTAGTAGATAAATAAAATAACCCAAACAATAGATTATCATCTCTGTTTGGTTGGTTTGGATCATTTGTTAGGTTGTTTGTTGCAGGTGGGAACCTAACAGGGACTTATAACGGCAATCAATGTGAATAGCATTGCATGGTAATCAAAAAAGGACAATAGGAAAATGTTACCTTCATCAAGCTGGAGACCCCAGACAAATTCTTCCATTTCCGTAAATACAACCTTATTTTCCTGCAATTCTCCAGCTTTTGTGTTTTGATCATCAGTTGTCTGATTGCTAGTTGTTGCTGTAGCAAGAAGAGCAATTACTCCTGGTCCGGATGCTGCCTCTTGTTTCTTAAGAGCTAATTTTCTTGCCCTCTCCAATGACTTATAGAAATCTTCATCATCATCTATGAGAGTATCATCGTTGTCCTCTAATCTGGCGGAGCTAGTTTGAACTAATTGTAGAGATCTCGATGCCTCATCTGCTTTAGCATAGGCTGACTGGTATGCATTATGCCGCATTTCTGCCTCAGATTTCTCTTGTTCCTCTTTTTGCGCTTGCCTTCTAGAACCATTTCGAGAACCAAGGTCTCCAACACCCAATCCAGCAGAAATTGCTTCTGCTTCAAGGGCATCAATATCTAGCTTTTCCTTCTTTCGAAGGGATTTCTTTTTCTTGGGCTTCTTAAATTTAAGCATCTCATCTTGAGTGTAATAATCATGTGCGACTTTCGTTGATGCATTAAGATCTTCAAAGTGCTTGACTGACGAAGCTCCCTGTAATCTTCTCCGAAGCTGGCAAAGAGCAAAACAATTGTGCAAGAAGATCAAAAAGAAGCGTTATAATATGCTGAACCATTTCCAATCACCATGGGTGGGGAAGAACGTAGAATAGAAGAACAATTACTAGAATAACATTAGGAAGAAACCTGTTAGCTCAAAATGGAGAAACAATCATCATGTATTCAAAGACAAGGACAAATTACCTCCTCAAGCTTCTTTTCTGCATCATTATTAAAACCTCCTCTTCCATCTAGGGTTAGGCCCTGCAACACAAATTGCAGTTCTTAGAGAATGCTTATGCTCCAATTCTGGAAATGATTCGAGTAAAGAATGTGAATAAGATATAGAAGTCCTCATGTAAGTTCATAGAAATAGACAAACGAAAGAAAGAAAAACACAACACCTCATCTGCAGCTGCTGGATCATCATACTGGGGAAGCATCTTCTTCTCACCATAATTTTCATCATTAAACCTAAAATAAAAAAAATGGACGAGAAGTGAGGCAGCCTACAGAGCAGCTCATAGAGCACTTAAATAAATGACTTACTTGTCATCATAAATCCCGGTTTTCTTTTTTGCTGCTTTATAGGCCATGTCTCTCTGCTTCTGTTCTCCAATTTCCACATTCTCAAGTACATCTACGTCTGAGGCATAAAAGTTTGTAAGTACTTAAGAACGTTAGCCCAGAAATTAAAGAAAAGAACCAACATATTTTACCTTCATTAATGTCGCCATCAGCTAAGATACTCTGATCTTTAAGGGTTAAGACAACCGCGCCACCCTCTAATACTTTGTCTATGCCATGAAGTACTTTAACTCCAGCTAGATTACCTGACAATTGCATACAAAACTTAAGCTGCCGCTATAGAAACATCAAATAATCTCTCTCTCTCTTTCACTTCTAGGAATCCTCCCTTGCCATTTAGACACATACATATCTCTTCAGAACTTTAAAACCACATTAGGTTTTAATTCAGACATGGAAGAACTAAGATGTAATAAAAAGAAAAGCAGAAGTGCAAGAAAAGAAGGGGGCAAGTAAGAACTCATACTAGTTGTATCTTCCAGTGCAATATCATCATCGCTTACACCTTGATCAATATTGTCCTGAGAAATTCCAAAATGTCACAATTACAATCACACGTGAGTGATCATTATGAAAGAAGAGACTGCAAATGACTCAGTATTATGCAGTTAACTAACTTGTTCCTCAAAAATCTTTGAGAGCTGCAAGGCTTTCTCTTTTTCAGAAAGTTTCTTCTCCTCAAGTTTACGACTCCTTTTAACCCATGATAAAACCTCAGATTCTTCAGTTTGCTTCTTTAACCTGTCTTCTTTCATGCTGCATAAAGAATTTGATTGAAATGGAGCTTTTAAGTCAATTAATGTATCAGCTAAACAGAAACTACATTTACATGTAAATTCCCAGTCACAATATAAAGTCAGAAGTTCACTTGTAGGAAGAACAAAACTTTAAACCGCTTATGATGACAGAAAGAAGTATCCACAGACCATCACAGCATCTAAGATATCATATAACCCTATGTCCAAGAGGGCACAGTATGTTTTTAACAATGCTAAAAATTTGTGGTTATGTAATAGTGTTTTCTTTTTATAGGAAACTATGTAATAGTCTATCAAAACAATAAAAATCAAGAACTTCTGGGTCCCTTATCCCTAGAATTTGATCAGAGACTAACATGCGCTAGTATTTAATCACGGAAGATGCATGATCTCAATATGTGTTTTGGTGTGCCCATCACAATATATTTTTGGCAATCACAGTCTCTTCTTGATTAAACTCACCTGAGTTTTTCATAGAAATCCTTGGTGGGGGGAAGAAAGTAAAAGCATTGGTAAAATAAGTGATGCAAATTCAAGCAGTGGAAGGAAGTAGAAGCACTGGTCATCAACATTACTTGTTAACAAATCAGCAAGCAATGTAACTATATCGCTAACATTTTCCAAGTTAAGGCTAACACTTCTCTAAATAGAATAAAATACAGATCAAATACAATTGCATTGATTCCAGTTCAATCTACCTAAGGAAAATCTTATTATCAAATTATAATGAAATAAAATAAAAAATAAATAAAAAACTGAGTGAAATCTACACAGCATCACGTCACTATCAAATTCTGCTAGAACACAGTTCATTGTTTATTATTGCCTATCCATGCACTTGATGTTCAGTACATTTACACAAATAACATATTTATAGAAAGTAAAGGGTGAATATCTACTCACTTCCGAATGCGCTCCTCAAGCATAGTCGAAGAAGCATGAGCTCCAACTTTCAAACCACCAAAATTTTCTTCACCTCCCAAATGCTGGACCATGTTCCCTTGATCAACATCTCTGTCCCTGTTATTCTCACCATCATTTTCTAGCATATAATCCTTAGCCTCATCCGCAATCCAACCAATTCTTTCCTCATCATTTTTGCTGCCAGTTCCTTCTTTATCTTGTGATTTCTCCTTGTTTTGATCTGTTTTCCTATCATCTTCCAAAATTCTCTCTTTTCCTCTGTCCTTGCCAATGTTCCTATAGCTTTCCTTGTCCTCTTGATCTCTGTGTTTCTCTCTCCCCTTCTCCCTTTCATTTTCATTTGATCGGTCCTTGTCCTTGTCCTTCTTCTTCCTATCCCTATCCCTATCTCTGTCCCTGTCTTTGTCTTTCTCCTTTCCCCTCTCTTTGTCTTGTCCTCGAACATTGTCCTTCTCCAGCTCTCTTTCCCTCTCACGCTCTCTATCCTTTCCTCGATCTTTTCTGTCTCTCTCTCTCTCATATTCTTTCTCCTTGTAAATCTCTCTGTCATAATCTTTGTCTTTAACTTTGCTGCCCCTGCTCCTTTCTTTTTCATGCTCATCTCTGTCTTCCTTCCTCTTTTCCCGACTACGAACTCGATCCCTATCTGAATCTTTTACCTCTTTCTCCTTTTCTTTCGATGCATCATCACTAGATCTCTTAGATCGTTCTCGATCTTTACTTCTATGGTCTTTTTCCTCCCCTCGACTACTCTTTCGATGATCCTCACTCCGATGTTTACTTGACTTTTCTGCTCCACTATAACCAAAGTCATCATGTCCTTCCCCACGATCTCTTGCCCAAGAGATATCTGGACCATTTCTCTCATCAGGTGCGGATAACCGTTCCCCGTCCATCTGCAAATATTTGATAGTTTGCCTCTAAATTTCCATTAACACTTAATCTTGGACCATTAGTCTCTTTTCATTAAGGGAAAGAGAATGAAAGGTGTGGCATCATTTTTAAAAAAAAAAAAAAAAACTCCATTAACACCTAAAAAGTATAAGTTATACGGAAAGATGTATACTGAAAAGAAAATTGGAGCAAGCTATATCAACAACCAAAGCTAAATTTTAGAACAGCATTGGGCATTAGTTAAAAACATTGAATATATGATACTAGTAGGGGAGGTCTTCATAGCAAACAATGGTAGGCATAAAAAATTAAATGTGAAGCAGAGATGAGAGGAAAAATAATGTATCTTAGTTGTTCTGTTTTTACATTGTATGTACGGGATTAATGCTTACGTTTTATCCTTAACTGTAAATGTTCAAGTATTTAGTACTGACCCTCGCTAATGGGTAAAGATGGGTTAGTTTGATTAGTTTAACAGTGGACTCCCTAGCATTTAAGGCTTTTTTCCTCTATTCTTCTAAGTTAATAAAAATATTTGAAGTACTCTTTGTAGTTGAGATGTACATAATTTTTTTATAAAACTGAGAAGTACATAGGAGGGTAATTGCCACTAAACTAAACTGAACTAACTGCGACATGCAACATGCAACATGCACTAATGAGGTCCTACAATCAAGCTTACTCATCATGATAAAAACACGGAAATTTCATAACTTCACATTAGCAATGCATTCAAGCTATCGTGTATAAATTGGTTGGCAAAGCCAAAAGTTCAATCAAACTCTACCCAACCTAGCACGAGAGCATTCCATTAGTAAAGCGACTTACCTCAAAATTAAATCCTGACTATTAACAGAATAATTATCCTTTGGCTTACCGAACCCTCAATCTCATCCTAAATCATAAACTTAAATTAGTTTCAAGGTTTAGGACCTAAACAAATACTGTGAATTCACTCTAAAAAACCTTAAAGAATTTGCCCGAGCTGTCTTTGACCCAAACTGCCTCTAAACCTTTAACACGATCCAAACCTAAGCACAAAGAAATTTCAGAGATTAAAGCCCAATTTACAGCATCTGCAGTGAATTTCGAAAGGACAAAAAAGAAAACTTCGATACTTACTGGAAATTCCCCAAAACGTACTTAACTTTTGCTGGACAGCACGCTAAAATCCACCAAAACCTGAATTTAAAGTCAAAATAGCATGAGTAAGTCGAAACAACCAAACGAATCGTGGGTAATGAAAACAACCAAAGGATAAACAGCCCACCTCCACACGGCACTATCGCTGGAAAACCAAGCCCCAAAAACCCACTATTTTTCTGATCACCGTCGGCAGCGGCGGCGGAACGTCGCTTGGGAAACGACGGAGACCTGTGCGCAAGTGAGGGAGAAAATATCAGAAAAAAGAGAGAGGAAGGAAGAAACGAAAAAGAGGAAGAGAGAGAAAGAAAACACCCACTCACCGGCGTGACTTGCGGCAGCAGGCGGATATGGGCGGAGCCGCGGTGGATTTAGACGAAGAAAAGGAGGGCGACAATCGGAGATAGGGCGTGAGAGAAAAATGGAAACCGGAGAGAGGGAGACCTGCGCGCGTGATGGGCAAAGAAAACCTGAGTGAGGGAGATGGAAAAATGGCATGGATGCCACAAAATGAAATCTGACTTGAGCCTCTTTGGAACGACTTTGAACAAATGGGTTTCAAAATTTTATTTTCATATATATTTTTCATAAAAATTTCTACAACTTTTTCTCAAAATGTTTTTATATACAAATTCATTTAATTTTTTATATAATAGAAGCGTTTTTATTGATGTTAAATTACTATAAAAGAATCTTTGAGGAGCAATTGCCAAAAGCGGTGGCCAACGGTTGGCCGCCAATGTTTGTTAGAAGTAGTGGCGAGAGGTTGGCCGACAATGATTGGCAGAAATAGTGGATGGAGGTTGGCCGGCAGCAGTTGTCAAGATGGTGGTTGGAGCTTGGCCAGCAACGATTGACAGAAGTAGTGGACGGAGGTTGGCCAATGGCGGTCGTCGAGGTGGTGGTAAAGCTTGGTTGACGCTATTCACCATCGATGGTGGCTGGAGCTTGGTCGGCGACGATTGCCAGCATGGTAGCCAATGCTTGGTCAATGGCGATTACTAGAGGTGGTAGCCAAATGTTGGCCGACGACAATCGCAAGGGTGGTTGTCGGAGCTTGGCCAACAGTGGTTGTCAAAGATGGTGCCCAACAGCAGTCATCGGAGGTGGTGGTCAAATGTTGGCCTATAATGGTTGCCTAAAGTGGTGGCTAAGAGCTTGTCATACAAATTAGAGAGAGATTAACCATTAAACATTGAAAATTTATTTTCCTAAAAGTTGATTTCAAGTGTTTATCCCAAACCAACTTACTTTATGAATTCATTTTTTCAAAATTCATTTTGGGTGGTTGTCAAACACTTAACTTTTCTCAAAATGACTTATTTTTTAAATTAATCACTTGAAAAAGCATTCCAAACACACCCTTAGATTTTAAAAACAAACGTTATTTGGCCTTTTACTTACGTCAACCTCTTGTGAAATTACCAAAATCATCCGCTTTTTTCTCCCTTCTCTCCACGTCTTCTCGCTTGGTCTCAATTTTTTTAAATCCATCAATCTTCTACTTCAAATGAATGTGTTTTGACCTTTTGCTTATGTCATCCCACAACGAAATTACTAAAATCATCCGATTTTTCTCCCTTCTCTTCCCTTCTTCTCACTTTGTCTCAAGTTTTTTAAAATCTCTCAATCTTCTTCTCTGCAACTTCTGCAACTTTCTTCTTCTTTAGGGTTTGGCTTGAGTCTTTATAAAAGAGTTAAGAAAAAGGGGAAAAAAAAGAAAGCAGCCTTCAGCCACCACCCTCCTCACACACAACTCTCTCCCTCTCTACCCTACGAGTTTTGCTTCAGTTGTTAGTCTTCTCCAACGCTCGCCTACAACCACCGCCAACCACCTTGCTCCGTTCACCGCACAATTGTCACTATCATCCACCTCCAACTAATAGCACGTTGCCACTAGGTTGGTTGTGACATCCTAAATTTTCAGGTATTTTCTCCTTATTAAGTACCCGTTTTTAATTGTTTAAGTGTGGAATTTTGAGGTTAATAGGAAATTTAAATGAATTGGTTAATTACTTGGTGGTGGAGTGAAGTGATTTAAGGAATGGGGGGAAAAATTAATAACAATAAGTAAAATATTAATTTAGAGTTAAGTTTATTTATTTAAGGAAAAAAAAGAGGAAAAAGAGGGGAAAACAAAATAGGTTATTTAAATTAGTTAGGGTGTGGTATTGGGAAAAGGAAAGAGATTTAACTTTTGGTCATTAAATAAGGTTGGCTTCTCGTTTTGGTGCAGTCAAAGAGAAAAGAAAAAAAAAACCCTCATTCTTCCTTCAACCTCACGCCAACGCCGCCTCTCCCCCCAGCTTCTCCTTCTCCTGCCTTCATCGTTCGTTGTCGCCACCAGCGCTGCTGACGTCGTCTCGCTCAATTGGGTCTCGTTCGGTCGCCATTGGGGAATCGCATCGCCGGTCGCTTGAGCCTGCAAGAAACTGTTCGTCGCGGTGTAGGCATTCTCGTTCTCGCTTGGAGGGTCTTAATCTTGCTCAGAAGGTCTTAATCTTGCTCGGAAGGTCCTAATCTTGCTTAGAAGGTCTTGCTCTCACTCAGAAGGTCTTGCTCTCACTCGGGAGGTCTCGCTCTCTCTTGGCTAGGTCTCACTCGTCTTCGCATGCTGCCGCCTCCCAATTTCAGATTTGGTTATGTAAGACTCGGTGGTTTCGGTTTAAACTACGTGTTGGGTGAGGTTACTTAGTTTGCTATGAGAAAACTTCGTTTAAATTTAAGTTGGAGGACCTAACTGGAATGAATCTACATTCTAGGTTTCAAGTGAAGGACTTCGAGTAACGGGTGGGAGTGGCTAGCTAGTTAAACATATCCCAAGGTAAGGGACTTACTACTAAGTCTATGTTGATGTCTATGGTTATCTATTGACTGAATTATGGTTATTGTATAGGCTGGATTATTGCATTAACTGGTTATGATTATTGTGTCCACTAGTATGATGGATATTTAAATTATTACTATGAACTAGAAACTCTATTTGATTATGATAGTGATGGCTGATTATGTTAGTGATGACTGTTATGTGGATGTGATTGTTATCCTGTTTGTCATGCCCTATACCCCTACTGACGTGGACCTTTGGATACACTTGCTATGATTATGATTATGATTATGATTATGACAGGGTGTCCCTCGGGATCACCACCTATGTTTATGTTTATGACTGTGACCTTCAGGATCACTGTGTGCCTCAGGGTTCGCTACTTATGCCTATGCCTATGTCTATGTTGGGTACACGGGTGCACATGATAAAAGGATAACAACCTCACTTAGTAGGCTCAGTAGTGGGTCTCTTACTGAGTATTATTTCTCACCCTTTTCTATGATATTTTTCTCAGGTAAGGGATGGGATAGATAGGCGCATGACAAAAGGAATCTGTGACCACGCCATGCGACTGTTGTCGCTTCCACACCCTTCACTCATGCATTTGCTCCGTAGGACATAGATCGTCTCGTTGGTGATCACGTAGAGTAGTGATCCCACATTTATTCATTCTTTCCTTTGTCTTTTGTTATTTTTGTGAAATTCTTGGTCAAACTTGTCTTCATGTGTTTAAGGGGACCCCGTTAAATGATTTATTTTCTTTACATTCGATTTAAATAAAATATTCAAAATTATTTTTGTCGGCTTTATGTTAAAACGTGTTTGTTTACCTAAGTCCCAAAATGTTTACGAAAATATTCATGCATAGCGTAACGTCATACTAGTCTGAAGGTCGGGTCATTACAGTTGGTATCAAAGCCTAAGTTTTTAGGTTTTGTAGATTGACTTATTATATAAGTCCAAAATGTCCCATTGGTAGTAATAGACTCTTCGTCATCACCAGGTATGTCCCTCAAGGAAGAATATTTAAAATTTATTGAATAAAATTGGATTGATTTATGAATACGATTGTCAAGTTTCTCTTGGTAAGGGGTCTTAATGTGGTTGATTGTGTGTGTATGGTAGGTTATGGCACCGAAGGATAAAGGGAAGAGAAAGGTTAAGGGTGGGCTTCAAGACCCCCCAATGCTATTAGAGAAGCAAGACCCCGAGGTCCAGGATGACTTGTTGCCAAACGAAAATCCTCCGTCTGGGAGCCCTTCTGGTTCAAGATGACAGAGGACTCAAGCGAGGAGTCGGGCAGGGAACGCAACTGGGACTAACTAAACGACGACTCCCTCTGCCGTTCTATCTGAATTTATCGCTATGGCAATGACGATTGGAGAAGTAGTCACGACCACGATGTTGGGCAGGATGAATGTTATGATGGATGAGCGATTTGCCCAATTTGCACAGTCCCAACAGGCACCATTCCCACCAACCTAGGTGCCACCGGCACAGCCCCAGAATCACAATGTACATGATTGGTCCCTAGAGACTAAGCATTTGAGGGACTTCAGGAAATTTAACCCTCGTACCTTCGACGGGTCGCTGAAGGACCCTACAAAGGCGGAAATGTGGTTATCCTCGATCGAGACAATTTTCCATTACATGAAGTGCCTAGAGGAACAAAAACTCCAATGTGCCATTTTTATGCTGACAAACAATGCTGAGATATGGTGGCGCTCAGTAGAGAGAATGATAGACACTAAGGGTGGTCTAGCGACTTGGGACCAGTTCAAGGAGCGGTTTTACGTGAAGTACTTTTCTGCCAATACACGATTCAACAAACAGGCCGAGTTTCAGAGTTTGAAGCAGGAGGCCATGACAGTAGAGGAGTATGAGGAAGAGTTTGAAAAACTGTCCTATTTTGCACCAGAGATGGTAGCCACAGAAAAGACTAAAGTACAGAGTTTTGTTCAGGGCCTGAAGGTCGGGTTGCAAGGCTTGGTATATTTTCAGAACCCCAGGACGTATGATGCAGTGCTTCGGGAGACTGTCAGGCTTGACGCAGATGCCCGGGAAAGGGAGGAGTACTAGAGGTCTTTGATAGTAGGGATCTCGGTGGGTCAGAAAAGAAAGGCAGATCATAAGGTGCCCAAGCCTCAAAGGAGGAGTCAGCAGTCAAATAGGTCGTTCGAACACTATAAGCAGCTGGTCGCCGAGCCAGGAGGAGTCTGGAGAGATCGACCTATATGTAGAAATTGTGGGAAGCGCCATTGATGGCGTTGTTTGATTGGCATGGGAACTTGCTTCAGATGCAAGCAGGAGGGTCATACCGCTGATCATTGCCCGGGGATTCAGCCTTCTGGAGGTAGAGGCCAGCCTTTAAACGCTCACCAAGGGGGTTTGAACTGGCAGCAACAGTAAGGTCGGGTTTATTCTACCACTCGGCAGAAGGCCGGAAGTCCAGCACTGTGGTGACAGGTACACTTCCAATTTTGGGCCAATATGCTTTGGTGTTATTCGATTCTGGCTCATCCCATTCTTTTATATCGTCCATATTTGTGAAGCATGTCATGTTAAAGGTAGAGCCATTACATTATGTATTGTCAGTGTCTACCCCGTCTGGGGAGATCATGTTAGCAAATGAAAAGGTGAGGGCATGTTAGATAGAGATAGCAAACCATGCTTTAGATGTGACCTTGTTAATCCTGAATATGCGAGATTTCGTCATCATTTTGGGCATGGACTGGTTAGCTGTTAATCACGCCAGCATTAACTGTTTCTGTAAGGAGGTGATTTTCAACCCTTCTTCAGCAGCCATCTTTAAATTTAAAGGGGCTGGGACTGTGGTCTTGCCTAAGATAATTTCAGCCATGAAGGCCAATAAGTTACTGAACCAGGGGATTTGGAGTATTTTAGCTAGTGTAGTGGACACTAGAGAAACTGAGATTGCATGACTTCAGAACCAGTAGTGAGAGATTACTCGGGATGTTTTTCCAGAGGATCTCCTAGGCTTGCCACCGCACCGAGAGGTAGACTTTGCAATCGAGTTGGAGCCAGGTACAACGCCCATCTCGAAGGCTCCCTATAGAATGACCCCAACGGAGTTGAAAGAGCTTAAAACTCAGTTACAAGAGTTGTTGGATAAAGGTTTTATTCGTCGAGTGTATCACCGTGGGGTGCACCAGTTTTGTTTGTAAAGAAGAAGGACGGGACAATACGCCTTTGCATCGACTATAAGGAGTTGAACAAAGTTACTGTTAAGAACAAGTACCCGTTTCCGAGGATTGATGACTTATACAACTAGTTGCCGAGAGCCACGGTTTTCTCAAAAATTGATCTTCGGTTAGGTTATCACCAGCTAAAGATCAAAGTGACATCCTTAAGATAGCCTTCCGCTCTAGGTACGAACATTATGAGTTTATAGTTATGTCCTTCGACTTGACGAATGCCTCAACAGTATCATGGACTTGATGAACAGGGTGTTCAAGGACTTCCTCGACACTTTTGTGATAGTATTCATTGATAACATCTTGGTGTATTCTTGGATTGAGGCAAAGCACGAGGAGCATTTATGTAAAGTGTTGAAGACTTTGCAAACCAACAAGTTGTATGCTAAATTTTCAAATTGTGAATTTTGGCTAAAGCAAGTGTCCTTTTTGGGACAGGGGTGTCAAGGGATGGAGTCTCTGTTGACCCTGCAAAGATTGAGGCGGTTACTACCTGGCCTCGTCCTACGACAGTTACAGAAGTGCGTAGTTTCTTGGGTTTAGCAGGCTATTACCGTCGTTTTGTTAAGAACTTCTCACGCATCGCCACACCGTTGACCAGTAGACGAGGAAGGGTGCTTCTTTTGTGTGGAGTAAGGCTTGTGAGGAAAGCTTCCAAGACCTTAAGTAGAAATTGGTTTCTACACCAGTGCTTACAGTACCAGATGGGCCAGGAGGTTTGTGGTCTACAGTGATGCCTCCAAGATAGGGTTGGGGTGTGTGTTGATGCAGCATGGTAAGATGGTGGCATGTGCCTCCCGCCAGCTAAAGAACCATGAACGTAATTATCCAACTCATGACTTGGAGTTAGCAGCGGTGGTTTTTGCTTTGAAGATTTGGAGACATTATTTATACGGCGAGAAGCTACAAATCTTCGCGGACCACAAAGGTCTAAAGTACTTCTTCCAAAAGGAGTTGAACATGAGACAGCGAAGGTGGTTAAAACTGGTAAAAGATTATGACGTGGAGATTTTGTATCATTTAGGTAAGGCAAATGTGGTGGTTGATGCACTTAGTAGGAAAGCGGTTCACTCGGTAGCTTTAATCACTAGGTAGACTCAGTTATGCAAGGAATTTGAGCGGGCAGGAATTGCTATATCTGTCGGAGAAGTCACCTCACAGTTGTCACAGTTGACCGTCTAACCAACTTTAAGACAGAAGCTCATCGATGCACAACACAGTGACCTCTACCTCATTGAGAAGTTTAACCAGGTAGAGTCGGGTCAAGGTAGCAAATTCTCAATATCAACAAAAAATGGTATGCATTACCAGGGACGCCTGTATGTGCCTGTAAGCGACAAACTTAAGAACGAGTTATTGTCAGAAGCTCACAACTCTCCCTTCTCGATACAACCTAGCAGCACTAAGATGTATCAGGATTTAAAATGTTGTTACTGGTGGCATAACATGAAAAAAGAGGTGGTAGAATATGTTAGTAAGTGTTTGGTGTGCCAGCAAGTGAAAGCCCCGAGACAAAAGCCAGTGGGTTTGTTGCACCCCCTGAGCGTCCCAAAGTGGAAGTGGGAGAGTATATCTATGGATTTCATTAGGGGATTACCAAGTACAATGTTAGGCCACACCGTGATTTGGGTCATAATTGACAAACTTACCAAATTAGCACACTTTATCCCAGGTAAGCCTATATTCTCGGTGAGTAAGTGGGCGCAGACTTACTTAAAGAAGGTGGTAAGGTTGCACAGGGTGCCAGTTACGATAGTATCAGACAGAGACCCACGTTTCACTTCTAAATTTTGGAAAAGTCTCCAGGCTGCGTTAGGCACTCGGTTGGATTTCAGTACGACTTTCCACCCACAGACTGATGGCTAAACGAAACGTTTGAACCAGACGTTGGAAGACATGTTACGCGCTTATGCCTTGGACTTTCCAAGGAGTTGGGACTCTTACTTACACATCATGGAGTTTGCCTACAACAACAGCTATCAGGCTATTATTGGCATGGAGCCATTTGAAGCCTTGTATGGAAAGTGTTGTAGATCTCCAGCTTATTGGGACAAAGTTGGGGAGCAGAGGTTGTTAGGACTGGAGTTGGTACAGAGTTCGAGTGAAACTATCCAGAAAATTAGAACTCGAATGCAGACAGTGCAGAGTAGACTGAAGAGCTACGCTGATGTTAGACGTAAGGACCTAGAGTTCGAGGTGGGTGATAACGTGTTTCTAAAGGTGGCACCTATGAAGGGTGTCTTGAGGTTTGGGAGGAAGGGAAAGCTAAGTCCGCGCTTCATTGAACCGTTTGAGATTCTGGAACGGATTGGTCTTATGGCTTACCGTTTGGTATTGCTGCCGTCTTTTGATGCAGTCCACAACGTGTTTCACGTCTCCATGTTGAGGAAGTATGTGGCAGATCCTTCTCACATAGTGAACTGTGGGCCTTTACAATTAAGGGAAGACATGAGCTATGAGGAGGAACCTATCCAAATCCTGGCGAAGGAGGTGAAGACCTTGCCTAACAAGGAGATAACACTGGTGATGGTTTTATGGCAAAACCATGGATTCAAGGAAGCAACATGGGAACGAAAGGATGAAATGAGATTGAAGTATCTTGAGCTTTTTCATGATTAGAATTTTCGAGGACGAAAGTTTCTTAAGGAGGGGAGGGTGTGACGTCTCGAATTTTCAGGTAGTTTCTCCTTATTAAGTACCCGTTTTTAATTGTTTAAGCGTGGAATTTTGAGGTTAATAGGCTAAATATGCTTGAAAAATGTTACCGTGTGATGAAATGCTCTAATTACAAGAAGGTGGAGTTGGCAGTGTTTCTGCTTCAGAAGGGGGCAAAAGATTGGTGGAGAGTAATGGAGAGCAGGAGGGGAGGAACAGAAGAGATAAGGTGGGACGAGTTTAAGAGAGCGTTCCAAGATAAGTATTGTCCAAAAGCATTTCGTGATGCCAAACGGAATGAATTTCTTAAGTTAGTGCAAGGGTTGATGACGGTGGCAGAGTATGAAAAGAAATATACAGAGCTATCCAAGTATGCCATCACTATTGTTGCTGATGAGGCCAATTGGTGTAAGAGATTTGAGGAAAGCTTGCGGGAAGAAATTCATACTCCAATGACAGCCAGTGCGGAATGGACAAAATTTTCCAAGCTGGTAGAGGCAGCTATGCGTGTTGAACGAAGTTTAGCTGAAAGGAAGATGGAAGGTGAATCAGTTAGAAGTGGACGTGCAATCCACTCTACTAGTTCTGTACAAGATCAGTCTGGCAGAAGCAGTAGTAGAAGATTTGTGCCAGGTGTGTCAAGTAGAGGAAACTTCAAATCTCGTTTAGGTGGATAGGCTACCTCTAGGGCTAGTACAGGGGGGAGTATGCAGAGGCAGAGACCAAGAAGTTCCAGTGGTCCTATAGAATCTGTGGGAGGTTCACGGGGTGGACAGTCAGGTGAGTCCACAGCTAATACGGCAAATAAACCATTATGTCCTACATGTGGAAAATATCATTGGGGATAGTGTATGAGTCGAACCAACATATGTTATAACTGTGGACAAGCAGAACATTTTAGACAAGAGTGCCCCCAGTTGATGCAGGAAGATAAAGTTGAGCAGAGAACTGTTTCACATACAGTGAGTCAGCCACCAAAACCTTCATCTCTTTTATAGATGATTATTCAAGATTTGGGTATGTTTACCTAATGCAACATAAGTCTAAATCTCTTAGAAAGTTCAAAGAATATAAGACTGAAGTTGAATACTTGTTAGATAAAACAATAAAGACACTTCGTGATCGAGTTAGAGAGTATATGGATTTAAGATTCCAATACTATATGATAGAACATGGAATTATATCCCAACTCTCTGCTCTTGGTATGCCTCAACAAAATGGTGTATCAAAAAGGAGAAATAGAACCTTGTTGAACATGGTTTGGTCTATGATGAGCTATGCTCATTTATCTGATATTTTTTGGGGTTATGCAGTAAAGACTGCAGTATACATCTTGAACAACGTTCCATCAAAAAATGTTTCTAAAACACCTTTTGAGTAATGAAAAGTTCGTAAAGGCAGTTTACGGCATTTTAGAATTTGGGGATGTTCGACACATGTGCTAGTTACAAACCCAAAGAAACTGGAACCAAGTTCAAGGGTGTGCCTATTTGTAGGCTATCCCAAAGAAACTAGAGGTGGTCTCTTTTATGATCCTAAGGATAATAAGGTGTTTGTATCGACAAATGCTACGTTCTTAGAGGAAGATCATATAAGAGATCACAAACCGTGTAGTAAATTAATATTAAGTGAAATTTCTCATAAAAACAACAGTACGTCAACAACAGATGTTGACAATTCTAATACCGGTAGTTCATGTAGCCGAAATTCCTCTCAAGAGTTAAGAGAGCCTCGTCGTAGTGGGAGGGTTATATCTCGTCCTACACGATATATGAGTTTGACAGAAGCCCATGTCATCATATCTGATGATGGCATTGAGGATCCATTATCTTTTAAACAGGCAATGGAAGATATTGACAAAAAAGAACGGGTCAAAGTTATGGATCTTAAAATGAAGTCTATGTATTCTGATTTAGTCTGGGATCTTGTAGATCATCCTGATGGGGTAAAACCTATAGGTTGCAAATGGATCTACAAGAGAAAAAGAGGTATATACGAAAAGGTATAAACCTTTAAGGCTAGACTTGTGGCAAAGGGGTATACCCAAGTAAAAGGGGTTGACTATGAAAAAACTTTTTCTCCTGTTGCCATGTTAAAGTCTATCAGCATTCTCTTATCCATTGCCACATATTATGACTATGAAATATGAAAAATAGATGTCAAGATTGCTTTTTTGAATGGAAATCTTGATGAGAGCATTTACATGAGTCAACTAGAAGGATTCATAAAACAAGGACAAGAGCAAAAAGTTTGTAAGCTGAAACGATCCATTTATGGATTGAAACAAACATCCAGATCTTGGAACATAAGGTTTGACAATGCGGTCAAATCTTATGGCTTTGAACAAAATATTGATGAGCGTTGTGTTTAAAAGAAGATCATTAAAAGTATTGTTGCTTTTCTAGTGTTGTATGTATATGATATCCTAGTCATTGGGAATGATGTAGTTTTTCTTACTGACATTAAAAGTTGGCTATCTACTCAATTCCAAATGAAAGATTTGGGAGAGGCGCAATATGTTCTTGGTATTTAAATTATTAGAAATCGCAAGAACAAAACACCAGCTTTGTCTCAAGCATATTATATTGATAAAATCTTAGTCAGATTTTCGATGCAAAATTTCAAGAAAGGTAATTTGTCTTTTAGACATGGAATTATTTTGTCTAAGAAACAGTGTGCCAAGGTATCTTAAGAGGTTGAGAATATGAGACGTATACCCTATGCATCAGCTGTGGGCAGCCTCATGTATGCAATATTGTGTACAAGGCCTGACATATGCTATATATGCAGTTAGGATTGTTAGTCGGTATTAATCTAATTTAGGATTTGATCACTGGATAGTAGTGAAAACAATCCTCAAGTATCTTAGGAGAACGAAAAACTATATGCTTGTGTATGGCAATAAGGATCCGATCCTTACAGGTTACACTGACTCTGATTTTCAGACAAATAAGGATTCTAGAAAATCTACGACAGGATCAGTGCTCACTCTTAATGGAAGAGCTATAGTTTGGCGAAGTATCAAGTAAGAATGCATTGTTGACTCTACTATGAAGGCTGAATATGAAGCTGCTTGTGAAACTGCTAAGGAAGTTGTATGGCTGAGGGAATTTTTGATTGATATGGAAGTAGTTTCAGACATGTCTGTGGCAAATTCAAAAGAACCTCGAAGCCATAGGCGTGGAAAGCACATCGAAAGGAAGTATCATTTGATATGGTAAATTGTGCAACGAGGGGACGTGATCGTCATGAAGATAGCTTCGGAGCACACCATTGCTGATCCATTTACAAAGACTCTCACGACAAAAGTATTTAAGGGTCATCTAGAGGGTCTAGGTCTACAAGATTTATATCCTCTCAGCTATGGCAAGTGGGAGATTGACTAAATATATTGTATGCCCTAGTTTATTGTATTTACTTTGAAGTCTCTTGTATATCCCACTAGTTTTTGGATAAGTGGGAGATTGTTGGGATTTATGTAAACCCTACTTTCATTTATAAGTACTAAACTTAAGTGTTGTAAATTTTCTTTGTCAATTGGAAGAGGCTTGGAAAAGAGAAGTCAAGGAAGGTATGCTTGTGGACTTAGCCGTGGGAATGGCTTTAAGCAAGTGGCTAGGCATGTACCTTGAGAAGGAGGTTGTCAGGTGCTATGTAGATGAGTAGCCAAGAGTTACTTTGACAAGAGTATGGTTGGCGTCAAAGAGGAGAAAAGTGAGGAAAATTTTGGCTAAGTGTTGGTTTTGGGCGTGGAGAACCATTGGGTGCCTGAGGCCTTAAGAGTTTGTGACGCAGGCATAAGGTGTTGGAGGAGTAGGCCAAGGGATGCGTTCTATGGTGTCCTTGTGTGGGATGATGCGTTGGTGTGGGAAGGAAGCTTGATGCGTTGGTGTTGGGTGATGCATGCTAAGGTAACCAAGAGGAAGGATGCGTCTTGGGTGCAAGGAAGGCATGAGGCGTCCTATTGCTGCTGATGAGGAGGCGTTCATGTCGGGCGTCTATCAGCTAAGGGGATGCGTGCAAGGATAGCCGAGAAAGGAAGTAGAATAACCTCAATTGGTTCTTAACCATGCGTGGAGAGCTTGTCACAAGGTGATACGTTCACCATTTCTTTGTACTTGGGTAAATTTGAGAATTAAATATTAATTAACTCTGATTAGGTGTCAAATTGAGGTTAATTGTGGCATGGGCAAGCAGAAGGTGACAAGCTGAGATTTGGCATGAGCTTTCTGTGAAGGTATAAATAAAAGGTTCGATGAAGAAGATTGGTTTGCGCAATTTACTCCGGCCATTTGAGATATTCTTCGACCAAATTACTCCAAATTGAGTCTTGTTTTAGACAGAGGGCTGCCAGAAGGGAATTCCTTGAGGAAGAACTCGAATTTCATCGAAGATTCAAGATGGTTCATGTTGTCGAGTAATTTGGAGCAGAGTGGAGGAAATTCTTGATATCTTACGGAAGAAAAGAAGTTTAAAGTTGAAATTTGGAGGTAAGTTAGTTAAGTCAATTATCTACAAGTTTGTAAGAGGAAGGAAAGCTTAATTTGGGTTGAAAATATTATTTTTGGCAGTTAGAAGTGAAGGTAGAGTCTTTGAGGCTGTTGGGTGAGATTTGGCTAAGGAGGAAGACGGTGTGCATGCAGACAAGCTTGGGTAGTGGCCGAAGGTAAGGATCCTATTGAGGTTATTTTTGGTGATTTTGAATGTCCAGTGGGCAGGCTGACGTGCCATCGACACTACGGACGTGCAGGCTGTTGAGCGAGATGAATCTCGCTAGTGAGCAGAGGGCAACACTGTGGGCGTGCAGGTGTTGAGCAAAACAAATCTTGCTAGTCTCGCTAGTTGATAGACAAGGTGCACGATGTGAGCATCAGGTAGGCTAGAGATTGACACCTAGTTGGTGTGCATAGCTAAAGACGTGCACACGCCTTGCCTTTTGAGGTTATTTTCACCCTTGTCTATGCGGGAGTTATTGTTGGACCGGTATGGCAACCCTAGAGGGGGGGTGAATAGGGTTTAATTAAACTTATTCCTAAATATGCTCAAATTAAACTAATTGAATTAATTTTTGAATTAAATTAATAAAAACCTTAATTGATGCTAAATATCAAGATTGATAAAAAATATATGAAACACAAGATTCAATCAATCTCAACAAAGAAGAATAGTAATCTATAACATGCTACTAAAAATTGAATGCAAAATAAATTGAGAAAGAGTTGGAGAAGAAGACACCGTGATTTTTATAGTGGTTCGGTCCAACTCGACCTACATCCACTTTCCCAAGCGCCTCTTGAGATTTCGATTAAAAAATCTCCTTTGACTCTTTCCACGGATGAGAGTCGAACCGCTACCTTGCTGCTTTTTCGGGTTCAAGAGCAAACCCGATCCTTTCCACGGGTCAGGATCCAACCGTTACAATATTCTTGAAATTTTAAATCACACACTAAAACTCTCTAAAAAGAGTAGATGTACAAATTTGAACTCACAATACTCAATCCTCACAATACAATAAAAGTATCTCTCTAGAATAAGATGAAAAGAAAGAAATTTGAAAGCTTGGAGAGAGAGCAACAATGGTGACCTTTTTCAATTTTTGAGGATTGTAAAATTGTAAAAGTTAGGGAAACTTTTTGGAGAAGATGAAGTATTTAAAAAGAAATGAAAATGAGTGAAAACCAAATTAATTTGAACCATTAGATTTTTGTAAAAGAAAATTGAATGGTGGAGATTTAAACTTAACTAGCCGTTAGACACAAACATATAATAATATTAAATTAATCCTTTTAAAAAGGCAACTAGCCGTTAGATACAAACATATAATAATATTAAATTAATTCTTTTAAAAAAGCAACTAGCCGTTAGACACAAACATATATAATAATATTAAATTCATCTTCTTTTTAAGTTCATTTTCTTTTTAAAATCATTTTCTTTTTAACATTAATCCAAAAATAAAAGACCCACCAATTGTCACTTCTCCATTGCTCCAAATGGCACCTTTCAATTTGTCCAATTTGATTAAAAAAAATCTGCCACGTCATCAGTTCGAGATTTTTCCAATAAGCTTGTTTCTGTCATATCTTCTTCATTTGAACTCCGATTTGAGTGATTCAAATTGCATTGGAACCGTTGTTCCAAGCTCCACACAATAGACACTTCAAAACACCCAAATGGTTAATAAATAAAATCAGGTTTGTTATCATCAAAACACTAATTAATCAATCCATTAAAATTAATTAATTTGAGATTAAGGGCCAAAAAGCCAACAGTTATCGCCCACGAGTGTCAGGATGTGCGAGCAGCGCCAATGTGTGCGAGGCAGTGCAATTGTGCATGATTTGCCGCACATAGGGGATGGACAAGCTGGGCACGCATGCTATTGGGTTGTTGGACACGTCTAGGGGCAGATTTCTATTATTGGTCATTTTAGCAAGTGTTTGATTATTGGTGATCCCTTCTAAGCTAAAATTCAATATTAAAGTCCCAATTGACTTAAGTTATACATTGAAGGGATTTTAAGGAAATTTAACAAAAGGAATTAATTTATTTTAGACCGAGAAGAGCTAAAGGAAGTATATAACCCACTAAGAGCCCAGGATAAATTGTGAGTGATAGAATTTTATTTAAAATGATTTATTTCCCCAATATTTTTAGTATGCTCAAGTTGTTCTTAAAGCATGATTTGAAGTTGACTTCCTTTCAAGGTCCTTAAATAAGCATGAGTTTGAATATGCTTTTACATGAGATTTAAGTGATGAAGCATGATGGTTTACTATGCAAAAGTGTTATGCAAACATGTCGTTGTTAAATATTTTGAAACTCTGAGGATTTGTAAACTTTATTTATTGATGATTTACTATCAAAAGCATGTTTTACATTCAAAAGGATAATATATAGTCCCCAATGTCAAAGGACACAGAGAAGGCATATGGGTAGCCTAAATATTGTGATATGGGATCCAGTACTGAAGGACATGAGAAGGTACACAGGTAACCCATGTTAATGATTCCTATGCGCACATAAAGGGAAATTTGACGCTGTTGTGTTGAGATTGCTCCACACAGCTAAGGTTATTTGACGTTGGGTGTGTCGCAATTACTCTACCCCAACTAAGATTGTTTTCGACATTGAGTAGTGTTGAGCTTTGCTCCACCTCAACTAAGGATATCTGAAAAGCAAAAGCTTGTGTTTATGAATTTTTTGTGATAAAATGTTTGTGGTTTGCCATTTGTTTATCAAGTATGTTTTCTATTGAAAGCTTTTAAGCTAAGTATGATTTTCTAAACTTGTCAGTCACTGAGCATCCTAGCTTATGATTTTCTTTGGTTTTCTGTTTTCCAGGTAGCCAGCGAAACCGGAGTGCTTAGCCTACATAAAACTCGTTTGGGCTAGCTACTTAGATTATTGTAAATATTTGTACTTAAAACTCAACATTGTACATAAAAGGATTTTGAGAAAGTCTGGAAACATGTATCTATTTTAGGTTAAGATGTTCAATGGAAGTTTGTAAATCATGTTAGCATATTTTGAGATTTAAGCATGTTGTCTAGATGTGAAATATTAACTGATTATCAAGTGCCTTGGCCATGTATATGGAATAGTATAGGTTGATAGTAGATGTCGTAAAACTGTCGATGTCTGTTGTCCTCACACCTTTTCCTAGGTTAAAAGGGTAACTTGGGAGGGGGTGCGACAATTTATGTCCTAAATTTTTAAGTTTATAAATTTTTAAATAAATTAATAGAGTATTATTTATTTCTATAATAATTGTTATTTGTTTGCATAACTCAAGATCCAATAAACTAAGATCATATATTATTTGATGTATCTTGAACAATATGTGGTTGACATACAATTGGATCGTGTTCAAGAAATAACCTAAAAGGTCTATAGTATATGAGTGAGGTTGGGTGCCTCATCTTGGTAACACTATGGATACGACCCACTTTGTAAGTGTTACAAATATTGCAAGTGTTACAAACAGTTTGATCCAAATCGTTCGTGTACTGACATGTAAGTGGGGGTATTCTATACAATGTGTCTATATAAGATTGGATCACGAAATTAAATCTCTCTTTGTAACTCCGTTAATTGAAGAGTTTTATATTTCAAATGAGAAAATTTGAATCTTGAGTGAGTTATGAATTCCTGTTCATAAGGATCGTTCTTTGATTTGTATGGATGAGAGTGGCCTTAGCTGCCGACTCAATATGCCTACCATTTTGGGAATGATGCAAAGTGAGGAGCTCGGAACATAACTTCACAAGATGGAATTCACTCCTTCTTGACTCTAGGGAAAGTAGATAGGTCGTTCCCTTAAGTGTTGATTCCGGGACTTGAACAATGAGGTCTCACTCTCTCACTGATTTGAGAGGCTTTGTTTATAGTTGGACCATAAGCAATATTGTTCATTAGAGGATTAGTGGTACTTAAGGTGCAAGAGGTAAATACAAGTGTAAAATGGTAATTTGACCCAGCTGTAATTACGAACACCCTGTGAAGGATTGGCTTACAAAATATTGTTATTCAATGGACACATAAATATACCGTAGTTCTTAAGAGTGCAACTACGAGTCTTTAGTGGTATGCCCCATGGTTAATGAATGTTGATTAATATAATTAATGAGTTTAATTTATTAATCTCGAATCATTGGAGCTTATAACTGTTGGTCCATTAGATCCCTCTAGTAGCTCACGAGTTAGAATAAGGAAATAAAGTGATAAAAGAATTTGAGTGTTCAAATTAATCAAGGGAATTAATTGTATATGATACAATTAACATTATGTATGAGATACATCATAAAGTTTATAATTTGAGAAAATAAACCTTATAATATGAGAATATTAATATTTGAATAGGATTTAAATATTAAATTAGTATGAATTTGATTCATATTAAAACCATAGGTTATGAGAGTATATGTGTATTATGACACATTGAATCAAATATATGATGTTTGATTTCCTTTAATTAATTAAATAAGATTTCATTAATTAAATAGTTATTTAATTAATATTTAATTATTATTAGGGAAATTATCTTAAATGACAAAACTGTTGAAAATACTTACAACTAATAGCAAAATACACCGTCTATTTGTGATAGACTGCAATAGATCGCGATGGACTACTATCTGTGTCTATCATGATCTAGATAGTAGTCTATCGCAATTTATCACGGTCTATCGCAGATAGACAGTGAAATTTTGCTATATTTGAAAATATTTTGGTTCCTTTTGCTATATTTGAAAAGAACCCTAATTATTATATATAAATTAAGTAAATTTGATATATTAATTTATATTTATTAAATATATTATTATTAAATAACAAAATAACTCCCGTACGATGTAGGGGAGTGGTGAGTGGGGAGGGAAACTTCCCTCATGTTAAATAGAGATAAAATCTCAATTGGATTTTTTACGTAAAATTCACAGAGAAATTTCTCATCCTCACCTTTTGCTCTAAAAAATTATTTCTCTACTCTTACCCTCTTCTGTTTCACAAAGGTTCCCACAAACCCCCTTGTCCCAAGAGCATACTAGAAAAGATCAATTGGTGGTGTTCTTGGAGAATGAGAGATTACTACCTTTTGAAGATAAGATCTACAAAGGTATTTAACTTCTTTTTCCTTGAATCTTTTGGTGTGTTTTAAAACATGTGTATTTGTTCTTGTTTTGTTCAAATTCGTAAAATGATATTAGCACAAAGCAATTAAATGCTTCCGCCAAGAGGATTCATATCCTTTCATGAAGATCCTCTAACCATCCTATGCAACATTCCTTTTCCTTACCACACAACTGTTGGGATTTGTGCTTTAAAACCTCATAATTGATTAGTTAATGAATTTAATTATTAATTATACAATATTAATTTATCCATTAACGAAAAAATCCAAAGTTATTGCATGAAGTCTTGAACATGTATGTAATTGACATACGGGTGGATCATGTTCAAGAAATAACCTAAAGATCTATAGTATATGGATAAAGTTGGGTACCTTATCCTTGTGACACTATGGATACGGTCCACTTTGTAATAATTACAAATGATTTGATCCAAACTGTTCATGTGGACACATGTGAGTGAGGGTATCCTATACAAAGAGTTTGTATAAGACCGGACCACGAAATACTTAATCTCTCTTTTTAAATTCGTTAATTGATGAGATTAATATTTCATAGGATGATCATGTGCGACTCGATCTTAATCCTGAGTGACTTATGAACTCCTGTCTATGAGGACAGTCCTTTGATTTGCATGGGTGAGAGTGGCTCGAGTTGTTGACTCAATAAGCTTATCATTTTGGGGATTTGACTAAATGGGGAGTTGGAAACATAACTTCACAAGATGAAATTCACTCATTCCCAGATAGGGTAATTAGATGAGTAGTTCCCTTAAGTGTTGATTTCGAGTCTTGAACAAGGGGCCCCACCCTCTCACTGGCCCGAGAGGGACTTAGTTTATGGCTAGACCATAAAAAAATTGTTCATTAGAGAAATCAGTGGTACTTAAGGATAAGAAATAATTACAGGGGTAGGATGGACATTTGGCCTAGCTGTAATTATGAACAACTCGTGAAGGATCGACTTGCTTATACTGATTATATCCATGGACACAACTTGTCCTACAGTGCATAAGAATTCAACTATAGGTCTATAGTGGTTTGCCCTGTAGTTAATGAATGAAGGTTAATATAACTAACGAGTTTAATTAATTAATCTTGGATCATTGGAGCTTATAATTATAGGTTCATAAGGTCCCCTTGCTAGCTCACCACAGACCAACAAGTATCAACTATGTTGAAAGAAAAATTTGAAATGTTCAAATTTATGAGGAAAAAATATTAATTGTATTGGATACAATTAATTAAATTATTTATTATAAAGTTTATTTCAATAAGATTCAAATTATAACTTTATAATATTGAGAATTAATTTATTTGAATATGATTCAAATAATTAATTATTTATTTGGATGAAATCCATATAAATAAATAGATGGAGAATTAATTAATTAATTTAATTAGATTCAAATAATAAATTATTTAATTTGGATGAGATCTAAATTAAAGATACTGTAGAAAATAAATATTTAAATAAGTTCTAAATATTTTAAACCATTTAATATGAGATACTATTTGGGTAGATATTTATTAATATTAGATATTATTAAATATTTTATTTAAAATCTCTGTAGAGAGGCTATTCTAATAGGATTAGGAGTAACCCATAGAGTTTTATAAATAGGGCCCTTGGGAGCCCTCATAGGAGACACACTCTCTACAAGAATAACCCATAGAGTTCTATAAATAGGGCCCTCGGGAGCTCTCATAAGAAACACACTCTCTACAAGAATAATCTCTGCAATTACTCTAAAACTCTCCCTCTAGAAATTCTCCTAATTTTCTTAGAAAAGTTCTAAGAAAATTATTCTTCCTCTATTCTTTCAAGAAACTGTTCCCACAAACCTGATCCTTGCCAGAGTCATAGCAAGGAAGATCTCTTGGAAAAGGAAGACTACAAGGAGAAGACTATTGGTTTAAGGAGAAGATTTTGCTGAAAGTATAAATCGGTAAAGGTATGTTGCTTAACCTTCTTTAGTTGTATTTTTTAATTCTTTCAAGAAATCAAAAAATGCGATCACACGCTTTCGCCGGGATTCAACTCCCTTCAACAACAATACAATATGTAAGGAAATAACATTAACTTTTAGAGAGAAGCCATTCACAATTACAGGTAAGGATTTGGTCTCTTCGTCCTCTTAACCTCGTTTCGAATCCCTTACCCTTCTAAAACTTAGCTTGCTCTTCACCCTCGAGCACACGACTAAGTTTTTGGTACAAAAGAACCAGCAAAAGGTCCTTAAGACTTAAGTTGGACGCCCAAATCACCTTCTGGACGCCTGGATTAGTCTTTTTGGATGCCTGGAACAGTACTTGGACATCTGGTTCACCCTGTTGGACACCTGGACTGAGTTGTGGATGCCTGGACTGCCCTAGTTGGACGCCTAACCGTTCTTGTTGGACACTTGAGACCTTTTTCATCTTCTTTTAGCAAAACTCTTTCTTCTTTATATGAGCTTTTGTTTAAATTTTTTGTGTGTGAACTTCTATGGCCTTAAGTGCTATTTATAGGCTTAGGAAACTCGTCCTTGCCATCCAACATTTTTCCTAAGTTTGATACTTAAACTCCTAAGTGTCTTCTCCATGCATGAGCAACACATGCATGCTGCCAACTCCTTCAGATTTGTCTAAGTGTCTAACCTTTGAGAAACTCACCTCTCAATACAGCACCTCCTACTTTGATACTTAGTCAATGTTATGCTATGCTGCCACTTCACCTCTTAAAGTGTTCACCTTGAAGTTAGCCACCTTCTCCTTGTATTTCACCCCTTTGGACGCACACTTAAGCCTTTTAAGACTTTTGATGCGTCCATCTAGGCTTGGTTTTACCCAACCATGTGTCCAACTAGGTCTTCCATGCATCCAACTTGTCTTCTTTTGAGGTATACTTCCAATGCTATTTTTTAACCCATATGAACTACCCAACACTTAGCTAAAATTCCAACTAGGTTAGGATATGCGTCCAACACTTTTTGTACTTAGCCAAAATTTTTCCTTATTAGCCAAACCATGCGTCCAACTCTTCTATACTTGCATCTTGGCCTAAGTGTTTTTCCTTTAACTAAGATAAGTTGCTCAACACTTGGCCAAAATCTCACTATCTTACAAGCTATGCATACAACCTTCACCTTTTGACCTAAATGTCATTTTTCAACTATCATAAGTTGTCCAACACTTAGGCAAAAGCTTCACAAAATATGGACCATGCATCCCTAATGCCCCTACTAGGCGTCCAACTCTTGATTTTTCCTCTCAGATCATGCGTTCAATCTTGATTCAAGGGTTGATGAGTTGAACTTCTCATATTTGGTCCTATGCTTCCAATTTTCTCTTCCAACACTTGGTCAATTTTCTCAATCTTTAAGCCTATGAGTTCAATTCATAGTTTTCATTTTCCGAACATAGTTGTCTCCCATTCTCAAGGCATAGTCCAATACTTAGAAAATCTCATAGCGTAGTTTACTCCCAATCACTTCTATGATCAATTATCTCCTCAAAACTCAAATTTGGACAAACATTTCTCTCTCTCTCCCCCCCCCCCCCCCCCCCCCCCCCCCACCCCCCCAAGATGTGCTTAACGCATGGTGTTCCTTATAACCTCAAAAGTTCTCTAACTCCACAAGCCTAGAAGTTCATCCAACTAACCCTCCTTAATTTTTTCTAACTCCACAGGCTTGTGTCAACTTTTTACATTAAAGTTTCTCCCATTTCTTCCTAACTCCACAAGTCTCATTTCAACTTTTACAAGGAAATTAGTTTAGGGTTTTGGGTATCACACTAAAGATCTCACATATTGGGCTACCCAAATACCTTCTCCTTGTCCTTCACTTTTGGGTCCCTTCTTTTGCCAATACTAGGGTACATTTAACTAGTTAAAATAAACTTTATATAAGATTCAATATAACTTTTGAAACAATTATAGAAACACGCTTTTCTAAACTTAAATATTTGAACATGTTCAAGAAGAGGTTCAATACATGATTTAATAAATCATAGTCAAATCATGCTTCTTATCAAGTCATACGATAGGTTAAAAGGAAAACATAAACCCAAGCAAAAATATTTCAAATCAATGTCGCTCACTCCTTTAGGCTAGTCCCAATGGGTTATAAGCCTTCCACACTTTTGTTGGACTTGGAAATAGATTTACCTCCCTTGGTTAAATTCCTTTCTTCCTTCTTTATATTTAAATTTAAGCCATTTATGTGCTCAAGCTAAGTTAATACTTGAATCAACTCAACCACGCCAACTAAAATAGCATATGCCCTTATATGACTTAAGATCTAGCTAGGCGTGCAACAAGGCTGGATGCAAGCACTTGCACACACACAACACTAGCTTCTCACGCACACGGGCACAAGCACACACACAGGCCCTGTGCGGCATTCCTTTGCATGCACGGATACACAAGCACGCACACACACTATGTGTCGAGCGTCACTCTTTGGCTTGCTAGGCATTGACAACGCACATAGGCTTGGCGTCCTACTATGCTGCATCCAATGGCCTGACACATAATCAGGCTGCACGTGCCAAAATACCCTTGCTCGCCTACATTTCGTGCCACTCGCACCACTGCCTGTCTCCTTGACATACAAAACACCTTACTAACCTTAAACAATCTTGTCTACCCAAGCCACCGATAGCCTCCCTACGCACACCTTCTTCAACCTTCAATCGGCTGGCACCCGATTGCACCTAAAAGTGTTGTTTGCACATTAAGCCACCAAAATTAACATAATTACCAATTTCTTTCACAAATTAATAAATTAACATCTTAATTAACTTACCTCAAAATTTGGCCTCTTACTTCTCACACAACAACTCGAAATTCTCCATGGATTTTCATCATTCTTTTGGTTGAATTTTCCTCCGGCAGCCCACACATACCAAGGACACTGATTAAGGAAAATTTTGGTTGAAGAAACTCCCTCTTGGTTTGAGTAAATTGTGCAAACCAAGTCTTTTTTAATCATCTTCTATTTATACCCCTTTCGGCACTCCTCATGTAAAATCTCCTAATGACAACTCCGGCTTCCCATTCCTTAATTTCTCTCTATTTGCCACCTAATTATCTTTCATTAATTATTTGAAAAAGAACTAACTTAAATTAGAGAAGTTGGACAGCCACCTCTTGGCTCCAATCTCTTCAATGCCTAGATTCACACTTTGGAGGTTCTTCCCACGCCATCCTCAACGCCACTTAGCCTTAAGCTTGAAAATCCCTTGCCATCAAACTAAGCATAAGTTCAACGCCCAACAAATGCTCACCACCTCCACGCCTAGCTTGCACCTAACATCACAAAATTTAGCTAAGTCCATAAGCTTGTATTTGGCCACTTAAACTCAAGCATTACTAAGAACAAGTTAGGGTTTACATAGGGCACCGGTCCCAACACAAAATACTCTCACTAATCATCTCCCTCACTTTCACCGTAATTGATGTCGACCATAATTGCTCTCCACTAGCTATCTCCAGAGAACTACTCCGATGACAACCACCACTAAGTCCAATGACAATCATCGCTTGGTGACTACCTTTGGCGATCGATTTAGGTGACCAACTTTGACGACCAGCTCCACCGACCATCTCTAAGGGCTAACTCCGACAACAACCATCTTGACACCCAACTCCAATGACTGCCTATGTCAACCAAATTGCGCCATCCAATTGCATCAATCATCTCCAACGATCAACTCTAATAACCAACTCGATCTATTAAATGCTAAAAATAAATAATTGAAACAAAAAACAAACAAACTTTGTTTGTGAAAATGTTTTTAAATACACTTATGAGATTATTAGTTTATAGTGTTAAATAGTCGTTCTTTAAAGTAATTTAACATTGATAGAAGTACCTTAAATATATATAGCAAATAAAACAACCTATATATAAAAATACCTTTCAGAAAATGCAACTAAATAGGCAAACACGAGTTCTTTTTTATTTTAAGCCACTTTCATAATAACTAATTAAAAGTACGTGGGATGCACGTGGTTAAGAGTTCTTTAAAAGAGATGGATATTCAAAGTATTTGAAGATCAAATACAATATTTTCCTTTCATTTTAAATAGTAAGTATTTAACATAATTTTACAAAGTAATAATACTTAATAGACATTTATTGTGTGACCAAATTGTGTAACATAAATTATATGGTGAAATATAAATTTTGAAATAATATATGTTTCATTATGTTTAAATTGTAAATGTATGACAATAAGTTATAAAAAAGAAAGAGAGATAGAAACTAAAGGGGCGAATAAGATGAAAATACATATATGATATAATTGCAATAAAAGTATCTTATTATCTCATGGAGTAATTGTTCAGTGGTTTCTTTGAACTGATTGATCGATCCCATAAGTTATATGTTTATAATTAGTGAAATAAACATATAAAAAATATACTAATTAACAAAAAAAAAAAAAAAAAAAGCAAAGGAATATAGTAAAGGGAGAATTAATATAACAAAATGGGATTTTGAGAGGAAATTTTTGCTATAATTTTGTTGAAATAACGTCTTTTAACTTTTTATCCCTATAAGTCATATATCGATAATTAGTGAAATAAATATAAACAATATACTAATCAACTGAAAAATATTGAACAAATAAAAACAACATAACATATTAATCAAATTCAACAATCAACATAGGAATAATGTAGAAAAGGAAGAATATATATAATAAAATGAATTCTAGAAAAGGGGAAGACTAGTTGAGATTTTTAAATTAAGAATTAAAAAAAATCAAATTAAAGAAATCAAATCAATTTCGATATGATATCTCCTTAAATTTCTAATTTTTCTTGCTATATCTCTTTTTGAAAAAAAGAAAATCTTTTCAAACTATAACGGTAAAACCATATTAAATGGATCAAAATCATGAATTTTGTTCTAAGCTTCCATTATCGTTTCAAGCAAAATTTATCCCAAAGCTTTACAACAATGTCTAATAGAAGTAAGTTTTTGCTTCATATTTTGAAGAGTGTTTTCACTTCATCACAATTTTTTTCTTGCTTCTTACCTTGGGAATGAAGAGAGGACCAATTAGGTCATGAAACACTATCCAATTCATTAATAAAGTAAACTTAAATCTCATCTTAAAAAAATCTCATCTCAAATGAAATATCATTTTGAAGGCAAAATTTTCGCTTCAAAACTTCCTCAAAACACATTCCACTATAATTACTAATGATAAAGAAAAATGATAGATAACAATACCTCTTAATTAACTAAAATGATTTCCTTCCGAATAACATACATTTTTGGTCTCCATAATTTCTTGAAACATTTTATTTCTTTGAAAAAAGAAAACTTTTGTAGCGTCTCGACATTTAGGAAATTGGAAATTTGCAATGACAATGTATGCATTGGCCATCAATTTCTTTACTTTGAAAGTTATATATCACACACCCATACACTTTTAATGGGAGAGTTGTGTCTCATTATCATCATACTCAAATAGTTGTGTCTCTCCCACACTAACGGACTCATAAAATACGAAATTCTCCCCTTTTAGTATAGTGTTAGATTATTTAAATAAAAACAAAAAGGAGTTATTAAAAAACATTTTCTTTTCCAAGCAATTCAAACATGCGACGAATGTGGCCACAATAAATGAATTCTCCATTCGAAGTTGAACCCAACGAACAGACGCCTTACCCTTCCTAATTGGCATCTCTTCAATTTGCATGGCCACATTTTCCAATGGCTTATCATTGTATATTTATCCCTTCACACTGCCTAATATATAATTCTTCCCAATTCATTCCGTTTTCAAACAAAAATGGCAAATAATAATAATAATGAAACTACTTGCAAGATCTGTACGGACGAGAAAGCCTTGGTGGACATGTTCACAAGCGGCGAGTGCTCCCATTTCTTCTGCAAGGATTGCATCTCTAATCACATCGCGGCTAAAGTGGAAGATAATATAGCCAACGTCAAGTGTCCACAACCAGGTTGCGAGACAGTGCTAGAGCCGAACAACTGCAATTCAATCCTTCCCAAAAACGTGTTGGATCTGTGGGGAGATGTGTTATGCGAGGCCGCCATTGTTGGCATCCAAAAACTCTACTGCCCCTTCGTGGACTGCTCGGTGACGCTTATCGATGATGGAGGCGAGGCAGTGACAGAGGCGGAGTGTCCAAGCTGTAAGAGAATGTTCTGCGCCAAGTGTAATGTGAAGTGGCATGGGGAAGTAGAATGCGAGGAGTTTCAAAAGCTGCGTTTGGAGGAAGATGATGATTTGATAGCAATCAAGTTTGCGGAGCAGATGAATTGGAAGAGATGCCCTCATTGTAGGATTTATGTGGACAGGATTGAGGGTTGCCCTTATATAAAATGTAGGTGTGGATCTCAATTTTGCTATAGTTGTGGAGATAAATGGGGTGGTGACCATGCATGCTCCGAATCTACTGATGCACGTAGGTATCATTAATAAAAGAGCAATATTTGGGTGCATTTGAAGATACAACCGTCTAATTATTTTTTACCATTCAAAATTCTATTATCCTTTGTGATTTAAATTATAGGTTGACACCTATAATTTTTATCTTTGCTTGATAATCCTTTAGAATTTTAGTTTAATTTTACAATTATGTATATGTTCATAGTTATAATATCACTACTTTCATATTCACATTGTAGGTTCATTAATTTGTTTTCTTATATACGCTTTTTACCGATATTTTACGAAACCAAGTGAAAATTATATTACAAAAATTGGGAGGGAGCAAACGTAAATTTTAAGATAAAATACTTTTTTTTAGGTAAAATACCTTTTTTTTTTTGTCTATGAGTTATTTTAGGGGTAATTGCATTGTATATACCACTTGGATATAATTAAGTGTATAGCAACATTTAAAAAAAATTGTAAATATAGCAAAATCTGTCAATGATAGACTGATATGGTCTATTACTGATATACTCCTACTATTGATATGGTCTATTACTAATAAATTTCAAAAGTAGAATATGAATTTTGTTATATCGGCATATTTTTTCTATTGTGCTATATTAACAAATATTTTAAACTTGATTGCTATATTTGCAAATACGTTAAAAGTACAATTTTCATGTGTTCCATATAGGTTTCAAAACATTACATTTTTGCTCTAATTTTGAGTTTAGTATTAATTTAATTAGTTCCTAAATGTCAAGCTCTGTATTTTTACCTCAAGGTTTTCAATAACTTCAACTTTTAGTTATTTATGTTACTTTTTTTTTTGTATTAATTAATTTAAAATAATTAAATTATAATTAATCTTAAGTCATTTCTGCTAAAATTAATTGGTATGTGTTAACACCAAGGACTATAAGTAACATAAGTTATCTAGGAGTAAAACTATAAAATCGTATCAAATCGACACTAAACATATAAAATTGTATCAAATGGAAACTAAACATAAAATTCAAGTATAAAAGTGAAAAAAGTTTTAATACGAAGGGTTAAATGGAAAGAAACTTAAAATTTAATGGTAAAAATGTAATTAAACAAAAATTTAAGAGATGGAACAACATTTAGGGATTAAGAACGTATTATTTCCTACTTTTTCTTTAAAAAAAACAAAAAAGAATTTATTGTCAAATGTGGCCAAGTTAATTAGTTTTACTTTGGGAACTAAAGTTTGTAAGATGTTCATTCTGGTATCTGATATGCCTTGAAAGCATACTCACAGCTCCGTATGCCTTTCAATATTGATATGTTAAGTACACACAACAAAACTATGTTAGCAAGTAGTTAGAAAAATAAGAAAAATATTTTGGTCTATCCTAGACTGCACTTATCTTTATGCAATCTGTCTAAGTATTCAATCATAAGTTGTCATATGACAAAAAAATTTTTTTAAAGGATAAAGCTAAAATAGACATTTTAAAAGTTTCATGACCAAAATAGAATAAAGTCGAAACACTCCTCTTTAAACTCAATTGCCTCTTTGACAAAATTAGACAAGACAATATATTTAACTTATGTGTACGACAAAACTACAAGAGTTTGGAGGGTTGTTCAATACAACAAATATTACTTATGATAATATTAACAATCGTAAACTTTTAATAGCATTTTCGAAATGCTGTCGTAGCCCATGTTATTGAAAGTCATCGATTTTCCATAGCGTTTTTGCAATGCTATAAAATGTCCATTTTTGATCGCGCAAATTTAATGCCATGGACACTTTTCATAATGTGACAAACAAACGTTATAGAAAGTCTTCTCTAGCGTTTTTTATAGTAGCACAAAAATGCTATAAAAGACATTCAATAGCGTTTTTAATAGCATGTTTCCATATTGTTTTAAAGATGCTATCGTACCCAATCTTATTGAAAGTTCTCGACTTTTCATAGCTTTTTTGTTCGGCTATAAATAACACTATAGAAAGTTGATATTCAATAGCTTTAATTTAATTTTAAGGAAATGTTTCATTGTGTTGAAAAAAAAATGCTATTGAAAGTTTTTATAGCGATACAATAATGCTATAAACGACTTTCTATCGTGTTTTTAGGTTAACTTTTAATAGCAGTTTTTCGCCGTCATTGAAAAAACTATAAATAATCCAAATAAAATGAGTACATATATAATCCCAAAAAAGTTGATACCAAAAGAGATGTTTAAGTGATAGCGATACCATCATTCTCCTACAACTATATGTAACTATAATGTTTATCGTCATTTCAACCACCTAACAAAACAATAAAAAAATAATAATTTTTATAATTTAGCTCAAACAATAGATTAGTGAATCAACTAAATAAATTCTTAATTCACAAATGTCAGATAATTTTTCTAATAATAGATATCCTGGTTTTTAACGTAGATGAAAGTAATGTTTTTTTTCTAATGTACTTATAATTTTCTTTTTTTTTTTTTTTAAAGGAAACATAGTTAACTTGATAATTAAGAAGGGAAAAAAACTGAAGTTAGAATTAAAAATAGAAGTTTGAATTGAGGATTAATAACATAATTTTGTTTTTGGATGTTAAAATTAAAATTAAAATAAAATAAAAACAAAAACATTTTCTAACCCAACTTTTTAGTGATCATGAACTCGGAACAAACAAACAAAAATTGTCAATCAATGAACCCTACTATAAAAGCTTTAAAAGGGTCCAGTTCTTTCTACGTAACCATAAAAGGAAAAGAACAAAAAAGAAAAAAAAAAAAAGAAAAAACTTTACCAATCCCCTTGCATATACTTCAACGAAAATAGAATTTAGTGTTTCTTTTCAAATATAGCAAAATGAACCAAAATATTTATAAATATAACAAAATTTCATTATCTATCACGGTCTATCGCAGATAGATGATATATTTTGCTAGTAGTTGAAAATATTTTAGTAGTTTTACCATTTAAGATAATTTCCCTAGAATTTAATACTAATTAAAATTTATTGAATCTTTTAGGTAAGGAAGTGCAAAATATATATATATTTTGAATAACTTAAGAAAATATTGTAATCATAGGAATTTTAATATAATTCAAAAGAGTACCAAAATCAAATCCCAGACAAATTATATCAAGTAAAAAAACGTGATAAAAAGGTCTAAAATAGAATTGAAAAATAAAATAAATCTAATCCAACCTTGCACTCCAAGCACAACTATTAGAAATCAAACCTATTCGAAAAAACTCCCACTTCTACCACAGGAAAAAGCAAAAAAAAAAAAAATAATAATAATAATGAGAAATTAAAAGAAAGCATAAAAACTGTGAACACAAAAATTTACGTGGATAACTCCCAACTCGAAGAAAAATCACAAACCAAAAAAATGCACTATTGTGAAAAATTGCTAGTATCACACAAAATAATTTTCTCCCCCGATCCTAATTACAATAGCACTCTCTCAAAGCTTTTGACTACCCACACCTTTTTCCCACTCTCAAACTAGAGAATACAAAAGGAATTTAATTAGAGTTATCACATTAAGCTTAAAGTGTTTCTAACTAAGACAACTTGAAATTAGAGGCATAAACTACTTTTATAGTGGTAGGAGCCCATCACTTTCTTCAATTTTTCCAATGTGGGTGATGCAAGCAGCAAGTGCACAAGTCAAGTTATAATATAAGATAGTTCAAGTTCGAATATCGTTCCACTAAGAATCCAAATTTAGAGTTTAATTCATCTAGCTATTCTATAGTTGAATCAATTTTATTTGAAGATTCAGAATCGGGTTTTTGTTTGAGAAAATAATTAAAGCAACAAAGAAAGCAAATAAAGTTGGAAAAATCAAGAGACAAAGAGTGTTCTAGGGTAATTGATTCCTTATTTAATCCATTATGCAATATTCTAGGTTTCATAAAATTATTTGCAAATCATATGCTAAGTTTAGAAACTTAAGTACAAGTTATCTTCTATCACAAACAACATTTTCTCATGCAACTTAATCAATTACTAACTTCTTGAAACCAAATTAAATCATATGGCATTTAGAGTTAGTCTACATTTCATTTCTAACAGCATTTCAAATTTCTCATTTTTTATATTTCGAAATGTAATCGATTAGTTAACATGTTGGTTAACTGTATTCTGAAACATGGAAAAAAATCAAAAATCAAATAATTCTTTGTGGTGGACCACTTTTTACAGGTCAATTTAGCAACTTTCATTATAATTAACCTAACTATTTCCATGAAAGATTAATAACGATTCCTTGTTACAAGTTCGGTTAAACATACAATCTATCAAATTGAATATCTAACCTAACAATTATTGAAGACCAATCAACAAGAATTAAGCACAATAACAATGAAAAACATATTATTTACCACAATCCATGAAAAGGTCTACAATAGATTAGCACAACTTCATAAATAGTTCATCAATACCCTAAAACTAGAGAGTTTAGCCACTCATGACTTTAGAAAACATTATGGTAATTTAGCAACATAAGAAGAGTAAAAGTAAGAAAGATTAAGAAAACTCTATTGTCATAGAGCCCCTTGATTGAATGGAAACGCCTAGACTCCTTTGATCGACATTTCGAGAACTCGGAGGACCTCCAAAAATTCTCTCAAGCTCTTTTATATCTTTTTGGTAGCAAACTTATACTTTTGAAGCTTTGATTTCATCCTTAGGGCTTCAGATCAAGTCCATACAAACTTGCAGCCCAAGAACTTTCCTAAAATGCATTTTTTCACTTATGAAAAGCTGGCACCGCTAGGACATTTACATGGTTACACCCTTTTATTAATTATTATTATTGGTTGAATTACTTGCAAATGGTATATTGTGTAAATTTTAAAATTGATGAATAATCTCAAAAAATTTTACGAATATTACTTGTTTTTAATAGATTATAGATTGTAAATATAGATATAGTTTCTAATAATCGGAAAGCCAAAGAGACGCCATAAATCTATATCTATAATCTATTTAGTATATTAAAAGACAAGACAAAGATGTTTGAAAAACATTTTTTGACATATTACCCTTATTATTTCTAGTAAATTACAATTTTGCCATTTTATTTAAAACTAGTGTAACTTTGAGGTTTGCAATAGAAATATATCAATTTTTTTTTTTTCTTAAGTAATGTAAGTTACGATACTCTTTCGTCAATTTTTATGAGTTCAGTTACAAAATTTATTATAATTACTGTTAATTAAAGTACAATAGAGAAATTTTTTAAGATTTTACATAAACTAAATTAAATCATCATTAAATTAGTCTGGCGGTTACACATTTAATTATAAGTAATTGTTGGTAATTATTACAATTATAATAAACAATTATTAACCATTAAAAACAACTATTGAAATTCCACATAAAACATATAAATACACCATTTTGAAACAACTCAAATCCATTCTTGGAATAGTGGAGGAAACAAAATACAGGCATGTATTACTCACACGTTTTCTCTTTTCAAACATGATTAGATTACATAATTTAGATATAGTAACATTACTATATAATAGTATATGAAAATATTATATATGAAAATACAAAATATCATCGAAAATAACATTACTATAATTTAGACATTTTCGATTTTCGATGATATTATTCTTATATCTAGTTTTAGTAACATTACTCACAAAATGTGAGACTACACCACTTACACTTCCCAATTGAAGAACGACAATCGTTCCAAGCTTAATTAATATTGTTTGTTAGTTGGATCAGGCGCACTCAGATGTTAGCACAAGTGAGATTGATGGAGCAAGGTAATTTTGAAATTACACACACAAGAAAAACGAGAGAGAGAAATTCAAGAAGATCATCGAGAATTAGTAAACAACTTTAGATGTAGAGAGTGATATATGTGCATGCAACGACTAACAACAAAGAAGAAGAAGGAAAACTATGTGATAAATGAGAAGAAAAGTAGCTAATCACAATTCTAAAAAACATTATTAGCTCAATATACAAAATACCTTTCAATTTAGCTACGACTTTTTTGTTTTTTTAAAAAATAATTATAAAGTATAAACTTGATTCGAAACAACTAAATTGTCTCTAATAACAATAATAACACGCATTAAAAAAATTATAATATTAACTTTATCAATGGTTCAGTTTAATTTAACACAATAACTTCGTCATCAATTATGTTTAGCTTAAAATTAGATCAACACAATTAAATGACCAAATTTATTCTGATAGTTCAATTTAGTTTATTGATTTGGCTTCATGGCAAGAATAGAGTTGAGGATATTTTTTCAAGATATTTCGTATCTTTAAATAATACATACTATAATCTCAAAAACTACTCCTTATGAGAAAAAAAAAATAAAAAATCATTTACATTGTTGAAATTTGTACTCTTCACATCACGTTTATAGTTGTATATGAACTATAAATAGTAACATAAATATAAATTAAATGTCACAAATGTTACTTTAATTCTTAATTAATAATAAACGAAAAGACTTTGTAATGAATGAGAGAACAAAAATGAATGAAGAATGAAAACTCTAAGTGTTGTGAAAAATATTGAAGAAACTCCCTTTTCTATAGTAGTTGAAGGTGAAGGTTGAGAGTTTAAAAAAAAAAAAAAAAAAAAAAGTTTGCATCCCAATAACACATGACACATTAGTTTTCAATTACCACTCATTTCTCCAAAATTATCCAAAATTAGATTTCTTTACTACTAATTTAAAGAAATTCATAATTTTATTTCAAGGACTCAAAATTTATTCCAAAATTTTAGGATTTTTTTTTTTAACTACATACTTTTTTTTTTTTTTTTTATATATATATATATATAAAAAGAAAACTATATATTTTTCAATTATATTTTTTTATTAGTTGCCTCTAATCACTCATTCATTTTATAGAACCCATTGGATTACTACCTATTCAAATGATTTCTAAAATTTTATTTTAAGGACATACATTGGTATTAAATGGTTTAAAATATTTAAATATTATTTAAATATTTATTTTCTATAGAATTTTTTATTTAGATCTCATTCAAATTAAATAATTAATTATTTGCATCCAATTCAAATTAATTAATCAATTCTCCCTCTATTTATTTATAAGAATTTTATCCAAATAAATAATTAATTATTTGAATCATTTTCAAATAAATTAATTCTTGAATCATATTCAAATAAAATTTATAATAAATCATGCAATTAATTGTATCTAATACAATTAATATTTTCCTTCATAAATTTGAACATTTCAAAGTTTTATTTCAACATAGTTGATCCTTGTTGGTCCGTGGTGAGCTAGCAAGGGGACCTTATGGACCTACAGATCAGAAGCTTCAACGAAACTCATTAACCACATTAATCAATATTCGTTAATTGTGAGTACACTCCACTAAAGACCCACATCTGCACTCTTCTCACTGTAAGTATATTTTTATGTCCATGGATATAGACCAATAATAGCAAATTAGTACTTCACAAGTGTTCGTAACACCAGCTAGGTCAAATTACTGTTTTACCCCTGAGTTACTTCTAAATCCTTAAGTACCCGTGCTTCTCTAATGAACAACCTGTTTGTGGTCCAACCATTAAACAGAAACCCTTCTCGGGCTAGTGAAAGGGTAGGGCCCGTTATTCAAGTCCCGGAGACACCACCTAAGGGAACACTTATCTACTTACCCTAAAAATGAGAATGAGTAAATTCCATCTTGTATAATTATGTCGCCAGCTCCCCGCTCGATCTTGTCCTCAAGATGGTAGGCATATTGAGTCGGCAAACGGCCACTCTCACCCATACAAATCAAAGAACAATCCCTCGTGGACAGGAGTTCATAATATACTTAGGATTAAGACTAAGTTGCCTAGGTCTATTGAAATAGAAACCTAACTAGTCAACGGAGTTAGATCTAGTGATTACTATTTCGTGGTTCAGTCTTATGCAAACTCATTGCATAGGATACCCCCACTCGCATGTCACCTACACGAACACGTTGGATCATTGCGTTTATATCAAATACAAAGTGGGTCGTATCCGTAGTGTCACCAAGATAAGGTACCTAGCTTTATCCCTATACTATAGACCCTTTATACTGTATCTTGAACATTGATCTTCATATGTCCCCACATATAGTTCAAGACTCATAAAACAACCTAGGATGTTAGTTTATTGGATTTAGGGTTATTAAGACAAAACAAACAAAAACAATCAATAACACTTATTGAAGTAACACATCAATATTAATGATTTAATTTCGGTCAAATTATTACATTTACAATCTACGAGTTTTAGGGCATAAAGCCTAACACTTACCCTCTTCCTTTAAATTTTTACAAAGCTGCATCTTGACGTTTCGCAAATGGGGCATAGTTTTGCATCAGAGAATTCTTTGCTAAACAAGCAACAATTGTTGGTACATGCATGAATCTTCTCGTACTTCAATCCAAGATCGAGTACACAAATTTTTATTTACTTGATAAGTAGAAGTGGAAATTTCATTAGGACTTGGCAAGATGTTACGAATTATTCCAACAACTTAGTGAAACTATTATCATTCCATCCAAATTTAGCTTTCAAATTATATAACTTTACCAATGTAGATATTTTGGTAAAATTTTTACAATTTGGATATAATGGTTTCTTTGCATCATTTAGTAGTTCCGCAAAATTTTTGGATTTTTTATTCAAATACTTGTGTGCAGCCTTAAACATTCCAATTGTGTCATCAACTTCATCATCATCAACTTCTTCTCTTGCACTAGTAGACACATTTTCATTGTTTCTCTTAGTCGGTAATGATTCACCGTAAAAAATCTATGTTTGTTAACTTTGATCGTTACCATTAAAAAATAACTGATCTATTACTGTATTAACATTTAGAGTTCTGACATTCACATATTATACCTTCGACAAATTTGAATGTTGTAGTCTATTTTCAATAAACATCCTAACCCCTAAACTATGCTTAGATGACGTTCTATTTTTTTCATCCATGACCTATCCATAATGGTATAATATGTGATTTAATCTACAAAAGAGACGAACAATAACAAGGAAGAATTAAATAACCATAAGCTTGTGAACTTGGTAAGTCATTTTTTGAGGAAGAAGATAAATAATCACTTCATAAAGAAAAAGAGAAAGAAAGATCTATATTCTACTTATCTCACTTCATAAACAATTCTTATTCACCTTTATATTTACCATGGATAAATGTTGCAAGTTATTAAATTACACATGAACCACCAAGCACAAAAGTAGATAGCAAGACTTTCAAAGAAGCCCATATTCTTAAATTAATTTTCATTTCAACACTTTGTTGGACCGGTATGGAAACCCTAGAGGGAGTGAATAAGGTTTAATTAAACTAATTCCTAAATATGCTCAAATTAAATTAATTAAATTATTTTTAAATTAAATTAATAAAAACCTTAATTGATGCTAAATATCAAGATTCATAAAAATATATGAAACACAAGATTCAATGAATCTCAACCAAGAAGAATAGTAATCCATAACATGCTACTAAAAATTAAATGCAGAATTAATTGAGAAAGAGTTGGAGAAGAAAACACCGTGATTTTTATAGTGGTTTGGTCAAACTCGACCTACATCCACTTTTTCAAGTGCCTATTGGGATTTCGATTAAAAATCTCCTTTGACTCTTTCCACAGATGAGAGTCGAACCGCTACCTTGCTTCTTTTTCGGGTTTAAGAACAAACCCGATCCTTTTCACGGGTTAGGATCCAACCGTTACAATATTCTTGAAGCTTTAAATCACACACTAAAACTCTCTAAAAAAAAATAGATGTACAAATTTGAACTCACAATATTCAATCCTCACAATAGAATAAAAGTATCTCTCTAGAATAAGATGAAAAGAAAGAAAATTGAGAACTTGGAGAGAGAGCAACAATGGTGGACTTTTTCAATTTTTGAAGATTGTAAAATTATAAAAGTTAGAAAAACATTTTGGAGAAGATGAAGTTTAAAAAGAGAGAGAAGTGGAGTAAAAAGTGGATTTTAATTTGGGTCATTGGATTGATAAAAAAATAAAACTAAAGGTGGAGATTAAAAGTAAAAAGTATATTTTTTTACTTTTAAAGACAACTAGTCGTAAGACACAAACATAAAATAATATTAAATTCTTTTTTTTTTTTAAATTCATTTTCTTTTTTAAATCATTTTCTTTTTAAATTAATTTTTTAAATCGTTTTTTTAAAAACCAATCCAAAAATCAAAATTCAACCATGTGTCACTCACTCCATAGCTCCAAGTGGGACTCTCCAAAATGGTCCAACTTGATGATTTGGCCGCCACGTCACCAACTTGTATAATTTTCCGTTAACTTTATTTCCACTATAACTTCTTCGTCTGAACTCTGATTTGGGTGATTCAAGAGGCATCTTAATCGTTGTTTCGAGCTCTACGCTATGAACTATTCAAAATAATAAAATTATTACTAAACAAAATCAGGTTTGTTATCATCAATACATTAATTAATTAATTAATTAAAATTAATTAATTTAAGTCAAGGGCCAAAAAGCCAACACACTTCAAAACCTTATGAACCATAATCAACAACACTTTTAAACAATCCCATATTCTTAAATTATTTACCATTTCAATATTTTAAAACCTTATAAACCATAATCAACAACAAGACTATCAAACATGCCCATATTCTTAAATTAGTTTTCATTTCAACACTTTAAAACCTTATAAACCATAATCAACAATAAAACTATCAAACAAAATAAGCAAGCTTAAAATACCACAATTTATGCATAAACTATTCAATCCACATTTTCACCAAGAACAAGAAAGAAATCTATCAAAATCAAACTATTAAATCATAATAAAAATTCATAAACTATTCACGTAAACTATAACTTTTCTATGTTTTGGTTATCACAAAGAAGACAAAAAGGTGTTTTAACAAGAAAATATGTTTTAGAAATTGTTGCATTGAAAATCGATTGTAAATGATGCGTTGATTTAGTCTTATGTCGCGTTAATGTTATGCAAAATTAGTTCAGTCAAATGTAAGTTTTCCTATTAAAAATCCAAGTGTAAGTTTCAAATAGGTTTCCTGGAGAGTCTAGGGTCGAACTCAAGGATCGACAACAACTTGATATTATTAAGAAGACTCTTTGATTTAATGCAATTTGTTATACAAAAGAATATATGTAAAAAGAATGCATCAAAGTGTCTGGCCAGTAAACTAAAAATGAATTTACAAGTATAAGAATGGTGGATGAACATATGGGATAATGATGCGTGGAAGATGATGGTTTAAGGTGTTATGTACAAATACAATAAGAACAACAAGTATTGAGATGGAAAAATCAATGGAGAAAGTAGGGTTGAGAAGACTTCACTAATATATTTCTAAATAATACTTAAGTAGGCATTCATGTTGCAAACTCAAAATTGAGAATGCATCTCTCGATGCTTCGGCGCCACATTTATCTTATTTCTAAGACGCATGATGAGTTTCTTCTTAACAAAAGATCAACTTTACCTCAAAAATTAACTCTTTTCTTATTTAAACGAAAATGGTTAATTACTTACTCTCTCAAACAGTTAATTATACTTACTTAAACCTATTTGTTCGATAGATTTACGCAAGGTTTTGGCATACATGTAAACAAGATGAATGCAACTTAAGTAAAACTTTGAAAATGTTAGTTTCATCCACTCAACCCATTAAGAAGTTTAGTTACCCATAATGTAAAATGATAATGAAGATGATGGATGAAAAATATGGAATCAATCAAATTTATATTAAAGAAATATGTGTCTTTCGATATCACAATCTTAATACAAATAAGAAAGGTGGAAATGAAAGTGACTATAAAATAAATAACATCAAGCCGCCAATGGCAACGTCTTGCTTCTTGGAGGCTTGAGATGGAGGCTGTTTAATATCATTTGCACAGGGGGAATGGATGAATTCTCACTCTCTGAGAGACAACAGTGAACTTTCACTTAGAATCTTCTCACAAGAGAGCTATTTTCTCTCTATCTTCAAATTCTCACTCTTGAGGTAGAAGATAACAATGGTGGTGAGGGAGATTGAGCAGAGTTTTCAGCCACTATTTTCTCTCTATCTTCAAATTGACTCCCGTGGGCTATTTATAGGTGTCCAAAAAGTAATCTGATGATTGTTTGACACCTTTACATTTAATTCCATGCCCTACTGCATAGACTTCATCGTGTCTCAGATTCATTAACTTAGTCATGGCTCGGTCAAATCAGTTATTGACTTGCATACTAACATGATAGTAACCGCCCATGCGTCTATCGACTCTTTTTCTTCTCGACATCAGGTTCTTTAACTCGTTGATCAGTGGAATGATGTAGTGTTGCCGTTTCTGGCAGCATCTTTTTTTGTCCTTAAGCATTTATTTCTTTTTGTCAAATCTTGCGTTTAAAAGATATAAAACTCATAATTTCCAAAATAGAAACTTTTGTAAACATATCATGAACGTAAAGTTATTCATATTACACTATTTTCTTCTCAAACTCCTGCATTCATCTTCTAAATTACTCTAATTATTCCAAATAAAGAGTACAATAACTTGTATTTCTACAAGTTATCAGAAATAAAAGTGAAGTTCTTAAACAAAATGAGACAACTATGACAATCAACAACAAGACCTAAAAACAAAAATCTTATGAACCATAATCATGAAAATAAAAAAAAAAAAAGAATGAAATAACTTTAGATTACTAGATTGAAAATAAATATCAAAAGAAAATTTTACCTTTGGAGCAATCAAACAACCCACACGAAAATCGTGAATAGCTTCACTCAAACCACGAGCTGCTAAAATAGATCCGAACTTAAAGATCTAAAACAGATCGGAGCTTGAACAGATCTGAATGGAGAACGAACTAGACGAGCCAGCGAACGGACGAACATGGCAGATCTAGAACAAACAATCAGATTTGGAACGGACGAACAACAAGCTGACAAGATGGAACTACAGACTCGAGCAGCTGACGGACCGCAAATAAAGGAGCTGACCGACGAGCGTAAGCTGCCAGACTCCTTGGAGTTGACGGATGATCTAACAGCTGAAGTTGATTGACAAGAGTTGTTGGACAATAGCTGACTGACAGGAGCTGATGGACGAAGATCTAGCAAACGATTCTTTGGCGGCCGAATGGTGAAGGAAAAGGGAAAGAGTTTTGGGGAGAGAAAATTTGTGAGATAGGAGAAATTTTTTTAAGAAATGAGGGTTTTTAGTAAATGGGGGGTTTACAATGTCGATTTTAAACCAACATTATAGCTTCATTAATATTATCTTTAATGTCGGTTCAAAACTGACATTAAGATCCCTTTTTTTTTTTTTTTTACAATCGACATTGTACATTCGTTTTTATTTTTTCCAACTGACATCTAAGCCTAGATTTGTAGAAGTGAAATTTCTCACCCATATCTCTCTTTTGCTATTCACAAATTAAGTCAATTTCTTCAGCATCCAACCATAGCTCATGTAAATGTTGCACATCATTTACTAAGGTATGTGAAGCGCACACCTGGACAAGGAATTTTGATCAAGCCTATTGTTAACTTCCATCTTCAAGCCTTTGTTGATGCTGACTGGAGAGCCTACCTTGATACAAGGCGCTCAATTTCTGGTTTTTGTATTTTTCTAAAAGATTCTTTAATCTCTTGGAAGTCTAAGAAGTAGCCTATCGTTTCCAGGTCATCTGCAGAGGCTAAGTATCAAGCATTGGCATTAGTAACCTATAAACTTATTTGGATTTCTCAATTGTTTGCAAATTTGAAAGTACTTGTTTGCTTCCTTCCAACGTGTTCTGTGACAACCAAGCTGCCATTTCAATTGCATCAAATCTAAATTTTCATGAACGAACTAAACACATTGAGATTGATTTCCATTTTGTCAGAGAGAGAGTTGTGGATGGTTTTCTCAATATCCTACCATTTCGTTTGAGTTTCCGAGCATTGATATGTTTACAAATCCTTAGCTTCCTTTGTTTTGTCTAGGATGTTAATGAAGTTGGGCATTGATGTTTATCTTCCAACTTGAGGAGGAGTATTAAGGGATTTTAATTCATTGTACAGTTGGTTATATTTTTGTTAATCAGTTAGTTTTTTTTGTTAAAGTTAGTTAGCCTCGTGATAGCACTGAAAATATGTTACTTCACTTAATTTAAGGTCATTCTTATATTTTATATGTTTATTACATGATATTATAAGTATCTAACACCTGACAGGTAGATCTACATGTTAAAGTCACAATGGAGTTAAAATGAGCCAAAATGGAGCTCAAATGCATCAACCGAAAAAGGAGCTAAAAGTACATGAATGCCACTATGTGTATAGCGTAGCTATGCTGCTAGGCACCATACTTGGCGCAATTTCTTAAGAGGATGACATTCTTGATGAGCATTGAACGCACGGTGTTGTCCTGTGGCATCACGGCGCTACAGAGATTCACACAGCACCAAAGCGGGTAGGTGCCGCAACAGCACCTCAACGCTGCCACCCGAGACCTCCATTGCAAGCAGCATCGCGATGTTGTACCCTAGCATCTCGATGCTAGTTCGATTTTTATGAATATGTCTTTAGCCGCCTAAGGTCCATTCATTCAGCATCAGTCGATTTTCTATTGCTTTCCTCTCTGTTTTCTTCTGTTCCTTTATCCGTTTATGTACTCAAACAATTCCTCCTTGATCATGATGGTGATTATGGGCTAAGGAGCTAGTTCTAGCTTAGGTATTGGGTAGACTTTGCCATGATTGTATTTTTGTGAGATTTTGATCACTTTATCATAATTTTATATATTGTCTTTGGATTCTTCCTCTGCTGTGAATGATCTCGATTATGTGTTCTCATGATTGTTTGACAAACTAATTAATGATACTAATTGATAGCTAGGGATTAATTTGCAATATGTGACATATAAATTGTTCTTTGGTCCATAAGTAGCAAAGGGTAGATAGACTTGTGATTTGTTGTCTATAATGAAGAGCATTGCTCTATCAACGTAGAAAGAATTATGATGTGTGTTTAATTAGGCATTTCCTATTAGATATTCACCTTAGCAATTTCCTAAATTTTAATGTTATTAGTTTAATTGATTAGCATGTGTTCCATCAAACCCAATTAGCTAATTAGATAATTTGGGGAATAACTAGGAAGCCTAAACTAGAAGTTTTAATTATATGAATTTCTATCCCTTTATTTACTTTTCTAGCATTCAACCATCAATCTCAAACCCCCTTCGATTATCTAGGATTGTGAACATTTTGATTGAGAAACACGTCGATTCCCTATAGATTCGGCCAGTACTACTACTATTACATTTTAGGTAGGAACAAAATTTATTTGACTAGGAGTGCGCAACAAACTCCTATGATCACCTCATTAGTCACACTTTCTACATTTGTCCTATTGTATAAAGGAAACTACATTGTATTTATGTATGAGCTTCTTATTGATGAATAAGAAGACTCTGATTTATTCAATATGTATTAAATTGTCTTGTCCGGAAGTTTGGACGATGTTCATACTATGGAAAAATTTACTGGCTGAGATGAGCTCGGTTGGGAACTCCACCGAATCGAAGCGATCGCGATGTTAAAAAAGAGCTGAAGCCGTGAAGGAGATGAAAAGAGGTGTGCAATAGGTGGAAGGGCAAAATTGAAATTTAAAAAAAAATCAAATTTAATTTGCCCCATTTCTAGTAATTTTAAGAATTTTGCTATATTCCTAAATAATTAGGAAGAATTTGCTATTTTTTACAATTGCTCATACACAAACCTAGAACTTACATCATTTGGATCACAAATCTCAATAGCATTTTTCAACACTTGAACGTCTATGTAGTGTTTGTATCTATTTGAGATAATACAAATAAAATGTGATAATAAAACTGTATTAAATAGTACTAATAAACTAATAACAAATGGGGTGGGGCAGTAGTAGAAAATTTCTCCACCAGTTTCCCCTACCCCAATTATCACTGATTTGTCATTATTCATCATTTCAACCTTAAATAAAAAATTTGTTGTTTTAACTAAATTATTGAAATTATTTGTCATTTTTCTTATAAAAGCTACATTATCATTAAATTTTCCCCTAAAAAACTCATTGGATGATGAAAGAAACAAGAAACAGAGAGGAACCTTTTATAGTAAATAAAAACTAAAAAAAGCACGTGACAGATTCTTTTCAAAAGGGCAAAAAAGACCTTACACACTCTATTGGAGTATTCATTAATCCAATCACAAACCTACTCTGCTGCTTCGCATTCTCCGACAAAGCCATTTCCCGGACTCCAACTTGGTTTCCTCATAAATGGCTTCCGGATTCTCCATTCTCAACGGAACGCTCGACGTATCTCAGTGGGTCCTTCAAATCAACGACCTTATTGACCGAAATGCCCTCCCCGCCGCCTCTACGACCCCCATTTCCGTCTTCCGGCTGCCGGAATCCGTCCACGCCAGCGACCCGGCTGCGTATCTCCCCCACCACGTGGCTTTGGGGCCGTACCACCATTTCCGGCCAGAGCTTTACAAGATGGACTTATTGAAACTTGAGAAAGCCAAGAATCTGACATGGGGTCCCCAAATCCATGAGCTAGCAGATCAGCTTAAGCCATTGGAGCTCAAAATCCGAGCCTGTTTCGATCAAGGCCTTGAGATTAATGGCGAAACCTTATCATGGGTAGTCCTGATTGATGGTTTGTTTCTAATTGATCTACTTCAAACTAAGTATAGTAATCGTCCCCTTAAGTTCCCTTTAGAGATTTTTTATGGGAAGTTATGGTCTGAGTTTGAGATTGTCAGTGATATGGTGAAGCTTGAAAATCAGATTCCATTGTTTGTTCTCAAGGAAATTTGCCCCAAAGAACCCATCAACTTTCTAGCTCCTTTTCTATACCAATTTTCTGCATCTGTTTCCCCATTTCAATTGCCCCGTTTTAACCCTGAATTGGAATGTTTTGGATTCTCCTCTTATTTGCCTGAAATCTTCGATTTGTCTCACCATTTGCTTCATTTTCTTTATTCTCTGGTTTTGGTTATTCCCAGTGATGTACCCATGCCTAGTCGTAATCGTAATCGTATGCGAACGAATAGGGAGAGTTCTTCTTCTTCTTCTTCTTCTTCTTCTTCTTCTTCTTCTTCTGTTGAATTTATGACTGAGTGCTTCAACATTTTGGGCTCTGTTATTAACATAGCCTTCCTTCAACAACTGAAAGATACCTTTGGTTTAATTCAACGCTTGTTTAGACTTTTGGGTCTTATATCTAAAACAAATTCGGCTGAGAGAAAAACCCCTTTAATCATCCCTTCTGCATCAGACTTGAAAACTGCTGGAGTCACTTTCAAATCCTCCAAAACAGGCATTCTTAAGTGTCGTTTTGATAAGACAACGCTCACTTTGACATTGCCTTCTATTCATCTTGATGGGTTCTCTCAAGTTTTGCTCAAGAATCTAGTGGCATTTGAAGCAATGGCAGAGCTGAATCCGCCTTGTTTCCTCAATTACACTGCGCTGATGAATGGGTTGTTGAGAAATTCCAAAGACTTGAAGATTTTGAAGAAAGCACAGGTTGTTCATAACCATTTGGACAGTGAAGAAGAGGCTGTGGAGCTGTTTAATGGGGTTGAGAACTCAACCAGCAGCTTGAAGAAAGAGAGAGTTTTGAAAATTCATCTCAAGAGTGGTCTGAATTTTGAGAATAGAAGTGTGTTCATTCAAGATGTCAAGATCAGCTATGAAATGGGATTAGGGGCTATGGCTGAGGAAATCAACAAATTCTATGGTAATTGCTGGAGAATGAAGATGAAGAAATTTATGTCTGTTGTATTTAAGTGTTTTACAATTCTTGTAATTGTCTTCCTCATTGTTCTTGTGATTGCTCGTTTTGTTTGCCATTTTCTCACCTGTCCTGTGGGAATCTTTAAAACTAGCATTTCTCTTCATCAGATGTATTGAGGTTAGTTATGTTGATCAACTAAGAACATGATGACAAATTAGTGTAGAATTATGAATGGGAAACGTCAATATTACACAGGCAAATTGAGTGGTTAAGTTTTCAATATTCATCAACTCTCACACTCCTATGTAAACCTCCACGGGGTAACAGAAAGGGGTTCTTTGTAGGACGGATGGCCACTCTTTCATGGCCCAAATGAATATTTGGTCCAAGATTCAAATTTACTCGAAAAATAGTCTTTTGCAGTATGTGAAATTACCATCTTGTCTCTAAACTGCGCGTGAGGGCCTACTACCTAAACGAAATCTCGTTTCTTTCTCTCGCTACTCATTTCTTCCTCTCATTCCTTATCAGATACCACAATAAATTTTTTTCCTTGATTTTTTTCTTTCTTTTGAGAATTTTTCCTCTCGCTTCTTCTTCTAGCTTCTTCCTCACTGATTTTGTAGCTTTTTTTTTTCTTTCATTCGAATTTTCGCTCTTGCTTCTTCCTCTCGTTTCTCTCACTTGTTCTGGTTCACGCTTCAACTTAAATCTTTGATTCCAGAAGAATAAGAAGAAGGAGACATAAAGAGAAGAAACCATCGAAAGAGAGGGTGACTGGAAATTTCAACAAAGTGAGTCAATGGTGGGAGTAAGAGGCTGGAAGAAGAAATAAAAAAAAACACAAAAAAAAAAAAATCAAAAAACAAAAGAAGAAAAGAAAAAGAAAAAAGAAAGAAAAAAACAAAAAGGAAGAAGAAGAAATGCTGAAAAAACGAAAAAAAGAAAAAGACTCCAAAAGAACGAACTAAAGAAGAAGGAGAAAGAGTTAAAATGGTAATTTTACAAGGTGATAGACATTCCAAATTTCATTGGTTTTAAAACTTTAGTTACTCCTCATTTAAGCCCCTCCTCTTCCTCTGTGCCATTATTCCAACCTAAAAGGTCACAAATACAAGTGTTCTCTTAATCAACAACTTTAACGAATTAAGATTGCGTAACTTGAAGATTAGGATTTCATGTCAGGAACACAAGTTTATATATGTCTAAATTTAGATGGGTGGGTGCAATATTAAAATTAAATAATATTGATTTAGTAAATTTAACTTTAGTCTTTAAAGTTTCAGGTTTATGTCTATTTGGTCTCAAACTTAAAAATGAATTTTGAAATATGTCTAATAAAATTTTAAACTTTTAATTTTGTATCCAATAGATGTTTTATTTTTGAATTTCATGTCTTACAGGTTTTAAGATTAATCAATATTTTTCAACATTCACGAACTTAAAAGACACAAAATTAAAAGTTTAGAGTACCAATAAGTAGACATAAAATTCAATTTCATATCTAATTGATCCATTAATTAAAAAAAATTAGTATAAGTCATAAACTTATTGGATATTTTTAAAACTTAGGAACCCATTAGACACAAAATTAAAAATTAAAAAATTTAATAAAATCTTTTTAGAATTTAGTGACTAAGTAGACACCAATCTAAAATTAAAATTTAGAGACTAAATTTGTAATTGAATGTATCAATTACTTCATTATAATAAAGGATTATGTATGATATCGATGTGTTTAATACAAATACTAAAAAAGTAGGGCCCTGTACGTACTTTTATATTAATACTAGGTTCTATCATACGTTATATTTTATTTTCACCCATCAAATATTAAATTATATATATATATATTTTAAAAAGTTCAGTGGGTACTAAATAGTTGTTTATATATTTTTTAAAAATAACAAAATATTTATAAAGTCGTAATAGGTGATTTTTTAAAAATTTGTCAAAATTTATTTTAATATATCTTTTAGTTTCTTTCCATCTATTACGTACAATATATGAGTTAAGTTTATTTAAGTTAGGGTTGTTTTCAAATATAATAAAATAAGTCAATTTATTTATAAAAATAGTAAAATGTCCTATCTATTCTCGATAGAAGTTTTGTCTATCACTATCTAATAGTGATAGAGGATAGTAGTATATTAGTATCTATTAGTGTTTATCACTCATAGATAATGACATTTTGCTATATTTAAAAATATTATTAGCAATTTTGCCATTTAAAATATTACCTTTGAATTATGATGTTCCTTACATTTTTAATTTCTATTTAAGAAAATAAATAAATATTATTATAAATTACACCATGATAAATATTGATTACTTAGCATCTATCTAGTTGGTAAGTTTATAACTTAGTTTAATGCATACTTTTCAAAAAATATGTATATCTAGTCTTTATCTTAGATTTTCTCACAATAGATATATATTTGCTTTATTAATTTTACAATAGTGATGATGAATTTTTTTTCTTCAGTTATTCCTATATATAATCATTTAATCATCAATCATAATAATCAACATCACATTGGCAAAAGTATTGTTGTACAAATTATCCTCACTAACATTAAAAAATAAACATCCATTTTATTAGGGTACTCGGATCTCATCCCCATTCGCTGTCATCGTAGGCCCCTCGTAGACTTGACTTTCGACTTGCTTTTTACTGGTTTGGTCTCGCTTTCCTAGTTAACATACGTAAGAGATCCTTGTATCGGTGTCATGCCTACGACACCCCAATGCCTAAGTTAATATAGTGTTTGTATAATTCAACTCACCAAACAAAAAGTTAGGTCAGGGCTCTCCTTTAGAGATTACTTACTCTCCCCTTGCATGGTGTGGGTAGGGGTGTGCACAGTTCGGTTCAATCTGGTTTTGGACAAAACCAAGAACTAAACTGAATTGGTCTAAATGTGAACAGTTAAAAACTGGTTAGGCTCGATTTTGATTTTTGAACCGAACTAAAACCAATTTTTTTTCCTAAAACAAATAAGGGCTTCAAAAAATGGAGAAGCATCACAAATTCGCATAGTAACTTACATAAGGATGGTTGAGTCATGGAGGTTTGGTGGGGTGGTGGTCTCTTTCTAAAGGGGAGTCGTGGACGAGAATAGAGATGGCAGCGTGCATGCCTGCGGAGTGTGAACGGGGTGATCCATGGAGGTAAGAATGGATATGGCATTCGAATTGGAGAGGAGAAGCCAAGAAGGTGAAGATTAAATATCGAAGAATATTCAGACCAAGGGGTGGGCGGCTGAGGGTTTTGATCATGTTTAGGGTTTTTATTTTTTATTTTTTATTATTTATTTATTTATTTTTTTTTTTATTTTCTAACTTTTTACTTTTCCGAATTTGATTGGGTTGAAGGGCTAGGTTGGGCATATTAAATTAAAAGATAAGAGGCGGGTTGGATTGTACATAAAAATCATAAAATACATATATAATAAGAAGGCTCGATTTGATTCGATTTTAAGTGGTTTTTTAACCTTGTGAACGAAGAACCAGACCAAACCATTAAGTTCTCTCTACTAGTAAACAGAGGGTGCCACATCTTTTTAAGAAATTGGACCGAACCAGTCGATTTGGTTTAGTTCGGTCCGGTTCGTTGATTTTGTCCAATTTTTGCACACGCCTAGGTGTGGGGTCGTCAAATGAGGATATTTATAATACCCTTCCTCTGACAACCGCCTACAGTTACGTGTAACTTGGGTGATGTCAGGGTTGTTTTCGATGCTCAAGGTCATAAGTGGCGAAGCACTGACTTTTACTTTCTAGGACACACGTTCTCCAATGTGTTCTCTCGATAACCTTTAGCTTGAGCTCACCCATAGGCTTTAGGCCTTGTCGTGGGCAACTCTCAACAATACTACTTAGACTTCAAATTGCAACCAGATTTGATTAATAATAATTAAAGTACATATATCAATTTTCAAAAATAAAAAGCCAACTGGTCGATGAATCAAAGTAAAAACAGATGAAAACAATGGTCGACCGATAAAATATGAAAGAATAGTAAATTATTAAAAAAAATTTGAAAAACATGTCCCTTAATCCAACCATTAAATTGTTAGTTCGACTTGATAAAATTATGGGCCAAAACCATTGGTGCCCATTGTTTTGAGAAAACCACTTATGGTCTGTTTGTTTCACAATTTTTCCCATGATATTTCAGACAAACATTTAATATCCTTAGTTGTTTCACAAAATTTTAGTTTTTAAAACCTAGGATATTATTATTTGGGGAACTTCAAAACACATCTAGTATAGGTTTTTTAATACCTTGCAAAAGTGTAGAACTTTTGTGCCTGGAGGATGACTAGCAAAAATATAGCTTAATTAATTAATATCAATGGCTCATTATTATTAATTTTAATTAATTATTAAATATAAATATATTAATTAAACTCAAGAATTTTCAACTAATATTTTTACGATTAATATTCTATGCAATCTTAACTATTTAATATAAATTATTATTATGATGATTATCAATATTCTAACTAATTTATAATAATTTAATTATTTTTAGTAATTAATTTAAGGGGTCTTATTTATAGAAATAGAAAAAAAAAGTGAGAATAGGCACACGCTTTTCATGCTTCATTTTTCTAAAAAAAAATTCTCAACTTACTGTCGTCATTTGAACTTCGCGCATGAAAAAGGGCATAATACAAACAATTATAATTTTTTCTAATTCCACATTTTGTTTTTAAATTTGAAGTATTAATTTTTTTTTTCTTCCAAAAAGTATGAAAAGTAAATAAGAAGGTAAAATGACATTTTTTTAAAACATATCTTTAGTTAAACTAATTAGATATTTAGAATAGACTTTTTAACCATCATACATATTTAATTCTCACTCTTTAGAAGTAAACACTACCAATAATTTCTAATTACGATTTCAATTCATTCTCATTTTAGTTAAGTAAATAGAATCAAAATAACATGACGATTTCAATTCTTTCAATTTTGAAACGACTAGGCAAACATCTTAGTGGTTTCCACTTTACCAAAATAGTTTGATTTCTTTTGTTCTCATTACCTCCTATTCGAAACTTAATAGAATTTGTGCTACTTTATCCAAAAGTGAATTTGGAGTGGAATTGAACTCCTATCCAAGTTACTTGCCTCGAACTTGGAATAGAATTTGGAGATGAAATTCAAATTTTACTCAATTTTGCTTTAGATGAAATTTGGATTGTACCTAAATTTAAATTTTGAAATATGACCAAATTTTAAAGTGAGATAGAATTGGGATATTATTGCAATTTAATTTTTATAAAAACGTTGATTTGAATTTGGATAAAATTTGGAATATGGTCAAATTTTATTATGGCATAAACTTGTGGTTTTATCCTCATTTTAATTTGATTTTTAGGATAAATGCCTAAACTTAGATGATTTGAATTTGGAATAAAATTTGAAATATAACCAAATTTTAATTTGATAGAAATTTTTGGTTTCATCCCCAATTTAATCTGATTTGGAGATAAAGGCTTAAACTTGAATAATTTGAATTTGAAATAAAAGTTGGAATATCCCACATTTTGATTTGAGATAAATTTGAAGTTTCATCCTTAATTTAATTTGACTTGAGATAAAAATTTTGGAAGATTGGAATAAATAAAATTTGTAGTATAGCAAAGTTGTTGTAAAATTGAGGAGGAAAATGGCAAAAAAAAAAAAAAAAAAAGGAACACGAATACAAGGAATTATAATATTAAAATAAATATAATGGCTCTTTTCAAATATAGCAAAAGGAACCAAAATATTTACAAATATAGCAAAATGTCATTGTTTATCTAGAATAGATCGTGATAGACTACTATCTGTATCATTGCTACAGATAATAGTTTATCGCGATCTATTACAGTCTATCACAAATAAACTGTAATATTTTGCAATTAGTTGTAAATATTTTCAGCAATTTTGCTATTTAAAATAATTTTCCTAAATATAATGAATGAAAATGGAAATTGAATTTTATAGAAATTGAAAATGACTCAAATTTCTTCAATCCTTTCTCTTCTTTTCTAACCAATGTGTGTCCTTCCAACATCCACCAAATGCCACTATTTATAGGTAATTTGGCAAGTAGGTGGTGGAAATACATGGTCACTAGGGATGTGCGATTATGAGACACATGGCCTTTGGACACCAAGCATGGACATCTAATTTACACATATTTTTTAAATATTTATTATACTCCCCCTTAGATGCCCATTTTAAATATGTCTCGTTAAAACCTTACTAGGAAAAAATTCAATGGAAAAAAAATCCTAGTGAAAGAAAAAAGAGTACATATTTCATATAATTTAATACTTCTTAAAGAATACAATAAATTTGCTCCCCTTCATAGGAACATCACTTGAGATCTCTAAGTCGCCACATTCAATGTTCTGCACTAATTTTTCAAAGGTTGCGGTTAGTAATGATTTTGTAAATAAGTCTGTCAGGTTACCCTTCGAACAAATTTATTGTATAGTGATGTTGTCATTTTCTTCAAGATCATGAGTGTAGAAAAGTTCTGGTGAAATATGCTTTGTTCTATCCCCTTTAATATATCTTCCTTTGATTTGGGCTAGACATGTTGTGTTTTCTTCATATAATGTTATTGGAGAATTTTTACTAGAAGACAAACCACATGTACTTTCACGAATGTGTTGAGTCATTGATCTTAGCCATGCACATTCTCTGCTAGCCTTATGGATCACAAAAATTTCAACATGATTTAAGGAAGTAGCTGTTATGGTCTGTTTCACTAATCGCAAAAATATAGCAGTTCCTCCACATGCGAACAGATAATCTGTTTGAGATCTAGCTTTGTATGGATCAGATAAATATCTAGAATTTACATAACCAACTAATGAAAATTTGATTTATTTGAATAAAACATTCCCATATCGATCGTTCCTCACAGATAATGGAGTATATGCTTAATTCCATTCCAATGTCTTTTGGTTCGAGAAAAACTGTATCTAGCTAATAAATTTACTGAAAATGCAATATTTGGTCTTATATTATTAACAAGATACATAAGTGCACCAATTGCACTAAGATATAATACTTCGGGACCAAGAAGTTTCTCATTATTAGCTTGAGGTCGAAATATATCTTTCTTTACATCTAGTGGACAAACTTCCATTAGAATGTTTAATGGATGTGCTTTGTCCATATAGAATCTTTTTAAATTGTTTCCTGTATAAGTTGACTGATGAACAAAGCTACCTAAAAATCTAAAAGCTACCTAAAAAGTCTTACTTTCCAACCAAACCTAAAAGCTACCTAAAAAGTGTCTAAGTGACACTTTCACTCTCAAAACAACATAAAAAGTACCTAAAAGTTTTTCAAGAAACAATTTAACTCACCAAACAACCAAAATAGTTCATATATGTACTTTGATTATCAAAACAAACTATAAAGTTTCCAAAAAGTGTGTAAATGACCATTTGTTTCTCAAAACAACCAAAAAAATGCCCAAGTGCCACTTTAGCTCTAAAAACCAATCAAACAATTTTCAAAAAGTGTGTAAGTGACACATTGATTCTCAAAACAACTTAAGATGCTTAAGTGCAACTTTTACTCTCCAACCAAACTAAAAACTACCAGTGTCTAAGTGACATCTTCACTCTCAAACCAACATAATAAGTGCCTAAAAGTTTTCCAAGAAACAATTTAACTCCCCAAACAACCAAAATAGTTCATATGTGCACTTTGATTATCAAAACTAATTAAAAAGTACCTAAAAACTGTCTAAGTGACACATTATCAAAACCAACTCAAGCATATAATAATGACACTAAATGGATGAATTGGCTACCATAACTGCAGGATAACCACACATAATATACATGCATTTATAAACAGAGTTTGAACTTTAATATTAAAAAATACCTAAGTATTTGAAGGTTTATCATCTTCCTATTCTTGCCCCAAATTTTTAGTGATATGAGAAGGCAAACCAACAATCACGGACTTCAAATAAGAGAAGTTGTATCTTCTGCACCTAGGAATGAAATTTTGTTAGTCACACACTTATTAGAAAGAAAAAAAATTACCACAAAATCTAAAATGTTCGACACTACTACAATTCTTACCTTCGTTGACGGCCAAAAAATGTCAGTCTCATCCACCTTTCACCACATGAATTAGTATCAATGTCATATCCAAAGTATATAAAGAAAATATCGAGAACAACTACGCAAAAATGTACAAAACATCACTAATAGCTTCCAATGATAAAACAAACCATTCACTCATAGTCTCATCCATCTTTCACCACATGAATAGCCTAGAATCTTGTTATCTACAAGAAGATAAATATATTAGAGAAGATAATCCTGAGAAGTTATATAATTAATTTTAATAAATAATAAAAAGTATAAATATTAGGCAATTACATATCCTTATAAATTGCATCATAAATATGAACTTTCATATCTAACATTAGTCACTTATGCAAAGAAATTATATATAAGAAGACTAGTAACAAAATTTTGGTTAAATCATTTACAAAGCAACTAAATAGAACAAGTGTTGCAAAAAAAAAAAAAAAAAAGTGTTAGCAAGTTCCCAACAAAAAAAGTATATATATTAATAACTTGCTTGGCGGTTTATTCACTTCAATGTATTTGTTCAAGACCTAGTGAAAAAAAACAACATTCATTTTAGAATTCAACCCAATCCATCAATGTCAACAATAATAACAATACCCAAAGCCACAATATAATCACATAAATAAACTTAAAGTCACATTATAAGCTCCATGAAAATAGTCACATAAACAACTTGTGCAAACTTTTTTAGGATATAACAACCAAATTATTATGGACTAATCAAATTATAACCATAAAACTTAACAAGCTTACATGAAAATGATCCTAAACTTGTTGATAAAAAAAATAAAAAATAAAGAACAAATAAATCTAATAACCATACTCCAAAACTCAAAATGACAAAAGTGAGTAGTATAACAATAAGAGTTACAACTTTCTCAAACAGCTACAAACAAAGAAAAATTTGACCAATTTGATAAAACTAGCTACAAATGAAATATGATGAAATCATATACACGTGAATGGAATATCTTTCTTTAAAGTTACCTAGTATCTTGTTTGTATGAAACAATTTTGTTAGAAATATGGGTAGTTCTCTAATGAGAAAAAAATCAACTGAAAATTTAAAAAAGAAAAAGAAAAGCAAAACTTATACCTTGTTAATGACATCTAAACTTGTCAACTGCAATGCTAAGAAAAAGAAGGAATCAACGGCTATATAATCTAAAATAAAATAAAAGAAAACTGGGTTCATTTTAAAATATACCAAGTATAGAACTTGAAAGATTTGAGGAAGAAATGACAAACCAAAAGGCAATAAAATGCATTCATTTCAATAACAACCACCTAATCACAATAGCCAACAATAGTACAAGAGAAGATAAGAACATGGTTGATTGAACAAACAAACAACAAAATTAGCTTCTTTACTTCTTCAGAAACATCTCATCAAATGAATACTGTGCTATATATCAAAAGATCAAAGTGTAAAACTCTACCAGATTTCCAACACCAACAATCTAGAAGAAGACTATTCATAGCATTTGTGGTCAAAATACGTAAGCAATTTGTGTACACTTCAAAGAAAATCAAAGTCTCAAATTTTATTTATCATTCAAGTGTTGTTTAAAAAAGCTCCCAAGTGTTGTTTCAACTCTTAAAACCACCTACAATGATGTTTTTTTAAAAAAAGGTCGCTTATTGTCCTTTTGACTATGAAAAATACATATAAAGTTCCTAAGAAGTGATTAAGTGATACTTTAAGTCTCAAAACCACCTAAAAAATGTCAAAGCATCACTTTGACTCTCAAGACTACATAAAAAGTATAAGAAAATTACTATGTGTTGCTTCGAGACTCTCAAAACCACCTAAAACCTTAGTGGTTAAGTGTCCTTTTGATGATGAAGAACACATATAAAGTTCCTAAAAAGTCCCAAGTAAGATTTTAACTCTTGAGACAATCTAAAAAGTGCATAAATGTCATTTTGACCATGAAAAACGCATATAAAGTTTCTAAAAAGTGTCTAAGTGACACTTTAACTCTCAAACCTACCTAAAAAGAGAATAAACATCACTTGATGAATTGTTCTAACAAATAAAAATTTAGCCAATTGTTGTACAAAAGAGTAAACTAGAATTTTAATTAACCTAAATGGAATTTTACAAATGAAAGTTCAAATTGATCACTCTGACCCACTAATACAACATAACATTGTAAGAAATGAAAGTAAAGCATAATGTTGAATATATACAACCTTGGTAGCATTAAGATATATCGTTCTTTCCAAGAAAGACTCTTCCTACATACATGAAAAAACAAAGGAACGATTTGCCCAAATATAAAGAGAAAAGAAATCCCTAAATAATCGCATCCAAATAAACTTCAAAACTATAAGAAGCAAAGCAACTCACCTCAAAAGGCGACGACGTTGAAGTGACGGAGGCAGACGAGCAAGCGAAGACCTTGGATGGTGACAACTCACCAGCAACGGTGTTCAGGTGATGGAGGCAGACAACGTGCGACATCAGCGGCGACGAGCAGGTGTGCAACGACAGCAGCTACGAGCAGGTCTGCAACGGCGGCGGCGACGAACAGGTGTGCGATGATGGCAGCAGACGTCCCTAGAGGTGGTAGCGTCTGGTGCGGCAATGGTGAGGAAAAAAGTTAGGGGGAGATTGAGAGGGGAAGGGAAAACAAAAAAATAGGGGGAGTATTTGAGAGGGAAATTAAAAAGATGGGGGAAATAAAACAAAAAATGTGAGAAAAATAAAGTGGGGGGAGGATTTTAAGAAAGTGTGGGAAAAACTAAAATGTGGGATTTAAGTAATTTTTACCCACAAATTTTAACTTCCCTCCTTTTCTCAAAATTTGAAATATTAAAAAAAATTAATGACTAACTTTTTAATGACTGTTAATTGTAGTCATAATTTGGTGATACAAAAAAATGTCAAAATAGTAAAAACAATCCGAAAATTCACGTCTTTTCCCGCCAAAACCGTATTTTTCATTTTCTTACATTTAATGACTGTTTTTTTCAGTCATTAATTAATGACACAAAAAAACAGTCATCAAATCCGACAAATCCAAAAAACGCGTGATTTTGGCTTTAATGACTGTTTTTTCTCTTTCTCCTATATTTTTGCTACTGTACAAGAGTCATGGAAGTTGAAATTTGTTGTAGTGAATCTAAGGCAAAATTTTGTTGTTCCAAGATCTTTCATCTCAAATTGTAAGCCCTAACTCTTGTTTTCCCTTTGCTTAAGTTCAAGTTAGAAACAATTGGTTAAGGGTTGGCTAGCGTTGGCTTGAATGAGTATAAATGTAAGTGGAAACTAGTATTTGTCTAAGTAAACATGATTTCCCATTAGCTTTTGATAAGGGATAAAGGGATGGAGACAATGGTGTATTTGATCAAGGAAATGTGGCTAAGACTTAGGAAAAATTTTGCTAAGTGTTGAGAAGACTCTCAAGTCAAAGTAGGTCAAGGGTTTTATTTTATTAAGAAAAAATAATAAATAAAAGAATAAATATTAAAATAAACAAAATTAATTATTTAGAGGGAAACAATATTATATTTGGAAGGTTAGGATGAGGACAAAAGAGATAGAGTCATGTTGAAGCAAAGGGCTTGGTGGCCAAAGATGATTGGTTGGGTTAGGCAGCAGCTTGGTCCAGAAGCAAACAGCTCAATGTAGATGTCGGCTCTCCCAATTCACTCGTGTCATTTTCGCCATTTTTGCACCAGTCGAAACTCTTTGAGTCATGATTTTAACCCGGGGCTTCCAAATTGATTTGGAGTCGGAAAAGTTGAGAAAACTAGAAGAAACTGAAGGTTGTCACTGAAAACGAGCAAACCAAACAAGTTAGCTTTGGGGAATTTTTCAACGGTGCTCGGGGAGGTTTTTGAAGCCCAATTTTTTTGGTAAGTCAGTTAAGAGGTTATCCTTGAGTTTCATAAAATTTATTTGAAGTTTATTTGAAAGGAAAAGTTGTTTTGAAGCTCTGAAAAATTGGGTTGAAAATAGGTGACTGTTGGCCGAAGTCTACTGGTGATTGCCCAAGGCTGTCGCCCATGCCTGCACACCCTAAGCCCCACACGCGCGTGCTGCCAACACCTTCACCCACCCACTGTGCAGCAATCCATGCTCACAGCCCCATGTTGACGCCCCTATGTAGCAGATCACACCCACTTGTGCCACCCATGCCATCAGCAGCACGCCCATGCTTGCCTATGCCCATGCCCATGCCCATGCCCCTGCCAGCACCCCACACCCACCAACTGCCTATCTTGGGTGCCCACAACCATTTTAGGTATTTTTGGACATTTTTTTTACTCTAATTGACATTTCCTTGTATTTTAGCCTAAAAATGGGTAATTTTGAATTTTAAGTTGATTTTTGGATATTTTAGGAAATTTTGAAAATTTTTGCAAAAAGGTCCCTAAAGGGTAAAAATGATGAAATAGGTGAAACCAAGCTTGATATGGGCAATGTGAATGGAGTTTAGTAAAAATGAGGTTTGTGGGAACTTTAAGGAGACGACCTAATGACTCATAATTGATGTTTAAGGTCAAATTGAGGTTGAAAAATCCTATAAGTCTCAAGGATCAGGCCCGAACAGTGACGTATGTTCTATTTGAAAGGATTTTATTTATAATGTCTAGCCATGATTTATTATGAAATGTGTTTTTATGACGATTTGTTAAATGTTGAGCATAGTTTACTGATTTATACTTGATTTTATGGCATTGAGAGCATGTTTTATCTGTTTCCTTAAGTTTTAAAGAAACATGTTTAAATGATGCTAATACTGAGAAATGTTTAGATTTTCTATGAAATATTTCTTGATGAGCTGTTGTTTCAAAGCATACTTGTTTTCCTTAAAATGTTTTCTAAGGGACTCAATGCTGAAGGACATTGAGAAGACATTTGAGTTTCCTGGGGACCTAGTACTGAAGGACATGGAGAAGGTACTTGGGCAGCCCGAGATAGTTACTCCTATGTGCATATAGAAAAAGTTGATGTTGTTGTGTTGAGACTACTCCACACTAGCTAAGATTTGTTTTCGACGTTGAGTGTGTTGAGCTTGTTCCGCCTCAACTAAGGGTATCTTGAATTCAAAAGTAATCTATGATGAATTTAGAAGTTTTATTTCAGTAAATGGCATAGTTTATATGGCGTAAGTATGTTTTTATTGCTATAGTTTATGTTTTCCATATTAAGTCACTCACTGGGTTTTCAACTTACTTTTCCATGTTTTCTTCCCCATCCAGGTAGCGATAGAATTTCCAGTGCTTAGTCTACTTAAGCTTCATCCTACTTAAGATTCAAGCTACCAACAATTACTTTTCTTCCCAGTTGTTGTATGTGTAAATTGTCACACCCCCTCCCAGATTACCCTCCATAACCTGAGAGGAGATGTGAGTATAGCAAACATCACCCCTCTTGTAAGGTTCACTGTGCTGTCCAACTGTACTTGAATAACCTGTTGAAACATGACTTACATAACTGCTCATATCACTTATTCTAATAATATAGACATTAAGATCAACAACGCCCATAAATTCAATAACATGAGAACTTACATTTACATACCCAGGTACTCCAAACTCATTCACGAATATACTTAGATGACATATACAATAACCAGTCTCACATCCCAACTACTAGCTAACTATGTCTACATGTCACATACACAATGTTACTTACACATACAGCAACCGAAATGCAAAGTATTTTCTGATAACTCGAAGCTTAAGCAGGGTGAGCTTGAGTAGGCTAAGCACCGGGAACTTCTTTGCTACCTGGGTGGGAAAGAAAACATGGAAAACATGAGCTCGATGCCTAGTGAGTGACATAGTATTTTAAATACAACTCATGAACCAAATCATGCTCAATATTAGAGAAAACATAACATTAGCATAAAACTCAAGTTAAGCCTTGAAATAAAACATAAGCCAGGTCTTTTACATAAATACAGTTTACAAACTCATCAAACCCTCTTTTTGCTTAAAAATTCCCTTAGTTGAGGCAGAGCAAGGCTCAACACACTCAACGTCGAAAACAAACCTTAGTTGGGGCTGAGTAATCTCGACACACCCAACGTCGAAAACCTTAGCTGATGTGGAGTAATCTCAACACAACATCGTCATCAATCACTATGTGCACATAGGACTATCTCGGGATACCCAAGTACCTTCTACGAGTCCTTCAGTATTGGGTCCCAAGGAAACTCAAATGCCTTCTCAACGTCCTTCAGCATTGGGATCCTTAGAAAACATTTTAGAAACAGGTATGCTTTGCATAAATAGTTCATTGTAAAACATTTCATGGAAAACAGAGCATTTTTCAATAAATAGCATCTTATAAACATGCTTTTCATAAACTTGTAGAAAACAGATAAAACATGTCATACAATCAAATATAATCAACCATCATGCTTATCATGTAATAAATCATCATAAAATCACATTTTATAAGAAAGTCTGGCTAAACATTTTAAATAAAATCGTTTACAGAGGAAGAAAGATGTCACTCACTATCTAGGCCTGTTCTTCAGGGTCTATATGCTTTTCCAACCTCAATATGACCTGAAATATCAATTACGAGCCATTAGATTCTCTCTTTGAAGTCCTTGCATTCATCATGTAAGCTCTACTTTTAACTTTGGAAGATGGCAAGCAAGTAGGCGGGTGATTGAAAAGTGATGGCCGAGAGCCTTTGGGCTTGAAGTGTCTATGTGTTGGTTGGATTGAAGCCAAAGTCCATGAGAGTGAGCATGGGTGATGGCTGAAAATAGGGAAGAATTTGCGTAGTCAAGCCTAAGCATAAGGATTGAAGTGTTGGCTTGTTAAGGCATGCATCCAAAAAGTTGAGCGCGGGTGTTGGTGGTTGTTGGGCAAGTGACTATGCGTTGGTTGATGTTAGCAAGGGGTTGCATTGGAGAAGCTTGCGATCGAGAGAGTGTCGCGTTGGATAGACGAATGGTACTAAGCGTCCAAGTTTGCCATGCGTCCAAGCTAGCAACCAAACTTGTTATGCATCCAAACTTGCTATGAGTCCAAGCTTGCTAGGCGTCCAAGCCAGCATCCAAGTATGTTAAAGGAGGTTGCGTTGGTCGTTGGCGAAGTATGCGTTCAAGGGTGCTTATGGTTCAGACGCATGGTGTGATGCGTCCAGGCTAGCGTCCAAGTTTTTCAATGGAAGATTGTGTTCACAGACTGAAGGAGATACTTGAAGATAGTTTCTTGAAGATAAAATAAAATAAAATAAAATAAAATAAAAGAGAAAGTAGAGGTAAGTCGGCAACTCGTTTAAGTGTGTAAAGTTAAGTTTTCAATCATTTTCTGTTTCTCTAAAGCTTCAACCGATTCCATATTTCAGTTTAGCGACAAAGAGAGATAAAGGAAGGAGCCTAGGGAAAATTCGTGTAGAATTCTGATCGATTTCGTGCTGTAAGTGAGGGTAAAACAGAAGGGTTGATTGCTATCCTGCAATCTAAACAACGTTCAGTATTTGGAGGATAGCATTTTGTGGAGATTGAGTTTAGGGCTGAAAATTTGAGGTCGGTAAGTTAGCTCAATTCTTAACAAATATTGTGAAGGTTGGTTGAGCTGAATTTGAAGAAAAACATGTTAAATGATAGGTAGAAGTGTTTGATACAGATTTTTCGAGTGATTTGGAGCAACTTGAAGTAAGTTGAGAATATCTGCCGAACGAAGAAGAGTTAAGTTCTAAAATCATGAGATAAGCTAGGAAATACATTTCTTTACAAGTTTGTAGAAGGAAATAAGTGCTAAATCGGGCTAGAAACACGACTTTTAACATATTGAAGTGAGGGCCAAGGAGAAGGCAGAAGCTGTGGAAGACAAGTATAGCTGGAAGAACAGCGACACGGAAAGTACGCGGGAGTAGCAAGACGGGTAACGCGGGTGTCACTAGAAGCCTTGCGTCTCACAATTCTCGCCGGGTCGCGTTAGTCAAAGTCTCGCTAGTCCAGATTTATTTAAAACTTAATTCTGTTAGTGTAATCTCGTGGGTCTTGCTCAATAAGGTTTATTCTATTGAATTGTGGTCTTGGTAATGAATTATTGACCAAGTATGAATGATTAAAGCTTATTGATTATGTTAAGAAAATCTCAAGGAATCTAACAACGAGAAATGTATGATTACAAGCCAAGAAGAGCTAGGAAAGGCGTATAAACCACTAAAGGCCCAGGACAAGTAATGAGTGACGATTTATTTAAAATAGTTTTACTTTGAACAAGGTGATATTGTTGACAAGTTTATATTTGAAAGCATGGTTATATGATTGAAAAAACTTATGAGTTTTATATGCATAGTATGAGTTATGAAAAACATGTTGTTTATTGATTTATGAAATTATGAAAAGCATGGAAGCTTGCTTATGAGATTGTGAAGGTTTGAAAATATTAGTTTATGAATTTATGGTATGATGTTTTCAAAGCATGTTGTTTTTTTTAAATAATGTTTTTGGAAAAGGTTCCCAATGCTCAAGGACTCGAAGAAGGCAAATAAGTAACCTGGATATGGAAATGGGACCCCAACGCTCAAGGACTTGAAGAAGGCATATGGGCAGCCCGAATTATGATACCTATGTGCACATAGAGGAACGTACGATGCTGTTGTGTTGAGATTACTCCACACAGCTAAGGATATTTGACGTTGGGTGTGTTGAACTCCGCTCTGCCTCAACTAAGGGAAATGATTTTAAAATGTTTTCGACGTTGAGTAGCGTTAAGCTCCGCTCCACCTCAGCTTAAGGGAATGATTTGAAACAAACGGAATTTCTGAGTATTTTTTTTCTAAAATGAGCATGTATGATTTGACAATGGCATTTGAGCATGTTTTGCATGAATATGATTTGAATTGATGTTTTATACGCATTGTGTTAAAATGTTTTTACTATGATTAGTTTTCGAGCCAAAGAAAGTTTTACGAAACTAGTCACTCACTGGGCAATCTAGCTCATGTTTTCCTTGTTTTTTTTTTTTTTTTTTTTTTTATGTTTTCCAGGTAGCGAGCGAGTCCGGGGTGCTTAGCCTACGCAAGATCTCGTTTGGGTCTACTATTGGTGTTTAGTATTCTGAAAATTATAAATATTTGAAATAGATCATGTGTTGTGCATATAAGAGGGTCAAGGGCGTTGTTGTGTACTTATGCTATTATATGGTTGAGTGGAAAAATATGTGTGTACGGCAAGTTAACTCTGGTGTATGTATGAAATCGATTATGGTTTATAACTGTTCATTAGGTAAAAGTAAAGTTTATGGTTGATAGTGGATGTGGTAAGAGGGTCGGTCTCCGCTGTCCTCACATTTCCTCTTAGGTTAGGGTATCTGGGAGAGGGTGTGACACATCATTTAACTACATCACATCCACATTGTCCATTTCAAGCCTAATTTCCACTATTACTATCATTTTTACCCTTTTAGGGACTTTTTTGCAAAAGTCTCAAAATTTCAAAAAATGCTTAAAAATCAGCTTAAAATTCATATTTTTCCATTTTTAGGTCAATAATTCAAGAAAATATCAATTTGGGTCCAAAAATGTCCAAAATTATCCAAAATGGCTGTAGGCACCCATGGTGGGCAGCAGTTGGGCGAGGGGGGTGTTCGCAAGTGTAGGGCATGGGCGTGGGCGTGGGCGTGGGCAGCTTTGGCAACCTTTTCGGCCAGTAGTGTTCTGTTTCCAACCCGATTTTTCAGAGCTCCAAAACACCATTTCCTTTCAAATAAAAATCAAATAAAAATTATGGACTCAAGTTTAACCTCTTAACTAGCTTACCAAGAAAATTCAGCTCCAAAAATCTTCTCGAGCACCCTTGAAAAATTTCTCAAAACTAACTCGTCTGATTTGCTCGGTTTCTACGACAACCTTCAGTATTTTGATGATTTCTCAAGCTTCCCAACCTCAAATCACTTCGGCAGCCCTAGGTCGTCTTCCTAACTCACAGAGCTTCCTCTGGTCCAAAAATGGTGAAAATAGCACGAGGGAATCGGGTTAATTGAGCTGCTTGCTTAGAGTTCGAGTTGCTGCCTAGACCAACCAATCAGCTTAAGCTACACACCAGCTTGCTTCAACGTGTTTTCTCTTCATTTCTCCTTATCCTAGACATGCAAATTAAATATAGTTTTCATTTAAATAATTATTTTAACTTAATTTAATATTTATTTCCTAATTTTACATTTTTCCCAAATAATTTCCAAATAATCTCCAAATTTTGACCCTTTGTACTTAAGCTTTCCCAAAAAATTCCTAAGTCCAGCCCTCCTCCTTGTACTACAACACCGTTAACTCCATCTCTTTTATTCCTTAGCAAAGATTATAGAAAAAGAAGAATACCAAATCATAATTACTTAAAATGCACTAGAATTCCACATGCTTTCCTACTCATTCAAGCCAACCCTAGCCAAACTTTTAACCATGACTTTTATCTTTTGCTAATGCTAAGGAAAATAGAGGTTAGGGCTTACATAAATAATTTTGAGTAACGTGGCATGTAGGCATAGCTAGTTAGTTTGGTTAGGAAGTGAGAGTGTATATTGTATATGAAATCTAAGTTTTGTTGTAGACGATGTTAAGATTTCTGCTGATGTAAATATTTATCCTTGTGGGCTTGTAAGTATTTGAATGGTGGACTTGAATGTTATATGCTTGAAGGAAAAGATAATGTGGGAGGCTATGTTAAATGATGTTTCTAACATGATAGACAGGTTTGGATGGGCAATGAACCTCATAAAAAAGGTGAAGTTTGCTGTCTTCATGGCTTTTTCCAGGTTAAAATGGGTAATCTGGGAGGGGGTGTGACACAAATTCTTTCTTAAGATATTCTATTGACTTTGAATGCTCTTTAGAAGTTCTAAATACATTTAGGTCATCAACATATATAGTTATAATAACAAATCTTGATTGTGGTTTTTTTATAAAAACACATGAACATATTGGATTATTTTGATATCCTTCTTTCAACAATTATCTACTTAGGCGATTATACCACATTTGTCCTGATTGTTTCAATCCATATAGTGATCTCTGTAACTTTATTGAATACAGTTCTCAAGAACTTGATCTACCTGTTTTAGGTATATTAAATTCTTCTGGGATTCTCATATAAATATCATTATCAAGAGATCCATATAAATATGTTGTGACTACATCCATAAGATGCATGTTCAGATTTTTATACACTGTTAGACCAATTAAACATCTTAATGTAATTGCATTTACCACTAGAGAATATGTCTCCTCATAATCAATACTAGGTATTTCTGAAAAACCTTATGCAACTAGTCTTGCTTTATATCTTGTGACTTCATTATTTTAATTTCTTTTTCTCACAAATACCCGTTTGTATCTCACGAGTTTGACTTCTTCTGGTGTTCAGACTACTGGTCCAATGAAGCCAATCTTTTCTATGTCGACATTCTTCAACAGATTTTGGTTCAGGATCCTCATTTTCAAATATAATATCAAGTGCAACATTATATGCAAAAATGTTATCAATAACTACATTAGTTCGATTTCATCTATTCCTTGTCATGACATAATTTATTAAAATCTCATTATTATTTTTAAGTATTTCACCTTCTTCACTAATTGGATTATTAGTCATGTCCAAGATTTATTCATGGATATTTACATCTGTAACCAAGTCTTTTTTACTATTGTTTATTTTTTTCCAAGAATTTTTATCTTTGGAACCCACTAGTCTACCACGCTGGCGTGTTCCAGCTTATGAGTGACAACTTGTTGTGTCGAGATATCAATTTTCAACAGAATATTTGCAACTAGTATATGTGACTTAGTTACTTTCTTTACATTGATAAATGCATTTGGTAATTGATTTGTTATATTCTACAAATGAATTATTTTCTGAACTTATAGTTCACATTGATCTGTACGGAGATCTAAATGAGACAACAATGATGCATTCCATGCAATTTCTTTTTCCAACTTCTTAATTCCTTCCCCTAATGTTGGAAATTGTCTCATTAAATCAGCAAATATTGTAGTAAATATATCACCCGTCAGGGGTTCAAGACATTTAATAATTGATGGGGAATCATATCCAACATATATTACTAACCTCCTTTGAGGACTCATCTTAGTACGTCGTGGTGGATGATAACTTGTAGAAATACAAGTTATTATAGTCACTATTTGAATTAATTAGAGTAACTTTAGGGCTAAACGCATGATTTTGGCAGTTGAATTATGTAATATGTATTACCATGCGTTGGCACCATTTACAAAAGAGAATACCTGAAAAATATATGAGCTTTTCTGTTCTTAACGTAGGATTAAGTAGAAAAGAAGCACAAACCCAAGCACTAGAGAGGAAGCTGCTGCGAGAACAAAGGTGGAAACTCATGCGTCGAGTCTATGCGTTAAGAAGAAAAAGCAGATACAAACGTCTAGGCCAAAGCTATCATGTCAATATGCAAAAAGATAACACGTTATCAGATCATGGCAGAACCAATGGGCCGACGATGTGAAAAGTCTACGCAGCAGGGCATGGAATTTAATGCAAAGGTGTCAAGTCATCATGAGTTCAACTTTTCGACGCCTATAAATAGCCCAAAGCTTCTCCATTCAAAGGAGGAGAGAAACGAGTTCAAGAGGCGAAAGCTCTACACAAATTCTCCCTCACCATAACCAGCCTCCATTTCAAGCTTTTCTGTGAGAAGAATTCTAAGAATTTTCAGAGTCATCTCCAAGTGAGTGAGAACCTTCACCCTATGTCATTTATGTATCAGATAGCAAACATCTCAAGCCTCCATGAAGCAAGACATTGCCAGTGGCGGCTTGACGTCTTCCATTTATGTTCTATCTTCATTTCCCTCCTTCTTACTTATGTTTTGTTAATGGCATTCGAGAGAATGGTTTATTTTCTTAATATAAGTTCAATTGACGACTATCTTCCATATATTTCCATATTAAATACTTTACACCATGTTGTTTGAATGTTAAATGAGCTAGATATTAGAAGCTAGTTTTCCTTAAGCAATACTAAGTATGTCACATTTTGATTAATGCATATCATTAGCTTGCATAGCTTTGTCTGACAAACAAACTTAACAAGCATGACTGTCTAGCTTGAGAAAGTAGATGGTTAATCTTTAGCATTTATCAAGACTAGATGAGGTTCAGAGATGTAGTTCATCTTTTGCCAACACAAACTTACCATGCATCTTAGAGATAAGATTAATATGGCGTCGAAACATCGAGAGATGGATTCTCAAACCCAAAGTTTGTAGGTATGTAAATATACTTAGATATGTTTAAGTAACAACTAGCTCCTGCGTTAACTCTACTATTATCGCATGGTTCCACCGTCATTCTCAACGCATGCTATCTGACTCTAAATGACATTTGACTAACCTTCTCCGCGTCCACCTCATTGTTAATTGTAGAAAATTTTATTCATTCTTTTTGTATAGTTTTAGGTACATACAATTCTTGAACATAATACCTGTATAGTCACCGCATAGTCATGTATCTATTATCAATGCCTAGTTTATTACAAATCCCTGCGTTCGACCCTGGACCCACCAAGAAACCTATAGAAGCTTATACTTGGGCTTTTATAGGAAAACTTGCTTAATAATGATCATACTTGAGTAATTCTCGACACAACTTTGTACAGAAATTATAACATCTAATCCATTTTATGCGCAACAAGTTATGAACCAACAGTGGAGCAATTAGAACATATACTACACATCCAAAAATCCTTAGATGAGAAATATTTGGCTCCTGGCCATAAGCTAATTGTAATGACGAATATTTATGATAACCTACTGGTCTAATGCATGTAAGTGACGAATCATGCAAAATAGCATGTCCCTAGAAAGATGTAGGAAACTTAGCTCTCATAAGTAATGGTCTAGCAATTAATTGCAAACGTTGTATAAATGATTATGCTAAACCATTTTGTGTATGAACATGAGCTACAGAATGTTCAATATTTATCCCAAGTGACATACAATAATTATCAAAAGCTTGGGATGTAAATTCACTAGCATTATCAAGACGAATGGTCTTAATTGTACAATCAGGAAACTATGCTCTTAACTTAATTATTTGAGCAAGTAATCTAACAAATCCAAGGTTTTGACTTGATAAGAACATGTGTAACCATCTATTGGATGCATCTATTAATACCATAAAACATCTAAATGGTTCGTTTGGTGGGTTAATAGATCCACATATATCATCATGAATTCGTTCTAAAAATGCCGATGATTCAATTCCTACTTTAGCTGGTGATGGTCTAATTATTAATTTGCCTTGAAAGCAAGCATCACATGATAATTTACTAGATTGAAGAAGCTTCCGGTTCTTCAATGGGTGTCCATTTGAATTTTCAATAATTCTCTTCATCATTATAGATCCTAGATGACCTAATCGATCATGCCAAATTGTAAATATACTTGGATTCATGAATTTTAGGTTCATTATTGCATATGTTTCAATTACTCATATATAAGTATAATATAATCCAAAAGATAAAGCAGGAAACTTTTCCAATATACGTTTTTCATGTGAGAAAGTAGACATAATATAAAGGTATTCAATCTCATTCTTTCTATCAGTCTCAATATGATAATCATTGCAACATATATCTTTAAAACTTAATAGATTTCTCTTTGATTGACTAGAGAACAATGCATTGTTAATTGTAAATTTTGTTCCTCTAGCCAAATTATTATTTGCTTTTCCAAATTATTCAATTAAGTTTGCAGAACCTAATATTGTATTGACTTTTGCTTCCAGCATTGTCAATTTGGAAAAATACTTTCTACTTGTAATTATTGTATGTGTAGTTGCACAGTTTGCTAAACATAGATCTTCATTCTTCATTTTTGAGTCACTCAACATATGAAAATTGTCCATGATTCTTCATTTAAACAAGATAGTTACAATAAGATAAACAAAACTTTAAATACAAGAGTTTAACTTAAAAAAAAAACATGAAAGATAGATAGACAAAGCAAACAACATTAATTCTAAATATTCTCAAAATCAAAGGAAGCACTTGCTATGTCATCATTAGTGCTGATTTTCTCTTTAGGAGATTCAAAAAAGTTTGCCACATCAAAATTTATCATATTGGAGGTGTCAAAAATATCATTATCTTGGTATGCAACATTTGCTTCTACATTTTTCCCTTTTTCCTTCATGGAGGCTTGATAGAGATCAACTAAGTATTTTGATGTACCACAAATACGGGCCCAGTGCCCAATCATTCCGCATCGGAAGCATTTATGCTCATCATCTTTTGAATTTTTATCTTGTGGAGTTTTTCCTTTATGATCATCATTTCAATTAGTTCTTTCGAAATTTGGATTACTAGAACGACCACCCTGAAAATAATAATTATTTCTTCCTCTGCCATGGTCATAACCTTGATCACGGCCACGACCTCGACTACAATTATTAAAATCTACAACATTCACTTTAGGGAATGGTGTTGTTCCAATTGGTCAAGATTCGTGGTTCTTCATCAATAGCTTATTTTTTTGTTTAGCCACGAGAAGACATGAAATTAGTTTAGAATATTGTTTAAGACCTTTCTCTCGATACTGCTACAACAAGAGCAAATTCGAGGCATGAAATTTAAAAAATGTCTTCTCTAACATATCTGCATAAGTAATTTTCTCTCTGCATAACAACAATTTTGAATTGATTTTAAATAATCCAGAGTTGTAGTCACTTACTAATTTGAAATCTTGGAGCCTCAAATGCATCCATTTATAATGAGCTTTAGGAAGATGACTGATGTGGCACTTTTGTGTGTTTACCGCAAGTGTGCGGGTCAAGTTATAATATAAAACGGTTAAGTACGAGTATCGTTTCCACTAGAGATCCAATTGGGAAGGTTTAAGTTACTTAGCTATTCTAGAATTGAATCAATTTTATTTGAGGATTGGAATTCAAATTTTTGTTTTCAGGAAAAAGAAAAATCAAGCAAGAAAATATCAAAGGGAGAATTGCAAGAGTCAAAGAGAGTTCTAGGGTTTCAAATCCTTGTTTGTTTCATCATGCAAAATTATGGATTTCATGGATTTAATTCTTATGCCTAAGTCTAGAAACTTAATTCCAAGTTATCTTCTCTCAAAGACAACTCTTTCTCATGCAACTTGATTGATAGTTAATCTCTTAAAACCAATACAAAATTACATGGCATTAAAACTAGTCTTTAGCAACTTTCATTGTAAACCTAACTACTCTCGTGATAGATTAACAACGATTCATTGTTATAGATCAAATTAAATATATAATCTCTCGATCAACGTCTAATCTAACATGTGAAGGTGGCCAATCTTCAAGAATTAAACACAATAACAATGAAAAGCATATTTATTTGAACAAAACCATGAGTTTACAAAATTATCATGAGTTTACAAACAATTCATAAAAAACCCTAAAACCAAAGAGTTTAGCCACTCATAGCGTAAAGCAACATATTGATAAAAAAGAATCAAAGAAAGAGTGTAAAGAATAGGGAAACTCTACTGAAAAGAGGTTCTTGATTGAGGCAGCACCGTCACGAACTCCTTGGCTCTCGCGTCGGACTTCGAAGGGCACCAAACTATCTCAAACTCTTTTCCTCTTCCTTGCGGCTAACTCACTCTTGGAACTCTAGCTTAATTCTCACCTTTTCGGATCGTTCTCTTATTCTTCAACTTTCTTGATCTTCTTGATATTTCTTCTCCCCCTTTTGGCTGCATAAAACCCTTAATTTTGTAGAGTTTGGCCGCCCAAAATTTAACCTAAAATACAAAACTTGCGTTTAAATTAACATTGGCGCCGCGGCGCTGACGCATAGCACCGCGGCACTAGCGTTGCAACCAAAATTAAGTTGCTCTCGGGTTTTAGCGTCGCAACAGCGCTGTCCCAGCGTCGCGACGCTGTCTTGCGTTCACCAAGTATGCGTCGAAGCAGTGCCTTCCCAGCGCCGCGTTGCTGCTCTGCGTCCATGCTGATGAGTTTCTGCCTCAGCGCTACGGCAGCGCTGCCTTAGCGCCGCACGGCGCATCATGTGTTTCAAGCAAGGATGCGTTTTTCAGCACTTTTTCGCCATATTTTTGCTCGCTTTTGATCTTTCAGTCGTTTCTTCTAATTTTTCTCGTTTTAACCTGAAAATCACTAGCAAACAAGTGAAATCTAATATAAAACTCCCTTAATTTGAAAGAATAATAAGCACTTTTCAAGTGCTTATCAACGACCATTTTTTTGTGTTCATATCTCTCTTTTAAATTCTTCTACAAGATACAAGGATCTTTTACTATTAAGTATTCCATTTTCAATCCCTCGTGGAGATGATGATGTGCTTTTTCCTGAATGGATGTTGTATTTCCCTTTTTAATTATTTCTCCTAGGTTCATAGCATCTAGATGTATTTCATCATCAAGCACCCATGACAAATAATTATTTCCATTGATGTCAAGAGCTGCTGATTCTATTTTTGTAAGATATATCATGATATCACTATCACAAAGAATTGTATTATATTAGCAATTTAATATATACTAAACATACAAAACAACAGTTAATCTATTAGTTATAATAAAGAGAAAAATGGCATACCTTCAGAATGTACCTTCAGTAGGAAAATAACAAGAACTTGTGCTGATAATGTGTTGCAAAATTGAAGAGCAAATGACGAAAAAACAAGAACACAAATACCGAGGAATTATAATACTAAAATAAATATGATGAAATGAAAATGAAAATTGAATTTTATAGCAATTCAAAATCACTCAAGTTTCTCCAATCTTTTCTCACCAATGTGTGCTTCCAACATCCACCAAATGCCACTATTTATAGGTAATTTGGCAAGTAGGTGGTGGAAATACATGGTCATTCAGGATGTGTTATTCTTTTTTTTTTTTTTTTTTTTTTTTTGCAAAATTCTTAACCAAAATTTTCCTTCTTCAACCTTCTTTGGCTACCTCTTCTTCTACTTCTTCTACTTCTTTTTTTTTTTTTTTCATCAATTGTAGACCTCATATCTTTTTTTTCTTCACTTTTGTCTTCCTTTTTTTCTTTGTCTTTGTGCGCTACCATCAATGGTGGAGGGTTGGCTCTGTCACTAAGGCCTACCGCTGCACACGCTTTCTAAGGGGCGCCTAGCATGAGAAGAAACAAAATAGGGAAATTATGACTTTTTTTTTTTTCTTTTCTTTTTCCTTCTTTTTTTTTTCTTTTCAACTATTTTCCTTTTTTTTTCTTCTATTTCCCTTTTTACATTTTGTTTTACTTCCTTCTATTTTGTTCTTCTTCTTTTTTTCTTTCAAATTTTGTCTTTTTTTTTTTTTGTTTTAAGAATCATTTTGTTAACAAAAAACTCCTTTATCTTTCAAGATATGTTTCCTTTTTCTTTTAATTTTTTTTTTTTACTAATTTGCCCCCATTACTTCTTTTACAAGAGTTAGAATTACTGATAACTTGCACCGCAAGAGTACCCAAGGGTAAGTCTCTAGGTAACTGAACTTCTTCCAAGAATGCACTTTATATTTTCTTTGTTCTTTGTTTATCGTTTTTTTGCAGGTATGTTAGGCATATTGGTGCTCTCATTCATAAACGTGCATGCATCAACTTAGGATGTGATACACTGATCCATCATTTGTCATGAAGTTAGTATACCAACTCCAACAACGATGAGTCTTCTCCTGATATGTTGGGCACGCAAGTGCGCTCTTTCATAGATGTGCACGCATCAACTTAGGATGTGACACACTAATCCATCCTTTATCGTGAAGCTAGCATACCAACTCCAACACTGATAAGCTTTCTCCTTGTAGATATGTGGGGCACATTGGTGCACTTCTTCACAGACGTGCATGCATCAACTTGCATCAACTTAGGATATGACACCATCCTTTGTCGTGAAGTTAACATACCAACTCCAACGACGATGAGTCTTCTCCTTGCAAATATGTAGCAGATATGTTGTAGATATGTTGTAGATATGTAGCAGAGAGGCACACTGATTTTGAACTTGACTTTGGAGATGGAGCAAAGCTAGGAACACCAATATTGAAGAGTCGGCCACACCGATCTTAAATTTGAAAATGGTATGGAGCTGCACCAACATTTCAAACTTAGGAACAGAGTTGCACCAACAATTTGAACAGGAGGCAGAGTTGTATCAACATTTGGAGAAGGAGCGAAGTTGCACCAACAGTTCGGAGAGGAGGCGAAGCTGCACCAACATTTTTTAAAGAAGGCGAAGCTGCACCAACATTTCTGAGATGAAGTGAAATTGCACCAATATTTTGGAGAGGAGGCAGAGTTACACCAACATTTTGGAGAAAAGATAGAGCTACACTGACATTTTGGAGAAGGAGCAAAGTTGCACCAACATTTTGGAGAAAAGATAGAGCTACACTGACATTTTGGAGAAGGAGCAAAGTTGCACCAACGTTTTGGAGAGGGAGCGAAGCTGCAACAACATTTTGGAGAGGAGGCGGGGCTGCACCAACATTCCAAAGATGAAGCAAAGCTGCACCAACATTTTGGAGAAGAGGCGGGGCTGCACCAACATTCCAAAGATGAAGCAAAGCTGCACCAACACTTTGGAGAGGAGGCGGAGCTGCACTAACATTCCAAAGATGAAGCGAAACTGCACCAACATTTTGGAGAGAAGACAAAGCTGCTCTAACATTCCACAAATGAAGTAAAGATGCACCAACATTTTAGAGAGAAGGCGAAGTTGCACCAACATTTTGGAGAGAAGGAGAAGTTGCACCAACATTTCGAAAATGAAGTGAAACTAATATGCCATCATGATATTTTGAAGATGGAGTAGAGCCATGAGTGTTGATATTTCAGATGAGGCAGAGCCAGATGAATCGAACTTGACCTCGCATATGAGGCGAAGGTCTGAACTTAATCTTGTATATAAGGCAGAAGACCGAACTTAATCTCGCATATGAGGCAGAGCTAGGTGGATTGAACTTGATCTCACATATGACTCGGAGCTAGGTGGACCGAACTTGATCTCTCATATGATGTCACACCCCCCCCCCGAGCCACTTCCTCCGTAGCCCGAGACGGAGGGTGAAGACAGCAGACACCGACCCTCTTGCGATGTCTACCATCAAACCCTACCTTTCCCAGGACTAACATATATAACTTATATAGGCAGAAGTTATACTAACTTTTAAAACATGCATTATTATTAGTACAAATGTTGCAAATCTATTTACAGAAAGATGTTTTTAGTTCCTTTCTTTTAGACTGCCGCCTACGGCTAAGTACTCATAATTTCCCGGCAGACATTAACTTCGAACAACAACTGGAACTCGATTGCTACATGGAAAGAAAAACATAAGAAAAAGATGAGTTTCAACGAAGCCCAGTGAGTGATCGATATGACAAAGGTTTAACTAACTCTTTAAAAAACAATAATGATAATAATAATAATTCTCAAACGAAGTTCATGAGCAAATATAAATCAAACCATATACATCTTAGCAAATCAAACCTCCCCCCGTAGGGTTATCTCAAGTGTCCGCTTTTCCTGCTGGCCCTCGGCACAGCCAAACTCATCACAGTAGTCAACGATTCACACACATCTAGACTTCTATGTGCACACATAGTTCTTACCACTTACCATCGGGGCTCCGGAGCTAGGCTCGCCAGCCCCCTAACCATCCCTTTAGGCACCTTCCGTAGGTTCAAGAGCTAGGCCCTTCGGCCCCTTGACCATCCCACAAGGAAAATCCACGCTACAGGCTCAAGAACTAGGTTTGTTTGACCCCCTGACCATCCTGTGCGGTAACAAGTCCCAGTCCATTCACGACCGTCAACAACAATGCCCTCGGTAGAGAAACGTACCTATCAATCAATCATGCTCGATACGCAAATACTATTTGTCCAAGTAGCTCGATATATATACACACACAATATTCCATAAATCCAATAAGCTCGATATGCACATAGTTATCCTAGCATGCTTACAACATCATGCTAACAACTGACAAATTATCCGAGATCTCACCATAGCACGTATAATACAGTAAACCATGTTTATCGAATAAATTCATAACGTGCTATTATTCATTCATTATATATTTACGTTCTATCACGAAAAGAAAATCAACCACTCACCGTAATTATAACGGAGAAATTGATCGGCACCCGCTTTGAAAATTCCGAGCTCCTTCCAAGAATTCTTCCAAAGGTAATCCTCCAACTTATTTCTCTCTTCCTTTCTCTCTCTTCTTTCTCTTTTCTCTTCCCTATGTCTCGGTCCACCTTCTCTCTCTTTTCCGACACTTCTTTCTTTCCTTTCTCTCGGTTTTTCTTTTCTCTCATTTCCTCTTTTTATTTCTCTCTTTCTCTCTTTAGGTACTCTTAGTTGAAATGAAGAAATCCCTTCACAATGATTCCTATTTATAGCCAAAACTTCAGCCAATTCTTCAGCCCAAAACTTGACATGTCACCATCCAAATGTCCATTTGCATGCTTCCTTCTTCATGCATTGAAACACATGGTGGCTTGCATGAACTCTTGGCCATGCAGCCCAACACCTTCCCTTTATGAAGTGTCAATTCTAGAGTATAGCCAAGACTTAACAAGGATTCGGTCAGAACTGAAGAAAAATGCTTTCTGCCGATTCTCTCTACAGGTCTTGCTAGAGGAACAGAGAGATCAGTCTCGCTGAGTCTCGCTGATCAAAGGAAACCCACCAGCCAAGATGTTTATATATGTGTTGTAAATATTTTTTTGGTATTATGCCAACACTTAGTTGAAATTACTAAATTTGTAAATCACGTACCCAAAATTAGGTTACTAGTGTTGTTGTTATTAGTTTCCTTGTATTGACGCTACAAACTCTATTGTTATATATGAAAGTTACTTTTTATGTTTGTGTACATATTTTGTGTTGAAATTGAAGGAAACACAAGTGTAATAACATGTATGAAACAAAGGTGTGATAACATGTATCATTGAAATGGTTTGTTTGATATTTGACAAAAGTCATGAGATGTAGTTTTATGATAGTAGAATAGTGTCATCTATCAGATTTCAATAACTATAAATAAGTGACAATATACGTAATTCAATGACGTTAAAATAGTGTCATAATTAAGATATTATTGACACTGTAAATGTGACATTATTTGTTGTTAAATGACAGAATTTTAATGTCAATATAATGCTTTAATTGACAGAAAAAGTCAACATTTTGATCATTTATTGACTGCAAAAAATTGTCATGAAAAACGATTTTCATGACATATAATAAATGTCAATACATGTTCTTTGTTTACTGTATTTAAAAGTCATGAAACTATCAATGATGACTGATTTCTCATGTGTTATCTATACACTTTAGATGATGGTGGATTCAAAGACTAAAAAAAAAAAATCAAGAAATGTGGTAATGACAGTTTTTTAGAGTCATAGAAGTCTGTTTTTGTTGTAGTGCTACATTTTCTCTCTTAAGGTAGCGATCTCATGATCGCTCCTCGACAGCTTTCATTAGGAGATCTATTTTTGTCTCCATTTTCGTCATGGCTACCTCTATTGTTAAGTCAACCATCATGAAAGACATCACATCTGAAGGAATCGAATTCCCAATGGAAGCGAATAATCGCATTGTGCCATTAAACTTGTTTTGAGAAAAACAAAATACAGAGAACAATTGAATGGATAAAAAAACTATATATTAGCATGCTTTTTAAGAAGAATTAAGGGATAAGAGATTTCTTACCTTTGAAGACTGTCTTCTATGTGAAATTCTTCTTCTTCTACAAACCACGAATAAAAAATTCTCCAACAAAATCACAAGAAGAACTTTTCTTCTCTTGGAAACACCACCACAACGTTACCTTGCTATTCTCTAGATAGAATCAAAGAGGAGTTGTGGGCTCTATTTGTTTTTCGCAAGGGAAATCTTTTGTGTGAAGAAGAGAGAGTTGGAGAGGAGAGTATTTTACAGAACAATTCTGTGTCGAGAGATGAAATCTTCCTCCTCTGTAACTCCTCTCCCCTTTACGTAAAAACCACTTGTGAGAGAGAAGAAAAACCACTTTTATTTAATCAAACAGTCAAGACAAAGACATGTGGCATCATCAGGATTTGCCAACTTATGCCTTCAATTTCAATTTGGGACACATGTCAACTTTCAATTTGTCCCAAATATGATAATTTGTAATTTTTTCATTAATTTAAAAAAATGACGTGGCAATTTGTGATTGATCCAAAATTTCTCATTCAACAAGAGAACAAAAAAAGAAAACTCGTCGACTTATTTGTGGCTCAGGTCTCAGGTTTCGGAAGATATATGCAAGGGAAAAGAAAAGGCGAGAAAGAAAATCTTATGCATCAAGGCTCGACTTTGGCTTAAGGTGGAGACGTTGAAGGAGATTAAGAGTTTTGAATTTGATTGAAGTTTCAAATTATCAATGGAGAACACAAGAAAGAAGAGAAAAATTGAAGACGAAGGGGAATGAGATAGAAGAAGAAATAATAAAAAATAAATAATAAATAAATGCCACATAAACTCAAATTAATATAAAAAATAATAAAAATTGCCACTCAATTAAAGTACTAAGAAAAACATTTTTTTTTAAATTTCAGATAAAAATATATTTATTTCAAAATTTCAAGAACCAAATAGACACTTATCTAAAAATTGATAGAGTAGAAGTGTTTTTTATCCAAATAATAATAACTCTTTACCTTCGGTGACCACGAGAATCATAGTACAATGGTGTCCATTAAAGCCTCTCTAATTAAGGTCGAGAGTTGGATAACGTGGGGGCTTAAAACCGGATTGCTTTTTAGTGAAGTAGTTGACTGCTTCTGAAGGTAGGACATTGTTTAATGGCATTAATCATTAGAGATATTATTCCAATATATATATATTTGGGTGCATGTATTTTTTTACAGACAACATAAGCATCCAATATTGTCATTTCATTGCAAACTATTTTTTAAAAATATATATATATATATAAGAGATAGGTGTCAGAAATAAGTACACACTTTTCTTGTACAAGAAGAATGTAATTAATATTAATACACGATCTGCGGGTTGACTTCTTGTGGATTGGGAACTTGAAAAGGCAGCTGTTAAATCTAACCTCACCAACACTTGCCACATCTTCAACTTATTCAATTTGATATCGCTGATTTCCATTACATTCAAATTTTGACTTTATCATAATTATAAATTTTTATGGTGTTCATTTGTCTCGCCACGTTCGTCCGAATGACGGCGTGCATGTAGAGATCCTGATAATCTTTGCTTGACCTATTTCCTTACCTTTTCTAGAACTCGAGTTCTCTTTAGACTCAAATCCAAAAGGGTAAGGGGAGTTAACAAAGAGGAGTCCCACTCCAAAATTTTTAAAAAACAAATCTTTTTTATTCACGACAATTTTTTCCACTAACATTAGTATTAATCGAAGATTTAATAATGGTATAAAAATAAGAGATTTAGGAAATCTTGTATTCTCAAACCTCGATCAATTGATGGTTTAAGAATTTTAAAATTAATCACGATAATCTATAGCAGTATAATATAAAATGATGTGTTAAAAAAAAGTGAAGGCTTGAGTTTCACATCTTTTGCTTTATCCATAACATTCTTCAAACTTTTCCTTTTTCTTTTTAATTAAAACTATTATTATGCCAACATCTTAACCCTTCTAAATTAGCACTTTATTGTGCAATTTAAGAAGCGTTTTAAGCAATTTTAGTATGACAACAATTGCTAGACAGTACTTGAAAAAGTGGAAAAAACAGAAATTTAAAGAACGTAGACAAAATGATTTTATACTTTATAGTGGTTCAATCAATAGACTCACTTCACTTACATAGAGGATTAAGCCTTTTCTAGACAATATTATTAGAGATCAATATCAATAAAAACATGTACATAGCCATTATTGAAGTAAAATAAAAGATGCAGAGGGAGATTTAAATTAAGAACAAGAAAAGAAAAATGGAGGAACAGAATCTTTCTGGAAGATTTTGATCCAGATCCGTCCAATAGATGGATTATTCAATACCGCAACGTCAAGATAAAATGGAAACCAATTTCATAACAAAAACCATGTGGGTTATTTAAATTATGTCGGGGCAAGTAGACATTGACGTTAAAAACAGAGAAATTGCAATGGGTAACAAAAAAAAAACATAAAATTGTTTTGCAAATATATCAATAGTTTTATAGAATTGCTAATATAACAAAAAATTTAAACTTAATTTTCGATTTTTTTATTTTTACGATTTTACCCTCATTTGTGTATTAGCATATATATTTGATATATTTTATAATTTAGTATATCAGTCAATTGATATACATTATTATACTTTGTATAATAATATATATCAATCAATTGATATACTTTATCTAAAAGAATATCATTTATACAACTGATATATCATGACTTTAATTGATATACTTTATCTAAAATAATATCATTTATACAATTGATATATCATGACTTTAATTGTGTTATGGTTTGAAGTTGTTTGTTCGATTATAATAAATACTTTTCAAATATAGTAAAAAGAACCAAAATATTTTCAATTATAACAAAATTTTATTGTCTATCTGTGATAGACCGCGATCTTTCTATCGCAGATAGACTGTGTATTTTGCTATTAGTTGTAAATATTTTCAACAGTTTTTTCATTTAAGATAATTTCCCTAAATATTATTTTGGTCAAAAAAATACTTTTGCGCCCTATTTCAAGAAAGTAACAATTTATTTCCTGAACTTTGGTTTGTAATGACTTAGTCTCTATACTTTCAATTTTGTAATAATTTAATCTTTGAGTTTTAATATGTAACAATTTGGTCCTCATATTTTCAAATTTGTAACAATTTAAATCTCTAATGTAAAAAAAAAAAAAAATATCGTCAAAATTAGATGTCATTTTTTATTAATTTATGATGTAGACTTTGTATTATATAAAAATATTGAATCTCTAATTTGTTTATTGGTTTATTTATGCAAGACATCTCATTAAATCTTAACACTAATTTCTAAATAGTAACTAAATCATTATAAATTTTAAAGTACAAGAATTGTTACATGGTAAAGTCTCAGGACTAAATTGTTACGAAATAAAAGTGTAAGGACTAAATCGTTATAAACCAAAGTTCAGACACTAAATCGTTACTTTTATGAAAGTTTAGAGACTAAAAGTTGTCTAACTTGGACAACTTGAAATTAAAGACGGGTAGCAGTCCATCAATTTCTTCAAAATTTTTAATGTGGGACAAACTGCACTTCTAATATTTTGCCAAAACCCAACAAATCCTACTACATTAGTAAATTTGGAATAATAAAAATGGAAATTTGTTTTTATGTTTGCACGAGGTTTTCGGAGAAACGCGTTCGTGGAGCTAAACTCAAGTTGACGTAGATTTGATGTGGATGTGATTCAATCTCTAGTCCTTGATCATCTGATTCTCTCTCAATTGAATGCTACATTTGATGTATGGAAGTGGAGCGTGTGAATGTCCTTGAAGTTGGAGTTTTGGAGTAACTTAGAGAGTCTTTTGATTGTAGAGAAAATTCTCTCTAGGTTTTCTAGAGTGTAGCATTTTTCAACCCCTCAAATGTAGAGAACTCCTCTATTTATAGAGTTCTCAAGTGGATTTTGTGGACTTAGGCGTGGTTGATTCATGGACATGGCTCTTAAGCCCAACTACTTAGACTTGGGCCTTAATTGTCCTTTGGGTCAAATAAAGCCTATTTTTAGGCTCAATTTGACTTTAGCCCAAAAATTAATATCAAATTAGACCAAATTATTTTATTTAATCCAACGGTTAAGATGAAAACACGCGGCATCATTAGGATTTGCCAACTTATGCCTTTAATTTCAATTTGGGACACATATCAACTTTCAATTTGTCCCGTGATAATTTGTAATTTTGTCATTAATTTGAGAAGTGACGTGGCAATTTGAGATTGGTCCAAAATTTCTTATTCAATTTTTTTTTTATATTTACAAATTTTGAAATATCATTGCTATATTTGTAAATTTAAGAATATTTTTTACTATTCTTACGTATGCTCTTAAAAAATGCTAGTTTGAAGAAATATACATACATATACATATATATATATACACACACATATATATAACCGTCATGTGATTATTGAACCTCATTGTATGTATCTTTTACGAATGAAAAGTTATTAAACTTGATGCATAAAATTGAAACTTAAGCATTGCCTTATGAAATTGAAATTGGGGTAGCTCTATATATGTATTACCAAATAATAATTTTGGCGTATAAAATAATATATGAGTTATGTCTAAAATATTGACGTGGATGAAAATGTCAAGGGCTTAATCTTGTAGAAATATTTATAAAAATATTGATAAAATATCGATGTGAATGGATATATTTTTAAAAAATTAAAACAAAAATTAAATTACACATTTTATAGTTTTTAAACAAGTTAAAATGTTTATTATATTTCATTTAAATTTACATTTTTGTTGTTTATTTTTTTTTTATGTTTCATTGTCTTCTTTTTACAAAAGAATTATATTCTCGATTCACTTTTCATATTAATATCGAATCTATGAAACTATAAAAATATCAATAAAAATTTAATATCGAATCTATGAAAATATAAAAATATCAAAAAAAAATTTAATACCTTGGTTATGAATTAGTTTAAGAGCATCTATAATTAGAGAGCTAAAACCACGCACTTCAAGCTCTTCAATTGATTTTTTTTTTTTTAAAAAAAATATGGACTAAATATTCGTTTCAACTTTATAAACTATGATAATTTATTAAATAATTTAAAGTTTTACCTCAAAATCAATTAACATTAGAAGGAGTAAATTTATGGGGTAAAAATGGTAAAGTTTCTCGAATTTTATTTAATACCTCAAATGATAACTTAGAATTAATTACTTGCATGCATAGGCATGGGACAGATGAGTTTATTTATTACTTCTGCAAGCCACCGCTTTGTTGATCCTATAAATACCAATCCCTTTGTCTTTCTCAGTTAAGTGATAAAAAAAAAAAAAAAACAAAAAAAAACAAATATCATAATAATAATCCATGGCTGAGTTGAGGGTATCATCAATATTGCTGAGTGTTTTGGTATTGGTGATTATGGCGGCGGCGGTAGCTTCCGGCCAAAATGGTAGTACATACGGCGGAAGGAGGGCGGCGATGGTGCCTGCCATGTTCATATTTGGAGACTCTCTTATTGACAATGGGAATAATAACAATCTTCCCACCTTTGCAAGAGCTAACTATTTCCCTTATGGTATTGATTTTCCTTATGGCCCAACTGGTCGTTTCTCCAATGGATACACTATTGTTGATGAAATAGGTATGTGTTTTTCTCTCTCTAATTAAACCATTTGCGCAAAAATTTTACTCTATATGGTACCTTATTGTATTAATTGTATTACCTAAACATCATCACTGCCTCTTTAGTTCTTGGATTGAATCACAATATGCATATATTTGAGCTTCATGAACTATTCTACTATATTAGATAAATATTAAAGCTAACAAAATGCTTGTTTGGACTTCACAAACTATTCTACTATATTAGATAAATATTAAAGCTAATAAATTTTAAGATCAACAGACAACAGGTGTTTATGAATTTTTTATAAAGATGGTGAGAACTACTAATTTGACTTGTTCTTCCCACAAGTCCCAAAAATTCTCATATAACTATTGATGCTCAAATCTGGTAAAATTTCCTTTCTCATCGGGTAATTATGAAAAAGGTTAAATTGCATAGCTTCAATTATATACTTAAAAAAAAAAAAACTTTTATTTTAATATTTAAACTTTTTAATTATTTTTAAAACAATGAAAAATTATAAAACTAGGTAGATTTGAAAAGACCAAGGGTCCATAGCTCAGTGGTAGAGCATTTGACTGCAGATCAAGAGGTCACCGGTTCGAACCCGGTTGGGCCCTCAATTTAATTTTAATTTTTTTTTATTAAGTTGTAAAGTTTATTTAAAAATTTTAGGTATTGATTTTTTTCTGAATTGGAACTTTGATATTGATTAAAGAACATATTTCTGCAGCGGAGCTTCTAGGGCTTCCTTTAATTCCTCCAAGCACAGCTCCATCAAGTGGAGCCATACGCGGACTAAATTATGCCTCTGCAGCATCTGGAATCCTTGATATCACTGGAAGAAACTTTGTAAGCCTATCACTCAATTTTTCCAAAATTATTCATTACTTATTAATATTCTGCTTGTTTGTCAAAATTATAAATTTAAGCCAACATGATTATAATTCAATGAGTTAAGACAAAATACATCTAATGACTAAAATATCAAAGCTTCATATCCTCCAAATCTCCCATGTGTTCGAGCTAAAAAGAGAATGGGTTCTTTTTAAAATCTTAATTGGAGTGTACATATGTTTATATATATGTTTAGTTTCATTATATTGGTTAGAGATAGAATTTAAATTTCTTAACTTTTTAGTTGAGGTTACACTGTTCATTTATCTGAGCTAGGTTCTTGTTAGCTATATTCTGAATGAAATTATGCTTATGGTTACAATTTTTTTATTGTACCAAATGATTTTTTTTTTTACAATATGTGTAAGGGCATGGAGATGAAAACTTTTGATCTTTTAGTCAATGATATATTGCCTTAATCGGTAGTGTACTCATGTCGAAATTGATATTTTGTGGGATGATTTTGTATTAGATTTAGACATCTTGTTGATGTGCTTTAAATTTTTTTTTTATGCCTACTTAATTTTGTACTGGAATTAAGTTTTAATTTCATTAAAAATCAGTGTCACACTTGAATATAATTAATGGATGTGGAAAAAGGTTTCTACCTCATGTCTTTCTAATCAATTTTTACTCTAAATTACTTGGACTTCCAACTTTAGATAAGTAGTGCTATCCTTATCATGCACATTTTACACTTTGAGAAGTTTTTGTTTGGAAACTTAATAAAAAGCATTATGATAAGCTTTTAAATGAATTATAAAGGTTATTTTTAAATATAGAATGATGGACAAAAATATTTACAAACATACCATGATAGACACAAATATAAATAGATACAGATAGATTGTGATATTTTGCTATTATTTGTAAATATTTTCAACAGTTTTGTCATTTAAAATAAATTTCTAACTATAAAACACATATATAATATAAAATTCAAAGATAAATAATGTTCAAGTCAATTTTTTATTATTAAAATTTTGTGAGTTTTGTAAAAGTTATTCAATAGTTAGTTTGTGTATTAATAAAACTTAAATTTGTAACCATCATGGATTGGTCTCGTATTGAAAGTTCATAATGAAAATTGATATTCAATGTGACATGTTTAAAGGTCACTTCAATGATTTGGTAAATAAAAAAAAAGTCAAGAGTGATATTCGGAGGAGAAGTCAAACGATTTTCAGTTGAATTATGCTTGTGTATGCGAGTTTCTTTTTCCTCTTCTTCTAAGAAAAGAGAGAAAAGAAAGTAGTGGTAAATGAATTTATAGTGATTATTTAAGTAAATGATGAGATTATGAATGGCGTTATGTGCAGATGGGTCGCATACCATTCAACCAACAGATAAGGAACTTTGAGAACACGCTAGATCAAATAACCGGCAACCTTGGGGCGACGACGGTGGCTCCGGTGGTGGCTCAGTGCATATTCTTCGTCGGAATGGGCAGTAACGACTACCTTAATAACTATTTAATGCCTAATTATCCCACCAGAAGTCAGTACAATAGCCGCCAGTTCGCCGATCTTTTGACCCAACAATACACTCAGCAGCTCACTGTAAGTCTAAGATATACTTTTACATCTCAAATTTTAGTTTCCTTATTTTCAATAAATCTTACACGTAGTTTGTTTATTTTTCAAAATTTATTAAATAATAATAATAATTTTAGTGCAAGAAACTATACTATACAAATAAGTCTTCAAAATTTATAATGAAAAGTCTCCGATAATAAAATTTTTAAAAAAATCAACTATAAATTAGGAGTAACACTTGAGTTAAGATTTATTTAAGCTAAAATTTAATAAAATTGAATAAGTCTTTTAGGATAAAAGACTAAAATAGTATTTTAACCTAATATTTGAAAATAGCATATTATGGTACTTGGCAGAGGCTTTATAATCTTGGAGGTCGAAAGTTCATAATCCCAGGGATTGGAACAATGGGTTGCATTCCCAACATGTTAGCTCGGACCTCCGATGGAAGATGCTCGGAAGAAGTGAACCAACTGAGCCGAGATTTCAATGCAAACCTTAGAACTATGATTGCAAATCTTAATGCCAATCTTCCTGGTTCAAGGTTCACTTACCTCGATATTGATCGCATGAACCAAGATATCCTTGCAAACCCTACAGCTTATGGTATTGCTTTCCCATCACTTTTTTATTCTTATTTTCCTCCATGCTTTACTTTATTATTGTTCATTAACTCTTGGAATGCTCAACTCTTACTCTGTTTTAAACTTCATTTAATTGCCAACTTGATATAGGTTTAATTTCATTATACGGTTAAATTACAAGTTTAGTTTGTGTTTAGTTTGTGAAAATTTTAAGCTAATTTGTGTTCAAATTCGTTCTTCAACTTTATAAAGTGTCCAATGTATCTTGAGATTTTGAATTTTGTATCCAGTGAATCTTTGATAATAAGTGTCTTATAAGCATTTAAACTTTGTATTTTGTGTCCAAATATTAGGTCAATGTGGATGTTTTTAATTTCTATTAGTAAGACTATGTTTGATAACCATTTCGTTTTTGGTTTTTAGTTTTTGAAAATTAAGTCTATTTTCTCTTATTTTCTTACAATGGTTTGCAGCTTTTTTTAAGTATCTAAGGGAGTTGAATTTTTAGCTAAATTTAAAAAACGAAAACATTTTTTTTTTTTTTTAGTTTTCAAAATTCAACTTGGTTTTCAAAAACATTGATAAATACTAAATTACACAAAGTGAAGGGGTGTTTATAGCTTAATTTTCAAAAACTAAAATCTACAAACCAAATGAATACCAAACAGGATCCTAAGGACCTGTTTGGTAGGCAATTTGAAAACAGAAATTTGGAAACCAGGGATTCAATGTAAATAAAGTTGTGTTTTATGTTTTCAAATATGTGTTTGGTGGCTGATTAAGAATTTAAATTCCAATTTAAACAATTTTTCAAAATGTGTTTGATAATATATTTATAAACTATAAAACTAATTGTAGTAACATACTAAATATTAAGTTAAAAATCAACTATTACTAATTAATTTATATATAAACTATTACTAATTAATTTATGAATAAAAAATTTGTATAATTACTATTATCATATAAAATATATAATATATTACATATTTTAGTTTAACAAAAATAGTTGAGTTTATAACACGAAATATTATATTCGAAATATTATATTTGCTAATGTTTTAATCTCTATTAGTAAAATTTTGCATTTTAAAATATCAAATTCAAAATATGGTTACACTAAAAACACAAAAAACGTTGTTTTTAGAATTTGCATTGTTTGGATCACAAAATTCGAAAACAGTTTTAATAACTAGAATTCAGATTACCTATTAAACACATATTCGTTAAACTCAGTAAATCTAAAAACATAAAACATAATTTGAGTTGCTTACCAAACAAACCCTAGCTAGATACAAAATTAAAAGTATAGAGTTTCCATCTACATAAAATTTGAAATCATATCTAATAGATTAGTTATTTCCTTTTGAAAAAAGATTGAATATATCAGGGAAAATTAAAAGATGGACAGAAAGTTTTCAATGACCTACATTAGACACTGGTTAAAATGTAGATACTAGAGATCAATGAAAAAAAAGAAAAAAAAAACTAAAAGATTAGGGTGTAAAGTTAAAGTATTAATAAGAATTGGTGAAATCAGAGGGCCTATTGTTATATAGAGAGATGTAAAGTGTTAATTGTTTTTGTAGGATTCAGAGTGGTGGATCGTGGTTGCTGTGGAATAGGGAGGAACAGGGGACAGATAACATGTCTTCCATTCCAAATGCCATGTCTTAATAGAGAGGAGTATGTGTTTTGGGATGCATTTCATCCAACTCAAAGAGTTAATATCATCATGGCAAGAAGGGCTTTCAATGGTGACTTATCTGTTGCTTATCCTTTCAACATACAACAGCTTGTCACTCTTCATCTCTAACCTTCTTCCACCTTCCCCACACTTTTATATACTCTTTTCCTTCATAAATATATATATATATATAATATATATATATATATATATATAAATATGTGTGTTTGTGTGTGTGCAACATGGGAGAGGAAACACAGATTACAGTTTGTTCTTTTCCTCATTTTTCCTTTTTCTTTTTACTGTTAATTAACGTATATCCTCTTTGAATGCTACTTTTGTTTGCCTTTTTTCTTTTTGTTGAAATATGTTCATGTATATATAATGTGTTATGAAACTTTAGCTGTTTGATTATTCAGGAGTAGTTATATTATTTCTTTTTCTTTTTTTTTTTTTTCTCTTTTTTAGTACTAGCAATGTATTGAAGCCGATCATTCATAGAAGGATATCACTTATCTATCAATGATATCATTTGACTATGTGCACTACAAGAATAGGTCGCTGATCTATAAATGATATTTCTTCTAATAGCAATGCTATTAATTTTGCTATAAGTAAAATGGAAAATCATGATAGATATATGGTAATTGAAGTCTATCGGTCATAGTAGTTATTGATAGTAAGTGATGGTTTGTCTCTTACATAAGTCTATCAACGATAATTACTCATAGGAGTTTGTGATTAAAGTATATCAATAATAGAACCTACTAATAACTTTGATTGTGAAGAAACTGATCAAATTTGGTGGATCATGTGCAATTTTTGGGCTATGGTTATCTGGGAATTTTTTTTTTTTCAAACTTCATATGGAATATTTTACAAATGTGCTAAACTTTGATTATATTTCATAACTAGATTTCTAGATTCTTTTGGACAATTTTAACTTTACAATACACTCTCTATCCTATTAAATTTTCTTACTATTTTGTAATTAAAATATTAAAAATAATTCAAAACCTTTTTAGTAATAATCATTTCGAGATATAATTTTTTAAAAACAATTAATTTCATTATATGTCATCATTAATTGTATATCTTCATTTAATAATTTTTATTTTATTAATTAACAAATATGATATATATCCCTTAATTTTAGGAAAATGTTTGTATTATTTTATAATACATTTTCTCTCTTATTAAAATTTTATATTATTTTATGATTAAGATATTTTAAAAATTCAATCTGAATTTAATATTTATTAAATTTGGTTTATATTCCATTAATGCATGATTTTGAAGGAATTGAATTCCTTGTAGAAGTGATTGATTGTCATGTGCCATTAAATTTCCTATTGGAAAACTCAAAATATAGAGAAATAAAACAGAGATAAACATCAAGATTTACAGTACATGCTTTGATGAAAAGGAAGATAGAAGAAAGTAAACTTATTCTTGTAAAAGTTTCTTCTTCACGAAATTCCTTTCCACGACTTGATCTCCTCAACAATCACGAACTCCTCCGCGAATCTTCCTCCAAGAACATGAACACAAGAAAACAGTGGTTTCTCTTAACAATACTACTTGGAGTCCTCATTATTCTTAGGCAAGGAATGAGATGGTAGGATCTCTTTTGTATTTTTGGAGAGGGAAAGGGAAAATACAGAGAGTTAAGAGAATAATTTTTTTGAGAGAGATTTTATTTTTCTTTTTCATGTTCTCTCTTTGTATATCACCCTCACATTTGTATTTTGAATTATAGGTAAAAAGGATGAGAGAGGGGACTTATGATCGCTCACGTGAAATTAGTAACTCCCTTGTAATGGGGAGTTAAAACAATATTAATATAATATAACTTAAACGATTAATTAACTAACTCTTAATAATCAATCATATAATATACATTTTAATCACATTAAAATGAAAATTTCTCATACACCATTTTGCTGAGGTGTACCAGGGGACGAGAGTTGGGATGTGATTCCATGTTCTATCATATGATTCTGGAATCTTAGATCCATATACTCTCCATCTCGATCTAATCGAAATTAAATGTTTTAATAATTTTACCTAACAAATTCTCAACTTCAGCTTTATACTTTTTAAACTTTTCAAGAGCTTCAAACTTGTGTTGCATTAGTAAAGATACTCATATCTTGAATAATCATCTATAAAAAAGATGAAATATTCAAACCTTCCTCTTGCCTTAACATTTATCGAACCATAAAGTTTTGAATGCGTACAAGCTCTAAGGGCTCTTGGCTCTATAACCTTTTTCAGTAAAAGGTCTTTTTGTCATCTTGCCTTCAAGGCATGACTCACATACAGGTAAAAAACTTTCTTCTGACTTACTTAGAAGTCTACTCTTAACCAATCTCTCAATCCTATTAAGATTTATGTGACTTAATCTTAGATGGCAAAGTTGGGCCTTTTCTTTAGATGAAATCTTTGTCATTATTTTGAGTTGTTGCAATTCTGAACATTTCAATGTTTAAAAGTGTTTTAGATGCTAACGACCTTAGCACATATAGATTACTTTCTAAATTTGCAGCATAAATATCAACATAATCTTTATAAATACACACTTTATTTACAATGGAATTAATGCAAACAAAAGGTCGAATAAAATAACTCATTATTTAATTGAATAAATAATTTGTATTTAACTTTACAAACTACGAGAACCCAAACACTACAACAAATTCCACTTTCCTTGACTCCTGAACAGTAGTAGAAATAGAGGAGAAAGAAAAAGACAGTCATTAAAACCAAAATCACGCGTTTTTTTGTTGAAAAAGATGGACTTTTTCGGATTTATTGGAATTGATGACTGTTTTTTTGTGTCATTAATTTATGAATAAAAAAAAATAGTCATTAAATGTAAGAAATGAAAAGGAGCGGTTTTGGCGGGAAAAGACGTGAATTTTCAAATTTTTTCGACTATTTTGACATTTTTTTTGTGTCACCGAACTATGACTATAATTAACTGTAACGACCTGACCTTCAACTAACAGGACGCTACGCATGAATATTTTCATTAACACTCTTGAGCTTAGAGGCTAAGCATTAAATAATTTATTTAAATTCAGCTAAAAGAATTAAATAACTTAAATTCGGGTATTTTATTTAAATCAAATATAAAAGAATAAAATAATTTAGCGGGGTCCCCTTAAACAATTTGACCAAAATCTCATGAAGTAATCAAAACACGAAATTAATAAATAAACGAATAAATGAATAAATGCTCAAGACCTTACATAAACACCAGTTAACACTCTATGTCCTAATCTAAGATGCGGAAGCGATAAGAACTGTCCCATGGCATGGTTACGGATTTCGCTTGTTATACGCCTGTCCATCTCGTCCTTTACCTGAGAAAATCATAGAAAAAAGTGAGTAATCATTCTCAGTAAGAGACCCACTACTAGGTCTACTGGGTGAGGTTGTTATCCTTTTATCATGTGCACCCGTGTACCCAACATAGGCATAGGCATAGGCATAAGCATAGGTAGCGACCCGAAGATACGCAGTAATCCCAAAGGTCACAATTGTAAACATAAACATAGGTGGTGATCTCGTAGGACACCCTGTCGTAATCATATTCATATTAGGGGTACCGGGCACGATAAACAGGATAACAATCATTGGACATAACATGTGTCACTAACATAATTATATAGTGGACACAATAGGCGTAACTATAACACATTCCAATGTAGTAACATAACTCAGCCATAATCAATCAATGCGATAGTACATTTCATATACTAGCCAAAATTCATAAAGTAACCATAACTGGCCATTAAGCGTGGCTAGACTCAGTAGTAAGTCCCTTACCTGTGGATTCCTAAAGTGACCAAAACTCCCAGCTCTAGATTCAATCTCGACCTTCTCCAACGTTCCTTTGAACACGGATCAAGAAACAACAAAAGGGTTTCAAACGCTACACCCATGAGGTACTCAACCAAGGCGAAAAATAAAAATAAGGAAACTGATTCTTACCAAGAACCTACCAAGACCCACTGATTCGGCGAGGGGCCGCCGGCAACGAATACAGCCAACGAAACCCACGAATGGTAGCAGTGGAATCGCAGTAGCAATAGGCGGACATGCGGCGGCAGTAGGTGGACGACTGGTCGATGGAGGCACGAATCCGAGGGAGATGGTGGCAGAACGGCGATGGCGGCGGATGCTACCAGCAAGAGGAAAATGAAGGAAGAAGAAGGAGAGGGGGCGGTGGTGGCTGGCGGTCGGAGCGGAAGAAGAAAAAAGTAGAAGGGGGGGGGGGGGGGGGCGGCGGCTTCACGAAGAGGGAGAGAGAAGAAGAAAAAAGAACTTTTTTTTCTTTACTTTAACCTAGTATGCAAACCGAAGCTCAATAAATAACCAAAAAAATCAAATCTTTTTTCCTTTCCCAAACCAAATTAATTCTCATCTTTTCCCAATTTACATTATTTCTCCTTTTTCCTTTTTAAAAATTAACTTTTTTTTTCCTTTTCCTTTTACTTAAATAAATAACACTAAATAAAAACCCAATTTTTCCTTTAATATTATTTTTTTTCTAATTTTTTTTCCAAATTTCTTATTAATCTCAAGGTTCCACGCTTAACTCAAATTAAAAAAAAAAGGGTAATTAAATAAGGAGGAAACACCTAAAAATTCAAGACATCACATTAACAGTCATTAAAAAATGACCATGTTTAACAATCATTAATATTTTTTAATATTTCAACTTTTATGACTATTTTTTTGTATCATCAATCTATGACGCGTATTAATTATCATTAAAGAGCATTAAAACATAAAAAAGGGAAATTGTTATTTCTAACCTAGAAAGTTTTTTATGGGACAAAACTAACCTCTTTTTTAAAAACTTCTTTTTCTAACCTCTTTTGTAAATTTTTTTTTTGGTATTGTGCCAACACTTAGTTGTAATTACTAAATTTGTAAATGACTTACCCAAAATTTGGTTACTAGTGTTGTTGTATATAGTTTCCTTGTATTAATGTTACAAACTCTATTGTTATATATGAAAGTTTATAAATATTTTTGTGTACATATTTTGTGTTGAAATTGGAGGAAACATAGGTGTAATAACATGTATGAAACAACTAGTTATGTATCATTGAAATGGTTTGTTTGACATTTGACAAAAGTCATGAGATGTAGTTATATGATAGTGGAATAGTGTATCAATTAGACTTTAATGACTATGAATAAGTGACAATATACGTAATTTAGTGACATTTAGAAAATGTCATAATTAAGGTATTATTGACGCTGTAAATGTGACATTATTTGTTGTTTAGTAACATAATTATAATGTCAATATAACACTTTAATTGACAGAAAAAGTCAACGTTTGAATCATTTATTGACTGCAGAAAATTGTCATTAAAAAGGGTTTTCATGACATATGGTAAATGTCAATAAATGTTCTTTGTTGACTGTATTTAAAAGTCATGAAACTACTAATGATGATTGATTTCTAATGTGTCATCTATACACTTTTCTTGATGGTGGATTCAAAGACTAAAGAAAAGTCAAGAAATGTGCTAATGACAATTGTTTAGAGTCATACAAGCCTTTTCTTATTGTAGTGAAGAGATTTAGGACACTAGTCCAAACAGATTTGTCATTATATCATCCTCTTAATTTTAAGATTTTTAGCTTTTCAAGTTTATTTTTCTCTTGCTAGTTAGAATTTTGTCACAATTTTTTTTTTTACAAATTTCGAATTTTAACCTAAATTTTAAAATCTCTAATTTTGGCGGTTGTATTTAATACAACATTATTGTTACAAATTTTCGTTTTCATCTATGTTTCGTTTTTTTGGATATATACGAGATATATTTCAAATATATACGAGGCTTATTCCAAATGTATTTAGAACTAGTATAAATTTAAGGTTGTTATATACTATATGCTACATATTTTGATTGTAGTCTCATTTCTATTAAATATATATTCCACATACTTTGTCATGTATACCCACATATATATTTGAATTTGAGATGTAAATTTAGTTATTTTGCAAATATATAATTTTTCTTATTTCACATATTTTGGATTTTGACTTAAAATTTAGAATCCCCAATTTTTGTGAACTACATTAAATGTAGAATTATGGTTATAACTCTTTGTTTTCTTTTGTATTTTTTTTATGTATATTTACAAGATTTATTAACAATATATATGAGGTTATTTCAAATGCATTTAGAACACGTACTAATATATACTCTATATTTTAATTTTAGTCTCGTTTCTATTGAGATATTATTTCATATAATTTGTCATATATATACATGTAAATTTAGTTATTTTACAAATGTATACTTTCTCATATTAAGAAGAGGGAGAAGATCTCTTACGTGGTGAGTGAGGAAGAGAAAAAAATGAGATAATTAAGAAGTGAGAAAAATAAATAATTTTGGAAAAAATCAATTTAATTCACATAATTTTCATATTTTCTCATATTTGTGTAATTTCAAAATTTATTTAAATAGCCAAAAATTGATGGAGTGTTATGAACTTTTAGATTTGATTTTTGTGTAATATTGTAACCCATTAGGTCATTCATGGAAAAAAAAAATATAGATTTGAGACATTTTTCTAGCTATTAGTATAGAAAACCGAATCTAAAAGATGTTTTATAGTGGGCTATAATTTCTATTATTTTGGGTCATTTATGCAACCACCCCTAAAAAAAAAAAAAAAAAAAAAATCTTAAATCCATAATTCAAACTGCAATTAGCTCTTTCGGTCTCCATGAGGTCAATAAGAAACACCTCAAAAGCAAACCATATCCATGACCTCCAACTAGTAGCCAAAGGCATCACGAGAAACAGTGCAAGATGTCCAACCCACCGCCGCTGGTTTTAACGAACCCCATAAACACTTTTTGGCGAAACAAACACGACAACCCATGACAAAGTATTCTCCACATGAGAACTCCATTAATGCAAATGTAATATATGCCAGTAGGCATCCAGCTCAAGCGAACTGAATCGTCGAATAAAGGCTATAAATGCAGCATTTTGAGAAGAGGAATTTTGTGGGTCTCTGTTGAAAATTGATTAATTCGAAAACATGGCGATGAGCATCAGGAGACCTACTGAGCCCTTGATTTTGGCTTCAGTGATTTTGACGCTTTGTTTGTGTTTGAGTACTCCAAAGGCTTGTTCACAGGGCGATCAAGGGAGTGGAGTTCCTGGATTTTTCATTTTTGGTGATTCCTTAGTTGATAATGGGAATAACAATATGTTGCTTACACTTGCCAGAGCCAATTATAGGCCTTATGGAGTTGATTTTCCTCAGGGCACCACTGGCCGCTTCACTAATGGTCGAACCTTTGTTGATGTCTTAGGTAAATCTTTCTTCTTTTTCTTTTTTATTGTTCTTTTCCCTTTTGAATTGTGTCCATGTTCACATTTTTCATCCTTCATGCTGACTTCAAATACTCTTTAATTCCAATAAGAAGAATTGATGGCCAAACCAATAAGAATGTTTTTGGAAATTTTTTTCTTTTTCTTTTTCTTTTTCCTTTTCACAAATATGAGAAAAGAGAGAATCAAACATTTAACTTCAAAGTCGTTACTATAAGTTTTATTTTAGTTAACTATGGTTATTTTGACAAATATTTTAAAAGTGAATCTAAAAATAATGTGTTGAATTTTGGTCTTATTTTATACTTAATTAACTATGTCATTTTATTTGAAATTTGTAATTACATTAAATGGTGAGAGATTTAATGTTCAGTTTACCATAATCCCATCATTACATTTTTTAGTCAGATTTGTGATTTAATATAATATTAAGGCTAAGAGGGCATATATTCCAACCCCAATTTAGTACTCCAATTAGTTTTCTCTTAACAAAAAAATAAAAGCTCCAATCAGTTTTTGAAAAAAATATTTTGATCAGTTGGATGCATGACAATTGTGGATAGGGTTTAGATTAATGAGAAGGGAAATAAAACCCCACAACTCCATAAGAAAGGGAAAGTATCCACCTTTTACATTTAGTTGAGCAAATTTCACTTTATTAGAAGTAAATAATCTTTATTGTCTTAGTTGCATTATATAGATTTCTTTTTCCGGATTAAAAAAAAAAAAAAAAACTGAGTGACTAACCCTTCTTACTTCCTTTTTATTTATTTATTTATTTATTATTATTATTATTTTTTGTGATTAGATAAATTAGAACTCTTTTTTTAGTTAATTGGATTTGTACATTCTAATTTTTGAAGTTCCAATTTGTTGTATCATTTATATTAAGTTTAGGATTTACTCAGATGAAATAAAATGATTTAAAATAAAATAAGATAAATGAATTTTTTGTACGGGTGACCTTCTCACAAGCACTTTTCTAATTGATGACCCGCCGTTCATAAATGTATGAAATATAACCTTTTGATTAGGTCAAACCACACTGTTGTCATTTTTTTTTTTTTTTATAACTTACTTATCATATTAGGGATGACATAATTATCTTGGCCATAAATATAGGAAAAATTGTAACAAACTGATAAAAATGAGACCGCAATAGACATAGTAATCGCTTTAGGGTGACACATGACCATCCTAATGCCATATGTTATAAGATTGCGTTTATGAATATGTCACCTATATTTATGGAAAATCCAAATTGTGATAAAAATGTATGGTGATGGTGATTGTGTCAGGGTTACGATAAATATGGTCATCTTAAAGTGATACATTGTAAAATTGTGGTAGTGGAATCTGACGTAAGTAGAAGGTTAAATTTCATAGGTTTGTAAGGGACGGGTGATTAATTAGAGGTAACGGGTACAAAAACCCTTACATTGAAAGATATTGAATGAAATTATAGTGAGTGGTGAATAATGTATATTGCAGCTCAGCTACTGGGGTTTCGGACATTCATTCCTCCATACAGTAGAACTCGAGGAAGAGCCCTTCTTAGAGGAGTCAACTATGCATCTGGTGCAGCAGGAATTAGAGATGAGACTGGAAACAATTTGGTATAATTTATCATTTAGAAAAAAACACATTATTATTTTGAAACAAGATCAGCTGTGGCTGTGGCACTATATAACTTTTTAATAATTTGGGTGTTGTTTGTTGATAATTATGAATTGAAAAGGGTGCTCATTTATCTATGAACAACCAAGTGGAGAATTTTGGGAGAACAGTGGAAGAAATGAGTAGGTTTTTCAGAGGAGACACTGAAGCACTCAGTTGCTATTTAAGCAGATGTATTTTCTATTCAGGCATGGGAAGCAATGACTATCTCAATAACTACTTCATGACTGATTTTTACAACACCAAATCTCAATACACACCTCAAGCTTATGCCTCTGCCCTTCTTCAAGATTACACTCGCCAACTTAGAGTAAGTGTGTGTCTCTATTTTGTTTGCATTTAACTTTCTCAATTTCAAGAATAAAAGCACTGTTTTTTCCTCAAAAAATTGACTACTATTTTATACGTCTAATTCTAGTTTGTATACTTTCACCAAATCTTAAATTTTAGCGAAATTGGTTAAATAATAATTATTATTAAAAAAAAAAAACAATACATTATGTGATTATATTTCCAAATTTATAGTGGAAAGACTTATAGATAATTAGAAGAAATAAAATGAAATTTTTTTTTTTTTTGAAAATAATCAAGTTGGTTTAAAATCACTCTAGAATTGATTCTCCAAAAGGTAAATGATGATAACCACTATATACTTATTTGATAATTATGGAATTCGTTGTAGAGGCAGTAAAACCAAAGAAACTTGCGATGCGTCATTTAGGGAAAAAAATGTGTAACCAAACATACACATATTTTAATTTAAGCTGTACTTTTTTTTTCTTTTTTTTTTTTTTGAAAGAATTTAAATCGTACCATTGTTTTCATAAAAGGTGTCTTAAGAAACAATATACAATTCTTTGTAGTTTCTACCCTAATGCCAATGCCAAAACCTTTAATTTCATGTCATGTCATTTCGATGGCTTTGTTTGATTTGGAAAGTTAAACAAAATTGCATTTTTGTTGTAGCAATTGTACCAACTTGGAGCTCGAAAAGTAGTTGTAACCGGAGTCGGGCAGATCGGCTGCATTCCTTACGAGCTCGCTAGATATCAAGGCAATAGTAGTCGTTGCAACGAAGAGATCAATGGCGCAATTGCCCTTTTCAACTCTGGCCTTCGCAAGCTTGTCGACCGTTTCAATAGTGGTCGTGTTCTTCCCGGTGCTAAGTTTGTGTACCTTGATACCTACAAAAGCAACATCGACTTGATTGAAAATGCCTCCACATATGGTATGTAAAATGAACCTAAAAAGTTATCCCTTAGAAGAAATTTATCATCAAACTTTGAAAAGTTTTATTTTAACCTTTAGTATTCAAAGTTTTTTCAAAACAATCCTAGAAGACTTTTGTAGTTAAATTCATGAACAAAAAAGTTTGTTGTATATGATTATGTATTGGGCTAAGTTAAACAAATCTAAACAAATACGTGAAATAAACTTGGGGATTAAGAGTAAATGAAAAAATATCATAAACGAAAGAAGAGAAGATTGGAGATGTAAGGTTGAAAGGAGGAAGACACTAATATATATGATTAAAAAAATGTGCCATTTACAAACTTTTCTATCTATGAATTTAAAAGCAAAAGTCTATTGGGATTATTTTGAAACAAACTTCAAAACTCTAAGAGTTAAAATGAAACTTGTAAAAATTCATGGTGTATTTGGAATAACTATATATATATAAAACCTAATTTAAAGAGGATAATTGAAGAGAGTGTGTTTATGAATGAACAGGGTTCACAGTTGTAGACAAGGGATGTTGTGGAGTGGGGAAAAACAATGGACAAATAACATGTTTACCTCTTCAGCAACCATGCCAAGATCGACGAGGCTACTTGTTTTGGGATGCATTCCATCCTACAGAGGATGCAAATATAGTATTGGCCAAGATGGCATTCACCTCCCCTTCAAGAGCCTATGCATATCCTATTAATATACAACAATTAGCAATGTTGTAAAAGCTAGCAAGCTATGTGTGGGATTGTACTCTTGTTGCTTTCTAATTAATGTGTCATCCATCTCAAGTTTCTTTCCTTTCAAGTCTTGTTTTCTTGAATAAATCAACCACTTCCTCATAGTGTTACAATAAGCAACCTTTATACTTTTTTCACCCACTAATTCTCTATTGAAGTGATGTTCAGTCTCAAATATCTAGAGCGACTATGATACACAAATTCTCTGTCATACCAATTGTTGCCTTGATTATCACAAAAAAAAAAAAAAAAAAAAAAAAAAAAAAAGAAGTTGTGCATTCTTCTTGTGTCTGCTGCAAATCATTCAGTATCCATCATAACCATATTGCTTGGCCAAGCAGTTGAAGAAGCAACCATGTATTCAACTTTTGATGTTGATAAGGCAATAGACGGTTGTTTCTTTGAACTCCAACAAATAGTAGCTGAAACAAGATTAAAGACATGTATAGTCGGATGTAGTGTTGCATTCTTCAAGTGAACCCTGCCCAATCACTATCGCAATAGCCACACAACTCAAGATTGTTAGTATTAGAGAGTACAAGTCCATGAGAAATGGTTCCCTTCAAATGTCCAAGTATTCTTCTAGCAACGACAAAATGAATTCTGCTTGGTTTTTGTATGAACAAAGACAACATAAACTAGTCTCTTGCATGATATCTGGCCTGCTGTTTGTGAGATATAGCAATCTACCAATGAAACTTCGATAAAGATGACCATCAATTTTCTCTCCCCCATCTTCCAAACAAAATTTATGATTGGTGCTCAAAGGTGTTCTAACTCAATTACAATCCCGCATCCAAAATTTTCAAGAAGGTTTTTTACATACTTTTCTTGAAAGAGAAAAATTCAAGCATCACTTTGCTTCACTTCAAAACCTAAAAAGTAACCCATTAAGCCCAAATCAATCATCTCAAACGCATTAATCATCAAACTCTTGAATTCTTCTATCAAAGTAACATTGTTGCTAATGTTAATCAAGTCATCCACGTAAAGACAAACAATAAGTACGTCACCAATCTTGTTTGATCTGACATATAAATTTGGCTCACTTGGACCCTTTTTGAAATCATGCTTATGGAAGCTTATCTATCACATAACAAAATTTGTTACACACAATGTTACAACTTTTGCGAGGAAAGTCAGTAAAATACATATAAAAACTTAAAAGATAGAACAAAAGATTTTGTAGTCCAGTTCGATGCTGTAGCACCTACATCTAAAGGGCAATGTGGCCCAAAAAGATAATTTCACTAATATAAAGTTAAGCAATTACAACGTTGTACTAATGTATAAATAAATGATGATTACAGTGATACATGTAGAACCTAACTTGTTGTATGATCACTTAGGCTCCTCCTAAGTGTGAGAGACTCACTCTCAATAAAATTTAGGTTTCCTCTAAGCATGAGAATATTAGTGAACGATCACTTAGGCTCCTCCTAAGTGTGAGACTTCCTTTCACCAAGAATTTTACCTTTCCACCTTCAAATGAAGACCACTCCACTTGATGAACTTAGCTCCCCCTAAGTTTGTTTGAGAATCCCTTCTCAAGTTGAAGTAGGAACGAACGAACAAGATCAAGCACAACAATCATAATCAACACACTCAAAAGCTTCACAATCACAAAGATTAAAACACTCCCCTTCCATCCCTTGGATAGATAGAGAGGAGGGCAGAGCTTTTTTTGGTTTATGGCAAACACACAAGACGAAATGAACAATCAACCTTCAAAATGACCAACCCTAAAAAGAGTATAACACCCTCTTAAATATGCACAATGGATAAGAAGAAACAAACGAATTCCATAATTGGAAGTGCCCCAAGAAGGAAAAGAATTGAAGAGAATTAAAATCCATAATTTTCTAGATAAGGGAAAAAAAATAATATGTAGAATCAATATTTCGGGAGACATCTTGTAGGACAACTCCAAATACAACCAACCACACAACTCATAAAACCAATCCAACATCATTAGACAAATATGGCCAATATCAACTTTCTAACAAACTTCCCCTTTGACTATTATTTTCTTATGTAAGACAACAAAACAGAGAACCAACCAAAGAGGCAAAAGCACAAACCAAACACAGATAAATCAGAACACTGGGTGGCAGCAAAGAGAGAAACTTCGTGGGTGCATGGTGTGGTAGCGGGAAGGGGAAAAGGCAAAGGAGAAAAGGGGAAGGAGAAGTGAGAGAGAAGATGAAAAAAATTAGGGTTTCGAGTTGTTTTTATTTTTCCTATTCTACTTGATAATTGAGGAACAAAATTTGAGAGGGAAATGAAAATGAAGAGGGGGAAAATAAAAAATGAAGATTTAAAAATTTGTTTGCGATTAAAAAAGATAGTCACTTACATTGTCGATTTAAAACCGACATTATAGCTTCATTAAACTGAATCTTTAATGTAGGTTTAAAACCAACATTAAAGATCTGACATTAATCATTGCTTTGATTAATGTATGATGTGTGAGTATGTTAATTCCAAGAAGTCATATGTTAGGTTAGTTTGCGAATCAAACTTGACAAGTATTGTTCTAACCAACTCAATATTGAACCAAATGATTATTCAATCAGGTGTTTGAAAGTTAAATATTCCTCCTAACGTTCCTTAGAAATTAATGCTTTTGGGATAATTCGAATATGCACGTGTTTCATCTTTTAGAATTAGACTAGTTATTTGTTTAGGACAATTTGATTAACATTTATAATTGAATTGGGTAGGAGTAAGCAATTGATTGATTTTGATAATGAGAATTCAATGATCAAATATTTTGAATGGGAAAAATTGTGTTGCAACCCAAAAGTAGGCTTTCTCATATAATCTATCATCCTTTAAATTGTGTTTTTCTTATTCTATGTTGTTTAAATTCCCTTGCATCGAAACAAACTTTAACCCCCCCCCTCTCGGTTACCCTTGGGCTATAAACCATTTAACTGAGAAATTAAAAGGTTCCATATGTTTGACACGGTCTTCCACTACTACGAAATTAGGCGACGAATTTCGCCTTCAATCAATTATGCCCTTTGCTCAACAACCAACACACGCAACACAAGAAAAGTGTCTAGGCATTACTACTTTTGCAGAAATAGCAGATTGGGATATACCAGCTCCTTGGGACTCAAATTCAAGTAGTGAAGAAGCATTATCAAGTAATGATCCTACAAGTCAGCATCCACCATGGCATTTTAATGATTTAGAAGACAAAACGACTCAGCCCAAGGTCACAGCAGAAAATACAAAAATCAATGTCGACACAAACTAGAAACAACAACGATTTCAGTACCTCCTTATTTATTGACTTACCTTTTGACAATTTTGAAGGTAAGAACATCATTAACTCACCAACTACTTTAAGCCAAGATCATCCCATGATAGTGAGCAATTCCACTCCACCACAGCCACAACAATCACATACTTCATCCTCAGTCTCCACTCACCCTATGCTCACTTGGTTCAAACTTAAACAACAAAGTGGAGATTGAGCAACAACAACACCAAACTTTCTTATCAGAAACAACTTTATTTGAACCAAAGACCTTCCGTAGTGCCCTCAAAATACCAGTGTGGAGAAAGGCAATGGAGGATGAACTTCAAGCGTTACATGACAACAAGACATGGGAGCTTGTTCCAGAACCTCCTCATACCAATATTGTTAGCTCTAAGTGGATCTTCAAAACCAAATTCAAAGAAGATGGATCGGTGGAACAATATAAAGCCCGATTTGTTGCCCCAGGCTACTCTCAAGTTACGGGACTAGACTACGAGGAGACCTTTAGTCCAGCCATCAAGCCTACCACGATAAGATTAGTTTTGGCCCTTGCAGCATTCTACAATTGGTCCCTTAAACAACTTGATATTAAAAATGCGTTCACACTTTAAGGAAACTATCTACATGATGACTCAAGCCCCGATTTGGTGATTCCACACATCCCAACCATGTGTGCGCGTTACAAAAGTCTCTTTATTAACTTAAACACAAGCACCTAGCACTTGGTTTGATCGTCTATCTCTCTTTCTTGTAAACATGGGATTTATGTGTAGTCATTCAGATCCATCTCTTGATAGGACCTCAGGGGTAAAAGTGTACACTTGGAGGTATAAAAAAGGGGGTAAAAATATAAGTTAGTTACAAGTTTGTTAGTGAGTGGAATAGGGAATATTGGTTAGTTATTTGGGATTTTGAGTATATTGGGAGGTAGAGACTGGTGAGAAGGGTATTGGTAAATTCTCTCATTGTAATCACACTCTTAAATTAGTTAGGGAGAGGTTGGGAAGCTCTTAAATTAATATTGGTTAGTTATTAGGGAGAGGTTGTCGATAAATAAAATTGTGGCCTATGCCTATTAGTTTTGGTATTAGAGCGGTTGTTTCTGGTATGGTGGGTAAGATGGAAGCGAGAGTAATCGAAGTGGAGGAGAAAATGAGCGAGTTAACAACAAAGGTTTCAAAATTGGAAGGGAAGTTCAATTCCAGATTTGCCTAGGTAGAGGTCAATCGAGTGAAGGCCGAGCAAAGAATGGAAAAGAATTTCGTGATGCTGCTGATTAAGATTGAGACGCTAGGTCGAGGAGCTGGAGAAGAGGCTTCATCAGAGCGAACAGTCACTGATAAGGGTAAGAAAGCAATTGAAGCGGAGTCGGTGCAGACCTGATAGGGGGAGAAGGGATAAGTGCTCCTTGCGAGTTGAATAGTCGGGAAGTATTGTTGTTTGATATGCGATTACGTAAATTGGAAGTGCCGATTTTCAAAGGGGAAGTGGACGAAAACGTCGATGGATGGCTTCATCGAGTGGAACGGTATTTTGTTGTGAATCGTTTGACGGGGTGGGATCAGCTTAATGTGGCAATACTTTATTTGGAGCGTGAAGTTTTGGATTGGTATCAATGGCAAGATGACAGGGTAAAGATCGAGAGCTGGGTGGATTTTAAGTAGTTGTTGTGGAAGAGGTTTCGACCATCTGACCAATGTGATAAGCATGCTCGGCTGATGAAATTGCAGCAAGAGTTGTCCATCAAGGAGTATCGGGGGAAGTTTGAACAGTTTTTCGCAGGCCTGAAAGACATGAGCGATCAAGCCCTAGAGAGCAAATTCGTTTGTGGGCTTAAAGAAGATATTCAAAGCGAGATGAGAAAGTTAAATCCAGTGGGCTTAATCGCGAAAATGGAGATGGCCCAGGTAATCGAAGACGATCTGGCGATTGAGATGAAGAGGGTCAAAGGATTAACGAGCCACTCAAGCCCAAATTCGAAAGGCAGGTCAGGTGGGTCTATGCCATCCAATTCAGGGGGATCCAGCTTGACGTCGTTTAGCTTAAGTGGAAGCAGTGCGACAAGAATGATTACAATCAACCCCCATCGTAGTACCTCTGTGTCATTAACGACGGTAACCCCAATGCGTGCAACAGCAGGTAAGTTCACGCCAACGTCCGACCTTTACCAGTGATTGACTGATAAGCATTTGGAAAGTGCTTTCTATCCTCTCAAATTAAGGGAGTTTATATTAGATTTCACTTGTTTGCTAGTGGTTTTCAGGTTAAAATGAGGAAAATTAGAAGAAAAGACCAAAAGATCAAAACCGAGCAAGAATACGGCGAAAAAGAGATGAAAAACTCAAAATGGAAAAATTTGGGATAGCGCCGCGGCGCTAAAACCTGAGAGCAAAAAATTTTGCTCGCAACTCTAGCGTCACGACACTCTCCAACAGCGTCACGGCACCATTTCAAAATTCTCAATAGCGCTGCGGCACCAGTTTTCCATAAATGAAAACATTGTATTTTTGGTAAGTTTTTGGGTGGCCAACTCTATAAATTTGAGGGTTTTCAGCAACTCTAAAGGAGAAATCAACCATCAATCTACAGACCTAAAGAGGCACAAGAAGGAGAGAATTGAGTGAGAGTTCATAAAAGAGTTCAAAGAGTGAGTTAGTTGCAAGGAAGAGGAAAAGAGTTCGACATAGTCGTGGTGCCCTTCGAATTCCGACATGAGAACCAAGGAGATCGTGACGATGCTACCTCAATCAAGAGCCTCTTTTCAGTAGAGTTTCTCTTTCTCTGCATTCTTTCTTTGTTTATTTTATTTAAACATGTTGGTTCAAGCTATGAGTGGCTAAACTCTTTAGTTTTAGAGTCTTGATGATTTGTTTATGAATTCATATTGATCTTGTAGACTTTCATGGTTTTGTTGGAATGATTATGCTTTTCATTGTTATTGTGTTTAATTCTTGTGGATTGGCCATCTACACATGTTAGGTTAGATGTATGATTAAGAGATTGTTTGTTTAACTTGATCTATAACAATAAATTGTTGATAATCTATCGTGAGAGTAGTTAGGTTGACAATAAAAGCTGCTAAAGACTATTCTTAATGCCATGTAATTTTTATTGGTTTCAAGAGATTAGTAATCAATCAAGTTGCATGAGAAAAGGTTGTTTTCGAGAGAAAATAACTTGGAATTAAGTTTCTAGACTTAGGCATATGCATTACAATAAAATCCATGAAATCTATAATATTGCATGATGAAATAAACAAGAATTCACTACCCTAGAACTCTCTTTGACTCTTGTGTTTCTCACTTTATTACTTTCCTTATTTGGTTTATAGTTTCCTTAACTCACAATATTAATTCCAATCCTCAAATAAAATTGATTCAACTCTAGAATAGCTAAGTAACTTAAACCTTCACAATTGGTTCTCCAGTGGAACGATATTCGGACTTCACTATCTTATATTATAACTTGACCTGTACACTTGCGGTTAACACTAAAAGTGCGCATCATTGACGGACACTGAGATGCAACTTAAGAAAGAGAAGGGGCTATGCTTCAAGTGTGATGGCAAATTCAGTGCCGACCACTGCTGCCGTAAAAGAGAGCTTAATGTTTTTGTTGTTCAAGAAGGGGAAGATTTCAGCGATACACCCGATAAAGAGGAGGGTACAGAAGGGAAGGAAGAAGCTGCTAAAGTAGTGACTCTAACACTGAACTCGTTGTCTGGGTTTGACGCGCCGAAAACGCTGAAGGTGAAGGGGGAAATCTAAGGAAAAGTTGTTGTGGCGGTGTTCATCGATGAAGGTGCTACCCATAACTTTGTGTTTGAGAAAATTGTGCAGCAATTGAAGTTTTCGGTGTCTCCATCTGAGGATTATGGAGTTGTTTTGGGTACAGGGGGTACGGTTCGAGCCGCAAGGATATGCTGAAATGTGTTACTACGGGTCGCGGAGCTAGCAATAGTTCAGGGCTTTCTTCCCCTACCCCTTGGAAGTGCGGATGTCATTCTAGGAATAACATGGTTGGAAACATTGGGGAAAATTCGATTCAATTATCGCTTATCGGAGATGGACTTTTTGATTGAGGACTGGCTGGTGCACTTGTGCGGTGATCGAAGCTTAATCAAATCACAAATATCATTGAAGTCTATGATGAAATCGCTGACGAAGGAGGACCAAGGTATGTTGATTGAGTTGAGTGCCTTGGATTGGAAAGAAGACATGAGAACTGGCGAGGTTGGAAGGGAGAATTCCTATGAGGTTGATAACTTATAGAAATACAAGTTATTATAGTCACTATTTGAATTAATTAGAGTAACTTTAGGGCTAAATGCATGATTTTGGCAGTTGAATTGTGTAATATGTATTACCATGCGTTGGCACCATTTACAAAAGAATATACCTGAAAAAATATGAGCTTTTTTGTTCTTAACGTAGGATTAAGTAGGAAAGAAGCACAAATAACCCAAGTACCAGAGAGGAAGCTATTGCAAGAACAAAAGAAGTGAAAACCCATGCGTCAAGACCATGCATTGAAAAGAAAAAGTTGATACATATGCTTGGGCAATAGCTGTCGTATCAATATGCAAAAGGATTACACTTTATCAGATCATGGCAGAATCAATGGGTTGACGATGTGAACGGTCTACGCAGCAGGGCACGAAATTTAATGCAAAGGTGTCAGGTCATCATGAGTTCACCTTTTCGACGCCTATAAATAGCCCAAAGCTTCTCCATTCAAAGGAGAGGAGAAAGGATTTCAAGAGGCGAAAGCTCTGCACAAATTCTCCCTCACCATAACCAGCCTCCATTTCAAACTCTTGTGTGAGAAGGATTCTGAGAATTTTCAGAGTCATCTCCCAGTGAGTGAGAACCTTCACCCTATGTCATTTATGTATAAGATAGCAACCATCTCAAGCATCCATGAAGCAAGACATTGCCCAGTGGCGGCTTGACGTCTTCCATTTCTGTTCTATCTTCATTTCTCTCCTTCTTACTTATACTTTGTTAATGACATTCGAGAGAATGGTTTATTTTCTTAATATAAGTTCGATTGATGATTATTCCATTCATTTCCACATTAAATACTTTACACCATGTTGCTTGAATGTTGAATGAGTTAGATGTTAGAAGCTAGTTTTCTTAAGCAATACTAAGTATGTTACATCTTGATTAATGCATATCATTAGCTTGCATAGCTTTGTCTGACAAACAAATTTAAGAAGCACGACTGTCTAGCTTGAGAGAGTAGATGGTTAATCTTTAGCATTTATCAAGACTAGATGAGATTTAGAGATGTAGTTCATCTTTTGCCAATGCAAACTTACCATGCGTTTTAGAGATAAGATTAATGTGGCGTCGAAACATCGAGAGATGGATTCTCAAACCCAAAGTTTGTAGGTATGTAAATATACTTAGATATGCTTAAGTAACAACTAGCTCCTGCGTTAACTCTATTATTATCGCATGGTTCCGCTGTCATTCTCAATGCATGCTATCTGACTCTAAATGACATTTGACTGACATTCTCCACTTCCACCTCACATTGTTAATTGTAGGAAATTTTATTTATTTTTTATGTATAGTTTTAGGTACATAAAACTCTTGAACATAATACATGTATAGTCACCGCATAGTTTTTGTATCTAGTCTCAACGCCTAATTTATTACAAATCCCTACGTTCGATCCTGAACTCACCAGGAAACCTATAGAAGCTTATACCTGGGCTTTTATAGAAAAACTTGCTAATTAGTTATCATACTTGAGTAATTCTCGACGCAAACTTTGTACTGATTATAACATCTAATCCTCTTTGTGCGCAACAAGTTATGAGCCAACAGAGGTTCAGGAATTACTTCAACAGTTTACGGAGGTGTTTGAACCTACTATCGCTCTTCCACCAGCAAGAGACCGTGATCACGCAATCGAGTTACAACCTGGAGTTGGGTCCGTCAGTGTTCGTCCCTACCGCTATTCACAATTCCAGAAGGATGAGATCGAACGATTAGTGAGGGAGGTGTTGTCGTGTCACACCCCCTCCCGGATTATCCTCCATAACCCGAGAAGAGATGTGAAGACAGCAGTTGCCGACTACCCTGTCATGTTACCCATTGTCAATCTCACCATCCACATGCTCTTGACAAACCTCGACTTTGATCGGCAACGGGAATTGTCATGCTACCTGAAAAATGGAAAACATATGAAAGCATGAGCTAACAGCTCAGTGAGTAACAGTTTCTGAATAACATTATACTTTAAGTGTAAAACTGATTGAACTCGTATGAAATATCACACTGAAAATCAGTATATATCATGATCAATTCTTTATTATATCATGTATACATATCTGTTTGGAATAAATAATATAAATCTCATTCATTTCAAATACTTTTCCTTAGTTGAGGCGGAGCAGTGCTCAATGCTCTCAACGTCGATTTTCCTTAGCTGTGTGGAGTAATCTCAACACATCAGCGTCGTATATATATATATATTCTTCTATGTGCACATAGATATTATTACTCGGGCTGCCCATATACCTTCCTTTTATCCTTGAGCATTGGGTCCCATTTCTATTTTCCGGTTACCCATTTGCCTTCATCTAGTCCTTGAGCATTGGGTACCTTTTATAACTCGGGCTGCCCACAATGCCTTCTACGAGTCCTTGAGCATTGGGGTCCCTTTTCAAAGCTTTATAAAACACCATGCTTTTTAGAAAAACCATGAATACAAGTTTCAATCAATTACCATGCGTTACCCAACATTCTCAAATTTACTATGCGTTACTCACCATTTTCAAAGTTACCATGCGTTACCCAGCATTCTCAAGTTTTCAAGTAAAACGCATGCTTATCAACTGGCTCATATTCTTTTATATATATAAACGCATGCTCTTAGTTTTATAAACAACATGTTCATATGCTTCATATATGAAAACGCATGCATTGTTTCATTAGAAACCCATAAAATTCTATTCATAAAGAACTCATTTATATTTTGTAAAACGCAGGTGTTACTCACCAGTACTTGCCAAAGAATACTTCTTCTTCCTTTCCTCTATTTCCTCTTCCCAAGCTTCTTGGATGCAACGTTCTAATCTCAGAAACGCAAAGCTCCATTTCTCTCTGTCAGCTCGGTTGAACGCAACCCTGCCCTTCAACGCAAGGTTGATAACTACCGCAAACCCTGCCCTTCGACGCAATGTTGATTACTTCAACAAAGCGCATCCCACCTCTTCTTACTTCTCTTTCGGATGCGTCACCCTCACTTGGACGCAAGGTCCAACTTGAAAGCATCACCCAATTTTGGACGCCGCGTTCACCTTGGACATTATATTTGTCCTCAACGCAAGGCCGACCCCATTTAACGCGATACAACTTCTTTACATAAATTAGCTAGGTTGTCAAATACCTTCTTTCTTGGTCGCATACTCCTACAACGGACGTCCTTGCTGCCTTCTTCTTCTCTTTCTCTCCAGATTTCTTCTCTGAGAGTCATCAGTCGCTCCTTTTCCCTCAAAGTTCTATTTATAGGGAGCTTGCCATCCAACTTTTCCTCTCCTTTTGCCACTTGTTTGCCACATGTCACGCTGCATGCTTAATTAACCATGCATTAGTCCAAATGTCACCTTGCATTAAACACTTGACATGCCTTCAACACTTCCTACTGATAAGGTGTCAAATCCATACAAAGCCACCTGGCCTCTATAAGCTTATCTTATGCGTCCAACATTTCCAATGAACAACTTTTATTCAACAGAACGCCCTCATGCGTTCATTGAGTTTCCTTTAAGATTTGAGCTTCACTACTCACTTTTCTAACTCTCAGCCAACTATATTACTCTTCGACGCATAGAGATAACTCTGTCTTCAACGCATAGGGACCTCAACGCATAACAACCTTACCAACGCATGGTAAGCCAAGTACGTTTCTTTCCCCCCCCCCCCCCCCCCCAATGCGGTGACTACTTCAGCTCACAACCATTCGTGATCACCCTCAACGTATAGCCGCACTATTATAAACCAGTGCTTACACAATGCTACTAGGCATTAATGACAAACGCCCAATACTATGTGTTTGTACCTTATCGCATCATACCCTGCGTCCAACTCCTTCCTTATGTTCATAACAACAACTCCTTCTCAAGCTCTTCCTCTACGCGTTGGTCCTATTGTGTTTACCTTCATCCTGCGTCCATGACCATCTTCTTATCCTTGGACATTTCTTGATTATTCTCAAGGTTATTCTTTTAATCCTTTTCCTTGCACTTAAACTATATCTCTTAAGATAGATTAGCATGCGTTCACCACATACTCCAGTTTTTATGTTTACTTCACAACCTTAATAACTAATGGTAGCCACCTACAACTCATAAGCGCCTCGTCGCATAGCTAATAGCCGTTCTTAACACGTGAACTCCTCAACACATTGCTAATAACCTTCTCAACGCCTAGCTGATAACCTTCTCAACGCATAAACTTTATCAACGCATAATAAAACTTCTTACCAACACTTTATCCCGTACTCTGCTATTTCACCTTTCACTCTTGGCCATTAGTAAATATTTTCCTTAACTTCTTATACATCGCTATACTTCCAGGATGTATAACGTAAACCAAGTTATAATTCTCTTATTCAACCTTTTAGATTTCGAGGTTACTCTTCTACGCGTCCACTAGGTATACCCAACGCTCTGCTTCCAACTCTACAGCATATCCAACGCCTGAACACAGTTTCCCTTTTTGTTAGCTCATAAGACCATTTCTAAGTAAGGTTGTTTCTCAATTATTAACTATTAAGAATTTCAGTTTTCTCAACGCGTCACTTTGCCAATGCATTGAAATTCTTCAACACATAGAAATTTTCCCAATATAATAACCTTCAACGCTTAACGGCCACTCCCGCACATGCTATACCATATTCGGGGACTTCTTGATCAGCCCAATGAACCTTCATAGCACATAGCAAACTCCCAATGCCTAGCCGCTGCCCATCGCATAGTTTATCAATCCATCGCTAACCTTCAGCGCATAGTTACAGCTTATCGCATGGTTTATCAATGCATAGTCGTGATCAATACTCAATAGTTCTTGTTCCTTTTTTCTCTGTACTATTGCTCTTCACAACGCCTAACGCATTACTTTCCTTAACTTCACTTCTCAACGCGTTGTCAACCTTTCCAACGCAAGGTACTTTTCCTATGTGATGGTTCTACTTCACTTTACATCATCGACGCGTGGTACTTCACCCCATTCAACTTGCCATCATTAAAACCTAATATCATAGCTTGGTAACTCCTCAATATTAAATATCATGCGTTAGAGCTTAACCATCTATGCGTCAACCTGATTTCCAGAATACATCTATCTTCAACCAATTTCTAACCTTCATTCTCACCCTTTTCCTAATATCATTTATTTCAACACAGAATTTCTTGGCCATTATTCAATAATCCTACAAACTTAACTTTTCTATTTTAAAAGTTCCGTTAATCTACATCTTTTATCCTTTTATCCTTACTACATTATGAATATCTAGGTTTTTGGAGATAGGGTATTACATGTCGACTGACATAATTCAACCGAGTCGAAGCTCTTTTTCTAGCTCGATTCTTTTGGTTAGGAAGAAGGATGGTAGTTGGCTGTTATGTGTGGATTACCGCGCACTGAATCACATTAAGATCCCAGATAAGTACCCCATTCCAGTTGTAGATGAATTACTTGATGAATTATGTGGGGCTGTAATTTTTTTCTAAAATTGACTTAAAGTCAGGCTATCATCAAATTCGAGTGAGACTGTTCGATGTTCATAAAACGACTTTTCGTACTCATGAGGGTCATTATGAATTTCTGGTAATGTCGTTCAGATTAAAGAATGCTCTGGCGAATTTACAATCAATTATGAATGATATCCTTCGCCCTTATTTATGGAAGTTTGTATTGGTATTCTTTGATGATATTTTGATTTACAGTCCCTCTTGGCCTGATCATATGGAACATTTGGAGGTCGTGTTGAACTTGTTGAGGGAAAATCAACTTATTGCTAACCTGAAGAAGTGTCAATTTGCGGTGGAGCGGATTGAATACTTGGGCCATATTATATCAGCTGAGGATGTGGCAGCAAATCCGGCCAAGTTAGAGGCGATGATCGGGTGGCCTATTCCGAGGAACATTAAAGACTTCAGGGTTTTTTGGGACTGATTGGCTATTATCGAAAATTTGTTGCCAATTATGTCTCCATTGCACTATCTTTAACTCAACTATTAAAGAAAGGAAGTTTGTATGGGGTGTAGAGGCTGACGATGCATTTCAACAGTTGAAGTCAGCAATGATTTCAGTATCAGTATTGGGCATACCCGATCTTTCACAACCATTTGTGGTTGAAACTGACACGTCCGGGGTCGGGATTGGTGTGGTGTTAATGCAGAATAAGCGACCGTTAGCTTACTTTAGTCAGGCTTTGCCTCCGACACATCGTTTCAAAGCTGTGTATGAGCGGGAACTGATGGCGATCGTGTTTGCAATCCAAAAGTGGAGGGCTTACCTCTTGGGCAGAGTTTTGTGGTGTGAACGAACCAACGAAGTCTTAAATTCCTTTTGGAGCAGCGAGAATAGCGGGCGAGTACCAATGATTGATTGCGAAGCTGATGGGGTATGATTTTACGATTGAATACAAAAAAGGAGTAGACAATTCGAATTCAAGTTGATGGGGTAGCTAATTTCTTAATGGGTTGAGTGGATTAAACTAACATTTTACAAGCTTTACATAAGTTCAAGTTCATTTGGTTTGATGTGTGCTAAAAACCTTGTGTGAATCTATCGAACAAATAGATTTAAGTAAGAGTAATCAACTAGTTGAGAGAGTAAGTGATGAAATCTTTCATTTAAACAAGATTTAGTTTTAAAGATAAAGTTAGTCTTTTGTCCATAGGTTGTTTACATGCGTCTTTAGAGATAAGATAAATATGGCACAGAAGCATCGAGAGGTAAGTTCTCAATTTTAGAGTTTAAGATATGAACGTCTGCTTATGCATAACTTAGGAAAATGTTAATGAACTCCCCTCAACCCTACCTTCTCCATTAATTTTTCCTACTATCAATGTCTGTTGTTTAGTTACAATTGCATTTAGCATTTTCACCATCATCACATTCAACGCATAGTCACCCTTCTGTCCACCAATCGATCATCACTCTCATTTGTCACCCTTTGTAATTAAGCCACCCTTTGATATTTCAACGCATTATCCTCGACGCATGATTTATACCAACATTGCATTAAATCAACTAAGTCCAAAAATAGGTTTATCACGCCTGTGTTCAACCCTGGACTCTCTAGAAACCCTATTAAGACTTACACTTGGGTTTTATAGGGAAAACTTGTGTTTAACAAAGATATTTCATTTCATTCCATGAGTATGGCATAAGACTATCACAAATTATTTAAACAAAGCAACCGTTTGCCACATGCAACAACTCAGGAATGTAAAACGCATCATTTGCTACCTCAAACGAACAATGCACCATATTATTATCTTTTGCAAAAATAGTTCATTATCTATATGCTTTTTATGATGCAGATTGGGCAGGTTGTCCAACCACCCAACGTAGCACCTCTGACTTTTGTGTCTTCCTGGATCCAACATCATTCCATGGTCATTAAAGAATTGTCTCGCGCTCAAGCTTTGAGGCCGAATATCGCGCAATGGCCAATGTTGCGGCATAACTTACTTGGATAACGTTTCTCTTTTGTGATTTAGGTCTCCCTCTACAGAAACTGCGAGAGTTATTTAGTGACAACATGAGTGCACTCCATATGTCCATCAATTCGATGTTTCATGCCATAACGAAACATATTGAATTGGACTAGGTTTCTTGACTTCACTTGCAAACTTGGAGTTCATGTTCTACGCCCTCCAATTTGAGAACGAATGTAAAGGAGCCTACAACTCTCAGCCCCAACTCAATGATAATGTCACCGCGCAGTTACCATAACAGTCAGCAACATCAGTGTGCAGACTCCAAACCATCACAGCTAAGCAATCATTAAACTTCCACAGCTAGGCAATCACCAACGGCTAGCAAATTGTAGCTTAGCAACAAAATATGGAAACCATTAATTTCAATTAGGAATTTTTAATCCCACTAATAAAAGGTTCTAGAGATCTTATGAAATCAATAGAATCTTGGAAAATTCTCTTAAATTCCCTTTAAGAATTTTCACTAGCTTTTTCCTTTTACAAAATCTCTATGTGTTGTCCTTTTTATAAAGAATGTAAATGACAGAATGTATCATCTTGGAATGTGGATTAATCCTATTTTCTAATCAAAGTGTCTTACATTCTCTTTATTAGCTATAACGATTCTACGTATTTCCAGTTTTTGAATAACTTTGATTCTTTAATTGACCTTTATCTATAGTACAATAAAGAGCTTTGAACTTGTTATTTAGTTTAAAGAAAGTTTTATTAAAGTTATTTTTATTATTAATGTACCACTCACTAGGCTTTTTAGCTTATTCTTCCCTCTTTAGCTTTTCCACCAAATTAGTCTTAAGTTTCAGACAAAGCTAGCTATCTAATATCTACCACTAGTTACTCCATGTGTCGCATAGCACCTTTTATATGTATATTTAGCTAGATAGTTTAACAGCAGAGTCCATATCATACTCGAAGTCTATTATCATCACATCTCATCTTAGGGTCAAGTGTGACATAATGGTTTTTATACAATTTAAGTAATAATAGATTTAAGTTTTTCCATGAAAAGAAATAACAACGGACATTAAACTAATTAATACCGAATTTTGTGGTTATTGCTTGATTAAGATGACTGAATGGCTTCCATCAACATCTTGTCAATCATTTCCACATCTTGCTTGTACACTAATTGAAGTCCACAACATCTTACCGTCAAGTCTGGGGTATCAGCTTCAATAATAGCCCAAACATGAGACCTGTGGCGAAAAACGTCACCATATGTGTTTTTTGGGCTGTAATAGAGCCAAACAAACTGGCGTTCATGCATCCAAATGATTCTGTCCTCAGTGATAGTATGAATGTGTAATGGTTGAATTAGTCCATTCTCAATTTGCAAATTGACAAAAGAGTTCATGCCTTGAAACTGAGTGAAGATTGTGGAGAATTGCTGTTGGGTGCTTGTTGATTTGAAAAAGTGTGCAAACTGCAAATCCCATCCAAGCACTATTAGTATACAATTTCGAAGGCAGTTCGATGCGTTCTGTATAATTATTTAGAGATAGTTGATTAAATAGCTGGAGAATGTTTGGCCTTGGAATAACGAAGTCAAATGTGGTTCCAAATCGATCCTGTTATACAGAAAATGTTTACTAATTTGATTAGTTAACTTAATGAATAAGAAAGTTAAGTGTAACAGAGAATATTAGGGAATGGACTAATAATGCCTAAGAAATGAGAAAACAGAATGATTTACTAAATATGGTGGTTCCTCCTGTTAAATATCGATGGACCCAAAAATACTCAACAATGAAAATCTATATTAATTGGGAAGGAAATAATAATTATAGGGCTTTGAACACAAGATGTAGTAGGAAAAACCTCCTGCTACTGCTACATGAATAAGTAGAAAAATAATAGATTTTTAAATAATAATAATAATAGGAAACACAACATTTTACGAGAAAGAACTTCAAACCGAGAAAAAATCACATAATAAGTCTTTCTCCATTCCCAATTACAAGAGAACTCTCTCAAAACTTTTGATTACCCACGCCTTTTCTCCCACTCTCAAAACTATATAATACAAAGAGGAACTTAAAGCATTTCTAACCGATTTCAAACCAAAGACATAGGCTCCATTTATTGTGCTTGGAGCCCATCACTTTCTTGAACCTTTTTTATGGGGAAGAATTGCTTTTCTAATACTTTGTCAAAACCCATAAAATTTCACTTTGGCAAGATATTTGAAGCATCTATAGTTTCTCCTGCAACCATGTCTTAACCAACAATCATAATTCTCAGCTCAAAGAACTATAACTCACTTCACCACAAGGAGCAACCAACTTGAAATACCACCTTCCAAGATTTTTCTTTTACACCACATGCCAATAAATTTTGCTAAAATTTATATTGCGACTTCCACCAACTTGGCTCACCAAAAGTTTTTCAGCCATTGACACAACTTCCACCACACACCTTGTATAACCGCCAAGCCAATGCATGTTTACAAACTTGTTGAACCGCTAACATCACACCCTCTATCATGGTATAGTGGGTATATCATGAGGATTAATACTATCTTTCTTCACAAGAAAGAATCACCATCTTCTGTGACAAGGGAGACGACATTAGCATTCAATTTAGAGCCCTTTGGCGAGCACGCTCCGTTAGGACAATCCTTTTTTCATGTATCCTAACTGTCCACATTCCCAACAATTGTTTTTCTGCATGAACTCTTTCTTCTTCTTCCAATTTCTAGCAACTAGTATTGAGTCCTCATTGAAGTATGTCCTTCACTTTTTAGTTTTTTTCCTTTGAAAAAAGTTTACAAGTAGCCTCAACAAAATCTTAAGTTTCCTTCCCGTACATCAAGATTGGCTTCATGTATTAATAAGAAGTGGGAAATGACAAAGATAAGTCTAAGCGTCTTATCTTCATCATATATCTTCACCTTCATCACCTCTAGCTCAGAAATGATGCCAGAGATTTTTGTACCTTCCACCATCAGCAGTATGTGAAACTACTCCTTTAGATACAACATATTTGAGATGCTTTTTGCTTGATACATTACTTCAAGCTTCTCCTAAAGCCTTTTAGCTGTCGAAATTCTATGTACATTAGCAAGAGCATTCTTAGCCAAATTTAGGCTCATTGCATTTGCAGCTCTCAAATCTATTTCCTCCCAATCTTCATCACTCATGCTGAACTTCTTAGAACCTTCACTAGAACCATTGTTGGACTCTCTTGGCCCACCATCACTACTTAACTCTTTTGAAGTACCACTATTTGGTCTTCCCTTCAAGGTCTTGTGTAACCCAAATTGTATAAGCACATCCTTGATTTGCACTTACCACAAGCCAAAGTTGATCCTTCCATTAAATTTCTCAACATCAAACTTTACAAGATTCATAAAACTTGACATGTTTTCTTCACTCCTATAAAATATGTAAATAGTGAACAACTCACAGTATTCACATTATTGTAGCCCGTTTCAAGAATTTTGTTATGATGTGGGAGCTCACATAATGTAGCAACCAAAAAGCATACATAGAAATCCAAGACAGTACAAACCTAAAGCTTTAAGTTGGGAAAAAGCTCCCCCACCACTGCACAAATAAGTAGAAAAATAACAAAGAAACTATAAAAACAATAAAAATAAGAAACACAAGAATTTACGTGAAGAAACTTGAAACTTGAGAAAAAACCACATAATAGTTTTCTTCCCGTTCCCAATCACAAGAGCAGCTTTCTAAAAGCTTTTGACTACTCCCACTTTTTTCCCCCTCCCACATTAGAGAATACGAAAGGGAATTTAACTAAAGTTCGCAAACCCAAGATTAAAGTGTTTCTAACTTGGACGATTTGAAACCAAAGATATAAGCTCCATTTATAGTGCTTTGAGGCCATCGTTTTCTTGAACGATTCTGATGTGGGATAATTGTTCTTCTAATATTTTGCCTAACGAACAAGACGAACCTCCAGCTCTGATACTATGTTAAAATCACTGATTAATCCAAAAAATTAGGTTGATGAATGAAGGTAAATTTAATATTTTATCAACAACTTAAGCAACTCCATCTAATTCATAAACGCGTGGTTAAACCAAATTTTTTGGTTTCCCCTTCTTTATCTCCAAGAAAAAATATTGTTGACCATAATTCTAACATCATCAAATAAACCTTCGAGAAAGAGAGTTTACCAGCGAAAATACTGTTAGTGATTGAATGCATAAGAATGATAGAACAAATATTAATGTCTACATGAACATAGTTCGACAATTTAAAACACAGTCATGAATTTGAAGATCCCACCCTCCATGTGATCTCTAATGTCCTGAAGGAAAAAAGGCCTAGGGGGCAAAATATTAACTAATGATTGAATACATAAGGAAAGAGATATAATATTTATTCATGAACTAATGCATAAGACACAAAGAAAAACACTCGTGATCAAGAAAAAAAAAAAAAAAACATTATTGATGAACGATTTCATGCATTGATAACAAAATAACTACAAAGGCTACACTTGAGAATATTATGGTTAGATTGCAAATTTAGTCTCTAAATATTTCAATGTGTTAAGTAGGAGTATGGAGTTTAAAAAGTATCTAATAGGTTTTGAAATTTTCAATTTTATGGCCTAATAGGTCCCTAAGCTTTAAAACGTGTCTAATATAAATCCATAGACTTTCAATATTGTTTCTAACCAGTCTATGAACTTTCAGTTTTATTTGTGTGTCTATTAAACAACTTTCTTTAAAATTAGCAAGTCGATTAGAATAATAATAATAATAATTTTGTATTAAACTTTCACTTGTCTGTCTAATAGTTAATAAATTTTGAAATATATATATTAAATATACACTGGAGAAGAGTTAAGAAGGTCAACCTAATTAACCATGGATACTTTTTGAAGTTCATGGGCTATAGACACAAAATTGAAAACAAAAGTTGAAGAACTAAACATTTCTACTTTATCAAGATATAAACCAATGATTGATTGCACTAAGAACAATAGAAAAAATATTACTAATGATATAATGCATAACAACAAGAAATTAAAGATGAAAGAGACTACAAGAAATAGTATTCATTAATGAGTTAATGCATATAAGACAAGAAGAAAGAATGCATATAAGACAAGAAGAAAGAGAGAGAGAGATGGACCTGTAAATCCTTTTGAAGGAAAGAAGGAATGGTTTCCTTGAGTTGCAAAATGTGGTTCCTCCATATTTGAAGTAGGAGTTGAATCTTCTTGAGGATGAGAATTTGAATTTTGTTCCTCTACCCACTCTTGTATACACAAATCTTGTCTTCTTTCCTCTTCCCCTTGCTTTGGATCATACTTATGAAAATGTATGATACTTAACATTTCTTCAACATATAATTGGGCAAAAAATTCATGAAATTCAGTTGGAGAACTCAACACATTACTTACAATTGTGCTGATAAGTCCTTCAATATCTTGCTTATAAACAAGACGTGCACCACAAAGTACAGCCTCAAAGTCTGAGTTATTGCATATGAATGAAACACCAAGATGCCTCCATTGATTTAATCTATATGAAAAAACAGCCCGAGGCTCAAAAAACAACCAAAGTTGATGGGAATCATCGAACAACTCTTCATTCAAGTAAAGAATTGATTCTCGTTCTAAGTATATTCATCATTTTCCACTTGGTAAGAGAAGAAATGAGATTTTGGTGACTTCTCATCAACTGCAAATATTACAAAAAAGGCGAACCCCATCCACCTCTTATCTTTATGCAAATTTGGAGGTATCTTGATTGTGACTTTAGGCTCTTCTAGTTGAAGATTGAACCAACTTCTTGACATTTCTTTTTTAGGAAAAATGTAGTATTCACCATACAGCTTCACTTCCTGTATATATGAAGAAGTGGAGAGAGAGTTAACTTGATGAACATATTATTAGATAACATGGAGTTGTTGTGGACCTCACACTAAAAAATGAAAGGAATTTTACTGTATTTACAAGATAGATAAGCTACTCCTCTCTCACCGTCAATTTTTGAGAATCTCACATGGAAGAAAATGGAAGAAAATTAATATAGTATTTTAACCCATTAAGCCCAAATGAGAAAATTTGGAATCAAGTGTAGAGATAAAAATGTGACATTTCTAGGAAAGGTTTAGGGGCAAATTCTTAAATTCTTTTTTCCCTTTTAACTTATATTTCTAGAAGATGAAGAGATGAAGAGGTAAAGCATAGAGCGAAACCTCAAAAATCCTTAGCAGCATAGTCTTGAGGTTTCGTTTTAACATGATACTGTAATCACTTTCACTTTCTTCAGCCTCAACAAATGCATTCATTGTGGAACAATCTTCTATAAACTCAGGTGGTGTACTAGCTCGAAGTTTTGGAAATGGCCCAATTGTCCTGAAATAATGCATTAATAATGTAAAATTACTTTGAATGAGTGAGTGAGAGAGAAGAAGAAAGATAACAAATAATAATTCGTTATCAATGTACGGATCATATGGATAAGGACAACAAAATCTCTACCTATCTCAACAATAGTATGATATTATTCGGTACTTTTGATATAAACCTTCATTGTTTTGCTTTTGTTATACCTCGAAATGTCTTTTTTCTTTATTCTAAAGGCCTACCCTAAAAAAAAATAAAAATTAGCGATGGACAGATAGAAGATGCTGAGGACCCCCACATAATTGGAAAAGTCAAGAGATGAGCAAGACGACAGAGACAAGTGAGGTGAGAGCGAGAGAGATCATTCTTTCCTCACTTTGAGACGAACGAGACGAGCAAGAGCGAGAGTGAGGAAGGAAGCGAGATGGGAGAGAGAGCGAGAGCGAAAGACTGATCTCTCTCGCTCTTGCTTTCGTCTTGCTCGTCTCGCTCGTCTCGCTCTTGACAGAGATGAAAGAGAGAGCGCGAGCGAGACGACAGAGACGAGCAAGACAAAAGACTGATCTCTCTCGCTCTCGCTTGTCTCGCTTCCTTCCTCACTCACCATTGGTCTTATCTCTCTCGCTCATTGGAGTTGGTCACGTTGGATTTTGGATCATTCGTGTCGGAGAAGAAGATGTAGGAGAAGAAGAAGAAAAGAAGAAAGAAAAAAAAGGAAGAAAGGGAAAGAGAGGGAGTCACGAAGAAGTGAAAAAAAAAAAAAAAAAAAAAGAAAAACTCACGTCGACCAGAGATGTGGTTGCATGCCATGTGGAGGGTAAATAATGGACCGGGTCCACGATTTACATGCCATGTGAAAATCGTGGACGTCGTCCACGATTTCGCTATCCTATTTTTATCAATATTTTCAACCCATCCCTACTTTTGTCATTATTTATTAAAATAACATGATTTAAAAATAAAATAAAATAAATCCCTAAAGAGGCACCACTTTGAAGAGACCCGTTGAGGGTCTCACATTAGAAAAATTAAGGAACTTCACAATCTTAATAAGATAAATCCTACTATGCACCCTAATTAATGTGAAAGAGAGAGAGTTGAACCACCTTTGCAATGCATTAAACCATGAAGTCTGGTAACGAGCTCCACCATCCAGCAAGGTAGAACTTTGTACACGCTTCAGACGATTCAAAATATGATGAACAATTGATTTATGGTATCTTCCAGGAGATCCAAAAAAGGCTTTGACAATGTTCCCAATAAAAGTCCCTGCATTCTGTTGATACAATACTGAAGCACCACACCATTTGACCTTCACAAATGGGTTATCAGTAGTTATTGAAACATCAATACAGCAACATTGATTCAACCACCCTGTTATCAAATTCATTGGAATGTAGAAAACTGATAGCCCCACTGTGCTTTCTGATTCAACTTCGTTGCCATCAAACACAAGGGCTGATTTTAGAGGGCATTCGTCTGTTTCCAATTTGATTATGAACTCACAACTAGTTTTTGAATTATTATTGTTGCTAATTTCATGTTCTTGGACTTCAAAAGCAGCACCTAAAGCAATTCCAATCCTTGGATTTTCTTCACTTATGTAATCTGGAGGACAATGTGTTGTGATTGAGAATCCATATCTCTTTTCATCAAAGCATGATAATATGAAGCTAGGATATGGAATCAAAAAATAGTAGAATTTTTGTTGCCATGTGAGTACCTGAGAAATCAAAATGCTTACATGTTCAATTGATCCTTAACGGCATTAGCTTTTTGATTTTCTAGCAGTTCAACATCATAGCAGAGAGCATCGTGTTTAAATTTGTAGCGAAAATTACCATCAATGTATCTTCACTATAGTATGGTATTGTTTATAAGTTAAATTAAAAGACCTCACTCTATTGAAAATATCATCTCCATATATATACTAATGATTCTAAATTGAAGAAAATTGAACTTACTTAAAATTATAGAGACTAAATTAAAATTTGTGAAAAGACGTCTACTCAACTCACCAAATTAAAACCAAATCCAAATCTTTAAAATAAAAAGGAAAAGGAAAAATCAATCAGGAAGTATAAAGAAAAATAGACTAGACTTGACTAAATTAGCATAGCTCAAATCATAATTTAGTAGCCCTATAATTTAACGAAATTTAACAAATGAAAATTCACAAGAGAAACAATTGACAAATAAACTCAAGTATAAAAACAAGGAAAAAATGCTACAATATGTTTAACACGATATCAAAGAGCTAGATGTCTCGTATTAAACTTATACAGACAACCATCCACGTATCTTCATTTCAGTATGATATATTGTTCCTCAGTTAACTCAAAAAGACCTCATCCTAATGAAAATATTGTCCCTTGGTTATATACTTAGGATCTTAATACTATTTTCTAAATCTTTAATGAAGGTAAGAGACTTTATAGTCATGTAAATAGAAAATACATATTCATTGTCATGTAAATAGCTAGAAAACATGTATTCACAAAATGGTAACAAGACATTCACAAACTTTAATCGAAGTTAAATTACCAAAGTGAAACCTCTAAAACCATATATTTGATACCTTTTAAAACCACAAAAGACTAAATTGAAATTGAAGTCAAGTTCAAACATCATAATCTAATAGAATCAAAACTTACTTAAGATTACAAAGACTAAATTAAAAATTGTGAAGATGTCATATACCAAATTAAAACGAAATCCAAACCACTATAAGAGTCAAACAAGGCAGAAGATGCCACAAAGTGCTTGTGTGTAAATAAATAAATAGACAAATAAACAAACCTCAAGGTATCGTTGAGCCATTGTCCTTAGGTGAATAGGAGAAAGGCCAAGCTGATTAATTTTGTAGCTTTGAGTTGGTTCAGTGGATATAGGACAACGAATACAAGTGATCCCCATTTCACTTGAAGGAATTTGTTTCTCTTGATTGTAATATTCTTTAAGTGAAACACAATCCCTTGCTTCCACATCTCTAACACTAAGTGGAAGCTTTGGCAAACACAAAAGATTAAAACATTCTTCCAAAACTAAATCCCTCAAATTAACAAGATGAGAAATGCTTTCAGGCAATATGGTGAAATGGTTTTGGCTTAGATCAAGGATTTCCAATGAAGCTAAGCTATGGAGGTCATTAGGTAAATCTCCATCCCACAAATTGCAATCACTCAAATTCAAAACCCTCAAAGAAGCGCCAAAACTAAACCAATTTGTCAATTTCAAGCCTTGAGAATGGGAAAACTTTGGAGTAAAATTCCAACAAGGGAATAATGAATGAAGAAACTTACGAGACAAACCTTGGCAATTTAATATTTCAAGATTTGTCAAAAGTTGAAGGGAGGATGGAGCTTGATTTATACAAGTACCATTAACATCAAGCTTTTCCAAGCAAGAAATATTACCTAAAGTCTCTGGAAGACTATCAAGTTTTGAGCAGCCATGTAAATTGAGAGTTTTCAAAGATGTTAAACAACCAATAGTGGTAGGAAGTTTTAGAAGATTTTTGCAATTTTGGAGATTTAATAGAACAAGTCCTGTTAAATGTCCTATTGATGGATGAAAAAGTTTCAAGGATGTTTCATCTAAATGAAGCTCTGATAAATGGTTCATTTTTCCTAAGATCTTTGGGAAATGAGTGAGACTTGAACAGCCTGAAAGAACCAAAATGTTGAGAGATTCTAAGCAAATATTGAGAGGAATAGTTGTTAATTTCTTGCAATCTTTGAGATCCAATTGAATTAGATGCTTTAGATTCCCCAAAGATTGGTGTAGTTGGTGTAACCCTGCACAGCCACTCAAAACCAATCTTTCAAGATTTGGAACCTTGGAAAAATCAGGGGTCTTGGACAGGAATTTAGAGTCACTTGGGTTTATCACTTTCAATGTTTCCAACCTCTGCATAAAAAGGAAAAATCAAATCAAATTAATAAAATCTAAGTTATATAAAATACCATTTCCAAAAAAACAAAACAAAACAAAAAAGTTAGACAAAATACACATACACAAATTTTGTCCCTAATGTGTCTTAAGAGTTTCAACATTTTCCAATATTTTTATTTGTCACATAAAAAATTATTTAAAAAAAAAAACTTTGTCTGAAACTGAAACTAGTACATAGGTTAGTGAGAAAAGTGGATCAAACCATCAAAATTATACAAATATGCCTGTAAGTTATGTGTGCATTGAATAAGGGCTTTGAAATTTTCAATTTTACCCTCTTCAGATATTTTGTTAGGGATGTAAGAAAGAGATTCCTAAATCCTAACAAATGTATATATAATATTTAGGAGAAAATTTAAACATTCAAAATGTTAGGATCAAATTGAAACTAATTATGCTCGATCAAATTGAAACTAATTATGCTCAAAATCATGTAGTATTTATTATTATTGTTCATGTAACTTTGAACCAGTCCAAAGATGGTGAATAGTGCTACTAGGCAACTCAAGCTCCAACAAATTTGTGGGATTGAAATTTGATGGTAAGCACTTTAAAAGGTATCCATGCCAATTGAGAAACCTTAGCTGATCTGAGAGATATTCAAGTTCTTCAGAAAGATAAACATTGTTGACTTTCAACACTCTGAGATAGGTCATTGCTAAAAAGGACTTGGCATTCAAGGGTGACTCTCCCTCCTCATCCAAATCCATCATTATGCCTTCAATAGCTTCTGTTCCCTGACAAAATCATGATACAAATCCATTATCACGGCTTCAATTTTTAATTTTGTTTCAATTTGGTCCTTAGGGCTTCAAGATTTACCCTTTTAACTTTTTGTGTCCTCAGTATTATTATATATTAATTAAAGTTAAGTCTAATTAAATTAGTTTTCCATTACCGTTAAAATTAACTATAATTTTTCACATCATAATTATGTTAAAGTAGTTAACTGGAAGTTAAAGTTGAATATCAAGTGAGCATTAGTAAAAATTCGAGGGTAAAAGTATAAAATATTGAAACCTAGAAACCAAATGAAAACTAAAATAATTTTGAAACATAAAGATCAAATTGAAATTAAACTAAAAGATTAGGAGTCACATAGTACCATTTTGACACATAGGGATCAAATGAAACTAGACTCAAAATCTAGGGATAGAGAGAGTATTGTTTTCACTTTTTTAAATTGTATGAACCTATTAAACACCATTTAGAAAGTTGAAGGACCAAACTTTGTGAAATTAGATGAATCTAACACAAAATGACACAACTCATACACAATGTTGTAACAAGATTAATAACAGTTGTGCAAGATTAGTAATCCAATTCGGTGCAATATCACCTACTTCTATAGGGGCAATATGCCCAAAAGAAAAGAAACTTCCTTAGTAAAAAGTTAAGCGATTACAAAGTAGTACTTATCTGTTAAACACACCTTCTATAGGGACCATGGTATAACCTATCTCTTAGTGAAGATAACTTTAGGCTTTGCTGATTGTGAGAAACCTTTTTAGCAGTTGTAATGATCTTTTCTTATCTTGTATAATGACTACCTCAAATAGACTAACTTAGACTCCTTTCTAAGTGTGAGAACCACACTCACAAGAATATCAGCTTCACACAAGCTAAGAAGAGCAAACTCTCAATACAAATGTGTATCAGTAACCACTTTAATACACACAATAGTCTATGACTCATAATATAGCAAACCTGCTCTAATTGGCGAACGACAACATGAGATTTTTGCATACAACTTCTAGCAGTACATCTATCAAGCTTGTTTGCACACCTTGCTAGAACGCAACAATCACAATCTATATAATAAAAGCGGTGACCCTAAAAAAGACAGCAACCCTTTAATATATACGCAACCTTCTATAGAAAACTTCCAAATATAGCCCAAGATCTTTTCTACTCCTGTAAAGGAAAATATTCAAGCTACAAATCAACAAAGACTTTGATAAATAAAGAAATTATGTTCCTGACAGATTCTGCAAAAGTTGGGACAACATGCTTGAAATAATAAAGAGATGTAGGAAAGTCATGGGCTTGTCCTACATTGAAATGGTTTAGGAAAGTCATGGTTTTGTCTACATTGAAAAGGTTTAAGAAAGTCACGGGCTCTTTAAGCACTATAAAAGGAGTCTATGCCTTTGTTGTTCAATTGTCCCCGTTTTAGAAACACTTTAAGCTTAGTGTGCTAACTTTAATTAAATTTCTTTTGTATACTCTAGTTTGAGAGTGGGAAAAATGTGTGAGTAGTCAAAAGCTTTGAGAGAGTGCTCTTGTAATTGGGATCGAGAGAGAGAATTATTCTATTTCTATGTGATTGTAACAATATTTCACATAGTGGATTTCTTTCTAGTGGGTCGTGGTTTTTCTCCAAGTTTGGAGTTTTCCACATAAATTCTTGTGTTTCCAAATTTATTGCTTTCTTTTAGTTTTTTTGTTATTTTTCTGTTTATTACTGCAGTAGAAGTGGGTGATTTTTCCTAACGTAAATAACAGGCAACCACAAGCAAAAAGAGTTGAACCACAAATAACAAAATTAGCCCGAATAAATTACCCCCTTTGTATGTCTACAAAAACAACCCAAGTAAACGATGCCAAACAAAACCAAAAGTTTGAGAACTAAAACAGTTGAAACAGAACTAAACCAGAAGTCTAAGAAGTGAGGGAAAAGAAAAAACATCATTCATGATCATAAGAAGAAGTACAATCTGTTGGCTTTTTGGCACTTAATCTCAAATTAATTAATTTTAATTGATTGATTAATTAGTGTTTTGATGATAACAAACCTAATTTTATTTATTAGCCATTTGAGTGTTTTGAAGTGTCTATTGTGTGGAGCTTGGAACAACGATTACAATGCAATTTGAATCACTCAAATCGGAGTTCAAACGAAGAAGATATGACCGAAACAAGCTTAATGGAAAAAGCTCGAGCTGATGACATGGCATATTGTTTTAATCAAAGTGGACAAATTGAAAGGTATCACTTGGAGCAATGGAGAAGTGAAAATTGGTGGGTTTTTTTATTTTTGGATTGATGTTAAAAATAAAATGATTTTAAAAAGAAAATAAATTTAAAAAGAAGATGAATTTAATATTATTATATATGTTTGAGTCTAACGGCTAGTTGCTTTTTAAAAAGATTAATTTAATATTATTATATGTTTGTGTCTAACGGCTAGTTGAGTTTAAATCTCCACCATTCAATTTTCTTTTACAAAGATTTAATGGTTCAAATTAATTTGGTTTTCACCCACTTTCATTTCTTTTTAAACACTTAATCTTCTCCAAAATTCTACAACAACTCTTATTATTTTCAATCCTCCATAATTCACCAAGCTACCATTGTTGCTCTCTTTCCAAGCTTCAATTTTCTTCTTTTCATCTTATTTTTGAAAGAGATATATTGTATTGTGAGAATTTATTTGTGAAGTGCTTAAACTTGTAAATCCACTCTATTCAGAGAGTTTGTCAAGTGTGCTCTTTGTTTTTCCAAATTTTTGTTGGGTTGGCTCTTGATCTCGAGAAAAAGAGTTGTTGTAACGGTTTGATCCTTAACCGTGGAAAGGATCGGGTTTGTTCTTGTGCCTGAAAAAAGAACGTTGTAGCGGTTCGACTCTAAGCCGTGGAAAGAGTCAAAGACTTCTAGTGAAGTACCCAAAAGGAGCTTGGGAAGTGGACGTAGGCCGGTTTTGCCGAACCACTATAAAATTCACGGTGTCATTTTCTCTATCCCTCTCCTAATTTATTTTTGCAATTAATTTTTGTTAGTATATTTTATTACATGAAATTAATTACTCATATTGGTTGTTCTTAAATTTCTATATTCATTACCAATCTTTTTATTAGAATTAAACAGGGTGCTTTAAAGTGTGATTGTTAATTTCTTGTTTAATTCAAAGTGAATTGGTTTGCATAAAAAGTATTGTTTAAACTAATTATTTGCAAAGAGTTTATTAATTCGCTTAATTGGGCCCACATTAGTAAAAAGTTTAAATTAATTTTAATAAACCCTATTCACCACCCCCCCTCTAAGGTTACCATACCGATCCTACACAATCCTCATGGCTAGATTTAGTTCCTAAACCCCCAGCATCCACACCTGAAGTAGAAGCACCATCAACGTTTGGAGCAAATAACCTCAACAATTGAAAGAGATTCCGAGGCAAGCAGTTGCATGATTAGTTTGCCAACTTGAGCACAAATGAGATATTGTTCACCTCTAAAAACAACATCATCAAGTTGTAGTGACACATCATCATCAGGTGAAGGTGTGTTATGAACAATGTCAAGGACATGCTGTCCTTTCAAAATTTTGTAACTATAATTGATCAATAGAGGAGCTAAGCTTGGAGATTTAGTTGGACAAATAATATTAGGCTTTTGGGGAGACAAGAATACCACAAATCATCTAAGGAAAGCAAATGGTAGGCTTGATACAATAGGAGTCCACATGACGTGTAATATAAGGTTTGACTTTGGATTTGATTATTCACCATCTTTGGAATGGTTCCACTTATGTATTTGATTTTTCTTTTAGCACTCAAAAGATGGCTTGTCTTTGGATTAGACTGATACCTAGCACAAACTCCTACAAAGAAAGCAATATAAGGTTTGCTTGCAATGAGATACAAGAGACTGCTATAATAATACTTTTATACAAGCTTTCCTCAACACTTGTTCCATCTACATCTTTTGAAAGATTTGCACGAGTGTAGGGGCTACAAACCGCTTTGTGCTAGCTTTGTTTAGCTCAAACTTCTTCACAATGTTCCATATTTTCTTTGAGATATAAATATTTCATCCTTCATTTGTTTAATCTAAAAGCCTAGAAAATAAGTCAACTCTCCGACCATACTCATCTCAAACTCAGTCATCTTTATTTGTTGTACAAGAAGGTCCACCATTTTTTGTGACATCCCGCCAAACACAATATCATCAACATAGACTTGAGCAATAATCAATTTTCCCTTATATTTTCTTTTATTAACAAGGTTTTGTCCACACCCCTCTAACATAACCATTTTTAACAAGAAATTCCATTACTTTTTCATACCAAGCTCTAAGGGGTTGTTTCAACCCATATAGAGCTTTCTTGAGCTTGTAAACATGTTGAAGACACAAAGGATGAAAGAAACCTTTTAATTGTTCAACAAAAACTTATTCATTTAGATAACCATTCATAACAACTTATTCATTATAGCTATTGGCTAGAATCTCTATTTCGTGTTTGCTTGTTAGATACATTTGAGTGCAAGTAGGAAGGTATGTAACAAATTGGTATCAGAGCCGACATCCATCCTGGTGAGAACACGAAGAATGGCGATGAAGGAAACAGAGAAAATATTGGAAAGACATGATCGAGACATTTCTGGGCTAAAGGCACTGGTTTTTGTGATGTGCAAAAATGTCGATCAGCTGATGGGGGAAATGAGGAAGATCACACTGAGTAGAGGAAAGGATGGATCCCTAGTAACTGAAGGTCACAGAGGAGAGGAATAGTAACAGAGGCGGAGGAAGGCGAATCATCCAGAGCAAAAGGGGGAGGAGATAAAGGCAAATATGCCGATATTCAAAAGAGATCATCCAGATTCATGGGTTTATCGTGTTGAACAGTACCTCGAATTCATGAGCTAACGGACGAGGAAAAAATTAAGGTGGCGATCCTCAGCTTCGATCACGACTCTGTAGACTGGTATCGCTGGAGTCACAACCGGAAACCAATCAATACATGGGAAGAATTGAAGAAACGAATTGAAGAAGCACTTTTCAGTGCCTATACTAGAGATATTCAAATGATGCTAGAAGGTACGTTTATCAACGGATTAGACTCGAAACTAAAGGCAAAGGTAAAGAGTCGGAATCCGGTGGGCCTAGAGGTGGTGATGAGACAAGCTCAATCCATTGACAACGAGATGCAGACGATAATGGAGATTAAAGGCATCGTCGAGACAAAGCAGACAAAGGGGGAAGGGAAAGCCCAAGCAGCGGACAAAACATGTCAAGGCAATTACTACCGGCCCAATGTCGTGAAAATTCAATTACCAGAGAAATTCAGGGCTCCAAGAAGAGAATGGGCAACCTGACGGCTATCAGATGCAGAAATCCGAGAGAAATGTGAAAAAGGTGTTGTGTTTCAAATGCAATGAAAAGTATTCACCCGACCACCGTTGTAAAACTCGAGAGAAGAGAGAACTCTGGTTATTCATCATCGATGAAAGTCAAGTAATCGAAGAAATAGTGGAATCAGACGAAGACGAAGAACTTGAAGAGGCGACTGAGAATGTAGAATTAGCTCTCCGATCGGTCTTTGGATTCTCAACTCCTGGCACAATTAAGCTGAAGGGAAAAATCGGTAACGAGAGGTGATTGTATTGATTGATTGTGGAGCCACCCACAACTTCATACACCAGCAATTAGTAGATGAGTTGAAGATACCAGTGTCGAACACGACAAACTATGGAATCATTATCAGGGACGATACAACGCTACAAGGAAAAGAGGTATGTAAAGAAGTGATCATCGAACTACCCGGAGTCACGGTGTTGGAGAATTTCTTACCGTGTTGGATTTAGGAAGGATTAATGTAATTTGGAAATGTCTTGGTTGTACACAATGGGCTATATGAGGGTGGATTGGCCCAATCTTACTATGACCTTCACCTAAGGGAATGCGAAGGTGGTGCTCAAAGGCGACGCGACATTAACCAAGGCCGAGGTTACTGGGTTTTATGCTCTAAAACTCATAGATTGTAAATGTAATAATTTGATCGTAATTAAATCATTAATAAAGAGTTATTGATGTGTTACTTCAATAAGCGTTATTGATTGTTTTTGTTTGTTTTGTCTTAATAACCCTAAATCCAATAAACTAACATCCTATGTTGTTATATGAGTCTTGAACTGTATGTGGGAACATATGAAGATCAATGTTCAAAATACAGTCTAAAGGGTCTGTAGTATAGGAATAAGGCTAGTACCTTATCCTGGTGACACTATGGGTACGACCCACTTTGTATTTGATACAAACACAATAGTCTAACACGGTCGTGTAGGTGACATGCAAGTGGGGGTATCCTATACAATGAGTTTGCATAAAATTGGACCACAAAATAGTAATCACTATATGTAACTCCGTTGACTAGTTAGGTTTCTATTTCAATAGGATGACCTAGACAACTTAGTTTTAATCCTGAGTATATTATGAACTTCTGTCCACGAGGGATTGTCCTTTGATTTGTAGGTGTGAGAGTGGCCATTTGCTGACTCAATATGTTTACCATCTTGGGGACAAGACTGAGTGGAGAGCTAGGGACATAATTATACAAGATGGAATTCACTCATTCTCGTTTTTAGGGTAAGTAGATAAGTGTTCCCTTAAGTGGTGTCTCCGGGACTTGAACAAAGGGTCCTACCCTCTCACTGACTCGAGAGGGATTTTTGTTTAATGGTTGGACTATAAACAGGTTGTTCATTAGAGGAGCACTAGTACTTAAGGATTTAGAAGTAACCTAGGGGTAAAACGGTAATTTGACCCAGTTGGTATTACGAACACTTGTGAATGACTAATTTGCTATTATTGGTCTATATCCATGGACACAAAAATATATCTGCAATGAGAAGAGTGTAGTTGTGGTTCTTTAGTGCAGCTGTGGGTTTTAGTGGAGTGTACCCACAGTTAACGAATATTGATTAATGTGGTTAATGAGTTTAGCCGATTAATCTAATATCGTTGGAGCTTCTGATCTACAGGTCCATAAGGTCCCTTGCTAACTCACTACGGACCAACAAAGATCAACTATGTTGAAAGAAAAATTTTAAATGTTCAAATTTATGAGAGAAAATATTAATTGTATTGGATACAATTAATTGCATGATTTATTATAAATTTTATTTGAATGTGATTCAAATTATAACTTTATAATATGGAGAATTAATTTATTTGAATATGATTCAAATAATTAATTATTTATTTGAATAAAATCCATATAAATAAATAGAGGGAGAATTAATTAAATAATTTGAATTGGATTCAAATAATTAATTACTTCTAGGTAAGTTGAACTTTACGAAAAAGTCATAGAGAATTTGACTTTTCCCACATGGTGAAATGTCTATAATATCCCCAATTTATATCTCATATACTTTATCAACATATTTTTCCTTCTCGATAAGCGGTTCACCATCCCCCACCAATTCAATTTCCAATTTACTTTCCCGAAAATCAGTTCACCATCCAACGGTTCAAATTACATGCATATGGTCCAAGGTAGGCCCAAGGAGTCCTTCAGCCACTTACATGTATATGGTGAAGCCCGAGGAGTGGAAGGGAAAATATGTTGATAGGGTAGATGGGATAGAAATTTGGGGAATTATAGAAATTTCACCATGCGAGAAAAGTCATAGAGAGCTCAATTTGTTACCGAAAAGTTCAAACTTACCGGGAAGGAATAACAGATATGTCACTTTACCAGCAAAGTGAGACTATCGAGACGATAATAGAGAGATGGAAATGTTACTAGAGAGAGTGAGACTAGCAAGACGATAGTTACACAAAGCCAAATTTCTTGGTAGGTTCAAACCTTTCGAGAAATTTGGGCATTCTGTGACTTTTCCCATAAGGTTGGAAAAGTCACAGAATGCCCAAATGTCCCAAAAGTTGAAGTGTACTCATGAGATTTGGGCATTCTATCACTCTTCTCGTAAACTCATTCAACTAACAAGAAAAAATGAACTTACGGGAAAAATGACAACAAACAAAAAACGCATACCAAATTCTTTTCTATTCGATTTCAGACATTTTCTACACATATTAAACCTCATCTACCAGAAAAATTCATTTTCTTTTCTATTTTTTACCACCAACTATTCAAAAACCTAAATTTCATTTCACCATTTCAAAAATATTCTTTGTGGGTTAATTTCTAGAAATCGAGTCACATAGGATGGCATTTTACCACAAATGACAGAAATTAGAGAGTATTATAAAAACAATGGACTATAGGGAAGAAGATGGTCTCAGGGTTTAAGGAAGAAGACGATGGTTTGAGAGGAAGATGGTTTGTGGCAAGAAGATGATGATTTCGGGAAATCTAAGGAGACGATGCTGATTTGGGGGTGTTAACGTCATTTCACCATGTGGGACCTACCTCTAAAACTCTGAAAAGTTGAAAAAGGTTTAAAAAAAGAAGTTTTTTAAAAAGAGGTTAGTTTTGTCCCATCAAAAACTTTTTGGGTTAGAAATAGCAATTTCCCACAAATTCTTTTAGTAATATTATGCTTTTAGTTGAAGTTATATGTTTGAGAACGTCAAATTATGTTTCATTTTAAATGGTTTCAAAATGACAAGAAATTATGTATTATGTATGATAAAGGTTATGAGTTATGAGATTTGTGATTAAAATATTTTCAACCCACTGGATCTTGTACAACCATGTGATTTTTTTCGATACAACTCGTGAATGTGTGTAGTATCTACCACCAATCATTCCACGCATAATACCTTTTGGATGTACAATTTAACTAGATATTTAAGTGTATGTTAAGGATGTGTTCTATGTTGTATTGTGAATGTTAAATTAGTATGAAGGAAGTTAAGTTCCAAGATAAGGAAGTTTTGATAGTATAATTCATTGCACACTTGCAATCTATTGTCATTACATCTCTAGGGTTCAATAGGGTAATGTGGGGCGGGGGTGTGACACATTTAAATTCTTAGCAAAAATTCTATATAAAAGAAAAATTAGGGATCCAAGTTATATAGGAAAAAGTCGGTTGCACCTTTTTGTTTTTTTTTTCAAAAATATGTTTCTTTTAATATTTTGTCTAAAGAGCATGGTGGTTAGATCTAGCCTAGATTGCATCTAATCCTTGCTTATTTATAAGTATGCAACCTCAATTTGTGATTTTTTTTTATAAAATAATATATTTATTTTTTAAATATTCATTACACATTTTACAAGAAAAAAAAATATTATTATTTTGCTTTGTATTTTTAACTTCATCTTTTCAATATATATATATATATATATATTCCTCTTATTTTCTCTCTCTAACTTTTCTCTCTTTCCCTAATTTATTCTTCTTTCACTCACTTAGAATACCCATAACTTTCTTAATTTACTCTACCTTCTAGCTTCTCTTTCTAAAACTTCTCCGCCCTTCTCTAACTATTTTTTTAACATATCTTTTGGTCTCTAAATTTTGTCCCTCTAATTTTTTTTCTTTGAAATTTCTCTCTTCAAGTTATTTTCACTTGAAAATATTTCATGTCCATCAATTGAAATTGTTTCTCCAACTTTGATTCCACTTTCTATCTACTTCACATATATATCTATAATATATCCAACTTAAAGAAAAAGAAAACATAAAAATGGTTATCTAATATGTATTTTTCCCTAAAAGAAAAACTATAAAATTTGTAAACAATTTTAGGATATAATATAAAACATACACTAATATAAAAGTGATCGAACGAAAAAGGGGCTAAATTAGACTATGCCCCTCAGAAAAATGACCAAATTTCGGCCTGTTGAAAAAGGGGCCGAAATTTCATTCCTAGCAACTTGGCAGGCTTAGTTTGATGAAAGTGGATGTGTCGCCCAAAAAAACCTGAAACAGGATACCCCAGACTCAGTTTTTTTTTTGGGGCGTCTACGCTGGTCGTGCAACGGTTTCATCCATGTTTATGTGTCTGGTACGCCGTCTTCATTCAGGGATTATGGGCCAAACCAATTTCCCTGACGTCCCTCGACGAGTCCTGAATGCGTGGATATCAAATTTAAGTGGAGAAGAGCCCGCCTCAAGGCCAGAAAAAATGTCGAACGAAAATCGGACGAAAAAGGGGCTAAATTAGGCTATGCCCCTCAGAAAAATGACCAAAATTTCGGGCTGTCGAAAAAGGAGCCGAAATTTCATTCCTAGCAACTTGGCAGGCTCAATTTGATGAAAGTGGATGTGTCGCCCAAAAAAACCTGAAACAGGATGCTCCAGACTCAGTTTTTTTTTTAGGGCGTCTACGCTGGTCGTGCAACAGTTTCATCCATGTTTATGTGTCTGGTACGCCCTCTTAATTCAGAGATTATGGGCCAAACTAATTTCCCTAACGTCCCTCGACGAGTCCCGGACGCGTGGATATCAAATTTAATCGGAGAAGAGGCCACCTCAAGGCCAGAAAAAATGTCAAACGAAAATCGGATAAAAAATGGGCTAAATTAGGCTATGCTCCTCCCAAAAATGACCAAATTTCGGCCTGTCGAAAAAGGGGCCGAAATTTCATTCCTAGAAACTTGGCAGGCTCAATTTGATGAAAGTGTATGTGTTGCCCAAGAAAACCTGAAACAGGATGCCCCAGACTCAGTTTTTTTTTTTTTTGGGCGTCTACGCTGGTCGTGCAATGGTTTCATCCACGTTTATGTGTCTAGTACGTCCTCTTAATTTAGAGATTATAAACCAAACCAATTTCCCTGACGTCCCTCGACAAGTCTCAGACGCGTGGATATCAAATTTAAGCGGAGAAGAGGTTGCCTCGAGGCCAGAAAAAATGTCGGACGAAAATCAAACGAAAAATGGGCTAAATTAGGCTGTACCCCTTCCAAAAATGACCAAATTTCGGTCTGTCGAAAAAGGGGCCGAAATTTCATTTTTAGCAACTTGGCAGGCTCAGTTTGATGAAAGTGGATGTGTCGCCCAAAAAAACCTGAAACAAGATGCCCCAGACTCAGTTTTTTTTTTTTTTTTTTGGGCGTCTACGCTAGTCGTGCAACGGTTTCATCCACGTTTATGTGTCTGGTACGCCCTCTTAATTCAGGGATTATGGGCCAAACCAATTTCTCTGACGTCCCTCGACGAGTCCCGAAAGCGTGGATATCAAGTTTAAGCAGAGAAGAGCCCGCCTCGATGTCAGAAAAAAAACTGAGTCTGGGGCATCCTATTTCAAGTTTTTTTGGGCGACACATCCACTTTCATCAAACTGAGCCTGCCAAGTTGCTAAGAATGAAATTTCGGCCCCTTTTTCGACAGAACGAAATTTTGGTCATTTTTCTAAGGGGCATAGCCTAATTTAGCCCCTTTTTTGTTCGATTTTCGTCCGACATTTTTTTTGGCCTCGAGGCGGGCTCTTCCCACTTAAATTTGATATCCATGCGTTCGGGACTCGTCGAGGGACGTCAAGGAAATTGGTTTGGCCCATAATCCCTGAATGAAGACGGCGTACCAGACACATAAACGTGGATGAAACCGTTGCACGACCAGCGTAGACGCTCTAAAAAAAACCTGAGTCTGGGGCATCCTGTTTTAGGTTTTTTTGGGTGACACATCCACTTTCATCAAACTGAGCCTGCTAAGTTGCTAAGAATGAAATTTCGGCCCCTTTTTCGACAGGCCGAAATTTGGTCATTTTTGGGAGGGCAGTAGTAACTCCATAAAAGTGGACTTGATCATGCAACCACATTCTTCATCCGGGTTAGGAAATGGTATCGAAGTAGACCACATTCTTCAGTAAGAATGACGTGAAGATGAGGCTAGCAATGTCGGCCACTAAAAACAATTTTGAAATGTGAGTTAAGAAATCGAACAAGAAACTTTATTGATTAATTTGTGAATTTTAATAATTTTCTTTTAAAATTGTAATGATATTTGTCTTTGTTTAAAGTTTGAAATAAATATCATAGATATTTGGTATCTAACATTTGAATTTTATGAGATTTTAATTATTAGCCAATGTGTTGTAGAGAAATTTACATTTTTTTAATTAAAAAGAAAAAAAATTATAACCCGACAACCCAACCCCACCCAACCTGAAGTTTAAGGGTTGGGTTAGAGACTTTATTTGGGTCTTTTGAGTTGCCAACCATACCAATCCGAATTTTCGGGTTGGTTCAAGAAACACCCTTAACCCAACCCAACCCATGTACACCCCTATTAAATACTCATTTTTAGTTATTGACTTTAATGTCTATTAATTAATTAAAAGTAATTATGAAATTAAATTTTAAATTTAATTTTAACAGTGATGAAAAACAATGAACCGTAACTTAATTAATTACCATTCTTTTAAGTGTAACATTTTAAAATCGTGAGATCAAATAGAAACTAAATCCAAAACCTAAGTTCTAAAATAGTTTTTTTTTCCCCTAAAAAACCATTTCAATGTTGGTATAAATTAATAACTATAAATTATTATCACTATCATCATCCATAGGGTTGTTTTTCTTGTTGGCCATTACAAGTAGTCTCATCCTTGTTCATAGAAGAAACAATATGGTGTATCTTCTTACAACTAATTTATTTGTTTCAAGTAGAATTAGAAGAAACGATTGGTCATAGCAGCGGCACCAAAGGGGTTTGCAAAGTTGGGCATAAGATTATGAAGAATTGCAGCATTGGGAACTTTGAAATGAGGAACTGCTGCTTTTGGAATGGCCACACATGGAACAATGCCATATAACACTGCGACACAAAGATATATGCAACATTACTATAGACAATTTGTGTATGCTTATTAACATCAGAACGAAATTTATAGTGTGTTTTGGGTTTGGGATAATTTATGGAAAGGGAAAAAAAAAAGGGAGAAAAATAAATTTTTGGTCTTTAGGTTTTAGGTCTATTCCCATTTGTTCCTTATCTTTTAAAATAGTACACATTTTAGTCCTTAAGTTATGAATTTGGTTTCAATTTAGCCCGTAGGTTTCATAATGTTACAATTTTACCCTTGAGATATGAGTTTTGTTTCAATTTGGTCTTCAGGTTACGATATTAATTACATTTTTAACCTTGACATTTCTATTAATTGATTTAAAATAATTATGAAATGAAATTTTAAATTTAACGAAAAATAGTGAAATTTAATTAATTATAATTCTTTTAAATTAACGATGACAATAACACTTAATACAGAAAGGGAGTATTTTGTAAAAAATGAGGTTAAAAGTGTAAATCTTGAAATTTAATTAATTATAATTTTTTTAACCTTGACATTTCTATTAATTGATTTAAAATAATTATGAAATGAAATTTTAAATTTAACGAAAAATAGTGAAACTTAATTAATCATAATTCTTTTAAATTAACGAAAACAATAATACTTAATACATAAAGGGAGTATTATGTAAAAAGTGTAAATCTTGAAATATAGGTGTAAAATTGAAATAAAACCCAAATCTTTCAACGATAAAATTGAAATATTTTAGAATGGAAAAAATTTGGTGAAGTGAGCTCCACCCATCTTTTGGGCAGCTCAACTAACACCCAATAGAAATGTATCACATGACACTTTTATTTTTTAAAAAAGACATTTTTTTTAAAGAAAAAAATTCTTTATGTAAAGTAGATGAGAAGCAAGGCTACACCTAGCTATTTCTCTTTTGAAATTTATAGACTAAATTAAAACCAAACTCAAAATTAAAACATTAAAGGGTGTTTGGTGTCTAGGTTTAGAATGTTAAGCCTAGGGTTAGGCTGTGAGGTTTAGGTAGCCTTAGTTTAAGAAAACTGTGTTTAGAGGGCACATTTTGGAAGTTTGGGTTTAAGAAGCCTATGTTTGGAGTGCAAGCTTAGGAACTCTAGGAATGAAGTGTAGATTTATAAATCTTGAGTTTATGAAATGTATTTTTTTTTCTTATTTAATCAATAGTTAAGATTTTTTATTAGTTTAAATTTGTCGTCTTAATTATTTTAATATAGTTAAATTTATAATAAACTAAAAAATTTAGAAGAATATATATATATATATATATATATATAAATTTTGAAACATAGATTTTGACAACATTATAAATTTATTTTATTTATTGTTTTAATAATTTAATATTTTAATTTTATTAGGTTTTGAAATTTTAATTTCATTTACTTTCTGTCCCCCTAACTAATGTGAAAAAGGATAGATTTTTTTTACCATAATACACTAACTTACACTAACTTAAAATTGAAATAAACTAATATTTGAATGTTAAATTCAATTATAAAAAAATTATATATTTTCTTTATCAAATTATATTCGAGAAATAAAAAAAAATCATAAATTTTGAGCTTTAAATTTTAGGATGCTAAGTTGTTTCGAACATTTTAAACCTTCACGTCTAAAAATCTTTTTAAGTCTTCGAACTAGTTAAATTGTGTAATATTTGAAATTCAAAAACTAAATAGAAATTAAACTCAAACCAACTAACTAAAATCACTCCTCTCAAGGTAAAAGCCACCTTTTCTCTCTCTTCTCTGTCTCACAAGCATGATGACCTAACTCATGCGTTTCTCTTCTTTCTTTAACTTACAAAACACTTCAATTGTCTCTTCTCTCTCTAACATGCAAAACTTCTCTCTCTTACATGCAAGACCATTTAATCCCCACTTTTTCCACTTGCCAAATATTTTACAACTGATTATTGTTTATAAATCAATTAAAAATAAAAGTATATTTTGGTACATCCATCTTGTTATATACTCTAATTACAACTTATCATGTGATAAATTTTTCTTTTTCTTCCTAATATTTTTTAGTTTTTTCTATAGTTGACATGATGGTATTCGCTCTCATCAATGGTAATTTAAGTATTGTTTAATTTAAACCATCAAATATCTCTAAGGCTACCATCACTCACAACATCTCTTTCTATACAACGAAAAATTATTCGACGAGAATTCTATAGTGTGATTGATAGCCGTTTTTACACCATTTAATATACAAGAAAATATGTATCAACCCTTGTCAAAAGAAAAATTTATGATGCTAAATAAGCAATTTATTATCAAATAAATGTTAATTGTAGGACGATAAAGAGAGAGAAAAATAGTAATTTAGAACCTACTTAATAATCATGCAGGTGATCCAAGAATTCGTAGGGGGAAAATTCTTTCAAAAAAAATATATAGGGAAATAAAAAGTTGCAGCAGTATTATTAAACTACAGAAATACAACACGAACTTAGTTTATTTTCACTAGAAGATCATACCTAGGAGGATTCATGCCAGGGAATTGAAAGTCATAGTGATTGTCATAACTTGGATATAAAAATATATTTATATGTTTATTTTATTTATTTAAAATGGAATAAGAGATGGAAAATTAAATGTGTTTGTTAAATTTTGTAGTAGTGAGAGTAGAGAAAGGAAGTAAAGTTTTACCTCTACCGTACGTAATGGAAACAAGGATGAAGAAGAGAAGCACAGATATGAGACGAAGGAGACTAAACTTTTTCATGATCACTTGTCTTTGTTCTTTGCCGAATTGCTGAATTTCTGCTCTTTTGTTTCACGCTCTTAACTTAGGCGAATATATAGATATTGCTATATATAGAGTTTTATGTTAAATAACTATTTTGGTCTATATACCCTTTCTAAAAGGTCTATTGGGTTATTGTACTTTCAAATTATAACTATCTTTCAAAATTGATACAAAGTGTGGTAATTAGGTATACTAGAATATCTCGATTAGGTTGATACATTCTTAACACATTCATTGTATCCCACTTCCCTTTCATTAATATTCAATAAAAATTAAAAATCCAAAAGACTAATACAAGATAAGTGCTAGGGCTAGAGAGAAGCCCACATGAGAAAAAAGAAGAATTACATAAGTTGATCAGCAATATTAAGAGTTATGTATCGGAGGAGGTGGTGTAATCTTTAAAAACCTTAGATCTATAAGATTAGCAACCTACTAGATAGTAAATATTTTCTCAAAGCTTTGTGGTACTATTGTAGTAGTCGTTGAACGTACGATTGTTTCTTTCGATTCATATGTTTCATAATATAGCAGCCGGAAAGTTGTAGATTATTTATTTATTTTTTTGAATTCACAACTTCAAGCAACATAAATTCTTGAAGTTGGTTCTATCATTTATATTTTGGAGTTTATTCCAAAGAGAGTTGGCATCATGGCAATGTATAAACAAATGATCCATATTTTCTCCACTTCGTTTGCATAATTGGGCACCAAGAGAAAAAATTTGTATGGGTGTCCGACAGGTCACTTTGTTCAGGATGATACAAAGCCTCTTTGATCATGGAGAGATGGAAGTCGCTATTATTGCTTAACTTCCATTTGGGTTTATCCTTTCCTCTGTTTCAATCCGAAGTGGGGAAGCTCATTTTGCTATATTCCATCGGTTAATTTCTCTATCGAAGAAAGGCCTACAAGGTTGAAGGTCGCAGTCATTCTCGTGAGGTTCATTGTCCACCTATACCTATTTAACCTGTTGAAAGACATTAATATTGTATAGACGCCCACGTTATCTCTTCCAAAAAGTACTAGACATAGAAGATCATCTTTCAACTTAAATAAAAGATCATTCAACCATAGTTATTTACAACGGATGTACTAATAGAACCACTCTTTATATAACCCACAAACATACCCCGACACCAAACCCTAACTATAATTGTCTAAATGTCACTCTGGACCAATACCAAATATACATACAAAGACTAGGGAAAATGAGTATGCAAATGTCTTGAAACTGAAGCAGACAAGGCTTGTCTAGGCTAAGCTTCGGAAACTCTTTCGCTACTTGGGTGGGAAAGAAAACATAGAAAAGCATGAGCTAGAAAGTCTCGTGAGTGACAATTTTAAAAATAGTTACATCATCATCTACTCAAAGCATTTTAAATTAAAGAAATACTTTTTAAGTTCAAGACATCAAGTAATGTCAAGCTCATGTCCATAGATAAAACAATGAGATAAAATATCATGAAAACAAGTAACTTTTCCATCACTTCAGTCGAGTAAACTTCACTTTAAACTTGTATCCAATTTTCTTAGTTGAGGTAGAGCAAGCTCAATACACTCAACGTCATAACCTTGGTTGATGTAGAGTAGTCTCAATTCATTAGCGTCGATACCTTTTTCCTACGTGCAAACAAAATGGCCCCAAAGGGCTAAGCACCCTAACACAGCCCAAGGCTTATATGTGTACTACAGTGGGTCCCAAAGACCTAAGCCATAACTTGATATTGAACTTCCTAAATACCTTCTTTGATCCTTCAATATTGGGAATCCTTTGAGATTCCCAAATACCTTCTTTCATTCTTCAGTATCAGGGATCCCATGACAACTTGTAATGCTACAAAAACATATTCATGCAGCAGGGCAATCACATCAAGGGTACTAGGCATAACGATTTGAAACCATTCCTTAAAAACCTTAAAATTCAACCATAGCATTCATATAACATCCATTGGCTTTAAAATGAATCATTAGCATCAATTTAAACAAATTGAAAGCTTTTTAATGAAAAGGAACATTTTTTCATGCTTATGAACTCAACATTTCAAAACTAGGCATTCAATACATAAATCATTGAATCATGCTCAATGTGTGGCAAATTCAAGGAACTAACTCATTTTCATAGAAAATCATGGCTAGAGATCATAAAAGAGATCATTTTAAATAAACATATGTTACTCACAAATTTGGGCTTGAGCTTTTAAGGTTATAGGCTTCTCTAACTTCAATTTGACTTGAAAAATTATTTATAATGCACTAGGTCATCTCCTTGAGGTTCCTGCACTTCCCATAACATTCAAACATCATCTAAATTAACCAAATTCAACTTAGATTCCATTTTTTCCTTTACCATTGCCATTTAGGGATTTTTGTGCAAAAATTTCCTAAATTATCTAAAATACCCTAAATTCAGTTTGAAATCCAAAATTACCTATTTTAAATCTAAAAATTCAAGGAAGTGTCAATTGGGCTTCAAAAATTGCTCACCAACACTCAAATGGCCAAAAACAAGCACTATGGGCAACAAACTGAGCGTGAGGCATGCGTTGTGGGTGAACGTAGGCGACAGCAGGCATGGGTGTGGTCAGTAGCAGATGCACGCGGGCGTGCGCAACACTCAAGACCTGATCTCAAACATAAACTCAAAGTATTCATAACATAGCCAAGGGTTCTTAGTTTATTGGATTTAGAGTTATGATAGAAGCAATTCATATATTCAATAACATTTTTATTGAATTAAATCTCGATAACAACTTTATTGAAAATATGTTCAAAGTTTACAAACTATGAGTTTTAGGACATAAAACCCAACACAATTTTTATAATTGAAAGTTTGAGAGTATAATTGCAATTACCACCCTACTTCATGGGTAGTAACATATATACATAAAACTCAGGGAACAAATAAAATAAAGAAAAAATATTCAATCTCATTTTTTTTCACATTTTTACATTTACCCTAATTATAATACCTAAACTTGATAAAAATAAAATTCATAAACTCGTAAACTGAAAGTTTAAAATTTTAACACAAGAAAAAGTAAAGGATGACAAATTGATTAAAAAAACTACTTATATTGGTGAAAATTGCTATTATCCATTTGATTGAAGTATTACTATTATTCATGAGATTACCCAAGGTGTGCGTTAGCTGGCCTGAACACTCATGAATATAAACAAAAAAAAAAGAAGGTATTATACACGGGTACAAATTACACATTAACAATTATAATATAATGATAATGGCGAATTTAAATTTTTTCTACTCTTAAAAAATTTAAGGTTTTAACTGATACATCTATTAGGTTGGGAGTCTTTAAATACTTATATACTCCAAAATTTACCATGGTATAAATTAATTTTTTTTTAGTAGAACAGTTAAAAGATTTACTAGAGTATGGAGACTGGATTTGCCTATACATAAATTACATTGTGGCAGTTGATTGCGAAACTTGGAAACTTGGAAGGTAAACATATTATATAACTTACCCTTCAAATTCAACCATATAAATGATTAAAATTGTTGTTAGGTTAAATTACAATTTAGTTTTTTAAACTTTTATATATTTGTGTCTATTTGGTCTTTAAGCTCTTGAGATGTCTAATAAGACTTTAAAATTTTTAATTTTGTATCTAGTAAGTTTCTTAAATTTAACAAGTGCATAATAAGTTTTCAAATTTTCATTTTTTTCCATAAGACCTTGTATTTTTTTACTGTGTTTAATAGATCATTTATTTATTCTACATTTCTTAAAATTTAGAACTAGTAGCAAAATGGACAAAATAAGTTCTTAATACTAAGCTCGTAGCCCAAACTTTTTAGTTTTGCAAAAATAGCAAAAAAAACAAGTCTAGCCCACGATCTAAAACAAAAAATGTAAAAGATGTATGGATACACTTGATACATTATGTTACACACTTGGTACACTTGATACATCTGTTACACCTGATACACTTAGATACACTTGATACATCTAATATACACCTGATACACTATTGATGTACGTTTGATATATTTGATACCCCTTGATACACTAGAATTAAAATGATAACACTTAGGATTAAAGAAAAAAAAGACTTGGACTTCCTCCCCCAACACATCTACCTTATATTCTGATATACCGCTAATACACCTAGAATATTTAATATTCTTGCTCATTGATATCTAATAGTATGTCGATGGACTAGAGATTTAATTTGTTTGTTAATTAATATCCAATACACTAATAATTATACTTGAAAATTTAATATATTTCTTGATTGATATCTTAAATTACTAATGTACTCTACCATTTTGATATACTATTGAATATAGATACCTATTGGTAAGATTAGTCTATCAAAATTTATATTTTATCTTGATATAGTTGTAATCTATTTTAAATTGTTGACATTTTCATTAATATACTAGTGTATATTTTTAGTATATCAACATATTTATTTGAGTTTTGTCTTTTTAATAAAATTAGTTTTTGGTATATTGGTGTGGTTAGTCAGGTTGGTATATCAATTTATGGATCAATAACTTAAATTAGACAGAAAAATTCCATAAACGAAACTAAAAATAAAATGAGATTGAAATGAAACACTCACGTCTATCTTAATTGATAAAACAAATCAAACTACAATATTGGGAATACAACAAAATCTAACAAAACCCAAAAGCAAACAGAACGAAAAATAAATAAATAACTAAACCTATAAATTAAACAAAATTTAATAATACTTTTGCTATATTTTTGTGGAATGCTCTATACATTGTTGCTTTTTTTAGACCACGAAAAGAACTTTTATTGTTATTGTTAGTTATGTATGCATACAGCAAAAGAAAGGGAAACAATTGAATTTTAATTTAAAACGTAAAAATAGATTTAATTGTGCAGATTAAATTCATTGTTTAGAAACTTTTAAATTGAATTTAAACTTCAAATTAAAAAGATGTCTTATATACAAATTTAACATGTCTGAAAGTTAAATTTGTAATTTATTTAATTTGAATGAGTTATGTTTGTAGCATTCCACTTCAAATTGAAAAAATATCTCCTTTCTTTCTTTCTTTTGGTCTTGAGTTAAGTTGAGAGCAAGTATTCAAGAGTTCCGCCAAATTCGTGTGGTTCGAGATTGTAGTTCTACCGAAGTTAGTCGTAATATCTTGTTGAGACGATCATTATAGTTTGCTTGCATCCAGTGCAAAGCGAATAATTGTTTTCAAGACAATACTTATCAGAATCGTACCTCAGCTACCTATTGACATCTTCACAATATCTTGAGTTTGCTAGTGTATTCCGTTCACATATATTATTTTCTCCAACATATCACATCAAAATACAGTATTTAGATAAAATTTAAAGCCACAGTTGAGGTAAAAATCTAAGAGTGATTTTTGCTATAAATGCAAAATCTAAAAATTGAAGCCATATATGCAAATACACAAATATATTTTACTATCCAATACAATTTCTCTAAAATTTAAACATAAAATTCAATTTAAATTTTAATATTATCAAATAATCTTAAAATTTTTTAATATAACAAAGATCTATTAAACACCAAAGTTAAAAATTTAGGAAATTATTAAACATTTTTAAAATTTAAGTTTAGGAATGTATTAAATATTTTTTAACACAAACTTATGTAATGTTCAAAGATTAAACTTGTATTTAAATCTTTTTGCTACTATTTATTTCAATTCGAAAGATATTGTTGTCATTATTTACATCATTAACAAAATTAATTTTTACGCAAAGCATCAATATACATGAACCATGTTGCAAACCTGCAAATAACGCCATATACACCTACAAATTTTTACACATTAACTATCAATTTTTGTTGATTATTATTATGAATTAATTTTCAAAAATATTCTTTTTGAATAATTTCAACATTCGAAGTTAAAATCAAACTTTTAAACCTTACTAACTGTAAGTTAAAACTACCCTCAGGCTACCTCAGGCTGTTTGAATAATTTTAACTAAAATAAACTACATGTAATGGTCATATCTTCAAATCTATGTTCTCTTATTAAACAAAATTAGAGAAAAAGAAAAGCAAAAAAAATCAAATTAATTGTATTTGAATCGAGGGAGCATAGCTCTAGTGACATAAAATGTATATTCTTGAACAGAATCACTCCTTTAAAAATAATAATACTAATAATAAAATTTAGGTTAAAATACCATTTTGATTTTTATACTTTGAAGTTTGTTTAATTTTAGTGTCTGTATTTTAATTGTCCAATTTAAATCATTGTATTTTCAATAAATCTTAAATTTAGTCACTAATGTTAGTTTTTGCTATTTTTCAAAAACATTTTATTATCTATAGTATTTTTACTATATATTCTGAAAACATATCTACATATTTTATTTTCTTACTTGAAAATTATTATTATTATTATTATTTAATTAGTTTAGACAAAAATTAACTCACTTTTAGAGAACTAAATTGACTAAATTTTAGATTTATTAAAAAGTTTGAGGACCAAATAAAGATACTTTGTATGAAAAGGACATGGTATTTTAATGAAAATGGATTAATATTGAATTAAATGAGAGAAAATGGCAATGGCCAATTTCAACGGTTTCTGTGATGGAAGTGAAGCTCAGCCAGAGAAACAGAGCACACCGTTTTTCTCTCCTCCCCAAGTTGCTTCCACACCCAACGCTCCCTTCTTTAATTCTCAGGTATTTCGCTATTCCCTTAAAATCTCTTAACCCATTACTCATACCATACCCTTTCTTTTTGTTTGAAGAAACTTACACAACTTGCTTTGCTTTTGTGCTTTTTCCCCTCCAATTTCTACCCCAGAGATTGGGCCGCCACCACATTCAAGAATCAAGTCAGAGCCGTTACTCTGGTATGTTTGCTCTCCATTGAAACCTGGGTTCACTTCTGTACCTTTTCTGCTCTGTTTGATTTCAGAAAAGAAAACTTTGGAGAAGATCTTCCACCGAAATCTCAACTCTATCGTGCTCTTGGTTCTAATTAGTTCATCCCCATGTTTGAATTGTTAGCTAAATTCTGCCTCTGTGTTCCTTTGTTTTATCACTGACCCAGATATTGATTAGTGATTTATGGTTTGAATTTCTTTTGAATCCACTTTTAGAAGATGTTTTGGGATTATAAAGAATGAGTTAGTGATTAATTGTTAAGTATTTTTCTTATAAGTTCTGTGTTGACTTTGGCAGAGATGGAGGTTTCAGCTTCAGGATATATCCAAAGATCAACTCTCCGCCAAGCACCACTATGTTCATATTGTAGAAGGGTAAGAGGAAATTGTAATATTATTCACTCTGCTTTTCTTCTTATAAGAATTTGATGGTATCTGAAATGTGTATTTTCCAGCCTCAATGACTTAGGTTTTCTGGAATGAAAAAGGGGTTTTGTGGGCTTACTAGCTTTAAAAGTGCCTCTCTTCTGTTAGAACATAAAGTGTAGGTTTGTGAGTGATATTGAAATTGTTAAAATTACTTCATAATACGCCTTTAACCACTCAAAATCAATTTACCGTTTAATTTTGCACTTTTATATGCAATTTTCATACCATCAAAATTGTTATAGATTAGAGTTGTTTCTAGTTCCACAGCGAGTTATCAACTGAAGTTGTTGCTAGTAATTGGATTCTGCACTCCTGTTGTCAATATAATGATATGCTGTTCAATATATTAAATTATTCTGAGAAATTTTCCTTATTCAAAGTTTCAAATCAATCATATGGGCAATCGCACAGTTAAAATGAGTTAGTACTTCAGGAAATTCAGTTGAATTTCTTAATTATTACAGTTTCATCTGAGTGTTAAGATGTCAATTGGTAGGAGCGAGAGCTTGACCTCAATTTCAGATCAGAATGGAGATCCTGCACATTCCATTGTCATAGCTAATAAGAAGATAATGGACACGGATCTAGAACAAAAAGGGCAGAATATCAAGATTCAAAACCCTCGAGCGGTAAGCAACCTTGTACTTCCTTCCCACTTTCAAGTGATGTTCTAAACTCTTCTGCAGGATAATTTTGTAACTTTCATTTCTGTGGTTTCTACTTCTAGCTTCTTGTTGAATTACTTCAGAAAGAAATTGATAGCTCAAAACTTCTGATACCAATCATTTCCTAAGCAATTGATTATGTTTTGATTCTAAACTTTGATTGCATCGTTGGTTATGTATTATAAATGATGATTACTTTTCGAATATAATTTTTCTTTGCAATCTATTTATAATGGCTGCTGTAGGAAAATTTGTAAGATAGCTGCAAACTAATTACTGAATGTTAGATCTTCCCAACAAAATTGATGTAAAGAAGCAAATCCTATGTGGTCATTAGCACATGACCACAAAGCCTGTAGTTCAAATCCCATACGAGTGTACTAATGACTACAAGGCTTGTGGTTCAGATTAAAAGAAGTACAGGCTTGCTTATTGCATGGTTGGTTATGTATTACAATGATGATTACTTTTGGAATATAATTTTTCTTTGCAACCTATCACAATCGATTTAAAATCAGATTTTCACGAGCTGGGTTCATAGTTTCTAAACTTTGTGATCTTTGAAGAATTGACAAAATCACTTGAACCATACTAAACTGCAATTTGTGCTCGTCACAATTGGATGTAAAGAAAGAAATCACAATCATGAGAGTTTTAGAACCATCATGTTTGATTGTGATACTGCACCAGGTTGTGAGACTAGCTAGCGTTTGAAATATTGCTGGCTTTGGTCAATCACTTGGCAATATTTCCATGTGAAGCTAGGGGAGGAGAGGTAATCCCGGCAGGCATATGAAAAAATGCCTAATAAATATCCATTTTGTTAGACCAAGTTTAGACATGATTACAAATTTGTGCTTAAGTACCCTTCTAAAATACTTCTCCTAAAATACTTCTAGCACCATCTTCAACTTGGTTAAAGCTTTATTGTAGGGGCCAAAGTTGATACTGCACCAAGTTGTGAGACTAGCTAGCATTTGCAATATTGCTGGTTTTAGTCAATCACTTGACTATATTTCCTTGTCAAGCTAGGGGAGGAGAGGTAATCCTTGCAGGCATATGAAAAAATGCCTAATAAATATCCAATTTGTTAGACTAAGTTTGGACATGATTACAAATTTGTGCTCAAGTACCCTCCTAAAATACTTCCACCACCATCTTCAACTTGGTTAAAGTTTTATTGTAGGGGCAAAGCAAGCATAACTCAATTGGTATACAAGTGTGCTTATGGCCACGAGGTCTGTGGTTCAAATTCTCCTTCTCCCAATTGTAGTAAAAAAACAAGTCTTTTTGTAGGGGGGACTGTCCAGGTTCTGTCCAGGTTCTAGTTTGTAGATTTTGAGGGATTTAGAGTGAGTTGTTGAAGAGAAAACTCTAGTTGAATTTGAGCTTGGTATCCATGTGATTTGTTATGTACTTGAGCTACACATTAGAGGATTTTTTGCATATCCATATATGGTCACATATATGATTCGCTATCTATCTGGCAGGAATGTGTCCGGAGTAGTTGAGGACATTGTCGTCAGTTCAAGATTGAATTACTCTATAATCTATTCTTGTTCGTGGCTTCTTTCTTATATAATCACTGCAGATTACAGATGTATATCAATTAGAAGAAAAGCTTCAAAGTGCTTTGAATGGACTTCGAAACTATAAGAAGCTTTCCGCACTAACCTCCTCTCGTCTACCTCCTGTAAGTTTTTCTCACCAGAAGTAATTATATTCTTTCATTTAGAGCTTGTCTAGCCTAAACATGTCATCCCTACGTACTTATTTGGATACTTCTTTGACATTTATCTAGAAGTGACAATTCAACGAACTTATTTGTTCTCTTTTCACTTTTTTCTCTCTGTCAGGCTAGAACCACTAGTTTTATAGTTTTGGTTCCTCTTATAGTATTTTGTGCCAGATGCATAATTGGTGCCTCTTATGCTAGAGTTTTCGAAACATCGAGGCTTGAAACTGTTGATAAACGAGAAGGAGAACGTCACAAGTTCAGAAACGGGCACTGGAGATCTGCTCTTCGTGATATAAGGGAATTGGATGGTTTGGATTGTGAGTCCCCCATAGATTCTACTGTAAGTAATGTAACTTTATGCTCCTACTTTTACCTAATTCACCTTTACATGATTTTGTTTTTCTTTAGAGTGTTTTCTTGAGCATGGTGTTATTAGATTTCTTTAACTGGGGCAGAGGTAATACTTGCAATGAGAAATGGGAGCAAAATTGACTACTACTAAAGTTGTTGAATTGTAGCTTTCATTTCTTTGAGCACCCAACTCACCAAGCCTTTTCCAACTAATCATTCATTTTTGTCTATTCCTAATGGAGTTCTCTGGCCATCCACTTCCCTTTCTTCTGGTTGGCCTCATCTTTTTGTTTCAACAAGATGATAATACTGCCAAAATGGTAAACTATCTTCAGATAACAACATTGGATTTCCACATGGGTGTGATAGGAACCGAATATGTTGAATTATAGTTGATAAAGAAAATACAAGATAAACTAAGTGATCAAGACCTTCCCAATTTCAAGTCCTAATTCACTCATCAAAATATTGCTTATCTTCCTCCTTCCCTATTGAAGGTATTTATAGCCAACCAATTCAATATACAATATCTGAATAGATACTTAAGCATCTTGGAGAACCACACCCCAAAAGCTAGCTAATGAGGTGGGAGAGCCAAATCACTTAAGTACTATATTGGTCATCCCATTCTAACCAATGTGGGCAAAAGTAGCCCATGCTACCTTGGTTTCTAACATATCCCTCTAATACTATTCCTATCAGGGTGGTTTTGGTACAAAGCAAAAATATGTTAAGCTTCGTTTCTAAACAATACCCTTAAAATTATTCTAAACTCAGCTGAACATGTTTCATATAAGAAAAACGTGGCTATGTAATCTTGCTCTGTTCCAGATTAGTAGAGGGAGGGAGAGAGCTGCACGTATTAGCTTGATTCAAGCTTTGGGAGTCTTCATTTGTCTTCTAGTTTCCATTCTAGCCAAAAGTTCGCAATTTGGTAATAGTTTATAGTTATTGTTTTGCAGAGTCCTTCAGAAGATGAACAGATCTCAGTTGAAGATTTATCACATGCTTACAAGAAACTGGATCAGGATTACCAAAAATTTCTATCAGAATGTGGACTGAGTAAATGGGGCTACTGGCGTGGGGGTACCCGGAGAGACTTGAACAGGAATGAATAGGCAATATTTTTAGCACTTTCCTGGGTTTCTTTGCCAGCCAAAATGGGCTAGGCTATGGAGTTGTGAGTTCTCTAGGAGAAAGAAGCATAGCAACTGTTTTTCTTGTGTATTCTGGTTCTGGTAGAGTGAATTTTTAACAACCCAACTGATGTAATTAAACTTGAAGTTGAACAAAATTTATGCATAATGCATCCCATTTACAACAACTCTTCACAATGTTTGAATCCAAATACACTTGATTACAGATAATGCATCAAATTCCCAGCCATTTCCCTTCTCCACTTATCGAACGCGGCGAGCTTTCTCTTCCTGCCCCAGCCCAAGTGATTTCTGAGCATTTGCAATGCCTTCAGGGTCTGGTATGGGATCAGATGTGTTAGTGAACGAAACATTGAATGATGGTAACAGATGAATATATAGATATGTAGATATCAAATGGTCGACACAGAGAATATGCTTCTGATGATTCATATTGAAACGCAATCTAAACAAGACAAACTGAGAAGGCGTTATCATTAATTTTTGTTATTTTAACCACCAGAAACCAGAAATATTGTACACCTAACCAAGCAATCAATATATCCTTTGGTCACAATTGTTCCTCCAGCTCATCTATATAGGTTTTCAGACAATGGAAAAACAGTGAAATAATAAACTTTTCGGATGTGATTGAGTGTAATTGCATTAGAATATTATTAGAAAATAAATTTGTGCCCTTGTGGAGTGTAAATCCAAACCTGCAAACAAAAGAAAGAAAGAAAAAAGAACATACCGAAGAACTGTGTAAAAATTCGAGTGAAGAAATGCAAATTCCGGGAGACGTTGTAAGCCATGGCCGGTGGAAGAGGTTTCACAATCGTGTCAATGCTAAATACTCGTTGAAGAAACTGCACCACAAAATTTTAAGAACTAGCAATTTGTTAGAAACAATTTCATATTTTAATACAAAAATATTTTCAAGGTTATTTACTTCCCAATGAATAAGGAAAGCACTCTAAGTACAGTCAAAATCTACAATTTGGAGTGTTCATGATTGTCTAAACTAGAGGACATCATGCCATTATACTCCTTTTAAATTAAAGATAATGAAGGTACAACAGAAAATTAGACATTTTTTCTATAACATTTCATGTTCAACATTTAAACAACAAAATGAAAACAGATGTTCCTCCATCCTGAAGTTCTGGGAGAACGCAAGTTTTCTATGGAAAATTGTTGTCGGATATCTGGAGGAAGAGAAATAACATAATTTTTAGAGGGATTGAGAGGGAGGTTGTTATGGACCCAATTTCAAAATAGAGATAAAAGAAAACGGAAAGAAAGAAATTGAAAATAAAAGGCGAGTCTAAACATCCTTTCAGGATTTTCGAGGAATGTCAACCTCCCAATCAACTAAGAGATGAGTTAACGTGAAAATTCTTCCCTCCCTTCTCTTTACTTTTGTCCTATTTAACTAAAAAATCTAAAACTACCCACTTCCATAAATTTCCCTGAAACAAAGTCATTATTTAAATTCCATTATTATAGGAATCCACTACAAGTAATTGAATGACAAAAAAAAAGAAAATATTCAAAGTTTCAAACAAAAGCCAAATAACAGTAAACAAAATTAAACAAAGATAAAAAAAATCATGGACCGTAGCAAAGGCTGTTGTTCTTTGGTCCTTTGAGATATTTAATGTCTCTAAGTAGTTATTAGACATCGGATATAAGTTCTTTTTGTAATTATTCACTAGGTCTTATTTCGCTTGATTGCAACCCCATTCTTCAAGGTGTTTCTTATCTTGGGCTTTGTTTTTCTTGTATATCCTTGTATTCTTTCATATTTTCTCAATGAAAGTTGGTCTTTTATCATAGTATTAATAATATAAATAAATAAACAAAATAACAAAATAAAAACCAATATCTCCATAGACTTGAGTGAGATTCATCCATATTATCAATTCAAAACTAAAATTCTGGTAAAGTTAAATAGTACTCCAATCTTCAAAGACTACATTTGAAAAGGCTCCATAAGAATTGATGCTGATGCCAATATGTGGGTTAAACAGCATATAACCGTAATTGTCGGTCCCAAGTGGAGTCAGGTCAGCAATGGCATTGGTCATGTCGGGTTGGGTTCCAGACAAAAAATAGTGTGTGAGTCACTGCCATTGACTCGGTAAAGTTGATTTCTGGTAAAGGACATTGCAGTTTAAAAATACCTTCAGAGAACTCTTGCTTAAATAGCCACCAGGCAGATCCACACTTCACCTTTGGGTTCACAATGCTAAATTGCATGCCTAACCTTCTTGCATATTCAACTGCATGTAAGTACTCAACGTTGTTCCATGTAAACCCATTGGGGACTCCAAAGGTGTGCCCGTCACTTGGAAAGTATGGGACAACCTTTAACTTATTAGAAAGGTCATCAACGTCCACAAATCGCAATTGTTGAATAGCAAAGGCAAACGGGGTTGGATCATGAGATCTGAGGCATGATCCCAACCTATTCGAATCCCATAAATGAGACCCATTAGTGAGAATAACTGCACGGCATTTCACATATGCTATTACCATACAGCCAGTGGCGAGAACAGCAGCCATTTGGTCAAACTCAGTCATTGACATCTCATAGTTCCGATTACCTTTGAGTTCATAGTGACGTTGTAATGTGCCACTCAAGAGTAGCCTGTATACCATCAATTAACCGCTGGGGCTGAAGCTCAATGTAACGCGAAGTAGAACTATGTCTAGGAAAGAAGTTGCCTAGGAACCCTTCCTTCCTAAGCTCGAGTGTGTAGGCATGATTCCCTTCAGGTAATTCATCAGTAGGTGACTCTGTAAAACCTTCAGGTGATTCATCAGTAGGCGACTCTGTAAATGCTGGTTCTACAACCTCGAGTTCGCTAAGTACTTCTGCCTTGCATGACAAAAGAGATTTTCCCTTCATAATTTAGAATGGAGTAAAATACGAGGAAGCGAGGAAATCTTCTATCTTCTAAAGCCCAAATTTAAGGAAAACCGAGCAAGTCACTAAAAAGAGTTCGCAGTTGGCTCTACTTTCCTTTTTATAACCCGTAGAGACCCCCTTGTTGAACTGCCAACCATCTTGTTTCCTGGATTTCCAGCCCTACCCTTTCCACTTCTTTTCATTTTCATTTAACGCTTTATCTTTTCTCTGCTTTTCCGTTGTCCAATAGTAATTTCTTCTCTTTTTTGTTGACCCCATTAATACTTTCACCAAAATCAATCTTGAGCAAAATAAATTCTCCAGTCAAACTATCATCAGCACAACTGAAGCCCGCCAAATAAATGTCATCCTCCTTGTAAATTGTTGCTTGATTAAGAGTGACCTTTGATTTATTCAAAGCAAACCCAACACCAGTTACTTTAGAATGATCTGCAACCCTCTCAATCAAACTTCTATTGACAACATCAGAGCCACCACACCTTCACCTTCACCTTCCCTAACAACGCCACTTACCATTAAGTCCACTTCCTTCATCATTAAAGGTACAATTGACAAATTAGCCTCTTCAATTTATTTATTTTTAGTACAATAATGAAGGTAGTAGAGATTTGAACCTCCAAACTCAAAAGAGGCAGTACATGCCAATTAGCTAAGCTCACTTTCGCTCCAACCTCTTCAATTTGCTCCCTTGGAACTATCATCATTTCATCTATTTTCCTTCTCTCCTCCAATTACTCCAAGCCCTTATATTATCTTATCAAGCTGCCAACTCCACCAGATATTAATTCACTCTCATTTGATTGGACCAAGCCACCTATATCTCTATTTTCTTCCATTCAACTTCTCTTCTACATCCACATCTCTATGTTCATTTAGTATCATCAAGACTTATCACCCAAAGGTCCTCCAACACTTGGTAAAGAAGCAATTGTTTTGAACTTTCTAGCTGTTTCTTGTGAAAACTTTCCGTGGGCACTCCAATTATGATGACTAAAAGGCTTAGTATGCTTGTCAGCATGAATTTGGAATTCAGTAATCAAAGAGCAGATGCCTTCTAGACAATCCTACAATCTAACTACTGAATCTATGACAGAAGGAAGGTTATCTTCGCAAAATTAGAAAGAAAGAAAAAATAAATATGCAGATGAAAAGGGAAAAAGAATACCACACATACAACAGCTACGAACAGACAAGAAAAGATGAATTAGGTGACAAAATACGCACAATAATTCACATGAGAACTCCATTGAAACACTCACAACTGTTTCAGCAACCAAACACAATCGACGTTAAGAGAGTTAAACCTGGTAATTGCGTTGGAAACTGTAGCGGAGCTCAGGGTCAATCTCGAGGGAATCATCCTCTTCTTTTGAGCTCTTGGACTTGACGCTCTTCTTTCGAGGAACGTGCATTACCGGAGTCTCGCCAGGATTCTTAGTCACTTTGAGCTTTGCCCCGGCGAACTCATCCACTTCCTCCTCCCCCCGCCATGGAGCTGAAGATGCCAACTGCTTCTTCTTCGCCATTTTCGCCCAACCCAAAATTCTCAAGACAGCCGTAGAGAGCAAAGAACTTGTACAAGATACGATAGGCACCCCGTTTGGAAACATGGATAGCATGCCCCTTATCTGGATAGTTATATATCTACGCCGGTTTCGGTACTCTGGTTTAAGGAGTGTTTGGACAATATTTTACGGCCCAGGCCCATAAAAAAATTCCGAAATTTCCCTCCCGTCTCTCCGGCGAGGTTGAGTTCAATCGGTGACTGAGAAATGAGAGGACTGTCGCCGTCTAGAATCATAAGATCGTTCTCGGTGTTGAGGAATACAAGACGGCGAGATTTTCCAAATTCAATTCTATGTTGTTCTTTCTGTACTGGCGATGATAATTACGACGGTAGGATCGGTGTTGGAATGCAGAGCTCGAAGGTCAAGGTTTTTGATCGTGATCTTAAGCGTAAACAGGTATGCCAAATTTAACACCATTTTCTTGTTTGAGCCTTATTTTTCTTCTTTGATCTATGTGTGTTAACCAGAAAAGGTTTCTAGAGGAGTTTTTTGAGATATTTGGAGAAAATATGGTGATATTATGAAGATAATTTGTAATGGTCGTTTGTATAGAGGGGAATTCTGGTAGTATTACCTGTTTTTCCGTGGAGGGGTTTGTCAATTGATTGGTTCGTATGTTCATATTCTGCTTTGGTTCTGTTTATTCTGTGCAAATCACTTTGAACAAGTAAAATTAAATGGCAAGCGCATTTGTACTTCATGGATATGTTCGTATGTTCGTGTTCTGCTTTGGTTTTAGCTACTCCTACCTAAGCTTTCTGATATGTGGTGCCTTCAACTTTATTTATTTATTTATTTATTATTATTATTATTGGAGGATTTCTATATTTTGTTCTTGCTGAAATTGTTGTTTCTTGGTGACAGCGGGACCGAGCCGCATGGTTGATGCGTCCAAAGGATTCTCTTGTTGATACGGTTGCAGAAAACTTATTGGATCGTTTGGAGGTACTGAATAGCAATGGTGTGAGATGGTGTTCATTTTAACTTGTGAATTCCAGTCCTTGATCTCTCAGTTATCGTTTTCTTAAGGAAATGTTGCACCTTCTGATGAAATTTTTCTGAAAGCATTGGCTATGAAATCATATCTCAAATGGATCCTTTACAGAGATGAGAAAGCCATTACTTTTTCTTCGTGATAATAACAATTAGATGAATGCTCATAGTTGTAAATGTAACATCTTTTCGGCATTAACTGAAATAGGAACTAAATTCTATTCCAAATCTCACTAATATATTATGACTATTATCAATTTATCATTGTTAACTTCGATTAAATCAGTTCCTGTTTTGTTTGTAGCAATTGTTAGTTCTTTGAAGAAAAGTTGCATGCTTATTTACGATCTGAAATGTAACTTACCAATCTATTGCTTTTCTCAGAGCTTAAGATTGAAAACGAAATATTTAAATTGGATTTTATCTTATCATGGGTTTCAACTTTCAAATCTGGATCCAGTTGAATTCATCGTCCTTAAAATCTCAACTAATTTGACAAAGGCATTTTTTAATTGATCATACATGTCTCACATTGTGCCTTTTGAAGGATTGCAAGAAGACATTCCCTACAGCATTATGTTTGGGGGGTTCATTGGAGGCTATCAAGAGATTATTACGTGGCCGTGGTAAAAACTTGTTTCCACTTTCTTCAATTAATTATGAAAAAGATCTGAACTTGAGAGAACAAGAGGTTAAGGGGCAATGATTCACATATTAAGCGTGCATCACATAAGTTTCTCAAAATTATTCAGACTTGCCTTGAATTATGGTGAATGTTTTATTTGACTTTTTTGGAATGGTGTGAATAGATTTTTGTATGTAGTCAATCGTTTCAGGGAACATCAATCAAGTGTAGATTCAGACAGTCAAAAATTGCAGTTTAAGATGGCAAACTGACTGAAAAGTAATTTGCAATGGTTAAATACTCTCTTACCTTCAATTTTTAAAACTCAAATTCTTTTGCTTTTTATCTTTATGTCTTCTTTTAAGCCCTTGGATTTCAGGTTCAAATTTTTGTCACTTTTCTTTTTTAACAAATACATTCTTCTTCAATTTGGATGTTAGCTATTTCTATTTTAGCTTGTGACCTCTATTGACAATGAAAGCTTTTGTTTCTTATAAATATAAAAGAATAAAAATAAAAAGTTCTACTGAAAATAGTTAGGGAATTCATGTCCTGAGTTTAAATGGTGAGCTTATTCTTATTTTCACATTAGATAAATGATGTCTGAATGAACTTCAATTTCTCTGACCGAGCATAGTCGTGACTTCTTACCTTATATTTTCTACATTTAAGTCTCTTTTAATTATAATCTTCTGTTTAAAAAAAAAAAAAATGAAAATGTATAATACTGTAGCACAATTGTTATGATAGTTGGATGCTGTAATGATGCATGTATGAATTGTGACATTGATTGGAAGATTGGACAGCTGGGTAATAGTTGCCACAGTGATATGTTTAGCCTTTGTGCTTTGTCCTTGTCGTTATATTATATATTGCTTAAGTTCATTACAAGGTTGCTATTGGTTTTAGTTTAAGCGAATTAGTGAATTTGTAAACATTAGCGTTAGATGGGTTGTCCTGTTTTTTTTCTTTTTTTCTTTTTTTTTTCTTTTTTCCTTGTATTAAATTGTTAAATAAAATTTTACCCATTTGCAGGTTCAGTTGAAAAGCTGATCATGATGGATGCATCACATGACATGTTAAAGTTATGCAAAGATGATACAGGTGCACATGATCAGGACGTTGAAACATCTTTTATTGTTGGTGACGAAGAGTTTCTACCCATAAAAGAAAGGTGTTCTTACAGCTTGTTTCTTTTTCAATAATGTGCAGTCATTGGTTGAATGAAACTAATGCTTTATCCTTTCTTCCATTTACTTCTGGTGTGAAGTTCAGTAGATCTAGTTATAAGTTGCTTGGGTCTTCACTGGACAAATGATCTTCCTGGAGCCATGATTCAGGTTTGTCCCAGCATCCCCTGCCAGAAAAAAAGTATTGCATTGATTCTCATCTTCACTTCTGAACCTAATATACGTTAGATGGGCTCAGCGTCTGCTAATGGAAATCCTTGTTAATTTTACTTTTACATTTTCTTAAGAAAAAGATAGTTTCTTTAGCTTTTTAAGTGTCTTATGTAATAATTGAAACTTGTGGTGAGTGTTTAAAGGAAAAGTGAAATCTCAAATTCAACCTTTGTTTTAGAGAAACTTCTTACAGGAGTTTTTAGCATGAAGCATGACTGTTGGATAATAATGCAAAGTGTATTGCAAGCTTGTTATAGGATGGTCTCTTGTTCTGTTATTCTTGATCGTTTTATGTATCATGTCATGTCTGGGGAACTAGTATGTTTATTGGCCTTTTCTGCATTTTTTTTCTTGACAGAGTAGATTGGCACTGAAGCCAGATGGGCTATTTTTAGCAGCGATCTTTGGAGGGGAAACCTTAAGGTTTGTCATGTCTCTTCTGGTTCGAATTTTTAGTTCATTGCTGAAAATCCCTGCATGATTTCTTTTGCACATACTTCCAATCAGGGAACTGAGAATAGCATGTACTCTTGCACACATGGAGCGTGAAGGAGGCATCAGTCCACGAGTGTCGCCATTGGCACAAGTATATTATTTCAAACTCTCCCGCTTTTTACTATTGTAAAACACTGAAAACACCTTTCTTTTCTCAAAGAATCCTATCGGGATTTTTTTTGCCTATAATTTTTACCGCTGTTTGGCCTTTCTTTTAGTATCATTTTCCACTCAGATTTATAGCTTGGTCAGTGCCCAGTGGTTTGAGTAGTGATTTGAAATATGAAAGAGAAATATGCAAGTTAACTTTTGTGGCTCTGAGCTATTGAATCAAGAAATTGCTATTTCTGGATCTAAATTATGGTGGTTAGATTCTGAAAGAGAAACAGCATATTCAGACATGTATCTTGTATTTGACTGAAGCAAGCACATGTCGGTTTACTTATTTAGGTGAGAGATGCAGGCAATCTTCTGACAAGAGCTGGTTTTACCTTGCCTGGTGTAGATGTCGATGAGTACATAGTTCGCTATCCAAGTGGTGAGCATGCTTGTCTCACTATTTATTGTTTAGTTCAGTAAATTCTTGCCAATTAGAATGTCTGCCTAGTGTAGGTAATAAGTAGGTTTTTAAGCCTACAGCTGTCTGTCTCGTTTGGACTCATTGCCTTGCCTGTGGAGAGTGACTCAATCAAAATCAGTCCTAGACACAATCGAAAGATTACATGTTTACGCTTAAAAAAGAAAATTGTGAAGATGATCCGACTTAAAACAGTCTACAAAGTCTTTTATATTATGTTTCATGATTTTTTTTTTCTGTTCCGTTTATCTAATATTAAGCACTGGAGCTGGTGGAACACTTGCGTGCAATGGGTGAAACAAATGCACTTTTACAAAGGAACCCTGTAAGTTTTCTCCCTTGCTCGTCTTTAAGAAGAGTATTCATTGACTTCATGTTTTCACTTTTTATATTATCGTATTTCCACACCCCTTTCTACAAGAAGGAAAAACTAAGAAACGACAAGTTTATGTTGTTTATTCATATATCATTGATGTTTAAATAATGGAACTCAGATCCTGAAGAGAGAGACAGCCCTTGCAACAGCCGCTATTTATGATTCCATGTTTGCTGCAGAAGATGGGACCGTTCCTGCGACCTTCCAGGTCAGCTTAGTCGAATGCACCTACGTAAATAATTTGAGTTTCTTTTCTCTTGGTCATTGACTATGTGCTTTTCCTAGGGTGTGAGCAGGTTAGTTCTGTTCAATGTTAAGCCTAAACCGATACCCAACTGACCTACAAATAAACAATCAACATTTTAAAAACTAAACCTGACTGCTTGTCCAAAACTAATTGAACCGAAATTGAAACTGACCAAGATCAAATCAAATCAACTGAGATTGATGAATTTTATCAAAAGAGAACAGACTTTTTTCTTTGTTTTCGTATTTTATGAAACCGAACTGACCAGAAATAACTGGAACTTATTACTCGAACAGATCAAATCGACTCAACTAGTTCTGTTGATTTTTCCAATTTTGACTTGCATCCTACCTCTGCCTCCAAATGTAGGATTGATTAGTTAAATGATGATGGCACGAGTTATTCTGAGAAATTGTTTTGATTTCAATTACAGGTGATTTACATGACAGGATGGAAGGAACATCCTTCCCAACAGAAGGCCAAAAGAAGAGGATCCGCAACCATATCCTTCAACGACATCCAAAAGCAATTTGGAAATGACTATTGATGTCTCTCTTTATTTGCTCTCATGTTTAAATCTTTTTTTAAGTTGTTTGAGTGGGAGCTTGAGATTTAAACCTCGAACTTGGAGAATTAGGGTTGTTTGGAATACTTTTTCAAGTATTTAATTTAAAAAATAAGTCATTTTGAAAGAAATACAAGTGTTTGACAATCACTAAAAATGGATTTTAAAAGACATTAATGTGTTTATTTGAAGTAGCACTTATCAAAAGTATTTAAATAAAAATGAATTTTTGAAAAGTATTTACTTTTTAAGTTAATCCAAATGAATTCTTAGTCTTTTAACTTCTCAAAAACTATTCTTACATTGTGACAGCCTCCTTTTCTAAATAATTTGTAGTCCTATGTAAATAAACTAGTTAATCAAAGTGCAAATAAATTTTAAAGAAAGTTTTCTATATAATTTAATATTATAATTGTCTTTAACATGAAGTTTATAACACGTATAAAAAGTTTGGTAAAGGTTGACATTGATTTAAAAAAAGTTTTATAACCAAAACTGAAACCAGTGGCTTAAATAAAAAATAAAATTTAAACAATTGAAAATGAAATAGAAGTGAAATTTTCTAGCTAACCAAATCTGAATTGAGTTTATCAAAATGGGAGAAAATGCAATTCTTGTTGAACAAACAATTTTGTTTCTATTTTGAAACAGTGAAGTAAATGAGATGCATGGATGAATTTAATGAACCAACTTAATGTCAACATTTACTTTTAATTTAATTAATATGATACATCGAAATCTGAATCCATCTTGAAAGAGACGAAAGGTAAAATCTACACTATAGATAATCCAAGGAGTAATTAATGAGTAGACAATTTAGCAAACCCAAGGAATGAGAATTTTGCAAGGAACCTAATATGGGTTTATTAAACTAGTAACAAAATATGGTTTTTACTCCCCTAATCCATACTATTCACTTTCAAAACCTCTAATCATACAACTCCTTTATGTTTCCTAATGATTTAACATGATTTTGTGGTTAAAAGATATATATATATATATATATATTTAGCATGATTTTATATTACGTTCGAATTAGCATAATGTAATTCATCCTTTTTAAAATTTTTAGAATGAAATTTGTGGTTGATCTGTGTTTGAAACAATTAAATACTTAAAATTGTCACATTTGTAAATGATATTTTTTATTTTCCTTTTTGGCAACAAACTATACAAATTTTTCTTAAGAGAGGTGGTTAAATTTGACCAAATAGAGAGGAGGATTTTCAGTAAGTTTAGGCAAGAGAAGTAGTTGAATGAGCAGTTGTGAAATCAACCAACTGTCATTTTTTCACTTGTCGAACAAACTTGGGTCAACATCTCTTCAATGGCTTATGTGTCATTAACCATATTATATCAACAAAGAAAAACCAAGATGGTTGGCTTGCAAATTCAAACTAAAAATGTCAAATAGATAAGTAAAAGCATGTTCCAGAAAAGGAAAATTTGTTAATTACGTATATACGTTTACATTGTGTAATAAGTTATTGTTAGGATAATTTCGATGCATATTTTTTAAATTTAGCAAAAGCAATTCATACATGAAGTTGTGCTAGTGAAAACTCATTAATATATTTTCCATGTTTATAATCCATAAACGAACAATTGTACAAATATAGATTGGAAAGAACACCCGCTTTATACATAAAAGTCCCTATATAAACACATCAATTCAAACAAATGAATAAATCTAACACATAATTTGTAGATTCAAAGATGTTTAAGCTTCAGTGGCTTGTTCTTCCTCTTATTGCTGCTATAGCTTGCTTATCTTTCTGTAAAGGAGCAAATGTCACTTATGATTCAAATGCCATAATTATCAATGGTGAACGACGCATTATCTTATCAGGTTCAATCCACTATCCACGCAGCACTGAAAAAATGTGGCCTGATCTTATTCAAAAAGCTAAAGACGGTGGACTAGATGCAATTGAGACCTACATTTTTTGGGATCGTCATGAGCCGCAACGACGAAAATATGATTTCTCTGGAAATCTAGATTTTATCAAATTCTTTCAACTTGTCCAAGATGCGGGACTTTATGTTGTCATGAGAATTGGTCCTTATGTTTGTGCTGAATGGAACTATGGAGGCTTTCCACTATGGTTGCACAATATGCCAGGAATCCAACTACGAACTAACAATGAAGTGTACAAGAATGAAATGCAAACATTTACGACAAAAATAGTAAATATGTGCAAACAAGCCAACCTCTTTGCCTCACAAGGAGGGCCAATAATCTTAGCTCAAATTGAGAATGAGTATGGAAATGTAATGACGCCTTATGGAAATGCAGGAAAAGCATATATCAATTGGTGCGCTCAAATGGCTGAATCTTTGAATATTGGTGTTCCATGGATCATGTGCCAACAAAATGATGCCCCAAAACCTATCATTAATACATGCAATGGATACTATTGTGATAACTTTACTCCTAACAATCCTAATAGCCCAAAAATGTTTACTGAAAATTGGGTGGGATGGTTCAAGAAATGGGGCGATAAAGACCCTCATAGAACTGCAGAAGACGTAGCATATTCTGTGGCTAGATTTTTTCAATCTGGTGGCGTATTAAACAATTATTACATGTACCATGGGGGCACCAACTTTGGAAGAACATCAGGCGGTCCATTCATCACTACGTCCTATGATTATGACGCACCGCTTGATGAGTATGGAAACTTGAATCAACCTAAATGGGGGCATCTCAAACAACTTCATGCATCCATCAAATTGGGAGAAAAGATTCTCACAAATGGCACCCACTCAAACCAAGACTATGGTAGCTCTGTCACTTTAACGAAGTTCTCCAACCCATCAACAGGGGAGAAATTTTGTTTCTTAAGCAACACAGATGATAGCAATGATGCAACCATAGATTTGCAGGCAGATGGAAAATACTTTGTGCCAGCTTGGTCTGTGAGCATTCTTGATGGTTGCAACAAGGAGGTTTACAATACTGCAAAGGTTAATTCTCAAACATCTATGTTTGTGAAGGAGCAGAATGAAAAGGAAAATGCAAAACTCTCATGGACTTGGGCTCCGGAGCCCATGAGAGATACACTACAAGGAATAGGTAAATTTAAAGCAAACGTTCTTTTGGAACAAAAAGGAACTACTGTTGATGCTAGCGACTACTTGTGGTACATGACAAACATTAGAACCAATGAAACATCTTCTCTTCAAAATGTGACTCTTCAAGTGAATACAAAGGGTCATGTGCTTCATGCTTTTGTAAATAAAAGGTACCTCGGGTCACAATGGAGGAGCGATGGGCAGAGTTTTGTGTTTGAGAAACCTATTCTTCTAAAATCAGGAAACAACGTGATAACCCTTTTGAGTGCCACAGTTGGACTGAATAATTATGGTGCATTTTATGACACGGTGCCGACGGGAATTGAGGGAGGTCCTATTCATTTAATTGGAAATGGAAATGTCACAATTGATTTGTCATCAAATGTATGGTCTTATAAGGTTGGATTAAATGGAGAAATGAAAAAACTTTACAACCCAATGTTCTCGCAAAAAACAAAATGGAGAGTATTACATAAAAAATCTATTGGAAGGCGAATGACATGGTACAAAACTAGCTTTAAGACTCCTTCAGGAACTGACCCAGTAACATTGGACATGCAAGGAATGGGAAAAGGCCAAGCTTGGGTAAATGGGGTAAGTATAGGTCGGTTTTGGCCTTCTTTTATTGTTGGCAATGATAGTTGCAGTACAAATTGTGACTATAGAGGTGGATACAATCCTAACAAATGTGGTGGGAATTGTGGGAACCCTTCTCAAAGGTGGTATCATGTTCCGAGATCGTTCCTTTCAAAGGACACAAACACATTGATTTTATTTGAAGAAATCGGAGGAAATCCTCGACAAGTGTCAATTCAAACTGTCACTATAGGAACTATTTGTGGAAATGCTAATGAAGGAAGTACCTTAGAGTTGTCTTGTCAAGGAGGACATATCATCTCTGAAATTCAATTTGCTAGTTATGGAAATCCAAAGGGGAAGTGTGGTTCCTTTAAGAAAGGCTCATGGGACGTGACAAAAAGCACACTTTTGGTGGAAAAGACTTGCATTGGTATGGAAAGTTGTACAATTAATGTATCTGCAATGACTTTTGGAATAGGGAATGCTGATAACTTATCTGCAAAACTAGCCGTCCAAGCAATTTGCTCTAGTAATTGAGTGGTGTGTGTGTGTGTGTGAGAATTTCAAAGTAAAACCGAGATTTTTCTTTTGGTTATTCAAGAAGATTTTTGCCATAACTTTAAGTATTAGCTACAATAACAATTATGAATTTCTCCATTTTTTTTTTTCTATTATTATTATTTGCATAATTTTTGTTAATTTTTTCAGTAATATTTTATGTTAAAAAATAATTATGCATCTCTCGGCTCTCGCCCATCTTTCATGTTTCTCTCTCTCTCTTGTCCTGCCCTAAAATGCCCTAAAACAGCCCTTTCCCATTCCAATCTCTGGTTGGCATCATGCTTCATCTCTCTCTTTCTCCTTGTTTGAACTCCCCATTTCATTTCCAACATTACAATCATATAACTTAACCATTTTACTTACTTCAGTGAATGCCATGTCAATGTAAATTGAATGCTTTCACAAAAACACCATAGCATTAGATGGTACGTAGGATTGTCATACGTATGGTTGTATGGATTTTTTATCTCACTATATACAGTTGTTGCCTCGGAATAAGAGATTATAGTAATACACAAAACATGTGGCAAAGGGTACTCAAATCTTAAAAGTAGGCGGTGAGTAGTGAGATCTTTTACTAGACTACAATGGGCTTGAGTTAATTCAAAATAACACAATTAAAACGCTTGTAATGAGATTTTACTCTATCTCAATGAAGAAACAGCAGGAGACAAAGAAAAGTAAAGGAGTTGTGAGGTATCCAAGAGATGGGGAGAAGAAAGGAGTTAAAACAAGTTTAAAAAGATAGGTTCAAATTAGGAAATATTGATAGCTTTCTTAAGTGAAATGCTGGAGCATTTAACCTCAGTTCCTCAAACCAGAAGGCATCACCATGGAAATCCTCCCATATTGCATAAATAGCAGACTAACTTCCACTGTTCTATTCCATTCTATGTTGCCAAATAAGTAACATTAAGTGGATTGTTATCCTTATCTTTCTCACCTAGTCGTTTTCTTATTGTGTGATCAAGGAACTAAAGTGTGTGTTGGAGATAATGTCGTGTGTGTTGGAGATAAAACAAACATCAATAAACAAGAAGAATAATAAAGCCAAGGGGTTGAACCTCACTTAAGATTAACACCAACACTCTTAATCATCACAAAATGGCGATTCTTTCAGTACATAGCCCATCAGAAATACAAAAATCTAAACATTCACAAGAAAGAAGGAAAACAAGTAACAAAATGAAGGTAAGCCAAGTAAGGCTTGTGGGATTCCCTTTCAACTCTCCTAATTGTCCAATGGAGTCATGAATAGTGCCCACGTGCCAAGCACTTTTTTGTGCTCTTCCATAACTCATAATTAAGGTGCTAAAATCAATACTCTATCAATGAATGTGACAGAGAAATGCTCCATCAAATCCCTACACCCTGTAAACTTACAAAAACAAACATTCAAACATCACAATGAATGCCAAAATAGCTAACATAAATGCACAAAATATTCACCCAATAGATCATACATGCAAGATTTTGTATAGAGGAGAAAGCCTATAATTCTCTTTTTTTTAGACTTGTCAGTAGGGTTGGATTGGAGATGCCTTCATCCTGTACGATTTCTACTTATTCCTCGACTCGGAGAAGATTAGACAATTTTCAATTGGAGAGTCAATATTCCCAAAGCTAAATACTGAGAACCAAACCAATAATAAACTAAAACAAACAAAAACCAATCTATTGGATTGGTTCTTTATTGGACATCGGTTTAGCACTCTTCTTCATAAAATTGAATTGACTATTACCCAACCTAAAAGGACATTCGAATTGGAAAAATTATTTACCTTAAACAACGAGTATAATTTCCACTCAATTTTCATTTCATTTTATTTTATTTTTGAACTTCATCGTTTGTGAACATAGGACGTGGGTTGGATGTTGCCCCTGAGGGAGGGAATGTCTCTCTTTACGAGTTGGCTAAGGGATTGAAATTATGGAAGATTTCATTTGTTCCTTAGAGAATGAGATGAGGGATGAGGGATCTGAGGTTAAGGAGGAGATAGATTAATGGTTCTCTTGTAAACCCTTTGTAATTTCGGAGATAGATTAAAGATTACATTTGCCTTTGTATTTTCACCAAATTCTATAAATTTCAGAGAGAATCATAGTGTCATTTTTTTCACGCTATGAGTTGTATCTAATAAAAATTAACTTCATACAAACGACAATTAATTTTAAGATGTATTGAAAATATAATTACTAAATTTGGACATTACAAATACACGAATGGAATGATCAAAATAAATACGAGAAAGAAGAAATTGAACTGTTCATTAAAATGATCATCAAATGAGTGGAAATATATAAATAAGACATTAACATGCACCCCTGTTAAAAGATACTAATGCCTAATATTTTATAGATTGCTTAGAGTAGCCATCAAAAGAAAGAAGAGATATGTAAACTTAGGTATTATTTTAATGATGGTATCTTATGAAGCCCTTCCCTCTCTCTATACAACAAACCAATTCCCCACCCTAAATATATTGGCAACTACACAACAATTCCTGGCCTTATCAACAATTAGAAGCTGTTCTGTTCTACATTTTGGGGAAAAAATATTTAGAGGAAAAAGAAAATGGTGTATAATCTCTGGGGTAGATTTGATTATCAATCCTTATTGTTGCTTATATACAACACTAATATCAATATTATATTGGTCAAGGTCTTTATGGTTCTTTGCAGACAGTTGCAGCATTCAGTTTGAGAGCAGCAGAACCATCTTCTACCTTTGATGTTACCGAAGTTAGTCTCTGACCCCGAGAAATATCGATTTCGTTTCAAACCTGATCACCATAACTCTTGTTTGTCTTCGCTTTGTCGAGTCGTGCCTTTCGAAAAGCCTGCTGGATTTGTCTCTCGTGCTCCTTCAGCATGTCTTCAATGGTTCCCCCTGTAGGCACCAATGGTCCTGAGTAGTGTATTCTGTTCTTCTTTTGAACATAACCCTATAAAGCAAATGTTCAAACTCAGATTCAGTGTTAACAAAAACTGAATGAATAAATACAGAGGACTGCACTTCAATTGTACTAAATGATTTTGAAAAATAAAAATAGACAAAACTATTTACTACTATAAACTTGTTCTATCTCGTCATTGATTTTCTGTTAATCATGTGTACCAAGAATCTTGAACTCTTTCAAAATTCAAAACTTTTACAGCAAACGATATATGACTTCGAATATCAAGCCCTATGTAAACTTTATACTCCATCATGCGAATGAACAAAAACCAAATTTATGAGAGTTTTCCTCATACCATTCCACAATCTTTAGTAGACACCGAGTCTTCCTTCTTCAGAGAAGAGGTTGATAAATCTCCCACTGACTGATGCATCTGAGATTTCTTTGTCTTTGACTCTGCACAATTTCTCAAGGCTTCGGTAGGCTTACCCCATAAACCTACAATGCTTGGGTGCACCATAGAAGTTGAGTGGTTGTACCGATTTTGCGCAACTCTTGGAGGCTCACTGTCTTCTTGAGGGTTGTATTTCACACTCATTTTTTTCGAGATTGGGTGTGCCTACAGTTTTTGTCCATGATAAAGGTATGTTATCAGATGAATGGTGCTTTTTTCAAAAGCATTGTTTTTACATGACATGTTTGGTTCCATGAGTCTGCGCAACTAAAAGCATTTTTCACAATTTTTCAGTACTTGTCGACAAACTAATGTGCTTAAGAAAGGCAATGCTCTCAAAAGTCATCAAACTCATCAACAAAAAGTTTCCAATTCTTGAGAAATACCTTCATAGTAATATCTCCTTGAGTATTGAATTCGGGAGTAGGAACTGCTTTGGTGTCTCTTGAGCCCCTTCTTACCGATTCAGGATGGCGTCCCTTCACAGCTTCCGCCTTTTTCCTAAAATTAAGAGATTTGTATGTATAATGACACCCCTAAAATATTTGACTAGAAAATACTATTTTATATAAGACGGATTATGAAATATAACAAAAAAAGAAACTAATCAAAAACTTATACAATGACTACTAGAGAAACAAGTTTCGAACCATACTTTTTTTCTTCTTCATTCCGCAGCTTGGCATCGAATTCTTTGCTCGGCGGATATTTTGGTAAGCTTGACGGGTCACAAGGGAGAGGTTCTGTTCTGAAAAACTGCAAAACCGGATACAATTAAATTACTATAATATACCAAGCAACATCGTACGAAAGAACATGTCAACAAGAAGCACTTCAATTTCAACTCAAGAGTAGTGCGGTGAGGTTAATGCACATGGTTGTAGACATACGAAAGGAAACTGAAAATACCTCACTCCTGAGGGCTAAAGTAGCTGATCCTCTGTGCTCTGGTTCAATAGCAAGTAGCTTATTAACAAGAGCCAGAGCTGAAGAAGGGAAACTTTTAAATGTCTCAGAAAGGCAGCTTTTATAACGGTGTTGAGGTTTGAAGCTGGTTGCATGTGGCAACTTTGTTCTCTGCCAGAACTCCTCAGATGGTGAACCACAGAGCTTAAAAATTTTGTGCATTTGTTCCACCTGATAAAAAATTAACAATTCAAACAACACCCAAATGAATTTTATGGTGATTTCTGGAGCATGTATGAGATGCCATGAACAAAAAATTAACTACATACACAATTCCTGAAAACTAACAACCTATTGTTTTCTATCATTTTCTTAAAGATTACATTAAACAAAACAGGCTAACGAGAGGATGATAGAACCTCTGTTCTTCCTGGCATAATAGGTTTTCCAGCAAATAGCTCAGCAATGATACAGCCACAGCTCCAGAGATCTATGGCAGGTCCATATTGGGTAGCACCAAGCAAAAGCTCAGGTGCCCTGTACCACAACGTCACAACCCGGCTTGTCAATGGCTGCTTTTGATCAGGCTGAAAAAAGGTAGCAAGACCAAAGTCTCCAATCTTAAGCACACCATTATTGTCAACAAGAAGATTTGAACCTTTGATATCCCGGTGCAGAATTCCTCGACTATGACAGTGCTCAAGTCCATGCAGCAATTGTTGCACATAACATTTAATCTGCAAGCACAAAATGAAACTCCTTAATTGCAATGGCTTCAGTTCCTTCAAATATCAAATATGTCTACTAGTTCCTTCTGTTTTCACTACTTTAGATGGCTCAGTTTGAATAAGCATTCATTTTCAAAATGGTTCTAGTTCAAGACAAAAATATGGAAATGCTCAAGAGAAGCCAAGAAGATACCTGAGCCTCCGTAAACTTATGTCCAGGAGCTGCTGCAAGGCCAGCAAGGTCATGCTCCATGTACTCAAAAACAAGGTACAAGCTGCCCGACATTCTGGAAGTGACTAGACCCTCAAGCTTCATAACATTTGGATGATCAAGTTTGCGCAAAATATAGATTTCCCTAGCCATAAAACGGACACTTTCGGGATCCATATTTACAAATCTTACTTTTTTCAATGCCACAATTTTACATGTTTCAAGGTCACGGGCTTTATATACACTGCTGTAAGTTCCCTGTCCAATCTGCATATAGGAAAGGACCCAATGGGATAATTAGCATATATTGATGCAAAATGTGATAGAGAGACATCCACAGCAGAGAACTTGGTATATTTTGATGAAGAAACCAACTTTTACAACTAGGACAATATAAAATACAAACAAGGGAAAGTCAAAGGACAAAAGGAGCCAACAACATACCTAACGGCCTAGAAAGTTTCAGAAAAGAGCTCCTTTTCAAAATATTGAAAATTAAAGAGAAATCACAAAATTTCTTAGTAATTGAGATCCAAACGGAGACATTGAACCTAACCAAGGCCCAAATCCTCCCAAGTCTCAAGAGCTCTTCACATTTCTGAAGAAACATCCTATTTTTCTTAAGTCAAATATTGCATACGATTGCAAAGAAAACAGCATGTCAAAAAATCCTCCCTCTATTTCAAAAGGGAAGGAAGTATAAGACCTCCTCCATCATAGACCAATCTGTTGAGAGCCAATTGGGACACCAAAAGTCTCAAAATAATCTATCGTAAATCCCCCAGGAAATACCGTATTCAGAATGGACAAATCTTTTAACTTGGAATTCCTATCTACATACCCATCCCAGGGCTGTCATAGGGTTTAATACGATATAAGTTGTCTAAAGCTTGCTCCTCGCTTCTTTTCATGGAGCCAATAATGTCTTTGTAACATGTCATTCTAAGCATAGGCCAACTAGTAAAAGCATTATATCCTTGATCAAAAAGTCATAGGCTCAAATCCTCACCCCACATGTTATTAAACTAAATGAATAAAAATCTACCCAAAGAAAGAAAGAGCATTGCATTATCAATGAAAATAAAAGAAAAGAGCATTCGACCAATGGGGACGGGATATTTAAAAGAAACCCATTGGTGAGAAATTGATATGAAGGAAAAATACATGCTGTTCAGAACATTAACTAGATTGCAATTGGTTGTTGTTCAATAAATACAAATAAGAAGCATTAGAGTCATATGATTCTAGAGACATGAAGAAAAAGAGAACATGATGAATGGAACTAACTTTGTCTAACTTTTCAAAGGAGTCAGCCCGGCGAGGCACCCACCCTTTGATGGCTTCTCCAGCAACGGAAGCTAACCATGAAGGCCATCCAGCCATGACAAGTTCAGCTTCAGCCCCTTTAGACAAGCTAGCTAACCGAAAAATCTCAGGCTGCTTTCCACCTCCTGAAGCATTATCATTATTTGGTTTTGCAGCCTTTATGGATTTATTCTCAGATTCATCATCCTCCTTTGCTCGATGGACAGAACCTCCATTGGCCTTTGCTTTATGAACAGAACCCCCATTTGGTTTAGATGCCTGCCTTGACAACTGAATCTCTAACAGCATATCCTCTCTTTTTGAGGGAGAAGGGGCAACCAACTGGACTGAAGATTTGTTCAAATCTTTTTCAGACTCTTTGTGATCGCTATCCTCTGGTTCTGAGGAATCTCTTGAGCACATGCAGCCCATACTCCCTCAAATTTTCCACTCTATTTCCTCGCGTTTATTCAGCAACGTTTTCTACCATTGATAAACCTGCATTCTCCTGGGAAACCCCAAAGTTTCCCCTCTCTGTCAAAACATTTACACCCGTTTCATCAATCCTCCTGTTTCTTTCAACACTCAAATATCCTCAATACCTTGGCATCAATTCTAACAAATTCCAGATTGAACCAAACATAAATCCAAGAATTCCCAACAAATATTTCTAGAAATTTAAATGCCAAGCATATGGGAAGAGAAAATCACACCCTGTATGCGCAAGAAACAACAATGAGCCCACCGAATGTAGAGATAGCACAAGTAATAAACAAAAGCCCAGATCAGAAATGCTCTTCTCTGATCATAAAAAACCCAGAAGAAGTTTCTGGGTCAAGAAGTTTTCATGTTTCCCCTCGGAAAAAAGAAAAAATAGGATAAGTAGACAAGAATTAATATCCCAATCGTTGAGGAAATAAGAGAAAGAGAAGGAAAATGCAGGAGGGAAAATAGAAAGAGAAACAAAAAGAGAAAAATGTACAATGGAATCGGGAATATTGAAACTGAATGTGATTTGGCAAAGGGGGAGAGAGAGTTGAAGTGGGTAGTGATGAGGTCCTAGAAATGCGAAGGACCAACCATGTTTGGGGATTGACAGAGTGCCTAGGTTGCCAGAGCTTTTCTTTTCTTCTCTTGTGAAAGATGAAAACAGAAATTGAATCTGAACAGTTGAAAAGGCGTAGATTTTGCAAATAATACAATAGAAAAAGATTGTTCAACCCTTCCATTGACAGTGAAGAACAAGAACAGAAGAATTCTTTCCCTTTTGTTTCTTCTCTTTGCGTGCGATGTCGCAAGACGTGCATTGCAGTACTGTCGTGCTCAAAATTCAAATCCTTTCTCTTTGCCACTTGGCGATTCAACTAATTTTTATGGCTGCCTCTACTCTTAGAAAAATCATTTTTTTAAGAAAATCTTAGAAAAATCATCTTAAACAAAGGTTTAAAATGGAATGCCTATATGAATTCTTTCCAAAAAAAAAAAAAATGCCCATATGAAAGGGTGGATGTGGATGAACATTTATGAAAACATTAATAAATAAACAATCTAGGCTTTTTAAACGAGCTAAAATATTTTTAACGTAGTGACATTTTGTTCTTTCTTTTCAAAAAAATTTTTTTTTATCAATTTCTTGCAATACACTCGAGAGTTAGTTTAAATTGACTTGAGAAAAAATTATTTTTCAGAAAATTCATTTTTATTTAAATTCTTTTGATAAAAACAGTTTAAAGTATATTTCAAAATTCATTTTTTAGTGGTTACCAAACAATTTAATTTTCTAAAATGACTTATTTTTTAAATTAAAATGTATTCAAAACACACCCTAAAACATCAATTACTCATATGTTGGTATTAAACACATAGACATATAAAAATATTAACGAAAATCAAATCAAAATGGTATACTTAAGTTCTAACTTCTAATTCAAAATTAAATATGGCATACTACATTTAGGGGTCGTTTGTTTTTTTGGAAATGTAGATAACTAGAATCTTAGATGTCTGAAATTATATATATACGAAATAGTTGTTTTGTAGGAATTCTACTAAAATGTCTTAAATTTACATAATATTCTAAGAATGCCCTTACGATTACTTATTAAATTATAACTAATGTGATATAATTTGAACTTATATGACTTATTTGTTTTTATCAATTTAAATTTCTTATTAATTTAGTACAATTTATGTTATTTTTCTCAACAAAATAATATTATCATAATTTAAGATTTTTTATAAAGTATTAATTTAAATTTAAATTTGAATATCTTGCTCAAAAATAATAAGAATTACAATATAACAAAAAAAAGTTTATATATATGGTTGAGTATTTATTTTAGTTATATAATGCAAATGAAAATTAATATATACATGGGGCACTTGCAAAAAGAGCAAAACAAAATACATTAATTAGGTTCATAGCTTTGACTTAATACTTTAGCAAAAATGGCAAAAAAAAAAAAAAAAAAAAAAAAAAGCTTAGCCCGTATGATATACCTTATACACTTGATACACACTTGATACACCTGATACACTTGATACACTTGACACACACTTGATCATTTGATACCCATTGATACACTCGATACATTATTGTCTTAGGTCTGATATATTGTTGATACACTCATGTGTTACTTCAAATATCTATTGATTGATGTTTGATACACTCATGTCTTTTCACTGCTCAATTTCCTAAATCTTTTATTTCATTCCTGTTTTGTTACTTTTCCTCTCCCCAATTAATTTGAAAAAAATAATCAACCAATTTATTTGAAGTAAGTACAATATTTTTCAACCAATTAATTTTTAAAAAAATGTACTTTAGTTGATGATATACTAATGTTGAAATATAACACGGATATATTGTTAATATACTTCTAATAGACTTTATTGAAAATTATGTTGATATACTTTATAATGATATACTCATTTATACTATTGTTACATCTGACTAACATACTGTTGATATTCTTTATAATGATACTGCTAATAAACTTTATTGATATATTTTATAATGATACACTCATTTATACTGCTAATACACTTAACTAACATATTGTAGATACATTTTATAATGATACAAATGTTTATATTGTCGATACACTTGATTGATATATTGTTGATATAGTTTATAATTATACACACGTTTATACTACTGACGCACTTGATCAATATATTGTTGATATACTTTATAATGTTACACGTGTTTACACTACTAGTCCACTTGACTGACATACTATCGATATACTTTATAATGATATGCATGTTTATACTATTGATACACTTGTTTATACCATTTGATACATTTGACTAATATATTATTGATATATTTTACAACGATATACACATTGATTAATACTAAGTACTTGGCAATTGCTATCTACCTTATAGGGCACTTGTTGGGCTTAAACTCAAGACTTTCAGGCTACCCAAAAAGATGATGTCCATAGTACGAGTCAAACCACTATTGGCAGAACTGGTAACCACCAATAATCATCCGAAAAAGATGATATCTCTAGCAAGAGACAGATCTTGCAAACTATAGCTGATGATAAAGTCTGAACACAAGTTACTCGTAGTTCAACTTTTTGTAAAAAAATGGAAGCAAGATATTTTAAAAAAAATATATATGAAAAAAAGTGATGCAATAAAGAAAGAAAGAAATAGGGGGAGAGAAATTCTCTATAAAAAAGAATAAGCAGAAGAAAGAAAGAAAGAAAAACTAGAAGTTTTAAAAAATTGCCGCAAGAAAAAAAATTAAAGAATAAGAAGAAAACATAGTGAATTAAAATAAAATAGAAGAAAAAAATTCAAGTTTTGTTCTTAGAATAATTTTTTTAAAAAAGAAAAGTAAAAAAAAAAAAAGAAAAAAAAGAAAAGAAAAGAAAAACTAGAACAAAACAGAGTACATAAAAAAAATTGGGGCAATTCAAGTTTTTAAGGAAGAAAGTATGTAAAACTTCTTAAATTGTAATTCTAAAAAAGAAAATCTTAAATTTTAAAAATATAGAAGAAAAAAAAAAAAGTTGAAATTGTTATATGAGCCATTTTGGAAAAACAAATAAACAAAATATCAAAACTAAAAATTGTCATATATGCAAAATTTGAAATGTTGATGTTCGACGAGATTTCCGAAGAAATTTAATTCGGGGAACTTGAGCTTCGTATTTGTATTAGTTTCAGTTTTGTGAGTACAATCTCTAATATATTTGATCCTTTGATTCTTTCTCTCAAAAAAAAGTAAACACGTGCGACTTGAATTCTTGAGGTCTTCTATGAAACTTTTCTCTCAAGGTCTTCAACTCCAGAGTCTTCAATCTTTGGATCTTTGAATCTTTAGCTTCTTTGGAATTTCAAGGGCTTCAATCTTCAGAGCTTGTGAGCTTGGGAGCTTCAGTCTTTAGATTTTGAGCTTCGGCCTTCAATTCTTCAGAATCTGGATTTCCAGAGCTTCAGCACTTTTCTTCACTCTCCAAAAAGGATCCCCCAAATGAAGAGATAAAGCCTCTATTTATAGAATTTCTATGGGCCTTCATGGGCTTGGGCGCAATTGCTTTTGGGCCCAAAAATTGGGATTGGGCTTGGGCCCAATATCTTCTTTGGCCCAAAAAAATTCACAATGGACTTGAATTGGGTTGGGCTTTCGACCCGAGCGGCTTTAATTACTTGGCCCAATCTAATTTATAAATTCCAAAATGCATTTGGACTTTGTTATGATGACATGGCGAGATTTGGTTGACCGAAATTTCTCATTCAACAAATGTCCCCTTTTCGAGATTTTTGCACGTGTATGAATGGATGAATCTCGAAAAAGAAGATAAAGTTGGAATCAAAATACAGATTATACGTTCTTGATTTTGACTCTATTGGATATGTCAATTTAATCAAACTTATGAATTTAGTACGTAAATTTGATTTAAATTCTGCGTATCTGACACACTTTTTGGCAACTTATCAAAACATGAATTTGGAGTCAAATGTTTTGATTTTTATTGTTAACACCATCTCCAATTTAAACTTTAGCAAAATTCGTGCTCTGCTTAATTCAAAATTGAATTTGGAGTTGAGTTGAATTTTTATCCGAAATGTCTTAATTGAATGTGGGATAGAATTTGGGGTAAATTTGAATTTCAATCGATTTTAGTTAAAAATTTAGAATATGCCCAAATTTTGACTTGAGAAAGATTTGGTTTTGAATATAATTTGAACTTAATCCAAATTTTGGTTTGGATTTGGATCACACTCTAATTTATATCCATATTTTGAGCTAAGAAGCGAGAGTTTATCCCAATTTTGACTTCGAATTTGAAATATGATTTTGATTTTATTCCACTCCCGATTTGGGAATACAATTTGGGATTAAATCAATTTTTTGATTGAAGAATATTTGATTTTAGAATATGAATGCAATCCAGAATTTTGTTTGGATTTGAATTGAGATTTGGGTCAAGTTAAACTAAGATTTTTTTTTTGGATTCCTAAATCTGTTTGGATACCAAAAGAAAGAAGAAAAATTTCCCAAATCGCGCACGAAAATCCCGTCGTCGCTTGGCTATATATATATCCGGAGGTACAATGGTTCCATCACTCCCAACTTGCTCTGCCTTCACTGCTACAGCTGCTGTTCAGACGCCGTCGGAGTACCACGCTGAAATAACGCGATTCTCCTACTGTTATCGGAAGCCGTGGAATGTCGCCGAAGGTGAATCGTCGTCGCGTTGCTCTTCTATTGTCGGGTAACTCCTTCCACTGAAGTTTTCATTGACCACCGCAAGTTTTATAACCACGGGTTTGAGAGCTGGAGCGAAGACGATACATGACGGGAAGGCGTGAGAGCGACAATCGGGAAAGAGTTGTCTGAGCGAGACAGCAAGACAGCAAGAGTTGAGCAAGACAGTGAGAGAGCGAGAGTTGAGCGAGAGGGCGAGAGTAGAGCGAGACAATGAGAGAGAGTTGAGCGAGAGAGCGAGAGAGCGAGGGCTGAGCGAGTTTTTTTTTTTTTTTTTTTTGCGCTATTATCATTATTTTCGGCCCTAATCACTTACTCCCCTTGTTTGCAGGCTAACTTGCATCCCTACGGAACAATTCGATTTAACGTCCACTACGGACTGGTGCGTGACAACTTGAATTACTAATTTGTCATCCTTCTGTTGCTTTAGTGCATGAAGATTTGAGTTACTAGCTCTCCGCTTTTCTGCTGCCTTGGCGCATGAAGATTTAAATTGTTGATCCGCCGTCTCCCTACAGGTAGGGATGACCCTGGAGCTTTAAACTATTGAGTTAGGGATGAGACCGGGAAGATCTTAGCGACTATGGCTCGTCGTCACCCTACAGGTAGGGATGACCCTGGGTCTCTGAACTATTGAGTTAGGGATGAGACCGGGAAGATCTTAGCGATTTGAAGGTCTTAGCGACTGAAGCTCGCCGTCACCCTACAGGTAGGGATGACCCTGGGTCTCTGAATTATTGAGTTAGGGATGAGACCTGGAAGATCTTAGCGATTTGAAGGTCTTAGCGACTAAAGCTCGCCGTCACCCTACAGGTAGGGATGACCCTAGGTCTCTGAACTATTGAGTTAGAGATGAGACCGGGAAGATCTTAGCGCTTTGAAGGTCTTAGCGACTGAAGCTCGCCGTCACCCTACAGGTAGGGATGACCCTGGGTCTCTAAACTATTGAGTTAGGGATGAGACCAGGAAGATCTTAGCGATTTGAAGGTCTTAGCGACTGAAGCTCGCCGTCACCCTACAGGTAGGGATGACCCTGGGTCTCTGAACTATTGAGTTAGGGATGAGACCGGGAAGATCTTAGCGATTTGAAGGTCTTAGCGACTGAAGCTCGCCGTCACCCTACAGGTAGGGATGACCTTGGGTCTCTGAACTATTGAGTTAGAGACGAGACCGGGAAGATCTTTAGCGGTTTGAATTTTGACCCTAGGACTGGGCGCGCCTAGGGGTGGTGATGTTGCGATGTCAATATCGGGGGCAGACTTTTATTTTATTTATTTATTTATTTGGAATATGTTCACGTCTGCTTCACCATTTAAAACTTTGATGCCTCTATTTCTTCTAGATCGGGTAATTAAGACCTAACTTCTTATGGTGGCGTTTTCCTTGCAGGACAATGGTTTACTTTCCGGAGCATGTCTCGTCTAGGAAAACACAGCTCGTGATCCTTGCAGAAAGGCACCACCCTATAAAGAGTGGACTTACCTTTACTGTGGAGGCTCCCGTAACTGGTTTCTTTTCAGATATTTGGCCAGAGTTAGATGACGATATGACCCTCCCCGAGCTATCTGTTGAGGTGCCTTTTCATCAGGGGGAAAAGATGTGGATCCTAAGGTCGCTGATTCATGGCACGGCCCCTTCCTTGGATCCATTGTTAACTCTCGGGTGGCGCATGCTGGAAGGCGAGACCCGCTGGAGCATTATTGTGAAAGTCCTAGGTGAATTCACTTTTATTGACTACTACTGGGAATGGTTGGAGCTTGTAGTTAGCCGAAATGAACGGTTTCTTCACAACGTTCGTTTGTTTAATGCGGTGATGGCCTCTTCATATACATATGATCGCAATAATGATGTGGTTCAGGCTTTTTGTGAGGCTTGGTGTCCGTCTACTAACACTCTCCATACTATGGCGGGCGAAGTATCCATTTCTTTATGGGACCTATGGTCGCTTGGGGTCTTCCAATCAGGGGGACTTTGTATGAGGAGGTCATTCCTTACTATAAAGAATTAACCGGCGCGCGAGAAAAGAGAAGATATCTCCCAAAGACTTGTAAGCATCTGTTTGCAGCCTACTATTTGATAGTTTACTCCCAGAGGGAAGACCGTGCATCATCCTCAAAAAACGACTCCCAAGTAACTATAAGTTCTTGGATTTCATTTTGGTTTCTTGGGGCTCGAAAATATGATAAACCTCCTGCACGAAAACAAAGGAAGGCTTCCCGCTCTCGGTCCACTCATAACCCGGATGGTGCAAAAATCAAGTATCGAGGCTGGTCAACTAGGGAAAATATGCGGTTCAAGGAACTTGGAATAGAAGACACCTTCAAAGAAAAAACATATCTAGCCACTTTCTTGTCCTGTTGGTTGTGTCTTTTCGTGTTCCCCCAAAAGGGAGCTTTCCTTCGTCCAGGAGTTTTTAAAGTTGCTAGCACGATGACTGATGGGAAGTCTTATAGCCTTGGTATTCTAGTCCTAGCCAATATATATCATGGTCTAGGGCTGATCACTAAAGCTACCAACCCAATTGGACGTATGGACTTTCACTTTCCTATGCATTATGTCCATGGCTGGCTGGCCCATTACTTTAACACGCATTACCTCGTTCCTATGGATGTGCGGGGTCCTAAGATGGCCAATTTTTCTGGAGAAGGTGGCTCGATCTATTTCGGGGAATATGAAGCGCGAGAGTTAATCCATAGAGGTGCAAACATCCAATGGCACGTAACTATCCAGGGCCAAAATAGGCATGAGCGTTTGGTTGATGATAATGACTTATCGTCCCAACATTCTTACCAAATTTCCAGCATGCGAACCGGTTATGTATTGTCCCAGTGTGGAGATACCTTGATACTAGAATCATACAGTCCTTATCGATTTGGGCGGTAGTTTGGTTTTTATTAAGACACTCCTAATGATATAAGGGGAATGCCCCCTGCCGCTACACTTAATAACCACTTGTATTACTTCAGGGTTTGTACGAGGCGTAACACATTATCCCAAGTGTTCTTACCAGCTCGCAAGTTGGAGCCACGTAACCATGTTACGTCACAATACCGAAACTGGTGGCTGTCAAAACATGGGAGTTATTTTGAGGATAACATTCATCAACTAGTAAGTAATGCTATTCCTCCCCCATCGCAACCCCGACTACCCAAAAATAAAGGGGCTAACCAAGGTGGCAAACAACTTCGTCTTATTGAAGAAGTAATTTGCACCTCTCAAAACGATGATGTTATTCATGCAGAAGCGAGTCACAGTAATACCAGTGATCATCATTGGAAGAGACTCCCGAAGAAGATGAAAGGATCCTGTGATAATAATTTTTTTGAAGGGATCCCAAGTGCTTCAGGACTCCTTAGTGCAATTATACCGTTGGTATGTATGCTCTCTGTTCAAGTTATCTTTGTTCTTTTCTTTATCAGGTAATTTATTTATTTATTTTATTTTTTTTTTTTTAGCAGTCTCCCTTGAGTCCGCACCTTCAAGAGCTTAAGTCGAACAGTGAAGAATCTTTGATGGGGCCTTATAATTTGGACTCATCAATGGACAAAGTTGGTACTTCTACATTACCAGTAGCTAAAACAATTGAACCGCCCTTACGACCTCGTGCTATTTTAGAGGACATTCGACGCGGCAAAATGAAAGTAGGTAGTGAGAGCGTTGGAGTCTTAACCTCTCCACTTGAAGAAGTTGGTTGTTCTAAAGCCCTCTTCACAGAGAAAATTATGCCTCCTCCTGGTCCGCTAAGAATTTCGGAACCGACTCAACACATCTGTAAAAAAACAAATGTTGGGGATCCCGAGGCTTCTCTATACTGTGGCGATGTAGTAGTTTCGAATTTTTATCGACAAGCAGCGCTATCCCTGTGGGAAAGCATTCGGGATAAGATTGTGCGTACTCCATTTGAGCGAGTTCCGAATCTCAGGTCGGAAGTCACAAAGGTATTCTATGGTATTTCGAAGGTTCATGTAGAGAATTTGACTCTACTTCAGGAGTTTGTGGAGAATTATCTCAAAAGGGTGGAAAATTTCAATCGCTACAATCCTCGTATTCCACGCAATTATCTTCAATTGACAAAGATCATCAATTGGGAGAGAAAACATCTCGCATGAAAGAAACCCTTACTTTGATCGACCAAATGCAAGGAGGAGATAAAATCATTCGAGAGCGAGTTGCGCAGTTAGCCTCAGAAAAGGAGGAATTAGAAGTTATACTTCAAGAGGTCAAAACCGAATACGGGAAACTTTTGAGTTTGTGTGATGAGAAGAAGGAGGCCTTAGACAAAAGGGAACTTGAAGTCGCCCAGATGCAAGAAGAAATCAATACTCTTGAGAGCACTCCTACTATAACCGATGAAGGTGTCGAGGCTTTTGCTACAGTTCGGGACAACATGGAAACTGCACGCGAAGTGTTGAAGAACTTCAAGTGGAGGCTTTGAAAAAAAAATTTATTTATTTTATTTATTTATTTTTTATTATTATTATTATTATTTTTTATATGTACCCACCAGGATTCAGATTTAATGAAATTTTTTTTTTTATGTGACTGCACTTAACAAATTTTAAGCTACCTTCGTACCCTTTTATAATAACGGGATCAAGTCATTACGTAGTTCATTGTTTTTTTTTTTTTTTTTTGGTGAGTTTTAGAAGTCAAATCATTATTTTCATGAGTGATATATTTGATCACATCTTTGGCTTTATTTCCTAGCCTCTCGTGCCAAAACTGAACTCATACAGGTTCCAAGGTTCCAAATTGAAATAAACACATTTCTTTATGATGGAGTTGGCTAGAACATATTTGGTTGCATCTATTTGTTGTTTGATTGAGTTGCTTCATCAAAATCTAGCTCAATTTTTCCTTGTTGAGCTAATTTTAGAATTAACTCTTTTAGAACGGAGCATTTTTCTACTGGATGGCTGATGACTCGATGATACTTACAATAGTTTGGATCATCGACTTTTTGCTTCTCTTTTGGTCGTTTAGACTCAGGAAGTTGAATTAGTCGCGCTTTCAGTAGTTGTTCTAACGTATCAGGAATGTCAGAATCAGGAAAAGGATAAACTTTGTCTTGCATTTCTTTTAGAGTCAGTCGACGCCTTTCATATTCTTGTCGATTTTCAGTCTTTTTATCATTTTCTTTGGAGGACGACTTAAGAAGGGTCAAATTGACGACCATAGACTCTTCTAAAGTCACATTGGCATGCTTCTCTTCATTCTTTACGCTAGGGACTAACATGTTTTTGTCCCCTCGGTTGGCAATACTTAGCTCCATATCATGAGCGCGAGTTGCTAGTTCTTCAAAAGTGCGCGGCTTTATATCTTGGAGAATGTAAAGAAGTCCCCAATGCATGCCTTGGATACACATCTCAACAGCAGAAAGTTCAGTGAGACGATCTTTGCAATCTAGACTTGCAGCTCTCCAACGATTTATGTAGTCGATGACTGGGTCGCCTTTTCGTTGCTTAGTGTTGGTGAGATCGAACATACTGATTATTCGTCTTGTGCTGTAGAAGTGATTTAAAAAACTCTCATTTGAGTTGTTCCCAACTATCAATTGAATCAGACTCCAAGTCGGGGTACTAGTCAAAAGCATTTTCTTTCAACGTTCGAACGAATTGTTTAACCAATAAGTCTCCTCTGGTTCCAGCATTTTCACATGTTTCAATGAAGTGAGTGACATGTTGCTTTGGGTTGCCATTTCCATCAAATTGCTGAAATTTGGGTGGCTTGTGCCCATTTGGCATCCTTAAGTTGTCAATCCTCTTTGTATATGGTTTGGAATACAAGAGAGAAGTCTGACTAGGTCCTCCATATTGAGCCTTGATGGAGTTTGTAATCATCTCCTGCAACTGTTGAACAGACAGCGAAGCAATTAAAGTCGATTCTTGGGGCTGACTGTCTAGTGAAACCTTCTTCCCTTTGTCATTGTTCTTGACTGCATGTGTATGACTTGATTTAGCTGCGTCACGACTTTCAATATGATTCTTGAGGGATGCAATCTCATAATCCCTTTCTTCAACTGCCTTCAGTAGCATGTTAACTTTCTTTTCGAGCTCGGTCATTCTCTCCTCATTTGTTCCCATGTCAGCCATCATGACTGACATTATATTTAGTTGGGATGCCTCCTCGCTTGATCGTTCAAAAGTTGAGGTATGCTTGTCAAGTGTAGGATTCTCTTTGATGACAACCCCAACTTTCAAGTCTCTTGAGATTTGCTCCCATATATTTGTCGCGATCTCAAAGGTAGGTTACTCTTCCAATTGTATTTCCCTAGAGCGGCTGCGGGTAATCGGTCTTCTAGAAGTGTCACTTTAAGCGTTAGGAGCATTGTCTTTGGATACCATGTCGTATGTCTTGTGCAGGAGAAAGAGATGAAAGGTAGAGAGGGTCCCACTGGGCGTGCCAATTTGTTCGACGAGATTTTCGAAGAAATTTAATTCGGGGAACTTGAGCTTCGTATTTGTATTAGTTTAAGTTTTGTGAGTACAATCTCTAATATATTTGATCCTTTGATTCTTTCTCTCAAAGAAAAGTAAACACGTGCGACTTGAATTCTTGAGATCTTCTATGAAACTTTTCTCTCAAGGTATTCAACCCAGAGTCTTCAATCTTTGGATCTTTGAATCTTTAGCTTCTTTGGAATTTCAGGGGCTTCAATCTTCAGAGCTTGTGAGCTTGGGAGCTTCGGTCTTTAGATTTTGAGCTTCGGCCTTCAATTTTTCAGAATCCGGATTTCCAGAGCTTCAGCATTTTTCTTCACTCTTCAAAAAGGATCCCCCAAATGAAGAGATAAAACCTTTATTTATAGAGTTTCTATGGGCCTTCATGGACTTGGGCCCAATATCTTCTTTGGCCCAAAAAAATTCACAATGGACTTGAATTGGGTTGGGCTTTCGACCCGAGCAGCTTTAATTACTCGGCCCAATCTGATTTATAAATTCCAAAATGCATTTGGACTTTGTTATGATGACGTGGCGAGATTTGGTTGGCCGAAATTTCTCATTCAACAGTTGAATACACACTTGCAAAATCATATTCTTAGATAGAAATTTGCAATGGTTAGCAATTTCAAGAATAATCAAAAGGAGTTGTGTGCTCTCTTGATTATGGTGAGGGAAGAATAGGTTGAGAGAAAAAAAAAACATTTGTGATTCACCCCTTTTAAAAACTCAACTCCCATCATTCTTCTAGATACGTTATGGGAGTTATTTAATAAAACTAAATCTAGTTTAATAATATTAGTTTAATATTAATTTAATTATTATATATTAAATCATATTTAATATATATAATTCATAAAATTAATTAATTAATAAATTAAATATCACATATTTAATTTAATTTGAATCATATTCAAATAGTCTTCTCTCACATAACCTATAGTTTTAATATGAATTTCATTCATATTAATTTTTAAGGAAATTATTATAAATAGAAAAAAATTTCAAACTATTTACAAATATAGAACATTTTGATTGTCTATTAGCAGTAGATCATGATAGACATCAATCGCAGACTTCTATCACTTGAGCGATTGAAGTCCATCGCAATCTATTGCTCAAAGGGATAGAAGTCTATCGTGGTCTATCGCGTTGATGGACAGTGACATTTTTTATATTTGTAAATAGTTTGTTACATTTTGCTATATTTGAAAACAACCCATTTTTACCCTATAGTTTTTATATAAATCTCATTCATATAATTAATATTTAAATTTATCTCTCTCATAGCATAAAATATAAATTTTGAATCTCATTCAAAAAGCAACTTTATATTATAATATACCTATATACATTATATTAATTGTACTATATACCAATTAATTCCCTTATTAATTTGAACACTTCAAATTAAACCAAAATAACTTATTCTTATTTAAACCCCTAATGAGCTAGCAAGGGGATTTTATGGACCTATAGATTAGAAGCTACAATGATTAACTGTAAGTCACTCTACTAAAGACTTACAATTGCACTATTCGCACTATAGATATATTTCTGTGTCCATGAATATAACCAATCAACAATAAGTCGGTCCTTTATAAATTGCTCATAACTACAGCTAAATCAAATTACCATTTTACTCCTATAGTTACATCTAACTCTTTAAGTACCACTGATCCCTCTAATGAACAAACAGTTTATAGTCTAACTATAAACTAACCTCTCTCGGGCCAATAAGAGGGCGATGCCTATTTGTTCAAAACTCGGAATCAGTCCTTAAGGGAGCAATTTATCTACTTATCCTAAAGATGGAAGGAATGAATTCTATCTCGTGAAGATATGCTCCTAGCTCCCTACCCAGATAAATCTCCAAAATGGTAGACATATTGAGTCAGCGATCTAACAAATCTCACCCATACAGATTAATGGATTGTCCTCATACACAGAAGTTCATAACCCACTCAAGATTAAGGTCGAGTCACCTATGGTCATCCTATGAAATGTTAATTTCTTCAATTAATGGCATTACAAAGAGAAATTAAACCTTTTGCAGTCCAGTCTTATACAAACTCTCTACATAAGATACATCCACTCACATGTCTCCACATTAACAATTAGGATCAAATCATTTGTAACACGTTACAACTTTTGTAACAATGACAAAGTGGGTCGTATGAACAATTAGGATAAAATCGTTTATAACACTTTACAACTCTTGTAATAATTACAAAGTGGGTCATATCCGTCGTGTTACCAGGATAAGGCACCCAACCTTATCGCTATACTACATACCTTTTTGGTTATTACTTAAACATGATCCAACTTTGTATGTCAACCATATACATGTTTAAGTTTACATAAAATAACCATGGATCTTAGTTTATTGAATTAGGTTAATGTAAAATACAAATAAAAATAACTGCTTATTTATTGAATAAATAAATTGTATTTACAATTTTACAAATTACGAGACCCCTAGAGATTTAGGAAACCAGTGTAAGCCCCGCATCTAATTTTGTGAGAACGCAAGGTAAGAAGGGGCTGAGAGATGGGTGAATGTGTAAAAGTAGTTGGCTGGCTTGCATTTGGAGTGGGAAACGACTAAGTGTCAGCTATGCGTTGATGACAACCTGTTGTGGAGGAAACAATTTTGGTGTAAACGCAAAGGTGAGGGAAGTTTATCATGCGCTGAAGTCGTGACGCGTTGAGGACATAAGGCGTGGAGGATCACTTGGTACTGAGGATTATTATGCGTCAAACGCATTGAAGGCAATGTGCCGTTGGAAGTAAAGGCCACGAGGAGTTGGGAGCTGATCTGCGGTGAACGCTACCATGCGTCGAAGGCGGGTATGCGTTGGACAAAGAGTGTGGGCCGAGAGAAAGTTATGCGTATGCTAACTATTTGGCGGGGGAGTTTGAAAAGAAATATCATCAGAGGCCGTGTGCGTTGCTGAAGCTAAGCATAGGAGGTATGCGTTGAAAAGATTATAATATAGAGTTGAAATGGAGGACAAGTCGGTGGTATATATATAAGTGGACTGAGAATTCGATTGTTCTGCTTGCATTTCAGAGCTCGAGTTGGGTCCATATTAAGGCGAAACATCGGAGGGAGGTAGAAGAAGATGTTCATGCTGATCTGAAGCAGAAATCTCATTGAATTCATGGAAGAAACTTGGGTTTGACAGAGGTTTCGGCTGCTGTTGTCTCTTCAGAGTGATGCTCGGTTTTGGAGGAAGAACAAATTAAAGAGACGAAGGTTAGGGCTGAAACTTTGAGGTTAGTAAGTTAACTCGATTTCTAGCAGGTTTCATGGAGGATGCTTGAGCTGAAATCGTTTAATTGTGTGTCAAACTCAGGAAGAAGAGACGGAAGTTGAACTGTCGGATGATTAGTGGTAACTTGGAGTTGCCGAAGGATATATCCTAAACGGAGAGGATCTGTACTTTAATAAGTTTGTAGAAGGAAGAAAGTATTGAAATTGGCTGAAACGAAATGTTTAACAGGTTGAAGAAGGAAGAAGAAAGGAAGAAGGAATCGGTTCTGCTGTAGCGGAAGTATCGCTGAGTGAGCGAGAGACAGGGCAGCGAAGCAAGTAACGCTGCAACGCAAGATAGGCTTTGCGTCTCACGATTCTCGCTAGAGTATCGCTGGGTATCGCTCATCAAGGTAGTCTCGTTGGTTTCAATCAACGTAGTATCACTAGTACAGTTTTAGTATCACATGAGTAACGCTGGCAGTTTACAATTTTCTAAGAGTAACGTTACTATTGTATGTTAAAGGAAAAGGGAGATTATGGAAACTAAACTTGAGGATTATGTGTTTTCAGGCCAAGAAGAGCTCGGGGAGCCTTATAACCCACTTAGAGCCGGGACCAATTGTGAGTGACAGTTTGTTATATCTTGTGTTAAACTTAGAACGTATATTGATGAGGAAACATGATTCATGGTAGTATGCCTTATGAATGTGATGTGTTAGTGAATATTAATACTAATGTCTAATTATATTATTGGCTGAGGGACCTTATGGTGAAAGCTATAAGTGAGGAAGCGTGAAAGCAAGTGCTGAGGGAATTGAGAAGGCACTTGATAAATAGTAAGGAATGGACTACAATGCTCAGGGACTATGAGTGAAGGCATGTAGTAATCCATCACACACTAGCTCGTGCCGAGGGATCATGAGTGAAGGCACTTGAGCATAGATAGAGTTTATTACCTGTGCCGAGGGATTTCATGTGAAGGCACATGGTACTGTAATTATAAATGAGTAAATGCTGAGGGACGGAAAGTGAAAGCACTAAATAGATGCAAGCTTGTGAGACATGAGAATTTGATAGTTATATGTGCATTGTGAAAAGTGAATCTTGATAATTCATTGGGATGTGTTATGTGATGGTTATCAACTCACAAACTGGATTATAGCTGTTATGAATAGTTTAGTAAATTTTGTCACTCACTGAGCCTACTGCTCATCCAGTTTGTTGTTGTTGTTGTTTGTTGTTTCAGGTAGCGAGCATGTCCGGGACGCCTAGCCTACAAAAGAATCTCATCTGGGCCTATCTGGAAGTGAACCTCTAGGATAGTTGTAAATATTTAGACTGTACATATATCCTGTATTATGCACATTTCTGAGAGTAGAAAGGGGGACGTGTTGCACATATATGTATATGTACAACTATGTTGTTGAGAGGTTGCATTCTCTTCTGATTTGTTAATGAAAATGTTGTTTTGTTTTGCTATTTGCGCGGTATCCATCTTATAGAATTTTATAAAGGAAGAACAGGATCATACTCAATTCTAGGTATAGAGTGTATTTGGGATGGGGTGTGACAACCAGTCCCAACACTTTTGACTCACTAGGGTTGTGCCCCAATTTGGTATTTTACACAAGGGATAATTATAGATGTATACCCTCTACACATCTTATTTTCATAAATGTCTAAAATTTTGGATATTTTCTTTTTTGGGGTTTAATTGAAAAATAGGACGAAAATGTCATTTTTTATGGGTACCTAGCGTGCATTTACTGTTATTTATTAGGCAAAATTTTCTCATATTTTTCATGCATTCTTAATGATGGAGAGAATTTTACCAAATATATATTAATTAGTATGTTGTAAAAAGAATATGCATTTATTATAGATTATTAATTAGTTGTTTTTTTTTTTCATATTTGCAATTAATATGATTTTCTTTTCCATTTTCTTGTATAAAACATTTTTTACTTTTTCGTTCTTTCTACGTATTCATGGTTATATTCTAAATATAACTGAGAACATTGAGTTAAGTGTTTGAAAATATTCTAACAAATATATGAAATATAACATAATATATAAGTTAGAAATTGACTCATTATCCAACATAAAATCATAGTATATATCATAAACTTCATTTATATCGTAGTATATATAATCCCAATAAATTAAAATTTAACAACAGGTCTTTGACATAAATGTAATTCAAAATTAATTCAACAACTTCAATATACCACATTATATAAATCACTCAACGTTCAACATAAATCATAATACATATCATAACTTCTATTTATATTAAGTATATATCATAAATTTCATTTAAGTAATCAAGAACTCCAATAAAGATGAAAAGTTATGGGTATTTGAGAAATATTATGGTTTAATTATTTTTCTTAAAAAATTGCCTCTCATTTAAAACCCCTTTCTCTTTCCTAGTTTAAAAGATGTGTAACTAATTATAGAGGACAGAAAGGTAATTAAGCCATAATATTTATATAACTTTAAAGTCCACTGAGACATTCTTGTAAATAATGGAAAAGTTAGAACATAATTGAAATAAGGCTATTTTAGAGTCTTATGTGTTGTTATTCCTTTGTACAAACCAATCTCCTTTTTCTAGGCCTATTTTGTTCCTAAGTCGCCACTTTTGGCCCAAATCTTGCAATCTGTTTTTACTTTGTTATCTTTATCTTTGCATGATATCGGTTATGCTCTTTGGTCAAAAATCAACCATAATGTATTGATTAGAATTATAAACTCATACTAATAATGATATTGATTAAAATTATAAACTCATAATTTCATTTTAAATTGTTAACTCATAATTTATGATAATGAATTTTGGTAGAATAATATTTTGAGAAATGATAGCATATAGCACCATTAGAGAAATACTCTAAAAATATAATACATCTTTAAAATATTTGTAAATATAGCAAATGTTGACTGGTCAACTTTTTAAATTTTTTAAAATTCCAAATTTGGCCTTCTCTCACCCTTTCACTCCTATTTTCTCTCCCAATTTCTTCATGTCTCCCCAATTTTTTCTCCCCCTCTCACTCCTCTCCCAGCTTCTCCCTCTCTCACCCCTGATTGTTATCCCCTTCTCTCTCTCCCTCCCACTCACAATTTTATCTTCCTCCCTCTCCTTCGTCAAAGTACTAACTTTTTACTTAAAAAACACAATTTTATCTCCCTCTCTCTTATGAAAGTATCTATCTTTTTACTTAAAAAGTAATTATTTTTATTTTTATTTTTAAAAAAATAGACGAGTTGGAGTCTCATACTCAAGATTTGAGAGTTCGTAATCATCATCATCATTATTTTTATAAGTGTCTTAACACCAACAAGTCAGTTGTCAAATTTTATATTTAAAATGAAAGGATAAATATAAATACCAAATGAAAGCGGATTTGAAAGAAACCACATTTTTAAATTATCGATTTTACACATTTTTTACAACTGCTTTTTAAATTTAGAAATAAGAAACAAAATAATGCTTATCAAACAAAGTTTGTTTTCTCAAAAAATGAGAAATGAAAACATCATCAAACGGGCCCGTATTTTTTTTTTTTTTTTTGTAGGAGTTTAAAAGTATGAAGTCTATTAATAATAAACTATTATCATTGGTAGCCTATGATATCACTAATAGACTAAGTCATAGTCTATCACTGATATGCTTCTATCATTGATAGACTACTTCAATCAGTGATAAAAATCTATTCCTTATAGATTTATATCAACTAATATATAATAATTTATTAGTAAATACTTAAGTTTAAACTAAAAGTCTAAAACCTATAAAATCTATTAGTAGCTATCAACGATAGACTTCTATTATTAAAGTCTATCGGTGATAGACATTGATATACTAAAGTCCTATTCGAATGTAAAAATATAAATTTGGCAATTCTAGTGTTTAAAATTGATGATATTAGTTATATAACTTAAGTAGATACCAGTGATATCTTCATATTAGTGATTTGACTTAGGTAGATATCAATGACATCAATGATCTTAGTGATAAGATTTAGGCAAATATTAGTGATATCTATGTATCAGTAATATCAATTATAAATGATATTAGTGATATAACTTAGGTATATATCAATGATATCCATGTATCAATGAGAGAATTTAGGAAAGTATTAGTGATATCCTTATATCAATAATAGCCGTGATATCATTGATAGTCTTAATGTCAAAATATTATAGATTTAAGTGATATATCTTAGGTAGACATCAATAAGTATGATTTAGGCAGATATCATTAATATTAGTGGCATTCGTGATATGACTTAAGCAGGTATCAGTGATATTCGTGTATTGGTAATACTAATATCAATGATCAATGATAACAGTGATATACTTTGGGTAGATATTAGTGATATTCGTATATCAGTGATAATTGTGTATCGATATGTTAATTATCAACGATATTAGTGATAAAACTTAGGTAGATATAAGTGATAATTCATGTATCATTGATATCAAACTTGATATTTCTCAAATCGAAAGATATCGCTGACAACAAATTACAGCACATTTTTCAAATTGAAGGTTATAATTGATAGCATATTTCTCAAATTGAAAGTTATCACTAATAGCAGCTATTAGTGATGACAACTGATAGCAACTATCAGTGGCTATCATTGATGGCTCATTGATAGCCGCTATCAATGATAGCTTTCAATTTGAGAAAACCGGAAAGAAGCGTGCAAAATGTTGGCTGAGCTTGGATTTTTTAGTCTTTTACCAATTTTGTGCTATTTATACAATTATTTTATCCTTGTGCTAGAAATTATATTATTTTAGGCTTAAATGCCATTTATGCAACTACTCCTAATATTTTTCTTATATGAGTTTGAGCTTAATTTTAAATGAAATAAAGTGAAAATAGTTATAAATCATATGCGACTCACTTATTAATTTTTTTGACTTTAAATTGGTATAATTATTAGTTTAAATAAATTGATACTGAAATTTTTAACTCTCACAACTATGAGAAACCTATTTTTTTCTAATGGTTCCCATTTCTTTTATCTATATATAGAACCTGACATGTTCAATTTTTTAAAATTTAACAAATTTATTGGACACCAAATCAAATTTTGTGTTATTTTGTGTCGAAATAGGACCTTCAACGTTGAATTTTATTTATGATTTAATACCTATATTTAGAAACAAAAAGTGTTATAGGTGAAATAAAATTGAATGCGCGAATACCTATTACACATAATTAATAAACTTTAATCAAAAGTAGTTTTTAAATAGGTTCTTTTTAAAATTAAGAAATTAACTAAAATATTTATAAACTATATTAACATATTATTATTAGTTTATATTAAGACTCTGAACTAAAATATTTATAAACTATATTAACATATTATTATTAGTTATAAATATTTTAATAATATTATTGTTATAAATATTTTAATAATATTATTGTTATAAATATTTTAATAATATTATTGTTATAAATATTTTAGTAATTTTATCATTTACGATAATTTCATTTTCAAATATAGAAAATATTATTTTGAAGTATAGAAAAATATTTTACAAAGCAAATATTATCTATTATTGTAGATAATCAGATAAATAATTAATAATATTTACTATCTAGATAGTAGACTATATGATATTTTTTTTTATTATTTGTAAATATTTTCAAATCATTTATTTTTCTTCCCTTAGCTATTACAGACCATAAATTAATATTTATTTTGAGAGTTTTATGACTAGATATTAACATATTGTGATTGGACATTGACATTCAAATAAATAATTAATCTTTTAATTGACTTTTTTCTTTCTTTTTGCCTTTTTTAGTACAAATTGGGGATTAGATTCAGACATCACATAACAATAATAATATGACTATTAATATAAATAAAATAAAAGAGGAGGATAAAGTTCACATTATATTGGGCTAAGACTATTTTGGCATTTTGGGTGGTTGTGGTTCAATTTTGTAAATTTGGTTTTGATGAGAATATTAACGTAATCATATATTTAAATTCAAATTTGAATATTGAAGTTACAAATTAAGTTAAATTTTGGTAAAATGAAGGTAGAGGGCATAACCCCCAAAATAGAACAACAAAATTCCATAAATAAGTGATTGTTTGCAACCATTTGTGGTAGGCCCTCCACGTGTCCCCCCACCTCTCTCATGCATCTCACCACCTGTTCTTCAAACTAATCGCCATTTTCACTCTCTTTAGTTTCCTTCCAGAAATAATTTTGGAATTGAGAATAAAATAATCAAAACAACAACTAATGACCAATCTGAAATATACATTGGATAATCCTCCTGCTCTAAGTTAGACATTAATAATATTTGGCACATGGACCACACCTAAGAACAGTACCATTACCATTAGTATATGTACTTAAAAGCTAAAATATGCTATGCCCATCATCTTCATCCTAATAAAAACAAAACAAGAAAAAGAAAATACTCTTTTATGTATTAGCAGGGGTTGCAAAAACGATGACTCAGGTACACAAGATGCCAGGTGAGAGCCATGAGAGTGAGTAGGTTTAACAAGGACGAATATGAATTCAACTTCTTTAGCCTCTTGTTCAACCCCACCATTCTAGATTTCACCACTTCTCGCTCTACAGCTTGTGTGGGTGTGCTGGTTGCGATTGCTGCTTCACCGGCTATGTCCTCAATTCCTCTTCCTTCCTCCTTTTCCATTTTTAATCTCTCAAACATTACCTACACAAAAAAAAAAAAAAAAAAAAAAGAACCAAGCTAATATAAGTTCTACACTCAAATAATCACCACCTAATCACATAATAACCCCAAATGCCCTTACCTTGGTGGCTCGAGGCTCCATGTAGAGAGAATTGGCAAAGATCATGAAAAGTGCAGCCACAAGTACATATCCTTGAACCACTTCCGCATTTTTTGGAATTGGAAACATCCATTCTGTGCGGCTGAATAGATGCCCCAATAGAGCCATCCCAATGCAACAAGCCATGGCCTTAAAATACACAGGATATATCTTGCTCTGTACCACACCCAATTGGTGCCTTGGCAGCACACTCCCCAACACATAGCTAGAAATGAAGGTAACCCACACGCCCATTCCCAAAGCCATGGAAAATCCCAACAGACCCAACACATCCATACCAAAACCCAAGTGCCTAAATGAATAATTTATTACCTTTCCTCCTCTACCAACTATACCCATCAGATTCTCCTTCACTTTGTTTTCCCCTGTTTTGATCTTCTCCCGTGTCTCCATTGCCAGCCGTTCACCACCTTCCATAACGTATTCTTCCCCTGCTTTGGCTTGTTTCAATGTTTCCTTTGCACCCTCTTTCAGTTTGCCTGAAATTTTGTCTTTGGCTCCCTCAAATGCATCCGCGACATGGTGGGCCTCTTGGGCCGTTTCCGAGGTCATTACTTTAGCTTTCTCTACAGCACTGGCTATCTTATGCTTACATTTTCCATAGACATCGCAAATAAGATCTCTGGTGGGGTGGGTTTCGGAATCTTGGTCGGGTTCGGAAGAGATGGAAACTTTAGTATTGTGTTGATCTTGGTGGCCATACTCGACCACAACCACTCGATGCCCTTCTTTTACAATAACGTCCTTGGGAGAAGGAGGAGGAGGAGGAGGAGGAGACCAGAGTCCTGCGGCAGTTAAAGTAGTAACGATGAGACACAAAGCAAATAGATTGATCATTTTGAAGTTGAAGTTGAAGCCGAAGCCAAGATGCAGACAGGGAGATGACATTTATTTACGAAGCAAGCAGGAAAAAGAGTGATGGACGCGTAGTGTGTGTATATATAGACACACAAATGTTTCCACGCCAAAGACTTGGCTGCTTCTCTGCTGCCTTTCACGTGTCTCAGTGAATCTCTGACACGTGTTACCATTTCTTTCCATGGCCTCGCATCTTTACATTTCCAGTTCCAAGACACGGAACTAATTTGGAAGAAACTAAACAGTGCGTTCAAAATGGCCCATTGAGGAACAGATGGTGAGATGCATGAAAGAGGTGGGGGACACGTGGAGGGACTACCACAAATGTCACTGCAAACTCTCACTCATTTCGGTTTTTATTATTATTTTTATTTTGGAGTTTTATATAAAGGATTACAAAGTAATTGATGCAGACAAAAATTATTACTTTTATAATCAACCATCCTACCTTGTACTGCATACAAAAACATATTGTTTACCAACATAATCAACCTACTCAATCTTATCCAATAAACGCTAACAATATCCATTCTTAGATTGTAGTAGGACGATAAAAAGTCAATCAGTCTTCTAGATATTTTTGACAAGTAGGTTTATAAAAATGTCCGATCATCCTCAAACAATCCTTCGATGTTAAATTACTCTAAATAACAACTATTAAAGACTATAAACTAATAATTTCAATTTTGTATTAAAAACACTTTTGCTAGTCGAGTTTTTTTTCCTTTTGTATATGATCAGTTGAGTTAGTCATTGGAGATAAGCGATGAAGTTGGTGCCCAAGGGGATCATCATAGTTAGTAATTGTCATTAGTAGTCGTTGTCGAAGTTGATCATCATAAGTGGTCTTCGTTAGAGCTAGTCACTTAAGATGAATGTCGATGTTGATTATCAGAGGTTGTTGTGATGGGAGTTCATCATCGAAGGCAATCCTTGTTGGAGTTTTCATCAAAGGTGGTTGACAAAGCCGAAAGTTGAGATTGTCGGAGTTGGTGGGGTGAAGGTGGTCATCGTAGTTGTCGTAGATGGTTGCTACAGCCCAAAGTTGATCGCCAAAGTGGGACTCGCAAAGATGGTCGCTGGAATGTGTCAACGAGAGTCATCGTGTGGTGGCCATAAGTGTAGTCATTGAAAATCTTGGAAATGTGAGAGTTGGGATCAGTTGGTAAAAACAACCAACTCAACTCAAACAGCCCAAACATATTCTTACCAACTTGACTTAACTCGTATTAGTGAGCAAAATACCCCACTATTTTTTTTTTCACTCTCTTCTCTTCTTCTTATTGTTTTAGTTTTTTTCTTTTTCTTACTACCGTTTTATCTTCTCAAATGACCCTTTATCTCTCATTTTTTCGTCAATCGAAACACAAGAAATTGACATAATCGATCAATCGGTTGATCGACCAATTAGTTGACATAGTTGTTGCTCTTTTTTAAATTCATAGACTTTGTCGGACGACAACCGAAAAATCAGTGGTTGGTGTCAGTTTTAGCGCAAAATCGACATCGACTAATTGATGATCACCTGTATCAATAGACAACAATGATGTTGTTTTAATAGATATATATGTGTATATATATGATAGGTAATGAAGCTTATTTTAATAATATTTTTACATGAAAATATATTATGCAAACAAATGGTAAAATTGAAAAGTAATTTTGTTATAATAATTAAGCATGGTATATTTGACAAGCGTAATAATATGATATATATAGTTCACAATATATTATTTTATATAAAGAGCGTCCTTGATATTGTAAATGTTAATTAAGTTATTATGCGTAGACATTATATATTAGTTAACAATGTTAATCTGCATAGACACTACCACATAGCCATTCTATTAGTTTTATTTACAATGTCAATCAGAATAGCCATCGACATTATAGTACTTCATTAGAAATAATGAAGTCTTATTTAGTGTGATGTAATAAAAATAAGAGAAGGCAGAAAATAGTGGGAGATAAAATAAATATATACATATCCAATAAAGAATAAATAAATGAAAAAAATGGAAAATTGGAAATGAGTGATAGTTTGCAGTGGCAATTGTGGTAGTGCCTCCACGTGTCCCCCAGCTCTCTCATGCATCTCACCACCTGTTGTTTGTGTAGAAATGGGGCATTTTGATTTTGGAGGCACTTATTGTTGGTTCCATTTTTGGAATTGGAATTGGATAGGAATAGGAATAGGGATATCGATCGTTTATGTTTATGTAAAAGCTAAGGATGGAGATGATAAATTCGTTTTTGAATGTGGTGGTGCCACCGGCGAGTTTGGTGATGCTGGCTTTCTCCTGGCCGGCATTGTCCTTTATCAATGCTTGTGAATGGATTTACAATTCCTTCAATACTGAAGATATGGAGGATAAAGTTGTTATCATCACTGGAGCTTCCTCTGCCATTGGAGAGGTCTTTCATTTCATTAATTCCCTTCCTACTTCTGTTTTTTTTTTTTTTTTTTTTTTTTTTTTTTTTTTTTTTTTTTTTTCCATATCTTTAATTTCTTTTTCTCAAGTCCAAAAGATAATTAAAAAAAAAAAAAAAAAAAAGAAAGCGCTAGAAGGAGGGGTTGAACCTCCGACCTTGTGGTTAACAGCCACACGCTCTAACCAACTGAGCTATTCCAGCATGTTTCGATATGTTATTTGTTAAATGAAATCTGTGTTGAATGAAAGTGCAGCAAATAGCTTATGAGTATGCGAAAAGGAAGGCGAATCTGATGCTGGTGGCGAGGAGGGAGACCAGACTACGAATGATAAGTGAGAACGCTAAGTTGATGGGAGCTAAACGAGTTTTGATTATGGCCGCTGATGTTGTTAAAGAAGATGATTGCCGAAGATTTGTTTCTGAAACTGTTAATTTCTTTGGACGAGGTTCCTATTCAATCTCCCTTTTTTCCAAAAACAATTAAAATAATGATAAATAATCTGCCGCTAGAAGGAGGGCTTGAACCTCCGACCTTGTGGTTAACAGCCACACGCTCTAACCAACTGAGCTATTCCAGCTTTGGTTTTAAGATGTTATTTAATAATTCATATTGTATAGCCCAGGATTTACAATTAATTTTAGTCTCTTAAATTTTCAGAAAATAATATATTGCAAATTTAAAATGCATATCTGCACTGTTTGCTGAGCATCATGCGTGTATTATTAATTTTTTATTATTTTTTTGCAACTCTTGTTCTTGTGCAGTGGATCATCTAGTGAACACTGCAAGTCTGGGGCATACATTCTACTTCGAGGAAGTTACCGATACATCCATATTTCCCCATTTGATGGTATGACTATCACCCCATAAATGAAAGTTGAGACTTGAGAGTGGAGATCATGAGGTGCTCCTAAAGCCTTTGCTTTGTCTTCTAAGTAGTATTTGGCTAATAGTATCTCATAATGCAGGATATAAACTTTTGGGGAAATGTGTATCCAACTCTGGTGGCTCTTCCATACCTTCGTCAAAGCAACGGTCGAGTCATTGTTAACGCATCGGTCGAGACCTGGTTGCCTCTACCACGAATGAGTCTGTACTCTGTGAGTTCACAATTCTTTACTATAAACGGCCTCTCTCTAGCAACAAGCAAACAGAACATATTTATTTTCGGATAAATTGGTCTCTATTTTATTTTTCCATTCATGATCGTTTGATGTTTAGAACAAACTGTCTCGATTTCGATTATGACAGGCTGCAAAGGCAGCACTGGTGAACTTCTATGAGACATTGAGGTTTGAAGTGAAAGATGATGTTGGGATAACAATTGCCACACATGGTTGGATTGGAAGTGAAATGACCAAAGGCAAGTTTATGGTAGAAGAAGGTGCAGAAATGCAACGGAAGGAAGAAAGAGAGGTGAACAAAACAGCTCTTTAGTTTCGCCAATCTTCAAATGATGGAACAATAGTTCACTTTTGCATTTCAGGTGCATGTGATTGGAGGGCCGATTGAGGAGTTTGCAAAGTTGATCGTGTCGGGGGCATGTCAGGGAAGTATATACGTGAAGTATCCAAGCTGGTATGACGTCTTCCTGCTATACAGGATGTTTGCTCCAAATGTTCTGAACTGGACGTTCAGATTGCTGCTTTCGGCTAACGGTTCAAGGAGGACATCCCTTGTCGGAACAGGAATGCCTGTATATGAAGGCAGTGCAAGTGGGAGGCCACTTTTGGAGGGAGCGTCGCCTAGAAGACTGCTCCTTCCCGCTAATTCGGCACAAAGCAGCCTACAGGCCCAGAAGCTGGAATGAAAACCTTTCTTGCATAGAGAATCACAAGTGGTTGCTACTGATTTTCCTATAAAATCTTGTATGTGAATGTTTTGCTCTTTTGATTTTATCTGATTACCAGTTCAATAAACAGTACGTTTTGAGTTCATCTGTAAACTTCAATAAAAGATTGGAACATTTTTTTGCTTCAACAAGAGCCATCTAATTTCTTGCTGTGTATATGTATAGTATACAGGAACAGATATGATATTTCCCAACCAGAAGGAAAAAAGGGAAAAAAAAAAAAATTTAACTTACATCTATTTGAAAGCATCTGAAACAGAATAAATGAAGTCTAAGAAACCAGTTCCCTTGAGAAGACCCTTCCCAGTTAGAAGCTCAAAATCCAACAACAGCAAAAAGCCAATCACTGCTGCCTTTCCATTTATCACTTCGTTCTTTCCAGTGAAGCCAAACCCTTCAAGACCTTCATCAACCACCATTTTCACCTTGAACATAACACAAGGCAGAAGTTCAAGATCTGAAGAAAACTAGGGGGAAAAAAAAGAGAGAACAGGATTGATTTGTCTCAGGATCCAACATTCTCTAGTTACCTCGTCGACATTGACATCAGTTGCAGTTACGCCAGGTTGAGCTTTCCCACTGAAGACAATCTCAGCAGATGCATCTGATATTACATTTGCTCTCATGTTGATATAGATGTTGTCCTCATCAGTTTTAACAGGGTAAATGAAAAGCTTCCTTAAGGCTGGTGTGAGGGCTCTGAGGACTGGGTTCTTTGGATACCATTCCTTGATGTCTCCAGTTTGGAGGTCAAATGTGCTATCTGTCGTTGGACAGACAATACAGCCATCCTGAGTAAGGAAAGGGTATGATCATTCAATGAAGTGTTCTAAGTTGCAATAATACATTAGAACTCATTACTGTTTGTAAACTGAATGGTGATAAACATTAAGAACATTGGAGTCTTAACAGAATTTAAATGAGTAAGAAACCATACACTTCCAGTCGTATGGTGTATCGTTTGCTGACTTCAAATCACTAGAAAAACCATTGTTGCAAGCCATAGGAAGGGATGTCATAAGCATTTGCCAGATATACATAAGTTGGTTCGAATGCTTATAATCAAAGAAGTGGTATTTTAACTAGATTTCATGGACGTGAACCAAATTGCTTTCTGTATAATATACAATATTTTGAGACGTTGAGACTACTTATCGAGAATTCAAACAATAAGTATTTATACAAATCACTAAATGATAGACTTAAAAGTACTTATGAAGGAAAAAGAACATTTAAAAGTTAATTTTGGCCATGCATTACCAAAATTTTGAGTAAGTTTTAGAATCAACTAGTTGAGAAGTTGATGATCTATGGTATACATCTCTATTGTAGGAGGTCTACTGGGTGAAATCAAGCTTGATCCACACTATATATGAGGATAACATTTCCATTATATGAGGCTTTTAGATGAAATCGAGCTTGACCCAATGGACATTGTCAAAACATTGTAAAGAAAAGGGAGTGATCCGTTCTCCAAACTCTACTAAAGCAGCAATGACTTTTTGAAACTTAGTTGCTTGGAAGGGGAATTGCGATACTTCCTTGAAGCCAATAACGAACATAAACTTCTCTAAATCAAGAAAATATGTTATCTCCAATTGGGAGCTTATCGTCATTATTATCTAGGAACCATAGGAAGAAAGACAATGGAGTGGCGAAAGAATAATCAACAATTCAAGTGCCTGCAACCAACATATCCAAGTCCAGACAAGACACAGATCCCAAATAAGGAGTTCTTCATTCTCAATGAAAATCAGAGAGTTCTATAATTTTTGTTGACAGTCGCAAGAAAAAAAGAAAACAGTGGAAATGAGATTAACCTTGGTGAGCTTGGCATTGAGGAGACCTTCAGTGTAAGCACCTTCAGCAGGGGACCGATTCTCAATAGCAAAAATCTTATCCTTATACCAAAGAAGCAAAATAGTTTCACCGCCCTGAATAATCACGCGCCGCTCCCCTCTCGGCAGCGCTGACAACGGAACCACCGGAACCCAGTTACCAGATGCCGAAGACTCCTCGGCCACCGAGATCTCGGAGGCTTTGCAGCAGATTTTCCGGGCAGCGGGCGGAGGTGAAGCGAAAAGGGAGCGGTGAGGGGCGGGTTTCAGAAGGGGCAGGGCGGCGGTGCATGGTGCGGAGATGGGGTGGGTCCGGCGGAATGTGGGGGCAAAATGGGAAGTGAGATTAGTGGAATTGACGGCCATTGAAAGTTGGAAGTGGAAGAGAAATGGAGAAGGTGAGTGATGGTGAGAGAAGAAGCCGGAGAGGAGAGAGAGAGGGTTTTAGAGAGAGGGTTTTAGAGAGAGAAAATGGAGGATTTTCCATTGACCACATGAAATGGATAACAGAAGGGTCAAAGAAAAAGGAGCGCCAGCAATTAGAGGAATGGCGATGTGAATATGTGCACCAAATTCTTATACGTTGTGTAATTGGTTTCACATGGGCCCTCAACTTTTGTTGTTCATTCAAGATTTTTTGAGTTCCATGCACCTTTTAAGACCACCTTTACTTATGCAAATAGGTTTAATTGGAATGATATTTCGTTGATGAATGAATCTAAATAGGCTTGAATCGCAAAGGTAATTGAATTACTTTCATTACATTTACCTAGAATCATGAATCTATCACGTAATTTTACGGTTATTGTTATCGTTACTATCATTGTTCTCCTAGATACTTTTGAAACAAATTAAAAAAGAAGTATAGTCTTTTTGCCATTGTTAGAATGCATCTTTATATTCACCTCAACAAAGGATGTTTAGATGGATTGAAAATTTCAACGACTTTTTTTAATATATAAATTGTAAATTTTTAAACAATACATGACATTTTGGAAGAGTGGTGGAGGGTTGACATTTTTCTCATCCCCACTTGATTCAAAATCAACTCCAAACAATTTTACTATTTCATGTGTAACACGACATATGAAGAAAAAAATTAGGGTTTGTTGTACAAATAGCAATTAGGCCAAAAATAATTAAAAACAAATATAGCACAAGGAAAAATATATTAAGAGTATAGCACAAAATTAACGTCAAATATCACTGATAGCAGCTATTAGTGACAGTCATATTGGTAAATGACTAAAAACCTCATGTTCAGCCCGCCATTTTACGCTTATTTTTTTTATTTTCTCAAATTGAAAGTTAGTACTAATAACAACTATCAGTGATATCTATTAGTGGTTATCACTGATAGCTGCTGTCAATGATAGCTTTCAATTTGAGAAATATTAATACAACCTTGAAATAGTAACACTTGAAATATTAGCTTTCAATTTGCTATCATTTATTTGTGGCTATTATTGATACACTTTCATCAATTGGAATCAAGCTAGAAATATTAACACTTAAGGCCATAAGTGGTTATCAATGGTAGACTTTTATAAGTAGTTATCAACTTTGTAAGGAAACTATCAACTTTTAAAGATTAACATTTAAAGCTAAAAGTGATAGAAGTTTATTAATGAGATGTATATAAGTGACTATTACTGATATCTACTTAAGTAATATCATTGATAGCTCCTATTAGTGGCTATCACAGATAACTTTTAGCAGTGACTATCAATTATAGATTTTCATCAAATGGAATTGAATTTTATATCATTGATATCATCGATATATGAACATCACCTTAGTTCTATCATTGATATCACTTATATCGTGGTTATCGATGATAGCTTATATCACTGATAACATGCTATTAGAGATAACTTTTGTCATTCATTTTTACCATCAAATAATGCTATCATTGATAACGTGCTATAAGTGATAACTTCTAGGCATGCCACTTACACTTTAGTTCGAGATTCAACTTGATTAATCAATTCTACTAAGTTGGCTACAAATGATAGACGTCTATAAGTGGCTATTAACTGTGGAAGAAAATCATCAAAGATTAAGCTATCAATGATAGAAAATATTTGTGGTTATTTCTGATAGACTTTTATTAGTACCTATCAATTTTGAAATATTAACACTCAAAGCTATCAATGACTATTATTGAGAAACTTTTATCATGATTATCAATAATAGATTTCTATCACTGATATCTACCTAAGTTTGATATCACCGATACATAAATATGACTGAAGTCTATCTAAGTTCTATCACTAATATCACTAATAATTGATATTACAGATACACAAATATTTAGTAAATTCTTTTCTAATATTTAAAAACATAAGTGATAGCCAATGAATTCTTCAATCAATGATAGAATTCTTTGAGTGACTAAGTTATAAGTATATTCGTAACTATTGCTGATAAATTTATATTATTCTTGAGGAGATTGGGGAGATGGAATAAAATTAGGAAAAAAAAAGAAAAAAAAAAGGGAAAAAGAAAATATGAGAAGATTAGGGAGATGGAATAAAAATTGGAAAAAGAAACGGAAAAAAAATGGCAGAAGAAGATATGAGAAGATTGGGGAGATGGAAGAAAAACTGGAAAAAGAAAAAAAAAAAGCAGAAGAAAATATGAGAAGATTGGGAGATGGAAGAAAAATTAGAAAAAAAAAAAAAGAAAGAAAAAAGGAAGAAGAAAATACGAGGAGATTAGGGAGATGGAAGAAAAATTAGAAAAAGAAAAGAAAAAAATGGAAGAAGAAAATATGAGAAAATTGGGGAGATGTAAGAAAAATTGGAAAAAGAAAAGAAAAAAGGGGAAGAAGATATGAGAAGATTGGGGAGATGAAAGAAAAATTGGAAAAAACCAGAAAAAAAAAAAAAGAAGAAGAAAATATGAGAAGATTGAGGAGATGAAAGAAAAATTGGAAAAAAAAAAGGGGAAGAATAAAATATGAGGAGATTGGGAAGATTGAGGAGATGGAAGAAAAATTAAAAAAAAAAAAGAAAAAAAAAAGAAGAAGAAAATATGAGGAGATTGAGGGATGGAAGCAACAGCTAGAAAAATAAAATGAAAAAAAAAAAGTTGTGCATGACAAGGGAGGACAAAATTAGAAAATCACAAAAATTCAAAAGTTGACTAGTCAGTATTTGCTATAAAAAATGTGCTATATTTTTATATTTTTTTCCTTATTTTGCTATCTATTACAAATATCCAAAAAATTATTCAAAGTACACAAAGGAAATTAAAAGGAGAGAAAGGAGGGAAGAATAATATAGTAAATGAGACAAACTATTACAAATGTAAAAAAAATTTACTTACTAATGGATAATTAATTTTTATATATTTATAAATAGTTGAGGATGATGATGATAATAATAATAATAAAAGAAAAATAAAAAGAAATAATGATGGTTAAGTATTATTACCAAGGGACTAGCAAAATCCGTGGCACAATGTAATCGTGACACGTGTGGGTTGTGGATAAGGTTGCAGACCTGCCAGGTAAGTTTTCTTCTTTCCTCTCCAAAAAAAGTGTGCTAATGTTGAAGGATAAAAACATTTTAAGATTATTTATCACAATTTCTCCAAATGTCTCTCACAATTCACAATCTCAAACGGACGAAACTATATAAATTTATAGTATTTTTTTTTTACCAATCAATTTTAGCAACCTTTTCGGGAAAAATAAAATCAAATTTAGCAAATAAAATCTCAAAAGTAGCTTTGAAATCAATTTAGCTTTCAGTATCACTACCACTACGTTGATTTGTGACCTCTGCCATTCTTCCCATCAAAGTATTGATAATATCAACAAACTTTAATTTAAATTTTTCAACAAATATCAATTTATATCATTAAATTTTGGATTGTATCAATTCAAATCCTAAATTTTGGAAATGTAACAATTTAAACACTAAACTAACAATTATATCAATTTAAACTTTGAGCTTTAGAGTTATATCAAGTTTAACCATAAACTTTCATAAATGTATCGTTTTATTATATTTTATTTGGATAGACATAATGTGATATTTGTAATTTTATCAATTAAACTTCTAAACTTACATAAGTTTAAGGGAAATTGCAATGAGTGACAGTTTAGCTAAAATTACATTTGGATAGACATAATGTGTGTCACCCATATTTGATATTTTGCAAATATAACAAAAACTTAAATCTAGATTTCTAACTATTTTATTTCATATTTTCCATGAACGAAAAAAAGGAGAGAGAGAAAAACGACTACTAGTCACCAACAATTGAACGTCGATGACCGACAACCAAACATGCAACAGTCGACGGAGGTAAGCATCAAGAAAGGCATAGCGGTGGGCAATGACAAAAATGGTGTGGAGTAGGTCTAGTTGATGAAAGAGAGATGAAGAGCTCTATTGCGTTGTGAAGAAGAAGTTTAGTTTTTTTTTTTTTTTTTCTTTTTGTTTTTTTAGTTTAAGTGTATATCATTATAAAATATATCAACTTAGTCAAGTGCATAGTCATTAAGTTTATCAACAATATATCCAATCAAGTGTATCAGTAGTATATCAGTCGAGTGTATCAACATTATAAAATAATGCATCATTATCAAGTTTATCAATAATATATCATTATCAAGTGTATCAAGTTTATCAGTAATATAAACAAGTGAATGATTGTCAAATTTATTAGTTGTATATCAAATACATATTGTACATATAAAAAGCATATCAACAATATATCAGTATACATATCAAACAACTTTCAAGAATATGAATAATGTATTAGGTGTATTGCAAGGGTTGAAATCATTAACACAGCGGAAGCAGTACAAAACTTGGGATTTTGAAATACCTATACATTGGGAAAAAAATACAGAACCTACTGTATTAATTCTAGGCTAAGCATAAATTAGAGATAGAATCTTACTTTCGTTGTCGACTCTGAACACGACCACCACGAACCTCTCCTATTCTCTAAGGGATGAGGTCAGGATTGTGGATCCTTGATCTTGATCTTTTGGGAAAAAGAGGGAGCACTAGAGAGATTTTTTTTTTTTTTTTTATCGATTGAGAGTAACTTTTTTTTTTTTTTTTTTTTCTGTTTCTTTTGCAGGCCTATTTAAGGAGAGAGAGCAGGAGGCATGGGAAAACCACGTAAAGCGTAACTCCCACGTATAGGAGTTAACTTTTTAATTTAACAAATAACTGAATAATAATTAATAATTAACTAAATCTAATTTGATTAATTATTTAATTTAAATCATATTTAAATGAACATCTCCCATATAACTTATAGTTTTAATTCATTTAATTTAATTAAAATAAATTAAGAAAATTAATTCTTTAATTAATTAATTTTCAAATTAAATATCTAATATTTAATTTAACCTACATTTAAATCATATTCGATTGTTATTCTCTCATAACTTATAGTTTTAATGTGCATCTAATACACATTAATTTTAACATATAGTTTTAAGATGAATCTAATTCATATTATTATTTGAACTCCTTCAAATATTTAACTCTCTCAAAAATTAATTTTGTATCATATCCAAAATTAAATTTATATTATAAAGTTTAAATTAAACTTTATATTCTAATGTATCATCATACATTATATTATTTCCCTAAGTAAATTTGAACATTTCAAATTTCATTCAAGACATAAATACCTTATCAATCTTTACGAGCTAGGAAGGGGACCTAATGGACCTACAGATCAGAAGCTCCAACAATATGAGATTAATCGGCTAAACTCATTAACCACATTAATCAATATTCGTTAACTGTGAGTACACTCCACAAAATACCCACAGTTGCACTTTTCTCACTACAAATATATTTCTGTGTCCGTGGATATAGACCAATAACAGCAAATTCGTCCTACACAAGTGTTCGTAACACCAGCTGGGTCAAATTACCGTTTTACCCCTAAGTTACTTCTAAATCCTTAAGTATCAGTGCTCTTCTAATGAACAACCTGTTTATGGTCCAATCATTAAACATAAACCCCTCTCAGGCCAGTGAGAGGGTAGGGCCCTTTGTTCAAGTCCTAGAGACACCACTTAAAGGAACACTTATCTACTTACCGTAAAGATGAGAATGAGTGAATTTCTTCTTGTATAATTATGTCCCCAGCTCTCAACTCGGTCTTGTCCCCAAGATGGTAGGCATTGAGTCCACAAATGGCCACTCTCACCCATACAAATCAAAGGACAATCCTTTGTCCACAAGAGTTCATAATATACTCAGGATTAAGACTAAGTTGCCTAGGACATCCTATTGAAACAGAAACTTAACTAGTCAACAGAGTTACATCTAGTGATTACTATTTCGTGGTCTAGTCTTATGCAAACTCATTACATAGGATGCCCCCACTCGCATGTCACCTACACAAACGCGTTAGATCATTGCGTTTATATCAAATATAAAGTGAGTTGTATCCATAGTGTCACCAAGATAAGATACCCAGCCTTATCCCTATACTATAGACTCTTTAGACTATATCTTGAACATTGATCTCCATATGTCCCCACATATAGTTCAAGACTCATAAAACAATCTAGGATGTTTGTTTATTGGATTTAGGGTTGTTAAGACAAAAAAAACAAAAACAATCAATAACGCTTATTGAAGTAACACATCAACAACTCTTTATTAATGATTTAATGACAGTCAAATAATTATATTTACAATCTACAAAGTTTAGGGCATAAAACCTAAAAATATATCATATATTAATCAATTTCATATATTAAATAACTTGCAAGTGTATCAATAGTATATCATCAATATATCAATACATATGAAACAACTCTAAAAAATGTTAATAGTATATTAGCAGTATATCACATATTAATCAACATATCAAACAACTTTCAAATCTATCAATAGTATGTCGGCAATATATCAAATGTCAATCAACTTTTAAGGGCTTATAAGCATGATATTTCAAGTGTATCAACTGTATATTAAAACATGAGTGTATCAGACATCAATCAGTAAATACTTGAAGACTTGAGTGTAACAATCGTATATCTAACAATCAACATTCAATTAGTAACTTATTTTGAAGTAAAACATTCATTTTATAAGCACGATATTCCAAGTGTATCGATAGTGTATTAGATATAAGACATAAATATATTAGACACTAAATATTTGATTAACTAATATAATTAAAAATATGCATATCAATAATAAATCATCCAGATATATTCAATATTAGGTAATAAATGTATTGAGATTGAGTATATCAATAGCTTAGGAAATTATAGGCTTCACTTTTTTGAAGCTTGGGTTAGGCCAATGTTTTGCTAGATTTGCAATAAAAAACAAGTGATAGGCATACATCAAATTTCATATCTCGTTTTACTATGCTTTTAATGCTCCCTAAGTTTAATGAAAATAAAATTAAATATTTGATATATTTATCAATCTGAATTTAAATTGATATAATTATCTATTTGAAATTTAAATCAATAAACCCAAAATTGGTATAAATGGATATTTGCCCTAAATTTGAAACCGCACCCACCCAACTAACCACCCTCATAATTCTTCTATGCCTCCATCTCTTCTATAACTCCAAATTACCAAACAGAGCAAACAAAAAGAAGAAGACAGGATTAGCCTGTTACCAAATGACATTCTTCATCACATTCTTTCCTTCTTAGATACTCACATGGTTATCAAAACAACTTTACTATTGTAAAAAAGATGGACAAATCTGTGGACTTCAATCCCAACTTTACTTTTCTATTTTCCCTCCTTCTCATGCCTTCATTTGAATCAACAGGAAAGGTGCTTTCGTCGTTTCATCAAACGGGTTTTATCCCATCATCATATGCATTTAACTCCACTCACTCAAGTCGACAAAATCACTCTGTTTTTCGCAATCGAGCCTTTAGGTTGTCGTCACAACTCCGAAGAATTGTCGGATACACAATAATTTGAGAAGGAAGACCAAATAGTTTTCAAACTCATGTTTTACTTCACAACATTGAACCATGTTGAAGAGCTCTCCATCGACGGCGGAGATTTGGATATTTCAAATTGGTGTCGCCACTTTACGATATGTCGTAGTTTCGAATTCTTGAAATCTCTTGAGATTGAAAATTTTTATTCACATTTTTTTTTTTTTTTTGAAGACCTTGAAGATGGCATGTTACCCAATTACCCACTTCTCGAACGTTTGATTCTACGAGGTTGTTGTTTCGAAAATGTCTACATTTGTGCCCCAAAACTTAAATACTTGGAATTAGGAACTCTGTCTTGTCGTGGATATAGATTCGGCACAAAGATGTTTTTGTGTACTCCTAAGCTAACATTTGTGAAATTAGATAATGTTGTACTCTATATGAATGCTACTGATAATTTTCTCTTTTTACAAAAAGTAGAATTTTCTCTCGATTATGAAATACCAATGCTTGATGATGATGAGACGAAGAAAGAAATCGTAGAAAATCAAACAAGTGTGTTTAATCTACTTCAAGAGGCAAATTCAATAACGCTTGATTCGATTTTTTTGGAGGTATTTATATACATGTGGTTTGAATAATTTGGTTTTATACATATGAAATAATTTTTGTAACAATTTTGTTTGGACTTTTTGGTTTCAGGAGCTTTCAGAGTTTATAATCTAATTGTTATAAATGACTCTCAAGAGCATTCTTTACAATTACACTTTTTTCTCATATATTTTAGATAATTCTTCAATCTACACTAAGCATCTACTACAAGTAATATCTCTAGACTATTCTAATACTTGTTATTTTTAGAAATTTGGCTTTTGTTTTGGACTAAGTCTAAATACTTCTAACCCAAAATCAAGTTTATATTTTAACACACAGAGACATATGGGTACTAGTATTTCGCCCGGTTCGAGTCCGGGCCGTGTGTTGAACCGGGTATAGACAAAATTCCTTTATTTTCTTGGCCCAACCAGGTGTTCCTTTTTTTTTCTCTCTCTCTTTTAACTTTTTAATTATATTAATTTATTTTATACTACCTACTTTAACACTAGTTTCTTATAAATGGTAGGGAAATGCCTCATGTTTTGGATTTGTTTTGGTGGTGTTTGTAATGAAAGGGAAAAAAATATTACAATGGAGGAGAATTTGGGGGTTTGACACAGAGATTGGAACGATCTTTAATGATTTTGCATGGATTTGGATGTTTATGGTGATTTTGAATGGCTTTGCATGTTTAGGATGATTTTGAATGGCTTTGCATGGTTTTGGATGTTTAAGGTGATTTTGAATGGATTTGCATGTTTAGGATGGTTAGGTGGTTTTGGATGGTTTTGGATGTTTAGGGTGATTTTGCATGGATCTGAATGTGGCTTTGGATGGATTTGGGTGTTAAGGGTGATTTTGCATGGTATTGGACGTATTTGGATGTTTAGGGTGGTTAGAGTGGTTTGCTTGGATTTGGATGTTCACTACACATGAATCATTTAATTACACACCATTCATTACATGTACTAAAATAGTGCACAATTCGCTCAAATTTAAATAGCATACTACATACGAAAATAGCTCATCCTATCATGTGTTATGGTATCTGTCATACCCTGCCCCGAGCCACCCCTCCGTAGCTTGAGATGGGTTGTGAGGACAGCAGACACCGACCCTCTTATGATATCTACTGTCAAACCTTTACCTTTCCCAAACTAACATGTGCAACTTAGATAAGCAATAAAACTAACTCATATTACTATGCATAATTTATTAATACAATAGTTTGACAAGTTTGTTTATAGAAGACATGTTTCTAGTTTCTCGTTTAAATTGCCGTCTACAACTAAGTGCACATAATTCCTCGGCAGACCTTGACTTCGTACAACAACGGAAACTCGATTGCTACCTGAAAAGAAAAACATAAAAAAAGGATGAGATTCAATGAAACCCAGTGAGTGATCGAATAAACTAGGGTTCAACCAACCCTTTCAGTATTATAATAATAATCATACTCGTAATATAAATCATACGCAAGTAAATCTATAATTAAACCGAGCTTATACTCAAACATCCCCCGTAGGGTTATCCTCAGGATCATCTTTTCCTGCTAGCACCTCCGGCATAGCAACTCCTATATTTATCCTGCTGGCTCTCACGGCTCAGCAATCCTGACTGATTTTTTTCGCTGGCCAACCCGACTCAGCTAAATACATCGTTTTTGTATCCATATGTCCCCTATGTGCACATAGTCTTACCTTCGAGGCTCAGAAGCCAAGCCCATCCTCTTGGTACTTCTCATAGGCTCAAGAACTAGGCTCCGATGACCCGCTGACCATCCCACGAATGCCAAAAGCTCAAAAACTAGGTCCTTCCGACACTTTGACCATCCCGTGCGATATCGAATCCCGGTCCTAGTCACGACCATAATCATCAATGCCTTCTCCAAGTCCTTCAGCATTGGAAAATATATTCAGGTTGCCCGTGTGCCTTCTTTATGTCCTTCGGCATTGGGGACCACAATCTATCCATCGATGCCTTCATACAATCCTTCAGCATCGGAAATAGAACCTAATATCCAACAAGCTCGATATACTATATACTATCTGTTATCTCACCATAGCAGGCACATTAACAATACCACAACATCATGCTATCAAATATAAGCTCATTAGTGTGCTATTATTAATTATTCATAAGAAATATAATTAAGTTCTCTTGCGAAAGAAAATCAACCACTCACAGTAAAAGTTGTCAACCAACTTAGGGTTTCTTGCTCTGTTTTAGTTCCGGACCTTCTTAACTTTTCTCAAGCTTCTGGGACTGAAGAATACAACAACTAGGAACCTCAAAAACAGTTCTTTGGACGGCAAATCTTGCAAGGCTCCTTCTTTCTTCTTCCAAACTTTCTCTCTCTTTTCTCTTTTCTTTCTCTCTTTTCCTTCTCTCTTTTCTCTTTCAAGGTGACTCTCGGATGGGATGAAAATTCCTTCTCCCAAAGGGTCCTACTTATAGGATTTGGAAAGTAGCATCTCACCAATTCTTCTTCCAAACCTCCGACACTTCAATTCCATATGTCCAATTGCATGCTAAAAACTCCATGCATCAAAACAATTGTTGCCTTGCATGGTATCTTGATCATGCATCTCAATATCGCCTCCTTATGAAGTGTAAATTCCAAATTGAAGCCACTTAGCACCAAAAATTGGGTCAGAACAAAGAAAAATGAATTCTGCCACTTTTTCCATAAAGTTCTGCCAGTTCAATTTTCTGGTAAGTTTTAGGGGTCCGGTTTCTTGGCAAATTTCGACAGTTCGACCAAGTTTTTCAGTGTAGTTTCTCGGTAATTTCTGGCAGTTCAATTTCTTGGTAAGCTTCACACCCTTATTTCCCAGTAAATTTCGCCGGTTCAATCTCGGTAAATTCCACCAGTTCACTTTTGAAAGTTGCTTTCTGATAAGTTCCACTTCTTGGTAACTTTTGTTTCTCGGTAAGTTTGACTTCTTGGTAACTTCTATTGACTTTTTCTCTAAGTCTGACTTCCTGATAAGTTTCGTTGACTTTTCCCGTCAAGTTTGACTTTTTTCGAGAAAGTTTCTGGTGACTTTCAAACTGTTCAAGTGGCTTTTTCCAGCCTTCTATGCACCCAATCTACTTCCCAAAGTCCAATATTTAGTCAAAATTTGGCTAACTTCATAAACCCTAGGTTTTCTACCTTAAAATTTTTCCTAACTTCACAGGTTTGTTTTCCAAATTTACACCTTTTGCCCTAATTTCTTCTCTTTATGTCCTTTAAGCAACTAGATCGAATGTTGTCATAGCATCCATGTTTGAACCAATTACATTGTACTCAAGAAATTTGCATACAAATATATAATCACCACACATCTTGTTGAGGCACAGAAGCATCCAACATATACTCCACTGATCTAGAGCTAGTATTAGACTTAACCCCACCGGCAGCAAGTAGATTTGCAAAATCCATACATACCATTCTTATCTCATGTTCCAAATCTACATTAGAGTGAAAGAAAACCATTGAGTCATAAATGAAAAACTCTTTATGACTCAATGTTTCTTGTGTCTTTCCAGGGCGTCGTTAACCTCCAAGATTTCTTTTTCCTTCTACCCTAAAAAACTTCTATCACACTCCCAATATCCTAAGAACTTATATCAATAACCTACATAATAAAATAAAATAATTTAACTATCCAAAATCCAACATTGTACAAAATCATCCAAAAAATCTAAAAATCATCAAACAATCCAATGTTCATGCAATCCATGCAACCTAAATAAGAGTTATAGCAATATCGTGCAAAATTATCAAACTAATTCAAAATAAACCAAAATAATCCAAAATATCTAAAAATGATCAAACTCCAATATCCATGCATTCCATGGAAACTAAATAAGAATCATCCAATATCATGCAAAAGTATCAAACTAATCCAAAATCAACCAAAACCATCCAAAAATATCTAAAAATCCTCCAAAAATTCAATATCCATGTAATTGATGCAAACTAAATAAGAGCTATTACAATATGGTGCAAAAGTATCAAACTAATCCAAAATCAACCAAAATAATAAAACAATATTTAAAAATGATCCAACAATCCAATATCCATGCAACCCATGAAAATAAAATAAGAACCATCCAATATCGTGCATAAGTATCAAACTAATTACATACTTAACCATAATGCTTACAAAGTCATCCAAAAATAAGGAAATTTTGTTTTTACAATAATGTCTGCAAAAATCAAGAAATTCATTTGTACAGTAACAAAAAAAAATTAAGTAACTATTGTTAATTACATACTTAACCAAAATTATTCCACAACACCAGAATAGAAATAAAACAAAAACATTAATTACCCTATTGTTGCTCGATCATACCTCATCTTTCCGGTCATGTATACTCGACAATTTGTCTAAAACATTCATTAACTCGCACATGACCATATTTTTACCCTCGTTGTCACCATTTGGTTATACTCTCTGGTTAGTCAGACCTCCATATTCATCTCCTTGATACGCGTCGTCATTTTGATCTATCAGTTCTCTTTGATCACTCAAACCTTTATAAGCACCATCATTCTTTACAAAAATAATTTTCTGCATCCACGGATTTACCCTTCATCAAATGAAAATGCAAAGCAAATACTCAAGTTTCATTCTCGTTTTATCATACCTTATCCATTCGACGCAAATATTTTTTCATTGCTTCCAGGTCCTTCTCAAGGCCTCCAACATGCTGATTAAGGGCTTAAACTTGGGCCTCAACTTTTTTACCAAAATTATTCATTATTTTCTTCAACATCTTCTTCTTTTTCCTCCTCCTCCTCCTTTCTCCATCCTCGTTTGCATCAACATTGTCATTAGTGTGACTTATCGAAGGCTCGAGATCATCATGTGGGACAAATGGTGTTGGGGGTAGCAAGGGTGCCAATGGTAAGATCAGTGCTTTAGGTGGCAATATAATGTGATCCATGAACACCATCTCCTCCTCGATTACCACAAGCTCCGGTAACTTAAACATGTAGTTGCATTAACCCAAAACCAATAAGCTAAGATCCAAGGTTATTACCGATAACTTAAACATGTATATAGAGATATACAAGTGGATCATGTTTAAGTAAGAACCTAAATGGTCTGTAGTAGATGGATAAGGCTGGGTACCTTATTTTGGCGACACTACGAATATGACTCGCTTTGTAGTTGTTATAAGTGTTGTAAAGTGCTAAAAATGATTTGATCCTAATCATTCATGTGGAGACATGTGAGTGAGAATATTCTATACAAAGAGTTTATAACATCGTTACTAGAAGAGACTTACATTTCATTAGGATGACCATAGGTGACTTGACTTGAATCCTGAGTGAGTTGTAAACTCCTACTTATAAGGGTGGTTCTTTAATTTGCATGGGTGAGAGCGGCTAGTTCGCCGACTCAATATGCCTACCATTTTGGGGATTTGTCTGATTGGGGAGCTGAAAATGTAACTACACAAGAAGGACTCACTCCTTCCCTACTATTAGAGAAAGTAGAGAAGTTGCTCCCTTAAGGGCTGATTCCGGGGCTTGAAGAATGTGGCGCCACACCCTTTTCTGGTCCGAGAGGGGTTCAATTATAGAGGAATCAGTGGTACTTAAGGAGTTAAATGTAACTACAGGGGTAAAATGGTAATTTTGACCCAGTTGTATTTACGAGCAATTTGTGAAGGGTCACTGTTGATTGGTTATATCCAATGGACATAGAAATACATCTATAGTGCGAAGAGTACAACTGTCGGTCTTTAGTGGAGCAACCGATAGTTAATGAATGAAGATTAATTTAATTAGAGAGTTTAATTAATTAATCTCGTATTATTGGAGCTTCAATCTATAGATTCATAAGGTTCCCTCGTTAGCTCAATAAGGAATAATAAGAATCAAATTAATTTTGGATTAATTTGAATTGTTCAAATTAATTAAAGGGATTTAATTGTATTAGATACAATCACTACAACAAAAATAGGCTTCTATGACTCTAAAAAACAGTCATTACCACATTTCTTGACTCTTTTTTTTAGTCATTTAATCGCTCATCATCTAATGTGTATAGATGACACATGAGAAATCAGTCATCATTGATAGTTTCATGACTTTTAAACACAGTCAATAAAGAACATTTATTGACATTTATTATAAGTCATGGAAACCATTTTTCGTGACAATTTTCTACGGTCATTAAATAATGAAAATGTTAACTTTTTCTGTCAAATAAAAAGTTATCTTGACATTAAAATTCTGTCATCAAGCAACAAATAATGACACATCTAAAGTGTCAATGATACCTTAATTATGACATTTTTTTAAGGTCATTGAATTACATACATTGTCACTTATTTATAGTCATAGAAGTCTGATAGATGGCAATATTCTACTGTCATAAAATTACATCCCATGACTTTTGTCAAATATCAAAGAAACCATTTCAATGATACACGTTATTACACCTATGTTTCATACATTTTATTACACCTATGTTTCCTTCAGTTTCAACACAAAATATGTACACAAACATAAAAAGTAACTTTCATATATAATAATATACTTTCTATCATTAATACAAGGAAACTAATAACAACAACACTAGTAACCAAATTTTGGGTACATCATTTACAAATTTAGTATTTAGAACTAAGTGTTGGCATAATCCCAAAAAAAATATATACAACACCTATTTAAATATCTTGGTTGGTGGGTTTCCTTACTTCAATGGCCTTGTCCAGGAACCTTGTAAAAAAAAAAAAACATTCATTTCAGAATTTAACTCAATATATAAAGGTGAACAAATAATAACAATATGTAGGTTATATATATGTTGATCGTACTGTGACAATATCATTCTGTTATATACATTTACACTGAAGACCCCACTTTAGTCATACAAGTAAGCTTCAATGAAGACTTTCAAACAAAAATTATACATAGAATCACAATATAACCACATAAATAGGCTCAAAATCACATGATAATCTCACTTTTCAACCTTAATAACATGGATAACCTCCAAATTTAACTTATACACTAGTCTACTAGAAAGAATAAGGGTTAATTGAAAAACTTCTTCGTTTAGGGGCGGGGGGGACAAGTGAAACATAATACAGTAGGAGCAAAACAAATATATAATTATTGTAACTTGTCCAACCTTTTAGGAGTATAACTACTAAAAAGTAGAAATACTCATACATTAGTCTATTAGAAAGAATAAAGGTCAAATGAAAAACTTCTTCGTTTAGGGAAGGACAAGTGAAACATAATACAAAAAATATTTATCACAAAAAAAAAAAAGATATCTCCCTAGAACTCAAACACATTAATCCAATACGAGCAAAACAAATATATAACTTAAATACTCACAAACCAACATAAAAAGTACCTAAAAGTTTTTCAAGAAACAATTTAACTCCCCAAGCAATTGTGTACACTTCAAAGAAAATCAAAGTCTCAAATTTTATTCATCATTCAAACAGATTTCACAAGAATATAATACAATTGATTTTCAAAACCACATGAAACCACTATGTTTCGAAAAAGTTCCTAAGTGTTACTTCGTCTCTCAAAACCACCTAAAAAATTAATAAAAAGTAATCAAGTGTGCATTAGACTACCAAAAATATATATAAACTAGAATTTTAATTAACCTAAATAGATTTTTACAAATAAAAGTTTAAATTGATTACTCCGACCCACTAATACAACATAACATTGTAAGAAATGAAAGTAAAGCATAATGTTGAATATATACAACCTTGGTAGCATTAAGATATATCGTTCTTTCCAAGAAAGACTCTTCCTACATACATGAAAAAACAAAGAAACAATTTACCCAAATGTTAAGAGAAAAGAAATCCCTAAATAATCGCATCCAAATAAACTTCAAAACTGTAAGAAACAAAGCAACTCACCTTAAAAGGAGACGACGTTGAAGTGACGGAGGCAGACAAGCAAGCGAAGACCTTGGATGGTGACAACCCACCAGCAGCGGTGTTCAGGTGATGGAGGCAGACAGCGTGCGACATTGGCGGCGGCGAGCAGGTGTGCGACGACGGTAGCTACGAGTAGGTCTGCAACGGCGGCAGTGACGAACAGGTGTGCGACGACGGCAGCGGACGTCCCTAGAGGTGGTAGCGTCTGGTGCGGCAATGGTGAGGAAAAAAATTAGGGGAGATTGGGAGGATAAGAGAAAACAAAAAATAGGGGGAGTGTTTTAGAGGGAAATTAAAAAGATGGGGGAAGTAAAATAAAAAATGTGAGAAAAATAAAGTGGGGGGAGGATTTTAAGAAAGTGTGGGAAAAACTAAAATGTGAGATTTAAGTAATTTTTAACCACAAATTTTAACTTCTCTCCTTTTCTCAAAATTTGAAATATTAAAAAATATTAATAACTATTAAAATTTGTCAATTTTTAATGACTGTTAATTGTAGTCATAATTTGGTGACACAAAAAAATGTCAAAATAGTAAAAAAAAAAAATCTGAAAATTCACGTCTTTTCCCGCCAAAACCGTATTTTTCATTTTCTTACATTTAATGACTGTTTTTTTCAGTCATTAATTAATGACACAAAAAATAGTCATCAATTCCGACAAATCCGAAAAACTTCGTTTTTTCCCGCCAAAAACGCGTGATTTTGGCTTTAATGACTATTTTTTCTCTTTCTCCTCTATTTCTGATACTGTACAAGAGTCATGGAAGGTGAAAATTGTTATAGTGTATGTGATACATTATAATACAAAATTTTTTTTAGAGAAATAAATATTTGAATGTGATTCAAATATTAATTATATGAATTTGATTCATATATAAACCAGTATTGTTGAAGTAACCCCAAGCGTGTTCCTCAAGCGAGCGCCCAGGGGCTTATGCGCCTCGTGTGTGCATGGGGTGAACAAGTTCAATCAAGTGCTTCCTCCTGTGCGCCTTTGCTCAGGTGTGCGCGAGATTAATATTACGTTTTTTTTTTTAATTTTTAAAGTTTTAAGCCCACATTAAAAAGCGCAACTAAGCCATGCAACATAATACTATTCAGTCGTCGGATCATGCAAAAATTAAAGGAGGAAAACATGTGTGACTTTTCCTATTCTTCACGCTTAAGTTAACTTTTTCTTCAAAGTTTTTGTTCTTCTACACCTATCGTAACATTTTGAGGGAATTCAAAAGAAAAAGGAAGAAATTTTCTTTAACTTTTCAACTATTTTTTGGTTGCCATTGCACTTCTTTGGTGTGAATATCCAAAAGGTTAGTTTTTTGTTTTTCCATTATTCTTCTTGTCAACAGATTATGTGGTGGAATTATTTTAAAATAAAGGTTAGTTTTTTGGTTTGTGATCAGACAGTATACATACTACTATTCTAGTAGCATTAGGTTTCTAAGGTTGTTTCTATTCTTTTATAATAGGATGGGAGAAGGAGATAAAAAACGCAAACATCCTGGTTGGCAATATGTCATCTTAGAAAATGAAAAGGATACGAACACTTGCAAGTGTATGTTTTATGGAAAAATCACCAAGAGTGGGATTTGTTAGGCAACCCAACACTTAGTTGGTGGAAATTGAAATGTTAAAGCATGCTTAAAATGTCCAACTAATGTAAGAGAAGAAATGAAATAGTATCAAATGAGGACAAAAGCAAACAGAGAGGGAAGTAATGCCCTCCCAGACTATGGTGCTTATGATTTGAATATTATTGATGAAGAAGAGATGGAGGATGAGATGGAAGTTGGTGAATCAAGTACCGGAACATCTAGAAAACGAGCATTTAATCACAAGCAAAACCACCACGAACTAAGGGACCAATGGATAAATTTTTGTATCCAAATCCAGCCAAGGTTGTTGATGATCGGAATAGATTAAAGAAGTTGAAGCAATCAACCATTGCCGAGAAATACAACAAAGAAGGGAGAGATGCTACTATTCAATTTATCATGCCTTGGATTTATCAAGTAGGTATTCCATTAAACACAATTCAGTTAAAAAGCTTTCATATAATGCTAGAGGTTGTGGAACAATTTGGACCTGGTTTGATACCTCCTTCTTATCATGAGGCTAGAGTGACATGTTGAAAAAAGAAGTAGAATACACAAAAAATTTAATGAGTAACCATGAGGTTGAGTGGAAAATAAATGGTTACTCTTTAATGTCGAATGGGTGAATCGATAGAAGAGATAGAACCCTAATAAACTTTTTTAGTGCATTTTGCTGTTGGGACATTATTTTTAGAATCGATTGATGCATCTGAATGCATCAAAACTTGAGAAAAAGTATTTGAACTTCTAGATGGAATGGTGGAAAAGATAGGAGAAGAGAATATTATCTAAGTTGTGAATGACAATGCCTCAAACTATGTCCTAGCGGACAAATATTTGGAAGCATAACTGCCACACCTATATTAGACACCATGTGCTGTCCACTGTTTAGATTTGATTTTAGAAGATATTGGAAAGATTGATCATATTAAAAGATGTCTTAAAATGGTTGTAACACTTAGTGGTTTTATTTATAACCACTTGTATGTACTGAACATGATGAGAGAGTTCACAAAACAACATGAATTGGTAAGACCGACTGTTACACGTTTTGCAACTTCGTTTTTGACCTTAGCAAGTATCCATAGGAATAGAGCTAACTTGAGGAAGATGTTTGTTTTTGAGAAATGGACGACTTCTAAATGGGCGAAAGATCCGAAGGGGAAGAGAGCAACCGCCACCATTTTGATGGCATCCTTTTAGAACTCAGTGGTCTATACTCTAAAAGCATCTGGACCCTTAGTTCGAGTTCTTAGACTGGTAGATGGTGATAAAACTGCAACAGGATATATCTATGAGGCTATGGATATGGCAAAAGAGGCTATTAAGAATGGTTTTAATGAGAATGAGGCAAAGTACAAGCCAATCTGGGAGATCAATAATAAAAGATGGGATTGTCAACTTCATCGACCTTTACATGCAGCTGGATATAATTTGAATCCATTGCTTTTCTATGACCACAAGAATAGAATTATTCAAGATGTTGAAGTCATGAGTGGTTTACTTGAAGCTGTGCAAAGATTGATACCATCTTTTAGTGATCAAAATCAATGCACAGTGGAATTAGAATTATATTCTAAAGCTAAAGGCATGTTTAGTATTGAATTAGCAATCAACACGAGGAAGGTTAAGACGCCAGATAATGATACCATCTCTTAATAATGTATATCTAGATCTTAGTATTAAAGTTCTAAATCATGTTAAAATACGTGAACAACATCATGGTGGACTCTTTATGGTGGTAGTACTCTAATTTTGCAAAAGTTAGCCATGAGAGTCCTTAATCTAACGTGCAGTGCTTTTGGGTGTGAGCGCAATTGGAGTGTTTTTGAAAGCATAAGTGGTTACTTTGTTTTCTACATTGTTAATTTAATATTTAAAATATACTGTAACTCTATATTGGTTAATTATTTGCAGATTCATACGAAAAAGAGAAACAGGTTGAGCAGAAGCGTTTAAATGATTTGGTTTATATAAAGTATAACCAAGCACTTAAAGATCGTTTTGATCTAAAGGATCAACTTGATCCAATTTCCCTAGATCATATCGATGCGAGTAATGCATGGTTGGTCAGAACACTGGATGAAGAAAATAATGAAGTTGAAGTTGATGATGAGCTAGTCTTTTATGATGAAGACCTCACATGGGGAGATGTAGCTCGTGCTAGTGGCGTTGGAGAACCCATCACGTACACTAGATCAAAAGAAAAATCAAAATTGCAACTTGTACCACTTGTAGAGTTCAAAAGTGAACACCAACTATACAAGTGGTTAGTGATAAAAAGGAAGACGATGAAGATGAAAAGGAATTAGACATTGATGAGAACAATGGTCAAGGAGGAGCAAAGGATAAGACCTTAGGCTTAAATGGGAAGGATGATGAATTTGACTTTTGATGATGTTTTAAACTTTTACTTTTAGGGTTTTGTTCATATTTATTGATTAGAATTTAGATTATTATTATTAATCTCTGATGCTTTGATATATATTATTTCTTTATTCATTGCACCTCGATTCGCTCGATCGCCGCCTCTAGCCTTGAGGCAATTAAGGGTCATGTCGCTATGAGGTACGCCTTAAAAACACTAATATAAACTATATGTTAAAATTAATATAAATATGATTCATATTAATACTATAGGTTATATGAGGGAATTTAAACCATAGGTTATATTATATGTGATATAATAAATTACAGGTTATATATTATATGAGATATAATACATAATTTGAATTTAATTATAATAATTAATATAATGAAATTCAAATTTAGGAATGGAAGTTATTTCACTTGAGGTAGTGGGGAGTTATTTGGTAATTCCCACACATATATGTCTCCCTATATATATATATGATTCATAACGAGGAAAACAAAGGAGGGGGTGAAAAAGAAGTTAATCTTTACAAATTCTCTTTTTCTTACTTTTTGGTAATTCTTTCTAAAAAAAAGTTTGTCTTCTCTTTTTCCCAAATTTAATCCAAGTGAGCCCACACAAATTTGTTGTGATTCTCACCTTGAGAATATTGAGGAAGATCTTGTGGTGGTGACTAGAGTTGCAGTGTTCATGATCATTTGTTGTGGAAAAACACTAAAGAATTAGAGAAGATTGAAGAACTCTTCAAAGGTATTTTCTTCCTTGAATTTCTTCACAATAGAACATGCTTAATTAAAATGTTTAAATTTCTTTGTATTTTTTATAAATTCAAAATGTAAATGAAAAGTACACACATTCACGCGCTTCCACACGAAATATGATTTCTTCAATCCATAAGTAACAATATACTGCAATTGTTAAAAAAAAAAAAAAAAACAGTAGAAATGAACATACTGCTTCATCACCAAACACCTCATCCCTAATAAAAAAAAACATTAGAAATGTCTTCGAAAAGAGTTGCAAGAGCAGGTCACCCTAGAACAACAAGATTTTCTTATGTTGGTCAAGTTCCGTCAAGTTCCCAAAATATTCCAAATGTAGACTTAGGGGCCCAACAAAACAACTTGCAACCAACCACTCAATACTACCCAATGATATATGTCATTACTACTAATTTCGTTTATTTTTTATATGATTTTGGATGTTTAGAATGATTTTGCATGTTTAGGGTGATTTTGCTTGGATTTGCATGTTTAGGGTGATTAGGGTGGTTTTGGATGGATTTGGATGTGTAGGGTGGTTAAGGTGGTTTTGGATGGATTTGGATGTTTATGGTGAATTTGGATGATTTTGCATGATTGGCCCAAATTAAACATCATTCATTACATGTACTCATATGAATAATTTAATGAAACATCATTCATTACATATGCTAAAATTGTTCATGACTGGCCTAAATTTGAATAGCATACAACCTACGAAAATAACTCACCCTACCTCATGTTATGGTATCCATGTTGGAACTGTTCGGATTGGTGTCCTAAATCTCGTTGATCTTATAGTTTGTAATTTATGTAAATAGAAATTATTTATTTAATAAAATAAGAGGCATTTTGTTCGACATAAGTGTTACAAAAGATTTGATCCAAATCGTTCATATGGAGACATGTGAGTGGGGTATCTCTTATAAGAGTTTGTGTAAGACCAAACCATGAAATATTTAATCTCTCTTTATAACGCTGCTAATTGAAAAGATTAATTTTTTATAAAGCCGTTGATTAAAGAGATCTACTCGATCTCAATCCTAAGTGAATTGTTGACTTTCTGCCTATGAGAGCAATCTTTTGATTCAACTGGGTGAGATTAGCCTGTGTCGCTGACTCAATATGCCTATCATTTTAGCGATTTGTCCAATTAAGGAGTTGGAAACATAACTATGCAAGATGAAGTTCACGTCCCTCCCATCCTCCGAGAAAGTAGATAAATTGCTCTGTTAAGTGCTGATTCTAGGTTTTGAACAAAGGGCTCCTTCCTGAGTAGTTTTGGACTTTTCAAAATCGAGTTCGACTGCTTTTCTTCATAAATCGACTGGTTTTGGTCGGTTTTGGTCACTTAAATAGATTTTCAGAGTTTTCTTGCTCCGTACTTCTCCTTACTCTAGTCGATAATTCGATCATAATGTCTTAGAAAACTTTAGTGCAATAAGATACTAAACATAAACAAATATTTTTTAAATTGAGTAATAAGAAGTCAAAGCTGGTACGTAATGTCACTAGAAGGTCAACTGTGGAAAATTTTTTATGGCATAACTGTGGTCTTATTTGCAACTTTTTGTAATAAACCTAAGTGAGTTGTCTATTTCATGTACGACGTTGTTGAATGTGAAATAATGAAATAATTTCACCATCACACCACAAAAACTACAAGATTACAATAATTAATATCAAAACTTAGAATATCTATCAAAATTTTTCTTATATACTAGTGGGTATTTATATTATATACATTGTATATGCGTTATATATATGCATATGCATATACATTGTGATTGAATGACTTTGATGAGATTATAGGTTTATGGATAGTGGATTACAAGTGCGAGAAAATATTCAGATGAATTTTGGAGTTGATAAATAGAGGGTTATCGAGTGTTAAAAAGGAGTACGATGAATTTATGGGTTTAAAGTTAGTGGGTTACCGAGTGCGAGATAGTACTCAAATTGGTTTATGGGTTTATGGATAGTGGGGTATCAAATGCGAGAGAGGACTCGGATAAGGTTTTAGGGTTTATGGATAGTGGGTTTTTGGGTGTGGGAAAAGATTGGAATGAGTTTATAGGTTTAGGGATACTGGGTTATTGAGTGCGAGAGATGACTCAACTAAATTTTTGGGGTTTATCGAGTATGAGAGAGGACTCTGTTTAGTGTTTGGGTTTACAAATGTGAGGTATGAGGGAGTGAGATATGGAGAAATTGAAATGCTACTCCAATATCCATTATTATTATTGTTTATGTTAGCTTTAATTATACCATACGTTTTTATGAGAACAAATGTTTATTTACTAATGATTTTAGTATTTTAAAGTGTCCATAGCATATAGGTTGATGATTTATACACATTTTAAATCACTCAAGTCAGATTTCAAACAAAAAAGTTGTCAAAAATATTTTGAAAGAGAAATCCTATGTAGTTATAATGCGGTACACGTGGACGAATCACGAAATGAAGAGATAGTACACACGTGAAAAAATAAAATAAGTTGGACTATTCAAGGATGAAAATATTGATATCCATACATATATCGGTACTTCAGATTTATGGATATATCGACGGATATTTAAATATCCACAGATATTTCGAGAAAAATCTAGGATATCACGTAAACTTATAAAAATATTGTGAATTTTTTTGTGAAACTTTAGAATGAACTTATTTAAGTAATAAATAATTAATTAGAAGTCAAATATGATTAGTAATAAAATAATATATAATAATTAAGACCGAAAAATTAATAAATGAATAAATGCAACAAATATCAATGGATGCATAAAGAGAATTAGGATCGACATTACAAAGAGTAGTCAGAAAATTATAAGCTTTACAAATGAGATCTAGCTTGATAATATTTTTCATCTTCAAAATTGTACTCCACAAAGTTGTAAAAAGTTATGTATTGTTTATTGGTTGTTTTTTTTCTAATGTCTAACTTAGTATGATTAATTACTTTTCAACTCTTCTTCTGAACTTATTACATCCAACCAATCCACTACCTACCGTCTTAATTGTTTTAACAAAAAAATAAAGAAAAAAAATACACTCCCAGCATCCACCCTAAATTCTCTCCACAACTCAACAAATTAACTAATTTTTTTTTACAACTCAAAGTTTTCTTACAAAACTTGTACTCTACAAAGTTGCATTTGTCATAAAGGTATATATTTTATTCATTTAACATTTTTTTTTTTTGTGAATAGCTTGATCATTTGTTTTTGTTTTAGAAGTCAACTTGTTTCTTTTTTTTTTTTTCTATGAAATCGTACTTCAAATGTGTAATCACATCCTCACTAGTAATTAGCTTTTCATTTTGATGTTTCTGGTTGTATTCGATTTTGAAGTGTTTAGTGGATATTTTTTTTGGTAAAAGATGTATTTTATAATAGTTGGCCCAAAAAGAAAATACATTAATAACAAATCCTCTCAAGATACCTGGCTGGACTTCACAGGATTACTTGATCTCGAGCAATGTCAAAAAAATTTGGTTAGATTTGAAGAAATTTGTGTTTAACCCAATCCTTACCTGGCCAGATAAGAACTAGGCTTTAAGAATCGGTGGTGTTGACCGGGTGCCAAATATTTGTTTTTTCTGAAACACTTAAAATAAAGAGAAACAAAAACAACGATAAACATTCCAAATTACCTCAAAATGCTTTGAGGGAGATTAAGATAGAAAAATACTCTACATTGGGACGGGCCTGTATTGAGGGAGTTAGGGGTCACTTGGTTCTTGCCCTAACAGAGTCTGCACTAGGTGGGTTGAATGACCCGATTTGCACCTTGGTTGGGTCGCGATCAGGTAAAGAGAGACAAGCTACAGTTTTTTGCCTAGTTTGGATCCCAATCAGGTTATAGCCAGGTACATGAATGTTGGAAAGATATTTGGAGGTTGAAGGAATTTGGAAGAGAGAATTGAAAAAGAGACTACTAATGTTGTTGAGCACTTCTAATTTTTTGACTTCATACAAATGCTAAGACATACCTCCTATTTATACTAGTTGGTACTCCTAAATCATGGCTGCCCACTTTATAATCCAATTGTTCCAAATGACTCTCTAGAGCATTCTTTACAATTATACTTTTTTTCTCATATATTCTAGATAATTCTTCAATCTACTATAAGCATCTTCTGCAAGTAATATCTCAAGAATATTCTAATACTTCTTATTTTTAGAAATTGGGCTTTTGTTTTGGACTATGCCTAAATACTTCTAACCCAAAATCAAGTTTATACTTCAATACATAGAGACATATGGGTACTAGTATCTAGCCTGGTTCAAGCCCGGGCTCTGTGTTGAACCGGGTACAGACAAAATTCTTTTCTTTTCTTTGCCCAGCCAGGTGAGCCTATTTTATAAATTTTCTATTTTTATTTTTTAAATTATATTAATTCATTTTATATTAACTTCTTTAACACTAATTTCCTATAAATGGTAGGGAAATGCCTCATATTTTGGATTTATTTTGGGGTTTTTGGTATGAAAGGGGAAAAAATAGTGCAATGGAGGAGAGTTAGGGGGTTTGACATAGAGATTGGAATGACCTTCAATGATTTTGCATGGATTTGGACGTTTAAGGTGATTTTGAATGGCTTTACATGTTTAGGATGATTTTGGATGGTTTTGGATGTTTAGGTTGATTTTGAATGGATTTGCATGTTTAGGATGGTTAGGTGGTTTTGGATGTTTAGGGTGATTTATCTGGATGTTTAGGGTGTTTCTGGATGGCTGAATGTTTATGGTGATATTGTATGGATATGCATGTTTATGATGAATTTGGATGTTTGTGGTGATTTTGCATGGTATTGGACGAATTTGGATGTTTAGGGTGGTTAGAGTGGTTTGCTTGGATTTGGATGTTCACTACACAAAGTACTTATATGAACCATTGATAACACATGAATCATTTAATTACACACCATTCGTTAAATGTACTAAAATAGTGCACAATTGACCCTCAAAAGCTTCAATCAGACTTCCAATATCCAAAGAATTTATATCGATAACCTACATAATAAAATAAAATAATTTAACTATCCAAAATCCAACATCGTACAAAATCATCCAAAAAAATCTAAGTGCTTGTTTGGGTTATTGTATTGGGTTGGATTGTATTGTATTGGGCTACAAAACCCATGTTTGGGGAATGGGCTTTGGGGTTGGTTTTGATTACAAAACCAACCCCAAATACAACTCATTCCAATCCTTCTCCCCCCTCTGCTGATTACATCATGGTTTCCCACCCTTACCCATCATTTTCTGCCGCTTCCCCATCATTTTCTGCTGCTTCCCCATGCATACTCTGCCTGAAATCTCCTCCCTCTCTCTCTTCTGTTGCCTTCTCTCCGCATTCATTCTCCTCCTTCTCCTTCTCATTCTCTCTGCTTTCATTCTTCTCCTTCTCCTTCTCTCTGATTCCCTTGGACTCCTCGTCCTTCGATCTCCCTCCATTTCTCCTCTCATTTGTTGACTACAAACCCTATTCCCACCCAACCCCTTCGGTTTCGCCAGTTTCCCACTGTCACTCTGCACGATGTTAAAATTCCTCCCTCTCTCTCTCTTTTATCGTCTTCTTTCTGCATTCATTCATTCTCCTTCTCTCTGTTTCCCTTCGATTCCTCGTTCCCTCTTTGCTCTGAAGCGTTAATCAACACTTCAGAGCAGACGACTATGGGAAGTTGAAACCCTCTCTTGCCGCTCTAACGGCGAGAATGGTGGCTCTTACCGCCGTCGATTGCTTGGTAGGTGGTCCCCATGAGCCTATTTTGGGCATTGGTAGGGGAGGGCTCCTCCCAACTTAGACGGTAAGTATGTGGTTTTTTTTTTTTTTTTCATTCTTCCGGTGTTGCATGTTCATATTTGTTCGATTTTCGCTTTTTCCATGCGTTTGGCCGATATTTGGTGCAAATCTGTTTTGGCCGATCATGATGGTTTTTTTAATTTGCATTCAATCTCGTTTCAAATGAAAATTTGTTTGAAACATGCTGAATTTTTTCTTCGTTTTTTACCTGTTGATCGGTTCTATTACTATGTTCTGTTTATATTTTTGAACAAAAATCGATTGTTTATTGTTGTTTTTCTTGAATAACCACACCTAAGACCGCCATTTTTAAAAAAAAAAAAAAACATTGCAATTGAGTAGTTGGATAGCTAGTTCTATTCTGACTGATTCAGTTGGATCATAACTATTTTGTTATTATTATATTATTATAATTTGGTTGTTGGTTTATTAAATTTGGGTAACTTCCATTTAAAACTTGCACTGTTCCTCAAATTAATTTGAGTGGTTGGGTTGTTTAACTTCATTGATTCACATGCTTATATATATACACCAATTCTCCCATATTCTTTATCACACACCATTTGGAGAAGAAATTACCTCTCCAAATTGTTCCTGTCCGGTGAGTCCCCTTGAACCTTTTGCTATTTTTTTTTTCTTTCTCCTTATGTTATGAATTATTTTTATTGAAACTTTCTTCTGTTTCATGTGATGGTAGACTTCTTGCTTTGTTTCCTAGTCATAATCTTTACTTAACTAATATAACTTTTTTTTTGTCAGTGTAGGGTGGAAATTGACAGTTAACCAACCTACCCGTCCGACAGTCACTACGTTACACGTAACTTATTTGTAATACCCTATTCTGTTTTTTAAGTACATTATTCGTAGAACTTGATGTTTGACAAATGTATATGGTATTTTGTTTAAAATGTTTATGTGTATTTATGTGTCTAATTCATTCGGTCGCACCTTTGTTTAAACCATTTTCAAGAATAAAACAGTTTGAATAATTAATGTTCACTTTCTTACGTATTTAATTATTAATCTATTGCAAATTACCTATGTTATACAATACAATTTTTTTTGTACTTTATATAAAACACATTTTCCCATGATCAAGTATGTGGATTCAATATGTGAAAAAATAAAAAATCAAAAAATAAAATCAAAAAATAAAAATAGTGAAGAATAACAAGCAATTTTTCAAAAAAAAAAAAACGTAAAAAAGCTACCAATTATAATCTGGAAGATTAATAGGAAAATAAATTTTTACTTTCAATTTATAATGTATAATTTATAATTAAAATCCAAAAGTATCATAAAAAAGGGTACTTGAAGTTAAATAAGTTTTAATGCGATTTTTATAATTGAAAACATTGTATAATTTATAATTAAAATTAAAAAATTTGCAAAAAAAATGGCAATTCAACTCAAATAATTCTTCAATGCAATTTTAGAATTGAAAACCAAGTTTTTGAACTTTGCAAAAAAAAAAAGTTGGTACTTCAACTTAAATTGAATGCGGTTTTAAGCAAAGAAGTTGGTATTTCAACTTAAATTCAATGCAGTTTTATAATAAAAAACCAATGTTTTTTAATCTGCAAAAAATGGTACTTCAACTCAAGTTCAATCCGGTTTTGTAATTAAAAACAAACGTTTTCAACTTTGCAAAAATTTTAGATTGAACTCAAATGTTTCTTATTTTTTAAAAATTTCGGGGATTAAACAATTGTCCATATCCTTTCTAAATAGAATTGATCATTTCCTACCTTTTCCATATCTTTTTTTATAAAACAATTTCCCAAGTTCTAGTTTTAGAAAAAATTTATCAAGTAGTATTGAAAACATAATTTATGAGAAATGGTAGTCAAGTAGCATATGACTCCATCAACTATGGTTCTATATGATTAAGGGAATTGAAAATCTTTTCACAATTAATTTTCATTGAGTTTTCAAATTCGAATTTAAATAACGTGTTCTAAACGAGATTATAGTCATTCTTCTCTTGACGAGTTTGTTTGTTTGTTTACGTGTTGAGTTGTTTACTTATTCATTCGTTCATTTGTAATCAATATCTTTCTAAATAATAAATTGGGTGGAGTATAAGAAAAGATTGATTGCATAGGAAGATCGAATAGATAGAACCTTGAATAAATAGGAATACTTAAGTATGGTCGCTATCTTGTCAGGTCCATTGTTAGTTCAGTTAATCAACAACCTGACGAGCTAATTGCAATACTGACGGTTGTATGTGCGGCTACCGTAGCAATGGTGAATACTATCGCCACTATGCTACAATTGGATGACAATCGGGATCGACCGTCTCCACTTATTAGACATCAAATTCGACAGTTGAATTTCTTTTGTTTGATTTACGAAGATGATCAGACGTGTCGTGAGAACACTCGCATGGATAGGCGAATGTTCACGATTCTGTGTCAATTACTTAGGACGACAGGTGGGCTAAGGCCCACGAAATATGTAGATGTGGAGGAAATGGTGGCTATCTTCCTGCACATAGTCGCACACGATGTAAAAAATCGAGTAATGCGACGCCAATTTGCATGGTTTGGCGAGACAGTTTCCAGACACTTCAATATTGTGCTGAATGCAATATTGAGACTATACGACGTTCTATTGCGGAAACTAGAGCCAGTCATTGAGAATTGTACAGATGATAGATGGCGCCGGTTTCAGGTACAACCATTCTGTTGTTTTAATGGTATTGTTTGGGGCTTTTAGAAATTATCTTAAACTTATCATTTAAACAACGTTTCGTCACAGAATTGCTTAGGTGCGCTTGACGGAACCCACATAAAGGTAAATGTCAGTGCAATTGATCGACCACGCTATAGGACTAGAAAGGGCGAGATTGCAATGAATGTTCTTACTGTATGCAATCAAATGTGTGAGTTATATTCGTTTTGGCTGGATGGGAAGGATCAACTGCTGACTTAAGGGTTCTGCGAGATGCAGTGACCAAGTCAACTGGATTGAAAGTCTCAAGGGGTTAGTTTACTCGGTATACCCTTCCATACAAAAGAAAAAGTATGACAAGTGATAACTTGGCCCAATTTCGCAGGATACTACTATCTAACCGACGTCGGTTATCCAAATGCCGAGGGATTTTTGGCTCCTTATCGGGGACAAAGATACCATTTGACTGAGTGGCGTGGAGGGAACCCGTCAACAAGCCCTAGGGAGCTTTTCAATATGAGACATTCATCTGCCCAGAATGTCATTAAGAGAGCGTTCGGGATGTTGAAAGGTCGATGGGCAATTATCTGAGGAAAATCATACTACTCGGTTGATATGCAGTGCAAGATCATACATGCATGTTGTCTCTGCAAAATTTAATAATTCGGGAAATGGGACCAAATTCCTTACTCGACGAAGGAGAGGGAAATCAAGGGGGACCAATACCAACAGACAGTGAGAATATTGAATTTGTGGAGACATCCGATGCATTCACTGTGTGGAGGGATGATCTCACAAATCAGATGTGGGCTGAATGGAATGCAAACTAAAGACGCCCTTGGGAAAGTTTGTGTAGTCTTTTTTTTTTTTACTTTTTTTCTTTATGTATAAAGTATTTTGTTGGTGCCCACGTGTACATTTTGTAATTTTTTGTATAACATATGTGAATATTTCAATGTTATGGTGTGAATGGATTGATTCCCCCACAATATTTTCGCAATGTTATATCCTGAATGTGTTAACAAATTCAATTTTAGATGGAAGCATCCGGGTCACGCGCATGAGCCACAAAACATATTTGGACAGATGAGGAGAATAGAATCCTCGTAGAGTGTTTGGTCCAGTGTGTGCAGTCTAGACATTGGCGAGCTGATAACGGGACTTTCCGACCTGGATTCCTATCAAACATACTACGGATGATGCAGCAGAGGATACCAGGGTGTTCCATACAGGTAAGCCCACATCTGGAGTCAAGGGTCAAGACCCTGAAGAGACAGTACAGCGCGATCGCTGAAATGTTGGGCTCAGGCTGTAGTGGGTTTGGGTGGAATGCAAAGCACAAATGTATTGACTGTGAGGCGGAGATATTTGATGCGTGGGTCAAGGTAATTTCATTACATGTTTTATTTATTTCTTCTTTTAAAATTGTCTAGGCCATAACATAACACATGTCACCTTTAATAGAGTCATCCGAGTGCAAAAGGACTGCGCCATAAGTCATTTCCATACTATGACGACTTGGCCATCGTATTCGACAAAGACAGAGCCACAGGAAGTCATGCAACCACCACTACAAAGGTCGGATCTGAACCTGTTATGGAAGGGGAGAACGAGGACATCCTAAACAACCAGTCCACAGACTTTGAGAACTTCTATATTCCTGATCCACCTTTTGCCAACTCACCACGTCAGAGGACTTTCCAACTACCCCAATGGTAGAGGGTCTGGGGGTAGCTTACCATTAAGGAGTAGGAGGTCCCGAAGTTCATCGATTGGAGAGTACAGCGAGGTGGTTCGTGAGGGATTCCAACTTCTGACAAAGTCCATTGATGGCATTGCACAATGGCCTGTCATGAACGAGGATCTGGCAAGACGTCGTCGTCGAGAACTGTACGCCAAGCTGCAATCCATTCCTAGTCTGTCGATACAAGATGGCTTGACTGTTACACGGTCATTGCATGTAGATCCAATGCTGTTAAGCCACTTTGTGGACTTTCCACCGTAGTGGAAGTACGACTATTGCATGCATGTCCTCGAGCGACCACGAGATCCAGCGCCATGACTCTACTTTTTCTCCCTTCAATTTGCAACCCAAGTTATGTTATGATTAATAAACCTTATCTTTCCATGATTTTGTTTGTAATTTGAATTATGTGTAATTTTTTTCGAACTTTAATTTTATATCGTAGTCCTTTTATTATATACTAATATTATTTTACTCTTAATTCTAATATAGTGTGATAGTTGAAATAGACGTAAAAAAAAATAGTCAAAATAATACTTCAAGAAAAAGTAGTCAACATTATAATATAGCATGATAGTTTGAAATAATATTTTAAAAGAAAAAAAATCAAAATTAGTCTTATGGTATGGTAGTTTAATATTGTATAGTATGAACAAATAAAGTTCAAAATATATGATGATTAAAACAGATGTAGGAAAAAAAAAACAGTGAAAACAATATTTAAAAACAAAAAAACAGTCAAAATAATATTTAAAAAGAAAAAAAATCAGAATTATAATATAGTATGATAGTTTAATTTTCTATGGTATGAACAGATAAAGTTCGAAATATATGTGCTTAAAACAAATCTAGAAAAAAAAACAGTGAAAATAATATTAAAAAAAATAAAAACAATCAAAATAATATTTAAAAGGAAAAAAAAATCAAAATTATAATATAGTATGATAGTTTAATTTTCTATAGTATGAATAGATAAATTTCAACTTATATGATGCTTAAAACAAATGTAGAAAAAAAAAAGAGCCAAAATAATATTAAAAAAAGAAACAGCCAAACCCAACCCTACAATCCAAACGTTGTAATCAGATTCCCAGCCAATCCAACCCTGCACTCCAAACACCGTAATCAAATTCCCATGCATTCTGATTCCAGACAACAAAACCCATCGTAATCAGATTCTCAGTAATCCTGATTACAATACGATACCCCAAACGCCCCCAAGAATCATCAAACAATCCAATGTCCATGCAGTCAATGCAGTCCATGCAAACTAAATAAGAGTTATAGTAATATCGTGCAAAAGTATCAAATAATTCAAAATCAACCAAAATAATCTAAAATATCTAAAAATGATCAAACAATTCAATATTCATGCATTCTATGTAAACTAAATAAGAACTATTCAATATTGTGCAAAAGTATCAAACTAATCCAAAATCAACCAAAACCATCCAAAGATATCTAAAAATCATCCAAAAATTCAATATCCATGCAATCGATGCAAACTAAATAAGAGCTATGACAATATCGTGCAAAAGTATTAAACTAATCCAAAATATCTAAAAATGATCCAACAATCCAATATCCATACAACCCATGAAAACTAAATAAGAACCATCCAATATCGTGTATAAGTATCAAACTAATTACATACTTAACAATAATGCCTACAAAGTCATCCAAAAATAAGGAAATTTTGTTTTTACAATAATATCTGCAAAAATCAAGAAATTCATTTGTACAATAACAAAAAAAATTTCAATAATTATTGTTAATTACATACTTAACCAAAATTATTCCACAACACCAAAATAGAAATAAAACAAAAACATTGATTACCCTATTGTTGGCCAATCATACCTCATCCTTTCAATCATGTATACTCAATAATTTATCTAAAACATTAATTGACTCGCAGATGACTATATACTTGCCCTCATTGTCACCATTTGGTTGTACTCTCTAGTCAGTCAGACCTCCATATTGATCTCGTTATACGTGTTGTCATTCTAATACATCGGTTCTCTCTGATCACTCAAACCTTCATAAGCACCATCATTCTTACGAAAATAATTTTCTACATCCACGGATTTACCCTTTATCAAATGAAAAACACAATGCAAATACTCAAGTTTCATTCTCGTTATATCATTCCTTATCCATTCGACGCAAATAATTTTTCATTGCTTTCAGGTTCTTCTTGAGGCCTCCAACATGTTAATTAAGGACTTTAACTTGGGCCTCAACTTTTTTTACCAAAATCATTCATTATTTTCTTCAACATCTCCTTCTTCCTCCTGCTCTTCCTTATTATTATGTATATTGATATAGAAAGAGAACGGACACAATACATAGAAGCACCTTTGCTCTCTCAAAAGTTTTCTCTGGGAAACTTCCCCCAACAAAAGAGTTTTATCAATTCTTTGCAAAAGGATAGGTCCCAAAAACTACTTGATCTTTCCTTGAGAATAGTTGGGTCATCTACCAGTGGTGTTTGCATTCTTGGAAGTGGGTATCAATGTTTTTACAAGAAATTCAGAAGAATCGTACCTTATTTCAAAGGTATTATATTTAAAATCATTGATCATACTATGTTTAATCTAGTTATATGAAAAATCAATTAAAATTTTTTTTTATCTCAATTCATAGACAAAAGCGATTTAACACTTCTGCATTGGGATTCAATCCCTTTAGGAACTAGTTACATCATACTCAAGAAATTTGCAATAGATTCCGTTGTGCCACCACCTTCATCTTGTTGTGGCACGGAAGCATCTCAACATGTACTCTATCGATCTAGAGCTATAGCAATAGATTCCGTAACCCCACCAACTTGATCTTTCCTTGAGAATAGTTGGGTCATCTACCAGTGGTGTTTGCATTCTTGGAAGTGGGTATCAATGTTTTTACAAGAAATTCAGAAGAATCGTACCTTATTTCAAAGGTATTATATTTAAAATCATTGATCATACTATGTTTAATCTAGTTATATGAAAAATCAATTAAAATTTTTTTTTATCTCAATTCATAGACAAAAGCGATTTAACACTTCTGCATTGGGATTCAATCCCTTTAGGAACTAGTTACATCATACTCAAGAAATTTGCAATAGATTCCGTTGTGCCACCACCTTCATCTTGTTGTGGCACGGAAGCATCTCAACATGTACTCTATCGATCTAGAGCTATAGCAATAGATTCCGTAACCCCACCAACTTGATCTTTCCTTGAGAATAGTTGGGTCATCTACCAGTGGTGTTTGCATTCTTGGAAGTGGGTATCAATGTTTTTACAAGAAATTCAGAAGAATCGTACCTTATTTCAAAGGTATTATATTTAAAATCATTGATCATACTATGTTTAATCTAGTTATATGAAAAATCAATTAAAATTTTTTTTTATCTCAATTCATAGACAAAAGCGATTTAACACTTCTGCATTGGGATTCAATCCCTTTAGGAACTAGTTACATCATACTCAAGAAATTTGCAATAGATTCCGTTGTGCCACCACCTTCATCTTGTTGTGGCACGGAAGCATCTCAACATGTACTCTATCGATCTAGAGCTATAGCAATAGATTCCGTAACCCCACCAACGAGTAGACTTGCAAAATTTTTACATACCTCTCTAATCTCACATTCCAAATCTGTATTTGAGTGAAGGACAACCATTGAGTCATAAACGATCAACTCTTCGATCTCGAAGTTCACACATATAAGCACCTAATGAATTCCAGAAAGGTTCAAAGGCATGTACACGACATCAATGCTACTCCAAGGTGTTCACCCTTGACGTTAGGGGTGATCATCGGTCGATGCGAGGTCAATTTTGAGCTAAACCAGACTCCATCCACTGACGCATCAGTTTCGATCGGTCGGTCTTAACTTATTTTTAGGAGGCTCGTGACATCATTCGCCCATTCATGGAATCGATCGGGCGATTTGGTCGATTTTGCCTCTACGAACTAAAAGAGAGAAAACTACTAGGAAAAGACAAAGTAGTGAAGAAGAAAGGAGAAGAGATACGTGAAAAAAAAATTAGAAATAAGAAAGGAAAAATAGATTGAGAAGAAGGAACCAAAGAGAGAAAGAAAGAAAAGGCATAGAATAGCACATAGGGTAGAGTTGATGTAACACCCCAAATTTTCAGGTATTTCTCTTTACTAAATACCTAGAATGAATTGCTAATTGTGTGAATCTTGAGGTTTAAGTGGTTAATTTGAGGAGATTGGATGTTGGTGTGGTGAAATTATTTATTAAAAGGTTTTGATGTTATTAAATGGATTTAAAGAGTTAAATTTTAGTTAATTTGGGATTATTGAAGGTGTGTTTTTGGGAAAAGAGTAGGCAAAAAAAAAAAAACAATATTAATAATAATGTATTTTATTTGAATTTAGGAGGGTTGGGGTTGTTGAGAAGAAAGAGGAGGAAAGAGTATTATATCAATTAGGTAATTGATTTGCGTGTAGAAAAAAAAAAAGGAAAAATGAGAATTTTTTTTTTCTTTTCTCCTTCTCCCTGTCTTCTTCTTACCAACGATAGCAACAGTAGTCTTCTCCCTTTCTAGTTTTCTCTTCCACCGACAACGCACGCATCATCGTTGTCACTCACCACAGCACCAACAGCCACCGTCTCGTTTGTTGCGAGGGTTCCGGTCGAATGTTGTTTCGGTCTTCGCTGCTAGTGTGGGAACTTGTCTACATCGCATGGGTTTCAGTCGTCTGCCGCCACTTCAATTGCGTCGTCATTGCCTCAGGTGGTTTAGAGTTTCACTGCCCGCCGCTACTGTTTAGGAAGTTCTCGCTGGAACTTTGGCCTTGTGGAATTTCTTTTGGGTAAGAATGTGGGTTCCTTTGGTTTTAGCTGTTTATCCAGGTGCAACCATTGATACCCTTGTGTCGGTTTTTAGATCCTTTTTTAAAGGGCTTTTGAACCAGAAGGAACGTCGAAATTAGAAAAGCTAGTGGTTGGTTAAGGTTATTGTGTAATTAGTCGTAAATTATTTTGGCTTTTTGCCAAAAAAGTTATAGTAACATTTGTGTTTGGACCTTAGGTTGGGAATCTAGGACTCTGTATATTTTTGTTTGCTTTGGTTGCTTTTGGGCGTATCCCCAAGGTAAGGGATTTACTACTATTGTTTGCGTTAGAATGATGATTGGCATGATAGTTACTGTATTTACTAGCATGATGGTACTCTCTGCAGATTGATTATGTTAGTGGTGAATGTTATCCTATTTATCAAGTCCTATACCCTCTATTGACGTGAACTTTTTGGTTCACTGACTATGATTATTATGACTGGGTATCCCTCGGGATCACCACCTATATTTACGACTGTGACCTACAAGATCACTTCGTGCCTCCGAGTTCACTACCTATGCATATGCCTATGCCTATGTTTGGTACAATGGTGCATATGATGAAATGATAACAATTTCACCTAGTGGGCCTAGTAGTGAGTCACTTACTCAATATTGTAACACTCACCTTTTTATATGATTTTCTTTTTCAAGTATAGACAGGTGTATGACAAGAGGAATCTGTGATCACGCAATGGGACTGGTTGTTACTTCAACATTATAGGCTCATAGGGTATAAGGTCTGTCGTCAACGAGAAATTTAAAGTATTTGACTGTTTATTTATTTAATTATTCATTTAATTTTTTATTTCATGTAGTTTGTGGTTGATTTTAATTTCATGTTTTGAAGGGGACCCCGTTAAAATAGTTTTAATATCTTCTTATTCGACTTAAATAAATCATTCAAATTAATTTTTATTTTGCATTATGGTCAAATGTGTAATGTTGCCTAAGTTCCAAATTGCTTTACAAAATTATGCACACAGAGTAGCGTCTTGTCAGTTAAGAGGTCGGGTTGTTACAGTTAAAGGTGGCCGGTGGATGAGGAAAGAGAAGAGAGAAGAGGAGAACCGTGTAAGAGATGAGAGTGAAGACTAATGAAACAGTGGAAAGAGAGAAAGTGAAGAGAAAAATCAGAAAAGTCAGAAAATTAAAGTTATTTTGGAAATATGTGTGGATAGAAATAAAAATATTTCTTTAATGCTTAAAATCAAGAGTGGTTTTCTCAAAACCATGTTAGCCCACGATTTTGGCTCTTAGTTTTATAACAAGTCAATTCTTCTCATTAATTGGGCTAAAAAGTTAAGATGAGTTTTTTTCTTAAAGAATAATAATAAAAAAGTAATCCATGAATTCGGTCGGGGCTGATCCGTTTTTGACTTTTCATAATCTGTTTCGACCACTTTTCTTCACAAATTGATTGGTTTGGTCGGATCTGATCGGTTATAGGCAGTCATATCGCTTTTTAGAGTTCTCTTGCTCACTGCTACTTGATGTACTTCAAAACGCTTTTCTCCTTACTCCAGTCGATAATTCGATCATAATGTCTTAGAAATCTTTAGCGTAATAAGATACTAAACGTGAACAAACGTTTTTAAAATTGAGTGATAAGAACTAAAGGTTAGAATATATTCTTACTAGAAAGATCAATTATGGAAATTTTTTTTATGGTGCAGGTATGGACGAATTTGCAACTTTTTCTTAATAACCATAAATATAGTGTCTATTGCCTGTACAATGTTGTTGAATGTCACATGATGAAATAATATTCCCACAACATCACTAAAACGACAAGATTTTCATAATTATTTACAAAACTTACAATATCTATCAATTTTTTCCTTATATACTAGTCTGTATATATATTATATAAATTGTATATACGATATATATAGGCATATGCATATAAATATATATATATATATATATGATTCAATGACTTTGATGAGATTATAGGTTTAAGGATAGAGGTTATCGAGTGTTAAAGAGGATTTAATCTCGAATGGGTTTGTAGGTTTATGGACAGCGGGTTACCGAGTGTGAGAGAGGACTGAAATGAGTTTATAGGTTTAGGGATACTGGGTTACTAAGTGCGAGAGATGACTCGAATGAGTTTTTGGGGTTTACAGATAGTAGATTGCCGAGTATGAGAGATGATTTTGTTGAGTGTTTGGGTTTGCAAATGTGGGGTGTGAGGGAGTGATAAATGGAGAAATTGAAATGGGGTACTTTCTAATATTAGCCTTTTATGGGGTGTTTGTCACGTAGAATTGGGGTGCGAAGTTGGGTTGAGTTGAGTTGGAATGCCTGTGTTTGTTTTATCCACACTTGATCAAAAGATTGGGAAGCATCAGATTAAGAATAATGTGACTAACAATAGCATTTAACAAATAATATATTTCCCAAAAAAAGAAAAAAAATTAGAAAGGAACAAGTCCCCAACATCATTTCAATACATTGTTGAATAAGCAACTAATTTTATTAGAAAAAAGAATTAAATGTAGATACTCCGTGGTTGATGGAAAGAGTTGGGTTCATTTAAGTTGACCTAACCTTATTAATTATGACAAAAGTTTATAAAGAATGTCAACTCAAGTTATCTATGACAGAAGAGTTAATTCGGTGGTTCAGCCAAACGTAAATGCAAATATGACAGAATATTGAATTTTAAAGTGAGGCCTCAAATATATCAAAGATAGATCGGTCATTGAAAGAAATCCAACTAAAACAATGAACCAAATCATCATATTAAATTTTTGTAAAACCAAAAAAGTAAGCTGAAAACAATTTTGAACGAACCAGAGAAAACATTTATGTAATGTAACAAAAAAAATGTATTAAATTTGATACTAAATATGAAATGAAAATCGGATTACAATGTATAAGGAAAACATTTTACAAATTTCAAAAGAAATCAGATATTGCAAATTAAAATTAAAGTCAAATGTTAGTATAAGAAAAATTGATATAATCATCATCGGTCCCTCAGAATTAAAGAGATAGAAAACAAACCTGTCGGGATCAATTAACCCCTCCCCCACCAAGCTTTAATAGCATGGTCAGCCCCTACCATGAATTTAGTTGCAAACCAAAATTGATAGGAAAGCATAAAAAAACGGAAGGGAAAACATAACACATGATTTATTATTGAAGCGGCAAGAGGAGATCTGGAAAAAAAAATTATATTAATCGGACGAACAAGAAGGGGATCAGGAAGGGGAAAGAACGGTGAAAAAATAAACATAGATCCGACATGTAAAGAAAAGTGAAGAATAGATTTTAAACCCACAGTGTAGAAGTTTAAACGAAGAGCATATAAAATTTAAAAAAAAAAAATCGTAGTGTAAATGCAAATAAAAGATCGAGAAGAGATTTAATTCACAGAGCATAGATCTGGAAAAATAAATTAAGCATCGTATGGTAATTAGATATGCGAAGAAGAGATCAAAAAGAAGTTTAAACCACAGATCATAGATCTAAAAAAAAAATTGTAGGTTCATCGAACATGCAAAGAAGAGACTGAGAAGATAGATCTGGAAAAAAAAATTAAGAACATGGAAATAAGAGATCAAGAACAAATTTAACCTACAGAGCATGGATTGAAAAAAAAATAGTAATCGAATATGCAAAGAAGAGATCGAGAAGATATACAACCCACAAGGCATAGATCTTAAAAAAAGTAAGCATCGTATGGTATTCTAACATGCAAAGAAGAGAACAAAAAGAAATTGTAACCCACAGATCATCGATCAGGAAAGGAAATAAGAATCGTACGGTAAGCGAACACGCAAAGAAGAAATCGAGAAGAGATTTAACCCACATAACATAAATCTGTAAAAAAATAAAATAAATATCATATAGTAATCTAACATGTGCAGAGATTTAACCCACAGATCATAGATCTGAACAAAAAATAAAAAAATAAACCGCAAACCATAGATTTGAAATAAATGGGAAGATCATGGAGAACCCTAGAGTAAAAAAAATGCCGAAATGAGAGGGGAGGGAGAAACGGAAGCGGAAATCGGAAGAGAGAAGGGAGAAGGAGAAACGAGGAAGCGAAATTGGATGAGAGAAAGGAGAAGGGACGAGGAGAAACGAAGAATGGGGGAATCAGAAGAGAGAAAGCGAAATGCAGACCTCGGAAGGAGAAACATCGGTGGTGGCAGATGAAAATTAATTATGGAATAGAGAATGCGAAAAGTCGGAGGCATAACTCACGGAAATCGGCAGAGAGGGATTTGATTGTCGGTAAACAAATCAACCGATAAATCCAATGGTCAAAACGGTGAGTTTCATTTTTCATTCTCCCCTTGACAAACATGGGTAATTATTACCCACCCAACCCAACTCATTCATTATCCCCAAACAAACACACACTTAGAGTTTATAATTTGTATGTTTAACGAGTAAGCTTCAAACTCAATCTCAATTTTTTTCCCTATTTTAGTGTTCTTTTTGTTTTTTTTTTTTTAGAAATGGCTTTTAGTTGACTTATTGTATATTGTCTTCATTTTCGGCATCTTCTAAATTATTTGGAGCCATTTTTTGGCATAAAAATGAAAATTTTATTTTCTGGAAAACGATCAATACTCGGTCGGGCTTCATCCAAGGAATGGTCAGGCTTAATTTTGGGGAAGATGAAACGTCCCCCGGTCTCAACCCACACCAGGTATTGACCAAGCTAAAAACCAAAAACGATTGAACCAGTCATAACTCAGCTCGGGTAGAAATCGGGCTAAAAAATAGGGATGATTTATTTTATGGAGCTCGATTTTTACCCAGTCGGGAGTTGTTCTCTGTTTGTGTGGCCCATGTAGGTCTAGGTGCTACCTTGGCCTGGTTATGACCGAGCTCAATCATTAATATCTCTCTAATTTTTTTTTTTTTTTTTGCCTGGTCCTTAACTTGCTGTGCTCACCTAGGGAAAGCTCAAACGAGCATTAGATAATTCCCAACCTACCAAAATAATTACCTCAAAATTTAATTCCAACTATTACCAAAACAACTTTCTTTGGTTGTCCAATCTTAAACTTAAATTAGTTTCAACATTCAATACCCACGTACATGTTGTAAATTTATTCTAAAAAACCTTAAAGAATTACCCAAACTTTTTATTCAAAGTCGGCTTTCGACTTCAAATGGATTGTTTAAACCGGAAAAAAAATTTCAAGGCCGCCCCTTAAACTAAACAAGCTCAAAGAAATTTCTAAATCATGTTAATCAAATTGGGTAAGCCTTAAGGGTGATCTTTAACCATAAGAACTCGCCAAAGGGACTCAATTCCTAGCCCTACAATGTTTCAAATTGCCCAACCTGAAGTAAATCGATTCAAGGTCCAACAGGTCGTGGGAAGTGTAAATGAACGCTCAAACAGAGGGAAACTGACACTTACAAATGAAAGAGAACCAGTGGACAACAGCCCGGCGAATCTGAGCACCGACGAACAGCAGGCCAGCGACCGTGGTGTAGTGATCTTAAAGTGAGAGAGAAAGTGACAAGGAGAGGGAGGGAGAGAGAGATCAAACAAAGAGAGAAGGTAACCACTTACCGGCGATACGGCAGAGATGAGGTCATGGCTTGAGGGAGAGGGTTTTTATACAAAAATTCCCAATTAAATGAAAACTATGATAAATTACCATTGTAACTTCAAATGCACTTATTTTTTTCTTCTTCTTTTGCTTTTCTTTCCCCTCTTTTTTAAAATATAATATGCAGTTTCTTCCTACAAAATCTCTCTCACCATTTTCTTCATTTTTTTTCCTTAAAAGAAAAGAATTTGCAGTTGTGTCTAAGAGGAACAATACGAATAGGAAGGAGCTAGAAGTGAGCAACTAGAACGAGGAGAGAGAAAGAATCCGAACAAAGAAAAAAATTGAAGAAAAAAAATGCAATTGTGCCTAATAAGAAAGGAGCAAGAAGAGAGAGGAAGAAGCGAGAAGCTAGAATGATGAGCTCTAGAGCGAGAAGCTAAAGTCAGGCCCACGCTTGTTTGAAGGTCAAATGGGTACTTTCACATGTGGCTGACGCAAAAGGCCATTTTTTCATTTGTTTTTTGTAAAATTGGATAAGATAGCATAAAAATGAGTTTAAGCAAAAATTGGGAATATTAAAATGAATGACAGAACGTGTGCAAAGCACATGGTGACTTTTTCATATAATACCTATTTTGTCCTTAGTTGGTCTGTATGATTGGAACATTAAATACAGTGAAATTGAGAAACTTTATTGATAGCCGAGTTAATTAGATTATATTTGATTTCACAACTAAAAATGAGTGCATTCCGTGAATTTCGCCCTCTTTTTTAATTCAAATCTTTCAAAATAGATTTTGATAACTAATTTACACATTAATTCAAAATAAACCAATTTCTTCCTTATTTTTCTCCCCATATTTTAAATTTGAGTTTATCTTTATTATTAAATTTTATTTTTTTTTACTAATCAACAAGTTTTTTAAATATTTGGTCAAAGATATTTCATATTTTAATTATATCTTAATATTTTTCATTATTTTATACATATTTTGGTCCTTAATAAGTTATTATCCCTATATATATACATATTTTGGTAAAAGTTTCTTTAATGACTCAAAATTTTTTTAAAAGTTTAACAGTATTTGTGACAACTCAAATCGTTGAGGTAAATTCTTCTATTAAGTTAATTTAAGTCATTATGCACAAAAATATATATATATACTTATTTAGATTAAGGAGGAAAGTTTTAAAATTGGTATTTGTAGTGGTTGGCGAGACTTAGGTGGATTTAAGGAAATTTTTGGATTTGGCAAGAGATAATATATTTTGGGATTAATAAAATAAAATAAGTAGATTTGTTTGGGTTGGAATTTTAAATAAAGAAGATTTTCTTATTTTGTTGGGAAAAGGGAAAGGTAGAGTTAATGATTTAAGGAGGGGAAGGAGTTAGGGTTTATTATAAACTCTCCTCGGTTTGCGTTTAGTTTTTTTTTTAAAAAAAAGAGAACTCTCTCCCTCTTCCCTCTCCGCCACCACTCTCTCCCTCTTCCTCTCCCGATTTTCTCCGCTGCCGCCGCACTTCCTTCTTTTTTCCGTTCTCTCTCCCCACCGCCACACTCTCTCCTACCTCTGCCTCTGCCGTCTCTCGCTCTCATTCGCCGCTCACTTTCCCGGAAGTTTCAAGCTCAGAATCACGCTCTCTCTCGCCCAGGATCTCGCTCTCTCGCTCAGGCTCTCGCGCTCTCGCTCTCTCGCTCAGACTCTCGTCCTCTTGCTCTCTCGCTCAAACTCTCGCTTTCTCGCTCGAACTCTCGCTCTCGGCTACGACTAACTGCTCGCTTGACCGTCAGTCGCTGGATCAATATTCCCTAGTGGCGTAGTTTGGTAAATCTTTGGGAATATGAATTAATTGGTAAATCTTGTTAGGTGGTCGGCGATTACTTTGGTTCGTAGGACAGGAGGAAACTACGAGTTTAGCCACGTTCGGGTAAGGACTCTCTCGAATGAACTTTGAATTTACTTATGACGGGTTAGGCTTGATGGATAACTTAAGTTAGGGGAATTGTATTCCCAGTTTATTCAGGAATTTTGCGAGAGTTGCGGTGTGGTTAGCCTTATGGATCAACACTCAGGTAAGTAATCTTACTACCAGAACCGCCTACGTGCGAGGCAGTTTAGTTATTAAAATGTTGTTGGCTTCTTTGAGTTGAGATATTTTGTTTGCATGTAATTCTTATGATTATGAAAGATACATAAGCATGATGATGTTTGTAGGAGAGGCATTATGAATCTATGTTGTGGGGATGAGGATGTTTGTATGAGAGGCATTATGAATCTATGTTGTGGGATGTTTATGAATTTTATCAAATATGCATGTTAGTGATAGTTACCCTCATACGTTGGTTCTGTGTCCACTAGAGGTTTGTGTTCCTTCGAGATCACTAGAGGTCTGTGTTCCTTCGGAATCACTAGAGGTTTTGAGTTCCTTCGAGATCACCAAAGGTAAGTGTCTCCTACGGGATTCACTAGAGGCTCGTGGACACCATTTGCCAACAGTAGGGCGGGTCTAACCCAATCACTTGGATAAGTGAAGTGTGAAAAGTAGAATTATGCATGGCCCACTAGTATGATGCACTTATTGGATGTTTAGCCTGACCCCGGTAGTGGGGTTACTTACTGAGTATTTTATACTCATTCTTTTCTCTTTTATGTTTTTCAGGTAACTGAAAGGACACTTTGGCAAATGATGGGAGAAAATCTTGATTGTGTCATTGGGACTAGTCAGATGCTTCCGCACAAGATATCTCATGTTTTCATCTTTAAGGATTTTGGTTATGTCAATTGAATACAAAATTTTATTTATTTTATTTATTTCTTTCTTTCTTTTAAAATTTATCACAGTCAGATGTTTTATGTGAGAATGTTGTTTTATTGAAATTATACTAGGGGTACCCCGATCAAAGATTTTTAGTTATTTTAATTTTGCAAAAGATATTTATTTTAATCAAAGAGTTATTTTGATTTTTTTTTGTAAAATAATGAAAATGAGTCGTCTTAGATATGTGCATGCAAATAGTGACGACCTAGTTCAAGTCCTAGGAAGTCGGGTCGTTATAGTTTTCTAATCTATATTGAAAATTAAATAACTTAATAGGTTAATAATTTTTTTTTATGGTGGTTCTAAGAAAATATTCTTTACATATAATTATTAGGGTAAAATTAACCATTTAGATGATTGTTATCCACATGAAACATCATGTAGTTAATTAAGAAAAAACATGAACTCGAATTTATGTAACCTAATTCATTTTTATAAGGACAAAAAGGAAACAAAAACAAGAATTGATTTTTGCAAAGATAAAAGAATAAAACAAAACGGAGATAGGCAATAGGTATTAAGTAATTTTTCAAAGATAAAAGAATAAAATTGGAAAAGGAGACAAAAAAATAAAATCTCACTCGACGACCCACGAAGACACAAGGTTGGTTTTTCTCCAAACTACATACCCATTACTTATTTATTTAGAAATAGCCTACTTGTGTTTTTTTAAAAAAAAAAAAAAAAAAAATCAGTTTAAAATTGTGCAAGTCTTAAAAGAAGTTTTATCTCAATCAAATAACTTATTATTTTTTTTATATGAACTAAAAGAGAATACTTGGTTGTAAATAACAACCATTTTTGTTGAGACCGTAAATATATCTCAAAAACTTTAAAAAGATATATTAATATAATAATATATCAATGATATAAAATGTGAAAATGAAATATGAAAAAATATGCAATCTAAGGTTGATAATGTACTAAGATGGTTCTAATAATTAGAATCTAATTAGGATTGTTGAAGACAAGAATATTTCGTGGTTGATGTTAGTTTTATCTAACTTCCCCCAAAATAATTTATGTGTAGTAGTTGACCAAGCCTCTTCTAGTGCTTCGATTTTTTGAAGTACAGTGTATTTCAATAATGAGATTTTTGGAAGTACAGTGTATTTCAGTAATGAGTTGCACAAACATATCCATCTCCCCAACCTTCTTATCGTATTTATGAAATTATTGATTTTCAAAATTTTGAGTCATGTCAATCTAGTATTTCTATTAAAGAAGTTCACTTTTTAGGGATAAGTTTGTATTGAAGAAAGTATGTATTTCTGAACGGCTAGGGTGATTTACTTTTGCCAGTCTTCTCTTTTATAAAAGAATAGATTAATATTCTATTTCAGTTTTAAAATCCAAAAAAAATGGGAATAGTATATTTCGATTAAAATATTATTTAAAAACACATCAATATATTTCTAAAAACGATTTGGTAATTTTTTTAAAAAAACTTGTAAGGAAAAAAAACTAACCAAATTGGGGAATGTAGATTTAGGGAAGGAAGTTAAGGTTTACCTCTCGGAAAGATTGGGAAGGATTACCTCTCGAAAAGATTGGGAAGGATTTTCCTTTCAATGTTCCTTTTCTACTTCTTCACACGCATGCTATCATCTCAATTTCTTGAATGGGAAACAAGTTGTACAATAAAAGATTAGATGGGAAACGAGCTGTAGAAGAGAAGATTAGAAAAGAAAGATTGATGAAGGATTTAGAGTGTTCTACCTATCTTGCAAGAATGTGGTTGCTTGTTGAAATTCAGTTCTGGCAATAAACTAGTTTTGGTGGATTTGAGTTTTACATTTGCTCTCTACCGATCAGATTGAAATTCAGTTCTGGCAATGAACTAGTTTTGGTGGATTTGAATTTCACATTTGCTCTCTACCGATCAGATTTGTACTTGCACCTCTAGGGTTTTTTTTTTTTCCAATTGTTTTGAATTGCTTTTTGTTTTCAAGATTAGTTTCTTTAAAGAAAAATCTTGTATAGTGTGATACTTATTCCTTGTAAGGTTGATTAGACATCTTCAGATTTTCTTGTGATAATCATTTTGTTAGAGGGTATTTGTTGCTTTTTAAATGGATATGAAACTCTCCACCTTCCAAATTGTTAACGTTATAGTATTGGATTTCGATGGGGCATTTTTGTCTATTTATTCATATTATTTTCGATTATTTAATTGTGTTTTGCCATTTTTACAATTAAAAAACTTTTTATTATTTTTACAAACTAAACGTTTAATTTTGTTATTTATCTAGTCAGCCCTTGTTATTTTAACCTTGGGCCAAATTTTAGTTGGGTTTCTAAGGAAGGAAAATGGGATAGATGGCCCAAAATAAGGGACTCAAATGAATAATGGGTACCTTTTTTTAAAAGATCAATGAATTTTGGACTTCTCTTTGTGTCATCATTGTGTAAAATTATCACCTTAATCCTAAATGCACTGTTCTTTTGTTTTCTTTGAATTGCAAAGTTTTTCTTCATTCATTTTTTTTGTTTTTTTTTCCTTCAAATTTTCTTCTTTTTCCTATTTCCTTCTTTTTATGCATTTCTTTTTTTTGTGTTTCTTCTTCTCCCTGTTTTTCTTTTTCTTTTTTCCTAGTTTCTTTGCATTGAACATCAAACATAAAGCATAGGGCATTGGAACATCGAGTGAACTTTTGAATCGAGCAAGAGCGTAAAGCATCAAGTACCAAGCATCGAGCATGGAGCACCGAACATCGAATGAACTTTTGAATGAAGCATAGAGTGTCAAGCATTGAGTATCGAGGATCAAGAATCAAGTAGCAAGTATATAGCATAAAACAGATAACATAGAGCATAGAGCATAGAGCATCAAGCATCAAGCATCGAGTATCGAGTATCGATGATCGAGGATCAAGAAAACTTATGAATTGCAGCGTACAAATGGTTTTAAGGGGAGAATGGGTAAATCCACAAGGTGCTGACATAAGGAAAATGCCATTTTTCATTTGGCCCACCAAAAAGAGGCGATGCATACACAAAAAAAAAAAAAAAGAAAAAAAAAAGAAAAAAATAGGTCATCCATATAAATTCCGCTATTAAAATACACATTTACTATTGAGATCGTGAGTATTATATTTCAAAATGTCATGAATCTTTATAATATTCAATAATACCTCTAAAATTATATATATATTCTTATTGTTAGTATGTGGATGACAACCACTAATTTTTCTTTAAAAATTGTGTTGAACTTACAAAAGAAAATGCATCAATACTCTTAACTTTGAAGAAAAAGAATTAAATGTTCATATTATCAGTATTTTCATCAATTTAATTGAAGTTATCTTAAGTTGGAAAATAACTAATTTTAAAACAATTTATATAGATACTTTTTTTCAAATAGATACTCTTACTTTTTCCTTCTAATTTGTCTAATTATTAAACCAATTTTTTAAATAATCAAATATAAAAATTTAAATCTCACAAAAATTTTTAATCAAAATTTCTTTAAAGCCTAGCAAACTGGTAAATAGTCAAATACAATACTAAAAGTCTTTTTATTTATTTTACTAAATATATGATTAAATTTAAATGGTTGGGGCTAAATATGAGCATAGGCCCCGTTTATAACCATCTGCTTTTTGTTTTTTAAAATTAAGCTTATTTTCTTTCATTTTTTACCACGGTTTATTTCAATCTTAAGTAAAAGAGTTGCATTCTAAGCCAAATTCAAAAAACAAAAACAAGTTTTTAAAAACTACTTTTTTGTAACATCCCAAATTTTCAACTAAATTTTTTTAAAAAAAGAATTAATTATCTTGAATTATTTGGTTAACTGTTTGAATTTTGAGGTTTAATTGGATTATGTTGAGAAAATAATCATAGTGATAAAAGATTTGGATTTGATTCAATTAGTGGAAAATTGAATTTATTTGGGGAGATTTAAAAGTTGATTTAACGTGAAGATTTGGAATTGGGTGAGATTTAAGAACTTGGTTAATTTAAGAAAATATGAGAATAAATTGGAATTTAATTTAAGTTGAGGAATTGATTTGTTAGGAGATATTTGGGTTAAATGAATTATTAAGTGGTGATTTGATGGGCAGAGGAATATTAAATTAAGTATGTGTGTATATTTAGGGTTTTGGAAAAGGAAAGGGAAAGAGTAAAAGAAAGTATATATACTTAAGTCAATCTTGGATTTTAGTGGGTGCTCTCTCTCCGTTCAGCTTCGCCAGCATCATTGTTTGGAAGGATTTTGGAACCGGAAGCTCTAAGGGAGTTAAAGGGGTCCATTATGGTGGACCCATTGTTTGGAGTATGGAAGATGACTGTGACAGTTGCACTTTGGGTAAGAGATTTGGTCCACTTGTTGATTTATCTTACTTACCTATTTTGTTGCTATAGTCCGTGATACCCTTGTGTTGGTTCTTAGATTCGTTTTTGAAGACCCTTGTGTTGGTTCTTAGATCCGTTTTTGAAGGGGCTTTGGAAAAGGGGTGTTTTGATTGGCTTTGGCTTTGGTCATTGATGCCTATGGTGGATTGATGCCTATGGTTATTTATTGACAGGATTATTCCACTGACTGGTTATGGTTATTGTGTTCACCGATATGATGATTATTTGATGAATGCTATGTCACGGTGATTGTTATCTTATTTATCATGCCCTGTACCCCTATTGACGTGAACATTTGGTACACGATTATGATTATGACAAGGTGTCCCTCGAGATCACCACCTATGTTTATGTTTATGACTGTGACCTTCGGGATCACTGCATGCCTCCGGGTTCACTATTTATGCCTATGCCTAGTGGGTCACTAACTGAGTATTTGTACTCATTCTTTTCATGTTATGGGTCACTTACTGAGTATTTTGTACTCATTCTTTTCAGGTTATGTTTTTCAAGTAAGCGAAAGGACACTTGGCAAATGAAAATCTTGATCGTGCCATTGGGACTAGTTAGATGCTTCTGCACAAGAGATTTCATGTTTTTTTATCTCTAAGAATTTTTGTCCTGTCATTTGAATTCATAACTTTATTTTAAAATTTTCTTACGATTATATGATTTATGCAAGTTTCCTATTTTATTAAATTATACAAAGGGTACCCTGATCAAAGATTTTCAATTATTTGAATTTTGCAAAAGATATTTATTTTAATCAAAAAGTTATTTTGATTTTTTGTAAAATTATGAAAAGGAGTTATTTTAGAAATATGCATGCATATAATGACGACCTAGTTCAAGTCCTAAGAAGTTGGATCGTTACATTTTTATAGTTTTCAAAATTTGACTTGACTTTTGAAAACATGAGTAAAATGTATATACCAAAGCAAGACATTTAAAGATAGAATACGTGTTTACAAACTTAATTTTCAAAAACCAAAAACGCAGTGGTTACCAGATGAAGTGCCTTAAAAAGTATATTTTCTTGTTAGCCTTGTTTCCTTCTCAAATTTTCATTAAATGTCTAAGCATCATATCATCTAATTTTAACATTTGCAAATAATGAGAATATAATTACCAACATTAAGATAACTCAACTAGTCAAGACATATGTTGTAGATCATGAAGTTAGAACTTCAAAACTACTCTCATTCATTGAACTAAAAGTAAAGTATAACTAAAAATATTAAACACAATAAACTAAATTTAAGAAAAACAATTAAACACAAGAAACTAAAGTTCTGTTTGATAACTACTCGATTTTTAGTTTTTGGTTTTTGAAAATTAGGTCTATTTACTCTCAATTTTTTATTATAGTTTTCATTTTTTAAAGTAAAAAAAGTTGAATTCATAGTCAAATTTCAAAACACAAAAACAAGCTTTTCAAAAGTATTTTTAAATTTTCAAAATTTAGATTGATTTTTAAAAATATTTGTAGAAAGTAGATAATAAAATAATAAATTTAAAAGTGAAAGGTTTAACTCAAATTTAAAAACTAAAAATCAAATAGTTATAAGAACATCTAAGTTAGAAAATTTTGTAAAACAAGAAAAAAGTTGAAAAAAGGGTAAAACAATGAGGACTATATTTAGTCAACTTTCGGTAAAAAGAATAAAGGTTAAATTATAAAAAAAATTTCCCAAAGGTTAAATTATGAAATTCAATCCCTATAATTTGAGCTTAATTTTAGTTTAGACCCTATAATTTTTAGTTCAATCCTTACGTTTTAACTCAATGTCAATAAATGTTTCGATTTGGTAAGATGGTTTGACTAGAATTTCATAAACCATTCCAAAACACACTCATTTTCTCATATTTTCAATCAAACCAATGTCTTACATTGCCCACAAAATACGCAAATAAAAGGGGAAAAAACAAACAAACAAAAAGACGCGTGAAATTGGACTAAAATTAAGATTTCAAATGTCAACATTGACAGTGATCTCAATTTTACAGAAATATTGATTGAAGCATTGATAAAATGTTAGCAATCATGAAGGTTCTGGTTCAATTCTCCCTACCTTACAAAAAAAAAATGCAACAAAAATATATACAAAATGATACATAAACTAAATTCTATCAATGATACATAAAACTAAATTGTATCAGTGTCAACACTCATTTATATCAATATTATTATAAATTAATCGCTAATATGTTGTATTTATTATTAAGCTTATCTAATATAGTTTTTTTATATATCCGTGAGTGTCCAAGCCAACTTACGCACACTTCGACTAATCTCACGAGACAACCCACCTGACCCTACAACATTTGGGTGTCAAGGAAACTCGTAGGATATTAAACCCTAGGTAGGTGGCCACCATGGAATAAACCCATGACCGCTTGACCCTTTGGCTTTTTTTTATGTTCCCACTACCACTAGGCCAACCCATGATGGTGTCTTTTGTATATTGATTTTTGTGTTCTGTTTGTTGTCTTTATACTTCATATTCGATTGATTGATATCATATGATGTACCAAATACTCTAAATTTCACACTTCATATATATATATTTGAGTTATTTTTTACCCTCAACTTTTCTGTTTTAAATTGAGCTTATAGGTATGGTTGACACAAAAACCTGTGGGTCCCCACCCCTATCGGGTCAGGGAATTCCTGATTTGACTAGGGATAGGGGTCAAATCAGAGACATTCTCCGAATACTCATCCGGGGACGGGGAGGATATCCCCGCCCCAACCCCGGCCCCGACCCCGCGCCGATTTATCCCATACCACCCATTTATATATATATATATATATATATATATATATCTCACTCGCTCTCTCTCAGTCTCTCTCGCTCTTGCCGTCTTGCTCGCAGGGACCCATTTCCCCGACGTGGAATCCCCACCAATGGGGGGGACAGGGGCAGTGATGGGGTAACTCCCCCCTCCCCCTACCCACGAGGGCGGGGACGAGGAACCCCCACCCACCCCATATATATATGTCTCGCTCGCTATCTCTCAGTCTCTCTCGCTCTCACTGTCTCGCTCACATGGACCCATTTCCCCAACGTAGAATCCCCGCCCTCATGCCCGCCTACAAATGACGGGGACGAGGATAGTGATGGGGTAACTTCCCCCCACGAGGGCAAGGACGATGAACCCCACCCACCCCGCCCCATTGCCAACCCTACCTGTATGCATTCATGTGATGTGACCCTATTTACAATATCCATAATTGTTTTTGCTAGACTTGTAAATGCCCATTTTAGGAATTTTTTTTAATTAAAAAAATTCAAAGGTTTCTTAGAAAAAGGTAAAAACTAAGAAAATTAAGAAAAGAAAATCATTTATCAAACAAAGTCTAAATTAAAGTTACCATTCAAATTGATATGACCAAAGTAATGAAAATATGCCACAAAATCATAGATGGCGTTTATTTCTAATTCCAAAAATCATGAGATTAGAATGGAACCAAAAATCTAATATCATTCACTACCTTTAAACTTAAAATAAAAAAGTTCACTCAGCCACAAGTAAAGGTAGCAAGTCTTATGAATTGAATACATGGGAAGGAACTATGATGACAAAAATTTCTTCATCCTTTCCTTAAGAATAGTAAGGTAAATAATACATAGAACTGGAAGATTTCTTTCCAGGAAGGATTGCACAATTAAGAAGCAATGTTCAGCCTGCTTTTGATGATCTTACCACAGTTGGAAGTACAACAGAATCAAGGTTTCCAGGGTAAGGAGTCCACAAACCTAATCCTCCCCTAGTCTCTATCAAACTAGTCGATGCGTTACGCTGCTTCCATTGTTTATACTCTTTCATATTGCTCATATTCCCCTTAAGTTGATCCCAATCTTTAACCCACTCTATGAGAGAAGAATGCTCTCTTGTATGTGGGTGCAAAATAAAAAGTGAGTAATACTCACAATTTGGAAACATGAAGAACTTGAAAGAATCCCCTAGCCTGTATACTACATAGCCAAAACTCAGTTGGTCTCTTGGTGTGAACATGTGGACTTCATTGAACCACAAGCAGCTAAACAAATTACTCATTGCTGTATGCTCCCTTATAATGATGGCTCCCTCTGGAACATCTGCATTTTTTTCATAAAGTTTGATCAATAAAACATTTTATGCACATAAGAGGTCGAGCTAGAAAGCATGATCCACAAATACCCACAATTCCAGAGTTGCGTAGTTCATTTTAGGAATTATTAGATACCAAGTGGGGTAAAACGTTGAAGAAATTGGCACAAAAGGAATACAGACAAACACTTGGAAGAAAGAAACTTTTATTAAGTACAAGTATGCAAACTTTAAGAGGACTTTTTCACTCTCAAATTGGCACAAAAGGAATACAAACGAACACTTAGAAGAAAGAAACTTTTATTAAGTACAAGTATGCAAACTTTGAGAGGATTTTTTCACTCTCAATGCTCACCCACTACTTTTCCTCACTCTAAGTTTGTCTAACTCTCTAACTTTTCTTTTCTTTCTTTCTTCCTTTCTTTGCTTTCTTGACTTACAAATGAGGACACAACTTCTATTTTATAGGTGTGAGATCCTTAGACAATAATCTTTCTAGGCCCTCCTTGGATTCTAAATTAACCTAGATATTTCTATGAATTTATCCTTATCCAACAGAATTCCCTAGAATTTCTTGGATTCTAAAGCAATGCTAGGATGTTTCCAAAGCATTTCTTTTGAGATACTTATTTACAATCTTTTAGAGATGTCAAATATTTACGCTTGAGTTATTTATATAGATACTTCAAGAAACTTCTAGAATATTTATAAAATACGATGGTTTGATCTTCAAGAGATGTCAATGCCTATGTAATCTTCCTAACAATGTTTGGAAGAATGATGGAACCAACTGTGTGACAACAATTAGAACCCTTCAAAATCTTGTCACAGAGTTCTCTCATTTAATATAGAAGAGGACAATTTCACACATGACATAGAAGAATTGTGGTTATCGAGAACTGAAGTTTTTCAAATGCACAATTTCACATATTACATAGAAGAAGAGGACAGGCATTGACATAATGAAATCTGATAAAAGCTGTTGTAATGTTTCTCACTGGGCTTCAATTTCAAAGGTTTTTGTAATTATTCTATCGATGTGATTTTGTATAGTTGGAGTCTCTTCTTCTATTCCTCCTTTTTTTATGAGCTTGGTTTTTGGTATGCCCATGTATTCTTTCATTTTTTTCTTAATGAAAATTGTTGTTATAAAATATAAAAAAATATATATATAAAAAATAAAAAAATCTGATAAAGATAACCATGACCTACCACTAACAGTTTTCTTCTTTGGACTCCAAGGCTCCATTCCTTCATATCGGTAAATTTTCATGTGAAGATCAATAAGAGGACGGGCATATCGTTTCCTTCGCTTATTAGAATCGGCCTCTTCATAGATACTACGGTGATGCTTATGTTGAGCAATGGCAAAGGTATGCTTCCCACGCCACAAGTATCTGCAGGTTAGCATGAAAAGTAATTACCAAGAACATTCAGAAGATTTGAGAAAGTATTTGCAGAAGTTCATTCACCCTGATCATCAACAGATTCCGTGAATCAATTAGCACATTTCATACTCCGACTTGTTGCTTATAAAGTAATAACTAATAATAAACACTCCCCTCCCCTCACTGACAGTAACTAGAAAAGAAAAAAAACTGGCTTCACCTAGTTAGGGAATATATTTTTAATTAAAATAATATACATATGTGTGGTGTGTGGGTGGGTGGAATCATAAGGCTAACAGTTCATAAAAAGTAATACCTTTCAAGAATGAGTAAAGGGTCTACTATCAACTCCATTTTACCATCAATCCAGATACTATATTGTGCTTGAGGGAATAACCGATGAGTTAATATCTTTGGCACTTTTCCATTTCTTCTTGGCTCATCATAGGGTGGATACTTTAGTAAGACAAGCCGCCAGATACCAACCCATTTTCCTCCATCATTATCCTCCTCAATAGTAACGTTTTCTCTAATAAATTGCATAGAAATCTCATCTACCACCATAAGAAAACAGAATAGATCCTTAGAGCGAACACTTATATTCGAAGGCTGACGAGGAACATCATATCCATCAAAAATTCCTGACGCAACCACAAACCTACACTTCTTGACATACTTGATATCAGCAGGAACCATTTCAGCCCCACCATTTCGCATAAAACCACAATGCACCTGATTTGAAAACAAAAATAGTGATAAACTAGCTTACAATCAACTAAGAAAATTCCCAGGAAAAACATTCAAGCTTACTGGGTGAGGATATGGACACAAAAGACATTTCGTCCCACCTTCATGGTCGGTTTTAGTTTAAAGCTTTGCTCCCTTTGAGTCCAGTTCTGATGTCCTCCAAACAGTGGGGATGTTTGAGATCCATTTAATGAGTACTCAGCTTCAGTGATGTAGACAAGTCTTTTGACAATTTCATCTGGAGTTCTTCCTTTTGGAATGACTACTCTATCAGCTTCATCCATCAAGGGAATTGAACAACCTAAGTAAATAACAATATAAACATCAGTATCTAAACACTACACTAAAGTTTTCTCCACTTCATTTAGATATGACAACTAAAAACCAAGTTGAAAAAATAAAAGAAAGGTCGATAGCATAATCTTACGGTGTTGAGCCTTGGACATTAATCCCATTGAGTCTAAGATCGTGAAAACCTTACTTTCTTTATTACAAATAGCTGTATATCAAGAAACAAAAAGAAATCATACTCAACATCGAGTTACAAATTAAATGATCTTGAAACAAGACTCGAAAACACTAAAGACATAAATACAGGACAAAATTTTCTCTACAAATACCGGAGAAAAATGTGATAGAAGAACGGCAAGACCAAACATGAAAGAGGGAGGCAGTGAGAATCAGCAACATCCATAAAATTCCACCCACAAGAAATAATCGAATAAACCCCTTCTTCCAAACTATCTTCATTGGGTAATCCGAAGGCAACTTTTCAGGAGACGAGAAACCTCCTTCAACATCTGCAACCATAACAACCAAACATCTTCATTTTTCTCGAATAATGTCAATTTTATCTATCGTGCAACAGATCCAAAATCTCTGAAACAAACATCTGTTTTTTTTTTTTCTCTCTCTTTTTTGATAAGCCAAGAAACAAAAATGTTAATCTTCAACAGAACCCCAAAACACACCTTCCATAACATAACTGGCAGATCAAATTGCATAAAATACAGCAGAATAGGTCTAAACATTTCTAAGTACCTTTAGCATGCTGATTTTGAATATTTCGCTCTCCTCTACGGTTTATTCGTGAGGAAAACGATCTCTGTAACTCGCTATCCATAAGTACTATCTCAACTTCACATTTGTGGAATAACAAGACAAGCAGGAAGAAGAAAAATCGACACTCATATGGTGTCCTCAAAATGAAGATCTCTCTGCTCTACTAATCTTCCGTTCCAATATCTATTACGACTTCTGTTACCATCTCATTCTGAAAATCAAAACGTACAATGAAACAAAACTCAGATTCGGAGAGCACATGGAATCAACAATAAGTGATATAGTGCTGAAATTTGAGCAGCAAGCGTCACCATATCAAATCTGAAGCACAGAAAGGTTGTTTTAACTTGCTCCGTGACAGCTAAAATAGTATTACTAAGAAGCACCAACTCTTTAATTTTACTAGCGTGTACGCGTCTAACATTCATTAGACACTTGGACACTACGACACTTGTTTGACACGTATTGGAGAGTTGTTAATGCAAAAGACGTGTTAGACATTAGTTGTCCAAGTCAAAGGAGGTCCAACATTCGTTGAACATGCATCAAACACTAGTTATGTATACCAAATAGACACTTATATGAGAAAAATAATAAATTTTGCTGCTGCTTCTGCCACATAGACTTGACACAGGACCATTAGTTTATGAATTGCCTTTTCTCTTATAGAATATGGATATAATTCAACCCGCTTTCAGTTGGTTCATGTTTTCCCTTCTGGCCTAAGGGATTGGCTGCACACATTCTTCAGGAATCTGTTAGGTACTAGATATTTAATATAGTGTTAGTTAAGGGATAAGGGTAATTAGATAAATAGGAAGTTATTGTATAAGAATAGTTACTACATGTTGTTATAAATAGAGGGAGGGTAAGTGGGTGAAGGGGAGGTTATTCTGAGGAGTGATCTAGGGCTTGGGTGAGTACACTCAAGATGGAGGTTCCAAGTTCCTTTATACGTGGGTTTATCTTGTATTTCTTCATAGTTGTATCCTTTCATAATATGGCATTTCATTCATGTTTACTATAAAGCCGCCTGCAACATGACAGTATAGCTCGTACTTGCCATCACATAATCATTACATATAATTCTAACATACAGTTTGTAATAATAGATTTCCAAAACTTGAATACTATTGGCATTATTAAACTCAGCACTAAATCACATAATCAACTTTCATCTAGAAATAACATTTTATAAATTCTCATAGCCAATTATTCATAATCCCCGTAGCCACCATATACTAAGCATCCTACATAATAAAACACATATGGAACTCTCATCTAAAAATAATATTTTATAAATTCTTAAAGCCACATATTCATCATCCCCGTAGCCATCGCATACTAAGCAAGCTCATGGAAAATATACTTTCCAAGAACTCACAGGGTGGCACATTCTAAACATTCCGTAATAGTATTTTATACCAATTACTATCATGGAGTTTAATAGTATTTGGATAAATCTCACAACAGAAAATCCCTTACCTCAAATGAATTCAATTTCCAACAATTCCTTCTTCCACTACGAAATCCCAAACTTTACTTAGAGTCCAATCCTTATTGACGCCTCCAACAACGTTCCAACCAACGAAATGCTAAAAAAAAATAATAATAATAATAATAATAAAATCCTCAAACACCTTGCTGGACAGCCACGAAAACCACAAAGCTCCAAGTTTCTAAATCCAAAACACCATGGGTAAACGATAGATCAGTCGAAGAGGGTAAGGGAAACAAGGAAATCTTGAAAATTAACCAAAATAGAGGAAAAATCAGATTACCACGCTGCTGTGGCTTCAACGGCGTTAGACTGCTGGCTGCGGCGGATTCCGGTGACTGGGTTGTGACGGGCAACGACGAGCAACTGAACGGGCGACTGCGATGCAGACCTGTGAGGGAGAGTGGCGTTCGAAACTGACGGAGAGAAGGAGATGGAATCGGCAGTTTGTGCGTCTTGGGAGGTAGGAGGCGAGAAACTGCGTTTTTGTTTGTCCGAAATGAAAAATTGCTCCCTTTTCTAAATGGGATGAAAAGTTTTTGCATTAGTATTTGAAAAATTTAACAAAATGACCCAAAAACTAAAATTTGTATATGGATAACCTCTTCCTAAAAACTTCACCATTAGTGACATTTTTGTTATGTGAAATACTCATTTTACCCCTAATTTTAAAACACTCAGATCGCACACATTTTCAATTTTCTTCAAGTGTCATCTCTAACGTTCACATTCCTACGCTCTCATAATCGTTTAGACCTTTCGCTTTCTCTCAACCTCTTCGTCTGTCGTCTTCATTTACTTGTCATCCTTGTCTTCGTCTTCGTCTTAAAGATATTTGACGTCCCTTAAGTTCAGTTTAGGTGAAACAATCGATCACCCAGCTTAGATTAAACAATCGCATACCTTTTGTGTATACGATCACTTACGAAATCCTAAACGGTCATTTACGAAATTCCTAAACAATCGCTTAGTGATCGCATGCCTTTTTTGTATATGATCGCTAAGCGATCATTTAGGAATTTTGTAAGTCATCGTTTAGGTTACACTAAGCAATCATTTAGGATTTCGTAAGCAATCGTTTAGTTTCTATAAGCGCCGCCTATCTTTTTCCAAACTGACTGTTGTATTGTATTTGCTTGTTGTAGGTTGCTAAGATGGTCGTCCTGAGGAGGTTGCTAAGATGGTCGTCCCTAAGGAGAGATATTTCCCTGTTACTGTCTCTTGCATGGTCCACAAAACCAATACCCTGATTAAGAACAAGCTTACCACTAATCATGGACATGTTTAAGAAGACATGTTTTGGTCCACTGTTGGACGTGAACCTCATGTTTAATGGGCAACTCTTCCGTCATTTCTTGCTACGGGAGGTTAGGGATAAGAGCCTGGACTCTATTAGCTTCAACATACTGGGGAAGAAAGTTACGTTTACACAAGAAGACTTCAATCTTATAATCGGGTTGTGGTCGACGAAAGAAACAGTTGAAAGAGATACTTGCGATGAGAGACTACCGCATCTCATCCTTAAACCAAAGGACCCGAATGATAAGAAGTAAAAGCTTTGCAAGGATGTTGAGGCTACCTTCGAAAAATTTCGGTTTACAAACGATCAAGATACTGTGAAGGTTGCCCTCGCATTGTACATTGAACGGTCATGATAGGCAAAGACAAGAAGACCCAATTTGAGGGCTTGTCGATGACCTTGAAGTCTTGAAGGCTTGTCGATGACCTCGAAGTCTTCACCAATTACGATTGGTCGTCTGTCTTGTTCAAGCATCTACTAAATAGCATGAAGACTCTTATGAATGAATTGAATCCTCTGGGTGGAAGCTTTTAATCGTTTTGCTCCTATGTAATTCTATGGATTTGCACAAAACAAGAAAATATACATATGCACTGAAACACATTGAATAATTCAAAAGGAAACATAAATAACTTTTGAAGATCAAATTCCCAAGATATCAACCTTTGTTTCTCCAAGAACACCACCAAGAAGATAAGGAGGTTGTGGGAATCTTTGTGGAAAAGAAAAGGGAAGAAAGTTTTAGAGTTGAGGGTGGGGGAGAATTCTTGTAGAGATTTCACATACCTCTAACAAAATTGAGATCTCATCTCAATTTAAAGTGAGAGAAGTTATAACTTCCTTCCCAGCTCATCACTCCCTGCAATGCCGGGAGTTATTTATATTATTTAATTAATTAAATAATAATACTATAATTAATATAAATAAAACAAATTTAATTAATTTATATATAATAATTAAATATTAATTAAATAACTATTAATTAATGAAATCTCATTTAATTAATTAAAGGAAATAAAATGTCATATATTTGATTCAATGTGTCATGATACACATTTACTCTCATAACTTATAGTTTTAATATGAATCCAATTCATACTAATTTAATATTTAAATCTCATTCAAATATTGATGTTCTCATATAATGGAGTTTATTTATAAACTTTATGATGTATCTCATACATAACTATACAATTAATTCCCTTTAGTAATTCAAAGATTCAAATCCTTTTATCATATTGTTTCCTTGTTTTAACCTATTGTGAGCTACCAGAGGGACCTAATGGATCAATAGTCATAAGCTCCAATGATTCGAGATTAATAAATTAAACTCATTAATTATATTAATCAACATTCATTAACCATGGGGCATACCACTAAAAACCATAGCTGCACTCTAATGAACTGCGGTATATTTGTGTGTCCATTGAATAACCATACAATGTAAGTCAATCTTTCACAGGGTGTTCGTAATTACAATTGGGTCAAATTACCGTTTTACCCCTACAATTACCTTTTGCACCTTAACTACTACCGATCCTCTAATGAACACTATTGTTTATAGTTCAACCATAAACAAAGTCCCTCTCAAATCAGTGAGACGATGAGGCTTCATTGTTCAAGTCCCGAAATCAACACTTAAGGGAATAGCCTATCTACTTTGCCTAGGATAGGGAAGGAATGAATTCCATCTTGTGAATTTATGTTCCCAGCTCCTCACTCGGAATCATTCCCAAAATGGTAGGCATATTAAATCGACAGTTAAGGCCACTCTCACCCATACAAATCAAATAACAATCCTCATGGTTCTCATTTGAAATATAACACTCTTCAATTAATGGAGTTATAAAGAGATTTACTTTCGTGGTCCAATCTTATACAAACTCACTGTATATGATACCCCCACTTACATGTCATTATACGAATAATTTGGATCTAACCGTTTATAACACTTACAACATTTGTAACACTTACAAAGTGTGTCGTATTCATAATATTACTAGGATGAAGCACCCAACTTCACTCATATACTATAGACTTTTAGGTTATTTCTTGAACATAATCTAATGATATGGTAACCACATATCGTTCAAGATACATTAAATAACCTAGGATCTTAGTTTATTGGTTTTTGAGTTATGCAAACAAATAACAATTAAAAAATACTTTATTTATTAATTTATTTACAAAATTACACAGACTACAAGATTTAGGACATAAAACCCAACATATTATGCGTGGGAAGAAAAAGGTACTAAGCAATCGTTTAGGTAATCATAAACAATCGCTTAGTATGATTACCGAAACGATCGCTTGACTTTGGCTAAACGATTGTTTAGATAATCATCTACGATTGCTTTGGTACTAAGCGATTTTTTAACTTTTTCTATGCGATCGTTTAACTTTTTCAAAGTGATTGTTTAACTTTTTCTATGTATTGTTTGGCAAAATATGGACATCTTACTGATGCACGTGCACCGGAAGCTTCATTTCCGACTTGATCTCTATGGATATCGGTTCACGGTGGTGAACACAGGCTTTATGGTATGTATAGACCAACTACCACTCAATCGTTATGCCTTTATTTTATCTAACTTTGAGTTTCCACAAGATGCCCTCTCGAATGTAGAAGGAGTTTCAGTGAATGTTCGATCGGAGGGTTTGGTCAAAAGCGACGAAACCATGGAAAAGTGGACTAACAAACTAGCACGCATGGATTATTGGGCCAACAGTTTGTTCTTCCTCGACTATGCACTTGGTCGAAATTGAAGAGCACAATTCCATATTTTTTAAGAATTTATAAAAACAAAAAAATAAATAATATATTTAAATCAATAAATATACATTTTTACATTTAAGAAAAAATAAGTGGGAGGGCTTATTATTTATATCATATTCACATTAATAATTTTTTTTCTTATTTTCTATATTTTATCAAATGTTTTCCAATATAATAAAAATGTCTATTCAACTTTTATGTCATAATCAAACTCATGAACTAAGGTTTACTTAAGAAAATATTGACACGTGTCAAAAATAAATTAAAACATTTAAAATCATAAAGATGAAATTAAAATTACATCCCAAAGTCAAAATTTTCAATCAAAACAATATTTCAATTAAACTCTTAAAAAATAAATGAAAAAAAAAATTTGATAAAGAAAAAAAAGAAACACATTTTATGTTTAGCTTATATTTTTTATACGAAAACTCTTGCAAATTGGAATTAAGAACTCTTTTAGATGTGAATCCTTAATTCTCAAACACTAAAATTCCAAATCGATTCGATTTCAACCCTAAGGATTGGACTAGACACAGATTGTCTTAAGATCAAACCTCCACAAAATAGGATGACCAATCAAACTTGAATGTGCAACTCAACACATAAATTGCAAAATTCAAGCTCTCTTGGCTAATCTTGTAGGAAGGACAAAGGCCAAAATACAATTTATTGTAAAAGGTAAAACTTAACGGATCAAGCAACCTCATAGCAAAACTTTAAATAGCCTTTTAATGTAATTATCCCTATTTAATATGCCTTAGAAAAGAAAATATTGAAAACTAGTAAAATTACATCAAAATAATTAAATAAAATATAAATAATAATTGGATGGGGGCATGATGCATGGGAATTTTACTCATCAAAGTTCTCACTCACAATATTTATCGTATTAAAGATTATTTTATTTGATGTGTATTGGACTGTTTTGGTTACTTGAGACACCGGCAGTGAGTTTATCCAAACCCAATCCAATCTTCCATTTTCATTCCATTGTCTTTTTCTCCACCACTTCTTATTTTGAACTTCAACTCTCTCTCTCTTTCTCTCTGTGTCAAATTCAATCAAACCCCAATTCTCCACAATTCCCCTGTTCTCACCTCCACATTGCTTCTCATATGCCTTTCTCTTAATTGGTAGTTTCATATAATCCTAAAAAATCCCCTCTGCGCCTCTGATTTTTGATACTCTGCAGTTGGGTGAGGTTTCGATTCGGGGGGTTCTTCGCTTTTCTTAAATTTTCAGTGGGTTGGAGCTTTTTCTTTTTAACTAATTTTCATTTGATTTCTTCTGGGTTTTGGCTACTTGATTTCTTATAAGTTGTTTCTTGTGTTTTCCTCCTTATTTGTTTTAGTTTGTGGGTTGAGGAACTTTAAGTATTGGCCGCCATGGAAGGAGCAGTGGGAGCTGAGTTTCAGGATTGGGAGGTGCTGCTTCATGATTCGAACCCCGAAACTGCCCTAACTGCGGCCGGAGAGAAATCGACCCATTTTGGTGGAATTGAAGGTGAGTCTGATTCCGATAGCATAATTAAATCCGACTATTTCTCTCTTGATAATCAGGGACGGCGAGGGAGAACTGTAGCTGAGCGTGATCTTAGGGAGGAGGAGGGTTCGGTTGAATCCGATAATCCTAGTTGGATTGATCCGAGCTCGGAGAATCGGTATGGTCGGGTAAATTCGAGCGAATTATGGTCTGATTCTGGCAGTGATAGGTCGGATGAGCGTAAATTCAACGAACTTGATTCGAAAACTGAGTTCGGAATCGCAGAATTTCTTCAAGGTGATGAGGAATTGAGTGGTAGGATTCTGAAATTAGAGAGTTTAAAGTCCCATGAGAGCAAAATCACTGACTCTGATCCCAATATTGAATTTGCTTTAGACGAATTTGATGAAATTCAATCCCAAAGCAAGGGTTTGAGCAATTTCTGGTCTGATTCTGGTGGTGAGGATATTGTTCAAAGTGGCTCAAAAGTAGTGAAGTTGGAAGAAGGGAAAGAGCATTTGGAGGAAAGCAAGAATCTCCAAATTGAAGAAACCAAAGTCAATGCAGAATCTGGTAGTGAAGTTGGAGATAAGAGGAAAGTAGTTTGGTGGAAGGTTCCATTTGAGGTATTGAAGTATTGCTTGTTTAAGGCAAGCCCTGTGTGGTCATTCTCTGTAGCAGCTGCTTTGATGGGTTTCATTATTCTTGGAAGGAAGCTCTACAAAATCAAGAGGAAGAGTCAGAGCTTGCACCTGAAGGTTATCTTGGATGAGAAGGTAAATAATTCAGTAAGAATTTATACTCCAAATAAATTAGATGCTCAACTTTTGTTACTGTTTGTTTAAAATTCTGAAAGTTGTTGCTTGTTGGGTCTATTGTGCTGCATATTTGTGGTTCTCTTCTTGGTATAATAACAATTTGGGTGAAAATTCAGTATTTTTCTTTATAATGAGATATGTGAATCAAGTTTAATAGTGTTGCTCGTGCTCGTTGTTAGTGTACGTGAGTGGTGATTCAGTTGTTTGGGTCAACAGGCTTGGTGTTCAGGCATCGAACTAAGCTCCTTCTCATTGATGTGCCAAAATGCTGTTCGTTTTATTCCTAGAAACCTTTTTTCTTATAGGATTTTTTTTTTTTGGAAATTTGTAATGTAGCTTAGTTTTGAGGGAGATATTAGCTTCTCCATCTACTCAATTTTAGCATTGAATTTGGATGAAAATGATACCTTCAGACGCTTAGGCAGAGTCAGTCCTCTTTTTGTGGCTGATATTCAGCGACATAGACAGTAGTTTCCCTCCTTTTTTCCAGTACTCTCTTAGCGTGTCGATTTTTAATGTCTCTTCAAAGTTTTTGACCCCATGAATTAATTATTACTTGCAGAAGGGATCTCAATTCATGAGTCGAGCGGCTCGTCTTAACGAAGCCTTTTCGGTTGTGAGGCGTGTTCCAATTGTTCGACCCACTCTCCCTGCTGCCGGGATAAACCCATGGCCTGCAATGAGCATGAGTTGAGGATCCTTTCCACAAGGGATGCAGATCAAGTTAAAGCAATAGTTTCTCTCTTTATATATGTAAAAGATGTAATATTCTACAGGTTTCAATCTATGTTCTGTACCAATACAAGATACTTCAGCATCAGTTGTGTGCCAAAGTAAATTTAGATATTGGCTTGTCTCTGGTAAAATTTTTTCACTTCTCTTCTTCTTTCATTTAAGGGCTGTTTTGTTATGCGTTCTTGGACAGATTTTAGTTTATATTATCCTGACATGGATCTTTTAATACCTTTAGGTAGGTAGAACTTGAGAAATTAACAGTGAAATTTGGAAAATTGTCCAAATTGACCCAAAAACCAAAATTTTCTCTATGGTTGACCTTTCTTGAAAACATGTTTTTTTTTTTTTTTTTTTTTTTTAATTTTTTTTTTATACCTTTTTCACATGTGAAAAGTCACTTCTACCTTCAATTTTCACATTCTCCTTTCAATGTTGATGGCTTTAAGCTCCTCCCTCATTTTTTGTGTTTTTCCTATCTTTCTTTCTAACCATCACATACCAAACATGATCTAGGTTTAAACTTTATGGAGTCATTTAAAAGATGTATGAAAACAAGTGGTCATTTAGCGAAAACATAGTTGTATCGACAAAAATATAACTAAAACAAAATTATCATTCATGCAGAAAAAAGTGTGTGATTACTGACATCATGTGTGTGATTACAGCCCTCATGTGCGCCATTGTGTGCATTTTGCTGCACACGTTAATTTTGTTTTGATCATAATTTCATCGATACAACTCTGCTTTAACTAAATGATCACTTGTTTTCACACGTTTTTTCAACCATGTCTATAAATTGAATAAAAGCTTAAAAAAGATTTGATTTTAGTTCTTCAAAAGTAAAATTTATGTAAGTTTAAACATTGTAAGACCATTTATATTCAATATTCTTTTAAAGCTTGCAGTTTTTATAAGTGTTTTTTGGAAAAAACACAAAAAAACATATGAAAATGAGTGACCCATTTAGCTAAAACAGAGTTGTATTGACATAAATATGATCAAAACAAAATTAACATTTGTGTAGCAAAAAGTATGCAGTCGCACATATGATGTCAACGACTACACACATTGATGTCAACGATAACAAACTTTTTTTGCACGAAAGATAGTTTTGTTTTGGTCATATCTTCGTCTATACAAGTCCGTTTTAGCTAACTGACCACTCACTTTCATCTGTTTTTTTCATATTCCTTCCATGCTGATAAAAATAATGGTATTACAATGTTTAAACTTATATAATTTTTACTTTTAAAGAATTAAAGTCAAATGTTTTTTTATTCAATTCATAGGCATAGTTGAAAAGAACAAAAAAAAAAAAAAAGACGAACGATAGACAAAGATATGATTAAAACAAAATTCATGTTCGTGCAGGAAAAGGTTAGTGATCATGCACATGATGTCAACAATCGTGTACCATGATGTCAGCAATCGCACACCTTTTCTCTGCAAATAATTTTGTTTTGGTCATACTTTCATTGATACAACTCTGTTTTAGCTAAATGACTATATATATATATATATATATATATATATATATATTTAGTTCTTTCCAAAAATGCTTATAAAAAGAGCAATATGTTTAAGCATCTTTATTACTAATTTATTACTAAATGATATTGAATTTTTGTTTTTTTTGATTGTTAAAAGGGGAGAGCATCAGAGACGCAGGAAATATAGAAGAAAGCGAATTATTTAATATGAGGGTAAAAGTGATATTCCACGTGTCAAATAGTCAATACCAAACAAGTTTTTAGAGAGAGGTTAGTCATAGCAATATTTTTGCTTTTGAGTCATTTTGAACCATTTTCCACTAACCTAATTAATGAGTGAACTAATATCAATTAATAATTATTAATTAATTTTAATTAATTACTACATATTTATATCATTTAGAATTAATAAATTTCAACTAATATCCTATATTATCTTAACTAGTTAATATATTCTATTATTAATCAATGAGATTCTAATTAATTTACACTTATTTAATTTGTTAGTAATTAAATTAAATTATTAAATTATCAATTTTATTTTTAAATTATTGCTTACTCTAAAAAAATTGTTTTTTAAGAGATACAAAAATTGTTTGTTTTTATTTTAATTGATTTTATAATTAATTAACCCCAAAATATTGATTATCTTGCACATCCTAAAGCGTACATTAATTATCTCAAACATTTAATTTCATGTATTTAATATTCATACGGACAATATAACATATGTTGTTAAAATATAAAGTAACATTAACTAATGTAGAGAGTTCTTGAAATATCAACAAAAAGACATAAATGTATAAATTAGGATTTTCTAGAACTATGATGAAATATGTAAATTGTAAATAAATACTACGAAAGTAAAGATCTAGAATTATCCTAAGTTTTCTTTAGGTTTAAGGAATTCAAGAATTCTTTTAGATAAAAATAAACCTAGAAATATCTAGAATACTTAGAATTCAAGAACAACTAGATAAATCCTTTTGTTTGGGCTCCAAGGATTTCATGTCTATAAATAGTAGGTGTGGCCTTGAGTCAAGCAAAAGTTAGAGAGTTGGATTCTTATGAAAAGATGTTTTATTTCACAAAACCATCATTGTAAAATTAAATTTGCATCTATTTTATTATTAAATAATATATTAACACCCCAACGCTATCTACTTTCCCTTTTCAATGGAAGGAGCGAATCATATTCGCTAAACTCACTGAATTTGAAAACACAAAACATAATCTAGATTTCCTACCAAACACGCCTTAAAAGTTCATAATTAATTACTTAGACCTCATTTGATCCATTTGATTTTTTATTTTTGAAAATTAAGCCTATAAATGTTTCTTCCACCTTGAAATTTACTGACTTGTTGTCTACTTTTTACCAGTGCTTTAAAAAACCAAGCAAAGTTTTGAAAACTAAAAATAGTTTTTAAAAACTTGTTTTTGTTATTGGAATCTTGTTAAGAATTCAATTCTTTTACATAAGAGAGATGCAAACCATTGTAAGAAATTGAGAGAAAATAAGCTTAATTTTCAAACAAAAAACCAAATGGTTACCATGCGAGGTCTTAGTTTTGTATTAAATTTGTAGATCTAAAATTCTCCTATACCTCTCTTACAAACACTCACAACACGCAACATTTCAACATTCTATTATATTTGCTTTTGCACGTTTCTCTTCTTTGCTCTTTTAAGAGCAATTGACCAAATGAGTGGTGTTCTTTGCTGTAGAGCTTTGAGCTCAACTTTTCTGTGCAAAATAGTTTGAGTTTCACTATGGACAGAATATTTTATTGATATTTTCTGATATTTCTTATACAGTAGAATACATGGATTAAATATACATGAGTGAGGAATACAAAAGGAAAATAATGGAAGAGAATCAGGGAAAATAAAATCAAATAATATCCCAGTAATTATCCCTGTAATTACCTTTACACCCTCCCTCAAACTCAAGGTGGTAGAGTAGGAACCAACTTGAGTTTGGTAAGCAATTGGTGGAAGCGATTGGATGACAGCTTTGGGGAAGATGTCAGTTGGCTGCTCGATAGTGGAGATGGATCTTAAGAGAAGCGTATTACTCGGGAGATGATGTCGAACAAAGGGACAGTCATTATCAATATGTTTAGTGCGCCCATGGAAGACGTCATTGTGTGTAATCTGTATTGCATTGCGATTGTCACAATGGAGTATAGTGGCAGAAGTTTGAGGTACACCCATATCAGCAAGAAGCCATAAGAGCCATAATAGTTTTGAGGTGGCATCAATAAGAGCACGATATTCGGATTCAATGTTGGAAAGAGAAACAACACTCTATTTCTTACTCCGCCAAGAGATAAGAGAGTCATCAAGGTAGAAGCAGTAATCTATGGTGAAGCGTCGATCAGTGGGATCACCGGTCCAATAAGCATCGGAGTAGCTGGATAGTACTAGGGATGATTGAGAAGAGAATTGAAGACCATGTTCCAGAGTACCTTTGACATAACAAAGGATGCAAGAACTGCATTAAAGTGTATGGTTCACAGAGCAGCCATGAACTGACTAACAATATGAACAACATATGCAATGTCTGGACGGAGTTAAATCGAACAGAGTTAGATGAACATACGGATCAAGAGGTGTTGGGCCATGGCAGAGTTAGTGATGCCCGAACGAGCCAACAGATCAGAGGTATATTTAGCTTGGGACAACATATAACCGTCAGAGCGTGTTGAAACCTCAAGACCAAGAAAGTAGTTTAGTGATCCTAGGTCTTTCATCTCAAAATGTTCTCCAAGATAATGTTGCAAATCAACTATTGCCTGAGGATCATCACCAGTAATAAACATATCATCAGCATATAGAAGAAGGAGAACAATATCGCGAGGTGTTATACATGTAAAAAAGGTTATATCATGAGAACTTGAAGTGAACCCAAGTTGAATAATGGTGGAAGTGAAGGTTGCAAACCAGGCTTGCAGTGCCTGTTTTAGGTCATATAATGCACGACGAAGGAGACATACTTTTTGAGGTGGGGGAAGTACCCGGAGGTGATTTCATATAAAGTTCCTCTGATAAGGTCTTGTTGAGGAATGCATTTTGACATCCATCTGAAGAAGAGGCCATTGTTTGGCAGTAGTAATTGCAAGGAGAGTTTGGACAGATGTCATCGTAGCCATAGGAGCAAAGATCTCTTCATAATCTATGTCATATTCCTAAGAATATTCTTTTGCCACAAGAGTGCTTTATAGCATTCAATAGAACCATTTGAGTTAGTCTTTATTTTGTAGATCCAGTTGCAACCGATGGGTCTTTTGTTATGGGGTAGATCAACATAGACCCAAGTGTGTGTCTTTTCTAAAGCCTAGAGTTCCTCATTCATTGCTTGCTGCCACAGGGGGTCAGTACTTGTCTCATGATAGAAGATAGGTTCAATTAGAGAAGTTATAGTAGAAAAGCAATGATAATCATGGAGGTGAGTGGGAGGTTCTCCTACCCCAGTGGAACGACGGCAGGAGGGATAGACTCAGATTCAAGTTCAAGTTCAATAGTAGGTTCAGAAGATTGATTCAAATCTGCAGAGGCTGGTGTAGATTAATCAAGCTCAGCCTTAGGGGTAGTGTTAGAAGAAGGAAAGAGATCGATGGAAGCATCAGTGAAGAAGGAACATGGACTCAAGAGAGTATGAAAAAAGGAGAGATTAGAGAACATAATATGTTCCCAAAAGGTAACATGACGAGAAATATGGAGCCTATTAGAGAGAGGATCTCAACAACGAAAACCTTTATGTTTGGTTCCGTAGCTAAGAAAACAACATAGGCGAGCACGAAGTTCTAATTTTGTGTGTTCATGTGTTGGAAGGAGAACAAAACAGGCACAACCAAAAACTTTAAGATTGGAATAGTTGGGAGAGGTACCATATAATCTTTCAAAGGGAAGGGTATTCTGAAGAACCGAGGACGGGATATGATTGATTGTGTGAACTGAGGTAAGGGCAGCCTCACCCCAAAATTTCTTTGGCCACAAGGTAGAGAGGAGTTGAGCACGAACAAAATCCAGAATGTGTTGGTGTCTACGTTCTGCTCACTCATTTTGTTGAAAGGTGTGAGGGCACGATCGCTGAATGAAAGTGCCTTGTTGGGTGAGAAAAATGAGGAGATTGGAGTCCTTATATTCCATGGCATTGTCTGTTCTAAGGATTTTAATGGTACGAGAGAATTGAGTTTTAACCATCACTAGAAAAAAACAGAGATTTAGTGACATTTAAAAACTGTTGGATTTAAAATTCGTGACATTTATTTTCAGTCATTGTATCGCCTGTAAAGGTAGAAGTTTCAATGACATTTGTTGAAAAATGTCATAAGTGATTTTCTTAATGACAATAATTAATTGTCAACAATAAACAAATAATGACAATCATTATTTGTCATTTTTGGCATATTATGACTTTTTATTTTTGTCACCAATTGAATGAAGATTTCATATTTTCTGTATTGTGATGCATACTGATAACATTTATTAAATGTAACAAAAAAAAAAAAAATATATATATATATATAACGACATTTTTCAATTGTCAATAATATCTAAACCATGACTTACGATTTCATATTTTTGGTATTATTATGTTTATTGATGACAATTATTAAATGTCAAAAAAAATTTAACAACATTTTTCTATTGTCAATAATATCTAAACCATGACCTTTTTTTGTCAATAATATCTGGACCATTACATTTGTTGACACTTCTATATTGTCAATGAATGCATTTTTTCTTATTGTTCTTTCATTGAATCCTGTCATTATACATATATTCTTCATAATGAACTAATCACACTTATACACACCAACAGCTTCCCACCATATAACAGTTTCACACATATATAAATTGATTATAAGGTTGATAATATAAACATATCGACTAATAACCATTAGTATATAGGTTTTATAAGAAACCACAAATGAGCACATTTCAATCAAATTTCTTCCACTAACCCTACAAAAAAATCCTATAAACATATCTATTATTTTCTAGCTTCATTCATTCCTCTAATGGATTCTTCCAAAACCTGGTAAGAAAACAAAATTCATATTGGACTTCAACCCAACCCATCAATATATTGACAATGATCTCAATATATTTTCATATTTTCTAGAGACAGTTGATGACAGGAGCTCGCGCAGCGTGGGTTTAGGGATGGGTGGCGTGGGTTTAGGGATTGTGTGAACTAATTTTATTTTAAATTTTAATATTATATTATATTATATTATATTATATTATATTACATTATTTTATATCATTTATGACATAATATATTTATTAATATAAAATAAATGAAATCTCTGAACCATACAATTTAAATAATTAATTTTTTATGACATTTATAAAGTGTCATAAATTGATGACATTTAAAAATTATCGTAAATCATGCGAAATTCAAAAATTTCGGGTTTTCCTGCAAAAAAATGCGTGATCTTGCCATTTATGACACTTTTTTCCTTCCCACTCAATTTTCATTCCAATTTGTTGCCCTCTTATGTCATAGAAACTCATTTTTCTTGTAGTGCATATTAGCAAAATCAATATAAATTTGAGGTAGAGTAGAACGATTTTTAAGAAAATATATCCATGTAAATCGAGAATAGTCATCAATGAATATAACATAATAACGATAACCATTAATCGTAGAAGTAGGGGTAGAGCCCCAAATGTCAGAGTAAATTAAGCTAGAAGGTCGAACACAGATAGAAGAAGATTGTGAAAAGGACAATGCAAGTTGTTTAGCAAGCTTGCAATTCAAACAATGAAAAGGGGACAAATTTGGTAACATTATTTAGAGTGCCAATAGAAATGAAATGACGAAGTTTTTTAGAAGAAGCATGACCTAGACGGAGATGCCACTAATAAGTAGCAGAGTCAGTGACAGACGCATAAATGCATGAACGGACAAGAAGTTGAAGAGATGTGAGCTCAAACAATCTTCCCACTTTGCGACCTGAACCAATCATTTGTCCTGTTTGAGGATCCTGAACCTAACAAGCATTAGGGGAAAATGAAACAGTTAAGCCAAGATCATATAATTGTCCCACAGATGCAAGATTAAAGGTTAAGTTTGGAATATAACAACTTTTGAGAAAACTCAGAGTGGGAGTGTTAACTGTGCCAACATGAGAAATGATTATACAATTACCACCACCAGCATAAATGGGGGGAAGAGATGTTGCAGGAATAGGTGCAGACATGAGAGAGAGGTCAGATGTCATATGATTGCGACAAGCAGAATCAAGAAGCCATCGATTACCTAAGGATATGACATGAGCAGAAGAAGTGAACGAAATGAGTTGTTTTAACAAGTCTTGAAGATCACTTATCTGAGGACTGAGACGAGAGGGATCTTCAGAGGAGGCAACAACAACAACTGAGGATGACCCCGATTTAATAGAATTTCTGGACTTGGTAGGATATCCTGGAAGACGAAGTGGTCGTGTGGGACAATTGTCTAAAATATGACCCCACTTGTGGCAATACATGCACTCAATTTTAGGACAGTCACTGAACTTATGGCTAGAGAGCTTACAATTTTTACAGAAAGTAGTTTTGGGCATATTAGGTGAGTGAGTGCTTGCAAGAACGACTTAAGATTGCTTGGAGGGGATGATACCAAGGCGTTTTTCCTCAAATAAGATTTCCTGAATTGTTGCATCCAGAGATGGTAAAGGATTGCGGTGAAGTAATGCAGCACGAACAGATTCATATTTAGAACGAAGTCCCATAAGGACCTTAATAAGTCGAAGATGATCTGGACTGATTTTGACTTGGTCTAACTGGGTTCAAATGGGTTGCAGAGCTACGAGATACTCATTAACAGATTGACTGGTTTCTTGATTGTGACTAATAAGAGTATTGTGCAATTGATAGTAGTGAGCTAGTTTAATAGATTTAAAGCATGTAAACAAGAAATCTCATAAACTCCTCGCATTATCAAATGCATCAAATTGAGTATGAATAGCAGGAATAGATGTATTACCTAGCCATGTGATAATTTGATGATTCTTATTGTCTTAATCTTCTAGTTGTTCAATAAATTTACTCTTATCTTCTGAGGCAGATTTAATCGGTTTAATAATGTCACCTATGACAATGTGTTGTAGCTTGCGGCCTATTAGAAAACTTTTCATTTGATGGGCCTAAGTAAGGTAGTTGGTCCCATCTAGAATAGTGCTAATAGGTCAAAAAATATGGTCTTTTCCCATTAAAGCAGAAAACAAACCACAACGCTACTACAAGAGCTGAGCAACTAATAGCACACTACGAATAGCACAAAATCACCACAACAACTACACAATAGCACAAATACCCAAAGATACACAACAAATTTGAGCAAAACACCACAGATACACCACGAATGCAACACGAGTCTTAACAAAGCTCGTCAGATCCGGACAGAGACTGTCATATTTGAGTTTGGAGCAGAAAACCTGTCGGATCTAGGTTGGGTTTGGAGTAGCAGAGAGAGCAGACAGATGCGTTAGAGTTGGAATGGACAGAGGCGAATGTTGACAGAGCAGACAAGTGAACAGAGGCAGACATCGACGAAGCAGACGAGCGGACAAAGGCGGACGTTTTGGATTGTTATCTGATCAAGCAGATTCAATTGGATCTTCGACTGGATCTTTGAAAACAAGTAGTGTCGGTGCAAATCTGGGCCACAGACATTGTCAGACAGATGGTGTCGTCGCAGATCTGAGCCACGTGCGTCGTCGGTTAGGCACGAATCGAGCAGATCGGACAAATCACGAGTATGGTGGCGTTGGCGAGTCGTTCCTTCGATCTAAGTATGTGGAGGCACAAAGAGTGAGCCATTCCTTTGATCTGCGGCACAAGGAGCGATGGCGACTAGAACGACGGCGTTGGAGTCAACGAAGTGTCGGCAGAGCAGATCATAGGGGATGGCGGCGGCGGCTGCAACTTGAAATCCTAAAGAGTGGGCTCTGATACCATATTGACAAAATATTTTATTGATATTTTCTTATATTTCATATAAGTAGAATACATAGATTAAATATACATAATGGAGGAATACAAGAGGAAAATAAGGGGAGAGAATCGGGGAAAATCAAATCAAATAATATCCTAGTAATTATCCCAATAATTACGTTTACATTCATAATGTTTTAATTAGTTGGGTTGTTGTACGCTAAAGGGGACAAGTTGAAGAATATTTGTTGCACGAATTGTTTATATAAAGAATTACACCATCAAAGACTTAAATCTCTTTAAAGAGTGAGATACTTGCATTTTGTTGGATCTTAGCAATATATTAGAAGTGCAATTGTCCTACATTAGAAAGATTAAAGAAAGTGATGAGCTTCAGATGCTATAAAAGTAGTTTTTGGTTTCAAATTGTCCTAGTTAGAAACACTTTAAGCATAGGTGTGCTAACTCTAATTAAGCTTCCTTTTGTATTCTCTAGTTTGAGAGTGAGAAAAAGGGTTGTGAGTTGTCACACACCCTCTCAGATTACCCTTTTTAACCTGGAAAGAGGTGTGAAGACAACAAACATCACTCTTTTATGAGGTTCACTGTCTACCTGTACCTGATTAACCTGCTGAAAACAATATCATAACTTTCTTTAGTAAACATTTAACTTCAAGCTATATAAACATGCTTAGCATAGCTTATAAATCATATATAAAACATAATTTTCAAGATGAAAAAATTGTTTAAGAGAGCATTAAATAAAATATCAAAACATTTATTTTTAAAACATTGTCACTCACTCCTTGTCGCTAAGCGTCAATGGATTGTAAACCTTCCACACTTCCTCTTGTCCTGAAAAATAAGTTTACTTCCTTTGGTTAAACTCTTTTAAATCTCCTCAAATCTTAACTTAAGCCATTTATGTCCCTTAGATCAAATTCACACTTGAAACAACGCACTAACACCAATCAGAATAAGCAATGCCTTAAATAATGTAAGTTGTAACTAGGCGTCCAACTTGGCTAGCCACAACACTAGCACTCGCCCACAGCCTTGGTCGCTCATGCACACGACACTGCACAAACACAACCTTGTGAGGCAACTCCGGAACACACCCACTCAGACACACACGCAGGCACAGACATAAGCACTGTGCAACAGCTCTCGCGCACCCACATAACCACATAGCTTCACAGGCGCCCGCACACGCTGGTATCGATCACACACACGGGGAAGGCATCGAACTCCCGTAGGTCCACTAGGCATCAACCTTACGCATGGGTTGGGCATCCAGCTACTCGAGTCAAACGTTAGCCCTTTTCCGCTGCGCACACCACTTCCCTGCTTTTGCTCGCTTACACTGTCTGCCACTCACGCGCCTCAACTTGCCTACCTAGGCATGCAAAACGTCTAAATAACCTCTAAACACATGTTGCCTGCCCTGGCCATCGACAACCTTTTCATGCCAACATTCTTCAACCTCTAGTTGGCAGTCACCCGATAGCCCCTACAAATCAACCTATACTTTCAATAACCAAAATCAACATATCTAACCGATTTTAGTTCTAATTTCTTCCACAAACCTTAAAATCAATCTCTTAACTAACTTACATTGAAATTTAGCCCTTTAATTCCTCCTCAATAGCTCGAAATCCTCTAATCTTCACCCATTGCTTGATTGCACCCGAGAGCTTGAACCACCTTGCTTTCTCCTTAAATTCCAACCTTATTCTGATGGAATTCTTTTCCGGCAGCCCTCACACATAAACTACATAGAATTTAGAAGACTCTGGTCAGAAAACCTCTGGTAAATTGCGCAAACTGATCTCGTTGCCAGCCTCTATTTATACTTCTCTAAGACACCTCAAGCAACATCAAATTTTGCCACCTCCTGCTTCCAAATTTTACCATTAACCTTAGCTTGCCACCTAATCATTTCTTAATTAATTAAATAATATAATTAACCCAAAATTAAGAGAAACTTGGATGCCTACCTCTTGATCCATCCCTCAACACCTAACTGCACACTCCTTTAGAGGTTCTTTGCTAGCCTCCACGCCTACTCTTCTCAACGCCCCCTTGGCTTAGGCTTCCTCAACGCCCACTTGGCTTAGGCTCCTCAATGTCCACTCCTTCCTTTTACTACCTCAACGCCTACTTCCTTTAGGCTTTGACAACCCTTGTCGCTTAGTCAAGTACAACTTCAACACTCGAATTACCTTCACCGAAGCTTAACAACTACATGTTTAGGTCCAAATCACACCTTTTCCGCCAAGGTAGACTCCTTCATTCCACGCCCATCAAGCCTTTTCCTCTTCCACTCATCACTTGGCCCTAACATTGAAAATTTTGGCCAAGTCCACAAGCTATAACTCAACTACTTTAACTTAGGCAAGACTAAGAATAAGTTAGGGCTTACACATTAGCTCACACTTCCCATTTAAATTTGATTCTACTTAAGGCATCTTAACTCACCGTTTGCTCATTATTTTAACTTAAACGTAAGCAAGAGAAAGTAGGAGCTAGGTCTTACATGAGTAATCCAAAACTTTGAGAGAATGATTTTGTAATTGGGGTTAGGGATAGATTTTTTTTGTGATTGTAATAATTTTTCACATAGTATAACTTTTTTGGTGTGTGGTTTTTTCTCCAGTTTGGAGTTTTTCCACGTTTATTCTTGTGTTTCCAATTTGATTGCTTTCTTTTAATTTCTTTGGTACGGTAGTAGTGGGAGGTTTTTTTCCCCAACAAGTGGCATCAGAGCTTCAAGTTTGAAGTTTCTTGAATTTCTAAGTATGCTCTGTGGTTGCAACATTGTCTAAGCTAGGAGTGCAATAAAAAACCGAAAAACCAAAAAACCAAATCAATCCACTGGTTTGATTTGATTTTTTAGAATAAAATTGGAAATATTGGTTTGTATTTGGAGAAAACCAAAAGTATTGGTTCATATATGATTTTGATTGGAAAAACCAATCAAAATCGAAACGGAACGCCTTAAAAATAAACTCTAACATTAGGTGTCTTTTAGTGTTCTAATTATAATGATGCATATATATTTATTGTTTTGAAAAAAAGGCCAATTATGATGGAGTGTGTATGTTTTTACTTAGAAAGTGTCAAGAGAAAAAAAATAATAAAAATGTCTAATTTCAATCCATAAAAAATGACCCAATTTTAATTTAATTTAGGGTTTAGCAAAAGGGACCAATTCAAAACAAAAATTAAATTTTGGAATAATAAAAAAATGTCAAAAACTGATAACCAAAATAATAATAAATCGAATCAAATAATAACCAATCAATTGGTTTTGTTCTTTTTTGAACACCAGTTTGAATCTCTTTCTTCTAAAACTAATTGGATTGGTTTGTTTCGGTTCTTGGTTAACTCTAAAATTGACAAAACTGAACCAACTAGCACCCTTCCACATCATTAACGAATTCTTGAAATGGGTTGTGATGTTTGTGAATGGTGTAAGTTGTTCACTATTTGCTATTTTTGCTAGGAAGTGAAGTAGATGTGTCAAGATTTTTACGAGTCCAGTAAAGTTTCGAGAAATCTGATGGAAGGATCAACTTCGGCTTGTGGCAAGTGAGGATGTGCTAATACAATTTAGTTTACACAAGGTCTTGAAGGGAAGACCAAGCAATGGTACTTCTAAAGAGTTAAGCAGTGATTGTGGTCCAAGAGGGTCAACAAAGATTCGAGTAAAGATTCTAAGAAGTTCAGCATGAGTGATCAAGATTGGGAGGAAATGGATTTGAGAGTTGCAAGTGCATTCAAACTAAATTTGGCTAAAAATGTTATTGTGAATGTGAATAGAATTTCGACAACGAAAGAGCTTTGGGAGAAGCTTGAAGCAATGTATTAGGCAAAGAGCATATCAAATTGGTTGTACCTGAAGGAGTAGTTTCACACTTTGCGGATGGTGGAAAGTACAAAAATCTCAAATCATCTGGGTTTTCTCAATGACATCGTTTTAGAGTTGGAGGTGATCAGAGTGAAGATAGATGATGAAGATAAGATACTCAAACTCATCTTGTCACTTCTCCTTTCTTGTGAATACATGAAACTAATCTTTTTATTAACACGAAAGAGTTCATAGAACGCACTAAGAGAAAACTGAGAGTCATGAAAAGGATAGTATAAGTGTCAATTGGTAAACGGTAGTTTTACTAACATTTTCGCCAATTCAATTTATTTGTTGTGCAAATATATATGTTTTGGTGAAATAATTGCTAGTAATCCAAACCCGAGAAGATAGTAGGACTCAATTTCCCTTGAAAGAAGTTGAATTGAGCAAGATAGGGAGATTTGTCACTTAGCTCACTATTTCTGCACTATTTGGTGTTTTTATTTTTATCTTTGACATTTGTATTCATGGTTGATCATTTTAACGAAAAAATCTCTCTCTTTTTTTTTTTTTTATCCACGTTGAGCTAAGTTTTTAATGAATTCAAGTACGTGGATGCACTAAGCATGTTGTAATGTAATTGTATGTGACAGCTTGTCTCTTAAAACTTTGCTAGTGTTGTTTTTCTTGTTGGAATTGCATGATTAATCTTGTTAATTTTGAACTAGACACTTGGATTAGCATGCTTGTTGAGCACAAATGTTGAATCTCCTAAGGAAATATAAGACTAATACCTTAAACATAGAGTGTTATGCGACCTTAGACATAAGGAGAATAATAAGACCAAGGATTATGGGTTTAATTATGTAAGTTCTAGTTAGCCACTAAAGTGTAGGTTTAATTGCTTAGTCTTTGAAAGATATTTTGAAAAAAAGGGTTGAGTAAAAGTTAAAATTAGTTCATGACATGATGTAGATTAGGACCATTGTCATTAATAAACTTTAGTTGTCTTTAATTAATCTCCAACTGTTAAATGTTAAATTTAAGTCCATTTTTAAGCTTGTTAATTACAATGATGTCTTTTGTATCTAGTTTTGGGCATTTGAAAAGTTGGAAAAATGGAGGTTGCTTTCCTTATATAACCCTTGTTAATTAGGATGATGTCTTTTGTATCTAATTTTGGGCATTTGAAAAGTTGGAAAAATGGAGGTTGCTTTCTTTAATGAAAATGCGTCAAATATAGTGATTAAAAAGATGGAGGTTGAGAAGATGACTTCTTCCTTTAATGCTTTATTTTGACTTTTGGTTTCTTTAGATTAAATAGAATATAATCTCTAAAAGCTCTATAAATTCTTTTATTATTTCAATGGTAATAATATACTTCTATGAACAAAATTTGAGCATCAACTATTGAAGATTTACTACAATTTTTATTTCAATTGTAATAATATACTTCTATGAACAAAATTTGAGCATCAACCATTGAAGATTTACTACAATTTTTGTAATAGAATGCATCCGGGTCATTCAACTTAACCTTGACCAAGTTTGATTGTGGAATAACTTAATTTAGAATAAAATTTTCAAATCTTGCTTCTAGATCTTCTATTCTAGCCCTAAAGAAAGTTTATCTTTAAGCTGAGTTGAGCATTAGGATTGTTTTATCACGACACTTAGTAAGATTCGATTACAATGTGTCACATTCTATACATTGCTTTGCTTAGTTCGTGAAACTACTTGAATCCCATGTTTATTGATTTGTTTATCTTCCTTTCACCAATCAATCGGTTACCACAATTACTCTTTGAAATCAATTTCTAAACTAAAACTAAATTGCCAATTAAATTATAGTACCAATTTATAATATCTTTCTGGGAAGGTCAATTTTGCACGTACACAATTCGATCATCACCTACACACTCTTTTGAATTGTCTTGTTCATCATCATCATTATTATTATCATATTTACTTTACATATGCCACGAAAACATAGAAATCTTTGTAGAGGAAATATGAAACTAAAGACGCAAGGAGGCAAGATGCATTGGTTCAAGAAACAATGAAAATCTCACCAACAGTCATTTAAAGCCAAAGAAGAGTTATATCCAAAAGAATAATAAATCTCACTTCTCTAATAATAAATATCCAAGCAAGCGAATAAGAACCAAATGTATCATCAACACTCAAAACTTGTATGTTTTGTTTGTGGCAAAAGTGGACATGTTTGAAATTGCAAATTTCAAAAACAAGAATATGTAGTTCAAGCCAGCATAAGAGCCTTTTCTTTTTTACAATTCGTAAGAGCCATTTTGTAGCCATGATAACTAATATATATATAAGGTACAAAAGTTTAAAATAGACGTTTTAAATTGATTGAAATGTTTGAGCTCTTATTTTATAGTAAGTTTGAATGAGAATATTGTACCAAAAAAAAAAAACAAACATATTATACAAGTAATTTCCTACACAGTTGGAAAAGGAGCTCAATGGCCCCATTAGCTTATTAAGTCACATTTGAAAAGGCACTAAAATGGGAAAAAATATATATTTATTTTAAAAAAAACAATCTCATTCATTGATATAATGATAAGAGATAAAATCTCAAGGAACAAAAAGGATTACAAGAGCTAGGGCGGGGAAGTAGCTTGAAGTGAATACAACCAAGGAAGACCATAAAAAAACAATACAACAAGCTTTCTGACAATTAAGAGCAAAACCAGCGCAAAAACTACGATCCTCTAGACTCTCTAAACTAAATGAAAGACATCAAAACAATCCTTTTGAAGAGAAAGAGATCAACACTATATATACATATCATTATAAAAAGGTAGCAGAAGAAAGGTTATCCACCACTTATGGGAGGAATAATTGCCAACTCATCTTTATCTTTAACAATTGTTGACTCAGTTGTATAATCCTCATTCAGAGCCAGAACCACACATCCAAGGATCTCTTCTAGCCTTGGAAAGTTGGCTACAATTTTGTCCAGACAATCCTTGGTAGTACTACCTGAAGGGACCTCCAATAAAACGTCATTAATGCCCGTAAGGTCTCGAGCTCTAGCAAAAAACAAGGCCTTGATTTGAACCAGTTGCTCTACTTTTTCCCCACCTGACCTGTCTGCAAATCCAAATCCATCTTCTTCTCCTTTCATGTCTTCCTCAGTGAACAATACCGGCGGGGTATTACTACAGAAGTGATACGATGAAAGTGGTTATTATTTTCTCAAATGGCAGAATGGGACGAGGAAGTTAACATTAAATCATGTGAGCTGATTGGTTGGTCAATGGTGACTGATCAAATTGTGTCATTAACTGTGAAGCTAAAATAGCTGAGTTTCAGTATATGAATGATATTTTAGCCTGGGATGTTGGTAGGAATAATGATTCCTCCTCCATAGCATTATAAATTTCTATCATGATCGATGATGTTAAATGTAGTGGTAAAGATTTAGCCCATCAGTGGAATTTGGCAGAGTGATCCAGGTCCCCTTTTTTCACAGTGGATTACAATATACAAGAGGTATAGATAGGAGCTTCTGTTGGGACATAATTCTCAGCCTACTCTTGTTTGGTCCCACTTGTGGAAAAATTGAAAAGAATTGCTCTTCTTACAAGAAAGTACCTTCTCTAAGAACAGGAGAGTGTTGAGAAGGGTGGAGAATCTCATTTTGTTAGGAGGCGTTTCTATTCTAAGTGGTGTATGATAGGAATGTTATTAGAGTATTAGAGGGGTCCATTAGTAATTAGTTGGGGAGTTTGTTATGAAATTTGATTATAAATATTTGACAGAGAGAAAATGAGAATGAGGATGGGGGAATATTATGGAGAGTGATTTATGGCTTGAGAGAGATTTCAAGAGAAGGATGGTCCAAGTACCTCAAACACTTGGACAAAGCCTATATATATATACCCACAAAAAGTGGGGAGACCCCTTAAAGCAACAAGCATTTGATATCTTTTACATTTCAATAAATTTTAGTTCTAAAAAATTGGTATCAAAGCTATTCAGTGCTATGGAGCTAGATACAAAATTAACGTGGAGAGTTGATGATAGAAATGGATCATTTGCTAGATCGTCGGCAGAAAGAGATGAAATTGATATTCCAATGCTTTCCAGATGAAACAGAGCAGTGTTATAAAAAAATAAAAGAGAAAAAGAAGAAGAAAATTCTGCCCGTGACGGAAGTGAGTAGTAGCCCGGAGGTATGGTGGCTTCGATGGTAATGTTCAGTTGAGAAGAAGTTCAGGGATTGTCGTCAATTGAAGGTTAGAGGGTTGGAAATAATCGGTGGGGGTCATTTCCATTAGTGAACACTGGTGTAGTCGGAAATGGTGGCTTGGTGGGCACGTGACGCATCGATGCTTTTTTCGTGAAGAGGTGTTGGTGGGTTTGGAGTGCAATCACGTGAAAGGTGTGGATGAAGAATCTGAAAGAAATTTTAGCCTTGGGCTTGGGTGAATGTTATTAGAGTATTAGAGGGACACGTTAGTAATAAGTTAGGGAGTTTGTTATGGAATTTGGTTATAAACAGAGGAAAGGAGAGGAAAGGGGAATGAAGCAGGGGAGAAAATTTTTGGTGAGCGATTTAGGGCTTGAAAGAGATATCAAGAGGAGAGTCCAAGTACCTAGAACACTTTGTTTATCTTGTAATTATGTTATCGTTTATATTTCAATATATTTGGGTTCTATTAGTGTAGTGAAGGTGGGTTTGGGTATGGATCATTAAATGAAGTATGCTTATGAGTCCTTGGGTGGGATGACAAATGTGGCGAAAGTAGAAAGCCATTTCCTACTATATTTTGTCCATGTTTTCTATTAGTAAAGGGGCCTGTCTGTTTATCCCTTCTTTTTCTTTTTTTTTTTCCGGAAAGATCATTGGATCAGTAATGTTCTTACATAGGTGGGCTCTGAAACTTCTAGTGCATTTTTTGGCAAATCTCTATTTGCTCATTTAGGTTGCTCAACCGAAGCCCTCATGCTATCTTTCACTGGAAAACTAAAATTCCTAAGAATCTCTTGTCTGGTCAATTCATGGAGGACTAATATGCAACTTGTCCAAAGATCTTGTCTATGATTTTAGGTCCGCTGCTTGAGACTTGGATAATAGATTACAAAAATTTGGGATAGATTTTTTGAACTTTTGGTATTAGTATGGCCTAAAATTAGGGGTGAGGAGATATCAAATATGATAGAGGAGGTTCGGAGTATGGCTTAGCAAAAGAAAAATGCATTCAAGCTTCAATGTGACAAATAAGCACTTCAAATGTCAGCAATATCCAGGCTCCAACCAATGATTCAGAAACCAACCAAGAAAAGATATTTACTTTAAACTGATTCATCGATGAACTTCAAAAGTCACAATTAGTAGGTAGCAGATAATACTCTCTCGTCGATGCTACTTCCTAAGGGTTCTTTTTCCAGAATGCAAATTGAGAGATTTCGATTTACCAAGCAGTCCTATCGATTAATCTTCCCCAGTATCAATTCAATTTCACATCCCATAACGCAAAACTGGAACAAAATTGTTCAACAACCTAATTCAACAACCAAAAAAAAAGAAAACTAAAACATGGGAAACGTAATCCGCTTATTAGGTTCCAGGAACGAGTTCAACGCCTAACTTTTAGTGTTTTCCTATACAGAATATCGATCAGAGTTAAAGGCAATGAACGCTGGATTCAACATAAAACCAAAAAGAAATTAAATTAAAAAAAAAATCCAGAAATTTGCAATTGAAGAACGAAATTTACAAAATTAAAGGCTAGAAACTTACCCAAACTTTGCGGCTTCTACGGGCCTGAACAACCAGAGAGCTTTGATAGAGCTTGTATGGGAAAGCTTCGAGTAAACGCAGGAGAAGATAATTTCTACCCATTTCTTTAATTTCAAACATTTGAATTCAACAAAAATTAAAAGAATTAAAAAAAATTTAAAACTAATCGCAAAATTATCTTTGTAGTCCATGAATTTGTATTCTATTTTATGTTCTTAAGATCTATTAAACTCAGTAAATATGTGCTTGGAAAACAATTTAAATTTTATTTTTGAATTTTATAATCCAAATTAGGGATGGCAAAAAAAACCTGCAGGCCCCGACCCGATCGGGTCGGGAATCCTCGGTTTGACCAGGTACAAGGTCAAACCGGGGACATTATTGGGGTACCAGTCCGGGGACGGGGAGGGTATCCCCCCTCAACCTCGCCCCGATTAATCCCTGACCCCACCTTATATATATATATATATAAGAAGACTCACCTCGCCCTCTCGTTGCCCCGCTCTCCCTCTCCCTCTCTCGTTGTCTCGCACTCCCTGACTGAGTTTTATCATTCTAAGTCTTGCTCTCGCTCTGTCTCTCAGTCTCCCTCTTACTCTCAATGAGTTGTCTCTCTCAGTCTCGTTAGCTCTCTCTCTCAGTCTCGCACTCTCGCTCTCTCTCAAATCTCATGGGGAATGGGGTCCTTATGGGGACCCGTCTCCCCGACGGGGAATCCTCGCCCCTGTCCCCGCCTATTTTAGAGAAGACCATGGAAGATGATGCTTCTGAAGAAGAAGTTGATGTAGATGAAGAGGAAGAGGAAGAATAACTTGCTACAGCAGTGGTGCAACAACATTCGAAGAGATGCAAAGCCGTTGAAATCGTCAATCGAAGAACCTCCTGAACTGGAATTGAAACTATTACCAGCCCACCTCAAATATGCATATTTAGGGAACAACAATACTCTAGTTGTAATCATTACAACGGAGCTCACTAAGCAGCACAAGATATCTCTGTTACAGGTATTGTCGAAGCACAGGCAAACAATTGGTTGGACTATTGTAGACATCAGAAGGATCGATCCATCAGTTTGTATGCATCTCATTAATTTGGAAGAAGGAACTCAAAATTCAATGGAGAACTAGAGGAGATTTAACCCAATTATGAAAGAAGTGGTGAGAAAAGAAATTTTGAAATGACTAGATGTGGGTGTGATATATCCCATTGCAGATAGTACTTAGGTCAGTCTAGAGCAGTGCATTCCAGGGTGGCATGATAACCGACGAGAAGAATGAGTTGATTTCAATAAGAATAGTAACAGGATCATGCATTTGCATGGATTATCGAAAGTTGAACAAAGCCACCAAGAAGGTGTTGGGTTTTATGCTCTAAAACTCGTAGATTGTAAATGCAATTATTTGACTGTCATTAAATCATTAATAAAGAGTTGTTAATGTGTTACTTCAATAAGCGTTATTGATTGTTTTTGTTTGTTTTGTCTTAATAACCCTAAATCCAATAAACTAACATCCTAGGCCGTTTTATGAGTCTTGAACTATATGTGGGGACATACGGAGATCAATGTTCAAGATACAGTCTAAAGGGTCCATAGTATAGGGATAAGGCTGGGTACCTTATCTTGGTGACACTATGGATATGACCCATTTTGTATTTGATACAAATGCAATAATCTAACGCGTTCGTGTAGGTGACATGTGAGTTGGGGCATCCTATGTAATGAGTTTGCATAAGACTGGACCACGAAATAGTAATCACTAGATGTAACTCCGTTGACTAGTTAGATTTCTATTTCAATAGGATGACCTAAGCAACTTAGTATTAATCTTGAGTATATTATAAACTCCTATCCACGAAGGATTGTCTTTTGATTTGTATAGGTGAGAGTGGCCGTTTTCCAACTAAATATGTCTACCATCTTGGGGACAAGGCCAACTGGAGAGCTAGGGACATAATTATACAAGATATAATTCACTCATTCCCATCTTTAGGTTAAGTAGATAAGTGTTCCCTTAAGTGGTGTCTCCGAGACTTGAACAAAGGACCCTACCCTCTCACTGACCCAAGAGGGGTTTCTGTTTAATGGTTGGACCGTAAACAGGTTATTCATTAGAGGAGCACTAGTACTTAAGGATTTAGAAGTAACCTAGGGATAAAACGGTAATTTGACCCAGCTAGTGTTACGAATACTTATGAATGACTAATTTGTTGTTATTGGTCTATATCCATGGACATAGAAATATATCTACAGTGAGAAAAGTGCAGCTGTGAGTCTCTAGTGGAGTGTACCCACACTTAACGAATATTGATTAATGTGGTTAATGAGTTTAGCCAATTAATCTCATATCGTTGGAGCTTCTGATTTGTAGGTTCATAAGTCCCCTTCCTAGCTCGTAAAGAGTGATGAGGTATTTATGTCTTGAATGAAATTTGAAATGTTCAAATTTATTTAGGGAAATAATATAATGTATGATGATACATTATAATATAAAGTCTAATTTGAACTTTATAACATAAATTTAATTTTGGATTTGATGCAAAATTAATTTTTGAGAGAATTAAATATTTGAAGGAGTTCAAATAATAATATGAATTAGATTCATATTAAAACTATAGATTAAAATTAATGTGTACTAGATGCACATTAAAACTATAAGTTATGAGAGAATAACAATGGAATATAATTCAAATGTAGGTTAAATTAAATATTAGATATTTAATTTAAAAATTAATTAAAGAATTAATTTTCTTAATTTATTTTAATTAAATTTGATTTAATTAAATTAAATGAATTAAAACTGTAGGTTATATGGGAGATGTTCATTTAAATATGATTTAAATGAAATAATTAATTAAATTAGATTTAATTAATTATTAATTAATTAATTATTTATTTGTTAAATTAAATAATTTAATAAATAAATTAAAAAGGTAACTCCCATATGTGGGAGTTACATTTTACGTGGTTTTCCCATGTCTCCTGTTCTCTCTCCCTAAATAGGTCTGCAAAAGAAATAGAAAAAAAGGTTATTCTCTCAATCGATAAAATTTTTCTCTCTAGTGCTCTCTTTTTTTCCCAAAAGATTAAGATCAAGGATCCACAATCCTTACCTCATCCCTCATAGAATAGAAGAGGTTCGTGGTGGTCGTGTTTAGAGTTAACAACGAAAGTAAGATTCTATCTCTAATCCATGCTTAGCCTAGAATTAATACAATAGGTTTTTTGTAATTTTTTTTCCATTGTATAGGTATTTCAAAATCCCAACTTATTTCGAATTTGGTTTTGTACTGCTTCCGCTGTGTTAGGGATTTCAACCCTTTCAGAAGGATCACTTTTCGTAGCCACTAATTGATCAAATGTTGGACAGGTTAGTAGGAAAAGAGTATTATTACTTTCTGAATGGCTATTCAGGCTATAACAAGATTACCATTGTGCTTAAAGATCAAAGCATGACAATATTCACATGCCCCTATGGAACATTCGCTTTTCAAAGAATACCATTTGGGTTGTGCAATGCTCCAGCCATCTTTGAAAGGTGTATGATGGCAATATTCTTAGACCTTGTGGAACGGACAATAGAAGTTTTCATGGATGACTTTTCAATGCATGGAGAGACATTTCAAATCTGCATCGGGAATTTGGAGCAGGTGTTGGAGCAATGTGAAGAAACGAATCTGGTACTTAATTGGGAGAAATTTCACTTTATGGTGACAGAAGATATCGTATTAGGGCACAAGATATCCAAGCAAGAAATGGAAGTGGACAAAGCAAAAGTTGAGATTACCTCAAAGCTCCTTACCCACTTCAGTAAAAGATGTGAAGTTTATTGGACCATGCAGGTTTTTACAGAAGATTCATAAATAACTTCTTGCATATTTCAAAGCCCTTATGCAATCTCTTAGAAGCTAACAAGCTATGTATATTTTTATCAAGACTGATACGAAGAATTCGAGACATTAAAGAGAGCATTAATGATCGTGCCCATTATGGATGAACCAGACTGGTCATTACCATTCGAGTTGATGTGTGATGTCAATGACTTCGCGATTGGTACAATTTTGACACAAAAGAAAGGCAAGATCCCATCTTATATACTACGCAAGTAAAACAATGATTGAAGCATAAGAGAACTATACAACCATAGAAAAAGAGCTACTTGCAGTAGTGTTCAGTTTTGAGAAATTTAGGTCCTATCTGTTGGGATCTAAATTCATTGCCACACTGATCATTCCACTCTGAAGTATTTACTCACAAAAAAGGACGCCAAGACAAGAATGATCAGATGAATTCTTCTTTTGCAAGAATTTGACTTGGAAATGACGACCAGAAAGGGAACAAAAATCAAGTTGTCGATCACTTGTCAAGATTGGAAGGAAAATTGGAAGAATCATATGAAGTTAGAGACGCCTTTAATGGTGAGCATCTATTAGCTATTGACAGTGTTCCATGGTATGCAGATTTTGCAAATTACCTAATAGCAGCAGTCGTTCCGCCAGAAGTAACCAACAATAAGCTTAAGAAGTTTTTCCATGATCTCAAACATTATTATTGGGATGATCCATATATATTTAAGTTGGGAGCAGATCAAATCTGGAGGCGATGTATCGGGGAGGAAGAAATTTCGATGATTCTTAAGGTTTGTCACACTGCTCCGTACAGAGGGCATTTCGAAAGCACCAAAATAGTTGCAAAAGTATTGCAAAGTGGACACTTTTGGTTGACATTGTTCAAAGATGCTCACAAATTTGTTTAGGAATGCGACAGATGTCAAAGGACATGGAACTTAACACCTCGTAGCAAGATGTCAATGAGCTACATTCTCGAAGTTGAAATTTTCGACGTTTGAGGAATTGATTTCATAGGACCCTTCCACCTTCGTTCGAGAACTCTTACATCCTCCTGGCTGTGGATTACATAGCTAAGAGGATAAAGGGAGTAACAACTACTTCCGATGATGCTAAGGTAGTAAAGAAATTTCTTCTCAAAAATATCTTTTGTAGGTATAGAACACCTAGAGCTTTGATAAGTGATGAAGGGATGCACTTCATCAATAGGACCATGGCAAGTTTGCTTCAAAAGTACAATGTGAATCATGAGATCAGTATAACTTATCATCCACAACCTAACGGACTTGTTAAGGTCTCAAATCGTGAAATAAAAAATATTCTTGAAAAGATAGTGGATCCGTCAAGGAAGGATTGGCCTTTGAGGCTAGATGAAGCCTTTAAAACTTCGCTAGGAATGTCTCCGTATAGAATTGTATTCGATAAAGCATGTCATCTACCATTCGAGTTGGAACACAAAGCATATTGAACAATTAAGAAACTAACCATGAGCACGGAGGCAACAAAAGAGAAAATGGTGCTATAGTTGAATGAGTTAAAGGTGAAGGAATCAAATATCGTGCGGAAGCGTGTGAACGCGTGTACTTTTAATTTACGTTTGAATTTACAGAAAATACAAAGAAATTTAAACATATTTTAATTAAGCATGTTTTATTGTGAATAAATTCAAGAAGAAAGAAAATACCTTTGAAGAGTTATTCAATCTTCTCCAATTCTTCAGTGTTTCTCCACAGCAAATGAGATCTTTCTCGATATTCTTAAGGTGAGAATCACAGCGGAGTTGTGTGGGCTCGCTTGGATGAAATTTGGGAAAGGGAGAAGACAAACTATTTTTTTCTTTTGTATAGATTAACTTCTTTTCCACCTTCCACTTTGTCTTCCTTGTTATGAATCATATATATAGGGAGAGATGTATGTATGAGAGTTATCAAATAACTCCCCACTACCTCAAGTGAAATAACTCTCTAACTCCTCACTACATCAAGTGAAATAACTCCTAAAGGAGTTATTTCTAAATTTGAATTTCATTATATTAATTAACATAATTAAATTCAAATCATATATTATATCCCATAAAATATATAACCTATAGTTTATTATATCACATATAATATAACCTATAGTTTAAATTCAAATTAATCCAAAATTAATTTGATTCTCATTATTTCTTATTGAGCTAACGAAGGGACCTTATGGACCTATAGATTGAAGCTCAAATGATACGAGATTAATTAATTAAACTCTTTAATTAAATTAATCTTCATTTATTAACTGTCGGTCACTCCACTAAAGACCAACAATTGCACTTTTCGCACTATGGATGTATTTTTGTGTTCATTGGATATAACCAATCAACAGTGCGTTGACCCTTCACAAATTGCTCGTAAGTACAACTGGGTCAAAATTACCCTTACATCTAACTTCTTAAGTAACATTGATTCCTCTAGTGAACAATTAGTTATAGTCCAACTATAACTGAATCCCTCTCGGGCCAGGAGAGGGTGTGGCGCCACATTGTTCAAGCCCCGAATCAACCCTTAAGGGAGCAATTTCTCTACTTTCCTTAACAGTAGGGAAGGAGTGAATTCCTTCTTGTGTAGCTGCATTCCTAGCTCCCCAATTAGACAAATCCCCAAAATGCTAGGCATATTGAGTCGGCGAACTGGCCACTCTCACCCATGCAAATCAAAGAACCGCCTTCATAGGCAAGAGTTCACAACTCACTCAGGATTCAAGTCAAGTCACCTATGGTCATCTTGATAAAATGTACGTCTCTTCTAGTGACGTTGTTATAAAGAGAGAGTTAACATTTCGTGGTCCGGTCTTGTCCAAACTATTTGTATAGAATACCCCCACTCACATGTCTCCACATGAATGATCAGGATCAGATCATTTGTAGCACTTTACAACATTTGTAATAACTACAAAGCGGGCCATATTCGTAGTGTCACCAGGATAAGGTACCCAACCTTATCCATCTACTACAGACATTTAAGTTATTACTTAAACGCGATCCACCTGTATATCTCCATATACATGTTTAAGGTACAGGTAATAACCTTGGATCTTAGTTTATTGGTTTTGGGTTAATGCAACTAAATGTCGAATAAAATAAGCTTTATTTTATTAAATAAATAATTTGTTTATACAAATAAAACTTACAAACTACAAGACCACGAGATTTAGGGCATCAACCCCAACAATCTCTCACTTGTAATAAAAGCTAGTGGGGTGTACAAATACAAAGTAAAGATACAAGGTACAGTACACAAAACAAAAACAATAAACTAGGGCATACACTATGCACACAGTAATTCCTTCCATTTGCCCTAGACTAGATGAGGTCTGTCACGTAAACCTAGACTCTGGAGGTGACCCTCAAACACTTTACCCGTGAGAGCCTTTGTAAACGGATCAACAACATTGTGCTCCAAAGCGATCTTTTGTTTATTTTTATACATTTTAACTTTCGTTCCTTATTCTTTGATTATTAAAATTTATGAATTTTAATTTATCTAAATAATTTAAATAATTCGCCCAACCTTATGTATGCTCTCTCCCAATAACATTGTTTAAGTTTTTTCCCTTTCTTTCATCCCTTTTTTAGCATAAAGCTTTTATTTCTTAAACTTATTTAACTACTAAAATTCTATTGTTAATTATAATTAGAGGTAAGATAATAAGACTGGGAAAAAAAATATGAGTTTCAAAGTTTTCTTGTATTAATTTCTAAAATAATTATAAAATTTATGATATTACATTTAATTATATTAATATTGAAATTTCAATTTTTTAAAATTTATTTACATAAAATTTTTAAGAGCTAAATTTAAAGTAATACTGATTGGATCATTATTTATTCAATTATATTGTTGAATAATTATGTGAAAAGTTGGAATTTGAAGAGTTAGAATATAAATAGTTTGAATTTATTAAAAGTTATCTTTTCATTCCTATATAAATGAAATTTAAAAGTTATAATTTATTTTAAATTATAATCAATAATGACATATCTAAGTTTTGGAATCTCAATAGTTTTGTTATTCTTTATCTTCTACAACTAAATGTCAATTTTATATCAATTTTCAACAAAACTAATGTTTTCAATAAAGCAAATTTGTCTTTCTCATTGTTGAATGAGAAATTTCGGCCAACCAAATTTCGCCACGTCATCATAAGTCCAAATGCATTGTGGAATTTATAAATCAGATTGGGCCGAGTAATTAAAGTTGCTCGGGTTAAAAGCTTAACCCAATTCAAGTCCATTGTGAATTTTTTTTGGGCCAAAGAAGATATTGGGCCCAAGCCCAATCCCAATTTTTGGGCCCAAAAGCAATTGGGCTCAATCCCATGAAGGCCCATAGAAACTCTATAAATAGAGGCTTTATCTCTTCATTTGAGGGGGGAGGGAAGCATTGACAATGGAGGGCTAATGCTTGATTGAAGCTCTAAATATCTGAAGAAAAAAGCTTTGCAAAAACTCTTAAAGCTTTGAAGAATGCAAAACTCAAAAACTCTTAAACTCTTAAAGCTTTGAAGAATGCAAAACTCTCTTGAAGATCAAAAGACTTTCTCTGAAGCTCTTGAAGTCAAAAACTCCAAAGGTCGATCAACAAGCCAAGAAGATCAATAAGCCTAAAGGCCGATCACCAAAGAAGATCACCAAGCCCAAAGGCCGATCACCCAAGAAGATCAACAAGCCTACAAGCTGATCACCCAAGAAGATCAACAAGCCTACAAGCTGAAGATCAACAAGCCTACAAGCTGATCACCCAAGAAGATCAATAAGCCTAAAGGCCGATCACCCAAGAAGATCAATAAGCCTAAAGGCCGATCACCCAAGAAGATCAACAAGCCTACAAGCTGATCACCCAAGAAGATCAATAAGCCTAAAGGTCAGGCCGATCACCCAAGAAGATCAATAAGCCTAAAGGCCGATCACCAAAGAAGATCACCAAGCCCAAAGGCCGATCACCCAGGAAGATCACCAAGCCTACAACCTGATCACCCAAGAAGATCATCAAGCTCAAAGGTTGGTCATCCAAGAAAATCAACAAACCTAAGGATTAAAGTTGTTTATTTTGTCTAGAGAAAGAATCAAAGGATCAAATATTAGAGATTGTACTCACAACACTGAAATTAATACAAATACGAAGTTCAAGTTTCACGAATTAAATTTCTTCGAAAATCTCGTCGAACACTCATTTAACAATTTTCTTGCTTCTCCTTATAACTTTTGGTTCGATTAGTTAAATTTACTTGTAAATTTGTTTATATAAATATTTTTTAGATTCTACTATAAGAATAAATATAAAGAAATATTATTATTATAAAAGTAACCGATATATCTTTGTGATTTTTTTTAAAATTTTAAATTGTAATATATGATCACTTATTAATTTCTCTTATTCTGAGTTAAACGACTCAAACTAATATATTTCATTATTTAAAAAACTTTCTAATGAATATTACATATAAAAAAGTAAACTATTTATTTAAATAGAAATATATATATAAGCATGCAAAGCACTTGCTAAAATACTAGTAGTTTTAAGGGCAGTTGTAAATATAGTAATCAGGTTCAAAGTATTTGCAGATATAGTAGTATGCAAAAGAATTTGTAAATATAGCAAAATTTAGAGGTGTTTGTGATTTAAAAAAAAAAATTCAATTTTGAGCTACATCAAGGTAAGTTTTCTCAAATTTATTTTTCAGGTTTGAACTAGCATGCTAAATCCTCAAAATTGATGTAGTTAGAGTGTTTTAGATCCAAATTGTTTCCGCTTGCAAGTTCTTTACTGTTTCACTATGTTCCTATTTATTTTATGTATTTTCATTTATGAAAGTTCATATATGTAGTTGAAGAGGTGTTGGTCGAACTTAGACTACGTAGGTGAAAAATTATGTCCTTTGACATTGTCTTTTCACTTAGTATAAATATTATTATACTTTGGTCATTTTAAACAAGTTGAAGTTGAATTTCACTTAATTTTTAGCATATACTTTAATCTCTCTCAAATTTTATATTTTCTTTGTGTTCTTGTGTTTAAAATGCATGTTTAGAATTTTCAATCTAGTTTGATCAATTAGATTGTGGAGAGTTCAAAATTTCGAAGATAGGAACAAATTCTCCTTCCTTTTTTATTTTTTTTTTAAAAATCTTTGATCATCTTTCCAAGCCAAATATGTTGAGCTTTTTTGGGGTTGTACATCAATAATTAGTTAATGAAGGTTATTCTTATTATCTTTGTGATGGTTCATCTAAACTAAGGGGAGTTCTAAAACTTATTTGAGGCATTTCTCTTTATCACAGATCATATGGTCGGACTTTCTTTTTTTTTTTTTTTTTTTTTGAGATAATTGTACAATTGACCCTAAATTTGGGCCCAAAATGGAATTTGCCTAACTTTATAAAACAAGTATTTTGACCTTGTGCGATTAGTGAAAGTAAACGACCTTATTGTGCACGCATGCTAGGCAAAGAGCAAGAGCGAGAGACCAAGAGAAAATAGAGAGTGAGAGGAGTGAAATAATCTAAATCAAGAAGAGCTAGAGCAAATAGCGAGAGACCAAGAGAACATAGAAGGAGGGTGAGGAGTGAGAAACGTAAGTCCAAGAGATCAAGAGCAAAAATCAAAGAGCGAGAGTAAAGATTAAATTAAAGAGTGCAAAAGTGAGATAAAAAATTAAATTAAAGAGTGAATGAAAAAAAAAACATAAATCCAAAGAAGCGGAAGAAGTGAGAGCAAGAAAAAGTAGAGAGAGTGAGGAACGAAAAAACCTAAATCCAAGTGAGTGAGAGGAGAAAGAGTGAGGGGAGAAAGAGTGAGTAGAGTGAGCAAGATCTCAACCCACATTAACATTGTTCCATTTCAGTATTTTTCACGTTGATGTGACGTAAGTAAAAGTTAAAAAACATACTTTTAGAAAACCAAGTTAGATGTCATTCGAGCATTCTAAAATGGGTCATCTATATGAAAAGCTCTAATTCTATCTACCTTTCTAAAAGGAATTAGGGCTGTTTGAGACACAACTTGGAATAGGTTGAGCGAGCTATAATAAATCACTCAATGTTTGAGCATGTGTTAAGAAAATGAGAGGCTATGGTTATTATAACCCCTGTTTTGCTATAGTCCCACTATTCAACTTCGTGGGTAAAATAACCAACTATCTCTCCTTCCAATATTTTAATGACTTCATTCGTCGACAACAAAATATGATGGCCAACTTTATCAAAGACCACCTCTAGTGACTAACTCCAAAGACTACCTTCAACGACCAACTCCAACGATCACCTTCGACGACTAGCTATGTGACTAACTCCGGTAACCATTTCATAGTGTTTAATTAATATAAACAATTTAAGTGTATAGCAAACCAAGCAAACTTGTGTATAAAAATTCTTTTGAGAGAATTCTTTTGCGACTAACTCTAGTGCCAATGATGGTGAGCCATTAGAGCATTCTCTCGATTATTTGCCCAACTTTGCTGATGATCTGCCAACTTCAGAAGACATAACAAATGGTAAGGAAGACCATCAACCATCACTATCATCAACTAATGGACTGGAAGAAAAAAAGAAGAAGGTTTATGATCAGTAGGTTCAATTCGACTACCGTGAGTTGAAAAGGAAGGAAAGAGCCCTCTTGATTGTCTGTCATCTTATCATCTGACTCCGACTTCAATTAGGACTGTTTTTTTTTTTTTTTTTTTATTATTGTATTTTTTTTTGCATAACTCTTTTTTGTACTCCGACTCTCAACTTTAACTCCTCATGTATCTTACGAAAAAAATTATGATTAATGGAAAAGCTATGTTTATCCTAAAATTTAAAATTTCCATTTCATTTATTTTTGCTTCCTTGCCGATAAAATACACACATTTGGATTGCATGCAATTGTCAGATCATGAATTTCACAGTCGTGATGACAATGCTCTTAATGCAACAAATAGTACACAATCCAATTTTACTTTCCTCGCCTATATGAATAATACAAACACACAGACGTTACCAACACGATTATAACTTGACTCCACAGAGACATGCTCGTGATGCTCTAATTATTAACACAACAAATACTTTGCAAATCATATACAATGTGTAAACTTTTCAAAGGTTTTTTTACTATTATTTTTTTAATATTCGCAATGAGTCAAAACCGATTAATTTTAGCAATCCTCCATACAATTAAGGAATAGAAGAAGAGAATCTAAACCATTGCAAAATCGAAAATACCCACCATTGTTATAGAGAGCTTCATAGAGGACAATAGGTGAAGACGACTGGAGAATACGGAAAGAAGAGGAAGAAAGACGCAAACTCAATGACCGAAAATACGAAAAAAGATGAAAGCATTTTGAGATTCTATTTAATTTAAACTGGTCGCAATGACACATTAAACCAACCGTCACGAGTTATCCACATCACGAAATCATAATAAAAGGCTTTGTAAATAATGGAGTTTTTAAAAATCGCAGCAAGGCTTCGCTATAAAATCAACACATGCAACCCCGAATGACGAACGAGTGATTCAAAATCAAAATCTTGATTGAAATGAGCATCACTTTAGGGCTCCAATCATTTCGTGATGAGTGAAATGAAGGCTGTTTGAGGGCCAGGTTTGCAATGAGATTGAGTTGTATTGTAATTCAAAACCTATGTTTGAATTGAACGTTTTGGGTCCAATTTGTAATACTAAACTTGTTAAGTTCTCATAGTTTCCAACTCAACCCTATTTTCAATTGTTTCCATGCTTTACGATCCTAGTTCCATTCCACCCTCGATTCCTCATGCATTATGACACTCTCCTTATTTCTAGTAATTTTATTACATTACAGCCTCCTAAACAACCCCAAGGCAATCATAAATTTAAGACGGTTTAGTGGTTTGTGACGGAAGAGAATATTAATTTTTTTTTATTTTTTTTGGGGTCATTCTTCTTTTTACTTGTTTATTAAAGAAATAATATAAGTTTAACCTTTCAACGGTAAACAGCAAATGAATGAAGTAAGCAAAATAATTAAGGAAACCAAACCAGGTCAGAGACTGAGACAGAGAAATGGAAGAGCCCCAACCACTGTTGCTTTGATCAAAATTTCCAAATTCCTCCTCCTTCGAATCACACCGCAAATCCTTCTTCCATTCCCCCAAAGTCATCTTCTTCATCCACAATTCTTCGTCATTTTTAGTGGGTCAACTTCTACTGGTCGGTGAAGACGAGCAAAAATGGCGTTGAATATGAAAACCCTCACCCAAGCCCTGGCCAAGACCGCCGCGGTGATCGAGAAAACCGTTCATACCACTGTCCAGGAGGTCACCGGACCCAAGCCCCTTCAGGATTACGAGCTTCTTGATCAGATCGGCTCCGCTGGTCCCGGCATGGTTTGGAAATTGTATTCTGCGAAGGCTCGTGATTCTTCGCGGCCTCAGCAATATCCCACTGTTTGCGTATGGGTTTTGGATAAGAGGGTTCTGTCGGAGGCCAGGGCTCGCGCGGGGCTGTCGAAGTCTGTCGAGGATTCGTTTTTGGATCTGATTCGAGCCGATGCGGGGCGGTTGGTGAGGCTGAGGCATCCGGGAGTGGTTCATGTGGTGCAGGCGTTGGATGAGAACAAGAATGCCATGGCCATGGTTACTGAGCCGCTTTTTGCGTCCGTGGCAAATGTTGTTGGGAATGTGGACAATGTTGCTAAGGTTCCTAAGGAGCTCATTGGTTTGGTATGTAGAGCCACAATTCGCCGAAATTTCTTAATTTTTTTCTTTTCCCCAGGGTGTTCTCCAATTTGGATTAGTATATTAAATGCAAATCCCGATTGAGTTTGAGAAGCTTCTTATGTTATTCAATTGAATTTCAGTCTTAAAGTTGTGATATTGGGTAATTTAGTAAATGCCAAAATATTATAGGACTTCTCTTTAATTTTTCTGGATATGAGGATCACTGAACTTGATGTTTTGATGACTTCTTCACGAGCTCCAATTTCGATGCTCTTGCTTTGAAGATGTGTAATGATAGAAGCTTGTGTTGTTCCGTCAATTATATATGTGTACCTTCCTTTTTATGAGAGACAGAGACCAGCTTTTCATTGAAAAGTAGAAGGCCTATAAAATAGTGGAGACGATCCTAATCAAATAGTGGTTATGAAAAAGTTGCTCCCGTTGGTACGTATAAAACTACAGAAGGATCTTGAAAGGGTACATTAAGAGGAGCTCAAAAGATAAATGACATTCGAAGTTCTGCCTAGTTTTTAGGGTTGTTTCAAGTCTTTAGGTTTCTTTTTGACGAATTTTACTTTTCATAGTTGGATGTCATGTTCTATGGAAGTCATTTTTTTTTCCTGTATACAAGCCTCCAATAGAAAATAGAGATGGTAGTGCTTCTTCCCATGGGTTGCAGCCTGGATTTGGTAATATTTAGAGAAGAAAATGAATATGTTGGATTAGTGGTTATGGAGATTCTCCAATGCAAGAGAAGCATCATGGACCACAACCGAAGATCCTTTTCTAGTATGGTAAAGAGCTCTTTGGGTGAATAATCATTCACCTCATCTGTAACTGTTTGCCTGCTTGTAGGGTTGTCATTTGTAAATGTAAGTGTTCTGTGGATAAATTATGAGTTTTAGATGTAAAGTGGTTTTAGTATTTCTGATAAATTTGTTGGGATAGAGCTCCTATTCTGTCTATAGACCCTTTCATTCATTGATTGAGAAATTCAATTCTGACATATATTTATCATGTGTCATGGGTTTTTATGCGTTTGGATCTCTAATCACATGATGCTTGTAGCTTTCATAAAAACTTCTCTTCTCATCAGCTTGTTCTTCATTTACGTTTCACAGGAAATGGGATTACTGGAAATAAAGCATGGTTTGCTTCAGATAGCAGAGTCTTTAAACTTTCTTCATAGCAATGCACATCTCATTCATCGGGCTATATCTCCGGAGGTATCAATTTTATTTCAACTTTTTCTTTGCTTTGGAACAGGCTAAGATAATTAGTAAAAATGTGTTTCTATAAATTTCTTCTCTGTTTAGTACCTTATTCTTTTTGGTAGCTTTTGGTAGCTTAAAACCTCTTATTAAATTTCTTGAGATTGTGTGGAGTATTTTTGTTGCTTCATTGAGAATTGAAGTGTTGAATGATACAAACTCCATACAAATTTAGAGAGAAATACCCCCCACTCCAAAATAACAAAGAAGATTACAGAAAGCCCCCATCTTAGACAGGTATCAATTGAGCAAGAGTTTTCGCTGCTATTGTATTGGTCTCAGATCCTCACACATGCAGACTGCATTCAAGATTCAATAGTTGCAGATAATTTGACCCACAAACAGTAACTAGATACAAACTCCCACCCACCCACACTGTGGAGTTTCTAATAGATTTGATCTGTTCATGTTGCTTGAAATTATGTTGCAGAATGTCCTCATCACTTCAAATGGAGCTTGGAAACTTGCTGGATTTGGCTTTGCAATTCCAGCAGATCAGACTTCGAGTGACATGGCTACCATGCAGGCTTTCCACTATGCCGTGAGTTTAACATCCCACTGCTTGCTTGTTAATTTTAAACATTGTAAAATGAAAATAAGGGAAACAACTTAACTATTGGATGATGCCTTTGTCAGGCAGTTGAGATCTGAAAAGAAGGTTAACTCTTTTTGATATGGAACTTGCAATTTATACGAATTTTCAGTCTTTTATAATCTTTTTCATTTTATTCACTCTCTATAATCCTGTTTCATTGGTTTGTAAAAAAAAAAAAAGAAAAAAAATTCTGTTTCAGTTCCATGCTCCAGCCTACAGTTCAGATGTAATTTTAACATCCTATTAGTGGTTTTTTTATCTGTAAATAAGTGCAGCTTTTTTCCTTCGTGTTAATGTACAAGCTAACCATCTTTCTATAATTTTCCCTCTCTTTATAAACATTTAGTTCATACAATAATATGGGATGGATTGAGGATCATCATTACCAAAACTAACTGATGTCTATGCTTAATTTGTTTAATTGCACAGGAATACGATGTGGAAGATTCTGTGCTGCCTCTTCAGCCATCTCTGAATTACACTGCTCCTGAATTGGTTAGGAGTAAATCATCTTTGGCTAGTTGTTCCTCAGATATTTTCAGCTTTGGATGCCTTGCTTACCATTTGGTTGCTAGAAAGCCTTTGTTTGACTGCCACAACAACGTTAAAATGGTATTTCCAAGTTCATTCTTTCTAAACTCAATTGCCTTGCCCTATGGTGTTCTTTGCATACTATGCTTATATTATATTTGATAAGTGGGAAAGTATCGTCCTGATCATTTTGATTGATAGTTGAAAATTCTTAATGTTTTGGTGTTTCTTCACATATTTCAATTGACTTGAGTCTCCTTGTGTAGTAAAAAAGGCATCTTCTCCGTCTTCGATGCAAGAAATTAATTCCTTAGTTAAGAATCATTGCTGTTATTAAAGTGGATTTATTGGCCTATAGAATTTGCAAGGTTTTATTTGGTTGACAATCTGAAAACAAAAATTTGAAAACAAGGGGATCAATGAAAATAAAGTTGTATTTCATGTTTTCAAATATGTGTTTGGTAGTAGATTTAGAAATTGGATCCCGATTTAAACAATGGTTCAAAATGTGTTTTATAATATATTTCTAAACCAAATTTAGGGGTTGTTTTCAAATATAGCAAAATGAGCCAACTTATTTACAAATATAGCAAAATGTCAGTATTTATCAGTGATAATCAATGATAGATGATAGTAGTCTATCGGTGTCTATCACATTTTGTTATATATATATTTTTTGAAATGGAAACAATCACATTTTGCTATATTTGAAGATATTTCCGGCAGTTTTGCCATTTAAAACAATTACCCTAAAATTAATTGTATTTTCTCACTAAATATTAGGTTAAATATAATCTATTATTAATTAACTTATGAATATGTTGTTTGTTAAAATCTTTGTATAATTATTATATTATTTTACAATATATATGTATATGGACACATATACATATACATATATATTGGATAAGAAGCTATTTCATGGATTGAAATATCCAAATATTGTATCTCTATCGCTAAGATCTTGTATTTTATATTGTACCATGAGATTTTATCTCTTTACATTTTATCAATGAAATAGATTGTTTCCTTTTCATAAAATATCCAAATATATTTTGGATAAGAAGTTATTTCACTAATTGAATGGAATACCAAAGATGTACAAAAAGATGGCCCAATCATGGGGTATGTAAGAGATATTTCCCATTTGCAATAAGGAAAGAAAAACTACCAAGAGAATATATTAATAATAGCTGATTGAAATAATTCCTTGGAAGATTCGACTGTGTCTTGGAATGTTCTGGCATTTCTTTCATCCCAAATCTTCCACAAAACTGCTGTAAATAATGCTAACCCATAGGTGTTCGTGTTTTTTAGAGCTTTGAATGGGTAATAAGCAACATCCTTTGCCAACCTTGTGTGTTAGATGGAGGGATTGTGGCCAATGCAAAGCTTCAAACAAATCTGCCCGAAAAGTAGCAACAAACAATGCAGCAATTGAAGAAGAGGTGATTTTGAGTCCCATAATCCCGCTGGCAAAGGCAGTTCCAAGAGGAAGAGAGATTTATCCTAGGGTAGCGTTTCTGTAGTCTATCCATGGTGTTGAGACAAGAATGGTTTAGTTCTCAAAGAGGTGTCTTTGTTTTTTTTTTTTTTGGGAAAAGGATACACACTTTTCATTAAGTAAATGAAAAGAGTTTGCTCGTGGGTATTTTCTTCTTCTACCTCTCCAACGGCTTCGATTTCAACATCTCTTATGTTGTGAGATTCGTGGCTCGGGTCACTTTCCTCCATTTTCGACGTCAATTTCCTTTCTGATTTGAGTCGTGCAAGCTCCAATTTGAAAATAGTTTTGTAGTCATTGTATTCCTCTCTTTAAAATTGTGGTCTGCAAGCTATGCTGTCCATGTCCCACTCCCTATTCTCTTCTTTACTAGATAGTTCTTCAAATTTTTGTTGTCTCCTCTGATAAACACTCAATCTTGGTAGTTCTTGAACGTGTCTAAGAGGTTCTTGGATGTTTCTTGGAAAGATTTGAGGTTGGTAGGTTTTTTTGTTTCCTAATCCCAATCCTGATAAATCAAAGAAACTAATCATAATCTTAATAAATCAAAGAAACTAATTCTAATCCTAATAAATCAAAGAAACGAATCCTAATTCTAATAAATTAAAAATTTGCCCATAATATCCTAATCCTACTACATTAAAAGGACAAATCAACATGAGGAATAAGTTGCGTAAAAGTGGCCCATTCAACAATTTCCTCATCTTTGAGTTCCTTTTGATATTCAAAGTCCATGAGCGATTACTAATATTCCAAACCTCAGCAATGGGAGCTTCTTTACAGTCAGCAATGTCGTTTGGGAATACTCTGTTTGAGGGGTCAATTACCGAACCAAGAATCTGTCCAAAATGTTGTGGATGAGCCATCACTAATTATGAAACAGATTTATAATATTATATTATACATATTTTATTTTTCCAAAACTGAATTGAATTTATAATGTTAAATACCATATTTATTGAAGTTTTTTTTTTAATCTTTTTAATATATCTCTGTATTTAAAATTTAATTCAAAATCTACATACACTGAAAACATAAAAATATTGTCTTCAGAATTTGCACTATTTAGATCACAAATCTAAAAACAATTAAAAAAAAAACCCGTCAATCACATATTTACTAAACTCAATAAATTAGAAAACATAAAATGAGGCTAGGCAGACTTTTATGATTACGACTGGTCAAGGAAAAGATGAAATATTGTTTAAAAGTACGCTTGGAGGTCTACTGTAATTTTATTCAGAATACAGTAAAAGTTCCAGTCCAGCTGATGCCCTGTAGCACGTGTTATTGAGCTTTCATTAGTGTGCCTATATGTGTTGAGGCCATTGAGTCAAGTGATTATTTTAAGATTCCTGGTCCTAAACTTGCAAAGCAATAAAGTAGTGAGATGTGCATTGGAAAATAGCTTTGCATGCTATCATGAAGGCTTGCTTTTATTGTCCTCATTTGTGTGCTACTGTACTACTACCTTTTATTCATGGGAGGCAAATCAACTAGCCAATCTTTTCAACTTCAGTGAAGTGGAAGTGATGGATGGTGAATTCTGTATTAAAACCACATTACATATTATCTTAATGAAGAGGCTCGTTTTCTTTTTCAAAAAAAAAAAAAAAAAGACACCACATTACGTATTATGATGCTGGAAGCTTGATAATGCTGTCATATATTGGTTGTTTTTGTACATGTGTGAATGGTGCACTAAAGCTTTATTTTTGTACGAAGAGTGTTATTTTTCATCTCTCTATCTGAATGCATAATTTTTGATAATATAGGTATAGACTGAAAATAATACACCTGTTGGAAGAACTGTTATATGAAAATGAAAGGGAATTGGCTCATTATTCTTGTAAATCATGTCATATATCGAAGTTCCTAATTCTTATATTTTTCTTTTGTTTTCTTTTTGTTTCTTCCCCGTCTTCCTTAGTACATGAATTCCTTAACTTACCTGTCAACTGAGTCGTTTGCTTCAATTCCTCCGGAGTTAGTTCCTGACTTGCAGAGAATGCTATCATCAAATGAGTCTTTCCGGCCAACAGCATTGGAATTCACGGGTAATACAATTTGAAATTGCAATCTAATTGATACAGCTTCCTTTAGCTTCAAGGGAACTTATGGTGATGTCAATTGCAAGTGTAACGTTGAGTATTTAATACTGTACATGGAAGTTGAAAAATAGAAAGGATTCCACAAATTTATTGATCATGATGAAATCTAATGTGAGATTTGAATTGCAGTTTCATGACTGTCACGTGTAATGCTTAATGCTAGGTCCTTAATGATTCACTTCCTTTCATGAAAAGCTGTGGTAAAATACCTGGGATGTTAATGAACTGTCAGATGTTTTATCTGAAGGAAAAAACAAACACAATGGTTGTATTTGATCAATTATCGATTATTATAGAAATTTTGATTGGTAGTCAGCCATGCTCTGAGTGGAAATACCTGGAGCCTATATGGACATTTTTTCATTGTTTGTGCTGTCTGTAGTCAGTTCAAATTTTCATTATTTGATTTTCTTGCAGGTTCCCCATTTTTTCGAGATGACACTAGGCTGCGTGCTCTTCGCTTTCTCGACCACATGCTTGTAATTGTTTCCATTTCTGCTTTACTGATGAGTTCCTCTGAAGTGTTATCGAAAGCAGTTGCTTACGATGAAAGGATAGTTGAAACTGAAAATCTATTAATTCATCATTAATACATTTCAGGAAAGAGATAACATGCAAAAGTCTGACTTCTTGAAAGCTCTATCTGATATGTGGAAAGATTTTGATTCCCGTATATTGCGCTATAAGGTCTGAGTTTCTCTTGGCCAATTTATCTGTCTATTTGCTGGTTATTGTCATGCTTTCTGATTTTGATTATAAATTTCTTTGGCTCTTTTATTCGACACAAAAATTCATTGATTGAATGAAATGTGAAAGGTGATATATAACAAGTTAAAATAAAAATAGTGTTGGTTGACTAACCCTTATGGGTTGACCAAGTGGTGGTAAGAACATAAAAAAAAGGCCAAAGGGCTAATGGGTCATGGGTTCAATCCAGAGTGGTCACCTACCTAAGATTTAATATCCTATGGGTTTCCTTGACACTCAAATGTTGTAGGGTCAGACGGGTTGTCTTGTGAGATTAGTCGAGGTGTGCGTAAGCTGACCCGAACACTCACAGATATCGAAAAAGAACAAAAAAAGAAAACCACCCTTGGTTGACCAAGGGCCTAGTGGTCAAGGGGACATGGTGACATGCCACAAACATTATGTTCGATGTCATGGATTTAAATTATGTAGTACTAGTAATGTAAGACAACTTCTTGGAGAAAAAGTTCAAACTGGGGGTATTAATGTGTTATAACCGGGAGGAGAACAAACCTATTTATAGGAAAATACAAAACTAACAACGTAAAGATAAGCTACAGCCAGCCCATAATAAAGCCTTACAACACATGAATTTGGAAATTGTAAATAACACAACAAAATATCTAAATGACCCCTACATCAACTAGCCACCTCCTCCTACCTAGTTCTCTTGTGCCAAAATTTGTAAAATTTAAGTGGTTGTCCTCCAAGGTTGGTGAGATGCATCTGATAGGCCGCCAATCATTAGAGTGTATTATTGTAAGGGAGGTAAGAGAGGAGGGGCAAACTCGGGTAAGTGAAGTATATAGTTATTGTAGGGCCCAAAAGGAATATTATTAGTTAGAGGGTCCCAAGGAGAGAATATGTATTGGGTTCGGGCTGTGAGGTTGATCATCTTTTTGCTAAATTCTATATTCGTCTCTTGATGAGATTTTGGAGAGAAAAGGGAGCTCTCGAACTCTCCCTTTGGTGTTGATAAATAAATAGCTGTGAGATCTTGGTATGGTGGGTAAGATGGAAGGAAGGGTGATCGTATTGGAGGAGAAGCTGGTTGAAGTTGGTGATAGGTAGGTCGCGATGGAAGCAAAGTTGGGGTCTCAGTTTAACGAGGCGTATGAAGCGCGGGCTGAGATCAGGAAGAGTGTAAACAATCTCTCCGATCAGGTTTAGCTAATGTTGTCAAGGATGGTTGCGTGGATGAATACCGAAAGGGAAGGAACTTTGTCGGAAAGAATAGTGTCCGACAAAGGGAAAGGGGTTATGAGCTTAAGTTCTGGGGAAACTCAAAGCAATTGTCAACGAAAGGAAGATGATGAGAAAAACAGGGGATTCACGCACCTGGGAGTAAGGAAGTACTGTTGTTGGACATGTGATTGAGGAAGCTTGAGGTGCCTATATTTAAAGGGGAAGACGGCGAGAATCCGAATGGGTGGATACATCGAGTTGAACGTTACTTTGTTGTGAATCGACTATCGGAGAAGGATAAATTAGACATTGCGGTGCTGTGGTTGGAAGGAGAAGCACTCAATGTTTTAAAAGGCTTAAGGCGGCCTCAAGGCGTTTGCTCTTGGAAAGGCGAGGCGGTATGAGGCGTAAGCCTCATTTTAAATTAAGAAAACATGACTAAATCATAAAACATAGGATTTGATATATTCTTAACATTATAATATTGCTCACAAGCACATAACACACTCAAAATTAATCATGACAACGAAAAAAAACCTCAATATTCCATTTAAATCTCATCCACAATATCATTTCATTATTGTTATCACTACTAGGATCTTCCATAGAATCATCCTCAAATCTAATAGCTTCATCCTCATTTTTAAAAGTTATCACTACTAGGATTTTCCATAAAATCATCCTCGTATTAGTTAGGAAAAAACTTCTCTAAATCAACTGAACAATAACTAATGGGGAGAAAAACAATTAAAAAAAGAACATAGAAAAATAGTTTGAAGATAAAAAAGATGGAAAACCAGGAAGTTTGACTCTTGGTGTTTGAAGTGATTTTTACCATATTCTTTTGTACCCACCACTAATGAAGTGATTTTACCATATTCTTTTGTACCCACCACTAATAGAATTTCCTGCAAATGGATGAAAACTCTCCCAACCGATTGATTATGTTTAGCCCCACTACTTTGTACTTTAGTATGGTTTTAGATTAGTATTTGGTTGATTTTCATTTTAAAACTCAATTAATAATGATTTTTGTTGTTTGTTGGTTCCACTTCCTCCCAAAAATACTCAATTAGTAATAATCTTTTGTTGAGTTTGTTCCACTTTCTACAAGACACATGGAAGACCAAAATTAATTGCTTTTGGTGGTAGGGCCCAACCCATTTAATTTTTATCCTTCAATTTTTTTAGGCTTTAGCCTCATAAGCCTCAACGCGAATGACCAAAGGCGTACACCTTTACTGGACAGAGGTGTAAGCCTCTATTTTTGTAATACAATCGCATGCCTTGAGGCATAAGGATGCCGCCTCGCCTCAAGGTGTGTGCCTCTTACGATTTTTAAAACATTGGAAGTACTGGATTGGTATCAATGGGAAGAGGATTGGAGATCGATAGGAAGTTGGACACGATTTTGCGAATTACTTCTGAACGATTTTGACCGCCAAACGAGGCTGACAAATATGCACGATTGATGAGATTGCAATAAGAGACGACGATGCGGGACTATCGGCGGTAGTTCCAACGATTCTCAGTAGGGTTGTAGGAGTTGGGAGAGAAGGCCTTAGAAAGCAAGTTTGTGTGTGGGTTGAAAGAAGAGATACAAAACGATATGCAAAAATTGAAACTGGTGGGCCTGAAAGCGATGATGACAATGGCCCAATTGATCAAAGAAGATCATATAGTCTAGCAAAGGAGGAATAAGGGCGGAGGAGGTAGCCCAAGTTCGACGTAAATTACTCCGAGGCGTGAGACAAACGAAAAATCTGATGGAAGAAGAAATGAGGGCTAAAAAGGAAAAGGGAATATGCTTTAAGTGTGATGGTAAATTTAGTTTTGACCATCGTTGCAAGAAAAAAAAGTTGCAGGCTATGTTTATCCAAGATGGAGAAGATATGTCGCTGGAAGAAGATGCAGATGAATTACAGTCGGAGGATGTGTAGAAGGAGGTGAGGATAATCATGGTGGCGCAGCTATTGAGATGGCGAATTTATCGTTAAAAGAATGGCTAGGTTCCACTCACCGAAAATGGTGAAGGTAAGGGGAAGTATCAGCAGACACGATGTGGTAGTTTTAATTGATGGGGGGCAACCCACAACTTTATAGTGGAAGAATTAGTAGCTGGAACTCCAATTGCCGATGACGCCAACTGGAGATTATGGGGTTGTGTTGGGTACGGGCGGATCTATCCGGGTGGCCAGAATTTGCAAAGGTGTGCTCCTTACTATCTCTGACCTTTCAATAATTAATGATTTTCTACCTTTGCCGTTAGGGAGCACAAATGTGATTTTGGGACTAACATGGTTGGAGACACTGGGATAAATTGAGATCGACTATTGTACGTTGGTAATGAGTTTCTGTGTGGGAGATTGGGTTGTCCAACTACGGGGTGATTGGAACTTGGCGAGGACGCAAATATCTCTTAAATCCATGATGAAGATGTTTGAGGAGGAGGACTAGGGGATGCTGATTGAACTCAGTGTGATGGAGCATCGGGTAGAAGTTGATATGGGCTTGAATTTCAAAATGGTATAAATGTCGTTCCAGAGGTTCTTCAGGCTTTGCTTCGAACCTATGAAGGGGTGTTCAAAGTTCCAAACAGCCTACCACCATAAAGGTCACATGATCATTTGATTGAATTACAGCTGGAAATGGGTCTAGTGAATGTACGACCATATCGTTATCCCCAATTTTAGAAAGATGAAACTGAGAAATTGGTTTGTGAGATGCTTATGGCAAGGATAATTCAACCTAGTCAGAATGCTTTCTCAAGTCTCGTGCTCTTAGTTAAAAAGAAGGATGGGAGTTGGCGATTTTGTGTGGATTATCGAGCTCTCAACTGTGTGACAATTCCAGACAAATGCCCCATTCCAATAGTGGACAAACTATTTGATGAACTATTTGGCGCAACAGTCTTCTCGAAGATTGACTTGAAGTCGGGCTATCACCAAATTTGCGTTCATCCCTTTAATGTGCATAAGACCGCATTTAGAATGCATGATGGACACTATGAATTTTTAGTGATGCTGTTTGGGCTACGAAACACTCCCTCCACTTTCCAAGCTATTATGAATGATATTCTGAGGTCGCATTTGAGGAAATTTGTGCTGGTATTTTTCGATGATATCTTGATATATAGCCAATCTATGGAGGATCACGTACCATTTGATGACGGTGTTGAATATTCTAGTCTCTAACCAGTTTGTGGCTAATTTCAATAAATGCCAGTTTGGGGTCTCCTGTATCGAGTACTTGGGGCATATTGTGTCTGCTGATGGTGTGTCAGCCGATCCGGCCAAGATTGAAACTATGCAATGGTGGCCAACACCTAGGAATGTAAAAGAGTGGTGAGGATTTTTGGGGTTGACCGGCTATTATAGGAAATTTGTTGCAAATTATGGGACTATTGCTCTATCGTTGACATAGTTGCTCAAGAAAGGGATTTCACATGGAATCATGAGGCAGAAGAGGCTTTTCAGCAGCTAAAGAACGCGATGATTTCAATACTGGTCTTAGGATTACCTAATTTTGAATAACCATTCAAGGTTGAAACGGATGCTTCAGGTGTTGGTATAGGGGCAGTGTTGATGTAGAATCAGAGGCCGTTAGCTTTTTTAAGTCAAACTTTGCCTCTAACCCACCGATTTAAAGCTGTGTATGGGAGGGAATTAGTGGCAATTGTTTTCGCTATACAAAAGTGGCGGCCATATCTGTTGGGTAGACGCTTTATTGTGAGAAGGATTAGAAAAGTCTAAAATTTTTACTAGAACAAAAGGTGGTTGCGGGAGAATACCAACGTTGGATTGCAAAGCTATTAGGCTACGATTTCTCGATTGAATACAAACGGGGGTTAGAAAATTCAGCAGTTGATGCTTTGTCAAGGCTGCCGGCAGCTCTTGAGTTCGGCTTACTCAACGTGATCGGGGTATAAATACTTCTATTTTTACTCATCAGGTGTGTGCTGATACCACTTTAAATGAAATTTGACAACCGTTACTAACGGGGAAGCAAGCACCCATGGGATGTTTGCTAAGGGGTGACGTTCTCTGTTAGAAGGGCCGATTAGTGCTGTCGGCAGGTTCACCAACCATTCCATTGTTATTGAACGAATTTCATAGCATTCTAGTGGGAGGACACCAGGGAGCGTTGAAAACGTATCAGCGGTTGGAAAGAGAGTATTGGGTAGGTATGAAGGCGAGTGTTCATGCATTTGTAGCAAATTGTGCAGTATGCCAACAAGCAAAGTATTTAACTTTGGTGCCGGCTAGACTTCTACAAGCACTACCTATTCCAGATAAAGTTTGGGAGGATATATCCATGGACTTTATCGAAGGGTTGCCTAAGTCAGAGGGGTATGATGCCATAATGGTGGTAGTCCACTAGCTTTGTAAGTATGCACACTCTATTCCTCTAAAACACCTATTCATTGGAAAATCTGTAGCTGCTGGCTTTGTCAAGGAAGTTGTACGTTTCCATGGATATCCCCGAAGCATTGTTTCGGACTGAGACAAAATCTTTATAAGCTTATTTTGGGAAGAGTTGTTCCGGTCGTTGGGAACTCAACTCCACCATAGCATGGCTTATCATCCACAAATCGACGGCCAGTTGGAGGTAGTTAATCAGGGACTCGAAACCTACTTGTGGTGTTTTGCAATGGGCACCCCAAAGCAGTGGTCAAAGTGGATACCTTGGGTTGAGTTTAGTTATAACACACTGTTTAATACAGCTTCGCGTTTGATTCCGTTTGAGGTATTGTATGGCTGCCCCCCACCTCAAATTTTGCGTTATGAACAGGGGTTTAGTGCTGTTAGTGAGGTAGATACATTGTTGTGTGAACACGATGCCATGTTGTCAACTCTAAAGGCAGAATTAAACAGAGCTCAACAACGTATGACGAAAGCGGGTAATGAAAAACAATGTGAGGTTGAATATGCAGTGTGGGATTGGGTGTATTTGAAGTTGAAGCCATACTGACAATTGTCTTTGGGAAACTATGCTCATCCGAAGCTGGCACCTTGTTACATTGGACCTTTTCAGATTGTGGCACGAGTGGGATCGGTAGCCTATCGGTTGGCACTGCCAACAGAATCGAATATTCACTCTATTTTTCATGTCTTGCTTTTGAGAAAGGCAGTAGGTACCAATCTGCCAATTCTACCAATCCCTTCCAATTTGGCCGATGGATCTGACTTTTAACCTTCAACTAGCAGAGGTGTTAGGTCTGCGCAACTCTCCCAATGATGGAGTCTTAGAGATATTGATTCGTTGGGAAAATAGCCTTCCTATTGATGCTATGTGGGAGCTTGCCTCGGTTATCAAGGAGCAATTTCCAAATTTCCACCTTAAGGACAAGGTGGCTATTTCCACCTTAAGGACAAGGTGGCTCTCTGGGGGCGAGTAATGATAGGCCCCTAATCACTAGAGTGCATTATCGTAAGAGAGGTAAGAGAGGAGTCTCGAGTTTGGAGACTTAAAAGCTAAGAATGTGGCTTTATTAGCAAAATGGGTCTGGAGGTATTTTAATGAAGCTTCTTCTTTGTGGAGTCAGGTTATTGGGAGTTCATGGTAAAGATGCTTTTAATTGGCACGCTTTTGGCAGGACTAATCTTAGTTTACGCAACCCTTGTCCAGAACTTGGCTAAAAGTTGATGTGTTGGCTACTTTGAAATTAGGAAATGGGAGTAGAATTGCATTCTGGACCGACCCTTGGGTCAATCTCATTCCTTTCTGCTCTATTTTTCCAAGACTATACAAAATTGCTATCCTCCCTAAGAGGACCGTTGCTGAACATTGGGATCGGGTCTCCTCTTCATGGTCCATTGCATTCCGCCTCTATCTATAGGAGGAGGAAATAGTAGATTTCCAGTCTTTGCTTGAGCAAATCTCGAATATAAGTGTAAGTGAAAGATTGGACAGCCGGGTGTGGTCCTTGGAACCCTTAGGAAGATTTACTAATTTTCTATCTCCCTCTTGCTTTATTGATGTATTACTACTTAAGGTTTTATGGAAATCCAAGAGCCCGAGGAGGGTTAATATTCTGGTATGTATAATGGTTTTTGGATATTTAAACTGCTCAACTATCATGCAACGGAAGCTTCCATCACATTATTTATCTCCCTCGATATGTCATTGATGTTTAGCTGAAAATGAAGACTTGCAGCACCTGTTATTTGATTGTACCTATACTAAAAGCTGCTGGTGGAAACTGCTTTCCTTATTTAATCCGGCCTGGGTGTTTGAAAAAGAGTTTAAAAGCAATATCACAAGCATTCTAATTGGTCCTGCTTTAAAGAAGGGTCCTCAATTGATTTGGGTTAATGCGGTCAAGGCATTGCTTGCTGAAATATGGTTTGAAAGAAACAAAAGAGTCTTCCATAACAAATCCTTCGTGTGGATGGAGCGTTTTGAAGTTGCTCACATGAGTGCTTCTGCATGGTGTTCTTTGTCCAAAACCTTTGAAGATTATTCTATTCAAGACTTGTGCTTAAAGTGGCATGCGTTTATTATTCAAGCTTAAGAGAGCACCTTTAGTGTAATTTGTTTTTATGTTTGTTTTGTTCTACTTGTACTGTTGGATAATCAGCATTATTTTGTATGACCTTGGTAATGTAAGTTTGTTTAGCTGTATCTGGATATGATGAGAGTGCTAAAGGGGTGTCAACCTAGTTAAGATGCCTGGGTACATCCCCTGATCTTATAGTTCTCTTTATCTATATATCTCTCTTTGTACTTTTGAGCATTAGTCTCATTTTATTTTCTTAACGAAGAGGCTTGTTTCCATTTCAAAAAAAGAGAGGTAAGAGAGGAGGGGCAAATTCGAGTAAGTGAAGTATATAGTTGGTGTGGGGCCCAAAAGAAATATTGTTAGTTAGAGGGTCTCAAGGAGAGAATATGTATTGGGTTGGGGCTGTGAGGAGAGGATCATCTTTTTGCTGAATTCTGTATTTGTCTCTTGATGAGATTTTGGAGAGGAATGGGAGCTCTCGAACTCTCCCTCTGGTGTTGATAAATAAATTGTGGCTGAGGCCTTATCAGCATCTAAGCTAGTCTTAATGCTCACAATTAGAGAAAAGAATAGGAACAGCCAAGGATGTATAATGAACTTCCCCAGTTTGTAGAAATGAAATGAAAGACAAACTATAGTTGGAGAAACTTCTTATGGATGCTGATACAAGAGGAAGAACCAAAGATACTGGATACTATTTTTTATTGCAATGATGCCTTATCAAAAGAAGAACATCAGAGTTTGGAATTCTCAGTGATGAACAACTAACGGATTGCAATTGTTGTCCCTCCATTTTTTTTTTCTTCTTTTCATAGTTTGAATTATGAATTACACTTAATGATGCAATTTCCAGCAACACACTTGTCTTCCGTAGATGGTGCTATGTTTCACAGTTATAACTTATCTCATTCCGATTACTTTACACATTAAGGATATAAATACGTCCCTCCTCAAATGCTCTTATACATTGATTAACGAGGAGTTTACCAGTAGTCTTGCTTTGCGAATGAATATATATGTCATTTAGGAAAAGAATATTCATGAAATCATTGATCTCACATTGAGGATTTCATGTTGTCTTTTGCAGGTCCTTCCACCTCTTTGTGCAGAATTACGGAATCTGGTTATGCAGCCTATGATACTTCCCATGGTACTCACAATAGCAGAGTCGCAGGTACAAAAATCTCCATGTTTTCTTTATTTATTTATTAATCTTACTAAGATTTAATGCTAAAATTGACGTTGAAGATTTTAGAATTAATGCCCCTATTGAATTAATAAATTTCGTGTTATCTTCCTGATTTCCATTTATTTTTTTCTAATGAGATTCCCTTGCATACTGCAGTTCCACTAATAATCTGAAGTTCTTTTCAAAAAAGGGAAAAAAAAAAAAAAATCTGAAGTTGCCCTCTGTAATTTTGTTTTTTCATTTCATTGTTTTTCTTTCCTTCTTTTGAAATTTGTATCTTTTGAGCCTTAGGTTTAGTTTGGGATTTCGGTTGCTTTTAATATAATTGCCGACCATCTAACAGCCATGCTTTTAGAAAACTCAGCTGTAATATGAAGTAAATTAGTATTTGGTAAATGTCAATTTTAAAATTGAGAAAACAGATTATAGTGACTGGTAACGTAATATGAAATTGTTGAGATTTAGTTATATTGACCAAAGCAGGCATATTATTTCCAATATATATACATACACACACATATATTATTATTATTGTTGTTGTTGTTATTATTATTATTATTTTTGAATCAGAGCTACACTTTTTATTGATGAAATGAAAAGAGATTAATGCTCGAATTACAAAGAGACTAAGAAAGAACAATACTAGGGATCAGTAGGCGCGACAACTATCTCAACTAGGTTGACACACCCATAGCACCTTGATCACATCCTAAAACAAAATATGACAATTACAATATAAAACTATATGCTATGATGAATATTTATACTGCTTGAATGAAATCATTCCAATTAAGACATATATCTTGAATTGTATAATTTGAAAATATCTTTGAAAGGGAGCACCAAGAGGAAGTTTTGACTAGCAATCTCAAAGCGATCAAACCACTAAAGCGACTTGTCTTGAAAAATACATTGGTTTCTTTCAAACCATATTTTTGGCAAGACAACTTGGACTGCATTAACCCACAACTGAAGCGAATATGCTTTCAAAGAAGGACCAATTACGAGCTGAGCCACATTCTCCTTAAAAACGTTGCAAAAAAACCCAATGAATGTTAAATGTTGCAAATTACTTTCTCCACATTTCTAAAGAGAATTGACAATCAAAGAAGATATGCTGGCTGTCTTCATTATTCCTCATACACAGGGCAAATTAAGGGCAAAAGAGTGTGATTTGGCAGCTTCCTTTGAAGAGTTTGTGAACAATTGAGAGATCCAAAAAGCATCACCCCAATAATGATATTGATTCTCCTTGGGCAACTTGATTTCCATAAATTTAGCTTACTGTCCATCAGGGAAGATGAAGCCAGATGCTTGAATGAGGACTTCACCGAGAACACGCCTGAAGCATCTAAAGACCAAGATCTGGAATCTTGCCTTTCAACTCCTCTTTTCCCTCTAATAATAGCAAACCATCATGGGTTGGCCTAGTGGTAAAAAAGGAGACAAAGTCTCAATAATTGGCTAAAAGGTATGGGTTCAATCCATGGTGGCCACCTACCTAGGAATTAATATTCTACGAGTTTTCTTGACACTAAAACGTTGTGAGTCAGGTGGGTTGTCCCATGAGATTAGTCGAGGTGTGTGTAAGCTGATCCAGACACTCATGGATATAAAAAAAAGCAAAAGATTCTGAAAATCCAGCATCTCTACTTCTTTTAAAAATCTTCTGAAATTGATTAACCATGATAAAGTACTTGAATCCCAATGATCAAATACCGGGCCATTAGGAATCAAAGTAATTTTGATTAACTTTAGGAACAAAGAACTCAAAGGAGAAGAGTAACTAGCTGTCATGCTAAAAAAAAATCTAGTACCACTGCCAAGATTAAAGGAAGAAAACTTTGCTACTTGTAACCACATATATATATATATTTTATTATAAATTAATTGTTTAAAAAATTATATGATTTAAATTGAATGTTATTTTGTTTGATATATTTTTTTATTTATTATTATTATTTTTTTGTTATAAAAAGATGAATCAATTAAAACTTCATTTATATAGTAGGATGAAATTTTTGTTTTCGTTTTAAAAAAATTATAGGATGAAATACTCTTTTGAAGTTATTTGGCAGTTCTTTAGTGCAAGATATTTGTCGAAGTTGGGATGTTTGTATTTCTCATGTTTAGTGTTTTGTTCAGCTTTGTTATTGTTAGTTTCGTTTGTTGTTCTTTTATGGTGGTCCCTTGTTCTCTTTTATCGTTTCTCTATCTTGGTTTGCTACTTTTATGTTTGTATTTTAGAGCATTAGTCTCTTTTCATTTTCTTAATGAAAAGTTCGTATTCTTTTAAAAAAAGGAAAATTATTATAAATAGAAAAAATATCAAACTATTTATAAATATAACAAAATTTCACTTTCTATCTGCGATAAACTCAAATAGACATCTATCCATGTCTATCTGGTAAAGTGATCTATCTGGTAAAGTGATAGATGCCTATTTAGGTCTATCGCGGTCTATCACAGATAGAAAGTAAAATTTTGTTATATTTGTAATTATTTTCAACCGTTTTTCTATTTTTGAAACATCTCTTGAAAAAATATAAGATGAAATAAATGTGCTAAGAAGAAGAAGAAGAAGATATATGGAAGGATAGAATTGGAATTTGAAAATATTGTTAGAGATTATGATAGATATTTAAGAGAACTGTTTTTAAAAGGGCTAGGCATGTGACTTTGTATGTGAGAAAAAAATAAAAAATGATTTTAGATAAATTAATGAAGAATTTTTTTTACCAATTATGGTAGATGGTTAAGATTCTTCTAAAATTATTTTTGACTTCTGCAAAATCAATCCCTAACTGGCCACCTTTTTATTTTTATTTTTCTTATTTATTTTATTATTATTTATTTTTAATTTTAATGGAAACAAGACTTTTCATTGAAATAATGGACGAGTCTAATGCTCAAAGTACATGAGAGAAACAAAAATAAAAAAACTACAAACTTGAGAACCAAATTACAAAATAGAGACTAAAGCTGTGAAGACTTTTCTTGGAGAGAGAACACCAAGAAGAATAATCTTTTAACTCTGGCAACTTCAAAAAAATCAAGCTAAGGCCGATGCTTTGACTTTAAAAAGTCATTGGAACCTTGGAAAAGCAGCACTCAAAGAAATGATATTAAATCCCTTAAAAAACTGCCAATCAAAGAGAACAAAATGAGGGAGACATATAGTGTGATGAAAGCTTCCACAAGCCTTACTACAGTAGTATATCCTTTGGATAAGAGGCAACCAAAATCTTGAAGGAAGAATTAACAGAAAACAGTCTTGAAGGCTAGCGAACTCCTGATCATTCCTCTTCCAAGTGATGTGAAAAATTGGATTGATTATCTTTGAGTAAATGAGAAGAGATGAGTTCTTCAACCGGGCTTTTAAAGTAATAACACTATCTAGTGCCAATGTGCTGGAATTAATTTTCCAACTGCTTTTTTTTTTCTTCAATTAAAAAATGATGCCAGACTCTTTCTCTTCCAATGGAAACAGACCACTCTTTGTCTATTTACATTTTTCAATGAAAAGTTCCCTTTTGTTTTTTTTTAATAAAAGATAATCATCTGAAGTTGGCCACTGTTTGGTTCTAGATATTAATAAAAGATAACGATCTTAATCTGTTTCCAGATACTTGTACATATATAAACATGCACACAAGCTCACTTTCCGTTGGTTTCTTTTGATTTTGCAGTTTTTTTTTTTCTTTTTCCTTGTATCTAGGCTTGGTAAAATTTATAATGGTATTGGCTAACTTATTCCCTTATGTTTACACATATACATGGATATATGGACACACACACACATGTATGTTTATGGGTATTTTTCTAAGCTGTCTCGTTTTCATCCTCGAATTGGGAATCGATTATACATGCTTCTTTTTTTTTTTTTTTTTCCATTTATTTATTTAATTTCTTTTGTTTTTTGCCTTTGGGTCTGAGGTGTTTTAAACTAGCCAAGGAATTGTGATTTGTCTAGATTGATTTATGGATTATGGAGATTGAATTTCTATGAATTTTGAGGAAATACATGGATTTAGTGACTTGAATCTAGTACTTACTCAAATTATGATATGTTAGCAGGACTATATTGTCGCTTTATTTATTTATTTTATGATAAAAAGTAGACACTTTTCATGGTTCAGTCAGAGGAGAGGAAATGATGTTTAGGCGACTAACATACTGTTAGCTTCTCTCCTTGGTTGATGCCTTCCCCTTCTCTGTTCTGAAAAAAAAATCCTCTTTCGTATATTCTGTTAGTTAATTATGAGTCTATGACTTGTTTTATTTCTGATGTCTTCCGCTGTTCATCTGTTTCCTAATTAGTTGTGTTGGGTTGTATTATTGGAACATAAGATTAATTTCTTGAAGCTTGCAGGATAAACATGATTTTGAGCTATCAACTTTGCCATCTCTTGTTCCCGTCCTGAGTACTGCTGCAGGTGACACATTGTTGCTGCTTGTGAAGCATGCCGATCTTATAATTAACAAGGTACATTCAAGTAAATATAACTAATTATATGTAATGCTCTAGTTCCACATCTATTTATAATACGGTGATGTCAAGGGGTAGCGAGAGATGAATAATTGTCGAGTATAGAGTGGAACATTAAAGCTTTTTGATACCACTTGATTACGAGTCATGGCAAAGGAAACAGGGAGTTAATACAGAGGAGTGAGACACGGAAAGGTTTTTGTGATATAAATGGGATGGATGTAGATTGTTCAGCTGAAAAAGTAATGCAGGAAGCCGTTATTGCAGATCCAGTGGAAAAGTTCTTCAAGAAGACCAGAAGGGAAGGTTCCTTATGGGTACAGAAGCTGTTTAACACTAGGGGCCATTTCTGGTGATTGCAAATTATCTAACGGTGGAGCAAAGGATGGGTTGGGTTGGAGTACAATCCTAATTGGCAGCTACACGAGGGAGATTTTTTAGATGCTTTCTGGCCATAAATTATATAAAAGTCCAAAATAATTTGGTTGAATTCGGTGAAGGGAAAACCTTTTGGGATATAGGAGAAGAAAGAAATGAAAGAGTCTTCAATGACTAGGGTGGAGCCGTGGAGGTTAGGAGACCTCAAAATGGTTAGATTAAATTGTTCACTCTTAAGAAACCGGCATTCAATTGTTCACTATGGAATCATTTTTCTCCTTTTCTCTTTCTTTTGTTTTAATGATTCGTTGTATTTTGGCTCTTTTGTTGCTATGTACTTTGAGCATTAGCCTCTTTCCATTTCATCAACGAAAAGTTATGTTTATGTTTGGAAAAAAAAATCCTGAAATGTAATTATTATGACCAGTTGAAGGTCTAGATTGGTGTCCTATCTCCATGAGTGAGAATGCTGAGTTGGATTCCCCCTTCACTTTGGAAGAAATTAGAAAGGTGGTTTTTGAGAGGATAGGAACAAGTCCTTGGGTCCTTAAGGTTAATTTTTATCTTTCTTCTAGGATAACTGGGGAGGGTATTAGATCTTGGGCAGGTTTTCGAAGAGTTTTTCAAGAAGTAAGTGTGTGAGAATATATCAAACAATTTGAGGTATTGGTTGGTTGCATTGTCATCGGAGGTTCTACACTTCTTGAAGGGACGGGAACTTCATGAATGACATGAAGACGAAGGTGAAAGTGAAACTCCAAGTTTTGAAATTGGTGGACTTGGCAAATAATCATGGAAGTGAGTCAGTGACCCTCAAAAGCAAGGGAGATAGACTTCGGGAGGGATCGTGGGCCATGGAGCGGCGCATTTGAACCTAGCATCCACTCAAACAAATTCATATAATTAAAAAATATTCCTTGCCGGTATGGGAGAAAAGTGACGTGACAGGAGTTAAACTTTGTGACTTCTTTGGAAGGTCAAGACACGCAAAAGAAACTACAAGGGAGAAAGGATTTGTGTTCCAAATGCAAGGAGTAATGAGTTTTCTATTTGACAAGAAAAAAAGCTTAGATATGGCAGCATTTCCTCGTCTGAAACAAGACTCTGTTTCGGTTCAAGATAAACAGAGTAAGACACATCATTGGGTGCTAAAGAATTCTGAAGTCAAACAAGAAGATTTTAGCAAGCTGTGGATAGTTACAAGACTGTTTGAGTTTATGATTGGTCGGAAATTGCGGAAACATTAAAAATTTACTTTCAATCTGAGATCATCATCAACCCCCTATTTGCAGAAAATGCTCTAATAAAATTGGGCCAAGGAACTTTAGAGGAGCTAATTGAAAATCCAGGCAGTTGGCAAATTTGTGGCCCATTTCATCTGGAATTTGAAAAGTGGAATAAGTTAGTGCATAGCCGGCCAGTTTATTCGAAAGGATATGGAGGTTGGATTTCCATTAAGAATCTCCCGTTAGATTATTGGTGTAGACAAACCTTTGAAGCTATTGGAGCCTATTTTGGAGGATTAGAAGCTATTGCAACGGATACTTTGAACCTTCTTAACGTTTTCGAAGCTAAGATTCAAGTCAAAAAAAATTTATGTGGTTTCATTCCATCAACCATTGAGATTTCGGATAAGAAGCGTGGGTCTACCTTTCTGAATTTTGGAGACATTGAATCAATTGAACCTCCCGGAAAAGTTAAAGATGAATTATGTGTTAAGGATTTTTCAAATCCATTTGACTTAGGGTGAATAAAGCTCTACAAGATGAAGGCTTAGAGGTTGAAGATGTGGATTCAAAGTGGGCCTTTATGCTTCCTTCTATTTTCTCCCCAAATATTCAAAGAAACCCTTCAGCTTCCTTCACAAAGGGGGGAATATTCTCGCCGGAAAAGACCTCAAAAGAAGTTCGGCTGGACCCCTCGACTTCTGGTGTCGTTCAGATAGTTGAAAAGACTCTCGGCCCTCCTACTCCCACCGATGGATTCACTGAGCAGCAACATTTATTGAAGAGAGAGAATGCTGTTGGGGATTTAATTTATTGCCAAAAGGAGACTGTCGACCTCCCTTCGAGAGATCCTCCTCAAGTCTGCGCCGCCAAGGAAGGTGTTGCTTCAGTTTCTGTGCATCAAAATCATTGTCGCCCCACGCCTATTAATGATTCTTCAATGCCGTGCGCTTCCCCTTCCATTGGAACTCCCCCATTAGCGTTTATTGCTGCCGACCCCTCATTATTCGAAAAAGAATTATTACCTCACTCTCTTATTCTCTCTCCTGGTAATCCAAAAGTCGCTAGCCCTTTCCGACCAGTTGTCCCTCCATCTTCAATCCCTTCCAAAAGAAGTCCAGCTATTAATCCTCTCCCGTTGAAAGCAAAGAGTCTTCCTAAATTGCTTAAGCCCTTCCCTAAGCATTTTGTCAGAAAAAAAACTTCTTTTATAAACTCTTGGTCTACGATAGTAAACCCGGATTTACTAGAAAATTGTTGTGTTAAAATTCAAATCCCTGGGTTGTTTTCAGAAAAAGGAGAAGCCCCACTTCGGATTGTGTCTCTTTCTCCCATTCAGATTTTAACTCCCGGGCTCTAAAGTAAAATTTGTTAGAGGTTTACCGGTCAGGTATTCAAGGAAAAATCGACATAAAAGTCAAGAATCAGACATGGATTTGGATGGAATTTCTATCGCAAGTGCTAGCAGTGAAGAGATGGAAAATCTTGAGTCAGTGGATTTTCGCGAAAAAGAAGTTTTAGATTCTGATTTTGGCAGAGACTTTCATCGTTTATTTCATCCAGAGTTGGCTCTTTGCTTGGTAAGGTTGAAGCATCCCTATTTACTCCCTTGGAAAAGAATGAAATCCCTCAACATCTTCATTCCATCATTGATGCTTGCGGTATTGTTCTCGGTTAAATCTCCAATGAAGTATGCATCTTTAACTTGTGCTGATCGTAAGCCCTCTTTAAAGGATCTATTCTAGTTTACTAGTGTGAAATGGAATCATCTTTGCAAGCTTCCTTAGTCGGTTGGGTTGTCACTGAAGTTTGGAAGGGTGGAGTTCCGAGTGGTCTTATGGGGCTTTTCAAGTCAAGATTTGGTTATCCCTACCGTAGTTACGTCCGCTGTTCCTCTCCTTATGTTTTCGTCCGTGGAAAAGTCAATTTTGAAGCCTTTTCGCCAACCTTCAACTGCAAAAGCCTCAGCCATTTTCCTCAGTCTTCAGAGCGTCACAATCCTCTTGTTTCAAGTTTCATTCGTTCCTATTTCGCCGTTTGTTTTTGGCTTTGCTTTAGCTTTTTCTTCTTTGGCATTTTGTATTTTATCACTTTTCATTCCCTAAGTTTTAGATCTTGCTTCATTGTAATTGTATCATTTAGTTTCTTGGTTGTTATTCTGCTCTCCTTATTGTTTCCTTTGTAATTTGAGCTATTTGGCTCTTTTCATTTTATCAATGAAAAAGTCATGTTTCCTTTTAAAAAAAAAAAACAATATGTAGGGGTGTTAAAAATACCTGATGACTCGAAAAATCCGATCAACCTAACCCAACCAAAATGGTTTGGGTTGGGTTGGGTTCAAATAAATGAAAAATTTATAGATTGGGTTGGTTCATGGGTTCACTTAAAATAACCTGAACCAACCCGAACTTATTGTTAATTTTAAAATGTCTATTTTTACATATGATACAATTATTTTTACATTGATTTATTTTTATTTTATTTTATTGCATGATTGTTTTATTGTGATTATGTCTTCTTTTTTTACTAGTAGACTAACTCATGATGGTTTATTTCATGATTGTTTTGGTTAATTTATTCTATGACAACTCTTAAAAATAATTTTTTGGCACTTTGAAAAGAAAATTTTTATAATATAAATTGATATTGAGTTATTAAATCTTAATTCAATATATGAAAATAATTAAATACAATTTTTACATATTAACAAATTAATTGCTTTTAGAATAAACATTTAATAAATGACCTGACTAACCCAACTCAACCCAACCAAATGTTTCATGGTTGGGTTGGGTTCATTATTTAATAAGGGTTATTTGGATTGAAGAAATTTACAACCCGAACAAGTGGGTTGGGTCTAAAAAATGCTTCAACCTGATCCAGCTCAATCCATGAACACCCCTACCAATATGTGGGGTGGGAGAATTGAACTTTTGACTTCAAGGCTGATAGTACAAACTTAATGTCAGTTGAGCTATGCTTATTTTGGCAAAGAAAAATATTGTCATTAATGATGAGGTGTCAGCAAGAGAGAACCAAGGTGATGAAGGAGCTGATGACATGTTGGATGTTGTATTGTCACTAAATTTATTGTAGGGATCTTATTACCGCAGACAATAAAAGCACAAGAGAAATTGATGTTGGTCATGGTGGGACCATGCAGGAATTCATTACTATTACTAGGTCTCAGTGTTTAAGAAATCTTGGCATCTTATTTGAACTTGCAACGATTTTACACAAGTTAATCACAAAAATGTTTGCATGAATTTGTTTCATTGTGGACACTTGAATAATTGTTACTTGTGGCTGGTTCTTCAGCCTCCAGTATATATATTCTTTTTCTCTGTTTTTCAATCCTATTTGACAGCATGTTCAAGGGTAACTTTTCTCATTTAACCAGTCTGTCATTTTTTTAGACCAATCAAGAACAATTAATAACAAATGTCCTGCCGTTGATTGTTCGTGCTTATGATGATAATGATGCTCGCATACAAGAGGAAGTTCTGAGGAAATCAGTTTCCCTTGCTAAGCAACTTGACACACAGGTGAGAGCTCCATATCTTTGTGTTTATGATCTCTTTAGTTTATCCCCTCTAACCCGCTTCATTATGGAAATACTTTGAAAGCTGCCCTTTATTTTTTATTATTTTATTTTATTTTATTTTATTTTTTTCACCGAAACCTTTTCTAATAAAGGAATGGTAATTTTCTGTTGTCTCAACAAGCTTTTGAATGTTCTCTGGTTTTCAAACTCTGAAATGAACTCTAGGAATCTACAATTCTCTTTCTTTGTTCTCTTAGTAAAAGGTAATTTGGGTATTTTGTGATACACAACTGGATAGAAACGTTAGAGATTATTCATTAACATTCAAGGAAAGTTTCATACAACCCAAACATTTGAGAGGTTTGGACTCTCCCTACACAAAACAAAGACAATAAGATACGTAACTACTTTACTTAAATACTAATCCATATTCCATACACAACATAACTTCTAATAACTATCCAGACCCAACATAAGAGATACCAACTCTATGGGATAACTCCCCTATCCTCGTTCAACTTCCTTCAAGATTGATGTTGTTGCCTTTCTTCCTTCTTGAATAAATATAACGGATAGGTGGTATTGTAGGAGGTATCCATTTTGTTGCACTGTTTTCTGTTTTTTCTGTTTTTTCTGTTTTCGTGTGTTGTAGTGTTTTATAAATTGGTTTGGGGCTTATTTGTAATTTTTCTGGCAGATGGTAAGGATTGTATAAAGACTAAAGAGATACCTTTATGCTTATGATGGAAACTGGAAATTGAAATGAAAACTAACATAAAACATTATTGGTATAAAGAAAGATTGTTATAAGTTTTCCAAGCATTCTGAGAGGCTTGGACTCTCCCACAAACTATTTTTAGATACTGCTTGCCCCCTGAACTCTGGAACTTTATTTATAACCGTCAACTCAAAGCAACTTCGAAGTATTATAAATACTCTCATGATTTCTCTACTAGTACTTTTTTTAAGTAAGAAACTGAGGCTTTATTGAGGAAAATGAAAGAATACAAAAGCGTTAAAAAGATCGAATAACAAGAGGATTCAAATTCAAAAGAACTAGAACAAGAACAAGACTATATTTACAAAAATGCGTGATTGAAGCCCAAAAGGAGACGTTAAACCTAGCCACCTCCCAAACATCTTCATCTGATCTCTCAACCTTTAAAAATTCTTGTGTTCCTTTCCAATCAAATACCATACAAAACAACAAAGAAGCTAGCTTGTCATAGGACTTTGTCCTTTTAACTAGAAGGGGGATTCAAAAGCACCTCCTCCAACAATGAATTCCCCATTCCTACTCTTAAATTTGAGAGAGTAAAATATTAATCTATATTGATATGTGTAACATAGGTCTTCTTAGGAGAGACCCATTACAAATAAGGAATGAGAATAACAATGAAAAAGAAAAACATAAATATTCCTAAATGAAGCTATGTGTAGGAAAAGATATTTTCTTTTGTTACTTGAGTGATTGAAAAAGACTCAATTTATACAAGAGGATTATCAATCAATATGCTGAAATTAAGTTATCAATCTAAATCTATATGGAAAGAATAAATTACAATATACAAGGAAATAATCTGATCTAATTCTCTAATTTATAGCTGCATAATTTAGCTTGATTTCCTACACTAAATAATAGTAATTCCAACACTCTCCCTCAAGCTATTCAAAGCTATCTTCCATAGCCGGCTTGTCAATCAATCTGTCAAATTGCTTCTTTGGAAGTCTATTTGTTAGTACATCAACAACTTGCTCTATTGGTAGACGATAAGGTATACATATTGCACTTGTATCAATCTTCTCTTTAATAAAATACTTGACAACTTCAATATGTTCTATTATGTAAAATTAGATTATGAACATTAGAAACGACAACTTTATTGTCGCAATAAATCCAAGCAAGGTTCTTGTTAGATGATATAATATTAAATTTGTCTTTTGAATATAATACCTTTGCTAGGAGTCCCTTTCAAATACCTCAAAATTTTGTACGCAACTTCAAAATGAGTAGGTCTAGGTTAGGGTTGGCAATGGGGCGGGTGGGGGGTCCCCGTCCCCGCCCCCGATGGGGGCATTCCCCTCATCCCTGCAGGGGCCCCATTCCCCGTGAGACTTGAGAGAGAGCGAGAGTGTGAGACTGAGAGAGAGCGAGATTGAGGGTGAGAGTGAGACTGAGAGCGATACAAAGCGAGAGCGAGAGTAAGACTTGCCAGTCAGGGAGAGCGAGCGCGAGCTAGCGAGAGGGCGAGAGCGAGTCATCTTTTATATATATATATATAATCGGGTGGGGTCGGGGATTAATCGGGGCGGGGTCGAGGTTGGGGTGGGGATACCCTCCCCATCCCTGGACGGGTACCCGGGGATGTCCCCGGTTTGACCCCCGTCCTCGGTTAAACTGGGGATTCCCCGACCTGATCGGGTTGGGGCCCGCGGGTTTTTTTGCCATTCCTAGTCCAGGTGCATACATAAATTGACTTACCATGCTTATGACACATGCAATATCAGGTAGCGTATGCGATAAATATATTAATCTTCCAACAAGTCTTTGATATTGTTCCTTATCCTTTATTTCTTCTGCTTTTGCTACTTGTAACTTTAGATTAGGTTCAATAGGACTATCTGTAACTCTGCAACCAAGTAATCGTGTTTCTTTAATTAAGTCAAGGACATACTTTCTAGATACCTTTCTTTGATCTCGCAAATTCCATCCCTAGAAAATATTTCAATGTTTCCAAGTCCTTAATTTGAAACAGATGCAAGGCTTTTCTTAAGATTGGCTAACACATGCATCATCATCTCTTGTGAGAATAATATCTACGTAGACAATCAAAATTGAGATTTTATTATTCTCAGAGTGTTTATAAAATATAGTGTGTTCTACTCGACTTTAAAGAAATCCATAGCTAGATACAACTTTCCCAGAATGCTCAAACCAAGCTCTTGGGGACTGTTTAAGGCCATAAAAGGATTTTTTTAATTTGCAAATTTTTCTACTACTGAATTCCTTCTCAAAACTTGGAACGCTCATAAAGACTTCTTTCTCCAGATCGCCATTAAGAAAGACATTTTTTACGTCAAGCTAATAAAGTGGTCATAGCAAGGAGACTATTTACCTGATCTCAAGAAAAACGTACACTAGTAGGATTATTTTTCAAGTCCAAAACATTTTTTCTTTGATTAACAAAGATTCCCACCCTTCTTTGATCTTATAGATTCCATCCATAGAAATTTTTTCAACGTTCCCAAGCCTTTGATTTGAAATTTACTTGCAAGATTTTTCTTGAGATTAGGTAAACCTGCTTAACCATCACTAGTGAGAATAATATCATCTACTTAGGCGATTGAAATTGAAATTTTACTATTTTTAGAGTCTTTATAAAATATAGTAGTTTGCTTGACTCTGATGAAATCAATAGTTGGATAGAACTTTACCAAAACACTCAAACCAAGCTCTCAGAGACTGTTGAAGACCATAAAGTGATTTCTTTCGTTTGCAGATTTTACTACGTTCTAGTTCCTTTTCAAAACGTGGTGGTAAGCTCATAAAAACTTCCATCAAAGTCATCATTGAGAAAGACAATTCACGTCCGCCTGGTAAAGAGGCTGATCTAAATTAATTGCAAGAGACAAAATAAATCTAATTGAGTTAATTTTAGCAACAATAGAAAACATTTTTTTGATAATCAATCCCATATGTTGGAGGGAACCTTATAGTTACAAGTTTGGCCTTATATCTCTTCGTGCTACCGTTTGCAACAATTGGCACAAACTTAGGAATATGATCAAAATCAGATTAGAGATGGACGAAGGATTACCAGGTTTTTCCATTTCATTTCCCGAAGTCTTAGATTGGTATTGTGAAGGATCAACTACCTGGTCTTGGTTTCTTTGATTGAATTTTCTTCCAGTGTAAAAGTGAAACTTAAATTAGGAACTTGATCAACATGATTATTTTGTAGTATTTCTCCCCCAGTTGAGAACTGTCTACACTTGGCATTGAAGGACTAGTAACATTAGAACAAGTAAGACTAGGAAGAGGAACCCAAGGAACAAAAACATCTCGAAAGTTATCTTCTACATTAGGCTTCTCCCCTGGAAGAGGATTTGGGTAAAATGTGGTTGGTTTTCTACATTCGGTTTCTCACAAAAAGGATGGAAGACATACCTGCTTACAATTACCCTACATCCCAGCGTGTTCGGCTCTAGATAAAAGGGCCACAACTACTCAGCTAGGAGTGTCTTAGTTACGTAACCTCAAGCTCCCAGTGCTTAATCCTCCTATTCCTAGATGCATCGAGTTCATGGCCACCTTTCACTTGACTAGGTGGAACTCTTGTCCCTTGTCAATCCCTTCTCGAAACAAATTCCACATAACTTTCTCAATGGACAACAAGAAATAAAGGGATCCCTCCAACTACAGATTGGGTTAGCACAAGTCTTTCCCTTTAGAGAAGAAATGTCCTTTCCAAGTGATCAATCTCTTCTGAATTTTGGGCTCCAAAGTTAAGCTCCTCGGATTCCCCCTAAGGGGAGCCATAAATATGGGAAGGGAACTGACATACGTCACAACCCACCATAGAAGCTCACAAGCTTAACTTGAATGGACAACAATTTATACCCAACAGGGAACTCTTACTCCTATTAATCTCGAGCCTGAATATCTCTGCAAGAAACCACAAAAACCTATGTAGATTAATGAAGGAGCTTTCCCACCCTAAACCAAAAATAATAGTGTCATTTGCAAATTGAAGGTGGGTTAGATGAACCAACTCCTTAGCCACCATAAACCCCTCGATCACACCCTTCTTTCATCCTGGAGGGACCAGTCTACTCAGAACATTGATAGGCCCCCGATCATGTAGTCATAAGAGAAAGAATAAACTTAGGGAAGGGGAGGCAAATGTAAATACGTGAGTAGAGGGAATTAGTATGAAGGGGGTGTGTAACGACTTTGTGGGACCCATAGAAGATTCGGTTCGTAATCAATGGGGTATTTAGTTTTGTTTGTGGGGAGGTCATTTTTTTTCATCTTGACATACTTGAATTGTAGCTCTTTTAGCATTGAGAGAGGAAGGGAGACCTCGGGTTTTCTTGGCATTTTTGCCAAAATTGTGAATACATAAGTCCAAGTTCTATCAAACATCCACCATCCACCACTAAGATAAGGAGGAAGGGTCTCTTTGTCTCAAACCTCTCATTGGGCAAACCCAGGACTGCACACCTAGAGCCCTTTTCCCTGTAATTGAATCTGTAACCACATTGATACAAATTTTCTTGTCCAAAAAGAAATCCACGTACAAGAAAATTAGTTATTTTGATTAACTATGGTAGAAATATTTTCTGCGTCTATCTAGTTGTGGTCAAGATGCAATTTGAACTATAAAAAATGATCTGTTTTGACTATTTTTTATATGCAGGCTTTCATTCACACTTACTTACATTGTCGTGTTCTTACAGTTAGTGAAACAAGCAATTTTGCCTCGTGTTCATGGTTTAGCTCTAAAGACAACAGTTGCTGCGGTAAGTATGCATCTGCAGTTCTTTGTGGCTTTTCATGCTTTGAAGTTTTTACTATTTGTTTATCTATTTTGGTTGGTTGTCATCTTTTTTATAACTTTTCCCTTCTAATGAATTACTATTTTGTATTTCCTATCCCAAAAAAAAAAAAAAAAAAAAAAGAGAATAGAATAAAAGAATTAAAAAGAAAAGGAAAGAAAAATGTTCATTAACAATAGATTGCTACATAGCTTTACAATAGATTGCTACATGGTCACTTTTTGAAGGCATTCATCAAAAGCCTTTGTTTATCCTTGCGATTGTGAACATGAGAGAACTGTAAGAATGTGGTTGACATGAATTACTTACCGGAGATCCTTGCTTCGTTCTGATTCCTTTGCATTACCGAAGATGTAATGTGTCTTGGCGGTAAATTAGCATTTTTTCCTCTTTCTCTATTGATTAATGAGTAGATACATGCATGCACACATTCTAGTTTTCTCCCATAAATGAGTGTTTGCGTATATATAATCTAATTCTATTCTGGTCTAGTTATTGGTTTTCAGTGCGCCAGAGTGTTATCCCTACAATGATTGGCACTTCTCTGCTGAATTTGTGACATGTTTTACATAAGTTAAGATGTGAGTGATAATTTTGGCTTTTCCTCCTATGTACAGGTTAGAGTCAATGCTTTGCTGTGCTTTGGAGAATTGGTTCAGACGCTTGATAAACATGCAGTTCTAGAAATCTTGCAAACAATTCAACGTTGTACAGCTGTGGACCGATCTGCTCCCACGCTCATGTGTACCCTTGGGGTTGCAAACTCAATCCTTAAGCAGGTACTTACCATATCTAGTTCAACCTGTTGTTTGGAAGGAGGTGTCATAGAAGATTTTTGTGCATTACTTGAACTAATTTACCTTCTGTCAAAAACTTGTTTTGTTCAGTATGGAATCGAATTTATTGCGGAGCACGTTCTTCCTTTACTCGTACCTCTTCTTACAGCGCAACAATTAAATGTTCAGCAGTTTGCTAAATATATGCTTTTTGTCAAGGACATTCTCAGGTAATATTTTTAGACACTGCAACCAACATCTGTATGCTGATTGAGGGCATGCACATACATGTGGCCTCATGGTTTGGGAGAGTCCTAGCAGTATGATTCTAACGGTGTTTTTCTATTGCAGGAAAATAGAAGAGAAAAGAGGAGTCACTGTTTCTGATTCTGGAATACCGGAGATGAAATCAACTCTGGTTTCTAATGGCCCACTGTCCCAATCATCAAGCAGAGCAGGTGATACCGTCGTTCCAACAATAAAAAGTCGACCTGCTTGGGATGAAGATTGGGGGCCTACTTCTAAGGGACATACACCCCCACAAAATTCTTCTAGCAATATCTCGTCTGCTCCTGTTCTTGGTGGTCAATCCATATCAGGAAATTCTATACAAACAAATTCTGTTGCGACAACATCTCTGTCTAGTAATCAAACTGTTGCATCCTGCCTTCCAGTTAATATTGAGTGGCCTCCTCGGAACTCTACTGGCGGTGCACCTAGAATAGCTGATTCTGGGATGCAAGCAACTACAGGAGCATCATCCACTTCAAACTCAGATGATGTGGACCCTTTTGCTGACTGGCCTCCACGCCCTAGTGGCTCACTAGGAGGTGGTTCCGGAGTTTCCAACAATGGGGCGGTTGGGCCATCCATGAACAAATATGGAACTAGTTCATCCATGAGTACACCAAACAGTTTGAACTCTCAAACAAACAGCAATGCCAGTTGGACCATCAACAACAAAAATACCAGTGAACCGATGAGACAAAGTCATGGAATTTTGACTTTCAACTCAAGCAGTTTGGGGACTGGGGGCCTCAATTCCCAAAGTTCTATTGGATTCCAGAAGCAAAACCAGGGAATATCATCCCAACATGCATATGATGCCCACAAAAAGTTCACTGATCTTGGATCCATATTTGCACCTAGTAAGAATGAGAATAATATTGCTCCTAGACTTGCACCACCTCCCTCAACTGCTGTCGGTAGAGGAAGAGGAAGAGGGAGAGGGGTTTCATCAACATCTCGTTCTACTCAAAACAAATCATCATCCGGACAACCTCCCTTAATGGACTTGCTGTAGTGGGTGAATTCTATTTTTATCAGAATATTTGGAAGATGCAGATTGTCTTTTGTAGATTTGTCATCTTGTGGCACCCAGAGATGGATTTGACGAACTGCATATCAGGTATGAGAGTATTTTTTTTTACCCTTGCATGTAAAGTGTAAGTTGGGGATGCGAGTTGATATTAAAACGGTTATTATGTTATGCCTGTAGCTGATTTTTGATAAATGCATTTTTTCTGTTTATAGTCAAAATTTGAACTAGTCTATATTGAAATTTTTTTATGCCTCTTCAAAGTGTATTATTCATATATAGTCCCACTCCCAGTTTGTGACTAGATTTTTGAAAGACAATAAAAGAAGTTGAAAAGAGTATGTATGATTCATGTCTGCAAGATGCTCCAAAAGGGTTTATGCGCTTGAGTTCTCTCCCCTGTATATTATATATAGACTCTTCTGCTGTTCATTTTTTACCTTCGAAGCATTAATTATAGACTCAATATTTTGGTGTAGTTATAAGAAATGAAATTCTTGGTTTCAGAAATTTCTGTTACTATAGATTATCCACAATATATAGTATGCAGTTTATGAAAATGTAGCTTTTAGTCCCTGTCATTAGATGGTTAACTTAATACCTACCTTTAAGTTATTGATGGTGAACAGGATGTGATTGATTTTTAATGATGTGGCATCCTGATTGACTTTTATAATTATTTTTATATTATATTTCCTAGTAGTACTAATTGTCACAAGCTCTCTCGATCTCTCCCTTTCTCCTCCCCTCTTCTCTTTGACCCCTTCCATCCCTCTTGTCCCTTCTCTCTCCTTTTCAGAATTAGAAGCATAAAAGAGTTGTTAAGTCATATGCTTGAAGAGACATGCATAAATGACATACCAGAACGAAAAAAAATATATTTTTATTTTTAAACTAATAATCTTTGTGTTGATTTAATTCAAACCCAGACTAGAAAGTACCTAGTACTTGGACATACACTTGGAATTCTATCATATGCCATTACTCTGAACCCATAAACCAGTTTAATACAACCTAAACTTATTATTACAGTATGAGAAAGTCTTTAGTATCTACTTTTGTTGAGGCGGTGTTGAGTTTTAATGTTGAGTTTTACAGTATGAAGGGCAGCCATGTTATTTGACTGTTGTGTAATAATGGAATTTGTCGAAGGATTCTGGGAAAGAACAATCTCATATCCATCGTAATACGACTCCATTCCTTCAGCCATAACTTGCCAGACCAGACCTCCAGCCATGGTTGCTCCGTTTCTTGCAAGGTTGTAGATGATTGAATAAACCTTACTCAGGAATAAATCTCTGTCTCTTACACTGAATGTTAGGTTTTGGCCTTTGGTTGACTTTCCAAATTCTTCAAAAATCAATGGCTTCTTTAAGATAGTCTTCGAGTCTGTCCAGTGAGTTGTAATCCATTCCTCCAGGAATGCCATTTTGGTGGCTTCACTCTGCCCTGGTAGCCTGTGATAATGGAAAACAAATTAAGATGCTCTCTTTTCTTTATTTTCTTTCTTGTATGTTCAATTTGATGGTCAGGCCGTATTTTATTATTGTTTTTACCATTTGCTTCTCTGACTATGTTTTGGCTTTCTATTTTCAATACATGCTTTAGAGGTTCAAGCATTTCTCTTTGTTTTGTGGTTTACTATAGAAACGTTTTTTCGGCCTAGCTTTTATGGCGGGGTGTTTGACTCAAGGAGTTGGAGAAGTGAAGTTGTGAACTCAAGAAATTCGTAGACTCATGACTAAAAAATATAAATTTTATGTCTTATTAAAGCTTTACATTGTAGGTCTCATGAGTCACAATTCTCTAGACTTTTTGGTTACTATTAATATTTCTCAATTACATCTTTACGAAAATAGTGGTTAAAATCGGTAAACATAAAGTTTGATCAAATATTGAAATTTAACTTGCCAACCAACAAACTTGAACTAGCCAAAATCTACTTGTTTTATTCAAGTGTCATGTGCATGTGACATGCCCAAGATGACATAAACTACTATTTTATTAACATACCATCTCTTTTGTTAGTTAACTTTTACAAATCTGTTAAAGTGAGCATAGTTCAATAGTAACTGTCATGTAGAGAAAAAGTTAAAAGATTGGTAGTAATAAAATAGGTGATAATTGAGAGAGAGAGAGAGTAAAAGGACTGACCAAGCATCAGGATATGCATGAATTGTTGCAAAGTCTATGTATTTGTTGAGATTGTTGGCGATAAAATCAGTGCCAAGTTTGTAACTATTTGGGTTGGATTTGATTTTGGTTGGGCTTGAATCTCCATAGAATCCTTCCATTCCAATGCCCACCAAATGTTTTTTGTCAATTGATTTCACATAACTTCCCATTTCTTCTACCCATCTCTATCATAATACACCAACACAATTTTTTCAATCAAAGTGTAAAATTAAAAGAACATTATGCACACTAATAACTTAGCCACTAACATGTATTTGAGCATAGTTTAATGGATATGACATCAATTATCATCATAAAAGTCGATTCAATCACTTGTATGATGGTTGAAAAAAAAAAAATGTGATTAACAATTATATTGAATACAATAGTCTATGTAAATTAGATTTTGTTTGATTACTATTTATTTATTTTTATTTTTTACTTTCGACCAATATTTTCAAAAATCAATCCAAGTTTTAGAAACTAAAAGAAGCAGTTTTTAAAAACTTGTTTTTGTTTTTAAAATTTGATTCAAAATTCAAAAGTTAAAATCATTCTAAAAAATTTGGATGAAACAAACTTAAAATTCAAAATTTAAAAGCATAAAAATTAATTATTGACATCTAAAGTGTTTATCGACTAAGGAATAAAAATAAAAGGAATTAATTGGAAGCTTACATTGATAGTGTTGCCTGAGGAATCAACTTCACAACGTGGTTCATTCATAAGTTCCCATCCCATAATGGTCGGATCATCCATATATCTCAAACCATTTATTGAATTCTTCCTTCTCAACACTTTCTACAAAATTTTAATATTATTTCTAATTAAAACGCCTATATTACTCATGGTTCATTCGAAATTGAAATACTTCATGTGTTTAATAAAATAAAATATGTATAATTAAATTGTACATGTTGTCTACTCGACTTTAAAAAGTTTTAAATTTTGAATACACGTGACTTTCTGCTGACACATGTTTCAGTCAATATTTGTTGAACTATTGATAAAATATTCACATAAGATTAAACAAAAAGTTAAAAGACTTCGTTTGGTAACCATTTCGTTTTTTGTTTTTGGTTTTTGAAAACTATACTTACGTCCTCCAAATTTCTCATAATGATTTTCATCTTTCTTAAGTATAATGATTGAATTCTTAGCCAAATTTCAAATACAAAAACTAGTTTTTTAAAGCTATTTTTTTTTTTTAGTTTTTAAATTTTGGCTTAGCTTTTTAAACCATTGGTAAATAGTAGATAACAAAGAAAGAAATTTAGAGATGGAAATAATCTCTTTAGGCTTAGTTTTCAAAAACAAAAAACCAAAAATAAAAAACCAAATGGTTACCAAACAGAGCCTAGGAGTGTTATTAAACTAGTAACAATTTAGCCTCTATACTTTTAGTTTTATAACAATCTTAACTTGAACTTTAGTACTAATAGTTAGTCTATACACTTTAAAATTTGTAACAATTTAATATATATGACAATAAATTCTAACAAAATTAATTATTATACTTTTACTACCCAACGATTTAAAATTTGTGGTTTACTTTATAAACATATTTCATCCTAAATTAGTCAATTAACCTATCCATGCAAGAAAGTTCATTGAACTTTAACAATATTTTCTTCATAATGGAAATGACAAATTGCAAAAACTACCCGTGAAGTATGAATAGTAGTTGCAATTACACCTTGAAACTTTCAATTGTAAAAATTGAGCCTTCAAACTTATATAAAATTGGACCCTCAAACTTACAATAGTTATAAAAATTAAACGCTCAAACTTACACAATTGTTACAATTTCTACAATATTATGTAAGTTTGATGGCCCAATTTTGACACTCATATAAATTTGGAAGCTTAAGTTTTATAATTGCAACTACCACCATATTTTAGGGGTGGTTTTTGCAATTTCTTCTAATTAAAATAAGATTGACGAATGTGTTAGATATTGAAATTAAAAGGCTAACTTAAATAATACAAAATTGATAGTACAAAGACGAAATCGTTATAAACCATAGTACGAAAAAGAAAGTGATTTTCAACCTAGAAAAGAAGAACAAATTAAAACATATAAATCAATTTAATATTTAGATGGGTATAGGTTGAAACCTGAAGATGGTTTTTGTAGTAGGTGTTGATAAGTTGATTAGTATAGAAGTCATCGTCGTTATGAATTTGATCGCCGGCAGCTTCGGCCCACCGTACATACTGTGCTCTTCCGCCGTAGTCTTTGTAATTATTCACCAAACTCAGTATCATTCTAATTCCATACTTTCTTGCTTCCCATATCACAAAATCAAGACCCTGACCATTCCAAACCACTCCTCGTTTTATATAACTTTCAACTACAAATTTGATCTTTATAGTTTTGAGAAAGTTAGGACTTTGAACGTTATGAAAAAGTTAGGATTTAGTTCAAAGTTAGAATATTTCATTTTTATGGTTTGACAGTACCTCGCAAATTATTGCTCACACCCTATTTTTAAAAGCAATTTTTCCCAGCCCAGGTTGGCTCGGGTTGCAATGTTTAGCGTTTTTCTCTTCTGATTTTGAAAATAATGCTCAATTGTTTTTAAGTATCATAGTGGGTAGAGAAATTTGAACCATAGATCTCTTGGTCTCTAACATATAAATGACAAAGGTAGGCTTCATTATTGATAGATTTGAACCATGCTCATTTATTGATAGATTTTATTTTTAAACTAATTTATTGGGGAAAACATTTTTAAAGTTCTAAAATTTCTTTGAGGGGAAAAAGTAGACTTCCTCTGGTAATAATTTTTTTTTTTTTTCATTTCTCTATTATGGTGTTCACCTAATCTTAAAGTGTAAGTTTTAAAAACAAAATCAGTTTTTAAGACTATTTTTATTTTTTTAAGTTGCTTTGTCTCTTAAACTATGAGTAAGTCTAATTTTTAATTATTTTTTTAAATGTTGATTTGGATTTTTAAAATATTAGTAGTAAATAGATAACAATGAAAGTAGTGTTAATAAATTTTATTATAAAAAAAATGAAAAACAAATAATTCAATGGTTTCCAGAAGAAACTTTTCAAAGATCTGTTTTTATATTCTAAATTTGTGAAGATTTTGAAAGTGTTTTAAATGAAAGAAAAGGGTAGGCAAAGAATGCACCGTACACGTAATTGCCAAAATCTTATATTTGAAGAAAAAAAATACAAATCGGAAACCATTATGTAACTCAATCCAACTTATTTGTATCAATTTAAATTTTAAATTTTTATAAATGAATTAATGATATTTACACTTTTATACATCTCTAAATTTATTTAGAGTTTTAATTGATACAACTCAAAAGATTAGAGATATAAATTAATATTTTTTTTTATAAAAAAATTATATTCAAACTATTTATAGGACAATATATTAAATGATGATCGAGCCCATGTCATTGAGTAAGAAATATGATCCAAATTCGGAAGTTAATATAATAATAATAATAATATTATTATTATTATTATTATTATTATTATTTATTGTTATTATTATTATTATTATTATTTATTGTTATTATTATTATTATTATCAGATAAATTATTTTAAATGACAAAAACTGTTAAAAATATTTATAAATAATAGCAAAATATCACAATTTATCTGTGATAGACTGCGATATATCCCGATTTATTACTATGTTTGTCTATCATGACACAGATAGTAGCCTATCAAAGTCTATGATGATGACGACGACGACGACAACAACAACAACAACTCGTATTTGGATCATTTGACTTAAATATCTTCTAGAGGTTTATACGGTTATTTTATTTATAAGCACTCTAGAATTGGGCAAGACTTTTGTTAACATATATTCTTTTGATTTTGTTACCTGCTTTAATTATAAAATATTTAAAATAATAGTTACCGTATAAACAATATTAAAAACAGGTTACATTTGAAATTGATTGAATTACAAAGTTAGTCTCTAAATTTTTTTTGTAGGTTCTTATCTATTTGTGATTGATACATCCTAAACCATAAAAGGTATCGAATATCTCAAAAGTGAACTTATCTTAATGATAGTTGACATGACATTCTTCTCTACAAATTGAAGATTTGATTGATGTGCTAAATACAAGTATCAAATATGTTTTTAAACTTTCAATTTTGTATTCAACAAGTCTCTAAATGTTTAATTTTGTGTCTAACAGATCCTTGATGTATTTTACATTTTTTAAAACTCATTGATTTTCCTAGAATACAAGATTAAAATTTAGTAACTTATTAAACATAAAATTCAATTCTATATCAAATAAATTAGTTAGTTTTTAATACCAAAAAAAAAAATTGTCATATATCTGGGACTATTATCTGGGCTGCACAAAAGATAGCATTTAAGTAAAAAGAACCAAAATATTTTCAAATATAGCAAAATTTCATTGGCTATTGCAAACTACTATCTGTGTTTATCTATTTGCGATGCAATTGAGGATGTATTTTGCTATTTTTGTCATTTAAGATAATTTTTCATTTTTCTATAATAAATACAAACTTAAAAATGATGAGTCTAAATTTTTAATTTAAATTAGAGAAATATTGGTTACAATGCATTTATATTTGTGTAGTCTAACATTCAAGTGTCCAATCACAAATTGTATGGAGTAAATTTTTCTATTTTTTTTAGTTTGTGATCGAAGAGGATGTAGGAAGGTCGGTGGATTTTCATATTACCTTTTTAACTTTTTATGAAATTATACATTAATTACCCCAAAAAAAAAAAAGAAGAAAAGAATAAGATCGTCGACTTTAATTTAGTTTCGTTAGTTTTTGGTTTTAAAAAAAGAAGAAATAAAAACCTGAAAAACTCTCTCATCATAAACGCCGGGAGAGATTTGGAGGGCATGGTAGCCGCCGTCGGCAAACGCCCACGTCCGGCAGACTGTGAGGGCGGCAGCGGCTGCATCTCGAAAGACGTCGGAGACTTTGTGGCGTTGGTTCGGGTCAGCAGCGACGGACATCATCCAGTAAGAGTTAAAGCCATTGAACACAAATGGAGAACCATTTAACTGAAAATGGCCGTCTTGAACTCCGACGAAAGCCGCCGGTGCCGGAGAAGATGAAGAGGAAAGATCACTTAGGAGGAAGAGAACTCCCCATATGAACCACCTCATTTGGCTTTCACAATGCATACCTTTTCTTATTTTGATGAATGAGAGAGAGAATCTTTTTTATTTTTGTTTTTATTTTGTGATATTTTCGTATACTGAATCCTCTCGGATACTTATAACAACTAGAGAGATTTAACTCAAAAAAAAAAAAAAAAAAAAGTCGATCCGAACATAATTCAGGTTAAATATTTATGAATCTTCCCATCCACATATTTTGTTGTCAATTAAAATGTCAACATTCGGACGTAGCTCAACATAAATTAATTAGAATCGTGAATTCTCACTCTAAATGCATGTTGTTAACGAATAAGATTAGAACTTTATCTATAACATTATGAATATTGTTAGGTTAGTATTCAAATTTTCAACTTAAGTTGGTTTTGCCAATCTGAATATAATTTAATGGATAAGATGTCAATTATCAACTTAAAAAATTGCAAGTGTTAAATTAAAAAAGGAGAAAAAAAAAAAAGAAATACTAAATCAATCTTATGGTGTGCTTGGATTAACTTTGTAAATATCTAATCTTGAAAAAAAAAAAAAACTATTTTCATAAAATTTATTTAGACTTTTTAGAACATGAGTTTGGAAAATAAGTTATTTCGAGAGAAACATTTGAATACAAATCCTAAGAGAAATATTTTAATTGGGATCTTCTTCCAAAATTTTTTGGCATGGTTGCCGTTGTCAAAAACTTCCAACAATGATCGATGCCTTCCATAGACAATTGGCCAATCATAGTATTTTAAATGCATCTTGAGAAGCATCCATTATAGGTAATTTGATATTTGTTATATTTAGTTTATTTTGTTCAATAGTCGTCCGTTATAGTAATTTGACATTTGTAAAAGCATCTTGAGAATTGATCAAACTAAACAAACTTGTGACGAAATGTAACACAAATGCATTTTTGAAAACCATTTTTTTCAAACCATTTAAACATACCCTTAAGTAACCAACGGTGCAACACTCAATTTTGCTTGAAATTAATTTTTGTTCAATAAATAATCTTTTGCAAATTGTTAACAATTTTATGTTGTAAATGTCGATCTTATTTGGTAATTATTTTATTTTTTGTTTTCAATTTTTGAAAAATATATTTATTTTCTTAAAAATATGTTTCTCATATTTCCTACATAAAATTCGAAATCTTAACCAATTTCTAAAATCAAAAACAATATTTTGAAAACTAATTTTTTATTTTTAAAAATTTTAGTTTTGATTTTGAAAACATTCGTGAAATAACATATAAAGCAAATAAAGTGATGTTTATAGACTTAATTTAAAAAAAAAAAAAAAAAAAAAAAAACCAAATTGTTAGCAAACCAAGCTTAAATTTTTAAATTATATATATATATAATTCATTTTATACTGTATAGACGGTTTTAGTTTTTTGAAATTAAAAAAAAAAAAAAAAAAAAAAACGAATTCCAATAATTGACGAAACCACAAAAGAAACCATATTTTAGAAAGTATTACTAAGAATAGATGAAGTTGTGAAAGTGAAATAGAGAGAGACAAATGTAGAGAGTTGCAATGGAAAACGTCAAGTGTGGAAATAGTGAGACACACATTGGGGATTTTGGTGGAGAGTTAATGAAACAAAATCACTCCTAATCATATCTTTTCTCAATAATTAAAAAATAAATAAATAAACCATAATAATTCAATTCCCTCTTTTAAAGTTTCAACCTCCTTTAATTTTCTCCCAAACTTACCTCTACTAAATAGGATTTTAGCTTAAAAAATTTCATGAGAAAATATGTGAAATAAACGGGTCCTAATGAGTTGAAGTTAGGGGAAAATGAAGTTGTTAAATCCAAAAATCAATTTCATGTCTATATTAACTCCTTGGTGGGCTTCACGACTAAATAACCATTGAAAAAATTATCAGTAATATGGTAGTTTGAGAATGTTTTTATACTACATTCATTTATTGTTTGCCAGGCTAACATGTTCTTAAAAGTGGGATGGGGTCCACTCATATAAGCGTGAAGTTCACTAATATTTATGAATACAATATATGGGAAATTATTTTAATAGGGTTGTTTTGTAAAATATTTAGGAAAAAAAATGTAGTTTTTGAAATATTTAGGAAAATATTGTAGATTTTATGGAGAATTATGTGTTGGTATTTTCTCTTACCCTCGACCTGATTCTTTTTCTTTTTCTTTTTTTTCTCTTTTCCTTGCAAAAGTTAGGCGTCCTTCCCTTTGTTCGAAGGTTGAGGCGTCAAGCTCCCTTTGGTGGAAGGTTAAGGCGTCGAGCTTGCCTTTGGCCGACACCACCCAAGCTCGACGCCTCCCTTTGGTCGAAGGTTGAGGCTTCGAGCTTCCCTTTGGTTGACGCCTCCCTTTGGTCGAAGGTCAAAGTCTCGACCAAGGAGAAAAATTTTTCCTCTTCTCTCTCATCCACAACTACAATATTTTCATAATTATTTTTATTAAATGCAATATTTCAATAAAAGGTCCCACTATAACAAAGAGAGTATGATATTATTCCTGTAGTACTAGAAATTTTTTCAACAACTCATCAAGCTCCCAACTCTTCAAAATTAACAACTCCACTCATTGCTTTAAACGCCCCTTAAAAAGTATTTAAGAAATTCTAAAACTTTCAATTTTATGTATAGTCAAATCTTTCTACTTTTAATAATATTGAATTCCTAAACTTATTAAACACAAAAACAATGGGCTTCATGTCCAGTTGGACACAATACACAAGTTTATATCCAATAAATTTGATAATTAAAAAAATTGTTGAATGTGTGAGGAGTTTGTTATATACAAAGGAATTATTTTAAACTTCAGAACATATTAGACAAAAAAGAAAAAAAATTGAAGGTTTTGATAAATATTTAAAAATTCATAGGTAATGCCACACATATCCAATAATAATAATTATTGTTTTTGTTGATTTTGTATATAATATTGAATAATTAACTTAATCATAGTTTATTAAATAATTAGCTTTGATATTACAAAGGTGAATGAACGATTAAATAGACACCAATAGATCCAACAAAGGAAAGAAACAAAAAGGAAAAAAAATACAAGAAAGGCAAATATGGATAAGGAAAATACAGGAAAAATATAATTGGAAGAAAATCTAATTAACTTTTAACACCCCCTTAAACTCAAGGTGCTTGAATGACAACCAACTTGAGTTTGTGAAGCAAACGATAGAATCAAGGTGGCAAATGACAGAAACAAAACTTTCGAATCACGACAGATATGGGCTGGAGACAGAGACCATGAAGAACTTCTGGACTATTAACAAAGACCCCCAAAGAATTTTTGGACTAGAAATAAAGATCCACAAAGGCCTTTTTGATTGAAAACAGAGAGTATGAAGAACTTCTGAGCTGGAAATAGAAATCTACATAGAGATCTGAAACAGAACCCATGAACGAGCAATTTGAAAACAGAACAAATACCTACGAACCTAGATAAGAAAATAGAATACATAAGAGAACAAAAACCCTGAAAGATCTAAAAACAGAATAAAGACTGAAACTCATGAATGAAAAACAAAGACAAAATAGCATAATCAATTAAGTAGGTGAACCAAATCAACTGAACCAAACCAAATCTAGGTGGTGATCTATGCGTAACTGGGGGCTTCAAATTTGTGAGGTTTTTGTTTTATTTTTCAGATCTTCCCTTCTAATCATTCATCTCACATCTCAATAGTTGAATAATATAATGTAAGTACTTGTACTTTTTTTAAGGGACTTTATTTTGATCCAAAATAAAGATAACTATCATTGACGTGTGTGTTTTATTTGTTTTTGTTTTTGTTTTCTTTGTTTTTTTCTCAATTCTTCCTTCTCCAAATCAAATGCAATCCTAATTGATGCATGTTTGTGTCTTTTTTTTTCTTTTATTTTTTTTTTCTCCAATTCTTCCCTTCTAACATCTTCATTGCTTTATTATTATTATTATTATTATTATTATTATTATTATTATTATGACAATCTCTCTTCTCTACTATAAAGGTAACTATCATTGATGTGTGTGTTTTTTTTTTTCGGCTTCCTTCTACATTCTCAATAATATTGCAAGTGGTTTTTTATGAGCTTTAATTTGATTGATATGAAATATTAAAAAGAGAATAGGGAGAAGTGCTTTTTTATGAGCTTTAATTTGATTGATATGAAATATTAAAAAGAGAATAGGGAGAAAATAGGGAAGAATGAAGAGGGAAGAAGGGGAGGGAGGATTTGAGAAAATGAGGAAAGAATGAGATATGGAGTAATGAATTAGCAAAAAGGGGAGATATGCTGTTGTAATTTTATTAATTTTAATAGTAAACCATATATCATTTTCTATAATTAATTCAACTATTATATTTATTGTCCTTACATTATTAAGGTGAGTTTTTCTTTGTTTTTTGTTCAATAAAAGCAACATTTTAATTTTCTAAAAAATTGCATGTGATTATTTCATTGTACACATTAATTACAGTTTTTTCTTTTTTTTTTCTTTTCTAAATCAATGGAAGGAGAATATTGAAGAGATATATAAGTAAGAAAAAGTTGGTCGAAATGAGTCAGAAAAATGTGAGAATCAATAGGAGTATGAGATATAAGAGAAGATTTGAGAATATTAAGAAATGAATTGATGTGAAAAGAAGTTGAGAATATTCCTAATTTAGTTTTAAAAATCTAATTGTGATTCAATTATATTATACATTATCCTTTCATTTTCAAAGAAATTTGTTTGAAAATTTTTAAAATAGAACTTAAAAATAAAGGTGGTATTCATTAAAAAATAATAATAATATTTAAATTTTTTTATAAATTATAAAAATAGGATTTCATATATTTTAAATAGGTTCCAATAATGTGTATTTATGACATAAATAAATTTTAAACAAAAACTAATTAGTTACTCGAATTAAACCTACAAGATTTTAGGTCTCCGTTTTTTTCTTTGAACATAACTTTCAAAGACTCAAATCGGTTCTAGAGGAAAATTAATTTTGTTATTTTTCTTAAATTTTGTATAAATTTTTTTTTCTCTCTTCAAATATCTGTAATGGTTCCTTCATAGATATTCGTTGAGAGAATTTGAAAATAAAATTCATCCTTTCATGTATGAGAGTGACTGTTTTGACAGTAAATATATGAGAAAACATTGAAATAAAAATTTTACATTATCTATTTTGCAATACCCAAATTCATAATATGCATATATTTATTTGATAATTTAATTACTCACACAATTTTTTTTTTACTTTATATATATATATATATATACTAAAAACAACCGTGTAGTTCTTATGACATGTAAAAATTTTCATTTTTTAATTAAAATTACAAGATTTTATGTGCATTGCACGTGTTTCTAAATTAGTTTTTTTCCGGGTATGAACTTGAAATGCATATTCGTTAATTTTAGATATTAATTTTATATGAAATTTGTATTTATATATTTGTAAAAATGCATGTCAACATCCATCACTTACATTATTTCAATTGACATTTTGGTAAATTTGAGATCACTTCGACATTTTCGTCAACATTGGTATTTAAAACTTTCTTCTTTACAGACGTCTAATTGAGCAATGTGAGTCAAATTTTTCCATCAACATTAGTATTGAAAACGTTCCTCTTACGTAGAGACAATTCGGCAGTCAATTTTTGCACTTAAACATTCAATGTCATCAAATACTTAACCCTTAGACTCAGTTATTTGTTGTAATTTTAAAATTATAATTTAATGTAATATTTTTACAAGCTATTTAAATATTTATAGGGAATAAAAAACTCTATCTTTAAATTTCAAAATTATTAAATGTTAATGATATGATATTCTTATATAAAAAAGTCAATAAGTAAGAATCTCAAGAATTAAGATTCTTTTAAGAAGCGAATAATTAAGAACTTAAAATAGTACAATATTCAAATTTAAAAAAAAAAAAAAAAAAAAAAAAAAAAAAAAAAAAAAACAACTCAACAATAAAATTAGATTTAGATATAATAATATGTGATATAATTAAGTAAGAATCTCAAGAATTAAGATTCCCAGAAAGCTATATATATAGATCCTCAGTTTGCATGCTACAAAAATGGAAGGTGAAAGACATTAAAAAAGAAAAAAATAATAATAAATACTGTCAACTAATACAACAATGCTGCCACACCTTTTGCACCAATTAATAGTTGATAAGCATAGGTTGGTCGAAGTTGGTTTTCTGTTTAAACCGATGTAGAATAATCAACCATGAATGATTTCTAGAATAGCCAAACCGATGGTTTCCTAAATCCTAATACTTCTTTAAATCGATCCACATTTAGTTTAGTCCATATTTTCTTTTTACTTTGGAAAATTATCTAAAATGGCAAAATTGCTAAAAATATTTACAATTAATAGCAAAACATACAACTGCTAAAAATATTTACAATTAATAGCAAAATATACAATCTATTTGTGATAGACCATGATAGATTTCGATAGACATAGATAATAATATATTACAATCTATCGCAGATAGACAGTAAAATTTTGCTAAATTTATAAACTTTTTAGTTCTTTTGCTATATTTAAAAATATCCCATTTACTTTTACTATTTTTCTTGGGTTAATGTAATCCAGTACCGAAAATCTTGTGTTAATAAAAAATAAAATAAAATAAAAAAATAAAAATAAAAATAAAAACTTTTGAAAAGTCTCAAAAGTCATTATAACAAATTTCTAAACTTCTTCTAAACTATGTGTTTCTCCACTAGTGTATTTCAAAATGTTATAAAATCAATTAAGTAAACATGATGTATTATTCAAAAAGTGTTTTGTTGGTCAGTTTGTTTATAAACTCTCTTCTCATATTATTTTAAATGTTTAATAAACATATGTTTCAACTTTCATATTGATTTAAATTAACAATATTTAACATATATGTTTGATCATTATTTTAAATTTTTAGTGCATATATATGATTTAAATAATAATTAAGTGAATAGTGTTAGAACTAGATGCCACAAATTTACTACGTCGAAAGCAATTACGGCACGAGCTTAATGCGGTTGTTTACTGTTACACCCAAAACTTTAAAAGAACTTCTTTAAGAAAAGTTGAAATGTGCTTTAAGAAGTTGGGAAAATTGTAAAGAAAGTTAGTAGGTTTGGGTGTTAAGTTTATGTGTTAAGTGTTGGGCAACTTATCTTAGTTGAAGGTTACACACTTCGGCCAAGATGTTTACATGAGGCGTTGGGTGCATGGTACTATGTATCAAGGTGAATCTTGGCTAAGAATATGAAGAGTTCGACGCATACTAAGAACTAAGGTAGAATTTGGTTAAGTGTTGGATAGTTTATGTTGATCAAAAGGTGACTTTGGATGCATAGCTTGGAAGAAGACAAGTTGGACACATACAAGGCCTAGTTTGGATGCATAGTAGGTAAAACCGAGCATAGGGACTTGAGGAAGGCTAAACTATGCGTTCATAAAGTTGGGTGGACCAAATTCCAAAGGTGGAGGTGGTTAACTCTGAGGTGAACACCTTAAGAGGTGAAATGGCGCAACATAGTATGAATTTGACTAAGGGTCAAGGTAGGAGCTGGTGAGCTATCAGGTGAAGTCTTGTCTTAGTTGGACACTTAGTCATCTGAAGGAGGAGTTGACAGCATGCATGTGTTGCCTATGCATGATCAGGCCACTTAAGGACTAAGGTGTGCAATTGGTTGTCTGTTGCTGTTTTCTGAGAGTCAGAAGCCTAGCTTTGTGCTCGGGAGTGAGAGACAAGCTAGATTTTAGAGAAACAAAGGATCCTGTGCAAAGATAAAGGGACTTAGAGGCAAAAAGTCCTTATTGGTGAGTGGTTTTTTTTTTAAGAAGTAATGTTATTTCCATACATAGTTATGATGTTTGTATGGTAGAGAAAAAGAATGTCTCAGGGAATAGTCAGAGGATCTTCGGATCTAGTTTCTGAGCCTATGACAGTACTATGCCTAGGATGGTCAAATGATCTTCTGATCTAGTATTTAAGCCTATGGCAGAGTTTCACAAGATGGTCAGAGGGTTATAGGACCTAGATTCTTAGCCTATAGAAAGAACCTCATGTGGGATGGTCAGAGGATCAACATGTCTAGCTTCTAAGCCTATAAGAGGTAGGTCTATGTGCACGTAGAGGAAATGACGATATGATGTACAAGGTAAAGCCAGCGGGAAGTGGATGTGGTACAGAGATAAATGGTGCTAAGGTTTGAGTAGATAACCTCATTATGATGTGTTAATGTTTGAGGTATTTTATTTGCAAGGGTCGAAAGGAACCCTATGTATATATGTTATTCGCCACTCACTGGGCTATTTTCTTTAATGTTTTCTTTCTCAGGTGGCAGAGGAGTCCTAGTTGTCTCATGAAGTCGAGGTCTGTCACAAGATAGTTGTCCTTTTACTAGATAAAATTGGGTTACGAAATAAGTTGTGAACTTGTTAAAAATTGTATAATCATTGAAATGAATTGTTTGTTGTTCCATACTTGCTTCTTAAGCTTTTGTGTGGGTGGTTAAATGAGAATAGTATGAGACAGGCACTGAGCATCACAAAAGGGTGGTGTTTGCTGTATTCACGCCTTCTTTCCGGTTAAAGAGGTTTATCTGGGAGGGGGTGTGACATTTACTTTCTATGGACGCTACCGAACCCAAGCAATTGGGGCAATTGGTCTAATTAAGAATCAATTAGGGTAGATGTAAGATTTCCATGGGCGCTACCTAACCCAATTAATTGAGCATCTAGTCCAATTGAGTAATTAATTGATAATTAGGGCACTTGCCTTGGTCTTTTCAGGTAAGTTAGCTAAGCACATTAATTCATGAGAACTCTTTTATGAAAATCCGATGATCAAATCAAACAATTGGGTGAATCCTATTTTCTAAGCTATGCTCATTTTACTTTCTTGCACTTTAATTTTCCACAATTTACATTCTCACGCTTTATTTTCCTCACTTTAAATTCTCATCCATTCCAAAACCCTCCCGTTATCACTTTAGCTAGAAATTCTAATTAGTTTGAAACTACATTAGAGCTTCCCCGTGGTTCGACCTCAAACTTGTCGCTTATGCTACTCAGTAGTATAGGTAGTTGGTTCGGTGATTTATAAATATTATTTGATTGTCGGAGAGAGGTTTACAATGCCTATTCTCGCTGACACTTTTAGGGGGTTTGTATGTTGTTGATTGCAATTTAAATTAAAGTGTACTAATGTAAAAGCGAAAATTAGAACTAGATTGATTCGATTAAAAAAAGACTAGCTTAGGGATTCAGAATCCATTCATTTATTTGGTTGTTCATCAAACACAAAGGATAATTTGTATGCTCATTTCTACTCTTAGCTCAATAGTTTGACTATAAGATCAAAACTAATGCCCTATTAAATTAATTAATCTCTTAATTAATCTAAATGTCTAATTAACCGACTCCATATAGAGGCTTAACTAATTAAACACCGCATTAAGACAAGGTAGTCTAGCCAAGTTCATTAGCAAGCTGGGTTAGCCTCAATTACTAACTACTCGCGATTCTTGAACAATTAGTCATGCATTGTAGCAATAAGGGATTATCTAAGACCTTCCACAAATTCCGTACAAACATGCTCTAATTTGTGCTCTAATGAGATTCACACACACTAGCATGCATTATGTCACACCCCTACTCAATTTACCTTTTAACCTAAGTAAAGATGCAAGGACAGCAAGCATCAACCCTTTTACAATACTTACTGTCTAACATGGTTCCTTTCTTAAGCAATCTGTGACAATGATAGACAATTTAAGTATAACTTAAAACATCCAACTTACATTCTGTTTGCCTACAATTCAACCTCTAAAGACGTAATGCATGCATACAACTAAAAATATTTACAACAGCCCACAATTACAAGCTTACAACGTTCCCAAACTTAGTCTATATGTACATGACAACTTTAGATTTAGATTTCATCTCATACAAAAAATTAGACAACTCAGGAGCTTGCAGCAGAAGTAAACGAGGTTGAGTAGGCTAAGCACCATGAACTCGCTAACTACTTAGAGAATAAGAAATTGAGAAAAAACCATGAGTTGGGTTGCCTAGTGAGTGACAGATTACATTTAAGTAACTTAACACATACCCTACGAAGCATAAACATTGGGAAATCAGGTTCACTAAACATAGTACAATAACCAAATAGCTTACAGAAAACATGGTTCAATTTACACATCATCAACATAGTCATTTGTATCCGTTTCCTTAGTTGAGGTAGAGCAAACTCAATACACTCAATGTCAATTTTCTCCTATGTGCACATAGAAAATGCCCCCAAAGGGCTAGCACCTCGACACATGGCCCAAAGCCTCCTTGTGTGCCGAAATGGGTCCCAAAGACCTTGCAATTCAAGTTCCCCAAATGCCTTTTCATTGTCCTTCAACATTGGGTTCCCGAGGTTTTCCCCAATGTCTTCTCATTGTCCTTCAGCATTGGGTTTTCTCAAAATTCGGGCTGCCCAAGTACCTTCTCCTTATCCTTCAACACTGGGTCCCAATCATAACAATTCCAAGGGTGCTCAAATACTTTCTCTTTGTCCTTTAGTATTGGGTCCCTCACATACATTGCCTAGGTACATTCATGCGTTGAAAATATTACACATTTGTAAGATAATACTTTGCCCAAGAAACATTCATCATAACACGCTACCCTGCAAGCGTGCACACCAACTAGTTGATGTGTTGAAGCCCCTATGCGTCGACCTTGTGCACAACACCGAGCGTCCAGCAGTAGGCCTCTTCGGCTACACACTCACAGCCTACCTATGCTGCCTACACAGTCCGCCTTACACACACATGTTTCTGAAGGAATCGAATTTCTTGCGGAAGCGCGTGAACGCGTATACTTTTAATATAGGTTTTGAATTTATGGAAAATACAGAGAAATTTAAACATATTTTGATTAAGCATGATTCTCTATGAAGAAATTCAAGGAGAAAGAAAAATACCTTTAAAGAAAACTCTTCAACCTTCTCCAATTCTTCACTGCATCCACGATCTCTTCAATCTTCTTAAATCGAACAAGACACTACCACCAAGTCTTCCCCCTATTCTCCAACAAGGAAAAGGTTTGTGGGAACCTTTTTTGGAAGATCAAGAAGAGATTTTGCAAAGAAATTTTTTCTTTGTAACTTTGGAGTGTTGAGAGATTGAGAGAGAGTTTGTTTTTTAAAGAGATTGTTCATCCATCATTTTTTTTATAAATTTTCATGAATCATTATTCAAATGATATGGAGGTAAATTATGATTAACTTCCCTTCCTAAAAATAGGAAGTAGTGGGAAGTTAATTGATTAACTTCCTTTAACCATCCTTTAACTCCCCTTAAGAGTTAAAATTTAACTAAAGTTAAATTAAATCAAATTTTAATTAATTTAATTTAATATTAATTAATCTAATTAAATCTCATATATTTAATTAATTTTACATTTGAATCATATGCAAATGTATTTCCCTCTCATTACCTATAGTTTTAAGATAAATTTCATTCATATTATTTAATATTTGAATCTTATTCAAATATATTATTCTCTCATATTATAAAGTTTAATTTTGAATCTAATTAAAAAATAACTTTATATTGTAATGTATCTCTATACATTATATTAATTGTATCATATACAATTAACTCAAAACGCTTATAATTTGAACGGTTCAAATTCTTTCAAAACTAAATATTCCTTGTCTTACCCTTAGTGAGCTAGTAGGGAGACCTAATGGACCTACAGATTAGAAGCTCCAATGATACGAGATTAATTAATTAAACTCTTTAATTAAATTAATCAGCATTCATTAACTGTGGGTCACTCCACTAAAGACACACAGCTGCACTCTTCGCACTATAGATATATTACTGTGTCCATGGATATAACCAGTCGACAGTGAGTGAACCCTTCACGAATTGCTCGTAATTACAGCTAGGTCAAATTACCGTTTTACCCTTGTAATTACATCTAACTCCTTAAGTCTCACTGATCCTCTCATGAACAACTTGTTTATGGTCCTATCATAAACAAAACCCTCTCAGGCTAGTGAGAGGGAGGGGCCCCAGTGTTCAAGACCCGGAGTTAGCACTTAAGGGAGTAATTCATCTACTTACCCTAAAGACGGGAAGAAGTGAACTTCATCTTGTGCAGCTATGTTCCCAGCTCCTTACTTGGACAAATCCCCAAAATAGTAGCCATATTGAGTCAGCAAATCTGGCCACTCTCACCCATACAGATCAAAGAACTGCCCTCATAGACAGGAGTTCATAACTCACTTAAGATTAAGATTAAGTCACCTATGGTCATTCTATGAAATGTTAATCTCTTCAATCAACAGCATTCTAAAGAGAGATTAATCATTTCGCGGTCCAATCTTATACAAACTCTTAAATAGGATACCCCCACTCACATCTCTCCACACAAACGATTTGGATCAAATCGTTTTGTAACATTTACAACTCTTGTAACATTTATAAAGTGGGTCGTATCCGTAGCGTCATCAGGATAAGGCACCCAACTTTATCCTTATACCACAGACCATTTAGGTTATTACTTAAACAAGATCCACTACCCAATCCTTTTTTCTCGTTTTTTGTAAACCCTTTCTTTTTAGAATTATGTCAACCACATACATGTTTAAGTTACATAAAATAACCTTGGATTGTTCTCTAATGGATAATTGCATATATAAAATAATCAACCATTATTTTAAATTATTTATTAACTACGAGGCTTTAGGGCATACATCCCAACAGTTGCTGCCCGCCTAGGTATTCAATGCCAAAATAACCTCTAAAGCTTCTCATCTGCCCCATACCACTGATAGCCTCTTTCCACGCCTGTCTTCTTAAACCTTGGTCGACAATCACCCGATGGCCTCCACAGCACAACCTACCGTTTCAATCATTGAAACCAACATCTCTAACCATTTTCAATGTCATTTTCTTCTCCAAACCTCAAAATTAACCTCTTCACTTACTTACGTCCAAATTTAGCCTTCAAATTCCTCGTCTTCCACCAATTGCCCACCCTTGCTCGAAATCACCCGGAAGCATGAACAATCTCTAATTCTCCTCAAATTTCGAGCCCTTGCCGTTGAAATCTTTCTCCGGCAGCTCTCACCCCTTCTCTAGACTGATTTTGGGAGAGTATGGTCGCTGAACTTCTCCTTTGGCACGAGCGGATTTCGCAAACCAAATCCCTTCGTCCAACTTCCTATTTATACCATCCATCATCAGCTTCATGCAACACATATGCATGCCATCTATTGCTTCCTAATTTCCACTTTAAATATTAACTTGCCACCTAATTACCCTAAAATTAATAATTAAGCATAATTATCCAAAATTATAGGGGATTTGAACGCCTACCACTCATCTCATCCCCTCAACGCATAGTACACATAAACTTAGAGGTTCTTGACTTGACCTCACGCCCGCACCCTTTAATGTCTCATGCCTCAAGCTCTTCAATGCCCACGTGTCCTTTGCTTCTCAATGCCTCCTTGGCTTAAGACATCTTCAACACCTACTTGACTTAGACTTCTTCCACACACACTTCCCTTCAACCCTCCATCACCTTAAAGCTTTGCCATTCCTTGTCGACTGGTTTAATACTTCTTTAGACCAAACTAACCCTTAGCAACCTCAACGCCTACCCTTTGTTGCAAGCTCAACTCACGGCTAAGGACAACTCTTGGCTTCTCACCTAGCAACCCTTTCCAAGCATCCTTGGCCCTAAACAAGAAAAATTGACTTAAGTCCACAACACCGAACTCTACAACAAGACTTAGTACAGTTAAGGGCAAGTTAAGGGCTTACACCTAATATACTTAATACATCTAATACACCTCATACACTTGATACACACGTGATACACCTGTTTATATTGTTGATATATACTTTGCTGATATATTATTGATATATTTTATAAGGATACACATCTTTATACTACTGATATACATCTTTATACTACTAATACACTTGACTGATATACTTGATAATGATGCACTCATTTATATTGTTGATATATACTTGATAAATTATATTGTTGATATATTTTATAATGATACACTCGTTTGTATTGTTGATACACTTGATATACACTCATTTCCCAAATTAAATTCAGATGATATTTTATCAAACAAACTTCTACAATCAAAATCCAATTACTAGAAAAATTAGATAAGAGAGAGAGAAGAAGAAGAAGAAGAAGCTAAATAAATTGACAGAACCAACCAATAGAAACTGAGTCGTCGATTTCTATTGGTTGGTTCACAACTGACTCCACCCAATCAATGCTCACCCTTAGCTCACATGTTTGTTGTTTGCAAAAATGGCAAAAACGCTACCCAACCCACATGTAAAAGATGTAAAATATTGCAAATGCCCTCCCCACTGATATACACTTAATACACCCAATACACTTGATACACTACTAATATTCCATTTGATATACTCGACTGATATACTTGATATACTCGATATATTCGATAATGATGCACTTGACTGATTTACTTGATATACTTGTCTCATGTACTCGTTTATACTGCTGATAAACTTGATACACTTGACTGATACATTTTATATACTTGAAAATGATATACTTAACTGATAAATTGCTGATAAATTTGTCAATCATTCATCAATTTATACTGCTAATAAATATTATACAGTTGACTGATATACTGCTAATATACTTAATTGATATACACTTGATAACGATGCACTTGATTGAGTTTCATATATTCTATAATGATATACTTAGATTTAAAAAAAAAAAAAAAATTGAACTCCCCCCTCCCCACCCCCAAATTGTATATATCAGTTTACCTATACGCTTACACTTTGGTTATCATACACTTAAAAAAAATCATTTTGGCTAGTTTAGTTAAGATATCAATTATGTGATTGAAACACTTTGAAGTACTTACACCTAATATGAAATATATCATGGATACTTTCTTATGTATATCAATTAAGTCATACTCTTTATTTTAAGTATATAATTTTAACTGATATACCATTTTTTTAATTATATCAATTATGTAGCTGATACATTTTTACAATTTTTTATATTAAATATATTAACTTAATTATACATTTTTTAATTATATAAAAGTCTATTCTCACTTTATGAGTTTCTCTATTTTGTTTGTGAGTGAGATAGAGAGAGAGAGAGGTGGTAAATGGGCAAATGCAAATTAAAGTGTGAAAAGGTGTGGATAAATAAAGTAGGACACGTGTCACCATGAACCCCAATACACCTTTCCCCAATATTTTATATTTGTTTATCTACAATTCTTTTTTCTTCTTCTTCATCACTTTCGTTTTCTCTCAAACCCCACCTATCACATCTGCAACCACCAAGAACTAAGGCGATGAAGAAGAACCTTGCAAGGATGAAATCGGAAAGCTGGCGAAATCTAAAAGATGAAGGTGATCGATCAACAATTGTGCGAAGCGACGAAGAAACGAAAATTATATAGTCTACGAGTGATAACCCATTTTAATAGTTTAGCAGTGATAGACTTCTATCATCAATGAATCTATCATTTGTTGATAATGTATATCTATAATAAATCTAAAAAGATAGAACATATGAAAAATCACCTGGTAGTAAATGAAGTAAAATAATATAATTCTTATATACCATATTTATATTTTAATTGATGAGGTATACTAATAACAAACATAATATCAAATGAGCATGCAAATAATGAGTGATAGACTACTACACTGATAGACTGCACTCAATGATTGGTCTATCAAATAGGTCAATCAGTAATAGATACTTCTGTCATTGATAAGTCTATCTGCGACATTCCTCAATTAGTGGCAAGTATCGATAAAAGTTTAAAATGTTGAGAATTTCCACCCACAACTACTACAAGAATAAGCAGAAAATTTATAGATTAGAAATTAACCGAAAGCAATAAAACTAAGAACACATGAATTAACATGAAAAAATTCAACGCTAAAAAAAACCACGGACTAGAAAATTTTCACTATGTGAAAATTATTATACAATCACATAGTAATTTTCTCTCCCGACCAAATTACAAGTGCATTCTCTCAAAGTCTTTGTACCACTCACACCTTTTAATCGCACTCTCAAACTAGAGAATGCAAAAGTGAATTTGACTAGAGTTAGCACACCTAACCTTAAACTGTTTCTAACCGGAACAATTTAAAACCAAAGGCATAATCTCCTTTTATAATGCTTGAAGCTCATCACTTCATTGAACTTCACCGACAATTATAATTCTCAACCCAGAGAATTATAACTAACTCCACCATAAAGAGTAGACCACTTGGAATGCTACATTCCAAGATTTTCCTTTTTCATCACATGCCGATAAACCTTGCTAAAATGTATGGTACAAGTTCCATCTACTTGGTGCACCTGGAAGTTCTTTAGCCATCGACGTAATCTCCACCACAGACGACCTTGTATAGCTGCCAAGTTAATGCCCGTGTGTAAACTTGTGGAACTGCTAACATCATATCTTTTATAATGGTAAAGTAGACATATCATGAAGATGAATATTGTCTTTCTTTAGAAGAACAAGTTGCCTTCTTCCGTGACAATAGAGACAACATTAGCATCTAACTCAAAGCCCTTTAACAAACCTACTCTAATAGGACAATCACTTTTCATTTGACTAGACTGTCTGTGATAACTTGTAGAAATACAAGTTATTATAGTCACTATTTGATTTAATTAGAGTAACTTTGGAGCTAAACGCATGATTTTGGTAGTTGAATGATGAAAAATGTATCACCATGCGTTGGTGCTATTTACAAAAGAAAATACCTGAAAAACTATGAGTTTTTCTGTTCTAACGCAAGGTTAAAAAGAAAAGAAGCACAAACAAGTACTAAGAGACGAAGCTGCTGCGAGAACAAGTGAAAACCCATGCGTTGAGACCATGCGTCGAGAAAAAGTAGACACAGACGCATGGGCAAAAAGTTGTCATGTCATTATGAAAAATGACAACACGCTATCAGATCATGGCAGAACAAATAGGCTAACAATCTGAAAAGTCTATGCAGCATGGCAGGAAATTTAATGCAAAGGTGTCAGGTCATCATGAGCATCAACTTTTTAACGCCTAAATAGCCCAAAGCTTCTCCAAGAAAAGGAGGAAGAGAGACGAGTTCAAGAGGCGAAAGCTCTGCATAATTTCTCCCTCATCATAACCAGCCTCCATTTCGAGCTCTTCTGAGAGAAGGATTCTGAGCACCTTCAGAGTCGCCTCCCAGTGAGTGAGAACCTTCACCCTATGGAATCTATGTATCAGATAGCAACCATCTCAAGCCTCCATGAAGTAAGACGTTGCCAGTGGCGGCTTGACGCCTTTCATTTCTGTTTTATCTCCATTTCCCTCCTTCTTACTTATGTTTTGTTAATGACATTCGAGAGAATGGTTTATTTTCTTAATATGAGTTTGATTGATGCTTATCTTCCATCTATTTCCATATTAAATACCTTACACCATGTTGTTTGAATGCTAAATGAGTTAGATGTTCTTGAGCAATATTTAGTATGTTACATCTTGATTAATGCATATCTTTAGCTTGCATAACTTTGTCTGACAAACAAAAGTAGTAAGCATGACTGTCTAGCTTGAGAGAGTGGATAGTTAATCTTTAGCATTTATCAAGACTAGATGAGGTGCAGAGATGTAGTTCATCTTTTGCCAACGCAAACTTACCATGTGTCTTAGAGATAAGATTAATGTGGTGTCGAAACATCGAGAGATGGATTCACCAACACAGTTTGTAGGTATGTAATTATACTTAGAAAGTTTAGGTAACAACTAGCTCTTGCGTTAACTCTACTTTTATCGCATGGTTCCATTCATTCTCAGCGCATGCTATTTGATACTAAATGACATTTGACTAACCATCGCCGCATCCACCTCATTGTTAGTTGTAGGAAATTCTATTCATTTTTTTATGTATAGTTTTAGACACATACAACCAACACATGCACATATTACATGTATAGTTCTCCGCATAGTCAAGCATCTAATCTCAACGCCTAGTTATTACAAATCCCTGCGTTCGACCCTGGACTCACTAGGAAACCTATAAATGCTTATACTTGGGCTTTTTATAGAAAAACTTGCTTAATCATGATCACACTTAGAGTAATTCTCGACGCATCCTTGTACGGAAATGATAAATCTATTTTTGTGCAACAAGCTAAGAAACTCAATTTAATTCGAATAGAAATTTAACGAATAGTCTGCATTCCCAGCAACCCTTTTTTTTTGCACGAACTCTATCTTCTTCTTCCAATTGCTAGCTACCAATATTGAATCCTTCTGTGAAGTACGACCGTCACGCTTCAGTCTTCTCTCTTCTGACAAAAGTTTATTGGAAATCTCAACAAAATCTAAAGTTTTCTTCTCATACATCAAGATTGACTTCATGTGTTCATAAGAAGGAAGAAGTGACAAGATGAGGCTGGGTGTCTTATCTTCATAATCTAGCACTTCAATCACCTCCAACTCAAAAATGATGTCATTGAGAATACCCAAATGATCTGAGGTCTTTGTACCTTCCACCATCCGCAGTGTGTGAAACTGCTCCTTCAAATATAACCGATTTAAGATGTTATTTGCCTAATACATTGCTTCAAGCTTCTCCCAAAGATCTTTGGTTGTCGAAATTCTATGCACAATACGCAAGAACATTTTTAGACAAATTTAGCCTGATTGCACTTGTAGCTCTAACATTCATTTCCTCTCAATCTTCATCGCTCATGCTGAACTTGTTAGAATATTTACTGGAACCACCATTGGACTTTTGGGACTACCATCACTCTTTAACTCTTTAGAAGTCCATTGATTGGTCTTCCATTCAAAGCCTTATGTAACCCAAATTGTATCAGCACATCATTGGCTTACACTTGCTAGCATTTGTCTTTTAAGTCATTGATTTCAAGTCGAAGTTGATCCATTTGTCAAATTTCTCTACATCAAACTTTACTGAACTCATAAAGCTTGACATATATGCTAAGCACTTCTAGCAAATCTACAAATAGTGAACAATCCACACTATGCACACTACCTTAGCCCGTTTCATGAATTATTTTCTAATGTGGAAGTTTAGATAATACTACAACCACAGAGCATACATAAAAATTCAAGAAACTACAAACCTAAAGCTCTAATACCACTTGTTGGAAAAATCTCCCACTATTACCGCAAAAATAAATAGAAAAATAACAGAGAAATTAAAAATAAAAATAATAATAAAACTAAGAATACAAGAATTAACATGGAAAAACTTCAAACTAAAGAAAAAACCTTGGACTAGAAAAATTCCACTATGTGAACAATTATTACAATCATACAGAGTAATTCTCTCCCCTGACCCAATTATAAGTGCACTCTCTCAAAACTTTTGTACCACTCACACCCTAGAATCTCACTCTGAAGCTAGAGAATACAAAAGGGAATTTAACTATAGCCAGCACACTTAAGCTTGACATGTTTCTGACAGGACGATGTAAAACCAAAGATATAGAGTCCTTTTATAATGCTTGGAGCCTATCACTTCCTTAAACTTTTTCAATGTAGGACACAATTACACTTCTAATATTTTGCCAAAACTCTACCAACATGATGCCATATTTTCAAATAATTTTACACTGTAATAGATTTACTATTAAATTTTACACTGTAATAGATTTACTATTATTGTATATTAGATTGACATATATGTCATTGCTTCTATATTGATTTTTTTGTTAGAAAAATATGGTAATCTTTCATGTAGGTCCGGCATGACTAACCTATTTAATTATTTCAAAAGTGATTTTGTTTTAATTTATTTATTCTTCTTTATCACTTACAAAGAACCAAACACAATTTCAGACTTTCTGTTTCCAATTTAATACTAAAAGTTAATACAAATGACTATATGTTTTGGTGATTGTATAAGAGATTTGTATCCATGAAATAATGGCAAATTTAAAGACAATGAGTTACTAAAACAACATTCTGTGCAGAATGATAAGGCAAAAATCACTTTTAAAAGAAGGGAGAAGTCGTGACTCAACAAAATGCAAATAATTAAGATAACACTTTAAAGGATGAAATTGGATAATGCATTAATGTGTGAGATATACATTATCTATAAGGGCATCTTTGGAATTTCATTATCATACTTTTATTTAACTGTGGTTGGAACTTCATGTTAACTATTATCATGAAAATGACACGTGGTCATCACCATAAACTTTTTTTTTTTTTTTTTTGAAAATATTAATATACTAACAAGCGAAATTACAATTATAATGATTATTTAAGCATCTCAATTTATGCTTATGAAGATGATGAATTTTAAGTTCCCAACAAGTGCATGTTTAGATTAATTAGGGGAAAAAATTAATATTAAAAATAAGTTACTTTTATTTAAACTCATTTTTATAAAAATTATTTAAAATATACGGTAAGAGTGTTTCAAAAATTATTTTGAGTGGTTTTCGAACCTTTCAATTTTTCTAAAAAAATTATTTTTAAAATTTACCACATAGAAAGTTAAACTAAACGCATGGTTTACTTGAGATGATATATTAAGCCAATAATGGATATGTCTAGTTAGATTGTAGTATATGAATAATCCTTTGTTATTTTGTTGTTATTTTCTTTTGAAACATCATTTTTATAATTATGACAAGAAAAAACAACGTAACTAATGTCGATTATCTCATAATGTGATACACGATGAAGCATTATTGGAGAAACTATATGCTTTATAATAAAAAGTTAACCTAGAAAAGTGACAAGCTGTAGAGTGGACGATTGCTTATTTGATTGGATATTGAATGGTCTTTTGTGACTAAATATAAGACGTTGAAGAAACAAACATGTCCCAAATCAATGACAAATGGTGAAGATTTTGATATAACGTCAACATCTCAATTAGGAAAAGAAAATCTTTTCGGATATGATAAATGTAGAACAAAATTTTGAAGAAATCATGTGTTCTTTCATGGAAGAACCACTATCTTAAAAGCAAATTCGATTGGACTTTGGTGTTAATCATCACAAGTTGGTTGCTCTCAAGATTAACACAACAACCTTCTCGAACATGAACTCATCGAAGAATGATTGGAATCAATATCACAATTTTGCACAAAGAATAAGGAAAAGAAATGGAAAGCAGAAGTTAAACTTGAACCATGTAAAAATTGCAGCCACAAGGTTTTAAGCAAAAGTAAAATAACTGTTTTCAGATCTACCAAATGAAGTAGCGATTTTAGATCTTCAACGGTAAGTTTGGTTCAAAATTGAAAGAAAAGGAAACTAAAAAAATCATGAGAGCACTATAAACACTTTATGAAAACCTCAAAAGTAAGCTTTAATATAAAGAGGCAGTCAATTTGCAAATATGACCAAAATTTAACTTCTATCACAACATATTACTAACAATCGTCTGTCACTAATGAACCTATATGATAGACATATCATTAATTTAAGTCTATTGATGATAGATCTATTATGCGTTAGGTGTTTATCATTGATTGTTTGTATGCTTGTTTGCTATTGTGTTTGTTATTATATATCATATTAATAGAATACAAATATAGTTTATAGCAAGTGGCAAGGTCAGGAATTTATGTTAGGAGGGCACAATTTCATATACATGTAACTTTAGATAGGTTGATGTAATATTCAAATCAAGTAATATCAATTAAGTTAAATAAAAGTTTAGTGTTTGTTAGAGATTTAGTTTTGACGTTGCCTATGTTTGTTTAAGACATTGTAGATTGTTATCTGGATTTTGAATTGTCTTTCTTCTGCATTCAAGGCCTCAAATAGGATTTGCTAATTCTGTTGTTTATTTCTTTCCTTGTTGAGAAAATCTTGTATGTCTTATTCCTTATTATGTGAAATATTGATTTGCCTTTTGAAAAATATTCTTGCCCTGTATGCTACGTATATTTAAAGGAAGATGGCTATCAATTTAGGGTTGGTAGTTCAAAGCCATGTGATTGCTTTTGCAGAAAGAACTTTTGTGTGCCAATCTTTCATGAAGAAGAGATTGTCTCGCTGTTTGCTTAACTCGTTCTCAAGCTCTTGATTGGATCATTTCACTGCATATAGAGAAGTGATTCTCACACTTTGGGTGAGCCAAAGTGTTCAAGTGGAGTGGTCTTCACTTGTCTTGAGGAAAGATGACGTCTTAGTGAGAAGAGATCTCACACTTAAGGGGATCTTAAGGCACAACGAGAGGGAGTCTCACACATAGAGTGAGTCGAAGTGTTCTTCACTAATATCCACATATCTGAGGGGAGCCTAAGGTATACTGAGAGACCGTTCAAGGAGTTAAGCTTTAAGTGCATCTCTATACTAGTCACTTGTTTATAGATAAGTACAACGTTGTAATTGTTTAACATTTATATTAGTGAAGTTATATTTCCTAGGCACACTGCCCCCCAAACGTAGGTGACATTGCACCGAGTTGAGTTACCAAACCTCATGTACATTCTATGTGACATTTATGTATTCATGCATATTTAGTCCAAACTTAAAAATGAATTTAAAAATATGTCTAATAGAATCTTAAATTTTCAGTTTTGTTTCCAATAGATCCTTGATTTTATTTATAAAAAATAAAAAATGTGACTACTAGGTCCTAGGATTAATTGACATTTTATAATATTCAGACTTACAAAACAACACAAAATTGAAAGTTTTAGAGTCTTCTTAAATATAAAACTCAATTTTTTTTATCTAATTAATCAATTAATTGTTTTTTTTTAATAAGTCAAGGGCTTGTTACACATTTTTAGAATTCAACAACATATTTTTAGACACAAACTTGAAAATTAAGGAAATTATTAAACACTTTTTAAAGTTCAATGATTAATTAGACAGTAGATACAAACCTAAAATTAAAATTTAGAGACTAAATTTGTAATCCAATATTACTACTTTATAATAAATCATTAGGTATTATATTGATTTCTTTAGTAAAAAGACTAAAAAATTTAATTTATATATGCATACTTTTATGAAAAATATTATAAATGGAAAAAAATATCGAACTATTTACAAATATAGAAAAATTTATCTGTATATCAACGATAAACCGTGATAGACTTTTATCACTAAACGATAGAAGTCTATCACGATCCATCGTCCAGGGATAGAAGTCTATCGCTAATAAACAATGAAATTTTTCTATATTTATAAATTTTTTGGTTCATTTTGCTATATTTGAAAACAATTCTACTTTTATATTAATATTTTTTAAGTATTTCTATGTGGTTGATAGATATTAAAATAAATAGCTAATCTTAAAATTAGTTCATCTGCTATAGCTAAATTGAAAATTTTAAAATTACATAAACTAATAAAATGATTATTATACATAAAGACCAAAATATTTGAACGTTTTTAAACCCAACAGATGAATTTAATATAGAGGAGTTTTAATTCATTTAAAAATAAAAATGGGACCAAGAGATTTGAAGAAGGATCTTAGAGTGAGAAACACAAAAATAAAAAGAATTTAATGAACAGAAGGGAACGATGGAGATAAAAATAAATAAATAAATAAATAAAATAAAATAAAATAAAATTTAAAAAAACCAAAAATAAATTATGAAAGAAGAGAAAACGCAAACAAAAATTAGTTTAAATACTACTTTGGTCTCTAGACTTTGGTCCATATGCTTTCATTTTTTTGTTCATGGAACTCTTTATACTTACAAAAGGTTCAGTTTAGTTCTTGTATATTTAATTTCGTTCAATTTGGTCCTTAGTGGCTATTTTGGTACTTTCATTTTCATTTTTTATTTTATTTTTAAGGGGATCAAAATGGGCACTTTTTGAAAGTTTAAGTACCAAAATGAACCAAAATTGAAAGTACAAAGACTTAATTGAACATTTTGAAAGTATAAAAAACAGAATGAACCAAAGCCAAAAGTATAAAGATAAAAGTAGTATTTAAACCATAATATATGAAAACTAAAATAAAAAAAAACAAATTGCAATAGTCAGGACTTCTCGGATCCGTCCATGTTTATAATAATCATATTATTTTACTTCATTTACAATTGTTACAATTAGGCAACTTCTTGCACAATCTATTAATTATTAACATAAAAATGTTCTTTATTAGTTATAAATATAAAAATAGTCAGTCAAATATGTAAAAATAGTTGTTAGTAGAAATAAAAATAATTGAATTAATAAAAAAGAAATGTGATTAATGAACATATTAATAGTTTATTGATAATATACATGAAAATTATTAATCAAATAATATATATGAAAATGGTTGATAAATAATAGACATCTATCCATGATAAATGTACGATAGAAAAGAAAAAAAAATGATTTTAAGTGATATAGAGGTCTACGAAAGTCTACAACTAATAAATGATATATCAGTGATAGATTTGAAATTTTGAAAAATTATCATGCTATCCAATCCAATTATCCTAATATAAAAACCTTCTGATCAACCCAAAATCTTTCAATGTGGAAACTTCCCAATTATTTCCATGTGGAATTTTACAAAAGGCCTAGAGCCCTGGTCATTTCTAATAATAAAATCTAGAAACACTTGGGCCTAAACTAAAATATAGGACTAACCAGATAAATGACAAAAATTAAGGTTTTAGTTTGTTAAAATAGCAAAAATATTTTTAAATTGTTAAAATAACAAATGGAATTAAATAATTAAAAATAATAAGTAAAAATTGCCAAAATTAATCCCAATAAACCCACATAGGTAACGTGAAAAAATAGGGAGGTAGAGAGTTTCAAAACCGTTCCAAAAACCCACATAATTATCACACTAAACAATGCATTATGACAAATGTCTTATCCCACTTATAAGTAATTATCATCGCGCTAAACAAAGTTTCAATTAAATGAAAATAATTCAAAATTAAAACAAATATTTCAAATCAAAATAAATTAGAGTTTTTACAAACCATCTTTGGATAGAAAATGGCAAAAGTAAATCACCCTAGTCATTTAAGAAATATAGACTTTCTTCAATACAGATTTACCCCTAAAAAGTGAACCTTCTTTAATAGAAATACCATAATTACATAACTCAAAATCTTGAAAATCAATAATTTCATAAATACGCTTAGAAGGTTGGGGAGAAGGGTCTATTCCTACTAACTCATTATTGAAATACATTGTATTTCCAGAAATCGAATTACTAGAAGAGTCATGGTCAACCATTACACATAAATCATTTTGGGGGGAGTCAGATAAAACTTTCATCAACCACGAAATATCTTTGGTCTTCAACAATCCTAATCAGATTCGAACCATGGGAACCATCCTTGTATATTGTCAACTAAGATATACATAGATTGCCAGAGGAAGAAAGCTTACCTTGGATATATTCAACAAATGGTTGAAAGGATGAATTTGATGGAATATATGCCTCATCAACTCGAAAATCATGATAATGTGACTTTTCATCCCATCTACCATTAAATAAGAGTCTAATTTGTTGTAAAGTCATAGCAAAAACAATACCTTAAGAAGAAAACCAAAAGAAAATACTATAAGTCAAAAGAGAATACTTATTTAGTCGTAGATAACAACCATTTTTGTTAAGATCGTGTGTATATCTCAAAAACTCTAAAAAAAATAAGAATATATCAATGATATAAACCATTAAAATGAAATATGAAAAACATACACAAATTTGCTCGATATATGTATAAAATAATGAAAATCATTAAGATGTGATTACAATACAAAATATCCTTGACCAAAAATTTAAAATATTGTTGATTACTAAGATAAAAGTTAATTTGATAATAAAAATAATCTTAAACTAAAAATACAAGGAGAAAAATAAGTAATAAATTGGATTGTTTTGAATTAATTGGAAAAGTAGTTATGAAAATCTATTTTGAATATTAAAAATATATTTGAAATAAAAAAAAATGGCGAAATTCGCAGGATGGCGTTGATTTTCAGTTTTGAAATTGAATCTGTAAGGTATAATCTGATTAATACGACCATCCAACAATTTCCTCAATTACAGTGTATTTATTTCTCAGTTATTATACAAGGTCCTCACTTACACTGTAATTAATATTCCGGTCATACGAACACCAACCAAGAGCAAAATAGGTATTACGAAAAAATCACACGATGTCATGCACATATTTTGCCATTAATCTTATTATTCCCGTTGTTTGCTATACATCCAAACAAATACTCATAGTTTGCCATCTTATCCAATTTCCATAAAATATATATTGCAAACGTTAGAGATTAGTTGTTATCCTAAACAATAGAGGGAAAAAAAAAAGTCTAAATCATAAAAAATGTCCATAAATATTCTACCTTGTGTCAAAAATACCCCAAAACTTTCAAATGTATATAAATACCCTTAAATTTAGAAAAAGCTAAAAAAATAGCCTCACTATTAGTATATGAACGAAAACTGTTAATACCTTGTTGCAAAAACAATCCTAACCTTTAAAAGAAAAGTTTTAAGAATGTTCCTACTGTTAGTATATTTAGGGATCAATTTGTTTGAAGTTTTCTTGAGTTCGAAAGACCCAATTTTGAAACAAATATATATATATCATCATTTTTTTCACTTAGGTACTCTCATTTTCTCATATTTGTACAATTCTTACACCAATATTTTCACCAGCCAAAATAAAAAAACCAAAACTTTAAGGTAAAACATAAAATTCCACAAAATCTCCCAAAATTCTAAACTTAAAATCTTTGTTTAAAACATACAAAAACGATAAATAGTCCAATACAAGATATTGTACTTGACCATTAACACATGTTCAACTACTAACATACAACTTTATTAAAATATTTAAAGGATTCTCTTGGTGCTTCTATTATTCTTTTTCTTTTTGTTATATATATTTTAGTTGAAGTGGGGGGTTTATTTATTTATTTATTTATTTTTACATAAACAAATGTTAAATAGTTAACTAGAATAGAAGGGAAATAAGAGAGCTCATAATATCATACTTTTGATTTTAGGAATTTTTGTTTTTTAAAGGAAATCTTTTCCAATCAAATACAAATTTTCATTTTTTACACATTTCAAATTTTGATTTTCATTTAATGCCAAATTATGATTACAAATTTTTCATCTGTCTCTTACATATAATTACAAGATTTATTTCAAATACATACAATATTATTTCAAACATATATGAGTCTTATGCCACTTTTATTTAACAATATATTCATATTTTCATTTTAATTTCATTTCTATTGAGTTATAAATTCTATCTACTTTGTCATATATACACATGTATATAAACAAAGATACATGTCATCCTCAGAACATTTAAAATAAATCTATATATATATTTGAAATTAAAAACAAAATGTAGAAATAAACCCCATATATACTATAGCCCACTCAGAATATAAACCATTTCTAAACAAGTAGAAATTTGAAGACATTTATAAAATTTAAAGTTGATATTAAGGCAAACTGAATTCAACGTACTTGAAATAAAATTTGTATACCAACTTAATTTTTCAGTTTTAGGTTGGAAGGCCATAACTTAGTTCAATTGACCGATTTTCTTTTTTTTCGTGCAACTTGTTAAGATCTACGTGTTAGAAGACAACTTATTCGAACATTAAACCCAAAAATCATTATTTTAGCCATCAATTTCACTATAGTGGGATGAAAGAAGGATGATTTCATGGCTAACAAATACTTAAGCAAATTGCAAAAACCACCTAAATAGAAAGAAATATGATGGTAGTTACTATTACACCCTCAAACTTTCTAATATAAAAATTGAGCCCTTTAAGCTTGACCCTTAAACTTACAATAGTTGTATAACAAAATGTAATAATTGAACCCTCAAACTCGTACAACTACTATAATTTGTTATACAACTTTTGAAAGTTTAAAGGACTAATTTTAGCATGTGTAAAAATTTGAGAGTGTAATTGCAACTATTAAGCTTGCTTTTGTAATTTGTCAAAAAAAAAAAAAAAAAAAAGTAAAAAATTTGGTTGTCAGGTTAGATTCAGCAATTTCACCATTTCCGCCATGATCGATTCTAACAATTCAACAGTCAACATCAGATGCTTGCCTTTTCCAAGGCTCAATGTCCAATCTTCTAACAAGTAGAATACTATACTTCAAGATACATAATGCCACCTTTTTCCAACAGTTTGATCATAATTCTACAACTTCAATTTATCAACAAAATAAGCAGCATTGGCTAAGATTTTCTTCCTTAAATTGGAGATGATTATTTTAATGAAAAACTTGATAGTATGATAAATATGCACATGATTGTTTTTTTTTTTTTTTTTTTTTTTTTTTTTTAAAATGCAGCTAAAAGAAGACAATAAGTTCTTTCAAATATTGGAAATCTAACATCAGATTTACATATCAAGCAATAACAAATTAAAACTTACATATCCTGCTTCTACAAGAACCCAAGAAATGAGAAAGTAAAATCTTGAGTGAGGCTAAATCTTAAAATAGAACATGAATCTCCTTAAAGCAAGCATGAGAATACCTGTTAACCTTCAATCTTGCTCATCAAGCTTACTAGATCTTTGATATGGTATGTATCTACGATCTTTTGCAGCATTTTTCCTCCTCCTCCTTTCCACATAAGCATCAAGCTTCCCAGTGGACTGTTCAAACTCCACAATGGTTAATTGCCAATTCAGAAGCATAAATAGCATTGAACTGACCATGTTGAAATACAAGTATGTTGAGAAATGACAAATTCATACCTTAAGACTGGTGTATTTTTCGACGAGCCTTTGCTTTCGAATTTCAGCTGAAAAAAACAAGACAGTGTCACCAGCTATTACAAAAAGGTAAAACCACCAAGTGAAGCATCTTACTTAAAGCACTAAATATAATGGGCTTTCCCATTAATCAAAATAATTCTTTTTAAGAATTTGTTACCTTGTTTCTATGAATAACTTTACTTTCATGGTGATAAATTAAATAATACAAGAGCATACAAAAATAAAGCCAATATAAGATAGTCAAATTATGTATTCACTATTTTGGCAATGCCAAGGGAGTTTTGGCAGCTCCCGCCTCTCCACAATGCTCAACAACAGCTACAATTCAGGAAATACCAAAAAGATACTCTATCCTCCTGAAATGGCCTTAAGAGCCAATCTAACACACCTATGGAAAAAGTATAATTATCCAAATCCAATGGTCAGTCACCACAAAATCACAGTTATGAATTCCCCCACCTATGGCCCTCAACCCTTGCATATTTATATCACTCGGTCCCTCCTTCTCTTTCCTAAACTAAAGCTTAAATAGAAACATAAAATCTAACAAGAAACCAGATACGACTCTTTTAATAAATCGTCGTGATTAGCACAATCAATGACAACCAAGTGCCAAAGTGAGCTTAGATCAATGGTAATTGAGATGGTCTTCCTCTCAAAAGGTCGAAAGTTCAATCTCTCGTCCCATAATTGTTGTACTCAAACAAAAAAATAAATAAATAAATGACAACCAAAGATGATTCTTGACACCAAAATGTTGTAGGGTCAGGCGGGTTGTCCTAAAGAGCCAAACTTATCACTTTCACATCTTTTCACATCAAGCTAGTAAGATTTATCAAGTGAAATCTGCATAATCTCCTTCATTTTATAATATAATTTCTATGGAATTTTATGCCTTTTATTACTTTATACAAATTCCAATTTTTATGAAAACCTATCCTTTCTTTTCATAATTTTCTCATTTCTACAAAACCATATCCCTCACATATTCTAAACCCAATGTGCCCAATATTTCAAAAAATAACAACACAATGAAACATCTCACATCACGTGTTCTAAACCATGTTTGGAGTGTGTTTATGTCAGAAATAAACTGCAGAAACTTCCCTTTCCCTTGATGTCCAGGCCTGGTTTTTTCCTCTTTTCTTTTCTCTCTCTCCCCCCCCCCCCCCCCCCCCTCCCCCCCCAGAAAGCAAATTAATACCAGCACCAAACCTATGTTCTACAACTCAGAGTTATCAAATTCGATCCAGCTAAAATACTAATGTCTTGTGCTAATCACGGGTTAATCACAAGCACATAAGTACAAAGTTCAAAGGTCCCCCCCTGCTTGCATGACTACTATTAGAAAATAATTACCATAGGTCACCCAAGGTTCAAAAGTTTCAAGCAGATGACCATAACCTAAGTGCGCACCTTTAAGGGAAAGACTCATTCAAAAAGAGAGGAAGAGAAGTTTTACATTTCTTAAGATAGAACGGCTTTTTCCCATGTTTGGCTGCTTCTCTCTCTTTCTTCTTATGTTTGGCCAGAATTGCAGCATCAACACGTTTTGTGGAGTCGGATTTGAATTGCTTGTCCTGAAATACATGAAAACAATCTAAAATCTATATATAGGGAACCAGCGTGCACAAATAATAAGAGATTATGATCAAACAAAACTTGGTAATGATGAAGGAGTTTTTGTTTTTAACCTAAAAAATAAGTTTGAGCTTTTTTTTTTGCCCTAATTCTCACCAAGTACAAACTTCATTCTAATTTTTCTTCCATTTTTAGCATTAAGGACCATAAAACATCCCTTTTTATGGCATTACATAAATAAACAATAAGAACATGAGACTTGTTAAATAATCAAAAGAATTATACTTACAATCCAAGATAATTGTTTCTTTAGTTCTTCAACAACATTTGGATCATTGGTTTTCCTTAACTGCTTCTTCAATTCCTGTTGTACCAGTGATAGTTTCAATTCACAAAATGCATCCAGGTTAGTGAGTTTAGGTTTAGAATCTAAAAATGAAAAACGATAACAATAGGGGGATAGATCTAGGACAAGGAAAATATAGACCTCTTTTTCAGCCGGAAGATTATTCTCGTATATGAAACTATATCTCTTCTTAAATCTGTAAGATTCAAAGAAACATAAGAACATGCCATTACAATTTCAAACAAAGAAGAAAGATATTGTAAAGTAAATAGCGTGAATAAAGATTTAAAACAAAAATTGTTTATGTTAGGTGACACCATTCCTTTCAACACGTCAAAGAGTTAATCAAACCTCGTATCAAGAAAAACTCACCCATCAACATCAAGATTACCAGATAAAGATTCAAAACGTGGATCACGTACCACCTGAAAACCGGCAATCAACAATGAAACAAGCTCCAATTAGTGCGGAGATGAGATGTAACTATTTCTTAGGTTGCATTTGAACTCCATTAAAGTGAGATATGAATCTCATAGTTCAGTAAACTTGGCTCCATACAGTCAATGCAAAAGCCATAAATTTGGATAATAAACAAACAAAAAACGAATAACCCAACTCACATTTTTAGGAGCCTGAATAACCTCCCTAAACCTACTAACTGGTTTCCTGCTGCTAACCTCCATTGGCCTTCACAAAGAATTTACAATCATGTACTCCATTAACTTCCAAGTTGTAAAAGACAAATCAAGAAAACAAAAACAATACCCACAAGCTACCTGTTCTTGTTTGCTCGCCCACCTTTCTTCTCTTTTTTGGTCTTTTGGTACATCGAATGTGATCCATCAGACCGTGCTCTCTGTAACTCTTCAAAAGTTACATCTGCAAGTTCACGCTCTATATTCTCCTCTTCCTATACAATACAGTGAACATGAACTTGCAAATAAAAGAATTCCTTTTTAAAAAAAATGTAACACAAGCATATATTTAACTGGTAATAAATACCGAGTCAAGAGAATCGTCTGAGGAAGAAGATTCAAGATCTTCACTTTCTTCCTCCATGATTTTTTTGCCAGAGCTAGGAACGGAACTACCATGTTTCTTCATTCCAGTCCCAAGATTGATAATATTGGCCCTGAATCGTAAAACCAATTTTACAAAATAGTCTTTACGGTGTGAGTCGCTACTCTTGAGAACTGAGGAGAAATCGAGGGGGCGGAGGGAGACGGGGTCGACGGTGGCCGGAGACGAGGACGTCGAGGAGAAGAGAAAAGACGAGTGAGGTGGTGACTCGGTCACTGTGAGACGTTGAGACGCAAATCGGAGGACAGCAAAGGCAAACCTAAAATTTCAATGACCCGGAACTATGTATGATAACGGTTCGGTTCATTTACATTTGGTTTTCGAATCTAAAATCAAACCGAACCGAAATTTTCAGTTTCCTTATTATTTTAAACTGAACTGAGTCTTCAGTAAAACAACAAATTTTCAGTTCAATTCTATTTGGTTGAGTCTGACAATCAATTACAACAATCACCTCTAACAACTCTAATGAATATCACGTCTAATGATCAACTCTATCAACGATCATCTAAGCATGACCACTCCAATGATTACTTTAGACGACCAACTATGTAGATCATCTCCAACAATTAACACTCACGACCAACTCGATCAATTATATACTAAAAATATATATAAACAAAAAAAATCAACCTATAAAAGTATTTTTAAATACAAATTTGAAATTATTAATTTTTAGTGTTTAACGATTCAACATTCATATGAATATTGAGTATTTATCCAACCAAACAAACTTATAAAGAGAGAATGAAAATGAGTTTTGTAAACATTTTTACTTGGCAATCCGATGAGACCCTCCCCCATTATTTGAACTCCATGATATTGATACATGTGTAACTACAAAAGAAAATAATAATAAAACTCAAGAAAATTATTATAAATAAAAAAATATTACACTATTTACAAATATAGAAAAATTTGACTGTTTATCAACGATAAACCGTAATAGACTTTTATAGTCCATCTAAGACTCACTTTTTAACCTTTTTATCTTCATTGTCCTAAATCTCACTCTAGCTTGGATTTTTGAAAAATCACTTAGTATATGTATTTTGAATACATTTTCAAGTATTTAATTTAGAAAATAAGTTATTTAAAAAAAAATTAGAATGTTTGACAACCACTCAAAATGACTTTTGAAATGTATTTTAAACAATATTTATCAAAAGCTTTAAATAAAAATGAGATTTTTTAAAAACATTTTTTTTCTGAAGTTAATCCAAATGAGTCATAAGTCCCTCAATTTATGCAATAATTATCGTAAATTAAAAGCATAGAAAACACTTTTTGAATGCTTTACAACTAAAACTATAATACTTAATTATATATGTTATAGTTTATTAATATAATAAAGAGAAATTATTATAAATAGAAACTAAATCAAACTATTTACAAATATAGAAAATTTTCATTATTTATCAGTTATAGATCTCGATAGATTTCTATCATTCAAGTGATAGAATCTACTATCATTCAAGTGATAGAATCAAATTTATTTATATCATTCAAGTGATAGAATCTACTATTGTTGAGCGATAGAAATCTATTGCAGTCTATCACTGATAGATATATTTGAAAACAACTCTATAATTAACTTATTTAATTTTTTTTTCATTTTTTGCGTTAATTTAAAATCTTAGTTAAACTTTCCATAATTGTTTTTCATGACAGACAATGAAATTATAATAATTGTTATTAAAAAAAATTCGATACATTATTACACATCTCTTCTCCGCCTTGGTTATGGAACTATAGGAAAAACAGTCCATGATTAACGCCTATCACTAATAGAACTCAAATAGATTACATATAGTCTATAAATGATAAAAGCGTTGGTGGTAGATTTCTATCACCAAATGCAAATAAGCAAATTACATACTTAGATAACTTGTGCATCACATGTGATTATGAAATATTTCTATAATTTTGATTGTATTTTTAAGAATGTGTTAAACTTAAAATATATTATTTTTAAGTCTGGCTTATCTAAAATATAATCTCTAGGTCCATCTAGGTCCACCCATGTATGTTTTCCAAAAAAAAAAGGATAAATTGCTAAACCTATCCCTTAAGTATCATGATAGTAGCAATTTAATTCTTAAGATTTCAATTATAAAAATTAAACCCTCAAACTTTTATCAAAGTAAAAATTAGGCCCCTCTCTCTACCTTCCACCTCTCAATCCCTAGTCATACTCTTCCCTTCAATCACCCACCCGACTCCTCCCTCTCTCGGCATTCTCTTTTTGACTTTTACCTCACTCATCTTAATAGCCAACGAAATCGACAACATCATGGCGAGAATGTCGAATTCTTGGTAAAACATCCAATTGAGCCAATAACTAGGGGATATTTGTACGGATGACCCATTTTGAGAGTCCCACTGGAAATGTGGCCTCACTTTCAAAAACACTCATTTTGCTGATGTCATCATTGCGTGAATTTACCACTTTAACCCCTCTTCCTTCTTTCTTCTACCTTCCTTTTTGCAGCCTTTTTCTTTTTTTCTGCTCTTCTTCTCCTCCTCCTTTCCAATTTCTTTTCCGCCGATTTCCCTTTTTTCTTTTCCGGAGATTTCTGTTTATGTCGCCCTGTATTTCTTCATCTTCATTTTTCTAGCGAGATTTTCTTAATCAGAATGAAGCAAGAGTGAATTTTCTCTATCAGATGCAAGGAGAGAACGACGTTGCTAAGAACTTTTCCCGTAAAGTGGTGTTCAGTACTTTACAGGAAAAGTGACAGGGAGCTTCCTTCCAGGTAAGTTTGAACTTACCGAGAAGGAATTACGACTCTCTGTCACTTTTTCCGTAAAGTACTAAACACCATTTTCTCCTCGCATCTGATTAGGAAAATTCATTCTTGCTTATTTTGATTAAGAAAGTCTCGCTGAAAAAATAAAAATGAAAAAATAGGGTGATATAAACAGAAATCTCCGAAAAGGAAAAAAGAGAAATAGCTGGAAAAGAAATCTCCATGAATGAAAAAAAAAAAAAGAAGAAGAAGAAGAAAAGTAGAAAAAACGAAAAAAGAATTGAGAAAAGCTGGAAAAAAAAAAAAAAAAGGTTGAAGAAAGAAGGAAGAAGTGGTAAATTCACGCAGTGATAACATCAGCAGAAAGCCAAATTTCGAATGTTTTTTAAAGTGAGGCCAAATTTCAAATGCGCCTCTCAAATTGCCATCCATACAAATATCCCTTTTTTATTAGTAACTTTCAATTTTCTATTCACTCTGAAATTCTTCCGAAGCAAAAACATTTTAAAAAATCGAAAACCAAACAAAACCCAAGAAAGAAAAAATTGAATTGAAGAAAGATTGTGAAGTGAAGAGGGATTTTTTAAGTCTAGGCTGGTGGGTAGTGTCAAAATGTGATTTTTAATCTTTTCTAATGGAAATTGAGGAGGAAAGAGTGTGATTGAGAAAGGGGTATGGTTGAAAAATTGAGAATGATTGGTAGAAGCAGAGGGCTTGGATTTGAGATTTGACCTTGCCTGGAAAGCTACCAAGAAGAAAGGAGAGAAGATAAGAAAACAGGGAATTTTTTGATGAGGAGTCTAATTTTTACCGTTTCAAAAGTTTGAAGATTTAATTTTTTTAATTGAAAGTTTAGAGGTTAAATTGCTGCCATCGTCAGGGGTGGTTTATGCAATTTATGAAAAAAAAAAAAAAAATCAGAAAAAAGAACCGTGCATGTATGTCACATACAAGTCTGTTTCTAATTATTAAAAAAATAAAAATAATAATAATCTCAATTTCGTTCTCAAGTAGATAAATCCTTCTCAATTGGGTCTTCCAATAAAAAAATAGATGTAATATGATTTCTTCCTTGATAAATTTCTGATAGGAACTGCAAGATTTACAAAGAAGTGGGAATAAAAAATCCAAAGACACTCAATGAACATGAAAAGTAATAATAATAACTAAAGAAAAAGCTACACATTCTTTTTAGTTCGAGATCGAACTATTAACTTTTGAGATGAAATTGGTGTCTTATCCACCAAACTATACACGAAATGACACATAATAGGTACAGTAAACTAAGCAAAAATACGACACCTGAGGGCCTAACGTGCATAATCCTCTTTTATTCAAGTTCGAGTTCACGTTCGCACATCAGCAGCCATCCATAGCATCGCAAAGTCGATTCCCTTCCGAGAGGAGGATAGTCTTCCTTGACATCATAATGAAATTTCTAAAGTATGAAGAATAACACCAACTCCAAGATCAAAAGTGTTTAATCAAGAATTTGCATATAAATAAATAGATGATCTTAGCTTCCACTGCTGTTACCGCACAACACACCCCAGTCAGGACAATGGCTAGCATGGTTCAGAGTAATTAGCTTTGCTCACTATCAGTTACTAGAAGAACTTATTCTCTGAGACTTGATAAATCTAAAGTCCCTTTGGCTATCTCAGAAGGAATAGCTCCCTCCAGATTGCAATTCAGGGCTTATCTATGAACATAGAATGACTTGCAAGGAAAAAAAGTGCTCTGCATCTTCATACTCACAGATCCTTTTCTCTCCTTTTAAATATGAGACAGTATAGAGAAGTTTGGATTCAGCCTTTTCAATTTTCGACCTAAACGACAAATATGAATCCATTTCAACTACCAATAGTCCCCACAAGAACAAGACCCATCTTTGAAATGATGGAAACGAACTGAATCTCTAAGAATTATCTCTCTTTTCTCAACTATTGAGAAGAGCTTCATTGTCAGGTGACAATCCAAACAAATTCTCAGGTTCTTCATCACTCTCACTGGAGCTGATTCTGACAAATGGAGAACCCCAAAAGCCACAGCCAACTTTTCGCTATGATAGTTCACGTTGGTCATGTATTCATGCTCAATTTTGTAATCAGATGTGTCCTTCACCGAGTCTAACCTCTTTGTCCTTGCTAACATTTCGTCCAACTTCGCATAAATCAGTTCACTGTTTTTCTGAGACCGATCACCTGAAACAAAAGAGTAGACTTTATCTCCAACTTGTATCCAGCTTAGACCAGGTTCTTTCTTAATTCTCCGGTCTTCCATTAACTTTCTAACTTTTGAGGCATCTGACTTGTTTCCAGCATCCATATAAATGTTATAAAGAAGCACATAAGATGCAGATGCCAGAGGTTCAAGCTCTATTACTTTCTGAGCAACACGTTGTGCAGTAAACGTATCTTTGTGAATCCTGCAGGCACTTAGTAAAGCTCGCCACATCACTGGTTCATGCTCAAAACCTAAGCGCAAAATTAAACTTTCTGCATCTACCAACCTTCCAGCTCGACCAAGTAGATCAACTACACATACACAGTGCTTGACATGAATTGTCATATTGTAATCTTTCTCCATTTTATCAAAGTACCTGTCACCAACAAAATCGAATGGATGGATTAATAAATAGTAACATATTCATGCACAAGACTAGGAGAGACCCTCCAAAACAGCAGAGAACTAAAATACTCTTCACATTTTTTGGATCGAAACATTAACCACATAAAATACATTAACCATACATGATATACCAGAACTTTTTGGATTAAATTTCAGGGGAAAAATCAAAAGCCAAAAGAAGGCACCAGCAATTTTTTGCTTTAGAAACCAAATATGGAAACTAAAAACTAAAAGGAGCATGAAACAGATGTCTACACCTCCAGACCTTGTTTAAGGCTTGAGGGAGCCGGAGCAGAAGAGAGAAAAATAAATAAATAAAAACCAGACCAAATAACAAATCCTTTTCATAAAACTATAGGACAAGGGACTTTAGATTAGACTAACCCTCCACAACACCTGCCATAATCCTTTTATCACAAAGCTTTCAACATTAAGAAACAAGAAAGTAGAGCTTCATGGCTTACCTTAATCCTTCTTCAATAAGCCCTCTGTGACTACACGCAATTAGAACTCCAAGGAAGGCAAACTGGTTAGGCTCAATTCCACAACTCTTCATCAGCTTAAAATATCTCATAGCCTCCACTGCATGCCCATGTTGTGCACTGCTGCATATCATTGTTGACCAGGACACAACATCAGGATTTTCAATCTGTTGAAAGGTTAGATTGGCTGAATAAAGATCTCCAGATTTAGCATACATCCAAATCTGTGAATTCTGAAAGATGGTGAATCTCGAGATGCCTATCTTGGTTGCATACCCCTGGACTTGTTCTCCCGATCTTAACATGCCCATATTTGCACAAGCACTCAAGATTGTGGACAAAACAAACTCATCAGGTTTCTCTTCGGATGTCAAAAGTTCATAGACCAAAGACAATGCACTTTCAAACTCTCCATTTTGAAGATAACCAACCATCATGGCAGTCATTGGGACTATAGTCGAAATATGAATTGAATTAAAACATGATAAAGCATCCTTCATTGAACCTAACAAAGAATACAAATCAATAAGAACACTCCCAATGTACTCATCCGATTGAAGACCATTCTTGCACATCAAGGCATGAACTTGCTTTGCAAATTCAAAATCCTCAACAGTAACACAAGCTTTAAGTAAGCTTGAATATGTAAACATGGAAGGTTTTATTCCACAGCTTTTCATCTCAAAGAAAAGATTGAGGGCTTTGTACGCAAATTTATCTTCTATTGTCTCTTGTTGGAGCAAGCCAGCCATCATTGCATTATACATCACAACATTTTTGTCCACCATTTGGTCAAAGATTTGAATAGCATCATCCAAACTTCCAGTTTTTGCATACATATCAAGCAATGCAGTGCCAACAACAACATCCAGATGTAGGCCGAGTTTGATTGCAAGGTTATGTAGCATTGTCCCAAACATTTTACAGCCACTGAAATTTGAGCTACAAGCCTTCAGAGCACTTCCTAGAGTATAAGTGTTGAACGCCAATCCATATTGATGCATTTTCTCCAGAATTGTCAACAGCTCCTCATATTTTCCATTTTGTACATAACCAGCAATCAATGAATTCCAAGAAACGCCATCTAACTTATCAGAATGGTCAAACAAAATCCTTGCATGATCAACCTGGCCGCATTTTGAATACATATCAATAAGGGAATTGGTCAAAACAACTTGGGAGCCTAATCCACAAACTAAAATTAACCCATGAATCATCTTACCCGCAGAAAGATTCCCACTTTGACTGCATGCTGTAAGAGCGCCTGCACAAGTGTACTTATCAATTTTGAAACCAAGTCTTCTTGCTTTATTAAACAAAATCATGGCCTTGTCAAGGGTGCCTATCTGGTTATATCCAGAAATCAAAGAGTTGTAAGTTATAATGTTTGATTTTGACATCTTATCAAACAATTTGTCAGCAGAATGTGTATCCCCACATTTGCAGTACATGTTAAGAAGATTGTTCTGCAAAAAAAGACAAGGCCTGAAAGAAGTTTTAATCATATGGGCATGAACAAGTTTGCCATGGTTCAAGTTCCCAGTTTTAGTAGCTGATTGAACCAGCTTAACATAGTCTACAGATTCTAAAAGAAAAGTCAAAGAATATACTGGCGAAACTTGTGATGAGCTCAATGAGATCGATTCCAAAGTGGCAAAAGACTCCATCTGTTGTCGAAAGGAAAAAGGAATTATGGGAAAGATAAAGGGAGCGGAGAGAGGATTGAATCTCCAAAGAAATGGCTTCTGAGGCAACATTGTTTCATATGGCTGAATAACCAAGCCTATTTGGAGTTTTGAGTGACACTTAAAAAATATGGACGATCCATTGTGGATGAACTGCAAGATCAGCTCGCTCTCCTATAATATCTTCAACCCTGCAACTTAACCAATTGAGCAGTCAACAAAACAGGAAATGCAATTAGAATATTATTAGCTAGCACAATGGGAAATGATGAGTATGCTAAGGTTGTGTCAACCTAGTTGAGATTACCCAGTACATCTCCTGACCCATAGTTCTATTTGAGTTGTACAATTTTTACATCTCCTTGTACTCTGAGCACTAGAATCTTTTCATTATATCAATGAAAAGTTTGTTTCCGTTTTTAAAAAAAAGAATTAGCTAGCGCAACAAAACATATGATAATTGAAAAGAAATTTAGATCGCATCTACTTTTTTTTTTTTTCTTGAACAAGGTGAAACATATAATAATTGAAAATAAATTTAGATCATATCTACTATTATTTTATTTTTTGATCAAGTTGAAATGAAAAGACTGATGCTAAAAAATACAAACTTTGAAAAGGAATGAAATCACTTCTACTAATCAAAAATAGCCGAAAAGGAATGAAATCACTTCTACTAATTAGAAATAGCCGAAAAGGAATGAAATCACTTCTACTAATCAGAAATAGCAGTTTAGTACCCTAGCACCAATGCAAAAATCAATGAACTTCTTTAGAAGATTACTCCTTTTGTTTCTTCTTTCATCTATGTAGATAGTTATAGAACCCACTATATTGAAATATAATAAATAGCCAAACTACAAGATAAACTAAGTGTTCAAGGTACTTGGACTCTCTCTTTCTTGAGGTCTCTCTAAAGCCCTAAATCACTCACTAAAATAATGCTTACCTTCCTCATTCCCTTAACCTCTATTTATAACCAAATTCCATAACAAACTCCCCTAATTAATTACTGATATACTCTTCTAATACTCTAATAGCAGTCGTATCATTACCCATCCCTCAAACACGCCTTGTCCTCAAGGTGTGCATACAAAACAAACACAACCCATTAACCCCTTTTTGGTAAAAAACCCACGTAAAAGCAGCCCAAAACCATCATTGCTTTCAGTGTTTTTCTCCGCCACTATATCCGATTCTGCCACTTTCTGCACAGAATCAGGCTCCATCACGTTCTCCAAATCCATCATTGCTTTCAGTTCATGTCCACTTTGAAGATGCCAATCCTTTTGTCTTTGACGATATTACCTCCTCATCAATACGTTCTTTTATTTCTTTGAAAATTGAAACTATGCTTCCTTGTATCTAGAAGGGAATCGAGAAAACTCTCCTAACTAGGATCTAGGAACAAATTGAGTATCAAAATCAATGGCTTCATCTCTGCCAGAACATTTGCATCTAACTCCATGGCCAGAACTGTATGGCTTTGATATCAAATTGATAGACTCCAACTATATTGAAATATAAAAGGTAGTCAAACTATAAGATAAACCAACTATTTGAGGTACTTAGACTCCATTTCTTGAGATCTCTCTCAAGCGCTGGATCGCTCACTAAAATATTACTTGCTTTCCTCACTCCCCTAACCTCTATTTATAACCAAAATTCATAATAAACTCCCCTAACTAATTTCTAATATGCCCTTATAACACATAAATAGCCTTCCTATCAGATAGCCACTCTTTAACCTAACTCGATGACTCACACACATTTACATAAATCATAATTGAGGAATTGTGAATAAAATAAAACATATACATACTTGAAAAGTTTATTAGTGTAAACATTGTTTCAACGACTTCTTTGAGCTAATTGTGAATGAAATTTAAATCAATACATTAATTTTAGATTAGGCCATGATCAAAGTCAATTTTAACATTAAGTGGTCACTTCTTTTATAGTAAATCTATACAATGGGTGCGAAATATGAAACTCAACATTTATAAACAGAGATTTACTTTTCAAAGCTGATAGGTTTAATGCTTTTCTAGGCATCAAGAAGCCAAGTCAAAAAGGTTGATCGGTTTGACCAAAGTATGACACCCATCAGAATCTTAATATTCTTTGACAGATAAAAGTAATAAATAATCCACAAGAAATCATACAAAATTAGTAAAAAGGTTAGATTTCGTACCTCAAAGTAACAATGGTAGTCAATGTTATTTGATATGACATCAAATGATGTGGCTACCACAACCTTTCCAACTTCCAGAGAATTCCCTTATATGTTGTACCTAGAGTAACAAAGGGAATGACTTCTACTAAACAACTACATGACCATTATTCTTTTTTTTTTTTTCTTTTTTTTCCCTCTATAAGTAATCACGTCTCCCTTGAAAATGATCCTTCCCACAAAAGAATGGATGCAAAAGCACCTCATCCGCTATAGATTTGCAACCTTTAGATTGAGCCAAACAAACTCCAAAAGTATGGGGAAAAAATGAACACAAACCAAAGAAGCAAACCGGCAACTCCAAAGAAGGTGATTTCCCTTCCTACGAATATTTAAGGGTGCACAAGCACAACCACTTGGCAAATGAGGCCTCATTGTGAAGTTTTAAGGTCAGCTAGCTCAGATACCACCTCCCACCTAGTCAAATGGGAGCCCCCCCCTCCTCAGCACCGTCTTTTATAAACATTTACTAAATTTAGAACATAAGCTACCATCATAATCAAGATTTCAATCAAAACCAAGGGTTATATAAATTTAGACTATTCCATCATATACTACAAATTAATCAACAAAGTGGAAAGGTTTTGGACCTTCGCACAAGGACTTTTGAGAAAAGCACTAATGACTCATATACCAATTGTCCATCAAGTTACCCGAACCAAGGAGTTGGTGCAAAATATTGAAAAGAAACAACACATTATAATTAATTGACTTCAATCTCAAAACTTACAACTTCAAGGCCTTCTCCCATTCAAAGTCAGCAACAAGAATTATTAATGCCTGTAACAATATACCGTTAAGAATTCAAACTTACAACTTAATAACTCTATATTGCACATTTATCTCTTCAGAACAAAAAGAAAAAGAAAAGAAAAAGAAAAAAACCAAAAGAACAAAGAAGATTATAAAAGAACATTTATCCTATATGACGAACAAAATCCAAAATGAAAAGGAAGGAAGCTGAAAAAGAATAGTAGCATGGTCATGACTTCTTGTTTTCTTCTTATCATTATTAACAGCTTAATGTTATTTAAGAAAAATATAAAATTTCTTGCACAAGATGGAATCAAGCATTAAATAAGAAATGACACTCAAGCTCCCAACTAAGGTCAAGCCAGACAGTAATTCAACTCAGGCTAAAATAAACACCCATATTCAAGGGTTCTTCCATCATGTAATTTTTACAGATTCAACAATGGGAAATTGTCTTCAGAATATTGCCAACAGTCACGAACAATTTGTTCTGTTGTGCATAAAGCTCAAGGAGGAAATGTTGTCCTACTAGGAAATAATGATGAAAAGGTTTTCTACAATTCTTTGATTATTGAGAAAAGATACATCAAGTGGTATTAAAGTATGTATAGAAGACTTTCAACTTTGGCACATTCTAAAACAAATCTCCATTCATCTTCAACAACACCCTTAGAATAGCTCTGTATGTTGGATAGTGTCCATCAAAATCCTCAAATTTCCAAGATAAAAGATTGATATCACCTCAAGCTTTTCACAAAACTCCCCCTCTAGTTTCAGTATACATAAAAAAATTTCCTTTCTACAAATGGTGAATCTCTAGACAGCTCTTGCTTCCAGTAAATTTGAAGTACGGTTGGTGCTTAGTATTCTAAGGGAGAGAATTTTAATTTTAGAAAAAGACTAATGGCATGTTTGGAGTGATTTTGACTTTTGTCATTTTTAAAATCACTCTGAAAATCCTTTTGATCAATCAAAATCAATTTTAATAGCATGAAAATAGTGTTTCATAATATAAAATTAGACATTAAATTGATTTTGAGTAAATAAATATGTGTTTAAGAGTGATTTTAGACCTCACAAAAGTTATTTTAACCATTTCAGAATAACTTTCAAACATGCGCTACTATAATTTACAAATAACTCTAACAAGTTAGGGACTAAAGAGAATTGGATAGTACCATAGATTATTTGGAGTGATTGTAGATAAATAAAGAAGCAGGTAGATGCTGGATAATTAGAGATATACAGACATATGCAACAAATCAAAAGGCAGTTCAAAAAGTACTTATTTGCTGCAAGCCTGGTTTTTCATTCTTAATTCTTTTTTTCCTTTTTTTGTTGCAATTCGCTACAAAAGAAAGTTTTAAAAAAAATAAAATTTCCTCCATTCTTCCATTAGACGAGTTCCGAATTGTGTTTTTCAAGTGAAATAAGATATAGATGGAGATTGGGAGGGTACCAGTTGCAACAAAGAGTAGAAAATCAGTGCAAACTTACTAGGAGGGAGGCGGTGGCGACGGCGGCGGTGACCTGAAAGGGACAAGGAGACGGCGTGTGAAGGTGGAGCACGTACGTGTGAGAGGGCAAATGTTTTTTTTTTTTTTTTTAATTTTATTTTACAAATTGGGCAGAATTTTCTTCTCTGCTTCCCCTATTTCGATTTATGGTAAATTTCATCCAAATTGAAAGTAAGGTTTTTTTTTTCTTTTTTTTTCTCTCACTTTTTTTTTTAAGTACAATATAGATGGGGGATTCGACTATGGACCCCATGCTTGTTAACACATTTCGATATCACTTGACTAATGCTCACTTTGACAAATACTTATAGTTTATATAGAAATTTGATCAATAATTAGATTTATGAATTTACATAGAAAAGAAATCATAAGTAAAATACATCGACTACATTGTTATTTATTAAAATTCAACAATTGAAAATTATTACAAATTTAATTATTTATTAAAATTCAACAATTGAAAATTATTACAAATTTAAACTAAATTATTACAAATAAAAATTTAGGTACTACAATATTACTATTTGTAAAAATTCATAAACCAAAAGTATTATTTTAGTTTAAGTTCTAACTATATATATTTGTAGTTAAAATAAAAAACAAAAATTGACATGGCTACTAATATGGCAAGAATTAGAAGGTGGACATGATATTATTTACAAATAATTCATTATATACGATGTTATTAATTATATTAAAATATTAATTATATTTTTGGAACAATTTTCAAATGTTGAGAGGAGGAGGAGGAGGAAAGGGTGTTTGCCAAGATATGGGTTGCAAGTTTCAGCTAGCAACGACGAGTACGTGGCTTGACACATAGTTGTTGGTGATTGATGGAACCATAGTATTTAAGGAAGTGAATTTGGAAGGCAAACGAGATTTTTCTTTTTCATTTTTTCCGTTTTAAAATTAAGTCTATAAATACTATTTTCACGTCTAAATTTATTCATATGTCATCTACCTTTTATCAATAGTTTTAAAAACTAAGTCAATTTTTGAAAACTTAAAAAAAAAAATTAAATTAAATTAAAACTTGTTTTTGTTTTTGGAATTTGACTAAAAATTCAACCAGCTGTACTTTAAAAAGTTGTAAATCATTGTAAGAAATAAAAAAAATAGGAAATAAATAAGCTTAATTTTAAAAAACGAAATGATTACCAAACACAACATGTGCAATGAGTTTGCATAAAACTGAACCAAGAAATAATCATGTTTACTTTATAACACCGTTTACTGTTAAAACTGATTATTTCAACTTGATAACCTAAGTAACTCGATCTTATGTGCTAACTATGAACTCTTGTTTGTTTGAGATTATCCTTTAATTTGCATGGGTGAGAGTGGCCAGTTTTCCGACTCAATATGCCCCCCATTTTATGGATAAGATCAAGCAAATAGCTGAGGACATAGTCTTGCAAAATGGAATTCGCTCCTATCTTATTAAAGGATAGTAGATAAGTTATTCCCTTAAGTACTGAATCCAGGTCTTGAACAAGGGGCCCCACCCTCTCATTGGCCCGAGAGGGACTCAGTTTGTCGATTGGACCACAAACTAATTGTTCATTAGAGGATTAGTGGGACTTAAGGAACAAGAAGTAATTATACTGTATTTTGACCCAGCTGTAATTACGAACAACTTGTGAAGGATCGACTTACTAATTATGGTTATATCGAATGGACAGAAATATATCTACAGTGAGGAGAGTGCAGCTATTGGGCTTTAGTAGAGTGACCCGTAGTTAACGAATGTTAATTAACTAGGTTAAAGAGTTTAACTGGTTAATTTCAGATCGTTGGAGCTCATGATTTGTAGGTTCATTAGGTCCCCTTGTTAGCTCTTGGACTAAACCTTAGAATGGTATATTGAGACATTTTGAAGTGTTCAATTTTTAGAAAAATGAGCATTTTATGTTTTGGTTCGTTTAATTGTGAACTAGACAAAATAAATTTTTTAATAATATTTAAATGTGATTTAAATATTATACTGGTGAATAGAGATCCATCGAATTTAAATTAGTCGAAAAGTGGAAAGTATTAATTTAATATAATTAATTAATTGGTTAATTAATTATTATTTAAATTAATTATATTAAATTAAAATTTTGATTTATGAAATCAAAATTGATTTCTCAATTCTCAATTGAGAATTGAGTTTGTGAGATTTCCTAAAATGTAAGGAAATCCTCTCACCTTTGGTTGCATGGTGAAGGAGGAGATGGAGCCCACTCCTTTGCATGATTCCACTACCTTTAAGCATCTTATTCACCAATAGTGGTGTCATTCAGCATGTGTATTTGATATGCATGATTTTCTTTTTAAATAAGGAGAAGGAAAACTGAAATGAGGTTAGGCAATTTATTAAAAAGAACTTTATGAGAAAGTTCTTTAACCACCTACTGAAAATAGTGTTTTACACTATTTTGCACCAAATTTTCTGCTTTTCTCGGATCCCACCATCCATTCTAAGGCCTAAGAATAACAAGAAAACTCTAGTGGTGGTCCGAGAACAAAGTTCATGATCAGATTTTGGAGATTGTTGGGGATATATTTTGAGCTACAACAAGTAAGTGTTACTTCCTTTGTATCTCAATTTATCTAAGCATGTTTTCTTTTAAATTGATGTAATTAGAGTGTTTTGCATCCTAATTTCTTCCACTTCATGTTTTCTAACTCCATCAATAGATGCCGTAAGGAAGGAATAAAAGCCCTACATGTGTTCTAACTACTTTGCTCAACACTTACTATTCATTTATTTTTATCGTTTTTATTGTTTATTGTTAAACTAGCTTTTGATCATCTAGGTTAGCATACCATGTGGAATCTAATTAATTGAAAGAGTTAGATAATATAATGTTGTCATAAAAGTAATATAAGAGAAAAACCTAGACATAGATTTCATTTTTCACCCTAAATGTAGGGTGAAGCCTATAAGATTGTTAGTGTCGTCATGTGCCTAAGATGACGCGGAGCGGCTGACATCCTCGAAAATGGTTAAAATAACAAAAAAATAAAAGGAGTCGTCACCAATCTTTTTTATAGTGTGTTTGGACACCAAAGTAAAGTAAACAAATTGTAATTTAAGAAAAAAAAAACAAACAAAAATGATTTGTGAAAACTAGAGTTGAGTTTAGGAGTCATTTGTGTATGGAGAAGGTGTTAGCACCCAATAACACCCGTTTAGAAAACAAAGGCCAAATTTCAAATTTTGAATTGAAAATATTCTTTAATTTTTTTTTTTTAGAAAAATTAATGTCTTATTTTACCCCTCATTGCTCCAATATGTGAAGCAATGATCTCATAAAATAAGTTGAACAAATTCCATCAATTTGACTATATTATAATTGAGAAAAAGTCCTACCTCAAGAAAGTGAGAAGATATTACATTTTCTCAAAATCCGTCATAGAATAGCCTTTAAATAAGGGAAGTTTTTTTTTTAAAAAAAAATATTAATTAAATTCATTTTTTCTTGAGATCAAATCTAGGACTCCCAAAGATGTAATTCCTCACCTTAAGAATTCTAGGAAATCGGACTCCCAAATTTCCTAGATTTCATCATAGGTTTTCTTTAAAAGAAAACGGTCTTAAAAACAATTTATTAGAAAAACAATTGATTAGGAAACCTTTTGAAATCATAGACTAATTTTTGAATGTTTGAAAACACAAAAATGTAATTTTAAATAAATAAATTTAAATATTTAGAAATAGTCTTGTGAAAGATTTTAAAAACTTAAAGAAATTTAAATTAGAAGGATTTTAAAACTTTGAGAGATTTTAATTAGAAAAGTTTAAAAATTTTGGAAAATTTTAATTATAAATCAAATAAGACTTAATATGAACATTATATAAGAAAACATAATTAAATAAGTATCATAATAAATTAAGCAAACATAAAATGAATAATAAAAGTTAATAAAAAAATATATTGGAGATCGATCTCGGACTCCCAAAGAATCATCTTCTCACCTCACGAATTTTAGAAAAATAGACTCCCAAATTTTTTAAATTCTGTCATCGGAAATTTTAAGGAAAACGCTCTTGAAGAGAATTTTTTTTTTTGTTTTAAAAAAAAGAGATTAAAACATTTTCTTTATCAAAACTCAAAGGGATTAAACATTAACAATTTGGAAATAAACTTTAAAATATTGAAAATGCCAGAGAAGTTCTATTAAAAAAAAGACATTAATTTAAATATGTAAAGTTACGTTGATAAAATATATAATTTAATAAGCAATAAATAAATAAACAATAATAGTTATAGATATATTAAACATTTAATAAAACATATTGGAAATTGATCTAGGACTCCCAAATAATCGACTTACTCACCTCAAAATTCTAGAAAATCGGACTCCCAAATATTTCTAAAATTTGTTGTCGGATGGTTTTTTTTAAAAGCAAAATTAATTAAAAATACTATTAACAAATTTAAACAACTATTAGCAAAAATATATTAAATTGACCACAAAAAAGGAAGAAAAAAATATAATATGTAAATATGCATATAAAAAAATGAGAAAGTGCTCAAGAAATAATAATGAAGGCTATTACAAATCAAAATTCTAATTATAATCAGAAAATAAAAGATAAATATATAAAGAATAAAGTTTAAGAATAAACTAACAAAAGAAAGAATAAATAAAACAAAAATAATAATATTAACCAAACCAATTTTTTTTTAACTAAGTTATCTTTTTTTTTTTCCATTTGTTTTACTCCCTTCTTCTCTTCCACTCTAAACACTCTAATTTAATTTTTTATCTCTCACTTATATAGTAACTAAAAAAGAAACTCACAAGAAAAAGAAAATAGAAGTAAAAACAAACAATGAGTAAAATAAATAAATACACCACAACATGTGAAGCAATATATACAAATAAATAAAAGAGAAGCTCAAAAGACAATAAAAAAAATAATTCTAAGAGAAAAGAAGGTTGAAATCCAAAACACTAAACTCTCTTGTTGTTTGAAGTATGGATACTTGGGACCAAAACCCTACCAATACACCTCAAACTAGGTTCGAGTTTTTCTTGTTTGTTGGATTCTTGACATTGTAGAGTTTTTTTTTTTTTTCTTTTTTTTTTGGTGGAACTCTCCTTTGATGTTTCTAAAAAGAGGGGATTTGGGGTATAATTGGTAGGTTTTGTTTTGGAAGAGAAAATGAGGATTTTTTTGGGTGGTCGTGGATGGAGGTTCTCTAGGATTTTTGTCGAAAAAGAAGAGATTGATGTTTGATGAGAAAAGAGGTGTGGAGGCTAGAGTTTTTTTGAAGAGAAAACAAGGGTTAATAAAAGTGATGGTTTGCTAGAGTTTGTTGGGAGAGAATAGGAGATTATAAAGGCCAAAACCATTTCCACAATCAACTATGAATTTTATTTCAAATTTGAAATTTTATCAAACTTGACTTAAATCTCAAAATGGGTTGGAGCCTTTTGTCAACCAAATCCTAATTCAAAATTTTGCTCTTTTTGTTTTTTTCTTTTTTTTAAACAATTTAATTAATTTAATTAAATTACACAAAATCACCAAATGTTCACTAATGAAAGTACGATGAAAATGAGATTTAATTAGCAAATAAACATGAAAAAATATGCAAATTTACATGTTAATTCAAATTAATCAAAAGAAGTCGGACAAAATTAGGTGGCTACAGTTAGAATTGCATGCCCATTAATCTAAGTTTTAAATTAGCCATGTAAATATATGTTTAATTATTTAAACTCTTAATTGAATAAAGAGCTGAACAGGCGTGAAGGCTTAACCACTTTGTGCTTGAAAAAGCAAAGATGAGGGTGCATCTAAACCGCATGCTAGATTGTGTGTGGGTCTAGCAGGGCAAAATATGTTCTTGATGCAAGGTGGGCACAATTTCTTCTATCAATGGATGAAACAGTTTTGAATCCTTTCATTTCTCTCATTCTCTCTCTTTACTTTTTAAAGACACACCCAATCAAATCTTTTTTTTTTTTTTTTTTTTTTTTATATCTCGGCTAATTTTTGGTCACAAACTTCGATGAGGCCTTTAATTATTTGTTTTATTGAAAACTTGTACTTTGTCTCTTAAGATTCGATATACTTAGAACTTTGTCCATTTTATATTACTTGTCAGCAATGTATACTTACACTAGGGGACTATTTGTTCTAACATCCATCACACCCCTACTATAGACTATTTGTTCTAACATCCATCACACCCCTACTATAGACGAGGTCCAGGTGATGTTTGGTTTTCAGTTCTCCACAGATGGCAGTCTTGGTATTCATCTCCATTTAGGTTCCTATTTTCATCTTTCATCTACTTATAATATTTATCAAGTATGCAGATTTATGGTAGAACACTCTCCCTTCCCCATAAATGACACCGACCATTGATGTTAAATAATCGAGACACGATTACACATTTGGCATTCTCGTACAATAATGGGAAGTTTGTTTGAGGCGGGGGAATAATGTGGCCTACAACAAGTATATCATTGTGGTGCTTGCCACACACACTTCGATGCTTAAGTCAAATGGGTGCGGAAAGTGCAACAAGTAGAAGGTTGAGTGGGAGAATGGAGTTAACTCTTGGGATTATAACAATGTACTTATAAAAGGGTTTGACCTAGACGTCTTCTCTTTTTCTTCATAGATTAGGTTGTTAATTGGAGAATCAAATTGGGCTGATTGTAGATATTCTTGGTTCGCATGCCCCATTAGAAGAAATGGGCACCTTGGCCGAGGTGGAGGTTGGGTCGAGGTCTAATCTCCTTCTTCTTATGACCAACATGAGTTTAAAGGAGGATTGTAAAAAAATTACTTGAATGATTTTGTTATGACCTGATTTTTCTTTTGTTCTTTTCTTTTTTAAGGATACACTACAACAAATTCTACCTTCAATAACTCATGAACAGTGCCAGAAATAGACGAAAAAGTGAAAAAAGAGTCATTAAATCCAAAATCACGAATTTTTTTTAACTGTTTTTTTGTGTTATTAATTAATGACTGAAAAAAAAAAACAGTCATCGAATGTGATTAACGTAAAAGGCTCGATTTTGTGGAAAAGACGCCAAATTTCAGATTTTTCCCACTACTTTGACAATTTTTTGTGTCACCAAATTATGACTAAAATTTATAGTCATTAAATCGCAACAATTTTTTTCAGTCATTAAAATTCTGCTAATATTTCAACTTTTATGACTATTTTTCTCGTATTAATTATCATCAAACAACATTAACCAGAAAAAAAAATAGTTATATATCTATATATAGTGTTAGATAAATTGACTTGAGAAAAAAAAATGTTTTTCAAAAAAACTTGTTAAGAATGACTCACGTCACCTTTGTCTCACATTGGAAAATTTAGTGTTATATATCTATTTGGGCACTTTTCAATAAGGACCCAAGTTCTCAATGAGTTTTAAGTGTTAGAACCTCATTTAAGTGTTAATTCATTTTACATCGTTAACGATAAAAGATTTGGAAATGAGATTCTATTTTAATTCAATTTAAGTAATAAATAATTTTGAAGTTTTAAATTAAATTAGGAGGGAGAAATTTTGGATTTTAGGTAGATAAAAGTTAAGAATTGCATAGGGAGAAGGAAAATAAGAAAAGAGAAGGAAAAAAATTTTAAGTCCCTCTTTTTTAGAGGTTAAGCTTAGAAGTTTATCCTAATTAAAACAAAGAAATCTCTATTCAAGCCTATTTTTTCTTCTCAAATCGTTGGGAGTTAATTTGAGTCTTATTCTCTGTTCGGTGTCAGATTTTTTTTACACTTAGATTTTTTTTATAAAAAAAAAACTGTTTTAGAATTAAAATTTGTCTTTAAATCATTTTTAATACATTAATTTTAGACTAATTAGTCTTTCTTATGATTGATTTGAAATTTTTGAGAAAATGTGGAAAGTTGAAATTTAAGTGAAATGACATCTTTCCCGCTCTTCTTTAATTTAGCATATTTCTACTTAATTAAGGAACAATAACAACACAATTTAGCTCTAATTTCTATCTCTTCCCTTGAAAATCTCTCATTTCCCTCTCTCACTCTCCCCATTTTTTCTTTTTTCATTTTCTTTCTTCTCCCCACATAACACATGCTCCTGCTGCTCCTCCGGCCGTCGACCCACGCGAGCCGCTGCTCCTGCCGTCGTCAACCCATGCGAGCCGCTACTGCACGAGAAAAGAGATTCTGCTCCTACTCGCTTACGCCACTCGTGCCGTCGTCGATTGCCGCTCCTGCACGCCGTCACTTGCTGCTTATGCCTGCTGTCGATTGTTGCTCGTGGGTGAGTTGTTTATTGAGTTTTTTTTTTTTTTTTTTTTAATTTTTATCTAGAGTTGTCTTCCATGATGATATAGAATGTTTATTCAGTTTTTTTTTTATTGTTTATTATGGTTCAATGTTAAAACCTACGTCTACTATAAAAGACTCCCAAGGATTTTAGTGATTAAAGTTTCAAGAGTTTCTGAACTTTACAGATAAGTTCCCCTCACTCCCTTTTCAAATTTTCACATACAAAACAATTTCACACGCACATATATCTCAATAGATTTCGAGATGTTTTTATACACCAACTATTTACTTTTGTGTTTTTATGAGCCAAACCTGCATTATTCACGGTCATATACAACCAAAAACAAATTTCAAACAAAGTAGTGAGATAACTAAGCGGGGTGTGGCTACAACAAGTTTGGGTGCGTGAAACAAAATAGATCAACTAATTTCTAAACATTTGATTAAGAGACTAAACATGTAAAATATTCACCTTAAAAAATGTAAAAAGAGAGACAAAAATACCAAAAATATCAGGGACAAAATTATGAGGTCCGTTGGTTGGTTCACAAAATTACCAATAATTTATTGTTATTCTTTTATATTCAGTTAGTAACTATGAGGTCCGTTGTGGTTCAAACCCTCCTATTCCCAATTGTACTAAAAAAGTCTACAAAGCCAGAAAATGTAAACTAAAATTTGTGTGGTTAAGAAATAGATAATTGTAGATAATATAGATTGCAAAGATGATGCCAAATATGATATATTATGTGTTTTTGTCAGCTATTGTCAACTTTCCAAATGGGAAGATAGATGGACCGACGTTAAAAAATTGTTGGGGCAAGGACATGAAAGGGATGGGCTTTCAAATACTTAGTTTTTTTTTTTTTTTAATTAAAGTTCAAAATTATGTTGTGGCTATCCTGCAGTTATGCATTGAGTACCTTCATTATATGTTTAAGTTAAAATGTGTTGTGCCTATCCTGCAGTTATGGTAGCCAATTCATGCATCTTAGGTTTGGTTGGACTTTTATATTTGTATGATTATTTTGGGAGTTAACAAGTCTCTTGGACACTTTTTTGGAACTTTTTAAGTTGTTTTGAGGGTGAAAGTGTCACTTAGACACTTTTTAGGTGTGTTTTGAGTTTGAAAGTCATACTTAGACATTTTGAATTTGTTTTGGGAGTGAAAGTGTCATTTTTACACAATTTTAGGTACTTTTTGGTTGGTCTTGGATATTGTGAAGACACTTGAGAACTATTTAAGTTGTTTTGAGGGTGAAAGTGTCACTTAGACATTTTTTAGGTATGTTTTGAGTTTGAAAGTCATACTTAGGCATTTTGAAGTTGTTTTGGGAGTGAAAGTGTCATTTACACACTTTTAGGTACTTTTTGGTTGGTCTTGGATATTGTGAAGACACTTGAGAACTATTTAAGTTGTTTTGGGAGTTAAAGTGTCATTTAAACACTTTTTAGGTACTTTTTGGTTGGTTTTGAGTTTGAAAGTCATACTTGGGCATTTTGAAGTTGTTTTGGGAGTTAAAGTGTAATTAGACACTTTTTAGGTACTTTTTGAAGTTTTTTTTTTCTTTCTAATAAGTGTGTGACTAACGAAATTTCATTCCTAGGTGCGAAAGACACAACTTCTCTTATTTGAAGTTGGTGATTGTTTGTTTGCATTCTCATATCACTAAAAAATTGTTGAGGTAAGAATAGGAAGGGTATCACCTTCAAATACTTAGGTATTTTTTAAAATTAAAATTCAAAGTTCAAACTCTGTTTATAGATGCATATATATTATGTGTGGCTATCATGCAGTTATGGTAGCTAATTCATCCATTTAGTGTCGTTATTATATGCTTGAGTTGGTTTTGATAATGTGTCACTTAGACAGTTTTTAGGTACTTTTTAATTGGTTTTGATAATCAAAGTGCACATATGAACTATTTTGGTTATTTGGAGAGTTAAATTGTTTATTGGAAAACTTTTAGGCACTTTTTTTCGTTGGTTTGAGAGTGAAAGTGTCACTTAGACACTTTTTAGGTATGGTTGGAGAGTCAAAGTTGCACTTCGTTTTAGGTTGCTTTGAGAATCAATGTGTCACTTACACACTTTTTGAAAATTGTTAGGTTGGTTTTTAGAGCTAAAGTGGCACTTGGGCATTTTTTGGTTGTTTTGAGAAACAAATGGTCATTTACACACTTTTTGGAAACTTTATAATTTGTTTTGATAATCAAAGTGCATATATGAACTTTTTTAGTTGTTTGGGGGGTTAACTTGTTTCTTGAAAAACTTTTAGGTACTTTTTATGTTGGTTTTAGAGTATTTAAATTATATATTTGTTTTTCGTATTGGATTAATGTGTTTGAGTTCTAGGAAGATATTCTTTTTTTGTGAGAAGTATTTTTTATATTATTTTTTTGTATTATAATAAGATATTCTTTTTTTAAATTATATTTTTTGTAATTTTTGGATTAATGTGCTTGAGTTCTAGGAAGATATGTTTCACTTGTAATGTGATTTTAAGCCTATTTATGTGGTTATATTATAAGTCTATGTATCATTTTTGTTTTAAAGTGTTATTTGAAGCTTCCTTGTATGATTAAAGTGGGGTTTTGAGTGTAAATGTATTTAATAGAATGATATTGTTACATTACGATCAACATATATATAACCTATATATTGTTATTATTGTTCACCTTGCTATATTGAGTTAAATTCTGAAAGAAATGTTTTGTTTACTAGGTTCTTGGACAAGGTCATTGAAGCAAGATGTTTATATAGGTGTTGTAAATTTATTTATTTTTTGTATTGTGCCAACACTTAGTTGTAATTACTAAATTTGTAAATGACTTATCCAAAGTTTGGTTACTAGTGTTGTTGTATATAGTTTCTTTGTATTAACGTTACAAACTCTATTGTTATATATGAAAGTTTATACATATGTTTGTGTACATATTTTATGTTGAAATTGGAGGAAACACAAGTGTAATAACATGTATCATTGAAATTGTTTGTTTGACATTTGACAAAAGTCATAAGATGTAGTTTTATGATAGTGGAATAGGTCATCAATCAGATTTCAATGATTACAAATAATTGACAATGTACATAATTCAATGACATTTAAAAAGTGTCATAACTAAGGTATTATTAACACTGTAAATGTGACATTATTTGTTGTTTAATGATCGAATTTTAATGCCAATATAACGCTTTAATTGATAGAAAAAGTCAATGTTTTGATCATTTATTGACTGTGGAAAATTGTTATTAAAAATGGTTTTCATGACATATAATAAATGTCAATACATGTTCTTTTTTATTGTATTTAAAAATCATGAAACTATTAATGATGACTGATTTTTCATGTGTCATCTATACACTTTAGATGATGGTGGATTTAAAGACTAAAAAAAAAGTCAAAAAATGTGCTAATGACAGTTTTTTTAAGTCATAAAAGTCAACTTTTGTTGTAGTATATAAACAACTTAAAAGGAAACCTCTAATTTAAGTTTAGTCTAAAAAGAGTGTAATTCTTACAAGTATGGAAACTACAAAGCAAATATGACAAACTACATTTGAGAGTAGATCCTGCAATTGGAAGGCATGCAATCACAATCATATTGAAATAGATACATCGAAAACTGTATTTTATTTTATTTTATTTTTTACTTCGACCATGTTTAATTTTTTTTCTAATGTTTTTTAAAGAATAATATAATGTGTTAATGAAGGAGGAAATACAACTAACTACCAACTAGATCAAGGCATTAAAGTACATAACAAACGTGGTAAGATTTGAATCCAACTCCAAATTATGATTCAACATATAATTTAAATCAAAGATTATGTTAAAAGAGTTATTTACAAATATAAGAAAATGAACCAAAATATTTACAAATATAACAAAATTTTACTGTCTATTCGCGATAAATCGCGATAGACTATCATATGTATCTATCATGATACAGATAGACACAAATAGTAGTTTATTGCGATCTATCATATATAGACTGTGATATTTTGTTATTATTTATAAATATTTTGAACAGTTTTGTCATTTTAAATGATTTTGTTATGTTAAATTTGCTACTAATTAAGAAATATAGAAAATTGACCAAAAATCCTATTTTACATTATTAATGAATTTTAGCTAGTAATATATTTACAACTAATATTTGTTTAAATTAGCCTATTATTTTACACTTCACTTGTACTATAACGTAAGTCAATCAGCAACTAGTTAGTTGATATATATCTCTTTGATTAAAAAGTCAAAGAGTTTGAATCTGCCCTAAAAAAAAATTAATAAAAATAGTGCATTATGTTCATTTCATTTGAATTCTCTTGTTCAATTCATTTTTATAGTGAAATTAAGGTTAAGATACTGTTTTAATCTCATATTTTGAAGTTAAGGTTTAGATATTATTTTAATTCAATTTTAGTCCTTATATTTTCGGTGGCTCAATTTTAGATCATTTTACTTTCAATAAATCTCAAATTTAATCCCCATCATAGCTAGTTTATTGATTTTCTTTTTTTTTTTTTTAAAAAATGTTTTTCTCATCTACTAGCATTTTTACTATAAATTTTGAAAACATATTCACATATTGTATTTTTTTGCATGAAAAATAATATTATTGTTTAACTAATTTCGATAAAAATTAACTTTGAGAGATTAAAATTCAAGATTTATTGGAAGTAAAAAAAACTAAAATTGAACCAAACTTGTCAATACGAGCTTAACTCAATGGTAATTGATATAAATTTCTATCTTAAAGTTGAGAGATTAGATCCTCAATTCCTACAATTGTTGTACTAAGAAAATGAACCAAACTTCAAAGTATAAGAACTAAAATGATATTTTAACCTTAAATTAATTAAACTTGGATTCCACACCACCAAAAAGTTGAAAATATTCGAATATGAGTAATTTGGAAAAGAAGCAATTGATTCATGCGGCAAATTCAATCAAATAAAAGCTTTGACAATAATTGCAAATTAAATGTTTGTATTCTATATGACACAAAAGGGGATGTTTTTATCTATTTTTGGTCTTCGTCCACTGCATGCCTTTACCCTATAATCAAGCTATCAAAATTACTTCAAGAAATTCCTCACTTTTATTTATTGTTTTTTTAATTCTATTTTGCTTCTAATTTAGGGTGTGCAAAGAATCAAAATAACTTTTAAAAAAACGAGTTCATGAAATATGTTGAGAGAAACACTTGAAAACCAATTTTCTTTTTTTCTTTTTTTTTTTAAAATGGGTTATTTTGATATTAATAGAAACATTTTAGGTATATAGTAAACCAAACAAATTTGTATATATAAAAAAAATCTTTTTGAAAAAAATGTGAATATGTATATGAATGTTTTAATTTTAAATAATTTTTATGAAAAAAAAATGTTTAATGAAAGAAAACGATTATTTGAAAAACACTTTGTTCCTAAACCATCCAAGACCTTGTAACTATAATTGTATTGGGTGCATTTTCTTGTGCCTTTAGCTTAAGTATTTTAATAATTAGTGTTTTATTATAAATGTTTAATTAAAAAAAAAAAGAAAAAAGAAAAAAAAACGTACTTCTATATGTTAATCAGTTGCACAAATAGAAATCATACCCAAAATAATAAAAAAATATAGTACAAGAAAAAATATATTAGGACTATAGCACAAAATTAGCATCAGATATCACTGATAGTAGCATATTGGTAAATAACTAAAAAGCTCATGTTCAGCCCGTCATTTCACGCTTATTTCTTCTGATTTTCTCAAATTGAAAACTATTATTAATAGCAACTATCAGTGATGGCTATCAGTGGCTATCATTGATAGCTGCTGTCAATGATAGCTTTCAATTTGAGAAACATTAATACAATCTTGAAATAGTAACACTTGAAATATTAGCTTTCAATTTGCTATCATTTATTAATGGCTATTGTTGATACACTTTCATCAATTGGAATCAAGCTTGAAATATTAACAACTAAGAACATAAGTGGTTATCAATGGTATACTTTTATAAGTAGTTATCAACTTTGTAAGGAAACTATCAGCTTTCAAAGATTAACATTTAAAGCTAAAAGTGATAAAAGTCTATTAATGAGAGGTTTATAAGTGACTATCACCGATATCTACCTAAGTCATATCATTAATAGCTCCTATTAGTGGCTATCACGGATAGCTTTTAGCAGTGGCTATCAATTATAGACTTTCATCAAATGGAATCAACTTTTATATCATTAATATTATCGATATATGGACATCACCTAAGTTCTATCTTTGATATCACTTATGTCGTGGTTATTAATGATAGCTTCTATCATTGATAACATGCTATTAGATATAACTTTTTTCATTCATTTTTACCATCAAATAACATGTTATCGTTGATAGCTTCTATCACTAATAACATGCTATAAGTGATAACTTCTAGGCATGCCACTTACACTTTAGTTCGAGATTCAACTTTATTAATTAATTTCACTAAGTTGGCTACCAATGATAGACTTTTATCAGTGACTATTAACTTTGGAAGAAAATCATCAAAGATTAAGCTATCAATGATAGAAAATATTTGTGGTTATTTCTGATAGATTTTTATTAGTACCTATCAATTTTGAAATATTAACATTCAAAGCTATCAATGACTATTATTGAGAAATTTTTATCATGATTATCAATAATAGACTTCTATCACTGATATCTAACTAAGTTTGATATCACGGATACATAAGTATGACTAATATCTATCTAAGTTCTATTACTAATATCACTAATAATTGATATTTCCCATACACAAATATTTAGTGAATTCTTTTCTAACATTTAAAAACATGAGTGATAGTCAATGAATTCTTCAATCAATGATAGAATTCTTCGAGTAACTAAGTTATAAGTATATTCGTAATTATTGCTGATAGATTTATATTATTATGAGGAGATTGGGGAGATGGAATAGAAATAGGAAAAAGAAAAAGAAAAAAAAAGGGAAAAATAAAATATGAGAAGATTGGGGAGATGGAAGAAAAATTGGGCAAAAAAAAGAAAGGGAAGAAAAAAAAAAGAAGATTGAGGAGATGGAAGAAAATTTGGAAAGAAACAAAAAGGGTAGAAGAAAATATTAGAAGATTGGGAGATGAAAGAAAAATTGGAAAAAAAGGAAAAAAAATAAAGGGAAGAAGAAAATACGAAAAGATTGGGGAGATGGAATAAAAATTGGAAAAAGAAAAGAAAAAAAAAAGAAGAAAATATAAGGAGATTGGGGAGATGGAAGAAAATTGGGAAAAAAAAAAAGAAAAAAAAAAGAAAGAAAGAGATGGAAGAAGAAAATATGAGGAGGTTTGGAGAGATGGAATAAAAATTAGAAAAAGAAAAGGAAAATATGAGAAGATTGAGAGGAGGGAAGCAAAAGGTAGAAAATGAAAATGAAAAAAAAAAAAAAAAAAAGAAATTGTGCAAAACAAGAAGGGCAAAATCAGAAATCACAAAAATTCAAAAGTTGACTAGTCAACATTTGACATATTTGCAAATATTTTTTAAATGTGCTATATTTTTAGATTTTTTCCCTTATTTTGCTATCTATTACAACTATCCTAACAAAATTATACAACAAGTCAAAGTCAAAGGAAGGAAAAGAGAAAATCTCTCCAGGGCCGTTTTTTGGGATGTAGATAACCAAAATCTTAGATATTCAAAATTATAAATATACGGAATTATAAATGTCTGACATCTTTAGATTACCATGTTTGTTTTGTATGAATATTTTTGCAGATATCTGAAAATATTTTGAAAACTGTGTTTGTTTTGTAGGAATGCTACTCGGGAATGTCTTAAGTTTACATAATGTTCCAAGAATACCCTTACGACTATTTATTAATTTATAATTAATTTGATATAATTTGAACTTATATAACATATTTGTTTTTATCAATTTGAATTTCTTTTTAAATTAATACAATTTATATTATTTTTATATGTTATTTTTCTCAAAAAGAAATAATATATTTATAATTTAAATTTTTTTATAAAATAAATATTAATTTAAATTTAAATTTGAATATCTTGCTAAAAAATAATAAGAATTACGATATAAAAAAACAATATATATGGTTGACAATATTTATTTTAATTATATAATGTAAAATAAAGATTAATATATATATGTAAAATTAAAAAAAGAAAAAAAAAATGTAAAATGGGGATACTCTCAACTCAAGAATTTGTAAGGACATCTTAGAATGCCCAAGAATCTCTAAATGACAGAATATTGTACAATACTACAAAATAAAGGTAATTCAAATGCTCATTATGTAAAAATCTAGGATAACCGCAAAACAAAATAGCTACCATGCAAGTAAATAATGGATTATGAAGGATTCTTTCCTTTGTGAAAGATCACAAGAAAATAAAAACTTTTTTACAATGATTTTTGCCAATAAAAATATTGGTGTAAAATACCTTTCACCAACAGCAATAGATTGATCTCTAAAAAAGATTAGAGTAGTTTTCAATGCAAACTCAAACATCAATAATAAAATACTTTTCTTTCAAGCTAATAATAAAATACTTTAAAGACATGTTTATCCAAGTAAAAACATAATAAATCAATGGTAATGCAAAAAGTGGGTCCTAGTTGATTACATTTGGTGTTGTTTACTTATGTTTTGTATTCGTACACACTTCAAAATCTATAATAAAAAATGCAAATTGATTGAAGAGCTGAGGATGTTCAATCTAATTACATCGTATGTTTACAATTACTATTATTGTTACTGTTCGAAAGAAACATTTATGAATTTTGTCACTTTTATTGTTACTATTACCTTTACCGTTACTGTTTGACCCTCAGAGGTAAAATAACGGTAACAGTAAAGGTGACAAAATTCTTAAAAGATAACGGTAACGGTAACAGTAAATGTTACAAAATTTATAATTCTAAGTAAACACAATAAAAAAACAATCCAATTACATATACAATTCAGACTCATTACAATTGATCTATCAATAGAATTATATTACGATTACACCAATTTTCATTATGGTTTGATAAACATAGCCTAAAATTTATGGACTTGAGAAGGAAATCAGTATCATTTCAAATTGTTTAAAGTTAAGAGATTATGTGTTTGTATATGCGTATGTTTGTATATTCCAATGGTTAGATAGTAAATTTGTACATGTAAAAATAATAAAAATAAAAATAAATTTTAAATCCTATTTTGGTCTCTAAACTTTTAAGTTTATTCTATTTTAGCACCCAAATTTTTAATATGTCAATTTTGATCTCTAATTTTTTATATTTGTTCTACTTTGGTTCATAAGCTTTCATAATATATGGTCCCTACACTTTTTAAAAACAACAATTTTAGTCCTTGTTATACTATATTTTGGATAGTTGTTTTAAATGGCGAATTTATTGGCAATATTTTTAAATATAGCAAAAAAAGAAAAAAAAATCAAACTGATAGAGATGGACCACGTCTATCATCTATCAATATGTCTATCAATGATAGACTTTTGTCCGTGTCAATCATTGTCTATCTACTAATGTCTATTCTTCTTTGCTTAAGTGCAAGTTGAAAAAATGAGCAAAGATGAGCTAAAGACTTAAGTAAAAATCAAATGGGAATTGTGGAGTTTATTAAGCAAGCCTAATTTCATTTAACATTTAAAAGAAGGGAAATGAATGTAGCCAAAGGTGTGTTGGGAGTTTGATTAAGAGGGAGAATTTGCTGAGAGTTAGAAAATTTTCTAAGTTTTTAATTTTTCTAAGCGTTAAATAAATTAATTAAATAGGAGCTAATTAAAGAAAATTAATAAAATAAATAAATAAAATGAATAAAATTTAATTTAAAAGATATAATTTTGCTTAAAGTGGTGAGGATAAGGAGAAGTGAGGAAGGGCCACGTAGAAGAGCAAGCAAGCAACTGGATGTCTTAAAAGGATTGGAGGGAAAAAAATAGCATTTTGGCTTGAAGCAAGCAACTAAGAGAAATGGTTGGTTCTCCCGAACCACTCGTGCAAATTTTGTGATTTTTGAAACAAATGAAAGCTGGTTGAGTTGAAAATCTACCGTAGGGCTGTCAGAGTGAATTGAAGTCGGGAAGGTTGAGAAAGCTTGAAGAAACCAGAGGTTGTCGCTGAAACTGGTAAATTGGAGGATATAGGTTTGAGAAATTTTTCAAGGGTGTTCGGGGAGGATTTAAGCGCCCAATTTTGTTGGTAAGTAAGTTAAAAGGTCCCTCTTGAGTTCTATGAAATTTATTTGGAGTTTATTTGATTGGAAAAAGTGTTTTGGAGCTCTGAAAAATCGGGTTGAAAAAAAAAAAGAATTGATGGTCGAAGGTTGAAGAAGGCTGCCTAAGGTTGTCGCCCATCCTCGCACACCAGCTGCACACACGTGCGTGCCTCGCGTGCAGCCTGCCACCCAGCAACACACACATGTGCGTCTTCGCCCGCACGCCGGCATGCAACATTTGCTGCCCATGCTCACCTGTGTCCGCCCATGCCCCCTGCCCCCCACCCACACCCATTTGCTGCCTATACTGCATGCCTAACGGTCATTTTGGGTGTTGGTGAGCATTTTTAAAGCCCAATTGATATTTCCTTGAATTTTTAACCTCAAAATGGGTAATTTTGGATTTTAACTGATTTTTGGGTATTTTAGGAAATTTTGGGAATTTTTGCATAAAAATCCCTAAATGGAAATGATGATGAAATACATGAAATTTATGTTGATTTTGGCCAATGTGGATGAAGTTTAAGTATTATGGGAGGTGTCGGAACCTCAAGGAAATAATCTAATACCTTTTAACTGATATTTTAAGTCAAACTGAGGTTGGAAAAGGACCCGAACTATGGGTGACATATGTTTGCTTAAAATGAACTCATTTATGATCTCTAGCTATGATTTCTTATGAAAATGAGTTTTCTTACTAATTTTGCTAAGCATTGAGCATGATTCACTGACTTTACTTTTAATACCTAGTATGAAAATGTTCAGCTTACAAGAAAGTTATATATTTCTTATGTTCAAATGTTGGCAAGCATACATGGTTTGAATAATGATAATTTGTGTTATGCTAAGAATGGTTTACGATTGCTAATGATGAATTCTAAGGTTTAAAAGGATGTTTCAACCCATTATGCCTAGTACATTTGTTGTGATTGTCCCGCTGCGTGAATATATTTCCTAGCATTACAGGTTGCCAAAGGATTTCCAATACTAAAGGATGAAAGAAAGTACTCGGGAAGTGATAACTTGTAGAAATACAAGTTATTATAGTCACTATTTAAATTAATTAGAGTAACTTTAGGGCTAAACGCATGATTTTGGCAGTTGAATTATGTAATATGTATTACCATGCGTTGGCACCATTTACAAAAGAAAATACCTGAAAAATATATGAGCTTCTCTGTTCTTAATGCAGGATTAAGTAGAAAAGAAGCACAAATAACCCAAGCACCAGAGAGGAAGCTGCTACGAGAACAAAAGTGGAAACTCATACGTCAAGACCATGCGTTGAGAAGAAAAAGCAGATACAGACGTCTGGCCAATAGCTGTCATATCAATGTGCAAAAGGATTACACGTTATCAGATCATGACAGAACCAATAGGCTGATGATGTGACAAGTCTGCGCAGCAGGGCATGAAATTTAATGCAAAGGTATCAGGTCATCATGAGTTCACCTTTTCGACGCCTATAAATAGCCCAAAGCTTCTCCATTCAAAAGGAGAAGAGAAACGAGTTTAAGAGGCGAAAGCTCTACAAAAATTCTCCCTCACCATAACCAGCCTCCATTTCAAGCTCTTCTGTGAGAAGGATTCTGAAAATTTTCAGAGTCATCTCCCAGTGAGTGAGAACCTTCACCCTATGCCATTTATGTATCAGATAACAACCATCTCAAGCCTCCATGAAGTAAGACATTGCCAGTGGCGGCTTGACGTCTTTCATTTTTGTTTTATCTTCATTTCCCTCCTTTTTACTTATGTTTTATTAATGACATTCGAGAGAATGGTTTATTTTCTTAATATAAGTTCGATTGACGATTATCTTCCATTCATTTCCATATTAAATACTTTACATCATGTTGCTTGAATGTTGAATGAGTTAGATGTTAGAAGCTAGTTTTTCTTAAGCAATACTAAGTATGTTACATCTTGATTAATGCATATCATTAGCTTGCATAGCTTTGTCTGACAAACAAATTTAGCAAGCATGACTGTCTAGCTTGAGAGAGTAGATGGTTAATCTTTAGCATTTATCACGACTAGATGAGGTTCAGAGATGTAGTTCATCTTTTGCCAACGCAAACTTACCATGCATCTTAGAGATAAGATTAATGTGACGTCGAAACATCGAGAGATGGATTCTCAAACCCAAAGTTTGTAGATATGTAAATATACTTAGATATGCTTAAGTAATAACTAGCTCCTGCGTCAACTCTACTATTATCGCATGGTTCCACCGTCATTCTCAACGCATGCTATCTGACTCTAAATAACATTTGATTAACATTCACCGCGTCCACCTCACATTGTTAATTGTAGGAAATTTTATTTATTCTTTATGTATAGTTTTAGGTACATAAAACTCTTGCACATAATACATGTATAGTCACCGCATAATTTTTGTATCTAGTCTCAACACCTAATTTATTACATATCCTTGCGTTCGACCCTAGACTCACCAGGAAACCTATAGAAGCTTAGACTTGGGCTTTTATAGGAAAACTTGCTTATTAATGATCATACTTGAGTACTTCTCGACGCAACTTTGTACGGAAATTGTAACATCTAATCCACTTTATGCGCAACAAGTTATGAGACAACAGGAAGTCCAAGAGATTCTTGATACTAAAGGATTAAAAGAAGGTATTCGAGAAGTCCAAGGATTCCCAATACTGAAGGATTAAAGAAGGTATTTGGGAAGTCCAATATTAGCCTTTTGGGGGCATTCTACGCGCACGTAGGAAAAGTATCGACGCTGATGTATTGAGACTACTCTACATCAGCTAAGGTTATGACGTTAAGTGTATTAGGCTTGCTCTACCTCAAGTAAGGATTGTGGGTACAAGTTTAATGTGAAATTACTTAATTTAAGTGATGGAAAGTTTACTTGTTTCATGGTGTTTTATCCCTTTGTTTTATCCATGGATATGAACTTATGATTACTTGATGCTTTGAGCATAGGAAATGTTTTCTTAACTTAAAATGTTTTAGAAGATATTGATGTAATTGTTTTTAAATTGTCACTCACTAGGATTCCAGCTCACATTTTTCTATGTTTTCTTTCCCACCCAAGTCTCGTCGGCTCTAGTTCAAGATATTAGCATGCTCATTCCTCCCCAGACTTGTATGTGTAAATGGTTTGGTCCAGTGTGGCATGTAGATATTCTTAGTTAGGTTTGATGTGGGGATGAGAGAATGGACATGTTGTATGTTTTGTGAGTTGTCCAATAAATGGTTCTAACATTACATCAAATGTAGATATCTAAAGTTGTTTGATCTATATTTAAAGTGAATGTTGATCTGTATGCCAAATACTTTGAGGAAAAGGTAATATGGGCAGCTATGCTATGGCCTTGTATTTAACAGGTTAAACAGGTATAGGTGGACAGTGAACCTCACAAGAGGGTAATATTTGTTGTCTTTACATCTCTTCCCAGATTAAAAAGGTACATTATGAGGGAGTGTGACAGATAGATAGTAATAAACTATTTTTTGCCATTTTGCTATATTTGTAAATAAGTTGGCTCATTTTACTATATATGAAAATGACCCTTATATTTTCATCTAATTTTCACTTGTTCAACGCTCGTATATAATCTATGTGACTTGAAATCACACTCATATTAACATATTAGTAACATACATGATACTCGAAACTATATCATTAATTTATTAAAAACAAAACAAAATTGAAAGGACCTTATAATCATTATTTTCTAAAGATTCAGACTAAAATAGATATTTTAAAGGTTTAGGAACCAAAATGGATTTGGTCCTAATGAAAACAACATTTGTATATTGTATTTAGATTTAGATTTTTAAATTTTAAAATTGTGATTTATATTAAATAAAGATAAAAATATTTAGAAATAAAGTATGTTATATTATAAATTCAATTATTTTTTTTTTAAATAAAAATCTGTATTGCGGAATGTATTATAAATAAAAAATAATTAAAAAAAAAACTAGGTGCTATCTAGGCCGTGCCTATCTTTGTGCAACTTAGACATTTGCCTAATAAATGTTGCTTTGTGGTTAATTTTTTTTTTTTTTTTTAAAAATTAAACTGTTAATATCTTTTTACAATGCACTAAGAGATGGATGCATGAAATTAGGTGCAGCCTAGTTATTATTCTAATAATTATATAAAAATTTTTTAACATAAATATGTTCATAAATGAATTAGAAAAAAAAATCTTTTTGGTCTCTTAGTTTTTAAGAATGGGTGCATTTGATCTCTAATGTTTCAAAGTGGTCATTTTAGTCCTGAATTTTTAAGAATAAGTTTAAAAGATTACTCAACTAATAAATCAAAATTAAACATAAAATTGAATAAATAAATGATGTGGCAAGATGAGTTAGAATATATATATATATATATTTGTCACATCTCTCTTTTTTCTCTCCTCTACTTCCTCTCCCTTCCGTCTCACCCTCTCCATCTCTTCTCTTCTCTTCTCATTTATTTTTAGGGAAGAGTAACTACAATTAGTTTTATGATTTATAAACAAGGGTAGATTCAAATATACCAATCAGGTGAAAAATATTTGTAGATATATCAAAATTCAGATTTTACTTTAAATCACTGATAAGAGTCTATCATCGATAGATTTTAGTATATTTGCAAGTTTTTTAAATTGTTGCTATACACTTAATTATTATCCCTAAAAGTGTTATCCAACATAATTACCCTTATAAACATAGTATCAAATACATTTTAAATAATTTTTTAATATAAAATACAACTTTATTTTTATTAAATTCTTTATTTTAAAATTTATGTTTTCAAATTTGGGTGTTGAGGCTTTGAGAATGGAAATGGAACAAAACTTGGAAAGCAGTAAAGATTAAAAAGGGCTACTTTGGAATTTGGTGAAAGCCCCAAAATTTGGAATCTTTGCTGTGAATTACTTGAACAAATATCCACACTTTTGGCTCATTATCATATTCATTTGAAATCCCTTTCTCTAAGATTGTGTGAAATTGTGAATGTTCCTCTCGCATGCCCTAACACTAATTATGTCAAATCAAAACACGTGCCCTCTATTTCTCTCTTTTTACTCAAATTGGGTTCATCACCCACACATTAGAAAATTATTATAAATAAGAAAAATATCAAACTATTTATAAATATAAGAAAATTTCATTGATAAACTGCAATAGACTTCTATCGCTTCAGTGATAAACGTCTATCGCTTCGACGTCTATCGTTGATGGACAATGAAAATTTTCTATTTTTGTAAATAGTTTAGTTTATTTTGCAACATTTGAAAATAGACCTTAAAAATTTATGAGACATTCCTTCAAGTTTAGTGAATTATTAAATACAAAATTTAAAATTTAAAGACATATTAGACATTTTTTAAAGTTTAGGAACCAACTTGCAATTTAACATTTAGAAAAAAAAAAAAAAAAAGAACAGAGACTAAAATAGTTATTTTGAAAGTTTATAGATTAAAAAGACTAAAATAGACATAATTAAAATGTGTCCTCCAACCATTTCTTAGAGTTTTTTTTTTTTTCCTTTCAAATATAGAAAAATGAACCAAAATATTTACAAATATAGCAAAATGTACTAATAGACTACTATCATCTATAACTGTCTAATAGTGATAGACACTGATAGATATCTATGTATGAGTAAATATTTTTTCAATTATTTTGTCATTTAAAACAATTTAAAATTTTTTTAATCCATAAAGAACCTTTGCAAAATGGATAATCCATATGTGGGGCCATTAAAATACACATGGGAATACTAATAAAAAAAAAAAGAAAAAGAAAAAAGGGGGACAAGAAAAAGGAAGATAAGGGATGAAAGTAAAGGGAAGGAAATCAAATCAAATTCTTTGTTGTGAAGGGATTAGGGATATGGAGGGAAAAGAAAAAGAAAAGGGAAAATAAGTTAGATTCCTTTTATTTTATGATAAGATCCCTAACTTCCTTTAAATTTGGAATTTGGCCTAATAATTCATTACTTCAACGCTTTGGGCGCCGATATCTTACCGTAATCCAAGGCCCCATTATTAAATACCCAAAATATGCGCCATTCTCGCCATTCCCTTTTCCCTTTTTCTAATTATACCTCATTTTGAAATTTTACCCAACCTCCCATTTTCCTTTTTCTTTTGTCTTCTTTAATTCAATTATTTCCACCTTCTCTCAAAAAAAAAAAAAAAAACTTTATTATTATTATTATTATTATTTACAACATGTGACCTCCAAATCAATAGTTTTATTATTTAAACATTCTTTTAGACTAATTGCATTAAATAATATTTTTATTAGAATAATTTAGTGTATAGCAAGATTTTAAAAAAATTTCAAATATAACAAGATTTATCAATGATAGACTTTATCACTAATAGACCCCGCTATTAATTTGGTTTATCACTCGTACATTTGCATTGTGCTATATCTGCAAATACTTTGAACCTAGTTGTTATATTTGCAACTGTACTTTTTTATGGTGAGCAGATTTTGGGTTGATTTTAATTTTTTTTTTTTAAACGATATGTGAGTAGGATAATCAAACCTCTAACTTTAAAGTCAATTGTCCAAACTTTATGTCAATTAAATTATCCTCATTTTGTTGGGTGGGTCAACATGAATAAACACAAAAAAAAAGGTTTATTTATTTATAGGAATCTTGTAAAAATATAAAAATTAAATATACACAACTCCTAAAACTCGTTGGTCAAACTTGTTACAATTCTGCTTATAAAAATTCATATAAATTTAAGGTTAAAGGCTACAAAATTTTTGTCAAAATCTTTTTTAGTACCGCGAGAGTATAAGAATTCGAATTATAAACTTCATGATCACTAACACATTTATATGTCATTTGAGTTATTGCTCATTTTAACACGATGTTTTTATAATAATTAAAAAATTAAAAGACTAAAAAAGAATAATTTTTTAATATTCAAGGATTAAAATGAAATAAGTATGAGAGTTGACAAATTTGAGATAAAATTTATACATGTTTGAGTGGTTAAACTTCATACGAATTCTTGTGTCTATGAAATTTGTACAATAATTGTGAAGTTTTGACTTAAAAACAAAAGAGATTTTAATAATAATGAAGAGAAGGAAGTAGCATGCATAAAAAGAAAACATAAATAATAATAATAATTATTATAAAAAATAAAATAAAGTGAAATCTTTAGGAATGATTTGAATAATAATTAATTTGGTTTAAAGAAAAAATGAGGACCCAAAATCATGGAATATGCTTTCCTCATAAACGAGACCTTATTTTTTGGGCATGAAATGGTCGGACATAAACCAAGCACTTTGAGCCAACCGTTTTACTAAAAAGTGCTTCCTCTACATTAGTGCCCGCCATTTGTTCAATCGCCATCACCCAAATATTATAAACAAAATAAACCATTTCTTTTTTCTTTTTCTTTTTCTTTTTTTTTTTTTAAATTTATTTGTTGATTTTCTTTACTGAAGAGAGAGAAAAAAAAATGATAGTGTTTCGTAATAAGTTGATTTTTTTTTTTTCTAATTAAGTCTATAAACCTTTCTTCCCCTCTAAATTTTTTTATGTTATTGTCTACTTTTTTCTAATATTTTTAAAAATCAATCCAAATTTTAAAACGATTGTATTTAGTAGATAAATCTCCATCTGGGTTCATTCCATAGAAGTATAATGGCTTCTAATTAGCATCATGATATAGTGAAGATTATGAGAGAAGCTTAAACCATGTCAATTACATTAAATAAATTTTCATCATTTTCATACATAATTTCTATTCATCTTCTTCTCCAATTTATTGTTAATCTTCCCTACGTCAAAACCATATCGTTACGATTCGATCAATTCCACGCGCATTGGCATTCAAGTGATTCATACCTATTGCAACATCCTCATATACATGATTTCCACATTTTAAACGTGGACATTGAATCAAATTGAAACCTTTGTCATGACATAAACTAAATTCAATGAATATCTCAACTCCCCTAGACATCTTATTTTCCATCCTCCATAATTTGTCCATTATATAATATTAGAAAACTTATTTTTGGTGATTAGCCCTTAAACTAACCTGATAAAAGAGAACATGGTGACAAACATCGCTTGGTTAAAAGGACTCCAAAACTTAATTTAAAAAAAAAAAAAAAAAAAAAAAAAAAAAAAAAACCTTGTAAATTTGTGAGATTGAGAATAATGCAAACATCTTATCTATAACAATGGAAGCACATGTGCATGGGCAACACAACATGAACAATATGAATTTTCACAATACTCAAGTTTAAAAAATAATATTTTAAAATCTAATAACCAAATAAAAATTAAGCTTGAAATTCAAAGTAATAGTTTAACATGTATGATTCTTAACAATAAAGTGAAAATCATTACTAAAACTAAAAAACTAAAAATATATTTTAAAAATTGCCAATGACAAATCTATATTACTTATATTACTTTTTGTGTAAATTTTATTACTAAGGTAAGAAAGAAATAATAACTTTCACATAAGCCAACAAAAGAAAGTGATATAATATCAATAGACCTTACATTTTATAGATCATCATTTTTTATCATATTTAGTTAGATTTTCATAAATAATTTTAGAATTTAAATTTAAATATAAACATATACTTTGCAAGTCTTACAAATTGAAATGTTATTCCTAAACTAATGGGCATATTATATTAAGAAGAAACTGGATTGAAATTATTATCCATATTGAGGTTGAATTTATATCATAGACTTTCCATTTTTACTGTTTAGCAATTAAGGCTTGAATTGTTTCAAAAAAAAAATATATATATAAATAAATAAACAAAGGCTTGATTACCTTTCTTTAGCTTTAGGGCTTCATATTTAATGTGGGTTAAAAAAAATAATAATAATAATAACCTTTTTATTAAAAAAGATAATAAAAATTAAGTTTAGTTTTCTTTTTGGAAAAAAAAATAAGCATAGTTAATGATTGTTTATAAATGTTTTTACATTTGAAAACCGTCATAAATTTATAAAAATTCGAAAATCTTCATTTTTCAAAAAAAAAAAAAAAGACACGACCTTTAGTTTATAATGACACTTTTTTTCTCTCTTCACTCCATTTGGCAACTCTCTTGTATTATGGAAAGTCAATTTTGTTGCAGTGACTAGTGAACCGTTCCATACAAATAAAGTTATACACACACAAGTAAACAAGTCTTTAAGCATTATAAAATCCATGGTTGAACATGATTTTTGGTACAAGAAAAAGAAAAAGGCAAAGTTTTTAATTTAGAAAGAAGCATGCATAAATTTCAAGAGTATATACATATTATAAATCACATTTCTCATTGACTTGCAAAACAAAAGCCTAAGATTGCGCTTAATGAAAAATCATGTAACTAAATATCCCCACTTCATTTTTTCTTAATTAATCTCTCTATATAAACCCATAACTCTCTTGATATCAATTTCAATTCAAACTAAATATATTTCTCTACTTCTTTCTCAGCTCTTCTTCCCATGGCTGCTGCCATATCCTTCTTCTTTTTCTTTCTCTTGCTTTCATTCTCATTCGTTGGTCGCGCTCGAGGCGACCTAAATTACAGAGATGCCTTGGCTAAGTCGATATTGTTCTTTGAAGGACAACGCTCCGGTAGGCTTCCGGCTGGCCAAAGGATCACTTGGAGGTCCAACTCCGGCCTCTATGATGGTGAACTTGCTCACGTACGTGTTCATCATAATATTTCACAACTTTAAGAATCCTTTTAATAATATTCGTATTTCTTTCTTATTTATGTTATGTAACTTATATTTAAATTATAATAATTATGTTACCCTTTTATAAGTGCAAATATTTGCAAGTGATTTTAAAATGATTAAAATCACTTTTGTCTTATTTAAATTCTATTTGTTACACACATTTAATTACCCAAATCAAGTTAATGTTTAACTTTTATACTTTTAATCCTTTCTCATATTATAAAAATTGATTTCGAATAATTAAATTTTTTTTGAATAATTTTTAAAAATAAAAAAAGTGATTTTAATTATTTTGAAAACGCTCCCAAATAGCTAAATTTGATCCTTCCGTACATATTTCTTTAAATAAAAATCAAAGGAAGTCTAAAATATTAAGCAGATGAAATCTTTATTTATTTTTATTAAAAATTGAGTTTGTGAAAAAGATATGGAAGTGAAAAATGGAATTGTTTTTGTAATTGATAGGTGGATTTAACCGGCGGGTACTACGACGCCGGCGACAATGTGAAATTCAACTTACCAATGGCATTCACAACCACAATGCTCTCATGGGGAGCACTCGAGTACGGGGCGCGTATGGGTAGAGAATTACCCAACGCACGCGCCGCCATCCGTTGGGCCACCGATTATCTTCTGAAGTGCGCCACCGCCACTCCCGGCAAGCTTTACGTGGGAGTCGGCGACCCCAACGTCGACCACAAGTGCTGGGAACGCCCTGAGGACATGGATACGGTTCGAACCGTGTACTCTGTTTCCTCCGGGAACCCTGGATCCGATGTTGCCGCCGAGACCGCCGCCGCACTCGCAGCAGCATCTCTAGTGTTCCGCCGGGTTGACCGGAAATACTCCGGGCTGCTACTGGCGACGGCGAAGAAGGTGATGAAGTTTGCTTTGGAGCATCGTGGGTCGTATAGTGATTCGCTTTCCTCTGCTGTCTGTCCCTTTTATTGCTCTTATTCTGGATATAAGGTCAGCAATTTGATTTTTCTTTAAAAAAAAAAAGAAATAAATAAATTAAGCTTATAAATAATATTTAATTCAATAAATTTTTATATGTTTTGTTATAGGCTTTATACTAATATTTAAAAAAAAAAATGAAAAATATATGAAAATAGGATGAATTGGTGTGGGGAGCAGCATGGCTTCTAAGAGCAACAAATGATGTTCAATACTTCAATTTGTTGAAGTCATTGGGAGGTGATGATGTGACTGACATTTTCAGCTGGGACAACAAATATGCTGGTGCTCATGTCCTTTTGTCTAGGGTAAATTCAATATATAATCCCTCTTGTATTCATTTTTTAAAAAAATAAAAATGAAAATAAAAATATGTTTTAAATCCCTTCACTTTTAGTGTTGTAATGTCTTTTTTTTTTTTTTTCTAATGTGTAGCGTGCATTATTAAGCAATGACAAAAACTTCGATTCATACAAACAAGAAGCTGAGGCATTCATGTGTCGAATTCTACCAAATTCTCCTTACTCGAGTACTCAATACACACAAGGTATATTTAGCATATAATTGTAGTGAGTTGTAGAGTCAAAAACATGTTTGAGAATAATGATATTAAAATCAAATTTGGAGTGATTTAAAGGAAGTGTTGAATTGAATGAATGTGTAGGGGGATTGATGTTCAAATTGCCAGAAAGTAACCTACAATATGTGACATCCATAACGTTTTTGCTGAGCACGTATTCCAAATACATGTCCGCCACCAAACACACATTCAACTGCGGCAGCCTTCTTGTCACTCCGGCTTCCCTCAAGAACCTCGCTAAGAAACAGGTAATCCACCCCAACGCCCTCCTTTTACACTCAATCTAACAATACATCTAACTCTATAAATAGTAATCTTTTTTATTAAAAATAAAAATAAAAAATAAAAAAAAAGAAAAAACTTGAGATTCTTATTTTCCTTCTGTTTTGGGTTATGAAATCCAGGTGGATTATATATTGGGAGTGAACCCATTGAAAATGTCATACATGGTGGGGTTTGGAAAAAACTTCCCAAGAAGAATTCACCATAGAGGATCTTCACTGCCTTCCAAGGCCACCCACCCTCAGGCCATCGCCTGCGACGGCGGCTTCCAACCCTTCTTCTACTCCTACAACCCCAACCCCAATATCTTAACTGGCGCTGTCGTCGGTGGCCCCAATCAAAACGATGGCTTTCCCGATGATCGCACCGATTACAGACACTCTGAGCCCGCCACGTATATCAACGCCGCCCTCGTTGGCCCTCTTGCCTTCTTCTCCGGCAAGAATTGATTTAACAAAACATGTCGCGGTTTAGATATATATAGCTTCTCTAAAATTGAAAGTTCGACCTTCAACTAAAGTTAGAAAGTTCGTTCTACCATTGCAATAGTGAATATATAGCTAGATTGATCCCCGAAGGGTGGATGAAAATCAGTGTTTTTCCTTTCTTTTTCTTTAAGTATTTTAGTAGGTTCTCAATCTTTGTCCTACCACCAAAGGTAACAAAAATGGCAAATCAAATTGAAGTTTACCTTTTTAGTCTTTTCTCTCCTCTAATTCACTTGGAAAGATGTTCTTGGAAAATTGCAGAAATTTTTGGGTGTGTAGGACATTGACGTTGGATTGAGTTGAGTTCTCAATATCTAGGCCACCAACCTCCCAAAATAAGTGTTAAATAACTAATTTCACCAACTTCTACTATGTTCACTATTATTGAAGTTTGCATATTTATTGAGGGATTTCATATTTCCCTCCTTTTAATGTTTCCAATGACTCCACCCGCTTGCCTTTGCCGATGACCAACTCTGGCACCAATTATGCCAATGACATGCTTCGACGACCACCTCCAGTGACCACTTTCAATCAATTTTGACAACTACTTCTGATGTCCAACTCTAACAACCATATCCACAACATGCTCTAACAATCAAGCTACGACAACCACCTCCAACAATCATCTCCAGCGACCACCTTCAATTTCCAAGTGTGTGGACTACCACCCTCAATGGCCAACTTTGACAATCATTGACCAACTCTGACCACCAATTCAATCATTTCCAACAACCAACTCTAACGACCAATTCAACCGATTATATACCCAAAAAAGACTAGTGAAAGTGTTTTTAAATACACAATACATGAAATTATTAGTTCATAGTGTTTATATATGGTCGTCTTATATATAGTAATTTAAGATTAATAGAAACACTTTCAACATATAGCTTAATGCAGATGTATACCACCATGATTGCACTTCTACGACTTTCCACTCCTTTGTTCGACACCTAAAGATTCTACCAACATGGCTAAGTCAAGACTTGCAATGTGTTGATATCACTTGCTAGACACAATGAACCTTTAGATATCTCTACAATGGTATGATATTATCCACTTCGAGTATAAACCCTTAGGGTTTTACTTTTGTTTTCACCGAAAATGCCTTATATCATTAGTGATAGTTATCATTTCTTGTATACCTATGATCATTCCCTTATCTAGTCAACATGGGACTTTGATCTTATTCCAAACACTAACATGCATGCATAATAAATCATAACCTACAATTTGACATAAGAAGCCATAAAAAGTCCTAAACCATGATCACCCTAATTTTTTATGTGCATATTATTAGACTCAATACATTTCACTAATATGAAAGTATATTGTAATTTTGTTGTTTATATGAAACAAGAGTTTCTTTGTCTAAAAATTGTAAAATATACGTGAACATTTTAAGTTGACATCTCAATATTGAGTGTTAAAATTTTGGAAAAATATGTGTACAATTGAAGGGTTAAACAAAAAGTTAAGTAAACAAAAATAACCACAAGAAAATTGTACTTTTTTAGATTACAAAAACTACACTAGATATCCTTGACTTAATAACTCAACTCTACACCCCAAATACATACTTCCTAACTGCAGACTAAATAGCTCTTCACCTAAACATATTCAACTCTACTTTATTTTGAAAAGAATGTAGTAGTTAGAAAACAGAGATTCGTAGATACAAAATCGATGTGAATTGAATAAACAAAATTGTTTTTTTGTTTTTTCGAAAATGAAGTACCTGTTTATTCAAAGCGCCAGAAGGGAGTGAGTTAGGATATAAACCCAAGATTGGTTAAGCAATCATTAAATTTGGAGAGCCATATAGGCTCGCAATTACAGGCTCGTATTTCCCTTTCTTATCATAATGCTAGATGAGTCTGTCCTTTAGCTTAGCTTAGTATTGGCCAGATTCTTTTAATCAGATCAACATCATCTTTTGAAACAACTTCTTCCATATGATTTGGAGAGATGAAATCGACAACTAGGGAGGATTAATAGTAGCAGGTCTGAATGTTGAAACTGTGGGCATCATTGGACAGTGTTCCATCTTCTACACGATATCTTAAATCCTTAAGTCCCGTTTGATAACGTTCTCGTTTTCTGTTTCTTGTTTCTCGTTTCCTGTTTCTTCTTTTTTTAGAACAAGAAACATGATTATATTTGATAACTATATCCCTGTTTCCTGTTTCTTGAAAAAAAGAAACAAACTTATTTGATAACGGTTTCTTGTTTCTTGTTTTTTGTTTTTTTTTCTTTTTATAATAATATAATATAAAAAATGGGGAATTTGTACGAGAGAAAGAGAGCGCGAGAAAGAGTGAAAGAGAGAGAGAGAGAGCGAGAGCAAGAGTGAGTGAGAGAGATAAGAGTGATTGTGAGTGTGGAAAGGAAGCGAGAGCGAGAGAAACGTGAAGAGAGAAACAAACCGAATGAGAACGGCATTGACGAAACTAGTTTTGGTGGTTTCCAAAAATTTCTCCAATTTTTAGGAACGTTTCTTAAATTTTGGAAACGAGAAACGGGAACAATTATCAAACACATCTGTTTCTTAAAAAATGAGAAACAAAAACAGGAAATGGAAACGTTATCAAACAGCCGTAAGATAAAGGATCCCTTCCAACCTTGAATAGCACCCCATATTATTGCAAGTCCCAAATTGATTTGCTTTCGAAGTCCTAAATAGGCATCTAACTTCTCTACTCTTTTTAACTCCCCACCCAAAATATTGCTCAAATAACAGCATCCATCCTTTCCTACATTAGGGGAAAACAACATCATTGTTTTGGAGAAAATTTATACATTCCTCAAAAGTTTCCTCATAGAGCTTCAAGTTGTTCTTCAATGTTAGGCATTCCAATTCATTTGCCTTGCATAACATCAGCTTCTCGTCTGCAAACAGTAAATATGACAAACCAAAAACAATTTTGATTTTTTATTCCTTTCCCTAAGCTAGCTAGATTATTTATTCAATATTGCTAAACCTTATCTACCCGTATTTACATAGTCATTAATTACAAGTCTAGCCATTGGCTTTTTACTAATTGGAGCCTGGAGGATCAAATGACTAGCATAAATTTGTACTATCAACTTTGAAGTCAGAGATTGAATCTCCCACTCCACCATCGTCAAATAAAAAAGAAAAAGAATTTCATCAGCTATCCTAATCACACATCAAACAATGACCATACTACACCAAAACATCACTTGCTAGTGATTGATATGAGATTTGAGAATGGTGATTCTTTGGCAAATGTGAGGCAATAACGACTAAAACACCTACATTCTAGGAACAATGAAGGAAAAGTATTGTCTTTTATTTAATAACATTTTAAAATATGGACAATACTTTGGTGCATCTCAAGATGTACTCATCTTTATGCATTCTATTCTCATCATACACATAAAAAATGAATTAAAATATTTTTTAAAAAAAGTAAGAAAAATTTATCATATGACAAATTATGATTTGATAATTTGGTGGGATGCACAAAGATATATGTTGCCCAAGATGCACCTAAATATTTTTTTTAAAAAAATATATATAGCACCAAGTTCATGTATTATATATTAGAATAATTGAATTTTTCCTTGTAGGTTTTTAAAAGTTATCATATGGTCAAATTATCCTAACCCTAAGATGCAAATATGGTAGCTTGATGCTTGATGCTACTACTCGATACTCACTCTAGTTACTCGATTCTCACACCTAGCTCTCGTTTTTTTCGTCAAGATTTTGTTATCGATACTTTTTTTCAAAATACAATCAATATAAATATTTCTTTTAAAAAAACATATGATATCTTTTTCACTCATTTAATTTTTTGACATTAAAATTTAAGAAAAAATGAGAATTAGGGTGAGTATCAAGTAGCTAGAGTGGATATCAAGTAACTAGGGTAAGTAGCTAGAATAAGTACCAAGTAGCTAGAGTGAATACCAAGTAGCTAGACCACCACGAGGATTGTTACGATAATTTGACCATGTGAAGACGCTAGTCACAAGCAAAAGATTAAAAAAAATAATAATAAATAATAAAAATAAAAAGAAACCTTAGGGCCTATTTGATAGATAATTTAAAAATAGAAATTTGAAAACAAAAGATTAAATGAAAATAGAGTTGTATTTCATATTTCTAAACATGTGTTTAGTACCATATTCAGAAATTAATTTCCAATTTAAACAAATTTTCAAAAGGTGTTTGATAATATATTTATAAACCATAAAATGAATTATAATTGCTCACTGAATATTAAGTTGAATAAAAACTATTACTAACTAATTTTATGACTTTATTTTACATTAAAATTTATTTATAATTATTATTTTGTAATATCATATAGTTTATAATATATTACGTAATACATACTTTAATTTAACAAAAATAATGAAATTATTCATTAAATGACTCAATCTCAAACCCAAAATAGTTTTTGACCTACTTTTTCAAACTTAAGAATTTTACCCTCTTGCTTACATCATCATCAGCCAAAGTTACAAAACTACCCTTAATTTACTTTTTTCCTCTTCCTCTCAATTTTCCTTCCTCCATTTGCGTCGAGCATTCTCCATTTTCATTGATCCTCAGAATGTTGCAGAGGTGTGGTCGTTGGCCATCGGAACATTGCTTGGAATGTCAGATACAGTGGAGCGAGATAGCCAGATAGCGAGTGAGAGAGAGAAGACCAAGAAGAGAAAGTGAGAGAGCGAGAAAGAGGAGTGAGAGAGAGAAAATTGGGAGAAAGAGGAGGTTGAGAGAGTAAGGAGAACCGAGATAGCAAGAGAGGCGAAAGGCCAATCCGCCTGTGCGAGCTTCCGTTTGGGTAATTTCACCATAATATAATATGATGTTTGTAAAGAGTGAAAAACCTCAATTTCAAAGGTAGGGCAAATTTCATTTTCTCCCCTAATTTTAGGTCTTACAAGATGAAATACAAAATTTGTTAATATTCATAAATATAACTATTTTAAAATTGTAAATTCAAAATTTAAATATAAATATATATGTTGTAAAATTGAGGAGCAAAATGACAGAAAAATGGAGCACGAAAACCGAGAAATTATAATATTAAAATAATAAAATAATATAAAAGTAATTAAAATAACCAAATAAAATTAAATAAACTTAAAATAAAGAAAGTGAGATTTTATGGAATTTCTCAAATTTCACCATTCTTTTCTCTTCTTTTCTCTCCAATGTGTGTGTTACAATATCCACCAAAATACTTTATTTATAGGCAAGACAAGTAGGTAGTGGCATTTTATGGCCATCACATGACCTTTAGCCACTAAGCACATTTATATAATGGATATCTAATTTGTTTTAATATTCATAATAGAACCCCTTAGATGTCCATTATATATATAAAATATGCCTAGTTAAAACCTTACTAGGAAAAAACCCAATGGGAAAAAAAAATCCTAGTGAAATAAAAAGAGTACATATTTCATATAATCTAATACTTCTAAAAGAATACAATACATTTGTTCTCCCTCATAGGAACATCATTTGAGATCTCTGAGTCGTCACATTTCAATGTTCTGCACCAATTTTTCAAAGGTTGCAGTTGGTAATGGTTTTGTAAATAAGTCTGCAAGGTTATCCTTCGAACGTATTTGTTGTACAGTGATGTCACCATTTTCTTCAAGATCACGAGTGTAGAAAAGTTTTGGTGAAATATACTTTGTTCTATCTCCTTTAATATATCCTCCTTTGATTTGGGCTATACATGTTGTGTTGTCTTTGTATAATGTTGTTAGAGGATTTTTACTAGAAGATAAGCCACATGTTTCACGAATGTGTTGAGTCATTGATCTTAGCCATACACACTCTCTACTAGTTTCATGGATTGCAAGAATTTCAGCATGATTTGAGGAAGCAGTTGTTATAGTCTGTTTCACTAATCGCCAGGATATAGCAGTTCCTCCACATGTGAACAAATAACCTGTTTGAGATTTAGCTTTGTGTGGATCAGATAAATTTCCAGAATCTGCATAACCAACTAAGTCAAAATTTGATTTATTTGAATAAAACAAACTCATATCGATCGTTCCTCGGAGATAACGGAGTATATGCTTAATTTCAATCCAATGTCTTTTTGTTGGAGAAGAACTGTAACTAGCTAATAAATTTATTGAAAATGCAATATCTTGTCTTGTATTATTAGCAAGATACATAAGTGCATCAATTGCACTAAAATATGGTACTTCAGGACCAAGAAGTTTTTCATTATTATCTCGAGATCGAAATATATATTTCTTCACATCTAGTGAACGAACTTCCATTGGAATGTTTAATGGATGTGCTTTGTCCATATAGAATCTTTTTAAAATTTTTCCTGTATAGGTTGATTGATGAACAAATATCTCATCTGCTAAATACTAATTTGGAAAAATTTTGTTTTTCCGAGATCTTTCATCTCAAATTCTTTCTTAAGATATTCTATTACCTTTGAAAGTTTTTCAGGAGTTCCAGTTATATTTAGGTCATCTACATATATAGATATAATAGGAAATCCTGACTGTGATTTATTTATACAAACACATGGACATATTTAATTATTTTGATATCCTTCTTTCAACAAATATCCACTCAGGCAATTATACCACATTCGTCCTTATTGTTTCAATCCATATAGTGATCTCTGTAACTTTATTGAATATAGTTCTCGAGAACTTGATTTATGTATTTCAGGTATCTTAAATCCTTCTGGGATTCTAATATAAATATCATTATCAAGAGATCCATATAAATATGCTGTGACAACATCTATAAGATGGAAGTCCAAATTTTCATATACAGTCAGACCAATTAAATATTTTAATGTAATTGTATCCACCACTGGAAAATATGTCTCCTCATAATCAATATCAGGTTTTTGTGAAAAATCTTGTGCAACTAGTCTTGCTTTATATCTTGTGATCTCATTATTTTCATTTCTTTTCCTCACAAATACCCATTTGTATCCCACTGGTTTGACATCTTCTGGTGTCCGGACTACTGGTCCAAAAACTTGACGTTTTGAAAGTGAGTTTAATTCTGTCTCGATTGGCTTCGATTGCTTCTTTCTACCGAAGCCAATCTCTTCTATGTCTACATTCTTCAACAGATTTTGGTTCAGGATCCTCATTTTCAGATAAAATATCAAATGCAACATTATATGCAAAAATGTTATCAATAATTACATGAGTTCGGTTACATCTTTTCCCTGTCATAACATAATTTATTGAAATCTCATTATTATCTTTAGGTATTTCACCGTCTTCACTAATTAGATTATCAACCATGTCTATGGTTTCTTTGTGGATATTTACATCCTCAACCAAATCTTTTTTACTATCGTTTATTTTTCTTTTCTGAGGATTTTTATCTTTGGAACCTACTAGTCTACCACGCTTCTGGTGTGTTCCAGATTCATTAGTGACAACTTGCTGTGTTGGGATATCAATTTTCGACGGAATATTTGCAACAGGTATATGTGATTTAGTTACTTTCTTTGCATCTATAAATGCATCTGATAATTGATTTGTTATATTTTGCAAATGAATTATTTTCTGAACTTCAAGTTCTCATTGATTTGTACGGGGATCTAAATGAGACAATAATGATGCATTCCATGCAATTTCCTTTTCTAACTTCTTAATTCCTCCCCCTAATATTGGAAAATTTGTATCATTAAAATGACAATCAGCAAATCATGTAGTAAATACATCACCAGTTATGGGTTCAAGATATTTAATAATTGATGGGGAATCATATCCAACGTATATACCTAACCTACTTTGAGTATTCATCTTAGTACGTTGTGGTGGAGCAATTGGAACATATACTACACATCCAAAAATTCTTAGATGGGAAATATTTGGCTCCTAGCCATAAGCTAATTGTAATGGCGAGTATTTATGATAAGCTACTGGCCTAATGCGTTCAAGTGACGAAACATGCAAAATAGCATGTCCCCATACAGATGTAGGAAGTTTCGCTCTCACAAGTGGTCTAGCAATTAATTGCAAACGTTTTATAAAGGATTCTGCTAAACTATTTTGTATATGAACATGAGCTACAGGATGTTCAACATTTATCCCAATTGACATACAATAATTATTGAAAGTTTGGGAGGTAAATTCACCAGCATTATCAAGATAGATGGTCTTAATTGTATAAATCAGTAAATTGTGCTCTTAACTTAATTATTTGAGCAAGTAATCTTGCAAATGCAAAGTTTCGACTTGATAATAAGCACACGTGTGACCATCTACTGGATGCGTTTATTAATACCATAATGTATTTAAATGGTCTACTTGGTGGGTTAATAGGTCCACATATATCACCATGAATTCGTTCCAAAAATGCAGGTGATTCAGTTCCCACTTTAGTTGGTGATGGTCTAATTATTAATTTGACTTGAGCGCAAGCATCACATAATAATTCACTAGATTGAAGGATCTTCTGGTTTTTCAATGGGTGTCCATTTGAATTTTCAATGATTCTTCTCATCATTATAGATCCTAGATGACCCAACCCCTCATGCCAAATTGTAAATATATCTGGATTTATGAACTTCAGGTTCATTGTTGCATATGTTTCAATAGCTCGTATATGAGTATAATATAATCCAGAAGATAAAACATGCAACTTTTCCAATATACGTTTTTAATGTGAGACAGGAAATATGATATAAAGATATTCTATCTCATTTTTTCTATCAGTCTCAATATGATAACCATTGCAACGTATATCTTTAAAACTTAATAGATTTCTTTTTGATTGACTAGAGAACAATGCATTATTAATTGTAAATTTTGTTCCTCTACGCAAAATAATATTTGCTTTTCCAAATCCTTCAATCAGGTTTGCAAAACCTGATATTGTATTGACTTCTGCTTCTAGCATTGTCAATTTGGAAACATATTTTCTATTTATAAGTATTGTATGCATTGTCAATTTGGAAACATATTTTCTATTTATAAGTATTGTATGTGTAGTTGCACCGTCAGCTAGACATAGATCTTTATTCCTCATTTTTTAGTCCAAAAATTGTCCATGGTTCTTCATTTAAACAAGATAATTACAATAAGATAAACAACACTTGAAATACAAGGGATAATTTAAAAAACATGAAAGATAGATAAAACAAGTTTAAATATTCTCAAAATCAAAATAAGCACTTGCTATGTCATCATTTGTGCTGATTTTCTCTTTAGGAGATTCAAAGAAGTCCGTCATGTCCAAATCTGCCATATTGGATGAGTTAAATATATCATTATCTCGGTAAGCAAAATTTGTTTCCACATTTTTTCCTTTTTCCTTCAGGGAAGCTTGATAGAGCTCAACTAGGTATTTTGATGTACGACAAACACGAGACCAGTGCCCAGTCATCCCGCATCAGAAGTATTTATGCTCATCATCTTTTAAATTTTTATCTTGTGAAGCGTTTCCTTTGTGATCATCATTTCGGGTGGTTCTTTTGAAATTTGGATGATTAAAATAACCACCACGAAAATAATAACTATTTCTTCCTCTGCCACGGTCATGACCACGACCTCGATCACGATTATTAAAATTTACAGCATTCACTTCAGGGAATGGTGTTGTTCCAGTTGCTCGAGATTCATGGTTCTTCATCAATTGCTTATTATTTTGTTCAGCCACGAGAAGACATGAAATTAATTCAGAATATTGTTTAAAACTTTTATTTCGATATTGCTGCTGTAGGAGCATATTCGAGGCATGAAATGTAGAAAATGTCTTCTAAACATATCCGCATCAGTAATTTTCTCCCCACATGACAACAATTTTGAACTGATTTTAAATAATGCGAAGTTATAGTCACTTACTGATTTGAAATCTTGGAGCCTCAAATGCATCCATTCATAACGAGCTTTAGAAAGAATCACTATTTTTTTATGATCATATCTCTGTTTTAAATTCTTCCACAAGATACAGGGATCTTTTATTGTTAAATCATAGCTTTTGCTTTTTCTTGAATGGATGTTACATTTCCCCCTTTAATTGTTTCTCACAAGTTCATGGCATCTATGTATTTCAGCATCAACCACCCATGACAAATAATTATTTCTATTGATTTCAAGGGTTGCAAATTCTATTTTCGTAAGATTTGCCATGATAACTGATAACTTGTAAAAATACAAGTTATTATAGTCACTATTTGATTTAATTAGAGTAACTTTGGAGCTAAACGCATGATTTTGGTAGTTGAATGATGAAAAATGTATCACCATGCGTTGGCACTACTTACAAAAGAAAATACTTGAAAAACGATGAGCTTTTATGTTCCTAACGCAGGGTTAAGAAGAAAAGAAGCGCAAACAACCAAGAACGAAGAGACGAAGCTGCTGCGAGAACAAGTGGAAACCCATGAGTCGAGTCTATGTGTTGAGCCCATGCGTTGAGACCATGCGTCGAGAAATAGTAGACACAGACCCATGCTCAAACAGCTGTCATGTCATTATGAAAAAGGACAACACCCAATCAGATCATGGCAGAACAAATAGGCTGACAATCTGAAAAGTCTATGCAGCGTGACTGAAATTTAATGCACAAGGTGTCAGGTCATCATGATATCAACTTTTTGACGCCTATAAATAGTCCAAAAGCTTCTCTAAGAAGAGGAGAAAGAGAGACCAGTTCAAGAGGCGAAAGCTCTACACTATTTCTCCCTCACCATAACCAGCCTCCATTTCGAGCTCTTCTAAGAGAAGGATTCTGAGCACCTTCAGAGTCGTCTCCTAGTGAGTGAGAATCTCTACCCTATGGAATCTATGTATCAGATAGCAACCATCTCAAGCCTCCATGAAGCAAGACGTTGCCAGTGGCAGCTTGACGCCCTTCATTTCTGTTTTATTTCCATTTCTCTCCTTCTTGCTTATATTTTGTTAATGACATTCGAGAGAATTATTTATTTTCTTAATATGAGTTTGATTGACTACTATCTTCCATCTATTTCCGTATTAAATACTTTATACCATGTTGTCTAAATGCCAAATGAGTTAAACGTTAAAAGTTAGTTTTTCTTGAGCAATTCTGAGTATGTTGCATCTTGATCAATGCATATCAGTAGCTTGCATAACTTTGTCTGACAAACAAACGTAGTAAGCATGACTGTCGAGCTTGAGAGAGTGGATAGTTAATCTTTAGCATTAATTAAGACTAGATGAGTTGCAGAGATGTAGTTCATCTTTTGCCAACGCAAACTTACCATGCGTCTTAGAGATAAGATTAATGTGGCGTCGAAACATTGAGAGATGGATTCACAAACGTAGTTTGTAGGTATGTAATTATACTTAGAAAGCTTAGGTAACAACTAGCTCTTGCGTTCAACTCTACTTCTATCGCATGGTTCCATTCATTCTCAACGCATGCTATCTGACACTAAATTACATATGACTACCCATCGCCGCGTCCACCTCATTATTAGTAGTAGGAAATTCTTTTCATTCTTTATGTATAGTTTTACACATATAATCAACAAATGCACATATATGTACAGTCACCGCATAGTCATGCATTTATTCTCAACGGCTAGTTATTACAAATCCCTGCGTTCGACCTTGAACTCACCAAGAAACCTATAAATGCTTATACTTTGGCCTTTTATAGGAAAACTTGCTTAATCATGATCACACTGGAGTAATTCTCGACGCATCCTTGTACGGAAATGATAAATCTGTTTTTGTGCAACAAGCTAAGAAACTCAATTTAATTCGAATAAAAATTCAAACGAACAATAACACTATCACAAAGAATTATATTTATATTAACAATTTAATATATACTAAACATGCAAAACAACGTTTAATTTACTAATTATAATAAAGAGAAAATGGCATACCTTCAGAACTTACCTTCAACGGGGAAACGACAAGAGCTCGTGTTGATAACGTGTTGTAAAATGACAGAAAAACGGGAGCACAAAAATCGAAAAATTATAATATTAAAATAATAAAATAATATAAAAGTAATTAAAATAACCAAATTAAATAAAATAAACTTAAAATAAAGAAAGTTAGATTTTATGGAATTTCTCAAATTTCACCAATCTTTTCTCTTCTTTTCCTCCAATGTGTGTTACAATATCTACCAAAGTCTCTATTTATAGGCAATTTGATAAGTAGGTACAATCCATGGCAATGTGTGGTCTTTAGCCACTAAGCACATTTATATAATGGATATCTAATTTGTTATAATATTTGTAATAATATAAATATTGTTTTGAGATTTTAGATTGGATGACATAATTCGGAAATGGATTTTCATACTTCGTATTTGAAAACATAAAAAGGGCTGTCCGTACGAAAATCCATTTTCAGAAAATTCCACTTCTCTCTCTCGTGAAACTTCCAGCCCTCAACCCCCTCCCGATCTGCTGTTTTTCTCTTCTCCGGCCAGTATTTCCAAGAGCAGCTCACGCGATTAACCCTTCTGATCTGCTGTTTTTCTCTTCTCGCGGCGGAGGCGGCGGCGCCGTTTTACTAACCTCCTTCTGATTTACCCCTTCCTGGCAATTGCCGAGCTACACTAGCCCTCTTCGTCGACGCTGCTCAAACAGAAGGCGGTCCTCACACCTTTCGTTTTCCAGCGGCGCTGCACCCTACAAAGTGACTCCTTTCCTGCAACCGACGCACGAGCACAACGCAGCCGACCTATCAAACCCACCCAATCGGACTCGAGCCAACAGCATTTTAAAACTCGGAGGTCAGCTTTCGGCGGCTGCCCACGCTTCACTGGGCCGTGAAACGGACTACTCATAGGCTGTAGTGTTCGATTTTGTGAAATCGAACACAATCAAAACACTTTTCGACTCCTCTCGGGTAAGATTTAGTGAGTAAGGACGCTCTAAATTCCTTTCGAACTTGAATAAAGTGCATTAGAATTGTCCCCAACACTTGAGAGCTCTTGTTTGTAGAAACTGCGATATTACCAATTTGATATACTAATTGGAAATACGGTTGAAATATAAACCACAATAGGAAAATCGAAATCGAAGCAGTAATAAATAGAGGTTTATTGGCTTACTGTCTTTACCGTTTTCCTCTTTCTCCTTTATCCTTACCTTTCCTTTTTTCTTTCTGAAACTCCGGTCTAGGGTTTTGCATCTGAACTTGCAGAACAATCATGTCAGGAAGGTCAGATGGATGCACCATTTACGTTGGTATGTTTGTTTTTATCTTTATCCATCTTAATTTATGTTTTCTGTATTCTAATTTGTTGAACTCTTTTGTTCTCCTTTCATGAGGATTCTGTTTGCATTTTAAGCTTCGTGTTTTTACTTCTGTGAAGTTTCGTATGAAAATTGTGCTTTTGGGTGGTTGGTTTTATATTAGTTGTGTTTATTTCTTTCTATTATGTTTTACTATTGGACCTATATGACATATGACATATTTATTTGTTCTCTCACAAAGCTATGCTTAGATTTTTTGTTGGCGGGTTTCATAATTGAACAAAAAGGATTGGGTTATTTGCTGGATTTCTTACTCTCCAACTTTTTCCTCTCTTGTAAATATGTTTGATTTCTCTTTATAACATAATTGTTTGCTGCCTTTGGTGAAGAGGGTTGAAAGTTAACTTATTTTCTTTTTGATTTTCATAGATCTCTTATATTTTCTTCGTTTTTGCTTTAACTGGCACATCTAAATTTTCACTTTCACCATTGTCTTCAATCTGCTTCTTTGTGGGCTTTACCCCACTTGAGTACTGCTGCCCGTTTCTCTGTAATATTTCCTTAACATAACTGGTTGTTCAGTGAACTTACTTTTTTGGGGAACTTTTCTTCCCCTTTTATATTTTGATACAATATTATCTATTAAATTCTAAGGATGCAGCCTACTTGAATTTAGATACCACATTTTCTTCTGAATTTGATTTTGTTACTTACTTCACTTTTTGTAGGTAATTTGGATGAAAGGGTAAGTGACAGGGTTCTTTATGACATTCTAATCCAAGCTGGGCGGGTAGTGGACTTGCACATTCCTCGGGACAAGGAATCTGGCAAACCTAAAGGTTTTGCTTTTGCAGAATATGAAAGTGAGGAGATTGCCAACTATGCTGTTAAGCTTTTCTCTGGTCTCGTGAATCTTCATAACCGTACCTTGAAGTTTGCAGTATGTCATTTTTATTTCTTTCTCAACGAAAATTTTTCATTTTATCTCTGTTTTTCTTGATGAACTCTGTTTTCTAACTTATACACTTGCTTTATGATTCAGTATTCATGTCATAATAATCTCCTCTAATTTGACCCATTTTGATTAGTAACTCACGTTAGATATATATAGAGTCTATTAACATGTGTGGTGCATTTGAAATTTTAGACCTTTTGTCTTATTATCGTATAATTTAATGAACTTAATTAAAAGTCAATGATTAAAATGTCTCAGAAGAATAGCATATGATTTGATTTTATACTAAAGTTTATATGTACTACTACTAAATATATATTAACTAATGAAGTAATCTTTGTAATCATTTAGAATAGTCCAAAAATTGTCCTTCATATGCCTTATGCAGTATATTGCATACCTTTTTTGAAGTTTTAGAAATTAGATTACATTCCAATTGTATCACCTTTTCTTGTTATCACCAATTATATTACATTCCAAATATATTCATGGCTCACGATAAATTTAATCTAGTTTGGCGTATATCACCAGAATTTCAAATGACTTGGTTAGAAAGCTTTTGGCTCTCCAATTTTAGAGGATGAACATGAGGATTAGTACATTATTGAAAAACAGAAAGAAATGGAAAATATAATTTATTGACACTACTTGAGTACTCTAATGACTTCATTGAAGAACAGAAAAAATTATCGGAGTTGGGAGAATGAATGTAGATGCTTAAACATGATTAGAAAATCGAAACAAGTCTAAATATATAATTTCATCTTTTTTTACAAAAATGATATCTATTAGTTTTCTAAAAAGTGATGTCTTTTCTGGTTTTGTAAATAAATAAGAAGAATATCAACAATGAAAAGTAAAACAGATACAAAGATTCCTTTTCCAGTTATAGATGGTTTCCTGATATATTATTGTTTACTGGCAGTCATACATTCCAATTTTATGATCTTTTTCTTTTGGAAAAGAAAAAAACAAGATCGTGGAATCTCCTTGTATCAGCCCTGATTGTGTGGTGAGCTATTTTGTTAAGGGAATGTGTAAGGCCCCTAGTTATAGAATTAATAGGAGTATTAGTAGAATATTAGTATGGTTATTAGTTGGGGCATATTAGTAAGTTGGTTAGGTCTTTTTGCTATAAATGTTGGAGAAAGGTTTGAAGAATTTTAGGGATATTTGTACGGATGGCCCGCCTCGAAATTTGGCCTCAAATTAAAAAACACTCGAAATTTAGCTTTCTGCTGATGTCATCATTGTGCGAAATAACCACTTTAACCCTTCTTCCTTCTCTTCTTCCGCCATTTCGCTCCCGTTGTTTTTTTTTTCTTTTTTGTTCATCGTTTTTTTTGCTTTTCTTCGTCATCCTTCTTCAGGCATCTTCTTCGTCTTTTTTCATGCGTCTTTCTAGTAAGACGATTTTCGGAGATGTCGCTCTATTTATTTTAATTTTTTTTTTCATTTTCAACGGTACCAACGAGACTTTCATAATCAAAATGAGAAGAAGAAAACGACGCTGATCAGAAAGAGCGAGATCAGCGAGAGCGAGAGCAGCGAGATCAGCAAGAGCGAGATTGACGAGAGCGAGAGCGACTTGTTCTTGTTCTCGTTCCACACCAAACGCTACTTGTTCTTGTTCAACGTCAAAAGCACGATTTTGTTCTCGCCAGCTTTCTGCTGCTACTAATTAATGATCCTGTACGAATTTCCCATAAAATGCAAACAATTCTTACATTAAATTCAAAACAAGTTAAGAAGGATTGAATGAATGAATGTGTATATAAAAAGAGATCAGCGTGAGCGAGAACGAGATCAGCGAAAGCGAGAGCGAGATTGACGAGAGCGAGAGCGAGTTGGATTAGTCATTTAAGAGTGATTGTGAGATCATTAGTCTCGCTTCCCATTCACATGCCTACAAATACATCTGAATGGTCGTTCTCGGTCTCGTTCCACACTAGACACACGTTATTGTTTAAAAATAAGTCTAAAATGTTTTTCCAAACGTCGCTCTTTCGAGTTCTCTTGCTTCCAAATCTCTCTCTCGTTTCTTCTTCTTCTTCTGTGTGTTCTTGCTTTTCCCATATTCTCGCTCTTGTTGCTTCTTGTTGCTTCCCCCAAAATCTCTCTCTCGTTTCTTCTTGCTTCCCTGAATTCTCTCTCGTTCTAAATCTCTCTCTCATTTCACTATTGGTCTTAGGCTTGCTGGTGGTGGTCTCAGGCTTGTTGCTTCCCTTGAAATCTCTCTCTCGTTTCATTATTGGTCTCAGGCTGGGTGGTGGTGGTCTTAGGCTTGATGGTGGTGGTGGTGGTGATCTCAGGCTGGGTGGGGGAAGCAAGAAGAAACGAGAGAGAGATTTTGGGGGAAGCAACAAGAAGCAAAGAGAGCGAGAATATGGGAAAAGCAAGAACACATGGAAGAAGAAGAAACGAGAGAGAGATTTGGGGGGAAGCAAGAGAATTCGAAAGAGAGACGTTTGGAAAAACATTTGAGACTAATTTTTAAACAATAACATGCGTCTGGTGTGGAACGAAACCGAGAACGACCAGCGAGATGTATTTGTAGGCACGCAAATGGGAAGCAAGACTAATGATCTCACAATCACTCTTAAATGACTAATCTAGCTCGCTCTTGCTCTCATCAATCTCGCTCTCGTTCATGTTGATCTCTTTTTAGATACACATTCATTCATTCAATCCTTCTTAACTTGTTTTGAATTAAATGTCAGAATTGTTTGCATTTTATGGGAAATTCGTATAGGATCATTAATTAGCAGCAGCAGGCTGGCGGGAACGAAATCGTGCTCCTGACGTTGAACGAGAACGAGTAGCGTCTGGTGTAGAACGAGTCGCCCTCGCTCTCGTCAATCTCGCTCTTTCTGATCAGCGTCGTTTTCTTCTTCTCATTCTGATTACGAAAGTCTTGTTGGTACCGTTAAATATGAAAAAAAAAGAAATAGAGCGACATCTTCGGAAATCGTCTCTCTGGGAAGACGAAGAAGATGCTTGAAGAAGGACGACGAAGAAAAGCAGAAAAAACGATGAACAAAAAAAAAACAGTGGGAGCGAAATGGCGGAAGAAGGGTTAAAGTGGTAATTTCGCAGAGTGGTGACATCAGCAGAAAGCCAAATTTCGAGTGTTTTTGAATTTGAGGGCAAATTTCAAGTGGACCTCTCAAAATGAGCCATCCGTACAAATATCCCAGAATTTTATGTGGGATTTCCTAATTGGGAATTTGGGAGAGGATTCTCAGCCCTCTAGAATGTGTTGAGGTATATTGTAATTTCTTCATTGATATTGCAATATAATTATATCTTTTAGTTTTCTTGTTTGTTCTTGAGTCCACTTGTTAGGAGGCACAGAATGACACATTGTTTTTGACTTTGTGCAAACAGGTATCTGGGCAAGACAAGCCTTCAGCAGTTAGCTATGCAATCACTTCATCATCAAATATATCTAATAAATCAAGGTCGCAGATTGTTCCGGGTTGCTCTAATGAAATATCTCAGTATTCCAATCGCTTTTCCACATCATGTAAATTTACAACATATTCTGAGAACCATCTAGAAGGTGATTTTTCTTTATTTTTGTCTTTGCTTTGTTAGTTTGCTAAGAAATTGTGTATTTTTACTTTATTGGCCTTTCCCACGTAGTTCAACAAACTTTTGTTTCTTTTATTCAGCGCTTCTTTACCCTGGTTTAGTTAACCAATATAATGGGTATGGATCACATTTGGATAACTACAATAAAGAATACAGCCAGAGGTATTCTGGGACAACTTTGGGTAGCCTTAGCCAACCTAAATCACGCCGCCATGATACGAGTTTTCCAGTAGATTATCCTCCTTACGACCTTTTGAACTAATGCAGCCAGTGCCTTCCATTCTGGTTAATCTAATCTTAATGGCAATATAAGTCTTAGGAAAAATTGGACCTCTTAGATGGATGTAGAAGGTTTGGTGGAAAATGATACGATATTTGCTATGGAGCATGCTCTTTATGTTATTGAATACATAATCATTTTGTAGGTGTATGTGTTCATGTGATTTGGCTGTGTTGTTGTAAAAATTATACTCGATACCTAACTAAGTATTGTAATCTATTTTATTAAATATTTAGATTTTCTTTAATTCATGTTTAATGTTATGGAATTATAAATGATAATTTCATGGTGACTGAAAGGAATAGCTTCTGGTTTGTGTATATTGAGTATTTACTTTTTTCTGAAGTGTTATACTTGAGCCAATATATAAATATTATTAACATTTTGGTTTTAGTGAAGTGAAATCTAAATTACATGTAAATCCAGGTATTTTGGTTTGAGTTTATTGCCATTTCTGCGTTTTGGTATGCCTGTACTGAAATTCTTGGTAGGTTTTAACTGTAAGGTATTGTCTAACTTTGCCCACTTAACTTTTTGAAAACATTTTAAAAGTAGATTACAAAGAAAATTCATAAATGTATGGCATGCTTGAAATTTTCAAGAAGTAATTTCTTTTTTAAAAGAACTAATGATTGAAAATTTACTTCTTTGAGGGAGATGGTGCTTTCTAGTCCTGAGAGACATTCATATTCTTGTGAGATAGTAGATAAAACATTTGTTGATCAGCATAGTGGCAGTTCTCTTTCAGAGGATCATTACAGGGGTTTCTATCAAAATTCAAGAATCTAGATACCTCATTTCTCTCATCTGGGCTCAAAGTTCTTATTTGGAATTGTGAGTCAACATGAGGGGATGAGGATTTGAACTTGAATCTCCAACTTTAAGGGAAGGGAGTACATAATGATTACCTTGGAGTTATGCTCACTTTAGCAATTCTATTTGGAGTTTCCCATTAGTTTTACTATTCTTTGTATCATAAGAAGAATTTGTTCATTTTCTTTTATTTTACCTTTCGTATTGGTGTTGTAAAATATATACGTTTGTTTGTGTATGCTAGATGATCTATCTTTGGCTGCCTTGTAAAGATTTGGGATAAGTTGATGTAGTCATAGTTTTAGTTACCAAGTAGTGTTTTTAAGTGAAAACCTTTTGTATAGACAATAAAATCACTCTGTTTATAATCCAGCTTTAATAGGACCTCCCGAAGCTTTTTGATTTTGTGCAATCACTGAGAATTTGAATTAAAGGAGGTTCTATAATGGTGATCGGTATAAGCATAGTACATCATATAAAGGCCAACCTAACACAATGCATCAACTATATCTGAGCCTATAATGTGTTGCTAAATTTCTTCTCTAGAAAGCTATACAGACAACAATAAATATGGTTTGATTGGGGACTTTCTTTTCATTACTTCTTTCACAACGAAGGAACTGCATCCGCATCAGTCGAAGTGGTGGAATGCCCTCCTAACTCAAAGAGAGAGCTTCCACACCTTTGCCGAAGAAATACGATTTGTTGGGCCAGCCCACGTGGAATGATTTCTTGTCCAAAGAGGATTACATGGATGTTATCTTCCATATAATTGTAATTAGAATTGTTTTTTTTTTGTTTTTTTTTTTTTGGTCAAAGTATAGCTCAACTAACATCTAAATGTATTACTGGTTGAGAGGTTGATGGTTTGAATCTCCTAATATTTATTGGTACCAAAGAAGAAAAAATTAGGAGTAGTTGTAAATATAGTCATCAAGTTTAAAGTATTTGCAGATGCAACACAACGGAAAAATTGCAAATATAGCCAAATTTAGATTCTGCTTTCAAAGTATTGTGATAGACCATATTAATAGTAGGGTTTATCAGTGATAAATTTGGCTATATTTGCAATTTTTTTAAAAATGTTGCTATACATTTAATTATCCCTAAAAGTGTTATTCAATGCAATTACCCAAAAAATTATTTTTTTGGTTAACAAACCAACTTAAACGAAAATATCTTTTTAGTATAGTTTTTTTTTCCTAGTAATTCTAAAATTACTTATGGAACCAAACATAATAATTTAAAATCAATTTTAAGAGTTTGGAACAATACACAAAGTATGGTTGTATAATAAATAATTACTTCAACAATCAACGTTATACATGCACTTAGGATGTGTTTTAATTTAAAAAATAAGTCAATTTGAAAAAAATATAAGTATTTGATAACTTTTCAAAATAGATTTGAAAAGTTATTAGTCTTTTTATTTTAAATAGTTCTTATAAAAAATGTTTAGATTAATGTATTTTTGAAAAACATTTATTTTTTAAGCTAATCCGAACTGACTCTAAGAATTCTGATGCTTCTTCAAGAATGTAAAAACAATAATATAAAACTTAAGGATAAAACAAACATAAGTTTGTGAACAAAAAAATATAAAAGTAAAATTGTTACCAAATGAGGCCTACAAAATACAACCTCTATTGTTAAGGTTCATTAAATACTCTAGGCTTAAAATACTAATTGCAATAGGATCATTGAGACAAATCCAAGCAATGACAAATAATGACTGTTTGGTAGCCAACTTCAATAACAACAATTGGAAAACAAAGTTCTCGTTTGTTAACTATTTTATTTATTTTTTTTTTTATGAAAATTAAACTTATTTCCTCTCAATTTCTTATAAAGATTTGCATATTTATTAAGTACAAGAGTTAATTCTCGCCCGATTTCAAAAGCGAAAACTACTTTTTTTTTAGTTTTCATAATTTAGCTTGGTTTTTTTTCTAAAAAAAAACATTAATAAAAAGTGCTTATAGGTATAATTTTTAAAAATAAAAAATAAAAAATCAAATAGTTACCAAACGGGATCAAAAGATTCAATAAAAACAAGATTGCATTTCATGTTTTCATGTGTGTTGGTGGAAAATTGAGGAATTAGATTTTATTTTTAAAAAACTGTTTTAAATGTGTGTTGACACTATATTGGGCTTTCTCCCGCCTAAATAAATATGTCAAACTTCACCAGTGTTTAAACTTTTCTATTTTTAATAAGCTATTATTTTACATAAAAATATGGTCCAAATTAGTTTTTCAGCCTTCTTACTGTGTTTATATATATTAAAAAATATGAGTTTTCTTATTGTTTATATATATACACAATAGAAGAAGCATGTAAAAGAAGTTTCTTGTGGTTATAAATTTCTCAAAACGGTTTTCTTTTCAAAACTAAGGAAAGTTTCTCCAAAAATATGAAAATAGTTGCACTCATAAATGAAAGAAGAAAATTGGCAAGAAGTTTCAAAGGAGAAGATAAGGTATATTTGGAATGTACAACACTATATATATTTGAATTTTCTAGAAATAAACGAAGTTATATTTGATAAGTGCATAAACAAGACAATATATAGTGTTATATAACAATAATATATGCGATGTATATTTACATTTTCTAGTGTATTTATAAACACATCAAAAAATAAACCATGGTATATGTAATGTATATTTACATTTTCCAATACATTACCAGTGTTGGTTAGAAAAGTCGAGTCATTACGAGGTTGGTGTGATTTGAATCTCGAGTTTAGAAACGACAATTAGCTATGTTTAGACAAACCTGTTTTAGGCGCATATTATATGCGAATATTATGTTCAATGGACCCTTAATTCATTATATTCTCCTTAGAGATGTTGGGGGAGACTAGGAGAGATACTATTAGTTTTAGTTTATTGGACACAAAAGTGTCCTTTGGAAGGAAAGAGTTTGATATGGTGATGAGATTGAAACACCATACCAGACGGGTAGATAGGGATACTACCCATGTCAGACTAAGAGGAAAATATATGAATGATGTAGAGGGGATGTAGGGGTATGAATTAGATGCTAAGTACCTTGGAGTTTGAAAATGATGAAGATGATGTCAAGATGTCTCTTTTCTATTTTATTATGTTTGGACTCATGGGAAGGGAGAGAAAATCTAGCATGAACTACGAGTTCTTAGGTTTTATCGACGATTGGGAGACTTTCTGTAACGCAGATTAGGGAAAATATATTTTGGATATGACAATGAAACGTTTAAAGAAAGGGCTCCGTGACAAAGTTGACAAATGGAAAGAGAGCAGGGATGGGAAACAACAAACATATAGTTTGTACGGCCTCCCTCATGCGTTACAGGTTAGTTGTTATAGTTAGTTTCAATTATTTCTTCTTTGAATTATTACTTTTTTAACGATATATATATATTTTTTAATTTTATGTAGGTTGGGCATATGAGACCATTTCGTCCTTGACTGGACGTGTTGCGAACCCGTTGAATGACAATGCTATACCACGCATTTGTCGATGGTCTAGCTCACACTCGCCTTCCTATGCTTTGTTTAAGATTGAGGTGTCGATCCTGAAGGAGTATGTTTTTTTCTAATGCTTTTTTTTTTTTTTTTACTTATGGATAATATTCTGTTTATTAGACATTTATTATGTCAGAGCTTGTGGCAACGGAAGAGGAGATGACATTCATGGATCGCATTATGTTGCCACCAGAAACACCCATCTTACCACCGACACCATAGAATGATCTCAGACCTTCAACAAGTCATGCTAATGATGATGTTGATGCAAACGAGGATGTAAAAAGGAGGAATTGGAAGAGGAGGAAAAAGAAGAGTCTGAAGAAGATGTTACAAAAACTTGAGGCCAAAGTTGATACCCTTAATGACCGTATTGGAGGCATGGAGTAGAATCTAAAAGCAATAAGGAAATATTTCTGCCGTATGACTAAGGTATGACAAAATGATAATAAAATTTTAGTATTTACATTTCGTTTTCATTTATATTTTCGTTTATACTGAAGAATTTATGTTCATTTTGAACGACGAGGTACGAATAGTTTATTTGTTGTAATTAATTTATGAAACTATTTCATTCTTTGATATACAACACAACATCGTACATGTGATAGACACTATATTTACGTTCATTAAGAAAAAATTGTAAATCCGTCCAAACCTGTGCCGTCAAAAATTTGCCATGGCTGACCTTCTAGTGACAGTATGTTCTAGCTTTTAGTTCTTATTACTCAATTTTAAAAAAAAACAATTTGTTCACATTTAATGTCTTATTCCAACAGAATTTTCTAAGACATGATTGTATTATTGACTGGATTAAAGAGAAGAGCGTTTTGAAGTACCTCAAAGGCGAACACACGGACCATGATGTACATTGGAGCGACGTTGATGGCATGTATATGCCTTGGAATCTTTCTAGAATTCATTGGGTGTTTATAAGTACAAACTTCAAAACCAAAGAGTTGATTGTTTTTAACTCGATGGTTGCCCTTCACTCTAACACTAATTTGTACTCCTCAATTTTACAACAAAACTATTGTAAATTTGTTATTTTTTTGGAAAATTATTATAAATAGAAAAAATATAAAACTATTTGCAAATATAAAATGATTTCATGTCTATCAACGATAGAGCGCGATAAACTCTATTTGACAATCTATTGCTTAAGAGATAGGAGTAGCAATTTTTTTTTTTTTTTTTTTTTTTTATTTTTTTTTTTTTATTTTGTAAATAGTTTACTCCTTTTACTATATTTGAAAAGAAACCATTTTCGTTTTAATAAAAACAACTTCAATTGTTGAACGACTTGACCCTCTCATCTTCTTCCCCTTTTTCCCTCACACAGCCACAAGCAGCGCGACCACCCCCACTAAGGCTCTGCGACCGCTTCGAGCGACGCCACTCTCCTTCACGGCCAGATCTGAGACGGCGACACGATTCCGACAGCGAGCTTCGATCCACGAGCATCGTTTTCCAGCAGGTAAGTATTAGAACTACTTGAGATTTGATTTAAGTGTTCAAATTATATTCTGAACATTTACGGTGCTTTTGTTGTTATGTTTGGTTCAGTTTTGTCGATTAAGGCTCGGTAAGTATTAGAACTATTCAGACTCGATTAAAGTATGTTAGATTAGTTTATGACTTGAGGGAAACAGTTTTGGACTAATTCAGATTAAGGTTCATGGTGGATGTTCGGTAAGAATATGCCTCTTGAACACTCTCTCAATTTCAATTACGGTTTTCAGATTGAGTTCTAACCTCCAAATTTTGTCTTAATTGTTTAGGCTCCTAGGAAATTGAAGTTGATATTTGTTCGAGGAAGGGGATTTTCGGATTAAGAACTGTTTTGAATGTTTGAAAGTATGTTTGATGTGAGTTGAGAATTGAGTGAAATTTTTTTGTACGTTTTAATGGATTTTGCTAAAAGAAAGTATGTGATTGTTTTGAATGATTTTTGGAAGTGTTTTGATTGATTTTGGATTGGAAGTATTTCTGTTTTGGTTTTGTTACTTTTGAAAATTATTGAAAGGTTAATGAATTTTTCTGCTGAAATTGCTATTTGAAACAACTTGTTTTGTTTCAAATGTTATGAACGATTCAATAGGAGCTACTTGGACATGCCAAATTCTTGATTTGGGAATTGTATGCTTATTGTTGTAGTAGCCAAAATTGGAATTGGGGGCAAATTGATAGACTAAAACTTATTTGTGAGAAGGCACATTTTGTGGCTTGATATTCGTTTGAAATGTGGATTCATGTGTGTGTTGCACTCACATGACCTCACATTTAACTAATTGAATGTTCGGGCTAATTTCTAATCTAATCAACATTTCTGAATGAATGAATGAATGGTGTTACTGACGGATAACCACGTATTTTTGAGCTACTTCAATTATCTTTCCGATTGTGTTAAATGAAAGTATTGTTTGATTGAAAGTTTTGTCTGCCCTAACCGATTAAAAGTTTGGTATTTGAAAGTATTGAAAGCTTTGTAATTGGAAGCATTGAAAGTTTTACTGGAAGTCTTTTCAAAAGTTTTGTTCCGTCGAAAGTTATTCGGAGATTTTGGTTTTTTTGAAAGGCTATTTGAATGTTTAAGTTTGAAATGTTTGGTTTTGGAAGCTTATTTGATTGAAAGATTCGATTTTGAAATTACCGTTTGTAACACATTTTTAATTGGAAGAGTTTTGCAATGATTTGTATTTTTATTTATAGAAGTTTGGAAAGAAAATGAATTTCAAATCTTGATATGGTATGAATTTTATACATATGAAGGTTGAAGGGTCTGAATTTCACAATTAAAAGTTAGAATTGAAACAATCACTACAGTTTAGGGATGGTTTTTGTAGTTTGCATTACATTTTCTTTAATACTCTGTTCTTGGTTTTAGTATTTAAGATTTTTATGGTTTTCAGTAGTAGGGTTGGCTAACGTTGATTTACCTTCAATTTTTTGTTATCATTATGTTCGGGACTAAGGTAGTACGGGTTACCTTTGTCCCACATCGGTTAGAATGAGATGACCAATGTGGTACCGTAAAAGTGGCTTAGCTCTCTCACCTCAATAGCTAGCTTTTGAGGTGTGGTTCTTCAAGGTGTTTAAGTACCTAACAATGGTATTAGAGCACCCAAAACACGCTAAAGACCACCCAGTAAACTCAAGAACACTTTAATATGGAGATAAATGGAAATATACTGAAATATATAGAAATAGTAACAAGATAATATTGTCAACACATTCTAGAGGGCTGAGAAATCCTCTCCCAAGAGCTCATGCTCATCCCCTAATTCTTCACACCCTTAGCCATCCTCTTTCCCAATATTTATAAATTATAACCGAAAAGCCTAACAAACTTAATGATTAATTACTAGAATGCCCCTTACTACTAATCATACTAATTATCCCAATATATTCCTAATCCTAACTAGAGCCTTACACATTACCATGAATTATATTTTGCAGGACTTGCTACATATACTGACAAATTTAAAATAAACCTTTTGCCAGGTTATACTCTTGATCATCAGAAAATTGGGTATATTCTGCACAAAATCCTGTGCCTTGTAGAACTCACTAAACAATGGCTGACTACCACTTCGTGTACAAGGATGTTGAGGGAGCCTCCACTCAGTGGGATGACATTCAGAGTAAGCTGGGAAACCTACCTCCAAAGCCTGCTCCATTCAAGCCACCAGCCTTCACACCTGCCCAGGATGAGGCATCCGTCCCTAAAGACAAGTCTTGGATTGACCAGAAGAATGAAGAGGAGCTTGAAGACCTTGAGGATGATCTAGATCTTGATGATGACAACTTCCTCCAAGAGTATAGGTTGGTTTTCTATTCATTAGTTACACTTCATGTTTGGTTGTTGCTTTTCTGTAACTTTATTCATTGCTGGGACATTAAAGAAAGGTAATTAAATAAGTAGAACTTAGATCAGTTGATGCAGAATTGGTTGATTTGGTGGCCAGGAGGAAATCAAATGACATTGATTGATTTATTAATTGAATGAAATCTTAATTCTTCTTCTCCATTCTACAAGTATGAGATTTTCTCTTTAATTAGCTTTTCACCATCTTGTTTATTAGTAAATTAATTACCTAATCTTTCCTCTTCATCCAATGGGATTCTCTGACAAAAGAATTACAAATTCTCTGAATTTGATGCAACCTTATTTTTGGGATAGGAAAAAGAGGTTGGTGGAGATTAGAGAAGCAGCTAAAATCTCTAAATTTGGATCAGTAAATCCGATATCAGGGTCGGATTTTGTGCGAGAGGTTTCACAGGCTCCATCTGATGTTTGGGTTGTCGTTATTCTCTACAAAGAAGGGTACCATCCATATCCAACACCCTGAATGTTTTTATGTTCTCTATATTCTGTTGGTTTGTTAATATCATTGTTATCTTGTATTATGATCTCATGATAGAATTCAAGAATGCGATGTGTTGATGAATTGTTTGCAAGAACTTGCTGCGAGATATCCAGCCACAAAATTTGTTAAAATAATCTCCACAGATTGCATTCCCAACTACCCAGATTGTAATCTTCCTACTTTGTTAGTTTACAACAATGGTGCAGTGAAAGCAAATTACGTGGGCCTTCGAAGTTTTGGCAGAAGATGCACGCCAGAAGGTACACAGTTGTATAAAACTAAAAATGCCTCATTTGCTTTAGTTTGTGTCCTCTGCACCTCCGTATCTAGTTAGTATAGTAGTGTTAATGTTCAACAGTCAACGCTCGTATAGATATTTGAAACTTGAAAGCATGTTATCATTTTCCACCTTTATGTGATGTCAATGATTTTATAATGGCACACTCTGCATTTGAGATTGTGTTAAATGGCTGATTCTAAGCCATCAGGTTCTGTTGGTTCCGTGACCTGTGAAGTTGAATTCATGACCTTCCTTGGTCGTTTGGGTTATGTTTAGCTTGAGGCGGGGTTTGTGGCGCTACGATTGAGGAGGTACTCCCCCGTTTTAGGATGTGGGCAGGATTTTGTAGTAGGCTTGTTTCTTTGCTGTAGTGTATAGAATTTGTCTCGTGAGAAATGGTAGATTATTTAGGGAGGCTGAGAGATCATGAGAAAGAGATTTGAGGTTTGGGAGGTTGCTAGGTTTAATGCATCCATCGGTGTTTCTAGCCTAATGTTTTTGTAAATATGAGATTGGTTTGATTCTTTTCAATTAGTTTGTGGGTGGATTCTTTTTTGTTATGCCCCAATATACTTCCATTTGTCTCAATGAAAGTGCAGTTTCTTACCGTTGATTTATGCCATAATATTTTATTTTATTTGGTTTTATTTACTGTAATTGTTCCATAGGATGCTTTCCTTCTATGTCAATATTTCCTTATTTTATTAAATATGTATTCTATTTAAATTAGGGTTGTGTATCCTTGTATAAGGTAGAAAAGAGTGATATTAAATAAAATATTCTACTTTTACTACATGGTATCAAAGCATAAAAAAAAAACCCTAACCCTATTTTTTAAGTGTCGTCGCCTCAATAGTACCTGTCGCCTTCTGTCGTCGACTTGACCCACGCCATCGACTCGACTTCTGCTGCCGCTCTTGACTTCCGCCGTCAACTTGACCCACGCTGACCAGCCACTCACGCGTTTCTTCAACTACGAACAGGTCTGGTTGAAATCACGTTCACCAATTGAATTCACGCGTTTTTTTCCTCCTCAGATCTGTTTGCGAGTTTCTGACTGTTCATCAATTAGATCTGGTTTTCGTGAGTTTCTGTGGTATTATTCAGATCCATTAGTACACAACATGTCCGATGACAAGCCTTCAATGGCCAAAGTTTCCGACAACCGCTAGTCTCCAAATGTACAAATCACCACAATCCGACTTAATGGGGGCAACTACCTTCGTTGGTCTCAAAGCGTTCGGATGTATATTTGTGGACAGGGGAAGATTGGATATCTCACCGGTGAAAAGAGGCCCCTGCCAAGACGAATTCATTGTTCGCTACTTGGGATGCTGAAAATTCCATGGTCATGACGTGGTTGGTCAATTCCGTGATTGAGGACATCTGTTCTAACTATATGTGTTATTCTACCACAAAGGAATTATGGGATAATGTCAACCAAATGTATTCAGACCTTGATAATCAATTACGAGTCTTAGAGTTGAATCTCAAACTCGGTGATATCCGACAAGGAGGAGATACAGTTGCTTAGTATTTTCACAAACTGACAAGAATTTGGCAAGACTTGGATCTTTTTGAAAGTTATGAATGGGAGTCAATTATGGATCAAGCATACTACAAGTAGGTGGTAGAGGCCGACCTTGTTTACAAATTCCTCACTAGCCTCAATGATGAGTTCGATGAGGTTAGAAGTAGAGTTACCAATAAAAAGCCTCTCCCCTCCATCAATGAAGTTTTTTCTAAGGTTCGCAGTGAGGAAAGTCGTCGAAATGTTATTCTGGGCAAGAAAAGTACAGACTTCGTTGAGACATCGACTATGATGATTGAAGCCACGACCAATAAGGCTTCTCTACCACCAAACAAACCATGAGTATGGTGTGATCATTGTAACAAACCTCGCCATACTCGTGAGACCTGTTGGAAGATCATGGGAAGCCTGCGAACTGGAAGAACAACAAGCCAGACAAAGGTAACCATCAGCCCACACCTCCTATTGCTAATAACGCCGACTCCAATCCATTCAATAAAGAGCAAGTTGATCAACTTCTGACGCTGCTAAAGATAATAAATTCGTCATCAGGTAATCCTAATACTTAACACAAACAGGTAACTCTCCTTGAGTTTTTTCTCGTCTTCATTCATCTCTATGGATCATAGATTCCAGAGCTTCAGATCATGACTAGTACATCTCATTTGTTTGACTCATATTCCCCTTTGTATGACACTGAGAAAATTCGACTTGCAGATGGTAGTTTCAATTCTATTGCAGGAAAATGAACTATTCAGCTGACAGAAAAAATTACATTACAGTCTGTGCTCCATCCCTTAAATTAGCCTGTAATTTACTATCTGTGACCAAACTCTCTAAAGACACTAATTGTTGCATCATTTTCTTTGCAACTCATTGTTTGTTTCAAGATCAGGACTCGGGGGAGATGATTGGATGTGCTAGTCTATTTGATGGTCTTTACTACTTTGATGACTCTCTGACTAGTGATACAAAAGTTCAAGGCTTGCATTGTGTCAGTTCTCCCTTTGTTCAAAAACAATCATGTTCTAGCATTGTAGGCTAGGTCATCTCAACGTTTTCTATTTAAAGTTTTTATTCCCAAACTTATTTAAAGAAATTGATTGTTCAATCTTTCAATGTTAAAGTTGCATCTTTGCTAAGAATCATTGGGCCACTTATTTACCAAAACCTTACAAGGCTTCCAAACCGTTTTATTGAATTCATAGTTGGGGCTGTCAAAAGTTTTGACACATAGTGGAAAACGTTGGTTTGTTACGTTTGTTGATGATCACACACGATTAATGTGGGTTTACTTGTGTACAAAAAAAATATGAGGTCAAAGATATATTTGTTCGCTTTTATAACATGGTTGAAAATCAATTTCAAACTAAATTAAGCATTCTTCACTTTGATAATAAGACTGAATATTTCAATGAATTTTTGGTCGATTTCTTTATAGAAAAGGGCATTTCTCATCAATCCACTAGTGTTGATACTCTTCAATGACATCGCTGAACGAAAGAATAGGCATTTACTTTGTTGCTTGTGCTATTATGTTTTATATGCACGTTCCTCAGTATTTGTGGGGTGATGCAGTTCGTATGGCTGCCTACCTTATCAATCGAATGCCTTTCAAAATTCTGGATTTTCAAACACCTTTAAATAAATTTAAGGATATTTTTTCCTACTGTATGGTTGTGGTTCGATTTACCTCTTAAAGTCTTCGAGTGTGCTGTGTATGTTCATATTCCCAATTTTTCTCAGTCTAAACTTGATCCTAGGGCTCTTAAGTGTGTTTTCCTCGGTTATGCCTTTGACAAAAAGGGAGATAGGTGTTTTGACCCTCTAGCTAGAAAATACATTGACAGTTTGGATGTGGTGTTTTTGAAAAATAAACCTTTCTTTGACAAAAATTCTCTTCAGGGGGAGATATCCAACTCAGAAGATCATTTTTGGGATACATCTCCTCTTCCTTGTCTCATCTATCTTGACCCTGATAGCCTTGTAATGCCAAACATGGAAAATTCGACTTCAGGGGGAGAAACACTTTGAAGAGATCTCACTGAGCGACATCCTGAACTTCAGGTTTATACTAGAAGGGCATTCAATCAAAATAATCAAGATCAAAGAGGCAACGTGCCACGGACCTAATCAGATGCCCTAGCGAATGATGCTGACAATTCAAGTAATCCTCCTTCTATTCCCATTTCCTCATCTTCTCAAAATCCCTTGACTGACCTTGACATTCCAATAGCCCTGAGTAAAGGTATTCGTCGGTGTACTAAATACCCTATTGCAAACTACCTTTCTTACCATAGATTGTCTGATGATTATAGAGCTTTTACCTCTAGGATAACAAATCTATTTGTGCCAAGGAATATGCAGGAAGCTATAAATGATTCGAATTGGAACTTAGCAGTTACAGAAGAAACGAATGCTCTAAAAGAAAATGGCACGTGGGAAGTTGTTGAACTTCCAAAAGATGAGAAAATAGTGGGATGTAAACGAGTGTTCACTATAAAGTGCAAAGCTGATGGGAATGTTGAAAGATACAAAGCGAGACTAGTTGTTAAAGGTTTTACACAAACCTATGGAATTGATTATCAAGAAACATTTGCTCCTGTTGTAAAAATCAATTCCATTAGAGTGTTGTTATCTACTGCAGTTAATTGTGATTGGCCTCTTTATTAGCTTGATGTAAAAAATGCCTTCCTTAATGGTGAGCTTGAAGAGGAAGTATTCATGAACTTACCACCAAGTTTTGAAGCCAACCTTAGAACCAACAAAGTGTGCAAGTTAAAGAAATCCTTCTATGGTCTTAAGCAGCCTCCTAGAGCGTGGTTTGAACGTTTTGGTAGAGCAGTGACAGGTTATAGTTTCTGTCAAAGTCAAGTAGATTACACCATCTTCTACAAATATACTAGTCCGGCTGAGATGGTTGTGTAAATAGTGTATGTTGATGATATCATTCTCACAGGTAATGAAGAAGGTGAGATGAACAACTTGAAGGGTAAACTAGCTAATGACTTCCAAATTAAAGATTTGGGAATTTTGAAATACTTCCTAGGGACGAAATTTGCTAGGTCGAAACAAGGTATCCTTGTTAATCAGAGAAAATATTTTGTTGATTTACTGGAAGAGACGAAGTTACTTGGTTGTTGTACAACAGAAACCCATATTGAGCCAAACTTAGAATTGCAAGTTGCAAAGGATACAAAGATAAAAGACAAGGAGAAATATCAAGGACTATGGGAAGACTTGTTTATCTATCTCACACCTGTCCAGATATTGCTTTTGCTATCAGCATGGTAAGCCAGTTCATGCATGCCCCAGGGTCAACCCACTTTGAAGCCGTTTACGGAATTCTAAGATATTTGAAAGGGACTCCAAGAAAAGGGATACGATTTAAGAAGAATGGTCATTTACATGTGGAAATTTACACTAATGCTGACTGCGCAGGTAGTACAACAAATAGATCAATTTCTGGTTATTGTTCTTTTGTTGGAGGCAATCTAGTTACGTGGCGAAACAAAAAACAAAGTGTTGTAGCTAGGAGTAGTGCTGAAGTAGAATTTAGGGCTTTAGCCTATGACACTTGTGAAGGTAATAAAAAGGTAATGCCTATACGTGTTTAATGTGACAACAAGGCCACCATCTCCATAGCACACAACCCAGTCTTACATGATAGGACAAAACATATAAAGGTTGATAAACACTATATAAAGGAGAAGATTGATATTGGAGTGATATGTACAACATATCTCCCTACAACAGAGCAAATTGCTGATGTACTGACGAAGGGTTTGTCAAAATTACAATTGGACAAATTGATTAACAAGCTGGCAATGGAAGACATCTTTAAACCAGCTTGAGGGGGAGTGTTGATTTATGTCATAATATTTTATTTTATTTGGTTTTATTTACTGTAATTATTCCATAGGATGCTTTCCTTCTATGTCATTATTTCCTTATTTTATTAAATATGTATTCTATTTAAACTACCAAAAATAAAATAAAACAAAACTTGGGTTATTGGTTGGGTGAATTGTGCAAGGGAAGCTTTACAAACTTTGCTTGCGAAGAAATTAATGACTTCACAACTTGAACTATAATGAACTCTGCTGGTTGGAATTGGCCATTGAGTGCCTCATTTAAATTCTAACCTCTAAAATCCCACCTTCAATACCGTAAACACAGTGTTTTATTCGTCCGATATCAGAGGACAGAGGATACTTCCAGATGGAAAATTTCTGAAACCATTTATTCCAGATTTTACTACGTTCTTGACCATATTTGTGTTGTACGCCATTGATATCCTGCGAATGATCATGTAATTTTTGTTCAACTAACAAGTAATTCTTTGTTGATGGTTCTAGGTGTAGCATTAGTTCTTTGTCAAGCAGATCCAGTGCTTAATGATGGTCAGTCAGGAAATGATGATGGATCGAGAAAATCCGTGCTTGAAGGCGTACGCAGAAAGATAATCGAGAAAGTGGTGAGAGATCATGAAGATGAGAATGACGAAGGGTCTTCAAGTGATTAGTTGTTGAATCATTCGCCTTCTTTTCTAGTTGGAGGTTGAAAAGTATTGTTTGGTTTTAATTTGTGAGCTTACACTTAAACAATGTGCATGTGCATTCCTGTTTTTATCTAATGAATGCTTATGTGATGTATTATGTGGTGTATTGAGTTCAGAAGTTTTGTATTTATTGATTTTTATATGTCCGCAACAGGTATCCCTTATGCGCTTATTAGGCCATCTAATCCACAGTTAATCCAAGGATTTAGTTTTGTTTTGTTTTGTTTTGTGTTGTTGTTCCCCTTAATTGACATCTATGCTCTCAGTCCTAGTGGCATTGTGTTGGCATGTTCAATATGACCATCTAGCTCCTCGTACCAATTTGTAAGCACTTGCATCAAATTGATTGCCCGGGTCTTGTTTATTATGGGACTAACCACGGTCAATAACAAGCACAACCTTATGATGGCAATTATATGTTCAACCAAAACTTCTCAATTTCCAACTGACATCACTTCCGATCGCTCATTTTCAAAGTCTTATGCACATTATTGTTCAACCAAGTTTGCCCATCAAACTTTGTGATTCTCTTCAAACTTGACCACTCCACAAATCCCAAGCACAAATGTGAAGAATTAAACTTGCAAAACAGACATCCATTCAGTCCAAAATACAAAGATAAATATTCTCACATACATATTATACAGTGGAACCAAAAAGGGAGAAGTTAGTAGACAACTAAGAGTCCTGAGGCTATAATTGATAAAAAATAAACCAGTAAAATACACATAAAAAACAAATTGCGAAGGACGTCCCCCATACGGCTATTCTTCATCGTCGTTGATCATTAAAAATAAAAAAAAATAAAAAAAGAAAAAACTCTTAAAGTTCTATCCTTGTCCTGTAAATCCATGAGAAAGATTTAACATTAAGACAAACATTAAAATCAGCTAATTAATATAGTTAGCTTTGTCTCCAATGCAACAAATAATTATACATAATTATGCATAGTTACCTTATTGTCCGAAAAAAAGCAATAGAAGAAAACATGGTATACCTCATCGAAAATAACCAATTTCTTTAAATTGGGGCATTTTAGTACACAAGCCAATGTGCTGATTGACAAGTGTATCTGCTTGTCCGGACATTTTTTCAACTCCAAATGTGTCATATTGTGAAAGTATGATTCTTCTAAATAAGGAGTAACTAACAACATAACCTTGTAAACAAACAAAGTTCAAAGTTAATAACAAAGCTTGAGAAACACGGATACGCCAATACGATACAAACATGTGGATATACCATTTCTTAAAATTTAGGGTATAACACAACAAGGACATGTTTAATAAAATGTACATTTTTTGAAAGACATATATATCAGTTTTAACCCAGAAAGAAAATTCAAAGTCAATGAATTTATTCATTTACATTATTAAAAGATGAGTTTAATGTTTGATGTATTTCGTTCCCAAATAAATATTATTTTTGTCATATATCATATATGTCTATTTAGTATATGTAAAGAGTGATTGATGATGTCGACCAAATGTTGGTCTTATTTTGACTTTGTACAATTAGTGTCTAACACATCTATTGCCTTAGCAAGTGTCTGATACGTGTCCAACAAATGTTGGGGTGTCCACATGTTGGGCACGTATTGGACACAAACACGTTAGCTAAACTAAAGTTTTTGTGCTTCTTAGAACGAAGAAGTTGTTTAGACTAAAAAAAAAAAGGCGTAAAAGGGAAGAGAAGAAAGAAGTTTTAAATACCTGTGTTGCCTTCAAAGGCAGTGTGAAACACCTTGCATTATGAAACACTCTAAGCAATTGACAGAACTTTGTCATAGGTTTTTGAGATTTAGAAATCTTTAATTCAAAATCATGAACAACAATATTCATTTTCTCTATGGATGGAAATTCTGAAGCAGAGTTCATGATAGTGGGCAAAATATTCCTAAACTTGACATTTTTAAGAGTTGATGTACACATTAATTCAACTTTTGAAAATCTGAGTATGCAGCCATCGGAACATAATTCCAAATTTTGAAGTTTTGGGGCACAAATAGTAGCACTCTAGAAAAGATAATTGATTAAAACCAAAGATTCTAAAATAGGATAGGCAGAGAACATTCTAATATAATCTCCACAGCAATCGTGTGCCTCCCACTGACATTCAATCTCTAAATTTCTCAATAATGGAAAAGCCAAGTCTCCCCCATCATCCTCAAACCCAAATACAATCTTCAGCAAAACAAGTGATGAATATGTTGATATGGTGTTTCCAGTTATAAATACTAACATAATAGATATTGATCAAAAGTGGAACATTGTGACATCACCTTGGTTTTGGGAGGAAGAGAATATCAATTTTCTAATTTTTCTACCGCAGTGTTCAGATAACATCCTGAAGACGAAATTCTTAAATGAAGTATGTTTTTAGGTATGAGGATTCTTACTTGAAGTGTTTATAAATGGGTAGAGTGGAAATTGAAGTTGAGTGTTGGAATGTGAGACTAGAGGGTTTTCCATCGTTTTGCTAGAATACAAGTTTAGACAACGATCTTTGTGTTCAATGAGGAGAGTGTTATAGTGGTGTTGATTATTAATATTTTCTTTTATCTCAATTGTCGCTTGGATTGTCTCTGATTTTGTGTGTCGTATCTACCGATTATTCTTTCCTTTTCTGGTTGTGCGTGTTTTAGGCTTGACCTTTATTTGGCTTCGATCTCCTGCCTTGGATACAATAGATTCTTTCCATTTGTGTTACATATATTTTGTTGGTGTTGTGCCTTTCTAGGTTAAGCCATTTTTACATGAATAATAGTGTATGTTGAAGAATTGGGAGAGAGGTGTGTGTTCGGCTCAAGTCTGATAGTAAAACAGATCTTTTACGATTGACAATATATTGATTGTTCCTGACATCTTATTTGATATGGTGCATTACTTCTTAGTTGAATGGTGATTTAATTACAGAGTGAAACGAGATTGGAGTTATTGTTGAGTAGCATTGATTGAGGGGGAGCCTAATCTGCTAACACTTCCATAAGAAGCACAATATTTAAGGGAGCCTAAATTGCTCACTAGTTACTGCATGCTTACTTCGTAGTTGAATTTCGTACGTGAAAAGAAGTGTATTGCAAACTTTGGTTATAACTAGTGGAACTCTTTTCATTCAAGCGTAAAGCCTCCTAGACATAAGTTTGGTTACACCGAACTGGGTTACCATTTTTGTGTTATCTCTCTCTCTTATTCTTTTGTTCGACTTGTTCTTGCATTGTTATTCATGCGTGGTACTTGTTGTGATCTATCTAAATTTCAATTGGTGTTAGAGCGGGTTGATTGTCTACACATGAGATACTCAATGGAGTCGATCAGGGAAGGTGGATCAACAACCCAACCTCTTGTGCTAGATGGTTCAAATTATTCGTATTGGAAGGCTAGAATGTCATCCTTTTTGAAATCTATAAATAATAAGACTTGGAAAGTTGTTGTATCTAGATGGACTCCTCAAGTTATTGATACAGATTGAAAGATGAGTTTTAAGCCTGAGAAAGACTAGACTGGAGATGAAGATGAGACTTCTTTAGGGAATTCTCGGGCTCTCAATGCCATCTTTGACAGAGTAAATGAGATTCTTTTTCGTTTATCAACATGTGTCTCTCTGCCAAAGAAGCATGGGATATTCTTGTTGCTGCCCATGAAGGAACATCCAAGGTAAAGACGTTGAGACTGCAACTTCTAAAACAAAATTTGAATATCTAAAGATGCTAGAAGACAAAACTATAGTTGAGTTTAATGTACAACTCCTTGATATCGCGAATGAATTGTTTGCTCTTGGAGAGAAGATTTTAGAAGAAAAGTTAGTACGTAAGGTTCCTCGATCTCTTCCGAAAAGATTTGATATAAAAGTTAGGTATTGAAGAGGTTCATGACATTGCTAACATGAACATTGATGAGCTTTTTGGTTCTCTGCGTACTTTTGAAATGACCTTGGATGACAAATCAGAAAAGAAATCTAAAGGTATTTCTCTACAGTTAACAATTAAAAACGATGTTTCTCTGGTAAAAAATAAGGAATCTGATGAAGATCTTGCTGAATCGATATCTCTTTTGGCCAAGTAGTTTGGAAAGGCCCTCCAACGATGGGATAAATGTGGAGGATCTCAGGGTAACTACGTGTCTCCTAATGTTAAAGACAACAATAACCCAACAATCATGTCAACCCAAAGTTCTCAAGATATATTCTCTGGAAAGAAACCTGAATATGAGAGAGAAATAGGACGCAATCAAGGATCTAGAGACAAATTTTAGATGTAGAGAATATGAGGGGTTTGACCATTTTCATGCTGAATGCCCAAATTTTTTGAAAAGACAGAGCAAGATTTACATAGCTATGTTATCTGATGATGAATCTGAGTCAAATAGTGACTCTGGTGAAGAAATTTGTGCCTTAGTGGGATGTTTATCTCTTGAAGGTTCCCATGTGGTAACTCCTTCCAACATTGAGATTTCTGTGGTGCCTGAGAAGGCTCAAGAGAATGGTGTCAGTCATAACAATCTTTCTTTTGAAGAAACTTATCAATGTTGGATTGAAGATACTCAAGTCTTTACTGTTTAGAAAGAGAGAATTAAAAAGCTAATCAAAGACAACCACCGTCTTTTGAACACTATTTAAGATTTAAAGAAAGAACTAAAATTATCTAAAATTGAGCTTGAATCCATGACCAAGTCGGTTCGCATGTTGAATTTTAGTACTGATGATCTTAACAAAATTTTGTCTTGTGGTAAGCAGGTTTCTAACAAGAAAGACGTTGGATTCAGTCACCACGGAAAGCATATTGACAAGGTGAACCATCCTTGTCAAATCACTTTATTCCAACTAAAACCACCCAGATGTCTGTAGAGTTGACATGAACAAAAGAGTAGCTGCTGGGATTTTTGTTTGAATTTCAGTTTCATAGCTTGTTGCACAAAGTATATTAGATGTTATAATTTTTGTACAAAAATGCGTTGAGAATTACTCAAGTATGATCATTAATAAGCAAGTTTTTCTATAAAAGCCCAAGTATAAGCTCTTATAGGTTTCCTGGTGAGTCTAGGGTCGAACGCAGAGATTTGTAATAACTAGGCGTTGAGAATAGATACAAGACTATGCGGTGACTCTACAGTTATTATGTGCATGAGTTGTATGTACCTAAAACTATACATAAAGATTGAATAAAATTTCCTACAACTAACAATGAGGTGGACGCGGCGAGGGTTAGTCAAATGACATTAAGTGTCAGATAGCATGCGTTGAGAATGACAGTGGAACCATGCGATAAAAATAGAGTTAACGCAGGAGCTAGTTGTTACTTAAGCATATCTAAGTATAATTACAACCTACAAACTTTGAGTTTGTGAATCCATCTCTCGATGTTTCGACGCCACATTAATCTTATCTCTAAGACGCATGGTAAGTTTGCGTTAGCAAAAGATGAACTACATCTCTGAACCTCATCTAGTCTTGATAAATGCTAAAGATTAACCATCCACTCTCTCAAGCTAGATAGCCGTGCTGGTTAAATTTGTTTGTCAGACAAAGCTATGCAAGCTAATGATATGCATTAATCAAGATGTAACATACTTATTATTGCTTAAGAGAAAAAAACTAGCTTCTAACATCTAACTCATTTAATATGCAAACACATGGTGTAAAGTATTTAATATGGAAATGAATGGAAGATAATCGTCAATCGAACTTATATTAAAAAAATAAATCATTTTCTCGAATGTCATTAACAAAACATAAGTAAGAAGAAGGGAAATGAAGATAAAACAGAAATGGAAGACGTCGAGCCGCCACTGGCAATGTCTTGCTTCATGGAGATGGTTGGTATCTGATACATAAATGGCATAGGGTGAAGGTTCTCACTCACTGGGAGATGACTCTGAAAATTCTCAGAATCCTTCTCACAGAAGAGCTTGAAATGGAGGCTGTTTATGGTGAGGGAGAATTTGTGCAGAGTTTTCGCCTCTTGAACTCGTTTCTCTTCTCCTTTTGAATGGAGAAGCTTTGGACTATTTATAGGCATCAAAAAGTTGAACTCATGATGACCTGACACCTTTACATTAAATTCCATGCCTTGCTGCGCAGACTTTTCACATCGTCGGCCCATTGGTTCTGCCATGCTCTGATAACGTGTTATCTTTTTGCATATTGACATGACAGCTTTTGCCTAGGCGTCTGTATCTACTTTTTCTCAACGCATGGTCTCGACACATGAGTTTTCACTTGTTCTCGCAGCAGCTTCCTCTCTAGTACTTGGGTTATTTGTGCTTCTTTTCTTCTTAATCCTGCGTTAAGAACAGAAAAACTCATAATTTTTCAAGTATTTTCTTTTGTAAATGGTGCCAACGCATGGTAATACATTTTACATAATTCAACTACCAAAATCATGCGTTTAGCTCTAAAGTTACTCTAATTAATTCAAATAGTGACTATAATAACTTGTATTTCTACAAGTTATCATAGAGTAGCCTACTCAATCCTCTCGACACAAAGCAAAGCAAAGATGGATCTGTCATCATTGTGGAAAAGAAGGCCACATTCGTTCCTTTTGCTATCGACTATATGGAGGAATACTTTATCAAAGGCAATGGAAGCCTTCTTATAAAAACTGCGATGCTGTTAAATGTGTCAGATACATGAAACACAAAAGATTTAAATGGAGAGTTAAATATAATAGGTTTTCTTCTGAACTGAGATGCCAAGTTGCGTTCACATCTCTTCGCTCATCAACAAAAGAAGACTAGTATTTCGATAGTGGTTGTTCACGTCATATGAAAGGCGAAAAATCCTTTTAAATGTGTCATATTGTGAAAGTATAATCCTTCTAAATAAGGAGTAACTGACAACATAACCATGTAAACAAACAAATTAGTTCAAAGTTAATAACAAAGTTTAAGAAACACGGATATGACGACACAATACAAACATGTGGATAGGTCATTTCTTAAAATTTAGGATATAGACACAACAAGGACATGTTTATTACAACATACATTTTTTGAAAGAAATATATATCATTATTAACCAAGAAAGGAAATTCAAAGTCAATGAATTTATTCATTTACATGATTAAAATATGAGTTTAATGTTTGATGTATTTCGCTCCCAAATAAATATTATTTTTGTCATATATCATAGAGATTTTTACATAAAAAAAAAAAAACCATCTTTGAGCCATATATTTCATAAATGTCTTTAAATTTTAATTTTTATAAAGAAGTCTTTTAGTGTTAATTTGGGACAATTTACCCTTTTTTACATTTATTTATATCCAATTTTTTAATGTATATTTCCCTATTTATGAAGCTCTTTTAATGATGGGGAGAGAAAGTTCATTTATTATGGAGAGAAATTGCATTTAATATGATTTTTTTTTTCCATTTTGAATTAGAGAGAGCAAATGCATATTAATATGATATATTTTCTCATTTTCACGTAACTTGTTGGTTTCAGGTGTCTTCTTCATTTTTATATTTGATTTTTGATATTATGTGATATATTCCATTGTTTGTTTTAAGTATTATTTGTTTTCATATAATATATTCCATTGTTTATTTGGTATGATATATACTCCATATTCTATTTAATTATATATTTCACATACTTTGCCATATATATCCACGTATATTTAGTAATTTTGTAAATATACCTCATATTATGTGAGCTTTGAAATATGTTGTAATCTTTTCCCCCTTTAATCTATATATAAATTCTATTCAATCGTATATTTTATATATATTGTAGGGGGAAATGATATAAATTTACAATACATAGTAGAATATCACATACTAACTATATTTAAAAAACATGGTAAACTAAATTCATATATATTTGAAATTGAAGTTGAAAAAAACTGTACAAATACACCGAGATTCATCGTTCTTCTATTTTCAACCTCATACTAATCAATTAATTATTTAAAATAAATCCAGATATATATGGATTATTTGTAATAATCCTAAATATATATGAATTATTTGAAATAAACCCGGATATATATAGATTATATATGAGTGAACAAAAAAAAATGTTTAATTTTCACTTAGCCACCAAACCCCGTCTTCTTCTTTCACGCGACAATATGTCTACCTAGCGCCGTCGCCGAGATCTGGCATCGATCAACCCATCTGTAGTGCTCTACAACTTCAGATCCCTTGCACACAGCTTTGTGTGCTCCACGTCGATCAGATTTGTACCACCAACTTCGAGCGCGCGTCATACATCTCTTGCCTGCCATCACACGTTGTTGCGCAAGTCTGCATGTTGTCGCTGCCAGATCCATGTTGTATCGCTCTTGCCTCAATCTGCCGCCACACACCGACATACGCAGTCCTTGCCCCGATCTGCATCGTCCTACCCAACTTCGATTTGTGCCTCCCAGTCGTGCCCCAATCCATGTTATGCTGCTTAGATTCGAGTTGCAGATTTGGAGTTCATTGCTAGTAGTGGGAGAGAAAATGGAGAGTGAGGGAGAAGATCGGAAATGCGTAGGTGGTGGGTGAGAGAGAAAAAAAAAGGGTAGCTGGTGGGTGGGTGAGAGATAGAGTGGGAGAAAAGATGGGGAATGTGTATTAAAGACAAATTTAATGCATTTTCTGTTTTTTCCAATTTTTCCTTCTTTTTCAATGGCAAAAAATTAATAGGGATATTGACTTTTTTTTTTTCAATGGCAAGAAATTAGTAGGGATATTGTGAACTTTTAAACTTGATTTTTATGTAATATTGTAACTCATTAGAACATTTATGAAAAAAATAGTTGATTTAAGACATTCTTGTAATTTGGTCTATTTAATTGGGCTATTAGTGTAGAAAGCCCTATATCATATATGTCTATTTACTATATGTAACGAGTGTTTGATGATGTCTTCTTGGGCTTTAGCCCAAATTTCAGGTCCAAAATCAGAGAGTTCTATAGTGGGAAGCATTCCACGATCAACACCTATACTCCACACGTGTCTGAGAAAGAAAATGCAGATTACACTTGAATTTGCCTGTTGCTTTCACTCATGCAAATGCCGAAAAACCAAAAGCTAATTCCTTTTCTCTCTAAGCTTTCTTTTGCGATTTTTCTCTCTCGATTTCAATCAACATAGGCTAGATTTCTAATCCCTCTTGTTTCTTTTTCATTTAATTGGTGACACACACAGTTTAGAGGTAGAAGAAGAAGATAAGGAGAAGAAGTAAAGAAGAAGAGACAAAAGAAATTAAAGTGGTTCAGCTTTGCCTACATCCACTTTGCAGAAGGGGGAAGAATTTTTATTTCAATGTTCTTTGATTTTCAAATATCACTCTCTGTCTTTTCTAACACTAACTAATTTCCTTTTATATGTAGGTAATTGAAAAAAATTAGTTACAAGAGCAATTAGTTATAAAAGTTTGTTGGTTACAACCATAAAATAGAAGGTAAACTTCCTATCTGTTTTACATGTCAACCAAATGTTGTTCCTATTTTGACTTTGTACAACTAGTGTCTTTACACATCTATTGCCCTAACAAGTGTCTGATATGTGTCCAACAAATGTTAGAGTGTCCACATGTCTGACATGTATTGGACACAAACACGTTAGCCAAACTAAAGTGTCTGTGCTCCTTAAAACGAAGAAGTTGTTTAGATTAAAAAAAAAGACATAAAAGGGAAGAGAAGAAAAAAGTTTTAAATACCTGTGTTGCCTTCAAAGGGTAGTGTGAAACACCTTGCATTATGAAACACTCTAAGCAACTGATAGAACTTTGTCATACGTTTTCGAGATTTAGAAATCTTTAATTCAAAATCATGAACAACAATATTCATTTTCTGTGTGGATGAAAATTCTGAAGCTGAGTTCATGACAGTGGGCAAAATATTCCTAAACGTGACATTTTTAAGAGTTGATGTACACATTAATTCAACTTTTAAAAAACTGAGTATGCAGCCATCACAGCAATCGTGTGCCTCCCACTGACATTTAATCTCTAAAATTCTCAGTAATGGAAAAGCCAAGTCTCCCTAATCATCCTTAAACCCAAATACAATCTTCAGCACAACAACGTTGAATATGTTGATATGGTGTTTCCAATTATAAATACTAACATAATAGGTATTGATCAAAAGTTGTGGAACATTGTGACATCACCTTGGTTTTAGGAGGAAGAGAAGATCAGTTTTCTGATTTTTCAACCGCAGTGTTCATATAACATTCTAAAGATGAAATTCTTAAAGGAAGTATGTTTTGAGGTATGAGTATTCTTACTTGAAGTGTTTGTAAATGGGTAGGAATGAAAATTTAAGTTGAGTGTTCGAATGTGAGACCATAGGGTTTTCCATCGTTTTGATAGAATAAAAGTTTGGAATACAAGTGAGAGATTGTTGGGATTTGTGCCCTAAAGCCTCGTAATTGATTAATTAAGTAATTTAATTATTAATTATGCAATATTAATTTATCTATTAACAGAAAAATCCAAGGTTATTGCATAAAACCTTGAACATGTATGTAGTTGACATACGAGTTGATCATGTTCAAGAAATAACCTAAAGGTCTATAGTATATGGATAAGTTTGGGTGCCTTATTCTGGTGACACTATGGATACAACTCACTTTGTAATAGTTACAAGTGGTTTGATCCAAAACCGTTCATGTGGAGACATGTGAGTGGGGGTATCCTATGCAAATAGTTTGTATAAGACCGGACCGTGAAATATTTAATCTCTCTTTGTAGATCTATCAATTGATGAGGTTAATATTTCATAGGATGATCATGTGTGACTCGATCTTAATCTTGAGTGACTTATGAACTCCTGTCTATGAGGTCGGTCCTTTGATTTTCATGGGTAAGAGTGGCTCGAGTTGTCGACTCAATAAGCCTACCACTTTGGGGATTTGACTAAATGGGGAGCTGGGAACATAACTTCACAAAATGAAATTCACTCATTCCCAGATAAGGTAAGTAGATGAGTAGTTCTCTTAAGTGCTGATTTCGGGTTTGAACAAGGGACTCCACCCACTCACTAGCCCAAGAGAGACTTAGTTTATGGCTAGACCATAAACAAATTGTTCATTAGAGAAATTAGTGGTACTTAAGGATAAGAGGTAATTACAGGAGTAGAACGGACATTTGACCCAGCTGTAATTATGAACAACTCGTGAAGGATCGACTTGTTTATACTGATTATATCCATGGATTGTCCTACAGTGCATAAGAGTTCAACTATGGGTCTATAGTGGTTTGTCCGATAGTTAATGTATGAAGATTAATTTAATTAAAGAGTTTAATTAATTAATCTTGGATCATTGGAGCTTATAATCTGTAGGTTCATAAAGTCCCCTTACTAGCTCACCACGAACCAACAAGGATCAACTATGTTGAAAGAAAATTTTGAAATGTTCAAATTTATGAGGAATAATATTAATTGTATTGGATACAATTAATTACTTGATTTATTAGAAAGTTTATTTGAATAAGATTTAAATTATAACTTTATAATATGGTGAATTAATTTATTTGAATATGATTCAAATAATTAATTATTTATTACAATGAAATCCATATAAATAAATAGATAGAGAATTAATTAATTAATTTGAATTGGATTTAAATAATTAATCATTTAATTTGGATGAGATCCAAATTAAAGATTCTGCGGATAATAAATATTTAAATAATATTTAAATATTTTCAACCATTTAATATGAGATATTGTTTGGGTATATATTTATTAATATTAGATATTATTAAAAATTTAATTTAAAATATCTACTGAGGGGTTATCCTAATAGGATAAGGAGTAACTCATAGGGTTCTATAAATAAGGCCCTTAGGAGCCCCCATAGAAGACACTCTCTACAAGAATAATCTCTACGATTACTTTCAAACTCTCCCTCTATAAATTCTCCCAATTTTCTTAGAAAAGTTCTAAGAAAATTTTTCTTTGCATTCCCTCTATTCGTTCAAGAAGCAGTTCCCACAAACCAGATCCTTGCTAGAGTCATAGCAAGGAAGATCTCTTGGAAAAAGAAGACTGCAAGGAGAAGACTATCGGTTCGGTTCGAGGAGAAGATTGAAATTATAGATCAGCAAAGGTATGATGCTTAAGCTTTTCTTTACTTTTTGTATTTTTAATTCTTTCAATAAATCAAAGAACGTGATCACACGCTTTCGCCGGGATTCAATTCCCTTCATGGACAACGGTCTTTGTGTTCAATGGGGAGGGAATGTGATGATGAAGAGAATCTGGTAGAAGACTGAGTTTGTCTTTTGTATTCCTTCTCTTCATGCTCGCCATTGCTGAAACAACCCAACTGTAGTTGAAACAGAAGAAGGATTGCTAATACGGACATATAACCTTTTAGATGTTTGACGTAAATATCGCTCTCAATAGTTTCAACTTTCAAGATGGTTTATTATCATTTTGGTAAAAGTACTCTTTTTTTTTTGTCAAATTTCTTTTTGTTCTTAAGTTTTAAAATAATACAATTTTTAATCTTTAAAATTTAGAGGCAATTGTAAACATGGCAAAATAAAATACATTAATGATGCTAGGTTTTATGTGCTAAAACTTGTGGTTTGTAAACTTTGAACATATTCTCAATAAAGTTGTTATCGAGATTTATTTAGTAAAAATGTTATTGAATATGTAAATTGCCTTTATTAAATCCAATAAACTAAGAATTCCCTGGCTATAGTTTGAATACTTAGACTTTATGTGTAGACATAAAAGTGGATCAAGTTTATGTAATAGCCAAAACGGTCTATAGTATAGGGATAAGGCTAAGTACCTTATCATGGGGACACTATGAATGCGACTCACTTGGTATTTGATACAAACGATTTGATCCTATATTATTCATGTTGAGGCATGAGAGTGGGGCATCCTATGCAATGAGTTTGCATAATACCAGACCATGAAATAATAACTTTTACTTTATAACGTCGTTTACTGTTAAGACTGATTATTTCAATATGATGACTAAGGTAACTCGATCTCAATCTTGAGCTAACTATGAACTCGTATTTATTTGTGATTATCTTTTAATCTACATGGGTGAGAGTGGTCTGAGTTTGCTGACTCAATAAGCTTACCATTTTAGGGATATGACCAGGTAGATAATTGGGGACATAGTCTTGTAAGATAAAATTCACTCCTACCTAACTAGGTTAGTAAAGAAGTTGTTCCCTTAAGTGCTGACTCCGGGTCTTGAATAAAGAGCCTCACTATCTCATTGGCGCAAGAGAGACTCAGTTTGATGGTTGGATCATAAACTAATTGTTCATTAGAGGATTAATGGGACTTAAGAAACAAGATGTAATTACAGGAGTAAAACAGTAATTTTGACCTAGGTGAATTATGAACAACTTGTTAATTACTAATCATGTGGGTAGAAATATATCTATAGTGAGAAGAGTGCAGCTATTGGGCTATAGTGAAGTGTCCAAGTAGTTAACAAATGTTAATTAACTAGGTTAAAAAGTTTAGCTAGTTAATTTTAGATCGTTGGAGCTCATGATCTGTAGGTTCATTAGGTCATCTTGTTAGCTCATGGTCCTACCATAAACAAAATCTCTCTCAGGCTAATGAGAGGGGACAAGCCCCATTGTTCATAACTCATTGAAGATTGAGATCGAGTTACATATGGTCATCATATGAAATGTTAATTTATGCGGTCAACGGAGTTACGAAGAGAGATGAATTATTTTGCGGGCTGGTCTTATACAAACTCTATGTATAGGATACCCCCACTTACATGTCCCTATATGAACGATTTGGATTAGATCGTTTGTAATGATTACAAAGTGAGTCATATCTATAGTATTACCAAGATAAGGTACCCAACCTTATCCATATACTAAGACCATTCAGATTATCATTTGAACATTATCCACCCGTATGTCAACCACATATTGTTCAAGTTATATTAAATAATCTTAGATCTAATTATTTTATTGGATCGAGTACACAAGTCTAAATGTCAAATAAAATAACTCTTTATTTTATTAAATAAATAATTTATTTTTACATTACAAACCATGAGATTTTGGGCATAAACCCTAATAGTTTCTTCTTCTTTGTCTTGCAGATCGTCTTTCTTCTCCAAATTACAAATTCACTGTTGTAGGCACATGAAGGTCGATGAGTTTTCTTGTTCAGATTTTGCCATCGACAATAAGTATTTTTTTTTATTTTTATGTTTATGCATTTTCAAATGGCTTCTATTGGGCTTTTCTCTTAGTTTGATAGTCTCACTTGCTTGGAATGATAAGTTGTCTTCCATTTAGTAGTTGTTTATATCAGACTTGAATTCAACTTCAAGGAAGCTTAAATCATTGGGCCATCTTCTTTTTAGATTGCTTATACTTTAGTATTTTCTTCCTAAATTACGTGTATTTCCTTGCTTACTAACAAGTTTGATATATTGAGTGGTATATTTGGTATATCAATTGCATATACTAGCTGATCTACTAAATATAAAGCATATAAGTTATACTATTAATATAGTTGTTGATACACCGAAAGAGGATAAAATTAAAATAATAAACAACAAAAATCAGATCTAATTTTTTTTTTTTTTTTTTTTTTTTATATATTTATAGATTTAGATAAATCATTTCCTTCTATTCTTGCAACTTCCCCTAATATATCATTAGATAATGAGGTGTCAAATGCTCAAGGGATGGATTATGGATTATGTACACGGCAGTGCTACAAAATGTTCCACATAGATTGGCTGTTTTTTCATTAAAAAAAATAACAATAATAAAAGAAAGTAAATATGACCAAACGAAACTAATCAAAAGAGAGAAACTTAATTGACTATAGTTTTGGAATCCAATGACGCCTTCTCGTGTCCAATGCCATGTTTCCCATGCATTTGGATTGTAATAATGACTTCACATCTTCCAAATAACCAAACGCTTTGATTTGTCTCTTGGTATTCTCTGATTTATATATAATATAATAAGTTGGTGTGTTCATAAATTTAACTCTTGGTAAGCCCCAAGAAACGAAGTTGTTTGTTAGCTTCTTCTTAATTCGGATCATTTCAATGTCTAAAAACAATGATATGGACAGAATCAGGCTTCTCCCAGATTCTCTTCTTCATGACATTTTATCCTTTTTAGACACAAAACAAGTTGTTCAAACTTGTGTTCTCTCAAAGCGGTGGAAGACCCTGTGGACTCACATTCCCACACTCAACTTTGATTTCAACTCCTTCCTAGATAGAGGGAAAATTAAAAATGCTCTGGATAATGGTATACAGTTTGATGTGAAGGGGCATCTACAATCAAAAGGAACATCCTTTAAGCGTTTTATATTGGAAGTCTTATCTCAACATAGTAGCAATTCCATTACAAAATTGAGTTACTCATTCCCCAGCCGCATTGAAGAGGATTTTGTGACAAAAGTCTTATGCTATGAGCAATGCCGGTGGGTTCAAGAATTTTACATCGCAACTTACAACGCAGATGAACCCAGTTGGGCATCTTTATCGGCTTGCACATTGCTGATTGTACTGAAGATTACATGTAGGCATGTGGATAACTTGGGGTCCTTGGTTTTACCTTGTTTGAGGATTTTAGAGATTAAAAGGGTATTTGATTTTATGTACTGGAATGATTATTTCTTGCCATACAATTGCATGCAGTCTTACAATAACTACTATGGAGACATAGGATTGAATGAAAACACATTCTCAGGCTGTCCAAATTTGGAATGTTTGGTTTTATTTGATTGCATTTTATATGCTGCTTGTATTTGTGCTCCAAAACTTGAGAAATTGGAGCTAATGGCTTTATTCCATGCATTTACTTTTCCAGAATTTGAGTTGTGTACACCAAATCTCAAAAGTGTTAAGTTTAGCAATGTAATACCTTGTGAGCTTAAGTGTTGTTCTGACATTGTGAACATACACCAAGTAAGTATAGCATTTGATTATTGTGACTTTGGAAGGGAATTATGCTTATTACAACAAAGGGTGGTGAAAAATATCTGTGAGCTGCTTAAAGTTTTTCATGATGTAGTCTCTCTTATTCTCCCTCCAAATACAACACAGGTATTTAATTTATTCCATCTATATTATTTCTTGTTTAATTTCATTCCTTTCCATATACTTTTTAATTTGTAAACATTCTTTTTCTAACTTTAGCCATTTTTATCTCTGCTTGCAAGGCCATCTTTAAAGCTCCTTCTTTAAGAAGATTGTCTTTTCAAAATTTGAGATATTTGAAAGAGTTCAAAGCAAAACGGACAGAGGAAACCATAGAGATTTTAGTTGACTCAACAATATAGGTCAGCTGGTTTTTTGTATTACTTTAATTTGGTTTTGCTTGAGGCTTAAGCAACCTAAGTTTTTTTTTTTTTTTTTTTTAATTATGTTTGGAAATTATCATCTGTGGTTGAAGTTGAATATGGCTTACGAGGAGGACAGTGATTTGAGATTGTTTTCTTGTGTGGTTGAAGTTATTTTTCTTCGTTATATATATTATATAATTTCTAGCATATGAGGATCCAAACTACAAATCTCGTGGTTATAATTAACGCATTTGTACGCTACTTGAACTATACCCACTTTAACACTAATGTATGTATATAATGTTATCTGTCTTTCAAAAATTTTAGTCTTTGATAATATTAACATATGATAGGAATTAATGAAAAAAATAATGATAGTGAAAAATTTGGCCAATTGTTATGATATATTAATAATTGGTTTATTTATTTTTATTCTTTGAACAAAAAAATACACTATTTTCTATTTTTTAATTGAGTAAACCAAAGATTTTTTTTTTTTTTTTTTTTTTTTTTTTTTTTTTTTTTACATACCTTAAAAAAAGAAAAAGAAATTTCATATTCATTCACTCAAAACATAAGGAAATTCCACTAATTGTTTTTCAACTATAGTCGTAGTTCCTATACATTGTTATGCCGGAAGTAAGGAAATGACACACTATCTGCAACTTTCTTTTTATTCAAAGAGGGATTGATAACACGGGGGTTAATCTCAACTAGAAATTTTTTGTCCCTTATCTCGTGCAGTCTAAGGAGGTTTCTTAGTCAACCTATAGTAAACTTGCTCGAAACACCTACAGAATCACTAAAACGTGCACAAGAGCCTAATAGTCGTTTTTAAACTCACATACTCGCAACATATATCAACTAGAGAGGAATAGGAGAGAAACACATTCAATTTGATGAAAACATAATACATTATTGATAAGCACTATCAAAATCAAGCTTACAAGAATCGAGATGAGAGGTCTCCTTGCAACGAAGTTCTTCCTTAGCAAGAGATCTTCCAAAAAATGCCTAAAGGATTGGATTTTGTTGGATGCCTTGGACGGCCCACAGTCATCCTTTTATAGTGCGGGAGGGAGGGAAGTATGAGAGAAATGTGAGAGTGGCCCTAAGTGAGGTAAAACCGCCCACTACCCATGGATTTAGGGCCTCTCCTATGTCCTCTTATTTTTCCTACATTTTAGGATGATGGGGCATAACCATTTCTTCCTACAATTTTGCATCCACTTCCCACTTACATCATTTTAGGACCACCTTCCTACAAACTAGAGAATAACCATCCATGATGGCATATGATCATGAATGTCCACCATTCTTGCTTATAATCATGCTAGCTAGCTTATTTGGACTAGCATACTTAATAATAATCTTCTATTATTAAGTGCCTCTCAAAATGCTTGCTATGTCGTGCATACAAGTTATGTAGACAAGAACCTGATGGCTTGCACTTTCCTTGGTCTTGGACCAAGCTTGCCCCACCTTGAGTACGTGCTTGATCGCTTGTGCCAAGATGGCATCAAGGTTGCCGCTCCCGCACACTGTGTGCGTGTTGCCTTGTCGCTCGTTGCATAGCGTGTGCTTGTGATGCTCGTATGTTGCATGGCCTTGCGTGCGCCCAACACCCTCGCTTGTGGAGTGTGCCGTTGTGTGGGCCACGCTTGCGTCCGAGCCCTATGGTGCTCGTAGGTTGGCGTGCGTACGCCTGCTTGTGTTAACCTCTAAGCACGAGGTGTGGGCCGCCTACCCACACCGTGCCTTGTGTCCTACTCATGTATATTGGTCTGCGTTTCGCTTGCTATGTCACATGCCTCACTTTCCACTTGTGTGTTGTCCATACATATGTCTTGGCACTTTTATTACTGGATTCCATCAACTTTACCAATGCTAAAGAACTAAGGTTCTGCCACTTGATGACTTAAAAATATAACAGTAACAGTAATTACTTTTTAGATGGAAAAATATTGGGAAAATGTGATGTGTAGGTATAAAAATATATATACACGAAAAATATGTGATGAAAATGACTAACAAAATTTTAAGAAACGAGAGTGAAGAAATTTCTTTTTATTTCCTCACCCCTCAACAATTTCTTTAAATATTTTTCTTAGCAATAACTCTAGTATAGAACATTTATTTAATTATTTTTGTCATCCACACTTTATTACTTTTTTATTTCTAGAATTTTTTTATCCTTTTCACCCTATTTATTCCTATATACTCCTAGTGGTTGGAACAACATCCTCATGATTTACTTTACTTTGTAATGATGTATATACATGCATGATTGATATTGTTTTTATCATCCATACACTAACAAAAATTACATTCCACATTAAGCCAAATTAAATGATAGTGAGAATTCGAACCTCTAATTCTTGAGTTGATAGTCTATATTTTATGTTTGAGCTAGTTGATTATACGTTGGTCACTACAAGAAATTATGAGATGGTCGACATGGGCGTTCAGCAGAGATTTTGCCAATGCCAAACAAACAGGTGTTAGCAAAAAGGCTCTCTCTCAATGCCCAAAATTGGTGTTGGGGGGCGTTACCTTCTCCCGACGCAATCTACATGGCATCGACAGTTGTGCCTTCTCCCAATTCAATTTATATAGCATCGGCAGAAACAAGTTTTTGATGACAGGCAATGCTGTCATTGTTTGTTGTATAATTTAAATTTAAATTTAAATTTATAATAATAATAATAATAATTAAAAATTTAAAAAAAAATTAAAAAAAAAAAAATCGTCAACCACATCTCTCTTTATAAAAAATAGAAAACCAACTTAGGCATGCACAATCTCAAACTCAAAATCATCCTAACAAAAGTAATGAAACAATCATGATATCCAACATTGAAAAGTAATGAATCTAACATCAAATTTAAGTAGATTTCAAAAGTTTCAAACTTATGGTGTGTTTGAAATATATTTTGAAGTGTTTAATTTAAAAAGTAAATCATTTTGGAAGAAATTAGAGTATTTGGCAACCACTCAAAATAGCTTTTGAAGTGTATTTTAATCAATTTTTAAAAAAAAAATGTTTAAATATAAATAAATTTTTTAAAAAACATTTTTTTCTTAAGTCAATCCAAACGAGCCCTTAATTAACCAAAACCAAAACTTAGTCAATGAACTTTACATAGAAATTGTGAATCTAACAACTACATACCCACATTTAAACTTAAACTTGAGAATATAACAATAAGTAAAACCAAAACGTAAATTCAGGAACATTAGAACAAAACATGACAGAAGATGTGCCTACCGCTTCTACATTAGATTGCTATTATTTATAAATTTATAGAAGAAAGAATAATCACAAGAACATTGTTAAAGCTCAGATAAATATGCACCGTTTTTTATCCTAAGCACTTTAGTGGCTTTTGAAGGACTGAAGAAAAGCTGGGCTGAGTAGTCAAACAAAATGGACTTCTTGAAGATAAATTATATAATTATATGTGACCCGAATTTCATACCAATGCATTATAAATAAAGGAACATTTGTCCACCTGTGAATAACTCAGTATTCATGTAGTTGTTCTCATGGTTTTTTACTCCAAAGTGATGATTAGAACTACAAACCTATAGATCGTTAATACAATTAAATTTGTATCATATAAATTTTGAGAAACATTTTTTAAAAAATGGGTCAAACTTAAGGAATTACAAAAAGTAGTTTTTCCGTGTTCTGTTTCAATTTTATTTATATCTGTTTCTAAGATGTTCAATAATACACCTTTAGGCTATTGGTGTGTGGCTGCCCAATAATCTCACTTTGCCTTGTGCATGTGGTTTTGATTCCCACCAGAGGGAATTTTTTTTAAATTTTTTTTTTTTTAATTTTTAAATTTGTATTTGTATTTCTTCCATTTCTTAATTGTTTACATTTATGTATTACTTCCATTTCTTAATTTTTTATATTTATATATTACTTTAATTTGAATTAAAAAAAAATTCAATACTTTGTGTAGGAAAGAAAACTCAGAATCAGACTTGACAGTGGGCAACACATTGATGAAATTGACCGTTTTAAGAGTTGGTGTAAGCAATTTAACTTCCGGAAAAGTTAATTCCAAGTTGTTAGAATAGAAGCAGTCTCAAAAAGATATATAGTCAACCAAAACCAAAAATTTCAAATTTGGACAGCCCGGGAACATTGTAATTAATCTGCCTTTTTATCCCCTTCATCCCAATCAGTAATCACATTCAATCTCTAAAAACTTCAAAGATGGTAAAGCCAAGACTCCCCAACCATCCACAAACCCACATACCATCTTCAACTGAGTGACAGATGAACATGTTGAAACACAGTACTTCCAGTCATAACTACTACCAATATCGTAAGTATCAATGCAAAGTTGCTGAACATTGTGGGATCCAGCATAGCATAACAAGAATTCTAGAAAAACCAATTCATCTGGGTTTTTGGAGGAAGTGTTGGTAAGTTTTTGAATGTTTGTGGTGCAGTGCTTTGATAAAACTCGACTGATGAAATTCTTGAAGGATCTTTCCACGGATTCCTGGTCGTCATCTCAATATAGTAAGAATTGTAATCAAAGTTGAGAGTAGAGATTTATTCGGGTCCAAAGGGTTTCCATCGTTTTGAAAGAACACAAGTCTGGACGACTGATTTTGTGTTTAAAAAAGAGAGAATTAAGGCTGATTCTGTCTTCCTTTTTCTTCTTCTTCTTCAAGTTGGAGATTACTTGTAAGCCCATCTGAGAAAGAGACTGTATAGGTGTGGCAGTGGCCACGGCGGTGGCCGGTGGGGGAGGGACAGTTCAGAGAAACAAAAAGGGTTTCATTAGGTTTACTTCTTTTCTTCTAAATATAAATATAAATATATAATTATATGTGATATTTTTAAATATATCAAAATTAGTCAAACTATTTACAAATATATAAAAATTTTACTGTCTATACTCGTAAATAGTTTAATAACTTTTCTAAATATTTATAATAATTTCTCTAATTATTTCTGTTTCTATTTAATTATAAGAGATGTAATGGTGGTAAAAAAGTTTCTTTTTTTTTTTTCATTTCATCTAGACTTTAAACAAATAGGGTCAATAGTATAGATACGGAATATGAATTATTTTTTTATAGATATATATTTTTAAAATTTATGATTCACATTGTTTATTTGATATTCAAATATGTTGTTATTAACTAAAATAATGTCTTGCAAAATCCCTAGAGGAAAAATAGTAAAATATTATACATTCCTTTTATTTTAGGTGAACATCAGTTGCACTAATAACAACCATGCCAAAAATAATAAAATAAATAAATAAATATATATATATATATATATATATATATATATATATATATATATATATATATAAAATACAAGAAAAAATATATTAGGGATATAGCACAAAATTAGCATTAGATATCACTGATAGAAGTGATAGTCATATTGGTAAATGATTAAAAAGCCCACGTTCAACCTACCATTCTGCGCTTCTTCTTCCCATTTTCGCAAATTAAAAGTTATAATTGATAACAACTATAAGTGATAGCCATTGATAGCTACTATCAGTTGCTATCACTTATAGCTGCTGTCAGTGATAGTTTTCAATTTGAGAAATATTAATACAACCTTGACTTAGTAACACTTGAAATTTTAACTTTCAATTTGCTATAAGTTATTACTTGCTATTATTGATACACTTTCATCAATTGGAATCAAACTTGCAATATTAACACTTCAGGTTATCAGTGGTTATCAATGATAGACTTTTATAAGTAGTTATCAACTTTGAAAAGAAACAATCAACTTTTAAAGATTTAAAAATATAAGTGATAGAAGTCTATTAATGAGAGGTTTATAAGTGTTTATCACTGTTATTACTTAAGTTGATCATATCATCAATATTATTAGTATCACTCATTTAATTGATATATACTCATGTCATATCACTGATAGCTTCTATTAGTGGCTATCACTAATAGCTTTGATCAGTGATTATCACCAATAGCTATTTGTAGTAGCTATCAATAATAGATCTTCATAAAATAGAATCCACTTTTATATCATTGATATCATCGATATATCACCTAAGTTCTATCACTGATATCACTTATATCGTGATTACTAATGATAACTTCTATCATTGATAACATGTTATTAGAGATACTTTTTGTTATTCCTTTCTACCATAAAATAACATGTTATATTTCGTTGGTAGCCTCTCTCACTGATAACATGTTATTAGTGATAACTTCTACGCATCCCACTTACACTTTAGTACAAGATTCAACTTTATTAATTAAATTCCCTAAGTTGGCTATCAATGATAGACTTCTGTAAGTGGCTATTAACTGTAGAAGAAAACCATCAAAGATTAAGCTATCAATGATAGAAGATATTAGTAATTATCACTGATAGACTTTCATTAGTAACTATCAATTTTGAGAAATTAACACTCAAAACTATCAATGACTATTATTGAGAAACTTTTATCATGATTATCAATAATAGACTTTTATTACTAATAGACTTCTATCACTAATATCTACCTAAGTTCAATATCATTATATATAAATATGACTGATATCTATCTAAGTACTATCACTAATATCACTAATAATTTATATTAATAATACACAAATATTTAGTTAATTGTTTTTTAACATTTGAAAACATGACTGATAGCTAGTGAATTCTTCAATTAGTGATAGAATTCTTTGAGTGACTAAGTTATAAGTATATTAGTGGTTATCACTGATAGATTTACATTATTATGTCATAATAATGAAGTCTATCATTAATAGCTACTAATAGATTCTATAAGTTTTAGATTTTTAGTTTTATCTTGAGTATTTATTAATAATTTAGTATACATTAGTTGATAAAAGTCTATAAGTCATAGACTTCTATTGTTGTTTGAAGTAGTTTGTTAGTGATAGAATTCTATCATTGATAGACTATAATAGAGTTGGCCTATTAGTGATATCATAAGCTATCAGTGATAAAAGTTTATTACGGATAGATTTCATACTTTTAAGATCCTACAAAAAGAAAAAAAAACTATTGAACCGTTTGATAACGTTCTCATTTCTCACTTTTGAGAAATAAACTTGTTTAATAACTATTCTTGTTTCTTATTTCTAACTTTTAAGAAATGTTTCTAAAAATGGTGCAAATTTAAGGTCTAAAAAAATTAGTTTCTTTCAAATTCATTTTCATTTGCTATTTATATTTAACATTTCATTATAAATTATCGACCTTAATGCCTTGTTGGTGCTAAGACACTTATGAATTGTGTGCTTTTAAATCCTAGGTTTGAAACTCAACCTTGTAAATTCTTTTTTTAATCTTTCTAGTAGGAAATGGAAAGATGAAGCAAAAACTGGAAAAAAAAAGGGAAAAAAAAAAGAAGAAAATATGAGGAGATTGGGGAGATGGAAGAAAAACTGGAAAAAGAAAAGAAAAAAAAAAGGGATGAAAATATAAGAAGAATTGGGATATGTAAGCAAAAGCTTGAAAAAGAAAGGAGGAAGAAAAAGGAAGAAGAAAAGTTGTGCAAAACAAGGGAGGGCAAAATTGGAAATCATAAAAATAAAAAAGTTGACAAGTCAACATTTGTCATATTTGCAAATATTTTAAAGATGTGCTATCTTTTTCAAAATTTCTCCTTATTTTGTTATTTATTGCAAATATCCCATAAATTTTGTGGGAAAATGAATCAAAATATTTACAAATATAGCAAAATTTTATTGTATATTTATGATAGACCGCGATAGTGTAACGACCCGACTTTCCCACTAACAAGACGCTACACTATGCATGACCGTTTCGTAAATACTTTGGAACTTAGAGACTCAGCATTAAATGATTTAATTAAACTCTGCCAAAAATGTTAAACAACTTAAATTCAGATATTTTATTAAATCAAATATAGAGGAATTAAATGCTTTAGCGGGGTACCCCTTAAATAGTTTGGTCAAAATCTCAAGAAACAAAATCGAACATGAAAGAAAAATAAACCAATGGTCAAATAAATGAACCGAATGCTGCTACCCTAAACATTCAATACTCTATGTCCTAGTCTAAGATGCGGAAGTGACAACAACTGTCTCATAGCACGGTCACGGATTCCCTTTGTCATACGCCTGGCCACCCCGTCCCTTACCTAGAAAAAAAACATAGGAAAGGGTGAGAGTGTGATGCCCCAAAATTTCAGGTATTTTCCCCCCTTTATTGTGAACCCGTCTTTTAATAAGAAGTTAGGATAATTTAGAAAAAAAAAAACACAATTTAATTAATCAATAGAAATATTGCAAGAATATTGAATTTACTAAGTGTTATGGTTTAAGAAAGTAAAGATTTAATTTAATTTGGAAAGAAAAAGATTTAATTTAATTTGAAAAAAAAAAGAAGATTTAATTTAATTGGGGAAAAGAGGAGATTTAATTTGGTTTGGGAAGTAAAAAGATTTTATTTTTGGGTTATTTATGGAGTCTCGGTTTGCGTGCTAGGTTAAAGTAAAGAAAAGAAAAAGAAAATAAAATTTCTTCTCTCTCTCCCTCTTGGTACCAATGCCACTCTCTCCCCTTTCTTTTTCTTCTTCTTCTTCTTTCGGTCTTTCACGCCTCTCTCTCTGCCAACTGCAGGCCAAGCTACCGCCGCCCATGCATGCTTGCCACCAATGTCGCAGGTCCGCCACTGTTCTGCCAGTTCGCGCGCCTATCGTTGTCGCCGCGAGTCATCTTCCGTCCTGTTCTGCTACCCGCCGCTAGCAGCACCTTGCCGGATCCATGGGTCTTGGTAGATCCTTGGTAAGAATCGGTTCCGTAATTTATTTCTTCCCCTTGGTTGGGTACCTCGTGGGTTTAGCGCTTGACATTTTTGTGTGGTTTTAATTGTGCTCAAAGGGACGTTGGAGAAGGTCAAGATTGAATCCGAAATTGGAAATTTTTGACGTTTTAGGCATTCACCAGGTAAGGGGCTTACTACCGAGTCTAGTCACGCCTAATGTCCAATTATGTCATTGTATGACTAATTATGTTATGTATGAGCTTTGGCTAGAATATGGAATGTATTGTTGCCCTTATTACCCTGACTGATTACTGCATGAATTTTTATTGGTTATGCTAAGTTATGTGACTTGAATGTGACATGGTTATGCCTACGTGCTCGCGATATTGTGACTCTTTGCGATGAATTGATTATGTCATGACATGTTACTGATTGTTATCCTATTTGTCATGCCCTGTATCCCTAAAGTGACTATGCCTATGACAGGTGTCTCTTGTGTATTTTTGAAATATCCATTGCATAGAGCTCAAAATAACGAATCCAACACATTTTGAATTACTCAAATCAGAGCTCAAACGCAGAAAATATAATCGAAACAAGTTTAACGACAAAATTCTGAGCTGATGATGTGACATATTTGTTTCATCAAAGTAGATCAATTGAAAGGTGTCACTTAGAGTATGTAAGGAATGACAAATGGTGGAGTTTTGAGTTTTTGGATTTGTTTTTTTAAAAAATGAATTTAATATTATTATATATGTTTGTGTCTAACAGGTAGTTGCTTTTAAAAATATAAATTTAATATTATTTTATGTTTGTGTCTAATGGCTAGTTGAGTTTGAATCTCCAACATTCAATTTTCTTTTACCAATATCCAATGGTCCAAATTAATTGTGTTTTTTTTATCTACTGTTCTTTCTTTTTGAACACTTCATCTTCTCCAAATTTCAACATCAAAATTTCACATCTTTTTACAATCCTCAATAATTCATAAGGCTCCATTGTTACTCTCTCCAAGCTTCAATTTTTTTCTTTTCATCTTATTCTTGAGGGAGAGATATTGTATTGTGAGGATTTGATTTGTTGAGTGCTACAACTTGTAAATCTAGTTCTCTATCGAGAGAGTGTTTTTGTAAGGGTTGATCTTGATCCCTAAAAAGAGTGGGTGTAACGATTTGATCCTAATCCGTAGAAAGGATTGAGTTTGCTCTTGAACTCACAAAAAAAGCAGTGTAGCAGTTCGACTCTGAGTCGTGGAAAGAGCCCAGGCTTTTAGTGAAGTACCCAAGAGGAGTTTGGGAAGTGGATGTAGGCCGGTTGTGCCGAACCACTATAAAATCACTATGTCAATTTTCTATCCCTTTCCTAATTTATTTTTGTAATTAATTTTTTTATTATTATATTTTATTTCATAAACTTAATTGCAATTTTTAATTCTTGAGATCAATTGCGCATATTTGTATATTTTGATTGGTGGTTATTAAATTTTTATATTTATTACTAATTTTTTTTTATAAGAATTAAATAGGGGGCTTTATAGTGTGATTGTTAATTTCTTGTTTCAAAGTGTTTATAGTCTCGAATACTAGTATTTTTTTTTTTAATCTTTTGTTATCTATAGCATTTTTACTATAAAGTTTGAAAAGATATTCACATATTCTATTTTCTTGCATGAAAATAATTACTATTATTTAATCAATCTTGGTAAAAATTAAGTTTGAGAGACTAAATTTAAGATTTATTAAAAGTATGGGGACTAAAATCAAACAATTGAAAGTATAGAGACTAAAATTGAACAAACTTCAAAGTATGGGAACTAAAATGGTATTTTAAGTTAACCAATTCCAATTTATATAATTTTTATTTTTTTATTTATTTTTCTAACCAATTCCAATTTTCTTTTTCCTCATAAGTTTTTTTTAAAACTAAAACTTACTAATTCCCGTAAGGGGATAGTTTAAGTTCTTTTTATTAAAAAAAGTTTATTTTTTGTTTACGCCATTCTTAGATTTAGGTAATAAAAAAAAAAAAAAAAAAAGAACTTATGAAATTTTCGTAAGAATTGAAATATACGGAATTTTTTCTAATTTGTCAATTCTTATTGGAAATTTCACGTAAGATTTTTTATAGGAATTTTTTCAATCCTTATGGAAAATTCCAATAAAACCATTTTTTTAATAAAAATTTTCCTTAAAAATAAGGACAAGTCTACGATAAATATTGATAAGAAACTTTTCAAACACATGAAGCGAACAAAATAGAAAATTAAAGTTGGGTTGGAAAGTTGGATTAGGTAAGGATAAAATTGAAGGCAGACGAAATGGTATTTTTATTATGTGGGATCTTTCGTTTAAAATCTAAACAAGTAAGAAATAGATTAGAACAATAGCTTTTAAAAAAAAGTTAGTTTGAAATATGAAACCTTTTAATAATAATTTTCCTTTCACTTTGGTCCTTGTGTCCTTGTGTTGGAAGGATGAAAACTTTTTAAAGTTAAAAATAGCAATTTTTCTTCTATTTTGGCCCTTGTATTTTTAATTGTCTAATTTTAGTTTTTGTACTTTAAATAAAGCTTACAAATAGTCTTCATTGTTAAATTAAGGTTAATAGTCAATTGAGTTTGCAAAGAAAAAATAATTTTTTAAAAAAGTGTCAAATAGTTACAAAAATTCTGGAGTCACAAGTTGGATAAATAAACAATGGATCGGGTCGAGTTAGGGTAAAAATTATTGTAGTTTTTTAGAATCTCACAATTTGAAGCAAAAATTGAAGAAATTACGAGAAATAACTTAAAAGAGTTTTCATCTTTCGCAATTAGCACTCTTTTAGAGGATTCGTTAAAAAAGTTTCTCTCGATCCTTCCTACCTACCAAGATCGACCATTTAGATTCTAATAAAAAATTAACTTTTTCATCTTATATCTAAATTATCGATTTCTTGAGTTGTTCGGTGGAATCTCGACTAGGATGGACGCGTATATCTATCCCAAATCCATTACATAAGATTTGAAAAGATTACAAAAACCTTGAAGGATATATAATTTCAGACCATTTCCCGAAAAATGTTGAAAGCAGCGCGTGGGTAGTCATCATCGTGGAAGGTGAATGTTAGTCCCTCCTCCACCATCGGTTTCCAAAATATTTTGTTGAAGCTTTGTTGTTTCAAATTCTTTTCTTTGTCCAGTCGAGAGAAGTTCATTGAAGTAGTTGAAAATTACGGTCAATGATTTTAAAATTTGAAAAATTTTGGATTGTTTTCACCAAATTATTTTTTAAAAAAATTCACTTCTATCTATCTAAAAATTTTATAAATTTGTAAATAATTTTCCAAAAGCATTTTGTAGCAATATTCTTATTGAAAATCTATTAAGTATGGAATTTAGATGGTTGGAGATTTTTTTAGGCTACTCTCCATTTTCCCGAAATCAATCGTTTGTTAGAAGGAATTTGGAAGATGAAGCAGAATGTGGGGGGAAGACAGAATCAGTGTTCTACCAAATCCTCTTCTTCATCACATTCTCTTCTTCTTAAACACAAAACAAGTTGTCCAAACTTGTGTTCTCTCTAAACGATGGAATTAAGACTGTTTGGTTTCACATTCCCACACTCAACTTTGATTTCAACTCCTACCCATTTGAAGGCCCAATTAATCGAAGTCTTTGTTTCAAACAAACATCCTTCAAGCACTTCATCTTTAGAATGCTATCCGAGCACTGCGGTGGAGATCAGATGAAATCATTTTAGCAGAACTATTGATATGCTATGCGGGATCCCACAATGTTGAACAACTTTCGTACTAATATCTACCATCTTTATCCAACATCAGCTAATTGGGAACATTGGTTTTTGGGATTTTCATCCCTCACTGTGTGTTGAAGCTGTTATGTTCCAATATGCTTACTTGGGGAACCTTGCAATTACCATTATTGACTACTTTTGAGATGGAAGCTGCATGTGATGATGAATTTGAAGAAGCCCAGGTTTATAATCCTGACAAAAGAATTAAATTGTTCTCTGGCTGTCCAATCTTTTATGTACTCTCAAGCCAGCTGCTTTGGAATTTTTATGTATGCACAAACTATGTATAGAAAGAAGTTGATGATATTGCATTTAGCCAAAAGGGTTTAGCCCAGAAAATGTTGACCACAAATTTCTCTAAGTTAGTTAGGCTTTTTCATAATGCAAGGTCATTCACACTACCTTTGAAGGCTCTCTATGATTCCCTTTAATGCTTTTATTTTTCCTAATTAATTTTGTAGTACTTGTTTGTTTTACCAGATCTTTCCTGTTCCTTCTTTAAGAGAATTATCTTTTGGTAACATGAGACATTTGAAGTTCAAAACAAATGCGACCAAAAAGTTGATAGACTTGCCAATTGATGCATTGGCTTATTTACTTAAACTCCCCAAATTAGAAACGTTGGCGGTTCTCAATGAGGTAATAATTAATTACCATATATATATATATATATTGTATTTCCAACTAATTAAATACCAAAATTATTTAAATGTTTGTATTTTAATGTTGGATTTACTTATACAGGACAACAAAGAAAGAAGAACTTTATGGGGTTTTGGTTGTTGAATTTGCTGAAATGGTTGCGGTATTGTCTTTGTATGTACATAAAGTTTTGAGTCTTGAGTGGCAGGTAGACATTTCTAGTTAGTGTTGAGTGTCAGGGTATGAGGTTGTATATTTGTATGTTTTGTGGGTTATGTTAAGAGTGGTTCTGTCCGTACATTTATTGTAAATATTTATGACTGAATGATCTTTTATTTAAGTTGAATAATAATCTTATACCTAGTACTTAGAGTAAGAGATGATGTGGGCATGCATTTGATGTTTTTCAGCAAGTTAAATAGGTACACGTGAACAGTGAACTTCACGAGAGGGGTGATGTTTGTTGTCTTCACATCTTCTTACTTCATAAATTTGTAAGTTGGGGGGCACTCTATGAAATTGGAGATTGTGTTTGGACCAACTAGAACGTAACCTGTATCGTGTCCTTGCTCCAATTTTGTATGAACTCCTCAAATTAGGAAAAGAACAGCCAGTTAAAGAAGGAAGTTTAAAAATGAGCTGGTAAAGCAGAGATCACAAAAATGGTGTAGTTTGAAAATAATGTTAACAAGAAATTAAATTAAAGGAAAACAAGCTAGAATCGTTTAGATGGATATGTAGCTGTGTTGCATTTAGAGGCAGCGTAAGAGACACCACATTATGATAAACTCTCAGCAGCTGCGATATATAGACTCCCCCATCAGTTGTTGAAATCTGCAGTCGTTTCAAAAGTAAACAAACTAAATGTTACCAATTTAATTGTTGGTCACTGTCGCAGGTGGAATTCATTTTATTTTTATTTTATCTTTTCTTTTTCTTTTTCTTTTTGGGTGAAAAATATCTATACATTTTTACTCTCCTAGTTTTTTATATCAATCTTTTTTTTGTCTTGAAATTTATGAAATTGGATTATAAAATCTTTCTACTAATCCAGCGCGGAAATTTGACTAGATAGATGATGTGGAAAGCTCGGATGGAAAAAGATTATATTTTTAATGCCCTCTATCTTTTCCTCACTTGTTTTCAATTTAACTATTCTAATCCATCCGTTCTGGAAATAGGTTTACAAGGTTTTGTTTTGTTTTTTTTTTTCATTACTTTGATACTCTTTTAGCTTTATTTAAAAAAATAAAAATTGCATAATTAAAAGGAAAATTATTATAAACAGAAAAAATATCAAACTATTTACAAATATAACAAACATTTGCTTTTTATTTGAAGACTATGATAGACTCATCTATGTCTATTTGATAAAGTGTGGATGTCTAGGTCTATCGCAATCTATGAGAGATAAAAATTAAAATTTTGCTATATTTAAAATTATCTTTAACAATTTTTCTATTTTTGTTAAGTAAAAAAAGAAAAAAAACACTTTTTCCCTCGGAAAATTGCACGAAATGACCCAAAAACTAAAAACTTATCTATAGATGACCCACTACCGAAAACTTTATCATAAGTGACCTTTTGGACATGTGAAATACCAATTTTACCCTCCCGAACTTAAAACAACCCAAAACGCGCCTTTCCATTTTTTCTTTAAAAGTCGCCTCCTACCCGTTGGAATGCTTTTCCGCTTTCGCTTTCTCTCACAACCTTTCGCTTTCTCTCTCAAAATTTCCCGCTTTCTCACTGAACGTCCCCATTTTCCCTCTTCCAACCTCGTCGCTTTCGCTTTCGCTTTCTCTTCGACCCTTTCGATTTCACTCTGAAGGTTCGCTTTCTCTCTGAACCTTTCGCTTTCTCTCTTGCTTTCTCTCTTGTCCTTTCCCTTTTCCCGGGCGTTTCGTCTTCGCCTTCTTCTCTTCTTCATCGTCGCCGTCACCTGCTTCAATTTAAAGGTAGGCCCCGTACTATGTTGGGGATCGCCCACAACAGGCTGAAGGATCGCTTAGTATAGATCAAGAGATCGTTGAACTTCGATTAAACGATCTCTTGGCATATATTAAACAATCGCCCAGTATAGGTCATATGACTAAGCGATCGTGTAGATTCTTAAGCGATAGTGTATAACTAAGCGATCATTTAAGGTACTACGCGATCGTATAGATTACTAAGCGATAGTTTAGTCCGATACGTGATCGCTTAGTTTACTAAGCGATCGTAGAGTATGGACTAAGCGATCTCGTAGTAATATACACGATCGCGTAGTACCTTAAACGATCACTTAGTATTATACACTATCGCTTAGGAATCTACACGATCGCTTAGTCATATCTACACGATCACTTAGTGTTTAATAAGCGATCGTTTATGCTTTTTTTAATATGTTTAACTGACTTTATACTGCATTTCAAATCTGTAGGTTATCAATGGCGGTATCTGAGGACAAGTACTTCCCAGCCACCATCTCCTGCATGGTCCACAAAACCAGCTCCCTGATCAAGAGCAAACTGACCATCGATCAGATGGAGATGTTCAGGAAGACTTCATTTGGTCCACTCCTAGACGTGGACCTGGTGTTCAACGGACAACTATTCCACCACTTCTTGTTACGGGAGGTGAGGGAGGATAGCACCGACTCAATCAGCTTCAACATTTTGGGGAAGAAGGTCACCTTCACCCAGGAAGATTTCAATCTCGTAAACGGACTGTGGCCGACGGAAGAAACAGTCGATCGAGATACATGCGGCGAGAGATTACGACGTCTCATCCTTGGACCTAGGGACCCGAATGACAAGAAAGAAAAACTGGTCAAGGATGTCGAGGTGGCCTTCGAGAAGACCATCTTTACCAACGATCAAGACGCCGTGAAGGTGGCCCTCGCCTTGTACATCGAGACCGTTATGATGGGCAAAGACAAGAAGACACAATTCGACATGAAGATACTAGGGATTGTGGACGACTTCGAAGTCTTTGCGAACTACGACTGGTCTTCTGTCTTCTTCAACCGCCTGTTGAGCAGTATGAAGACTATCATGCACGGAAAGAAAGAGACGCATGATATCAAGAAGGCAGACAACCCCAAACACATCACCTACTACTACATCAAGGGATATGTGCTTGCGTTCCAAGTACGAGTTAGTCCAACTTACTCTCCAGCAATTATATTTCTTTATTTTGCGTAAGCTTGATCTGATCCGTTTTTTGTTTTTTTGTGTTACAGGTCTGGGCATACGAGATATTGTCTACCTTCAGCAAGTTCGTGGCTACTAAATCAAGCAAAACAAACATTCCACGAATTCTGAGATGAACCTATTCCCAGCCGCCATCATACAAATCGTTGGAGAGGAATGTCTTCCAACCCAAAGAGGTAACTCATCTCCTACCAAATCTAAGCGATCGTTTAGACAATCTAAACGATCGTTGATATATATATCAACGATCGTATAGATTAGCTAAACGATCGTTTAGCTTATATATACGATCGTTTACAGTATTTTACTAACCTTTTGATTGTTCATTTGTTGTTTGCATTACAGACAATCGTCCGAGTGAGACTTGTGCCCTCGCCGGATGAACTGAGGTACAAAAAGGATAGAGCCAGGGGGGTTGAGTTGACGCCGTATGTCACCCCTGCGTCAAGAGATCAGCCATCGGCTGACACGGATGCAGACCAACCCGAGACCTCACACGGATTCCTCGAGCAGCCCGATGTTCAAGTTGAACCCCCTCTGCCACAAGAACAAGAACAAGTCGACCAAGGAGGAGTGGAGACCAACCCGAGTCCTCTCCCGGTGCAGTCCAGTGGTCAGAGGGGGAAGAAAAGGCGCGCCGAGACGTCTGAGAGGCAACCTAGCTCCTCCAGGAGGCACAGACACTCAAGGTCGTACAAACTCCTGTTGAAGGAGTTATCTGCTGTTCGCACCGACTTGGCGAACCTGACGACAATGGTTCGTGAGCAGCACGACCATGTAAGCCAGCAGATAGACGACCTGAGAAAGTTTATAGAGCGTCTATGCCAGGTTAGACTCTTTTTGTTTGTTTTTGGTTTTTTTTTTCATACTTATCGCATATGAAAAGGTAAGCGATCGCATACAAAAGCTAAGTGATCGCATAGTATTGGTATACGATCACTTATCATTTGTATGTGATCGTGTACCTTTTCATATGCGATCGCTTAGTATTTGTCTGGGATCGCATACCATTTATACGTCTAACACATGTCTTTTTTGTCTGATTCAGAGTGGCGAAGACGACGAAAGAGAGTACAATGGGGAGAACGAGGGTGGTGAAGCTGACGACCAACCCACAGAAGAAGGGGGTGGCGGGGGTAACAAAACGGCGGCGGTGGAAGAAACCACTGTCGCCACCAAAGAAGAAGCCACCCCAATCAACCACCCCACGACGCAGCCACCATCCATCCAAGAGCTCCCCATTGAAGAAGTGCTCCCCACTCAATCATTCAACATGAGGAGCATCGGAGAATTAACAAAGACAGCCGAAATGGGCGAGGTATGTATGTGATTAAATTTCATACACACATTATTTAAATATCTATTCTAACACAATTCCATTGTTGTATAGGAATGGAAGGTGATGCCTGACCGTCGGAAGAGGTCTAAGCCGACAAGGTTTTCACTAAAGGATGTGAAGAGGCAGAAGAGAGAGCCAACATCCTCCAAACCCGTTCACCCCTCACAACCTTCCCAAACTTCCGAACCTTCTTTTCAGCCAATTCCCCAACCATCCGAACCCTCCAAACCACCTTCACCTCCACCTCCACCTCCACCTTCACCTCCACCTCCACCTCCACCTTCCAAACCTTCCAAACCTTCACCTTCACCTCCACCTCCACCTCCTTCTCCACCTCCACCTTCCAAACCTCCATCTCCCTAGCCTCCACCTTCTCAACCTTCACCTCCCCTTCCAAACCTCCACCTCCCCAACCTCCACCTTCTCAACCTCCACCTCCACCTTCCAAACCTCCACCTCCCCAACCTCAACCTTCTCAAACTCCACCTCCACCTCCACCTCCCCACCCTATAGTCCTTGTCCCCAACTTCCCCATCAGATTGATCCGTGTGTATGATCCCCTGTTCCCATTCCGGATGTGCTCTGGTCTGCGTATAAGAAGTGGAGGAGCACTCCGAAGACGAAGGACGAGGTGAGGACAGTCACATACGCCTCACGGACCAAAGAATTCTTCCGCACTCTTGAGAAGAATACATGGGTGCTTGGGGACGTAAGTATTTCCTTAACCCTCATCTTATCGTTTATATTTATCTAAGCGATCGCACAGACTTGAACTAAACGATCACTGATATAATCCTATGCGATCGCTTATTATTAAACGGTCGCATAGATTATATAAGCGATCGTTTAAACAACTCTAAGCGATCATTTAGTTCAACATAAACGATCGCTTATATTTAGTAAGCGATCGCTTATGTTTAGTAAGCGATCGCTTATGAATTCATAAACGATCGTTTAGAAATTCAGTTGCTATTATTGCTAACCTATTACGTTTTTTCTGTAGAATATGGACATACTAGTGCTCCATGTTCACCGGAAGCTTCACTCCCTCCCCGATTTGTGTTCACATCGGTTTACGATGGTGAACACTGCCGTTATGGTATGTACATTAATATCTGATAGTTTGACTTATTGTTATTATCGTTTAATCTAACATTTGGTTTCCTACAGGATTCCCTCACGAATATTGAAGGAATCTCCACGAATATACGGCCTGATGGTGTGGTGATGCATGATGGCACAGTTGAGCCTTGGACCAACAAGGTTGCACACTTAGGCTACTGGGCGATGCACCTGACGTTCATGGAATTCGCACACGGTCTGAACGAAGATTACAAGCCTACATGGTCGGAGGTTGATTACGTTTTCGGGCCGATCAACATAAATGAGCATTGGCTCATGGCGGCAATTGACCTTCGGGAGTCCACCATATTCGTCTTCGACTCCATGCCAGACTACATACGTGCGGACATAGTGAACCTAAGACTCCAGCTGCTCGCCAGGGCCATACCATCCATTTTGATCATAGCTGGTTTCGACACCAACATTCCGAATTTCAAGTACCGGCCATGGGACGCGAAGCGATCCAAGACAACGCTTCAATGGGGCAAATCCCTCGACTGTGGGATTTTTTCATGTAAATTTTTAGAATACCTTGTAACGAATACTAATAGAGATAGTTTAAATTTGAACAATATGCCTGTATTTAGGAAACAATATGTAGCCGAATTATGGGCAGACAAATTTTTATGGTAAATCAATGAAGTTAGTATTCGTTTAATTTTTGTCTCAATTATCTCGTTTAAATTTTGTCTGAATAAAATTATCTCAATAAAATTTTCTCAATTAAATATTGTCTCAACTAAAGTTTGTCTCAACACTTAATGATGACTTAATACTAATGAATCACTTAGTAAATCACTTAGTAATCGTTTAATGAATACTACGAGATCGTTTAGTAAATTTTATGCAATCATGTAGTCAATGCTACACGATCGTGTAGTAAATATTATGCGATCTATGTGGTAAATACTATGCGATCTATGTGGTAAATACTGTGCGATCTAGTTGGTAGATACTGTGTGATCGTGTAGTAAATATTATGCGATCTATGTGGTAAATACTATGCGATCGTATAGTATATATTATGCGATCGTGTAGTAAAAACTATGCGATCACCTATGTAAAAAACTACAAATTAAAATAATTGCAATTACAATTACATATACACTTAAGTCCATTGTAAAAAAAAAAAAAAAAGTATCAAGTCCATTGTACACATACACTATGCGATCACCTATGTAAACAACTACAAATTAAAATAATTGCAATTACAATTACATATACACTTAAGTCCATTGTAAAAATAAAAAAAAAAAAGTACCAAGTCCATTGTACATATACACTATGCGATCACCTATGTAAACAACTACAAATTAAAATAATGGCAATTACAATTACATATACACTTAAGTCCATTCTAAAATAATAATAATAATAATAATAACCAAGTCCACGTCCCTTGCGTCCATCATCTCAATGCGTCCAATGTGTTCAATTTGTTCAATGCATCCAAGTCGTCCAATCCGGGCAATGCGTCCAATGCGTCCCACGCGTCCAATGCATCCAAGTCATCCTTCACGTTCCATGCATCCCATGCGTCCCTGTGGCAGGCGTCATCAGTGGCTGCCGGCATATTTTTCTGTTGTGCCCTCTTTGACTGCATCGCGTACACTTATGTACTTGTCGTGGCTCCTCACCTTTATATTTCTCGTGCAAGTGCGTACTGTCGGCAACAATAACAGGACAGATGCAGTTCAAAAATCCCCTAATGCATGGACCGAATGCCATGTACACGTACTTAAAGTACCGCTGCTCTTCTACTTCAACCTCAAACACCGTGCCTGGATTTGCAAGTTTCAGTGCCTCACCATATGAATTGACAAGCGCGTATGATCCTTCTGGCGACCCTCTTGCAAATACCAAGGCGTACTCCCTTGCACGATAAGCTCGCCCATAGCTTATATTCACACCATAATCCCGCCGGACATCTTCAATTATATCCCTTGGACGGTACGTTCGGCCTACTTGATCGTACTTGGACTTGATTAAGTGGCCAATAACCCAACTCTTGGCTTGTTGGTGATTACTAGTCCTCATCTCAAGGGAACACGTATGGGCGCTCGGATACTTCGTCACTTTGAAAGAATCGCTTCCGTATAGCTTCTTCGCGAACTCTCCATTTGCATCCCTCGACCAAACACCGAACTGTCAGCAAACTCTTCGTGGACTTCTTCACACGGTATCCAAAGTTCTTCTTCAAAGCGAGAATTGATAGTTTAACTCACAGGTCATATTTGGAGAAGAAAATTTGACCTTTCCTTACATCTTCGTCGTTCAAACAATCGTGGGGGACTGTGATGAGGTCTTCGTACAATGGGCCATTTGATGGACCGGCTATGTCTACAAATGGTTGGCTTGGGACAGTGGGTGGCACTTGGACAGTGGTTGGCACTTGAACGGATGGCATTACGGGTGGAGTTGGGATTGTCTGTGGTATTGACCACTGTACGTGCACGTCATATGAAGGAATATTTGACCATCCCATTCTTCACTTCTGTCATCCCCCAGATTGCATGTCTCAACATTCTCCTCCAATGATAACGTGGTGGGAAAATCATATATTGATATGTTTGGAACTGCTTCAGCCATTGGACTGCATATGTCATGTACTCCATGCCTCTCATGAGGTGTAAGTGATACGAACAATGGCATTCGAGATGCATCACTTCCTTCTAGAAAAAAATTTAGATCTTCATCGTCTACTAATTCAATTGGAGGCACTTGGACCAACAGATTATAGCAGCACTTGATGTGTATATCGAACAGGTATGGATCAATGTTCAGTCTTTCATGCAGTATGCTAACTAATTCGCTACATGTTATATCTTTCCTGATTTTCAGACCTTTCATTTGACCTCCAACATAGTTTCATGCGGACTGATCCCATTCCCCACCAAATCGCACAAAGATTCGAAGTAGATTCGTTGACCTGCAGAGAAGATAAGTTTTTTGGTTAGAAATGATCTTCAGTCAAGTATAAACGATCGCCTAATATCATATATGCGATCGCCCTGTGATGGACTAATCGATCGCCTAGTATCATGTATGTGATCGCCTGGTGATGGATTAAGCAATCGCATAGTATCATTTATGCGATCGCCTGGTGATGTACTAATCGATCGCATAGTATCATGTATGCGATCGCCCGGTGATGGACTAATCGATTGCATAGTATCATGTATGCGATCGCTCGGTGATGGACTAATCGATCGCATAGTATCATGTATGCGATCGCCTGGTGATGATTAAGCAATCGCCTAGTCGCATGTATGCGATCGCCTGGTGATGGATTACACAATCGCATAGTACCGTAACAAGCGAACACATACATGATGTGTACGATATAGGAAGATAATCGACTGTTTATTTAAACCTATACGATATAGGAAGAGAAATACTTACATTCTCTGTGTTTCTGATTCTAACCCACAATGTTGCTGAAACGAATAATGAACGAAGATGAAAAAAGTGACACCCGCTGTAACTCTCAGAGAAAAATAGAAGAGAATAAGTTGGTGATACTCGCAGAACTCAATGGAATAATGGAAGAATGTGTGAAAGTGACTGTCCATTAGTACCCTTGCATTCAATTTTGTTGGTATAATGGTAGTTTACATTGAATGATTCTCGAAAATGCTGGTGATGAAGGCTTCGGCATTCAATGCAATCAAGAAAGGGGAGAGAGAAAGTTCTGGGTTCATTTAATTTCAGGGGTAAAATTGGTATTTCATGTGTCCAAAAGGTCACTTATGATAAAGTTTTCGATAGTGGGTCATCTATAGATAAGTTTTTAGTTTTTGGGTCATTTTGTGCAATTTTCCTTTTTCCCCTCTCCCTAACGTAGCCCCCACCATGCCCGTGTGGGAAGCTCTTCCTCTTCCTCTTATTCCTCCTTCTACTTGGAATAATAATAAATTTCTTAGAGGAGAATTAATAATTTACAACATTTTTTTTTTTTTTTTTGAAACAAACATTGAGGAGAAAGGGTTAGTGGAGAGAAACTGATCCAATTTTATGAAGCAAATTTGAGGGAGATGAGGGCTTGGGAATTTTTGGTCACTAAGGTAAGTTTGTATATATTTCGTCTCTTAAATTTTTAAAGAGACACTTTAGACTTTAAAGTTTGGAAAATAGTTCATCTCTAAAATTAAAATTAGTTTGACCATTAAAAAGTTGACGCGTACCACACTGATGTGGCATTTTTGGAATGAAATTCTAAAAACAATGAAATTTATACTGATTTATTTTGGTTAGTCACACTTTCACTTTTCCTCTCTCTTCCTTCTTCTTCTTACTGTTTTTCATTTTCATCTACGGTCAAACACACCACCACTTTGCCACCTAAATATGCAAAAGGAAAAAAGAAAAAGAAAACATTGGTTTGGAACTTCATTGTTTAATATCTATAAAATGGCAGAGGTAATTCATCTTGTTCATATCCACTCTTTCTTTGTTCTTCCTTTTTTTCTTTATTTATTTATTTATTTTTTAAATGAATTTTGTGACTTTGACAACCAACAGATAGAAAAATATTCCTTTCCACCACATCGTAGATATTGAGGCAACCAATATATTGATAATAGAGAACATGGACATGAAGAATACCAGAGGAAGAATAACAGAAAACCAAGTAAATTAATAACCAAAGTTTAATTACAAATAAAACATAATTAACTAAAGCTAAATTATAAACCAACATCCCCCTTAAGTGAACATGTCAAGGACTGAGAGCTTGGTTCTGAAGTTATGAAATTTTGGCGATAGTAGAGCTTTGGTCATTGTATTAGCTAGCTGCTCCTTAGATGGAACAAACTTAACCACCAATTGCTTTCATTGGACATGTTCTTGGATGAAATGGTGATGGACTTCTATGTGTTTTGACCGATTGTGCAAAACCGAATTGACTGCCATGTAAGTTGCGGTAATATTGTCACAAAGAAGCAAAGGAGAGCCAATACAATTTCAGCAGCGACATTCGACATGCCTCAGCACTTGATCGAGGGATCACATGTTGCTTTGATGATTTCCAACATATCAAGTTTGGACCAAGAAGATGACAAAAGCCACTAGTGCTCCTCCGGCCATCAGGGCAGTTTGCCCAATCAGCGTCAGTGTAACACATGATAGATTGGAAAGAGCATGGAGAGAAAAATAGCCCAAGATGAGTCATATCTTTCAAATACCAAATCAAACGTTTAACAGCTTGCAGATGGGTAATTGTTGGAGCATGGAGAAATTGAGAAAGTTTGTTCTCTAAAAAACTAATATCGGGTCTAGTCAGCGGCCATAATCAAAATTCGTTTAGCTCCCATCAACTTAGCATTCTCACTTATCATTCGTAGTCTGGTCTCCCTCCTCGCCACCAGCATCAGATTCGCCTTCCTTTTCGCATACTCATAAGCTATTTGCTGCACTTTCATTCAACACACATTTCATTTAACAAATAACATATCAAAACATGCTGGAATAGCTCAGTTGGTTAGAGCGTGTGGCTGTTAACCACAAGGTCGGAGGTTCAACCCCTCCTTCTAGCGCTTTCTTTTTTTTTTTTTTTTTTTTTTAATTATCTTTTGGACTTGAGAAAAAGAAATTAAAGATATGGAAAATTAAAAAAAAAAAAAAAAAAAAAAAAAACAGAAGTAGGAAGGGAATTAATGAAATGAAAGACCTCTCCAATGGCAGAGGAAGCTCCAGTGATGATAACAACTTTATCCTCCATATCTTCAGTATTGAAGGAATTGTAAATCCATTCACAAGCATTGATGAAGGACAATGCCGGCCAGGAGAAAGCCAGCATCACCAAACTCGCCGGTGGCACCACCACATTCAAAAACGAGTTTGTCAACTCCATCCTTAGCTTTTACATAAACGATCGATATCCCTATTCCTATTCCAAAAAGATCTGTTTAAGGCAGAAATATAATGTTGCAAATGTGAAGGAGAATTCCCAGTTACTAAAATATCATCAACAAAAACAAGAAAGATGACCAACGTTGAATCTTTAGAATAAATAAAAATAGAAGAATCTGTTTTAGAACCACGAAAACCCCAGGCAAGAAGACAAGAGCTCAATTTAGAGAACCAAGCACGAGGACTTTATTTCAGGCCATATAAGGACTTATGAAGGCGTAGCACATGATAAGGTCGAGTTGATTCAATGAAGCCATCAGGTTGACGTATATAGACTTCCTCACTTAAGTCACCATGAAGAAACGCATTTTGAACATCGAACTGTCAATTAAACCAAATGAAAGAAACAGTCAATGATAAAACAATGCATGTTGTAGTCAGTTTATTCATTGGACTGAATGTTTCAAAATAATCAATACCATAAGCTTGATTATAGCCTTAAGTAAAAGGCCTTGCTTTGTTTCTGCAATCTCACCGGAAGGTTTAAGTTTCAATCGAACCACCCATTTGCTTCCAATTACTTTTATGTCGATTGGAGCAGGCACCGAAGACCATGTGTTGTTTTAGAAAAGAGCCTCATATTCAACCAACATAGCTTGCTGCCAATTAATGTTAGAGGCAGCTTCTTTATACGTCTTTGGTTCAAGAGAGGTTAAGGCATGTGGCTTGGTGATAGTTAACCAAACTTTTGGCTTAAGTACCCATGCCTTTGATCTGGTAACTATAAGATGTGTGTTTATGGTTGGGATGCTCCTGGATAGAGGGCATTGAGGATGGCAAGGAAGTGGAGGGTGATGGAAAATTTGAAGGGTGATGTGTGAGACCCAGAAACTTAACCCAAGTTTGTATGCTTAGAAGGAAAGGAGATTAGTGAAGTTAGAAATTTTGGAGCTTAAACATAAGACTGTGAAGTTAGAAATTTTGGGGCTTATGGAGTTAGAATTTTTACTTTTTGTCATAACAAGGGGACTGCTCGAAAATAAAGGAAGGTCATGAGGTTGACCAGGCCAAGGTTGAAAGGAGGCGTGCAAGAAGCCTGTGGGTGGTCGAAGGCGAAGTTAGAAAGATTTAACTGTCTTAAGGAGGGCTAGGCATTGACGAGAAAGGTAGGAAGGAAAAGTGTTTGTACAAGTTTGAGTTTTGAAAAGAGAATAAGTTATAGAAGTGTTTGGAAGAAAACCACGATAGGTAATTTTTACAAGTGTTGGTCGACAAAGAGGCAAGTGTGTATAGAATTTTCTGTCACAACCATGCTTGGAAAACAAGGTCATGGATATATTGGTGTTTCACAACTTGTTGCGCATAAAGTATATTAGATGTTATAATTTTCGTACAAAGATGCGTCGAGAATTACTCAAGTATGATCTTAATAAGCAAGTTTTCCTATAAAAGCCCAAGTATAAGCTTCTATAGGTTTCCTAGTGAGCCCAGGGTCGAACGCAGGGATTTATAATAACTAGGCGTTGAGAATAGATACAAGACTGCGGTGACTATACATGTATTATGTGCATGAGTTGTATGTACCTAAAATTACACATAAAGAATGAATAAAATTTCTTACAATTAACAATGAGGTGGACACGGTGAAGGTTAGTCAAATGTCATTTAGTGTCAGATAGCATGCGTTGAGAATGACGGTGGAACCATGCGATAAAAATAGAGTTAACGCAGGAGCTAACTGTTACTCAAGCATATCTAAGTATATTTACATACCTACAAACTTAGGGTTTGTGAATCCATCGCTCGATGTTTCGACGCCACATTAATCTTATCTCTAAGACGCATGGTAAGTTTGCGTTGGCAAAAGATGAACTACATCTCTGAACCTCATCTAGTCTTGATAAATGCTAAAGATTAACCATCTACTCTCTCAAGCTAGACAGTCGTGCTTGTTAAATTTGTTTGTCATACAAAGCTATGCAAGCTAATAATATGCATTAATCAAGATGTAACATACTTAGTATTGCTTAAGAAAAACTAGCTTCTAACATCTAACTCATTTAACATTCAAACAACATAGTGTAAAGTATTTAATATGAAAATAAATGGAAGATAATCGTCAATCAAACTTATATTAAGAAAATAAATTATTCTCTCGAATGTCATTAACAAACCATAAGTAAGAAGGAGAGAAATGGAGATAGAACAATAATGGAAGACGTCAAGCCGCCACTGGCAATGTCTTGCTTCCTGGAGGCTTGAGATGGTAGTTATCTGATACATAAATGGCATAGGGTGAAGGTTCTCACTCACTGGGAGACGACTCTGAAACTTCTCAGAATCCTTCTCACAGGAGCTTGAAATGGAGGCTGGCTATGGTGAGGGAGAATTTGTGCAGAACTTTCTCCTCTTGAACTCGTTTCTCGCCTACTTTGAATGGAGAAGTTTTGGGCTATTTATAGGCGTCGAAAAGTTGAACTCATGATGACCTGACACCTTTGCATTAAATTCCATGCCCTGCTGCGTAGACTTTTCACATTGTCAGCCCATTGGTTCTGCCATGATCTGATAACGTGTAATCCTTTTGCATATTGACATGACAGCTTTTGCCAAGGCGTCTATATCTACTTTTTCTTCTCAACGCATGGTCTCGATGCATGGGTTTCCACTTTTGTTCTCGCAGCAGCTTCCTCTCTGTGCTTGGGTTATTTGTGCTTCTTTTCTTCTTAATCCTGCGTTAAGAACAGAAAAGCTCATAATTTTTCAAGTATTTTCTTTTGTAAATGGTGCCAACGCATGGTAATACATTTTACATAATTCAACTACCAAAATCATGCGTTTAGCTCTAAAGTTACTCTAATTAATTCAAATAGTGACTATAATAACTTGTATTTCTACAAGTTATCACATGCATAGGACTTGGACGTGGAAGGAGAGTTCCCAAGTGTTGAAAGCATAGGTAAGGGTTAGCCTGATTAGCTTAGAACTAAGTTTGAAACACATGCCTCGGAGGAAAAATGAAAGCTTGATGGTAGGGCTTGGTAGATGCATGGTTAATGTATTAGGGAAGAGTTTAACTAAGTGTTGAGGTGCTCATGGTTGTTGAATGGAACACCTAAGTCATAGAAGGCAAGATGGATGCATGGTCCATGTTTTGGTGGAAAATTTCATTAAGTATAGGTGAGATGGATGCATAACCTTTGTCTGGGAGGATTTTAGCTAAGTGTTGGAAGAGTTCTAGGAGTTGAAAAGCAATACTTAGTGCCAAAAAGGATGATAGACGCATGGGAGGAAAACTTTGAGCATTTGGCTAACTGTTGAATGCTTTGTCTAGGCTAAAGGAAGGACAATTGAGCCAAAGCCAAGAAGGAAGGAGTGTGTGGGACACATGGAAGGCTATATGGGTTGAAAAATTGACCAAGTACAAGAGACTCGGAACTTAAGGTGGACGCATGGTTTATGGTTGTTGGTGAATGAGCAAGTTGATCAAAGTTAAGGCAAAATACAAGGTTGAAACACATGGTACTTAGGACAAAGAAGAGAAGGTTGGACGCATACCCCATAAAGAAAAGGAAAATTGGCTAAGTAAAAAGTACTAGAGTGTTAGACGCATACTTAGTTTGATTGGAGAAAAAATGGCTAAGTGTTGGATAGTTCTTATCAAGTAAAAGGACGCAAAAGGGGCATACCTCAAAGAAGCATAAGTTGGACACATAGGAAAGGGTATGTTAGACACATAGGCCTTATTCCGACCTAGGTTGAACGTATAGCAAAGGTGGAAGGAAGTAGGAGGTGGCACTTTTAGGGTTGAACACCTTAAATGGAGGAGGTGTCTTCATGCATGCGTAGGACAACATGCTGGAGGCCACATATTTGGTTAAGTGTCAAGTCAAGGAGCAAGGTTGGATGACAAGTCTTGTCATCCAACTCCTATAAATAGGGTTGAGCTTGAGATGTTAAAACACACCAAAATTAGAGAAAGTACTCACTTCTTAAAGTTTGAGAGAAAAGAAGAAGATTCTCGAGAGAGTTGGAAGAAGAAGTTGGCGTTCAAACCATCTAGGAGGCGTCCAAAGCCCCAACCAGGCATCCAACTGGCACAATTCTACGTCCAACAACACATTTCTACATTCAACAGTGCAGTTTTGCGTCCAACAAGGCTGTCTTGCGTCCAACGGGATGACTTTTGCATCCAAGGTGCATTTCCAAGCGTCCAAGGAGGTTTTCTAAAGCTTCAAAGTGCTATCAGTTGGCATTTCCTTGGGTTCAAAAGCCTAGTTGTGAGCATAGGCGTCCAAATCGAGTCGAGCCTTGGAAAAGGAGGGATCTAGAGCCCCAACCAGGCATCCAACTGGCACAATTCTACGTCCAACAACACATTTCTACATTCAACAGTGCAGTTTTTCGTCCAACAATGCTGTCCCGCGTCCAACGGGGTGACTCTGCATCCAAGGTGCATTTCCAGGCGTCCAAGGAGGTTTTTTGAAACTTCAAAGTGCTGTCAGTTGGCATTTCCTTGGGTTCAAAAGCCTAGTTGTGAGTATAGGCATCCAAATCAAGTCGAGCCTTGGAAAAGGAGGGATCTAGAGCAGGGGAAGGAAGCTTTAAAGAAATAGAACTTTGCTTACTGTGAGTGGTTATTTTACTTATTTAAGTAGTAATGCGATTACTTACCAGTTTATATATATGTTGTGAGTATGTAAATGTTTGATATAGGAAGCTAAGGGCGCACAAGATGATCAAAAGATCTGAGGATCTAGTTTCTGATCTTGTGTTGGGGTTAAAACCTCATGGGATGGTCAGGGGGTTACCGAAAACCTAGTTTCTGATCCTATGGGAAGTATCTCTTGTGGGATGGTCAGAGGATTGACGAGTCTAGCTTCTGGTTCTTCAGAGGTAAGACGAAACAGATTCAATAGCTGAGCCAGAGGGAGCCAGTAGTGTAAAAGTACGGTACCGAGATGAGCTTTGTATGTGAGGTTTGAGTAGATAACCTCGGTTGTGTTTGATTTTATTGTTCTATCATTGCTTATATATTATGATATTATTAAAGGGTCGTGCCTACCCTAGTTATTTGTTTAACCACTCATTGGGCTTTGTAAGCTCATTATTTTCTTTTATATTTTTCTTTTCAGGTAGCAGAAGAGTTTCCATTGTCGTCTAAAGTCGAGGTTTGCCATAGAATAGCTTACTGTACCTAGTGTACCTAGGATTGAACCTTAGAGTTGTGTCAAATTTGTAATATTGTATAAAATTTAAGTTCTTGTATAAATAAAAGTATTCATTACGATAATGCATGTTTAAGTATGTAAAGTAGTAAAGAAGGGACAATATATGTTACAAAGGGTAAGGTATACTGTCTTCACATCTCTTCATGGGTTTAAAAGGGTAACTCGAAAGGGGGTGTGACATGATGTGATGGTGGAGATTGGGAACGGGATAGTGTAGGGTGAGGAGAAGATGATATTGATGAGGATGAAGTAGTGGTGGAGGGTGATGAGACGGACACAATCGCACAGGGAGGGAAAATGATGGGTGATGAGGAAACGAGTGAAGTAGAAGTGATTGAACTTGTGTGGTGAACAAGTTGTTGAGTAGAAATATGTGAGGGAATAAAAGAAGAGTAGGGTTGTGTGTTGTTGATAACTTGTAGAAATACAAGTTATGATAGCCTTTTTCTTAGATAAATAGAGATTAAATAGAGAAGCATGTGGCAGTTTATGTGGATTTTTATTAATAAATCTTCCTTTGCGTTATACTCTTGTATTTTTATGAAGATAATGATTTTACCACGTTTTGAGCCTAAAACATATGTTTTGTCACACCCCCTCCCAGATTACCTACCTAACCTGAAAGGGAATGTGAAGACAATAAACATCACCCCTCGTGTGACGCATATTCTCCCATTTTATACTCCTTCCTAGGCATACATTTACTCAAATACATACATAGAACTCAGTCATACTACACATGCTTATAACATACTATTTTTCCCTATATAGAGTACACTTTTATTACATAACATAATTTAACTTCCATATCCATCATACAACGTACAAAACTCCACTACAATCCCCACTCGAAACTACTAGGTCTATATGCCATCTACATAAAGTCATATACAACATACAACTCTCAGACTTGACTGAATTTCGAGAACTCGAGACTTAGGCAAGGTGAGCTGAAGTAGGCTAAGCACCGGGAACGTTCTTGCTACCTGGGGGAAAAGAAAACATCGAAAACGTGAGCTAAAAGCCCCGTGAGTGACTAATTTGTAAAACTATCATTTGTTAAAAAACAGGCATGTTTAAATCATAATAACACCATAAACATAAACGTGATTCAAATAATCATTTCTGTAAAGTCATAATTTCAACAATGTAACAAATCACATATGTTCATGCCAAAATGATCGTATACGAAAAACAATTTGTTCTCATAACTTTCCCTTAGTCAGGGCGGAGCAAGACTCAACGCACCCGACGTTGAAAACATCCTTAGCTGAGGCGGAGTAAAACTCAATGCACTCAACGTCGATAACAATCCTTAGTTGGGGTGGAGCAAGACTCAACACACCCAACGTCACAACTTCTATGTGCACATAGGAATATGGCGGGTTACCCAAGTACCTTCTACGAGTCCTTCAGTACTGGGTCCCGGGGAAACTCACATGCCTTCTCATGTCCTTCAGCATTGAGCCTCCTCTAAAACATTTTAGAAACCAATATTATACGTAAATAGTTCACATGAAAATCAATATATCACGATAAACAACATTTCAAAACATGCCATTCAACATCTTATAGAAACGTATAAAACATGCCTTGTGAACAATATCATCAAACATTATGCTTTTCAAGAAAACAGTTCATCTCAAAGCCATATCTTATAAGAAAAACCAAACTAAATATTTTCAATAAATTTCGTTTCAAGGAAAAAAAAGTGTCACTCACAACTTGTCCTTAGGCCCTGAGCGGATTATATGTCTTTCCGAGCTCTTCTTGACCTGTAAATATACATTCCTCATGTTACGTTTTCCTTAACTTCCTTTACATGATTATTAAATGTGCAAACTTAAACTCTAATCATGATTCACCACCGAGACTCCCTTTCTTTCCTAAGGTACACATAATAAGCGAGATTCTATGTCATTAGTGAGATTACCAACAAGATTTCACCTTACTAGCGAGTTTACTAACGAAATTACACAACAGGTCACGGCACTAGCGACACTAGCATAAGCGAAACCAGCGAGACTACCTGAGGAGCATTACTGAGCGAGAGCCAGCGAGATTTGTGAGAGAAAAACCTTCTTTGCCCAACCAGCGAGACTAGTGTCGCTACTCACGCCAATTCCTCAGCGTTACCTGCTTCCAAATGACATCCTACAGCAGAGTTTCCTCTTTTCCTGTTTGTTCTCACTGCTGTCAATTCAAAGTCATATTTCTAGCTAGATTTAGAACTTTTTCCCTTCTACAAACTTGTAGACAAACATGTTTTCTAGCTTACCTCAAACTTTCGTGGCCTAACTCATCCTGGTTCGTCAGATATTGCAAGTTTTCTCTGCGCTACTCCAGATTGCACAGAAAATTCGTATCAGTAAATTCCAGCTAGAAGTTCACATGTTTTTATTCCATTTCAACTCAGGCATCCTTCATAAAAGTTGTTCAAAATTGAGTTAACTTACTAACCTTAAAATTTCAGCCCAAAATTCAATCTCTTCAGCTCGATATTTACCAAACATCAGACCTGGTACGAGCTGTGTGACAGCAGATGAAGCTTCTGTTTCAGCTTCAGTTTAACCATGAAATTGTCCAAAACCTTGCACGAAATTGCCCTAGGACTCTTCTTCAACCTCTCCTCGACGTGCAGCTGAAAGATAGCATTGAAATCAGTTTGGAAATGAGTAGAAAGAAGTCGGCAACATTTTCTTTTCAAATAAAACCATAACCGACTTTCCATCCTTATCCTTTTTTTTTTCTTTTCTTTTTTTCCTTTTTCTTCTCTTTGTCTTCTTTCTCTTTTGGGTTCCTTTTCTTTTTCTCTTTTTTTTTTTTACAAAATAATATTATTAATATTAATTCGCTTAAAGCTTTTGAACGTGCTTACCAATTAGGTGCTTACATGTTTTAACGCAGGAATGCAAACGATGCATTGATGACTTCTTAATGCAGGACTACGCGTTAGCAATCTATTCTTCATGGATGCATGATCTGAACGGAACGCGAACAACCTGAAGATGCATTAACAGCTACTCAACGCAAGACTATGCGTTAGCATCTCATGATGCGTTGACAACGACCAAACTATTCATGGACGCATAAACACGCAAGGCAGCGAACAATCAGATCAGAATCTTGAGAGATTGTCGGATGATTGACGAACATGATCTGTGGCTAAAGTGGAGGATCTTAATTGACCCAAGAATTACACAATCAGGCGAGATGGACGCATGATATCAATCTCGCCGCCAATCAAGCAGATTTGCCATTGATTGCGAACGCAACATCTATAAAAGGGCAGCTCTGCAAGATGAGAAAGGGTTGTTGATTCTCAGAAGAATTCCATAAGTGACAGCAGAGTTCTCTCCAGACCTCAACCGGAGACGAATAGCTCGAGAGAGAAGAGTCTTCCCTCCGCCTGACCACTTCACAGCAGAACTTCACGCTTCCATCCAGGCGACTCAAGACATTGACGCCTTTTCCTGCTTTCCATCTTACTTTTCTACCTTGATTTTAGATTTGTGTCAAGACATTGAGCTTATCTAAAGTTGTATTCCGTTCATCAATATATATTTCTTCCATGTCTATTGATTTCTCTATACTTTCTGCTTTTTACTTTTAATCCATGAGTAACTAATCTCTCAAGGGTCTAGGGTTGGGTTAACATCTAACTAAGAACCATAGTGTAACTATTTCATCTTGTCAATTGCAAACTTAATCCGATGCTTCTGTTCATCTAGCTAATCGATATAAGTAGTAATAATCAAACTGCTCGAGAGGGTAACTGATTGTGGAACTCAATTGACAAGGGCCAAAAAGTGTTACCTGTCTATAGGAATAACCTTGGTTCTTAACACTCTCGTATGTGTTATAGACATATAACGCATAGCGGCTGACAACCGGGAGAAGAGTCGCAAGTATAAATAGACTACCACCATGCATTTCCGATGTTAGATGTTAACCAACTTGAACCCTGTTTTTATCCATTCATTCAAATCATTAGCTGACTTTGCTGTGTCGCATGCCTTTCCATCTTCCACAACTTAGCTTAGTGTACATACTATAGCTTTCTTTAGATTAGAAACAAACACCTCTCCCAATTATTTCTTGGTTACCACTGCAACGCATATAATCCACATAAATATAGAATCAACATAATCCCTGTGTTCGACCTCAGACTCACCGAGAAAACCTACTCCTTTGCTTATACTTGGGTAAAGGAGAGGAAAACTTGACAGATCACCAATGCATGACATTTAAGCATCAGTAAGACGCATAGCATGTTCAACGCATGATATGTGAAACGCATCATCATTGCTTACCTGCACCTTGCATTTGTACATTTCAATTCCACAATTTATTCACAACAAGTTTTTGGCGCCGTTGTCGGGGACTTGAGATCTGTCTGTACAACAAGTTTTTGGCGCCGTTGCCGGGGACTTGAGATCTGTCTGTACAACAGTTGTAATGGAGGGTTGGATCATTAGTAGTGGAATAAACTTTTGATATATTTAATGGAGGGTTGGATACAAATGGAAAACATGACTCATTGAAGATAACATGATGAGAGACATATATACGATCAGAATAAGAATCAAGGCAGACATACTATTTCTAAGATGTACTATAGCCAAGGAAAATGCATTCTCTAGATCGAAATTGAAGTTTATTGTCATTGTAAGGTCGAAGAAACGGGAAACACAAGCAACCAAAGGGTTTTATTAAGAAGTTGTCTGGCTTGGCTTGAAAAACAAGCTGATAAGGACATTGATGTTGAAGCACAAGGTTGGTAATCTATTGATAAGGTAAATAACAGTGTGAAAAGCATATGACCAAAATGATTTAGGTAAAGCAAATTGAGCTAAAAGAGTAAGACCGATCTTAACAACAACACTACCATTTTGTTATTAAGTATATGGACAAGAGACACGATGTTAAATGCCATTTGCAAGAAGAAACGGATCAAGGGCCCTAAATTCAGTACCTCCATTAGTTTGAAGATTTAGTATACATGAATGAAATTGAGATTGAATGAGAGAATGAAAATGATGAAATAATTGAGGGACATCACTTTTGTTTTTCATAAGATATAACCACGTATACTTAGAGTAATCATCAATGAACAATAAGAAGTAACATGCTCCATTGATAAATAAAACAGGGGAAGGCCCCCAAACATCCAAATACAGAATTTGAAAAAGGTCTTGTAGACTTAGGATAAGAGGAAACAAAAGGTAACTGAAGGCTTTTCGCCATTTGACAAAAACTACAAACTAAAACAGAGGTATTGTTTTTAACTTTTAAATTACAAGATTCCAAAACAGTGTGCAGAACCGAAAACAACGGATGGCCAAAATGAGTATGCCAAAAGATGGGATCTTGTAGAGTTGAAAGAAAAATAGTCGAAGAGTTGAGGGAAGAGTAAAAATTTGGAGACATGACCGCAATAGACAACTTATATAGACATCCATCAAGGGAGCCGAAAGAGAGTGGTCTTGGTGTGGAGATCCTTCACAAAAAACACATTGGGTTGAAATTCAACATAAGCATGATTATCATGACATAGCTTAGCCATACTAATCAAGTTGTGAGATAGGTAAGGAGTATGAAGAACATTATTTAGCTGAATAGATTTAGACGAGGATGAAGAAGAGATAACAAATGTGCCAACATTAAGGATGGGAAGAGACATACCAGTTCCAACAACAACCTGCTCATCACTAGTGTAGGGTACTAGTTCCTGATTGTTACTTAGATCAGGAGTCATATGATTGGTTGCGCTAGAATCAAGAGACTAGGCTTCATCTGGGTTAGGGATAGGGGAGGCAAGAGGACAGGGTGGTGGTTGAAAGTTTGATAGCAGTGTTTGAGGTTGAGGTTGGTTGTTAGAAAGGGATTGGTACAAGGAGTTATGACGATTATGGCAAACAAGGGTAGTGTGACCAAGTTTAGTACAAATTTGGCGTTAAGGACGGGGTTTGGAAGGCCATTTTTGGTTGCAGTTTTGTTGAGATTGGTTACCCATGGCACCAAGACCAGATGAAAAAACAGAGGAAAACCCAATTGGATTAACTGCACCAAGCATAGATGATGAAGGATGTGAAAAAGAAAAAGGTTTAGAAGTACCTAGATCTTTGTTGGATCCTTGTTGAGTATTTTGAAACCTGAGATTAGCCAAGTTTTCCTGAATACTATTGAGTTGATCCATAGTAGTCTGTTGATCAAGATGTGCCTCATATGCCAGAAGGAGGCTGCGAACATCAACTAGGATAGGACGATCTATTTTGTTTTGAATTGAAGTAACAAATGGATTATATTCAAGACCCAAACCTTTAAGAATATACGCAAGGTGATCACGATACGAAAGAGGCTCTCCAATAGCCAAAACCTCATTCGCTAAGTCCTTGATATGAGCAAGGTATTGTGAAACAGACAATCCATTTTTCTTAATATATTGAAGTTGTGACTACAAACTAATTATTCTCGCTGTAGATGAAGATTCATACGAATTTTTAAGGGTTTCCCATATATCAAACACAGTGTTGGAATCCATGATTTCTCCCATTTTATCCTCATCAAGGGATGAATATAACTAGCCCATAATAGTTTGATTAAATCTTTGCCAAATACTACATTGGGGATTTGGTTGAGTATGAGTTAGATAAAGAAACTCAAGGATGCTGGAATGGTTCCCCGAATAAACCCTTCAACTCCATGAGCAGTAATGAGATCGAGAAGTTGGTTTTTCCAGAAAAGGTAGTTGGAGTTTACGAACTTGATGGTAAAGGATTTTTCCATAAACTTTTGGGTAGGCATGGGAGAGGGTAAGAATGAAATAGTTTGTGGGTAGTTAGGAAATGGGTGATACACAAGAGGTTGAAAGGTTATATGATGTGTGAGAGGACACTGAGTATATGGTGTATTTCAAGGAGACATTGTGGGTGCGAATTTTGTGTTTAAACGCAAGTCCCAAAACTTGTTGCATTGGTGGTTTACGTTAGGCAGAGATTGGTTGTGCATTTAACGTGCTAAAAATATGCGTTAATAATCTGTCTAATTTTTCTATTCTTCACCCAAGTATAAGCGAAGAATGAGGTTATCTTGGTGAGTCCGAGGTCGAACACAGGGATTATGCAGATTCTAGAATTCGTGGATTGTTTAAGTCATGCATTACGGAAAGGTGATGAGAAGTGATGTGTTTAACTAACTACAAAAGCAGTAAAACTAAGCTAAAGTGGTATAATGGAAAGGTATGTGACACAGCAAAGTCAGGCAATAAAATTATATGAATGGTAAAAACAGGGTTGGGGTTGGTCATCATCTAAATTCAGAAACGTATAGTAAGATCTATTTCATACAAGCAACTCTGCTCCCGGTTGTCAGCCGCTATGCTTATATGTCTATAACGCATAGGAGAGTATTTAGTACCAATGTTATTTTTATGTCTAGACAACACTTCTTAGCCTTGTCAATTGAGTTCCACAATCACTTACTCTCTCGAGCAGTCTGATTATTACTACTTATATCGATTAGCTAGATGGACATAAGCATTAGATTAAAGTACAATTGACAAGATGGAACAGCCAAAACTATGGTTCTTGTTTAAATGATAACGCAACCCACAACCCTCAAGAAGGTTAGTTACTCATGGATGGTAAATAGCAAATGGCAAGTGATGAGAAATGAATAGCCATGAAAGATATTTAGATTGATGAACGGAATAAGTGTTTCAGAAAATACAATGTCTTGTCAATAAACTAAAACACAAGTGAGAAAAAGATAGAAAGCATGGAAGGCTCCTCAATGTCTTGAGCTCGTCGGGATGGTAGCGTGGATTCTGTTGTGAAGTGGTCAGGCGGAGGGAAGACTCTTCTCTTTCGAGCTACTTGTCTCCGGTTGTCGTCTGGAGAGAACTCTGCTGTCACTTAGGAATTCTTCCGAGAGGTCCAATAACATGTTTAGCCTTTAGGTCTGCCCTTTTATAGATGCTGTGTTGCAATAGCTGGCAAATCTACATGATTGGCAGCTGAATTATTGCCTTACGTCTTTCTCGCCTAATCGCGTGATTTCCGGTTTAATTTAGATCCACCACTTTAGCCGCAGATCAAGCACATCAATCTTCTAACAATCTCTCAAGATTCTTGTCTGATTATTCGCTGCCTTGCGTTTCATATTGATTTCCCGATGCTTTATGTTTCAGATTGATAACGCATCCATAGATAGCTTGCATTTTTGCATTAAAGCATGCGTTTTAGGCTCAAAATCTTCAAAATAAGTATCTTCATCAATTCACTAGAGTAAAACGCATAGTAGAATTTATCAATGAAATTTTACTTAAACTACTGCATGATTCTCTATTTAAACTCTATTTTTCTAAAAGAAAGACAATAATAATTTGTATTTCTACAAGTTATTACACCCCTAAATTTAGAAAAATGCTTGTCCTCAAGCATAACTTCTATCTAAGAAACTTTAATCAGTCCAATAATTTTCTCAACGCATTGACTAGTCTCTCAGAATGTTATACTCAATCAACTACCCGTTAGTTACATTACTTTTCTACCTCTACGTTCTTTTCTTCGAAACGGGTCTAATTTGAGTGTAGCAAGCTTTCTTCTCAATCGTCTTTACTCATTGTTCACAAAATTTTTGTTTTTTCTTTTAACAATGAGTCTGAAAGATGAAGATATAAAGTTCCTTTTTCTTTCATTTGTTTTGTTGTTTATTTATTAGATTACAATGTGTTGAGTAGGGTTACCCACCTTCGTTCTGACATACCAACTATGGGGTGCATGGAGGTAGCCAACTATGAGCAGGTGTCCTTCTCGACTAAACTTTTATCTAAGTTCGGTTACCTCACTAGACATTGGAGTTTGTTATTTTCTTTATGTGTCGTTGATTACGATTACCCACCTTCGTTTTGACATACCAACTATGGGGTGCATGGAGGTAACCAACTACTAGCAGGTGTCGTTTTCAGCTAAACTCTTAACAAGATAAATGTAGTCTTGCTAGCGGAGTTTTGCGTTTCTAAATTTTTTTTATTTATTATTTAATTATTATTTTTTTTATTTTATGAAATAAATAAGTTCCTTATATTTCTATCTTTGACAGTTCAAACCTCTCTCACCCCTATATTTTGAGAGTAGCAAGGTTCTCATTGCTTAAATTGTAAACTAATATTATGTTAAAAAATTTCGTAAAAGAGGTTTGAATTGGCAGCTTGCACACACCCAAAGTAGGTTTGCGTTTCTAATGAATAGTATGAAGACGCATTGAAAGTTATCTAACTTAGAGTGTGCAAAGAGTGTGAGCATGATTATCATCATAGTGACTAACTTATCAACGCAAAGTTAAAAGCTGGGAATAATTAAATGACTTAGAATGAAATTAAAAACAAGGGGAAACGCAAAGAGTGAAATAGACAATCAATGCGATAAAGAAGTATTTATTCTATTAATTTTGTTATCCCAAAAACGCATACATCTGGAGATAAAAGATAATTATAATGAAAGCTATAAAGAAGATACAACTCTAACTACACCCCTAAATTTAACTATCCAGCGTGTCTTCATCAGGTTTGCGTTGCTGCTTAGGTGCAAGGCATTGCGGCATTGAGAAGACAAGCGGATGTTGTAGGCGTTCAGGAATGTTAGGGGGCGAGACTTCCGGTCAAATTGAAAACAGTTGATGAATATAATTCAAGGTAAAGTGAAACTGTTCCGTCTACCGGTGTGCTAGCATATTCATTGAGTGCATCATTGGATGCAGGATCAATTGTTGTACGTATGCTTACACTGTCTTCTAATCGAGGTCGAGTTGGGCTTCTTACTGTTAAGGTTGCGGTTGTGGTTGAGGACGGTTTGGCTGGGGGCGAGAGGTTGATGGAGTTTCATCAAACGCAGGGAATGATGGACACACAGTAGTTACGCCAAAATCCCCATAGTGTGAGTCATCAACTCTTTGAGGAGAAGTTGAAGAAGAATAGGAAGTTTGGATTTAGGGGAAAACATGTGGCTGAGGTTGCATTTTTGGAGGAGGTGGAGGAGACGTTGGCTCTTTTGCAGTCAATGGGAGTGGAGGTGAAGGACTATAGGAAGGGGAAACTCTGATAGTGGCATCAGGACTTGCCATGGTCTTGCGTTTTAGCTTGGATGACTTCCCTTTTTCTTTCCTCTTTGACAGCTTTGGAAGTGATTCAGCTGGTTGTGCTGGCTGATGGGACCCTTTTGTGGCCTTGGCAAGACCTAGCTGATGTTGTGATCCTCTCATCAACCGACGCAGAGTTTTGTTGGTGATAACACTATTCACCTCCATCATCTGATCTACGTCTAACACTTCCTTATCACTTTCGATGGCAGCATTAGCACATAAACTCATAATGAGCTAAGGGAAAAATAGTTGCCACCATGGCTTACTGAAGATGCTTCTAATCTGAGCTGCTATTATGCGTCCACGTCTAGACGGATGCCTCGCATAATGCAATATGCTGCCATCACTCTATCCTTTGATACTGTCTTATCATGTGTTGTTTGGATGAGTCGTTTCTTCACAAAGTATACCCACATGTTAGCCTTAGGCAGGAGGCAGCTAGCAGGCAAGGTTCGAATGCCTGTGGGTGATACATCTCATTTTGACCTTGGCTTGGCCATGACCCGCAGAGCATCTTGCATATATTTAGGCGTTGTAGACTCGATGAGCTTGTTGCCCTTTGCATCTAGGTTGTCCCTCAACTGAAATATGGCGTTGATTTCCCTTGCATTGAATGGGACTTCACTTCCCTCCACTACCACCACATCTTCCTCTTCATCAATGCGTCCATTGTAGAAACTTCGAACGAACGCAGGTTGAATCCAAGATGGACCAACATAGAAATTTCCCCAACTGTGGTGATCAATAATGTCCATGATGTATGGTGGCAGTGGGGCTTCCTCCGGGAAGAATATGACCTCCATCAATAGGTCAGGGAACAGCTTGCGTCTCACTTTTTCCTCCTTCTTCTTTGGTGACGCATCCGCCACCTTTTCTTTCCCTTTGGCCTTAGCAGGGATTCTATCCATTGTCTTTTGTTTGCTCTTGGCCACTTCAGCTGGTGCCTCAGTCACCTTCTCCTTCCCCTTGCGTTAGGAATGCCTGGGAGTTTGGTGACTGACTCCCTCTTCTGTTTTTCTTTCTTCTTCTTCTTCAAGGTGCTAACACCTTGCTCTTCTCTCGCATCCTCCCCAATGCGTTCCTTCCTCGTAGGCGAGTGATGCCTACTTCTCTTCTTTTTCTTCTTCTTTTTACCCTCCCTCTCTTCTTGGGCATTTATTTTTGCAGCCAACTCTTCATCTTCTTCTAATTGCAGCTCTCTCTTAAGCTCCTCGGCTGCCTTTTCTATTCTTTCTTCTTCCCTCATTTCCTCCTAAAACGCCACTGCGGCTTCGTCTACTTGAGGATCAGGAAGTCTCTACGTTTCTGCTGCTTCTTCCGGTCGCACTACCCTGCGCACCTTTTTGCTGGACAATGCATCCTTAGCAATTTTCTCCGCTCCTTTTCTTAGGGATTTAAGCTCTTTTTCTTAACTTTGCCATCTTCTTTGCCATATTCTCTGCCAATCTATCGAAAGACGTAGCAACAATTGGTGACTCAGAATCGTCTTCTCGCTCTGCATTTCTCGGCTTTTCATCCTTGGTAGCTTCTTCCGAACCCTTCTTTTCTTTCTTATTAGTGGTATCACATCTTCTTCCTCCATCCTCTTCCTTTTGGCCTCGTTGGCCACCACATATTACTTGATTGGTTCGTCATTGGAGTCCATGGTCTTCTCCTCAAGACTGATGGACGCAAGGACTGACCCTTATGTTTTAGCAAGCTCGCTTGCGTTCTCCTTGCTACTAGCGGCAGTCTCCCCCTTATTTCTTCTTTCTTTTTCCTCACCCTCTTGAGTCTCTTCTAGCTGACTTTGGATTTCTTTATTCGGTGAGGGTGACTCTCGTCTTGCGTCTGATACGCATGCCTCAAATGGGTCTCGCAAGCCACTCAGAATGTGTGCGACCCATTCGTCTGGGAACGCACAAAGTTCACTTCCTCTTCTTCCACCGCTACTTCCTCTTCCACTCCCCCTCCCACTTCATCAGTCTCTCTTGTGTTGGGTTGTCTTGATGAAGGCAAAGGCTGGTTGACCTCCCCGTCATCCTCCCTAGCCTTTGCGCCTCTTTCCTCTTGACAATCCCTATGAGGATGTCACCGAAGACATCTCGTTCGTCTTTTCGGCAAACTTCACTATGTTGTACAGTGTGCTGGTTTCATCACGAACCTGCGTTTCAGGATCAGGTTGCTTAGCCTCTAAGTTTTCTATGCTTATCCTTTGGTTTCCTTTAGTGAAGTTCTTAGCTGAGAATTCTTTGAAGTTCTTCATTGATGGCTTAGAAACGCAAGATTTAACTTGCTTGGCAGGGCTTGGGATGGTGGTGGGAAGATTTGGCTAATCGACTTGACCTTGAGCACCTCCATGCAATCGTCGGAATCTAATGTAACCTCGAAGACTGGAGGGCGGTTGGGTGGAGTAACGGTGACTGGTTGGAAGAATGGGCGAATGACAGGGGTTCAGAAAGAAGAAATGTTGGCTGGTCTTTGGGCGCTAACCCTAGCTTGGGATGCCAAAAGGTTAGGGATGACTGGAGGACAAGGGTTTGGTGGCAGAGGACGGACCGGTGAGGCGAAAGGTCGCACAGGTCGAGTATAAAAGGGTCGAAAAGAAACAGGAGAAAATGAAACTCGAGGGTTAGGAAATACCTCTTGAGCAGGTTGCGGTGCACTCGGAGATGAAGACAACGATGGAGTCGAATAGTGAGTGTTGTAGGAAGATAGAGGTGAAAAATCTCCAGCGGAATCGACTTGGTTCTGTGAGTCGGAACGACTAGAAATAGAGGTTTTAGAGAACTGGATCGCCAGTTGATTCAAAATGTAGGGAAATAGAACGAGTTATGGAGGTGGATTGCGTTTATATAGGCGTGAATGACGCAATCGTCATTAAATGCTAATACTCATTACTCGATATCCCACTGATCTAGGAAAATTTCCTTGAGCCGCACACCCAGCGTGTGTGATAGGCAGCTAAATGACGCAATAAAGCACTTGAGTGCTTCTGGGAATACGCATCGACTCAAAAGATGTATACGTTTCCTAGATTGCTCTTTCTGAAACGTAGGAAATGCTATCGATAAACGCAGAGATTGTTTATTGATGAATGCATGAATGATGAACAATAGAATTCTCAGTTCAAAGTATGCGTTTGAAATCAAATAATTGGCAGTGAAAATCTACACACAATTTCATGCTTATTTAATTTACAGTACTCCTAAAATTGAATTCAAAGAAAGAAAAATAAATACTAAAAAGTATAAATAAAAGAAAGCAAGAGTAAAAGAAAGTGTCCCTAGAAAGATAGGAGTTCAGCAACGTAAGGACCTTCCAACGCAAGCTCAGTTATTATGCTTGCACAGGTTAATGGAGACTGTACCCTTTGTGGTAAGGCTTTACCCTTTGCCCATTGACCTTAAAGTAGTTGGTTCCGTCTTCGTTCATTTACTCAACAGCACAATGTAAAAACACCACCTTGATTATAAACGACCCAGACTAGCGAGATTTCAGCTTACCTGGGAACAAACGCAACCTAAAGTTAAATAATAGGACCTTTTGGCCGTCGTAAAGTGTTTTCTTACTGATATTGCTGTCGTGCCATTTTTTGGTCCTTTCTTTGTATAGCTTTGCATTTTCGTACGCTGATAATCTCCACTCCGTCATTTCATTTAGTTGAAGCTTTCTTGCTTCACCTGCCGCGTCTTGGTCTAAGTTGAGCTTTTTCATTGCTCACATGGCCTTGTGGTCTAGGTATATTTCACATACTTTGTCACCCTATGATTTGGCATGCTTTTCCAAACACCAACGCATAGGGTGACATGCCGATGGGCGTCTTGAAGGTAGTTCTATAAGCGTAGAGAGCTTCATCTAGTCTCTCCGTCCAATCTTTCCTTGAAGTACTTACAACTTTTTCGAGGATAGATTTGATCTCCCGATTTGTTATTTCAGCTTGGCCTTTGGTCTATGGATGATAAGTTGTTGCGACCCTGTGGGAAACATTAAATTTTGTTAGTAAATTAGCAACGATGCGATTTATGAAATGTGTACCTTCGTCACTAATTATCGCCCTTGGTCTCCCGATTCTTGAAAAGATTTGTTTCTTTAGGAACTTGGACACCGTGTTTGCATCATTCTTCGCACAATCTGTGGCCTCCATCCATTTAGACACGTAGTCGACCGCCACAAGTATATATTGATTGCCGCAAGAGGGAGGGAAGGGCCTCATAAAATCAATTCTCCAGACATCAAACAATTCAACTTCGAGAATTGAGTTCAAGGGCATCTCGCTTTTGTTGGAAATATTACCCGTTCTTTGACAACGATCGCAAGCCACTGCGTATGCCTTGCGTCTTTAAACAGTGTCAACCAGAAGTAGCCGCTTTGCAGCACCTTTGCGGCCATTCTCTGCCCACTGAAATGTCCTCCATACGGGGCTTCATGACAACTTGTTAAAATGCTATACGTCTCATACTCTGGGACACACTGACGCAGAATATGGTCTGGGCCCAGTCTGTATAGATATGGCTCATCCCAACAGTAGAACTTACTCTAGTGTCTGAGCCTCTTCCTTTGTTGAGCATTAAAGTCTTCGGGCCATTGGTTATAAACCAAGTAGTTCACTATGTCCGCATACCAAGGTCCTCGACACTCTACGTTCATAATTTGCTCGTCTGGGAATCTTTCCTTAATGTGGCTCCAACTCTCCTGGACCTTTTTGTTTTCCAACCGAGATAGGTGGTCCGCAACCTGATTCTTGGTACCTTTTTAATCCTTAATCTCTATATCAAATTCCTGAAGTAACAAGATCCAACGGATGAGTCTTGGCTTGGCATCCTTTTTAGCCATCAAATACTTGATCGCAGAGTGATCAGTATAGACAATTACATTTGATCCCACCAAATAGGCCCTAAATTTGTCAACCGCAAAGACTACAGCTAACATCTCTTTCTTAGTAGTTGTGTAATTCTCCTGAGAATCATTTAAGGTCTTGCTGGCATAGAAGATTGGATGCATGATTCAATCCTTTCTCTGCCCAATACTGCTATCACCGCATAGTTGCTTGCGTCGCACATCAGCTCAAATGGGAGAGACCAATCCGGTGCGACTAAATTGGGGCTGAGATCAAGGCTTGCCTCAGTGACTCAAACGCATGCTGACATGCGTCATCAAAATTGTACTTTTTATTAGCTTCCAGCAATGCACTCAGCGGTTTTTCAATCTACAAAAAGCCTCGGATGAATCTTCTATCGAAACCCGCATGGCCCAAGAAGCTTCGTAGAGTATTAACATTCGTAGGGGCTGGCAATTTGGCTATTGCGCCTATCTTTGCTTAATCCACCTCCAGTCCAACCTTTGAGATTTTGTAGCCCAACACAATTCCCTCAGTAACCATAAAATGGCACTTTTCCCAATTGAAGACCAGGTTTGCGTTTTCACATATTTCAAGAACTCTCTCAAGGTTGGCCAAACATTCATCATATGATTCCCCAAACACTGAGAAGTCGTCCATGAACACCTCACTGACTGTTCCAAATATTCAGTTAATATTGCTATCATACACCTCTGGAATGTCCCTGGGGCGTTACATAGCCCGAATGGCATGCGTTTGAATGTAAAGGTGCCATATGGGCAAGTGAACATTGTCTTCTCCTAGTCTTTCGGTGCTATCATGATCTGGTTATAGCCGGAATACCTATCAAGGAAATAGAAAAATTCATTTCCTGCTAGCCTATCTAGCATCTGGTCGATGAATGGGAGTGGGAAATGGTCCTTTTTGGTCGCTGCATTTAGCTTGCGGTAGTCCATGCAGATACACCATGCAGTGACCGTTCGTGTCGATGTCAGTTCATTCTTACTGTTCATGATCTTCTGTGGTACACACTAAACTGGGCTTACCCAGCTGCTGTCTGAGATTGGATAAATGACCCTTGGGTCGAGCCATTTGATGATCTCCTTTTTCACAACTTCTTTCATGGCTGGGTTAAGCCTGTGTTGCCTTTCCACTGAGCCTTCTTTCCCTTCCTCTAACCAGATTTTATGCATGCAATAAGAAGGGCTGATTTCTTGGATGTCCGCCAAGGTCCATCCAATAGCCTTTACATGATGCTTCAATATCTGCAGCAAAGCTTTTTCACGGTCTGGGCTCAATGTAGAGGAGATAATGACTGGCAGCGTGTTCTCCCTCAAGTAGGCGTACTTGAGATGTGTTGGTAGGATTTTTAGTTCAAGTGTTGGTGGCTCGTCTAACGACGGTTTGGTCTTTGTCGTGGATCTGTTACTCAGATCTAGGTGTTCAAAATTCCTGTCAGAGATTAAGTTGACTTCTAACTCTCCACCATCTTCATTCTCATTGAGGATTGCTTCATCTTCCAACGATGCGTCCGTGGGTCTTGTATTCTCATAAGTAGTATCCTCGATCATCTGACAAGATTGAAAATCATCAGGATATTTCAATGCGTTAAACACATTAAATTTTACCGGTTGGTCATCCACGTGGATCGTTAAACACATTAAATTTTACCTGTTGGTCACCAAAAACTTGTTGGTGCGATTTTTGTGTTTAAACGCAAGTCCCAAAACTTGTTGCATTGGTGGTTTGCGTTAGCCAGAGACTGGTTATGTGTTTAACGTGCTAAATGTATGCGTTAATAATTTGTCAAGTTTTCCTATTCTTCACCCAAGTATAAGCGAAGAATGAGGTTATCTCGTGAGTCCGAGGTCGAACACAGGGATTATGCAGATTCTAGTCTTCGTGGATTATTTAAGTCATGCGTTACAGAAAGGTGATGAGAAGTGATGTGTTTAACTAATTACAAAAGCAGTAAAACTAATCTAAAGTGGTATAATGGAAAGGTATGCGACACAGCAAAGTCAGCTAATAGAATTATATGAATGGTGAAAACAAGGTTGGGGTTGGTCATCATCTAAATTCAGAAACGCATAGTGAGATCTATTTCATACTAGCAACTCTACTCCCGGTTGTCAGCCGCTATGCCTATATGTCTATAACGCATAGGAGAGTATTTAGTACCAAGGTTATTTCTATGTCTAGAGCAATTTGATTCCACAATCATTTACTCTCTCGAGCAATTTGATTATTACTACTTATATCGATTAGCTAGATAGACATAAGCATTAGATTAAAGTAAAATTGACAAGATGAAACAGTCAAAACTATGGTTCTTGTTTAGATGATAACGCAACCCACAACCCTTAAGAAGGTTAGTACTCATGGATGGTAAACAGCAAATGGCAAGTGATGAGAAATGAATAGCCATAAGAGATGTTTAGATTGATGAATGGAATAAGTGTTTCAGAAAATACAATGTCTTGTCAATAAACTAAAAAACAAGTGAGAAAAAGATAGAAAGCATGGAAGGCTCCTCAATGTCTTGAGCTCGCCGGGATGGTAGCGTGGATTCTGCTATGAAGTGGTCAGGTGGAGGGAAGACTCTTCTCTTTCGAGTTATTTGTCTCCGGTTGTCGTCTGGAGAGAACTCTGCTGTCACTTAAGAATTCTTCCGAGAGGTCCAACAACATTTTCAGCCTTCAGGGCTGCCTTTTTATAGATGCTGCGTTGCAATAGCTGGAAAATTTGCATGATTGGCAGTTGAATTGTTGCTTTGCGTCTTTCTCGCCTAATCTCGTGATTTCCGATTTAATTTAGATCCACCACTTTAGCTGTAGATCAAGCACATCAATCTCCCGACAATCTCTCAAGATTCTTGTTTAATTATCCGCTGCCTTACGTTTCAGATTGATTTTCCGATGCTTTACGTTTCAGATTGATAACGCATCCATAGATAGCTTGAATTCCTACGTTAAAACATGCGTTTTATGCTCAAAAGCTTCAAAATAATTATCTTCAACAATTCACAAGAGTAAAACGCATAGGGAGATTTATCAACGGAATTTAACTTAAACTACCGCATGATTCTCTATTTAAACTCTATTTTACAAACTTTGAGTTTTAGGACATAAAACTCAACACATATATGGTAAATAATGTCAAATGGACCAAGTGGGAGAATGTTAGATTTATTTTCAATTTAAGATTATCATTAATGTGGCCCATTAACATTATCTATTATTTTATCTTTTAGGCCAATTATTTTATTGGGCTAACTAAGTAAAAGATAATTCATAAATAAGTAAAGTGAATTCCTAAATTAAGTAAGAGATGTTCTTTAATTAAACACCATGATAAGATGTGTCTATATAAAGACTCTAGAGATTTGTCCTCTCTCTACCTCGTTAAGTAGTTCTTTTCTCCTCATCAAGAAACCTAATTAAGTTTTAAAAGAAGGCCAAGAGAGAGAAACACAGTCCCTTAGTGAAAATCATCTAGTTCAAAGATCTGGGCATTTATTGTTTTATACAATATTAGGGTTTTATTTTATAATCATGAAGTTAAAAGTTACATACTCAACTTCAGTTTTGAGTCCTGTGAATTTGATCGGTCAATATTACTATGCACAGAGAAAAAAAATGTCGTTTGATCGTTTCCATAATGAAAGCTTTATTAGAACATCGTGGTGAATATGTTAAAAACTTCACTTACACTTATGCATTTGATGAAGGGGATTTTGTAACAAAAGCCTTATCTTATGCGCCATTCCACAGGGCTCAATGGACTATCTGAAGCACTTGATTGCAATAGGATTACTGGGAATCATATGAGTATTGGAATGCATGAGCACTTAAAGAATAAACGAAAATCAGATCGCGAACCATGGAAACAATGAGAAATATGATTGAGTTGAAAACTATCGGAACGGAATGACTTTTGTATTACAAATCGGGCCCAAAACGCTCAATCCAAACATTCATTTGGATTACATTATATTACAAGTCTGTCCTATTACGGTTCTCCAAACACCCCTGCTATCAACTATGCATATGATTCTCTATGATTCTTTATGGTCATATTTATCAGATTGCAAATTCCTGACTGTCTTGAAGATTTCATGTACATTTGCATCTAATTTTATCAAAATATTGTAATATATTGTGATATATTTGTGTAATATGGAAAGATATTTCCATATGAAGGGATATAGAGGAAGAAATGAAAGAATGAAGAAATAATTCTGAACTTTTCATGGTATCAGAACACAATAAAAATAAAACCCTAGCCGTCAGTTAATTACTTCGTCGATTACATGGTTATCTCCATAAGGTTATGGTTCCACTTCCCATTACATCTATAAAGCAACCCAGTACTTTGATCGTCACATTATTCCACCCACCGAATATCTTATGAAATCCACTAATTTCATAGGTATAGTAGAAGCTTGAAGATTGGATTGCTATTCACTCGATGTTGGTGTTCTGGTTGATCAACACTCTTGATTCATTTGATGCTTCTTAATTTTGTTGCTATGGTTAAACGTCAATTTGGAGAAGAGATTAAAATTGCACGTAGTGATAATGGGACATAGTTTAATTGGTTGTTTGATTATTTTTTCCACAATGTTATATTGTTCGAGTTGAGAGGAAACATCAACACATTTTAAATGTTGCAAGAGCATTAGGATTTCAAGCAAACTTTCCCATCAAATTTTGGAGTGAATGTGTGTTGACAGCTTGTCATTTGATAAATTGAACACCTTCTCCTTTGCTTGATAATAAATCTTCATATGAATTTGTTGTTTGGTAAGGTTCCTTCATATGAATCTAATCGAGTATTTGGATGTCTATGCTATGCTCCTTTAGGTGTGAACGTTTTTCTGTAAAGCATAGAAATTTTCTATTGCAACTATCAAAACAGGTAATGAGCCAAAAAGCTTTAAAGAAAGCTATGAATTAAGCATGAAGGCTGGCGTAAAGCCATGACCGAGGAAATTATAAAGGGTATTATGAAAAATTAACTCCAGGAAAGAAAGCTCTTTGGCAATAAATAATGGATGTATAAAGAGAAGTATGACAAACATGGAAATTTGCAGAGATTAAAAGCGAGATTGGTGATATTTGGCCATCTCAAGGCATATTTGGGAAGATGTTTTAAAATGGAGGACTTGGGAGTGTTGAAATACTTCCCCGGGTTAGAGCTAGCTCGAAATAAACAACGATTTTTTGTGCTTTGGACATTATTTATGAAACATAGTTAGCATTGGCCGAAGGAAAAGTGTTGTTAGAAGATGTGGAGCAATATAGGCGTCTTGTAGGCTGTTTGATATATTTATCTGAGACTAGACCAGATCTTACCAATTGTTCGTTATTTTTTTCTTTTTTTAAAAAAAAATATTTATTGTGATAGTCAGTCTGCATTGTATATTGTTCAAAATCCCGTATTTCATGAGAGGGCAAAACACATTGAAGCTGATTGTCACTTTGTGCGAGACGCTATGACAGCGGGCATTATTTCTCCTTCCTATGCACCTACAAGTTGCAATTGGGCGTTGGGGAAGAGTCAATTTGAATTTCTTTTAGGCAAGTTGGGCATTAGTGATCCTCATGCTCCAAACTTGAGGGGAGATATTGAGAGATCTTATTTAGGAAAATAGATTTTAGTCTTCCTTGCCATATATGTATTATGTAATATATTCTTGTATAGAGAAAGAGATGAAAGAATGAAGAAATAAATTTGTTGTTTTTCCTTGCTTTTTATGCCTCTTTTTTCTTAACCATATTCTAACTTTGATTTGTATTTTAATCTCTGTTTATAAAGGTTACGTTTAAAAGCCCTTCTTTAAATGGAAGTTGTTTTCACAATTTGAGACATTGTGGAGTTGAAAACAAAATTGGAGGAAGGAGATGATAGAGCTGCCGGTTTCTTCAAACACATTCTCCAATTTCAATTTCATAGACTGCCCCAATTCACAAAACCTATAGGGTTGACTAAAAACACAATAACTACAACCTAACTCCATTTGGACTCATCTTATTTCTCTTTATGTATATTTAATTCAATTCTAGTTATTCAAGGACACTCTTACTACTTATAAACTCTCTCTTTCCTTTTGTTTCATCTATTTATTTTTGTTATACATTTAACTCTTATCTTCCTCCTTCACCCTATGCAGTTTTGATTCATGATAAGCTCTTTATATCTCTCTTTCTACAATATATATTATATATGATATAAGTGTAAGTATTGAAGGTTTGAAATATCGATGTCGATGAAAATATCGAAGTCTTAATTTCACGAAATTTTCGATGGAAATATCGATAAAATGTTAATTTTGATGGATATTTCTGGAAAAATTATAAAACTACAAATTTTGAATTTTAAATTTAAATTAGTAAATAAAAACATAAAATTGATTCGCTCCTCATATCGATATTGAACCCATGGAAACATGAAAATATCGACATGTACACAGAAATTTAATATTGTGAGTAAGATTACTTTATTTTTTTCATATCCTATTCTTAGGTATATTATAGGATAAATTATAAAACATGTCATTAACTTTGTACTTGTGCGTCAAATTATTTTATGGTACCTTAAACAACTTTTAAAAAGAGTTTTTTTTTTTATGGAAATTGCTAGTATTTTATTTCAAAAATATTGTTTCATTAATTTAAAAAATACCCTTAAATTTAAAATAATAATAATAATAATAATACATTTACTTTTAGCATAGGAACAAAAATCATTAATACCTTGTCGCAAAAATATCTCTTTTAACTCTCAAAATTCTTTTAATGCTCTTACCACCTCAAAAGAAATTTAAAATGTTCTTATTGTTAGTATAGTGATCAATTTCTTTAAAATTATCTTAAGTTGGAAAAAAATCAATTTCAAATCAACTTATATAGATATCATCTTTTATTATATAAATACTTATACCAATTTTCTCAGCAAATCATATAAACAAAAACTTAAAGTTAAACCATAAAATTTCACAAAAAGGGCCAAATCATCTTTGATCAAGGTGAATCTTTCTTTATTACTCACAATAAATAGATTAATTTGAATTTTTTCAAAAAAAAAAAAAATCAATGGTCCTCGTCATTACAAGTTTGAGTAATGCATATGTTTTTTCTTCTTTTCTCTCCTACTAGTTGTCATCAAAATTATTATCCAAATCTTAATGTGTCTCTAATTTTCAATGCATCTCTCTTTGTGTATTAAACTCAAAAGATATATTAACATAGTCAACCTACTAACGTAGAACCTTGTTGAAACATGTAAGTCTTAAAGTTATTAGGTGGTTCCATTCTTCTTTCTTCTTACTGTAGCCTATGTACCCTTAATTGAATAGAGTAGGGTTTTTTTTTTTTTCTAATTTAGAGATAAACAATAGTCAAATAATTAACATAAAGTAACATAATCAATAAAAGAAGAGAACCAAGGGGCAGGAGAAACAAAGAATTGGAGTAGAGGGTATTGAAGAAGATGATGAAGAAAAAAAGAGGAAAAATAGAGAAAAATATTAGGTCATAGATGAAGTAAGGGTGGAAGGCAACTTAAAGAAGAGTTATATCTTTGGATGCATGAGTGAAACACACTCTATTTTTTGGATGACGTCATCTAGGTGCAATTGGTTGCGATAAACTTACAATAATATTATCAATATTAGATGCTAAATCAGCATTTGAATACCTGTGTGTACGTACTTTAAGCAGCATTTCCGTAGATAAGTTAGAGGCCCATGTAGTAACATGCAAATCATTACTAGATTGAATGAGTATCCCAAAATGCTTTGTCCCACTTAAGTACCAAAGAACTCATGCCAGTAAGTATCTTTAGGAAGACGAAGGAATTGACTAAGGTGATTCACTATATAAGCAATGTCAAGTCTTGTATTTTGTTTAATATTGTAGGGTTCCAATCATACTTATATGTAAACAAACGGATCTATTCAACATAGCTGATAATCCTCTCCCAATCTTCAGCCTTGGCCATAATTATTTTCCTCCCTTCAACTATCAAAACCTTTCTTAAATGACAAAACTAGTAAAATTATTTTAAATGACAAAACTACTAAAAATATTTACAAATAATAGCAAAATATCACTGTCTATCTGCAATAGACCGCGATAGACTACTACTATCCACAGATAGTATATCCACCCTTAAGTGGTATAAATAACCATTCTGGAGGAGCGCTTGATTTAGCAATTTCTTGTCTTCATCCATATGGTATTTCACCCATTTTAAGTTCTATCAATTTTATAACGACTATTTCCAACACCCTCTTTGTGTGGTTCGTTCTAGTGACAGCATTCTCACTTTTATTATCACTTCTGGTACTAGCAGGGGCTATTACCATGTTATTAACCGATTGAAACTTTAATACAACCTTTTTCTGATCCCGCTGGAGGGGGAGACCCCATATTATAACAGCATCTCTTTCTATTCTTCAATCATCCAGAGATGTATATTCTCATTCTGCTTGGATCTGGTATCATAAGTCATATCGTTTCAACTTTTTCGAGAAAATTGGTTTTCAGGTATCCAGGCTGGTTTATGCCATGATCAGTATCGGTGTTCTTAGATTTCTTGTTTGGGCTCATCATATGTTTACTGTGGGCTTTGACGTTGATACCCGTGCCTACTTCAACGTTGCTACCATGATCATAGCAACCCCCACTAGAATAAAAATCTTTAGTTGGATTGCTACCATGTGGGGCGGGTTTGATACAATACAAAACACCCATGGTATCTGCTGTAGGGTCCATCTTTTTGTTCACCATAGGAGGACTCACTGGAATAGTCTCGGCAAATTCAGGACTAGACATTACTCTACATGATACTTATGTGGTTGCACATTTCCATTATGTACTTTCTATGGGAGCCATTTTTGCTTTATTTGCAGGATTTCGCTATTGGGTGGGTAAAATCTTTAGTCGAACATACCCTGAAACTTTAGGTCAAATCCATTTTTAGATCACTTTTTTTCGGGTTAATTCGACCCTTCTTCCCATACATTTCTTAGGGCTTTCGAGTATGCCACATCACATTCCTAATTATCCAAATGCTTATGCTGGATGGAATACCCTTAGCAGTTTTTGCTCTTATATATCCATAGTTGGGATTCGCGTTTCTTCATGGTCGTAACAATCACTCCAAGCAGTGGAAATAACAAAAGATGTGCTCCAAGTCCTTAAGCCGTTGAATAGAATTCAACCACACTGGAATAGATGGTACAAAGTCCTCCGGCTTTTCATACTTTTGAAGAACTTCCAGCTATCAAGTGGGCGAAAACCTTTGTGAAGTAAAAGAATAAAGAGTCGTCGACTGCTACTAAGAACTTGACAGAACTGTTCAAAATGTAGGTTCTAAAACCACTTGTGTAGGTCGAGGTTGAAAATTGAAGGGTTAACAAAGCTAGGTCTATCATAGTCTATCACAATTACATAATAAAATTTTGCTATATATATAGTTCATTTTCTTATATTTGAAAACACCACATGTGGTGCTAAATTAAGAATCAAAACAGCATATACAAATAAAAATCTAAACCTTTTATTTCCATAATGTAATTCTTCTAGATTCCTTCATGAAACTTACTTTTCAATTAATGCTATCTTTGGTCTGAGACAAATACATTAGAGGAATTACAAATACAGAACCACAGTTGTTAGGGCTTGAATTTTTTTAAAAAAGGAATCACAAGCCAAACATAACACCCCTATGATTATAACCCAACTCAAAATGGTCACCCAAAATTACAACACAATGCATCTACACATCTACAGAAACCAAAGAGCTTGACTTTCAATCAACCCTTGAAGCTGATTTTTGGGGTACACTTCAAAAATGAGATGCTGTCCTACAAGAACGTGAGAGTCCATAAGCAATGTAATATATATGGGGAAACACCAACGGCACAGCAGGTAAACCCTCCAACAAATGCAAGCTCTATTTAAGAGGAATGTGGAACTACTGTAAAGAGAGAAACTGTGTTATTGTTTCTTGGTTTGTTCAACAGGAAAGTTTTCTTCCGCTTGCCGTTTCCAGAAGTAGTTTGATGCCTCTATCCACCGTGGATGGACCAGAAACTTCTCCTCTTTCAAAGCCCAACGTGACTTCTCCGTTCCAGCATCTGTTGAGACCACGTGTGTCACGGATCGTTCGAGTTCAGTTGAGCAAGTGCCCCCCAACTGCTCTACCATCTTCCAGAGATGATGGTTGTCAGCCTGAAATTTGGTAGGGAAGACCCGGCTGAAGACGACTTTGCATCCCTCAAGAACTTTACTACGAACTGTCTTCAATACCTGCTTAGTTGAAGACAATTAAAATATAAGTCCATGATGTAATACCAATACCATCATGACATTGAATTTCCATCTCAAGTAAATTTTCAATTTTATTTTTATTTTATGTCTATTAGTACTTTGATATATTCAGAAAATTTCTTAAATCAATTCATCTAATAGACATAAATGAACTTTTGTTTGATAAGAGCTGAAACTTTCAATTAGTCAAATAGATCTACAAATTTTTAAAAAGTCGACTAGATCAATGTTTTGTTAGACAAAAGTTTAAAGAAATTACTAGATATAAAATTGAAAGTGTAGAGAGTCATTAAAGTTCAAGAACCTAGTAGACATGGAACTCAAACTATTGGTCAAAATTGAAATCTTCGAAACTTATAAGATTTTTTTTTTTTTTTTTTTGGACTCAGGGACTTGTTAAGACACGATACCTGTTAGTTCAAATATTAAAAAACTTGTAATTTAGCAGATGTTTATATGTGAACAGTTGCATAATGAAATGTCTGGAGCGGAAAATTTGAATGTGATCAGTCAAAGACTAAAATGTAGAAATCAACCAGAAATATAGTCATCACAAGTAGCATTTTAGATCATGGAAGTTCCAAGAGGGAACAAACTTTTACCTGCCTCACATCTCTGTCAACCAAATCATCCGAGAGTTCCTGAAGAAGAAATTCTAACAGTGAGATTGAGGTAAAAAAGATTGGAAACAAAAATGTAACAGAGAGGAAGGGAAATACGTTAAAGAATATACTATGGACTTGCTTCAGAACTTTCAGGATGGTCGCCAGTGCCCCATCAGTTTCACTCTCGTCACTCTTCAACTCAGATAGAGATTTACAGTTGAAGCCAAATTGGTGACAACTTGAGGCAAAAAAGTGATATCTCTCCATCAATATCAAGTTTTCTTTATGTTTTGTCCATGCCTATCATAAGAATCGATAATGTTTAGCTCCACATGTATGAAGAATAGGTAGTTCAGCAACCCAAAAATGACAGAATTAGTGTTCAAAGACTCGGACAACAGTATCCCAATTCAACATCTAATACTGCATCAAAAAGATAGAAAACCAAGCTTCTGATAGGTTTTTCTTGAGGAACCAAGACACTGAGTAACATTCAGAGCCAATCCCATTACAAGATTCTATTGTTTAATCAGATAACCTCGTTGCACTAAAATAATCCACAAGAGTAACGGAGGGAGACTCCTCAAGGGAAAAAAAACAAAATAAAACACAAAAAGAATGACAGATAAACTAGAGATTACAGAAAGCCTCTCCACCTAATATAAATAATAAGCGAAATGGATAATAAAATAACTTTTGGAGTTAGGGAGCCAACATGCTGCTGTATTAAATTTAAGAATTACAATCCTTTCTTTGCATCAGACATAATCTTCTTATTCATCAGATCTATTTAGACCTTCCTCTCAGATGTGAAAGAAAAAAATTTCCCACTGAGTGCATTACACAATTTATCAGCCTCTTTCAATGCATGATTCTCGCGGTTACACACTCATTTTAATTATGATAACTAGGCAGCAACAATAAATCAAGTGTATAAAAGTATCGGCTAATTCTAGATGCACATACATTTTCAGTATCATCGAGTATCAGAACAGCACTTTCCTGACCCAGCACCACATCAAGACCTTTTTGATGCTTTTGAGTGCCATCATCTCGAGAAATAACTTTTGCACTAAAATACTCTCTCTTGGGGTCCAACAACTTTGCCATTTCGAAAGCATATGCTCGTTCCCCCATAGTGTATATATACATCTCGAATAATTGACTAGCTTCTTTCAAAAACGTATGGACAGATGGCCTCAACTTTGTCATTGTATGAACGGAGTTCAACAGGAAAAGGCTACCTTTCGTGACATCTATTCAGAAAATTTACCACAGCATCAAAAAAACAAACATCAGGAATTTGTAGGAAGCTTAAATAATTAAGCCAAAATCTTTAAGAACAGTTACTTGACACCATATAAGAAAGCAAGCATAAAATTAAATTAAACACTACTGAACAGTTAAGACCCAAAGACAGGTGCAATTTGCTTCATGGTCCAAGAAAGCGAGGAAATAAATAATCAATTGAAAGTAAAAAGGCCTGAGATGCATATTCCAGTATTTATATAAGAAAACTGTGTTAGGACCCTCATCCCAAAACAGGCCATTGAAACTCAAAACTCTTTCAGATTAAAGGGTGTTTGGTCAAGGAGTTGGAGTTGGAGTTGGAGGAGTGAACAACTCAATTCCTTGTATGACCCAAGGAGTTTGTAGGCCCCACAATTAAAAAACATCAATTTCATGCCTTTTTAACTCCTTACATTGTGGGTCTCGCAAAAATTACTCCCCAGCAAAAAAATACAATAAACCAACCCAAGTTTGAATTCACAGCACCTTCATTTTTCTAAAAGAAAAGAGATACTTCCATTCATATAGTGAAAAGATATGGCAAAATCTAAATTTCTCCCTTTTACTAGTTTAGCAAATAAAAAGATTCTGCCAAGAAGGATGACAAACTCCAAGAATTCGGAAACGAGCAAGGAAGATACCTATTCCGGCAAGCTTTATGCAATTGTGCTCGATATCCAACACCGCATCCTTCCTTTGGAAGGTTTAACAGAAAGAATGATAAGAGTAGAAGAAGCTGTTTTTTCTAGTGAAAACAACTTTCATTGAGAAAAAATGAAAAAACACTCCGGCATACAAAAAGCCAAGCCCACAAAAAAGGGAACACCCACTAAAAAAGGGAGCCCAACTACGCAACATAGTGCCTATAGAATAGTTACAAAAGGTCTTTGAGTAATTTAATCTGGTGTTTCAAGTGGAGATAGGCCAAAATAGTGGGATCTTTCTTTGTCAATATCTAAATTTGCTTTTAACAATATGAAAAATCAATCTACGAGTAAAACACCCTTTGAGGTAATATATTGAAAGGTATCACCTCTTATTATTCAAAGGAAGACAAACATACAATGATATTGTCCTCAGACTAGAAGATCGATCACAGCGATCGACCTCTTCCTAGACCACTCACTCTCAAGAAGTTTCCTCCCAAAATCCTAATTGACTTTCCCTCCCTTTTACAACTCAACTATCCCTTTCTACCCCTCCTTTGATATTGATACACAACCAGAGGCCTAACATATATACTCACCCTCCTCCCTCCTCAATTGACTCTTGATCTTATAAGTTTACCTAGTGTTGTAGATTTGTTCAGAAGCTGACTTAATGGCTGATTGGGTTCATATAATACATAAGGAAGTCATAGACATCTCCAAGACGCTAATAATAAACACGCCCAATTTGCTAACACTAAAAGGCGGCAATCGGCATGAGGAGTTTGCTGAAGGTGATTTAGTGCTTGTATACCTTAAGAAAGAGAGATTCCAAGAGGAGTTGCAAAAGAGGAAAATTGGACTGTGTCAAATCCTTAAAAAAATTGGCAGCAATGCTTATGTGGTGGAGCTTCCAGAAGGCTACAACATATCTAACATCTTCAGTATTTCAGATTTATCTACCTATTTCCCTCTAGATGAACTTCATGTTTAACTCGAGGATGAATTCCTTTTTATGAAGGGGGAATTGATGTAGATTAGTTAGAATATTTAGGGTTCTCTTTGTAATTTAGCTTTACTAGGGCTCTCTTTGTAATCTAGCTTAAGTATTTTATTTTATTTCTCTTCTTATTAGGTTGTTAGTTAGTTATTGTGGTTAATATGATTGACAACCCTTGTACTTAAAAGCCCGTTAACCCATGAGCCAAACCTATATATAAAGGCTAAGGCCCCCTTTTTGTAACACTTTTTTAATCAATAAAATACCGCCATAAGGCTTTTCGGCTCCACCAAAATTTGAAGTATTTAATTTAAGATAAAATCTGATTGTTTGCCGTAGCTGCTCAAGGTGCAAATAATTTAGAACAGCAAATACAAAAGCTTAGGGTTTGGGGAATATACTTATTTGTTTCATATTATACATATAAAAGAAAGAAAGAAACGAGAAGACAGCAAACACAAAAGAGCAATGGTGAAAGCAAAAGCACGATGGGAATGGCATAACAGTAAACACCATATCAAAGAACAGTAAACACCATATCAAAGTTACTTTAGAAAGTAGAACTATGTACAGATGAGAGGACAACGTACCTTCTAGAGAATCTGTTTGACTCCTTAAATATTCCTCTTCAGGTGTCAAATGCCCCAGCTGAGTTGAGTTTAAAAGTGTGTGATCCAGATCAAGAACCAGGATAAGCTTTTTATGTTGCAACAAGTTCTTCATGTCTATGTTACGTAGCCGGTTAATTTCATCATTATTAAGTCTGAGTCCCTACAAGATTATCAGATGGGTCATAAGTTAGCACATAGTTTGATATACTAGCAACTTACAAGTAATTGGTACTTCTCCAACCATGCTAAGCTAAAATTCATAGCCAGTGTCCATTTTGTAAACAGTGAAAAAATATAACTGAAGGAAACATATATATTATATTAACAAAACATCTCAAACTACATGGGATTATTTCACTATTTCCCTTTTTTTTAAAGAAACTATAGATATTGATCAAAGAGGCATATAAAAATGAAGATACTTCTCCCATCATGGTAAGTCAAAATCCATAGTAGTATCTAGTTTGACAACAGTGAATGAATATATATTAAAAAAAAAAAACATAAACATGGCAAACTAAATGGGATTATTCCACGATCTCTCTTTCAAGTTTCCTTCCTCCCACCCCATCATTCTTTTTCCCAGAAACACCCTTTCTTTAGGATCCCAAGACCATTGAAGGAACCAAAGCTAAAATCGCCTGAATACCTACCAAGGCAAGAGCAGACTGACTGGAAGCCCAATTTCCCATCAATTCTCCCTTATTAGCAGGAGGAAAACTCAAGGGGTTAGAAAAGGAATAAGGCTCTCTAATCCACTAACCTACACAAAAGAAGCCCCCTCCTCTCCATTACCAACAGCATTCAGCAAAGAATTCCTAGGGACTAAACCGGTGTGTAAGGTAAGGCACAACCAGAAAAGGGGCAGGATTCAAAAACAGAGAGGATTAGGGACCACCCTCTGTACCCATAGGACTCACCCTTCCCACCATACCTGCTGCCAAGGTGGTGCCACAAGTTGGGAAAGTTTTTAACTTCTGAATACCTCAATGCTTTATTAAAGAGCTGAAGTTTTAGCTTAAATACGAAACCACAACAACTAAACCAACAAAAATTACCACACAGTTAGAAAAGAACTGAACATAAAAGATCTTTTAAAGAACCAAACAGAACCTAAGTAAAACTTAAAGAAAAGCCAAAACACAGATTCCAAAAAACAAAAACTACATCAAATAGGTGTAAAAACCCAGAAATTTCATCAACTAAAGCATTCCAACCTTTCTTTCTTTGACCTTTTGAGATAAAAATGATTTTCTACCTTTAAAGGTTTCAAAGGATAATATGCAAAGCGACCTCTTTTGTTTGACAGGATATGGAATAAAATAATCGCTGCCTCTAATCTACTTCTCAGCTAAAAACCCAAAGGATTGTTTGAATCCTTCACCAAAGGCAATCAGTCTCTAACCAATACCACAATACCTATCTCCAACTCGACTTTCCTGACTTTCAGTCCCCTATGCTCCTTTAAAACTAATCTTCTTCCATTTCCACTTCTTCCAACTGTAAAAGACTTCCTATTGACAAAGATCATCCCTATCCCCTCTATCCTCTTCCATTTTTAGAGAGAGAGAGAGAGAGAGAGAAGAAGCAGTGTTGAATTTTGGGAATGTGACCCCCATTAATGTATGAAAGGAAGACTATTTGCTTGATTCCAAAAATGTCCAGCACTAAACAGTAAACATCACATCTATGACCCATCGGCTTAGTAACTGAACTGGAATACATGAAATCTTTGCCAAGGTTTTAAAACAAGATCCAAAAAAGCACGAGTTCAGAAAATCAACAAGCCTTTCATAAAAGATAGACAAAAACTTAATGCATCCTCATAGGCTATAGCAAATGAGGCAGTAGAGGTAGATGGTGCCCATTTTGTAAATCCAAGAAGAAAATAAAAGGCTTGACACCATTTCTCATCCCTCTTCTAAATGGTGCCCATTCTGTAAACTCCCAGACCTCCTTAGTTCCTTCTAACCCACCCCCACCCCACCCAAACATTCTATACCTGGTAACAAAGAATAGAAGATAATTGGATATTCATATAAAGAAAAACATACCCGATGTATATACCCGAATGTCACGCCAGATTCCTCATCCAACCTCTGCCCACATATGATACACATATTTCCAAATGAACCAGGATGACTGCATAATTGTTGCTTTGATAATACTTCTGCAATTGATTATTATTTTCAAAATAGAAGAATTCAGCAATTAGAGAAAAACCAACGCAAAGATACAAGGAGTCAAATACTTGCTTCAACATGAAGGCTTTTATATTTCTATGTTAATAAGTTACAATTACACGGGACTGAATTGGTTACGTTGGTAGGGGAAGAAAGGAACCAAAACAAAGGATATATGGTGAGCAGAGGACAACTGGACTGAAATAGTTCATGAATTCGGATACCACAAAATTTCAGGTGTATATCCATCTAACATCCCTGTAATTCTTAGTTTTCGAAGGAACTAAAAATGACTAGTTTCGTTCAGATCAAAGAACGTACACAAGCATTATATATAAGAACAACTTCCATCCTATGTTCTTTATTTTTTATCCACGAGTATTCAGATCAATTTGAACATAAAGCCAGAGAATATGTTACTTCACTTTTGGTTATACAGAAATGTGACTATCTTTCCCCTCCTTTTGTGATTGCATAGTTTCAAGGGAATACTTTCTTACTCAACAACACTAATAGGGAGGTGTTTAAATATAGATCATTTTGGGGCCAACTTGATATGGTTCTTAAAGAAGCTCATAGAATTTAAATAAAAGGTGGATAAAGAAGGGTGACAAACCTCCAATCAGATTCGCATATAAGAAAGGAAGAGGAGGCAACCACAAAAAACACAATATGTAACAGATAGCAAGTGAAAAGCTCTATGAATATGCAGAGTGGCTGGAAAAAAAGGAACAGCAAGCATATCGTAACTGTCTAAGAAGTAAGGAAGTAGTTAAGTATAGACTGTATAATACAGGTGGCAGCCACAAATGGGCTACATTGAAAGTAAGGGGTAGAGCAAGAGTAAAAGGTGAACAAAAGGGGTTGGTACAAACAGTTTAACTTACCTAAACTTTTCTCTTCAGCTCCATATAGAATATCCTCCTCTGAGTTCTCCAGTTTCTCCACCTTACGACGCTTTATCCTAAAAATTGGATAAAAAAATATTTGACATGTTAAATTGATAAAACGAGGATAAAGGAAATGATAGTCACCACTTGCCACAACTCAATGCTGTTATTCATTCAAAGGAAAAATTAATACAAATTACACACACAGAAATCACAAATGAATCTTATATCGATTAACCTAAAATTAAAACCCTAAACCACTGTCTGTAGGCATTATGAACTTCAAAGAACTACGGAAGTTCATTACTTTTAAAAATTAAACGTACCTCTCACTTTCAGCATTATTGTCATGCTCGGCCTTTTCGTAGGGTGATGAGTCAGAGGAATGAGAATCTAGAGCTACATCAAGAAACGCAGCAAAATCGTCACTGCTTGATGAGTGAGCTGGAGAATTAGTTGCAAGGCTCATCTGAAATATCCACCAAATGGAAAGGGGAAAATAAAGACCTTAGTAGATTGTAGCATTAATATGCAATACCAACACTAAAAACAATAGAGCCAAATTAAGAAGGGAAAAGATCATACAACAAATATTATGCATGTAGTCTTACGTAACATTTAGAAATGGAAAGAAAAATATAAAATAAATAGCTTCAACAAATAATCATGCTCATAAACACAGATCGCATAACAACACCTCCGCATGCTAGTCATTATAATATCACTAGAACACTACATCGCTTAACATCCAGATCATAGATTCAAGACATCAAATATTTAATCTATAAATAATTACACAATTAGAACAATCATCATGTTGGCACACAACAAATAGAACCAGGACTTAACGTTCAGAAGCACTCCTACACTATTTGAAGAACTCCCCAGACAACCTCAAACCTTAATTCGAATGCTCCGTATCAGTTGCGAACTACTGGACGCCGCCAACAGCCTCAAAGGGTTGCTGGTTGGTGTTCAAATAAACTTAATCCTGCATATTTGAAGCTGTTACCGAACGGGTAACACTAAACTAAATCCGAAAAGGAAGTGGGTCTTTACCTAACCTTGCCGATATAGAGGAATCCGCTGCTGAAAACTCAAACGAACGCAAATCTGGCCGCGAATCCGTAGGGTTACGTCGGGTGGTTGCACAGGCGTCGAACAAACCATTCGTCGTAGAGATGAAGACGCTGGAGATGATAGGTTTTCGGCTGTCGTTCGTCGCAGAAGGGGAAACACACCGGAAGAGGCGAGAGGTAGACGGTGCTCTCACCAGGATGCGGCGGCGGGAACGGAGTCGGAGGCGCGGCGGGCGGTGGGTGAACGGTGCATGGCGGCGGTCGGGCGGCTGAGGAAGAATGAAAACGCCGGCTCTGTGGGTGAGGGAATTCGCGAGGGAGAGAGGGAGGGTCGTCCGGCTGTATACGTGAAACTGAAGGTGATAGTGAATTTTTTCTTTTCATATAACTTACCCACATGTCTATATACTATACTAGTGAATAAACACTTGCAATGCTAGCAATGTGACAAATAAATATTATATTGTTTTGTTTTAATTTTCATAAGTAAAAACAATAAATTCTAATTTTGATATTTATGTAATTATTGATTTTTCAATTATTTTTTTAAAATGGATATTCTTGATGATCTTATTACTAAGATGTTTGTTTGTTACTTTAAAACTTTCGATAAATCCTTCCTTCCAAGTATTTTTTCTTGTATTATGACTTTAGAGGACAAAAACAATTTTTTAATACCATCTATAAATCTTATAAATCTCAAGTAACATCTAAAAGTTAATAAAATTATAATGTTAATCTATTTTGGTAATTTAAACAAAATTTAAAAATTTTATTTAAGTACATAATAGCTCTAAAATTGTAGTTTTAAAAAATGTGGAAGATGAGTGGTTGATATGCTTTTAAAAGTAAGATTGAATTTAAAATTAAGAAGATTAAATTCATTTTTATCAATTATATCCCTAATTTTTGCAATTCCTCTAAATTATCTCTTTCTTTTTGCATCTTCTCAACTACTCCTATATAAATTTATTGGAAGAAATACCCTAAAGTTTTGAGATTATGAAGATGGGGAGGAAGACAAATAGATGATTGATTGTGAAGGGATCCAATCTTCCACAGTGATCCTTGTGCTTTCAATTTTGTTTTAGAATCTTCAACATAGAATAGAAAAATAGATACATTCATAATGCAGTAAAGGTTAAGCATGTTAAATAAATTACATGGAAGAAGGAAACTCACTTTTGAAGAACATTTTCATCAAGAATCCACAAAATTCCTCTTCCTCAACAAACAACCATGAATCGTGAACATGACGTCTCCATCGGGTCTTCCCAGCTATTTTCTTGGCAAGGACCAATTTGTGGGAACTGAGTTTTGAAAGAGCAATGGGAATTGAGTTTTGGAGAAGATTTCGCATAGAGAACTCTCTTTTGGAGAGATTGGAAAGAGAGAGTTGGAGGAGTATTCGGCAAGAAGCAACCCCTTCTAAAAAAAAAAAAAAAAAAAAAAAAAAATTCTTTCTCCCTCTCTTTTCAAAGTGAAGTAGGATCTAACCCTAACTCCTATTTTCTTATTATTTAATTTAAATTAAAATGAAAATAAAATTCATTTAATTAAATTAAAAAAGTAATTAATCTAATTAATTAATTAACATTTTAATTAAATATCTCATATTTAATTAAATATATATTTAAATCATATTCAAATGCACATCTTTTTCATAACCTATAGTTTTAATATGAATCTAATTCATATTATTTATTATTTGAATCTTATTTAAATACAATAAATCTCTGTTTATTATATAGTTTAATTTTGAATCTCATTCAAAAATAACTTTATTTTATATTGTATCTATATATATTATATTAATTATATCATATACAATTAATATTATTCTCTTAATTAATTTGAACAATTCAAATTCTTTTAAAACTTATTAGTTGTTGTTAATCCGTTATGAGCTAGCAGAGGACCTAATGGACCTACAGATTAGAAACTTCAATAATCCGAGGTTAATTAATTAAATTTTGTAATTAAATTAACCAACATTCATTAATTATGGATCACTCCACTAAAGATCCATAGCTGCATTCTTTGCACTGTAGAACGTATTGTGTCCATGGATTTAACCATTACACGTAAGTCGATCCTTCACGAGTAGTTTGTAATAACAACTGGATCAAATGTCCCGTTATACCTCTGTATTACCTCTTTCTCCTTAAATACCACTGATCCCTCTAAGGAACTATTTGCTCATGGTTCTACCATGAACCAAGTCCCTCTCGAGCTAGTAAGAGGGCAAGTACCATTTGTTTAGGACCCAAAATCAACACTTAAGGGAATTCCATTTTGTGTAGTTATGTTCTCAACTCCCCACTCGGTCTTGTCCTCAAAATGGTAAGCTTATTAAGTTGACGACTTGGGGTACTCTCACCCATACAAATGAAAAAACAAGCCCTCATAGGCAGGAGTTCATAACTCACTCAGAATTGAGATCAAGTTAAATATGGATATCCTATGAATCTCTTGATCAGTCAACGGTATTACAAAGAGAGATGAAGTATTTCACGGTCTGGTTTTAAACAATCTCATTGTATAAGATACCCCCACTCGCATGTCTCCACATGAACGATTTGGATCACATCGTTTGTAACACTTACAAAGTGAGTCGTATCTGTAGTGTTACCAAGATAAGGCAATCTAACCTAATCAATATACTATAGACCTTTTAGGTGACTACTTGAACATATGATGTAATTACTTTTAAGGATCTTCCTTAGTTCTTGAAGAGTCTTGTCTTAGTTGAAATATTCTTAAAAGAATCTTGTTTGGTTCTTTAAGTAATAGTCTTTTATTTTTAACTTCTTTTTACCCTTGGTAAAAAAGATAGTCACCAATTATTTTCGAGCTTGTAAAGTATTATGTAACCACAGTTAGTTATCCTAACCCCTTGTAAAAAGCTATAAATAAAGGTTTCCCAAGGCCATTTGAAAACATAATAAAATTGAGGAATTTTTGGAGAAGTTTAAGTGTATCAAATTGGTATCAGAGCACTCAATCCAATGCTAGAATTGTGTTTTCGAATTGGATCAAAGAGACATGGAGGCAAAAGCTTTAGGAAAAAATCAAGCAATCGATCGACGTTTGCAGTTGGTCGAGACGTCCATGGAAGAATTCAAACAGCAACTTGAAGGGAATACTGCGCAATGAGAGATATTCAGTAGACTATGGGTCAACTAACTTGCCAAATCGACCAATTGACAATGAACCAACCAGTTTTAGTCGGAGATAGGCAACTTGTAGAATTAAGAAGACCGACAAAAAATCAAAAAGATGGTGGACAGATTCAACACCCAGACATTTTGAATTGTCATTTCAACACCAACCAGAGGCGCAAATGCTAGGGTTTATGGTCCAAGATTCCAATTCATCAAATGAAGATGACATCTTGGGAATCGAAGATCAAGATTGTTACAATAGGGCTCCAAAAAGAGGCAATTGGAATCAAGAACTTCATGATAGGGCTCCAAAAAAAGGAGGTTGGAATCAAGAACACGAAGATAGAGCTCCAAGAAGATATCATTATTTCAATCAAGAAAGCCAAGAAGTTCGAATGAAGGTGGATTTGCCGAACTTCAACGGTAGAATGGATGTTGAAAACTTCATTGATTGGGTTCAAAATATTGAGAAATTTTTTTTATTATGCCAAGACCTAGAACATAAAAAGGTAAGGTTAGTAGCTTTCAAACTTAAGAGTGGCATCTCGACATGGTGGGATCAATTACAAAACAACCGGTGACTTTATGGTAAACAACCAATTAGAGGTTAGCCTAAGATGCTCCGAATGATGAAGAAACGCTTCCTTCCAATCAATTATCAACAAATCTTATACAACCAATACCAATGCTCTCAAGGCAACCAATTTATAGTGAATTATACAGAAGAATTCCACAGGTTAGGAGCAAAAAACAACCTATTAGAAACAGAGCACCAATAGATTTCAAGATTTGTCAAAGATTTACGTGATGACATAAAAAAACTAGTCAAAAAAGAAGGATGTTCAGCCAAAGCAACCAACAGTGCAAAAAGGTAATGAAGGAACTTCTTCAAAGAAAGTTGTTAATCCCTACTCTCGTGCTTCTTTAGGTAAATGCTTTCATTGTGGACAACAAGGACACTTTTCCAATGAGTGTCCTCAAAGAAGAAGGTTAGCCATTAGAGATGACAATGATGAAGACCAAGAGGTGCTATCAAAAGAAGAAGAAGATATTAGTCTTACATGTGAATGAAGGTGACAATTTATCTTGTGTTTTACAAAAGATTTTATTAACTCCCAAGACCGAAGCCCACCCATAAAGACATGCCCTTTTTAGAAGTAGGTGTATTGTTAATGGGAAAATATAATATAAAAAAAAGTTTGTAGCCTCCTTTAAACTCAAAACATCCCAACACCCTAGCCCCTACGAAGTGAGTTGGATTAAAAAGGGAAGTGAACCTAGTGTCACTAACATTTGTAACTGTTCCCCTCTCTACAAGTAATACATATAAGGACCAAGTAGTGTGTGATGTTTTAGACATGGATGTGTGCCACATCCTTTTAGGCCACCCTTGGCAATACGATTATCAAACTACTCATAAAGGACAAGACAACACCTATGAATTCTATTGGATGGGAAAAAGAATTGTATTAGTACCTATTGGCAGCATTGAGACCCCAAAATTTACATCCACATCAAAAAAATAAAATCCTTTTTACAGTATGCCTTGGTAATGAACTAACCTTGTAAAGAAAATGATGTGGTGTTAGCTTTTGTGGTTAAAAATGTAGCCCCTAATGAGGAAAATACAACTCTCAATCCATTAATAACCAACCTTTTGAGAGAATTTCCAATTTTAACTTAGAACCCATCATCCATACCTCCTTTATGTAATATCCAACACCAAATTGATTTCATACCAGGAAGCTCTTTATCAAATCTCCCACATTATCGAATGAGCCTATTTGAATACAAACATCTCCATGACATTATGGAAGACCTTTTAGAAAAATGGCATATTCAACCTAGTATTAGTCCTTGCGCGATCCCAACTCTTCTTGCCCCAAAGAAAGATGGGTCTTCGAGACTATGTTGAAAATAGAGTCAGTAATAAAATAACCATTAAGTATCATTTCCCCATTCCTCGACTTAATGACCTACTTGACCAACTAGGAGGATCCTCGATCATCTCAAAACTAGATCTAAAATGTGGGTATCACCAAATTAGGATTAAAAAAGGGGATGAATGGAAAACCACCTTTAAGACTAATGAAGGCCTTTTCGAATGGTTGGTTATGTTTTTTGGCCACTCTAAGGCTCCTAGCATCTTTATGCGCCTTATGAATCAAATTTTACTTCCTTTTCTCAGTAAATTTGTTGTTGTTTACTTCGATGATGTCCTTGTTTATAGTAAAACTCAAGATGAACATATTCACCACTTACATGCTATCTTTTCCACTTTAAACTCCAATGAACTTTATCTCAATCTAAAGAAACATATGTTTTTAACTTCTCCAATATGTTTTCTTGGATTTATTATCGAAAAGAATGGAATTTCGGTCGATCCTTGGAACATTGCAGCTATTGCTAATTGGGAATCTCCAACAAATGTTAGAGAACTTCAAAGTTTCTTTGGTCTTGCTTCATTTTACCGTCGATTCATCAAGAATTTTGAGCTCATTTTTTGCACCAATTATTGAATGTCTTAGAAAATGTAAATTTGTTTAAGGAGATTCCCAAGAGGTTAGTTTTTCTACTCTAAAAGATAAGTTGAATTCAACCTATACTTGCATTACCAAACTTTTCTAACCCCTTTGAAGTGTGTGTAGATGCCTCTAGTAAGGGAATATGGGCGGTTCTATCTCAAAACTCTCACCCTATTGAATTCTTTAGTGAGAAACTAAGTGAGGCAAGAAGCAAATGGAGTACTTACGAACAAAAGCTATATGCCCTCATTTGAGCTTTGAAGCAATGGGAGCACTACTTGATTGGTAAGAAATTCATTTTATTAACTAACCATTTCTCACTAAAATACTTACATTCACATAAATCAATAAGTAGAGTGCATGCTCGATAGCTCTAATTTATTCAACGATTTGACTCCGTCATCAAACATACTTTGGGTAAGGATAATTAGGTAGTTGACGCCCTAAGTAGAAAAGGTACCTCATAACTCTTCTTTGTGGACAAATCATTACATTTGATTACCTTCCTAATTCTTATGAGCGTGACTCGGATTTTAAAGAAATTTGGTATGGATGTTTCAACCATTTCCCATGTAAAAATTTTCATATCTTGGACAGTTTTCTTTTTAAAAATAATGCCCTATGTGCCCTTCACACGTCCTTAAGAGAAGCTCTTTTAAAAGAAGCACATGCTAGTGGATTAGTTGGTCACCCTTGTTGTTGTTGGGGAGTAGGGTTCCAAACCTTGTTAGTCTTTTTATATAATAAGCTCCCCTTTCTCTAATAATAAGGTAAGGCTATGAAGCCCTTCCTTCAACAGGTTTTGGCTTGCCCCTTGTATAGGTTGGAGCTATGAAGCTGATCTTATTATTATTCAAAGGGTAAAGGGCTTTTTCAGCTTACTGCTCACTTTTTTCTCGCTTTTGAGAGGCCAAGGGATTGGATTTCACCTATGATCAGATCAATGGGCTACCATAGTTGACTTTTTTTCGTGCTGTTGTTGAAAGCCAATTTGGAAGTAGGCCTCGCTTTTCGGAGCACTTTTGCTAAGACAAAACATTTTTAGCTCTTTCTTCAAAAACTTTCTGGCCACAACTAAGAAAAGATGTAAATAATTTTGTTAAACGATGTTTCATATGCTAAACCTCCAACAGATCTTCTCAAAACATTGGCCTATATTCTTTTTTACCCATACTTGCTTCCATGTAGAAAGATTTATCCATAGATTTGTATTAGGCTTACCTAGTTGCGTTAATATTCAGTTTGAAAGAAGTGTGAATCTTGCCTTATGCCATATTTATAATGTACAGAAATTTTCTCAATTAAACGCACGTTTTTCCATTAAAACTCAAGTGCAATTTTTTAATAAGGTTCCTAGAGAGTCCAAGATCAAAAATAGGGATTTAAGAAAACTGAATGTTAAGATTTTGTTGATTTGGTACAATATTTTATACAAAGAATGTGTTGAAAAGATTTATAGATGGCTTAATTACATATGAATATACAAAGTGTTAAGATGGTTGGCTGAACATGGAGAATGACGATGCATAGATGTGATGATAGTGAAAACATAAGTACAAATACAATCAAGACAACATACATTGACAAGTGGAAAAATCAATGGAGAAAGTAGGGTTGAGAAGAGTTCACTAACATTTTCCTAAATATTCTTTAAGTAGGCATTCATATCTTATACTCTAAAAATTGAGAACTCATCTCTCGATGCTTCTACGCCACATTTATCTTATCTCTAAGATGCATGAGAGTTTTTTTTCAGATCAAAGACTAATTTTATCTTTAAAGCCAACTCTTTTTTTGTCTAATAAAAGTTGTAATCACTTGCTCTCTCAAGCAAATCATGTTTATTTAAATCTATATATTTAATAGATTCATGCAAGGATTTTAACATACATTAAACAAGATGAACATGACTTATGCAAGATTTGAAAAATGTTAGTTTCATCCACTCAACCCAATGAGAAATTAGTTAACCATAATGGAAGATGAAAGTGATATGGATGGATGGATATGAAACCATCTTATTTATATTAAATAAATTGTGAGTATTTCGCAATCACTATCCTAATGCAAACAAGACTATCTTAGAAAATAAAACAAAATGTTGCAAGAATGATGTCAAGCCACCAGTTGTAATGTCTTGCTTCTTAGAGACTTTAGATGGTGGCTGTTTGAAGTATTTGCACAGATGGATGAGGTGGATTCTCAGTTTTTGAGAGGTAAAACTGAGCTTTCACTCAAATACTTTAAAGAAAAGCTCGAGGTTGAAGATGAAAACAGAGGTGAGGGAGATTGAGCAGAGCTTTCGCTAGATTGTCTCTCTCTCCCTTTCAAGTTGAGTTCCTAGAAGGCGATACTCATGATTGCTTGACACCTTTGCATTTAATTACATTCCTTGCTACGTCGAATTCTTCGCTTCACAAGTTCATTGGCTTTGTCATGACTTAGTCAAATCAGTCATCCACTTATATGTTGATACGACAGTCACCGCCCATGCGTCTATCTATTATTTTTCTTGACGCCAGGTTTTTCGACGCACTAATCAATGATATGGCTTGGTCTCACACTTTCTAGTGGCATCTTTGCTTATCCTTGGTTGTTTTTGGTTTCTTTTTTTTAGATTCCTACTTTAAAAAAGATACAAATCTCATAATTCTTATGATAAAAACTTTTGTAACATTATGAACGTAGAGTAACTCATTTTATACTATTTTCTTCTCAAGCTCATGCGTTTTCTTCTAAATTAACCTAATTATTCCATATAAATAGTATAGTAACTTGTATTTCTACAAGTTATCACATGCTCAAATTTGGAATAATGCTTGTCCTCAAGTATTTATTTAAAGTCTTATTGCATTCCTCTACTCAAATCAGTGCATAAACTAAATCTCTCAACATGTTTCCTAGTTTGAGACCCATTTCAACAAATAATTCTCCACAAAAAATCTTATTTAGTCATCGCCAAGAAAATATTTCCTATCTAGATGCAACAAGCTTAGTACTCAAAATTTCCTTACTCATTTCCAAACATTCTTATCCCTCATTTTAGTAATGTGCTTAGAATTCATTTTCATAAAACTTTTCTTTATGACATATTTTATTTTTAGCCTAAGTTCTTTAATATTGAACATGCATTGATTCAGGCTACCCACCTTCGTTTTGATATACCAACTATTGGGTGCATGGAGGCAGCCATCATTGAGCAGGTACCTCTTCAATACGTAACTTTTATCACGTTTATCTTAATTTCTTGGCGTTGACCACGAAGTTGTTTATTTATTTTTGCTGATCCTAGACACTCATCTTCATTTTGACATACTAACTATGGGGTGCATGGAGGCAGCCACCATCGAGTAAGAGCCATTCTCAACTCAACTTTTATCAGACTAATTTTATGCACCGACAGTAGAGTTGTTGTCCAGAAAATTGTGCGTTTTAATTTTTTTTTATGGAACATTTAGAGATTTTTATGAAATTTGAACGCATAAGATAAAAAATAAAATGAATCCCAAAATAAATTTATGTTGAGTCCTATTTCGATAGGTTGTTCCTTTTGGTGTCGTTTTATTCCCAAAAAGAATCCGATCAAAAGAGATTTATAATACCGAATCTGCTCCTATTACTACGATAGTGTAGTAACAGTGGCAAGTCTGGGTCGAACCACAGGGACAATAATCTTTGTTTTGTTAAGCTAATTTTCTAATGAAAGTGATAAATGAGGGGGTTTGGTGTGAATTAGAACTAAGCATGCAAAAGAAATTAAAAGCAATGGGTAAATGTTAACAGGGATAAGATAATCAAGTTCTCGAGAGCAATTGGATTCCTATGCAATTTCTAACACCGACTTACTTTTGATTAAACACATATTAGATTTCTTGAACACCGACTTATTTAATTTAATTAAATTCGCTAACACTACAGGTAGCCAACCAATCGAATTAAGATAAACAAGCGTCCTAATTATCAATTAAAGCCTAAGCCTCAATCAAACAAAAGTCTTGAGTCCTAATTGGGTTCAATAACAATCAATTAAGGCCAGATCATGTGTATTAAGCTTAAGAGTTCCAGTGCGTGATTAATTAAAGGAAAACCCTAACTTAATTAATCAATTTTTCATTGAACCTAGGTTAAGCATACATTCTAAGCCCATGGATAGCCAATACACCTAGCATGCATACTAAAACCTTTGCTACTTATCGATTTAAAGCATAGACAAACATAAAGGAAATGTGCAAACAAAATCGATTAACCAAGACATACGTTCAAGGGGAGGGGCGTCTATCCATCCAAAAACATACATCTAATTATACACAAGATTTTAAGAATAACAATCATAATATGAAATTTATACAAAATGGAGTCTCAAGAAACTACATAGGTTTACTCTCAAGAACAAGAAAACACTTACCTCAACAAAGAAAGTAGAGGGGAGAGCATCCAATCCATGGCTACAACCCGAAATAAAATGAAAATCCTAAGCTAAAAGGGTAGAATTATGAAGAAGAAAAAGAAGAAAATTTGATAAACTCCTCAGCCTCCATGAAATCTCGCCTCCCCTTTTGCCCTAAAATGTAGAGATAATATATAGAATCGGGCAGAGTGTCGCAACGCTCTAGGTAGAAGTTGAGTGCCTACCTAGAGCGTAGCGACGCTGCACGTTGTGCTCTTGTGTGTGTGCGCAACTTCGTTTGTCCGTCAATATCTAGAGCGCAGCTGCACTCCAAGGGAGTCGTTGCACTCTTGGAATTTTTGCTCTCAGGCCTTCAGCGTAAAGCTCAGCGCAACTGCGCTCTCCAGGGGCATTTTCGTTATTTTTTGCGTTCTTGAGCTCCGGGTGTTCAATTTCACTTTTGATAGCTCCAAATCAACCCCGAATGGCTCGTGACACTCCGATGTGCATGATTTACTCAAATTTCTACAAAAATAGACATTTAAGCACATTAAACTAGACAAACAAGCGAGATTAAAGACATAAAAATAACTCTTTTCGAGAGCTATTAGATGGTCAGAGGGCCGACAGGCCTAGTTTCTAATCCCTTAGAGGTAAGTCTTTGTGCACATACATAATAGTTTAAACTAGCTGGGTCGTGTGTGCCAACTGAGTAGATAGGGATGCGATGTAAAGGCAAAAGTTAAGAAAGTATGGGTACAACATGGATAAGATGAGTAATTGATGAGTCTTGTATTGCCAGCAAGGTAAGGGTAAGTTTTGAGAAACAAGTTATATTGTTGAGCCATGTGTGCCAACAGGAAATAGTTATGTCATCAAGGGTAGGACATGTCGCAGCAAAGCAAGATGAGGCTGGTTATTAGAATTGAGTCAGGGGAAAAATACAAACGATCATGAAAACACAAGACCAAGAGCTAAGCTTTGCTTATTTGTGTTGTTCATAATACTATGCTTGACGTTACATTATGTTGCTTATACTTTAGTTGAAAGGGTCAAGATGTACTCTCTGTCACTCACTGGGCTTTGTAAGCTCATTCTTTTCTTTTATGTTTTCCTTTTCAGGTAGTAGAAGAGTTCTTGTTACCATGCGAGGTTGAAGTGTGCCACATGATAGTTTATTGTGTTGAGAGTTGGAATTCTGAATTGTTCTAAGTTGTAAATTGTAAAAACTCTAAATTTGTTGATTAATAAAAGTGTGATTATTTAAGTTGTGCATGTTAAGTATGTAAGTAAGAAAAGAAGTACAGGTTAATAGTAGATGTCGTAAAAGGATCAATGTTTGTTGTTCTTATGCCTCTTTTCGAGTTTAAGATGGTAACTCGGGAGGGGGTGTGACACAATGTACCTTATGTTCCAATTCCAAAGGCTGGTAACATGATTTCCTAAATACAAGCACGTATAAGCACATCCCTATAGGCATTTTGTACGTTGTTCGGTAGGCTCATAACGCCTTATCTAACTTAGGCGCTCAATCCTTTCGAGAGTTTTAGACTACGCTTTCTAATATAAACTTGATCTCTCAATTGGATATTTCAGCCTACCTATTGGTTTGAGGGGTGGTACGCAGTTGTCACCCTATGCTACACATTATACTTGATTAGTAATTTGAAAATAATGCGATTCAAGAAGTGTGTTGTCACACCACTTCCTAAGTTACCCTCTTAACTTAGGAAAAGATGTGAGGACAACAAGCTTCGATCCTCTTACGACACTTACTGTCTAACCTATTTGTGCTTAAGAATCTCTTTGATAACCTGATAAGCATTCAACATTGATAATAAAACATTCACAAACTTAAAGATAAACTTCTGATACTCATTTATAGATAATCACATCCACAAACTGACCATGTATAGGACATATTTACAAACACTCAATTCCCAAAAAAACTAGTCTATATGTACAAGATTGTCTAAGATCCCAAACCATACAAGATTACTAAGTAATTCGTAAGTTTGCAGCAGAAGCAAATGAGGTTGGGTAGGCTAAGCATCGTGAACTCGTTCGCTAACTTAGAGATAGAAAATAGAAGAAAACTGTGAGCTGAGAGGCCCATTGAGTGACAGTATTTAAATAAACGTTAAATAATAAACATTGATCATATAATAACTGTGACTAGAAATCAATGGAAACATAGCAGGCTTAGATATCATTTAAACATAGAAAACTTGTATCCTTTAAACCTTAGTTGAGATAGAGCAAGCTCGATACTTTCAACGTTGAAAACATTTCTTAGCCGTTGTAGAGTAATCTCAATACGATCAGCGTCAACACTTTCCTATATGCACATAGAAATGCCCTCAAAGGTTTAACACCCTAACACACGACCCAAAGCCCCTTGTGTGCCAAAATGGGTCCTAAAGACCTTACATACTAGGTCCTAAAGACCTTACATACTGGGTTACCCAAATACCTTTTCCTTGTTCTTCAGTATTGGGTCTCTTACTTATCAATACTAGGGTACATTTATGCTTTTAAGATAAAACTTGCTTAACAATTTATCAATCATAAGCATAGATAACTTTCTTCAATAAACATTTAACTTCAAAGCTAGATAAACATGTCTAGCATAGCTTTAAATCAAATATAGGAAAACATGCCTTTCAAGGTAAAACATTTAAAATAATTTATCTTTGGAATCATTGTCACTCACTCCTTTTTGCTAAACCTCAACGGATTGTAAGCTTTCCACACCTCTATCTGACGTGAAATGTAAGTTTACTTCCTTTGGTTAGACTCTTTTTAAATCCCCTTAAGTCTTAGTGATAACTTATAGAAATACAAGTTATTCTATTCACTATTTGGAATAATTATAGTAACTTTAGGGCTAAATGCATAATTTTGGCAGTTGAATTGTGTAATATCTATTACCATGCATTGGCATCATTTACAAAAGAATATACCTAAGAAAATATTAGCTTTTTTGTTCTTAACGCAGGATTAAGTAGAAAAGAAGCACAAATAGTCTAAGTACTAGGGAAGAAGCTACTACGAAAACAAAATAAGTGAAAACCCATGTGTCAAGCCTATGCGTCAAGACTGTGTGTTGAGAAGAAAAAGCAGATACAGACGTCTGGGTAATAGCTATCTTGTCAATATGCAAAAGGATTACACGTTATTAGATCATGACAGAACCAATGGGCTGACGATGTGAAAAGTCTGTGCAGCAGGGCATGGAATTTAATGCGAAGGTGTCAGATCATCATGAGTTCACTTTTTCAACACCTATAAATAGCCCAAAGCTTCTCAATTCAAGAGGAGGAGAGAAAAGAGTTCAAGAGGCGAAAGCTCTGCACAAATTCTCCTTCACCATAACCAGACTCTATTTCAAGCTCTTCTGTGAGAATAATTCTGAGAGTTTTCAAAGTCATCTCCCAGTGAGTGAGAACCTTCATCATATGCCATTTATGTATCAGATAGCAACCATCTCAAGCCTCCATGAAGCAAGACATTGCCAGTGGCGGCTTGACGTCTTCCATTTCTGTTCTTTCTTCATTTCCCTTCTTCTTACTTATGCTTTGTTAATGACATTCGAGAGAATGGTTTATTTTCTTAATATAAGTTCAATTGACGATTATCTTCCATTCATTTCCATATTAAATACTTTACACCATGTTGCTTATATGTTGAATGGGTTAGATGTTAGAAGCTAGTTTTTTTTAAGCAATATTAAATATGTTTACATCTTGATTAATGTATATCATTAGCTTGCATAGATTTTTCGGACAAACAAATTTAACAAGTACGACTGTCTAGCTTGAGAGAGTAGATGGTTAATCTTTAGCATTTATCAAGACTAGATGAGTTTCAGAGATGTAGTTCATCTTTTGCCATAGCAAACTTACCATGAGTCTTAGAGGTAAGATTAATGTGGCATCGAAACATCGAAAGATGGATTCTCAAACCAAAAATTTGTAGGTATGTAAATATACTTGGATATGCTTAAATAACGACTAGCTCCTACGTTAACTCTATTCTATCGCATGGTTCCATCATCATTCTCAAGCATGCTATCTGACTGTAAATGACATTTGACTAACATTCTCCGCGTCCACCTCACCATGTTAATTGTAAGAAATTTATCTATTCTTTATGTATAGATTTAGACGCATAAACCTCTTGAACACAATACTTGTATAGTCACCGCATAGATTATGTATTTAGTCTCAACACTTAATTTATCTCAAATCCCTGTGTTCGACCCTGGACTCACCAGGAAACCTATAGAAGCTTACACTTGAATTTTTATGGGACAACTTGCTGATTAATGAACATACTTGAGTAATTCTCGATGCATACTTTGTACTAAAATTATAACACCCACTTTATATGCAACACTTAGCTTAAGCCATTTATATCTTTAGATCAAATTCACACTCGAAACAACTCACCAACACCAACTGGAATAGGCAATGTCTTAAGTAATGTAGGATGTAACTAGGTGTGCAACTTAGCTGGACACAACACTTGCACTTCGCCCACGACCTTGGTCACTCACACACACGGAACTGCACAGGCACAAGCCTTGTGTGGCAACTTGCACAGTCACATGGGCGTGCCACTAGGCGTCGACCACACACACACCCCACGTCAACAACACACAGGCCTCTGGGTGTCGACCTCTTACACGGGTTGGGCATCCAGTTACTCGATGTCCACGGTCAGCCCCTTAGGCTACGCACACCACTACCTACTTTTTTCGCCTATGTTGTGTGCCGCCTGCGCATCTCACTGCTTACTCGCATAAGCATGCAAAACACTCAAATAACCTCTAAACAGCACTCCACCGCCCAAGCCACCAACAACCTTTTCACGCCAGCCTTTTTCAACCTTCAGCTGATAGTAACTCGAAGATTCAACCTACACTTTCAGTAACCAAAATTAACATTTCTAACCAATTTTATTTCTAATTCTTTTCACAAACCTTAAAATCAACATTTTAACTAGCTTACCTCCAAATTTTGCCCTCCAATTCCTTCTTAATAGCTCGAAATTCCCCAATCTACCTCTTGCTGAACTGTGCCTGAGAGCTTGATCAACCTTACTTTCTCCCCAAATTCCAACACCTTTCTGATGGAGTTCTTTTCCGGTAGCCCTCACACATAAAGTACACAAATGAAGAAAGACTTTGGTCAGAAGAACTCTTCTTTTTGCTTGAGTGAAATGCACAAACCTAGCCCCTCTTTGTAAACTTCTATTTATACCCATTCACGATAGCCTCATGCATCACACACTTTCGCCACCTCCTACTTCCAATTTTCATTATTTCCTCTTAGCTTCCCACCTAATTATTCTTAAATTAATTAATAAAGATAATTAACAAAAATTAAAAAGAAACTTGGATGTCTACCTCTTGGTCCATTCTTTTATCGCTTAGCACATTCTTTTAGAGGTTCTTCACTAGCTTTCCAGGCTTACTTTTCTCAACACCCACTCGGCTTAGGCTTTCTCAATGCCCACTTCTTCCTTTTGCTATCTCAACGCCCACTTCCTCCATACTTTGACAAGCCCTTGCCGCATAACTAAGTGTGTCTTCATCACTTAATAAGCCTTCACCCAAGCTCAACGCCTACATGCTCAAATCCAAACCTCACTTTTGCCGCCAAGGTAGACTTCTCCACTTCACGCCCATCAAGTTCTTTTTCCACACATCAGTTGCCTCTAACATTGCAAAATTTTCCTAAGTCCATAAGCTATATTTCAACTACTTTAACTTAAGCAAGACCAAGAATGAGTTAGGGCTTACATGTATACCTTCATCACTAATCAAAGTTTTATGGGTGCCGAATCTTGTGTAGATGTTATTCTGAAGAAACTTTGATACGGTCACCATGTCATTCTTGGCACATGAAATAGTCTCCACCAATTTTGAGACATAATCCATAGCTACCAAGATGTAGTTGTGGCCGCATGAAGAAGGGAGTGGGCCCATGAATTCAATTCCTCATATGTCAAAGAGCTCGACTTCGAGAATGGAAGTTAGCGGTGTCTCATGTTGACTTGAAATATTTCTAGTGTGTTGACAGTTGTCACATTTTACCACAAAATCTCCTGCATCTTTGAATAGTGTGGTCCAATAATATCCACACTGAATAACCTTGGCAACCATGTGTTGTCCTCCAAAATGGCCTCCAAAGGACGATTCATGACATTGTGAAAAGATGTGTTGATAGGAAGTCTCAGGGACACACAATTTGAAAATGTGATCAGGCCCACGTTTGTATAATTGACGTTCGTCCCAATAATAAAACTTAGAATCATGCATCAGCTTCTTTTTTTGCTGTGCATTGTAATCCTCTTGAAACTGTTTGCACACTAAGAAGTTCACAATGTTTGCATACCAAGGTGCATAGTCTTCAACTTTAAGTACAACCTCATCAAGGAAGCATGCATTAACTTCTAGCTACATTTTGTCAATTTCAACATTTTCAAGTCTTAAGAGATGGTCAACTACATTATTTTCGGTTTCTTTCCTGTCCACCATCTCTGCGTCGAATTCTTGTAGCAGAAGGATCCATATGATCAATCAAGGCTTTGTGTCCTTTTTAGTCATCAAATATTTAATAGTCAAGTGGTTTGCGTGTACGATGACCTTTGACCCTAACAGATAGGCTTTGAACTTTTCCACTACAAACACCATCACCAGTAATTCTTTCTCAGTTGTTTTATAATTCTCTTGAGCTTCATTGAGTGTCTTACTAGCATAGGCTATTGGATGGAGCACTTTTTCTCGGCATTAAACCAATGCGGTACCCATAGCATAATCGCTCGCATCACACATCAACTCAAAGGGTTGCGTCCAGTCAGGAGCTACCAGGATGGGTGCTGTTACATAAGTGCACATTTTAAAGTCTCAAAAGCCTTCAAACAGTGATCATAAAAAACAAAGGGTCTATTCATTTTTCAGCAACATACTTAATGGGCATGCAATCTTCAAAAAATCTTTAACAAATTGTTGATAAAATCCTGCGTGCTTGAGGAAGCTTCTCAATGCCTTAACGTCGGTGGGAGGATGGAGCTTTTCCATAGCTTCAATCTTAGCTTGATCGACTTCGAGGCCATTCTTTAATACTTTATGTCCAAGGACAATACCTTCATTCACCATGAAATGATATTTTTCCCAATTAAGCACCAAATTGGTGTCCTTGCATCTCTTTAAAACTCTTTCAAGGTTGGATAGGCAGGCGTCGAAAGAATTTCCAAATATCGAGAAGTCATCCATGAAAATTTCCACTAATTGCTCAAGATAATTAGAGAAAATCGTCATCATGTACTATTGGAAAGTACCTGGTGCATTACACAACCCAAAGGGCATACGCTGAAAGGTGAATGTCCCATATGGACATGTAGAGGTGGTCTTCTCCTGATCTTCTGGGGTAATCATTTTTTTATTGTTACCTGAATAACTATCTAGGAAGCAAAATTACTCATTCCCTACTAATGGCCAATAAGGGTAAGGGGAAATGGTCTTTCTTTGTTGCTACATTAAGCTTTCTGTAGTCCATACAAATTTTCCACCTGGTGACAATTCAGGTTGGGATTAACTTGTTGTTTTTGTTTGGGAACACAGTCATTTCTCCCTTTTTTGGGACGCATTGCACGGGACTCACCCATTTTCTATAAAAAATGGGGAATATAACTCAGGCGTCCAACCACTTCAATTTTTTCGTTTTTTATTACTTCCTTCATCGCTGGATTCAATCTTCGTTGTGGTTCAACTAATCATTCATTTCCTTCTTTGAGTCTAATCTTATGCATACAATAACGGAAGGTTAATGTAACCAAAATTATAACTGGCAAAGTATTTCCCTCTCCTAAGTACGCATACTTCAAGTGGGCGGGCAAAACTTTCAACTCTAACTCAGGCGCTTGTTCCAGAGACGGTTTGTTTCTCTAATCATGGACTGTTATTTCCAAAGATTCAAATTTTTTGTGGACCATGGCACAACATTGTTCAGGTTGTTGTGTGTCCAACTCCTCTTCCTCTCTTCTCACGTCATCATCAAACTCATCTTCTAGCTTTTGGTTTTCCTTCTCATCGATTGCTTGGCATCCTTCGTGTTCGTCTGGGTATTCTAGCGCTTTAAACACGTTGATAGATAACTTTTTGACCATTCACCCTCATGGTGATCTCACCCTTATGAATGTCTATTAGTGTGCACCTTGTTGACAGAAACGGTCTTTTCAATATAATTAGTATGTTCTTATCGACTTCATAATCCAGATTATGAAGTCTGCGAGCAAAATAATTCGGTCAACTTTCACTAGCACATCTTCTATCTTGCCTACTGGATGTGCTATGGATCAATTTTCCAGTTGCAATGTCATTGTTGTTGGTCTGGATTCTATTTCCAACTTTTTGAACACAGAAAAAAGCATTAGATTTATACTTGCCCCTAGATCGCACAATGCCTTGCCAATATCAACACCGCCTATAGAACAAGGAATTGTGGAACTCCTCAGATCCTTCATTTTTGTAGGGATGCATTCTTGTAGTATGGCGCTACACACTTGTGTCAACGCCACTATCTTAAATTCACCTATTTTCTTCTTCCTTGAAAAGATATCCTTGAGGAATTTAACATACGAAGGCATTTGTTCTAACACTTGAACAAGTAGAATGTTGATATGCAGTTGTCTTAACATGTCCAAGAAGCGTCAAAATTGTCCTTCGTCATTCTTTTTCTTCCTTAACCTGGATAGGGCGGTGATCGTATGTCAAATGATGCACTTGTTGAGGTAGTATTTCCAGATGAAATTCTTTGCACATCATCTTGTTTGTCATGCGTTAAACTATGTTCTCTTTCTTTTTTTGGTGAGTGATTGGTTGTAAGTTGATTGATTGCTTGCTCAGTTGAGTTATCTATTGGTCTTGTCGCTGAATTTTTCTTTTCCGGTTGTGGATGTTGAGTCAAAGGCTTTCCGCTCCGCAGTATCACAGCTTAACACTACTCTTTACTAGAACTCCCTAAGTTCCTTAGAGTTTTGGTATTATTGGGCAGAGATCCTCGTTATCTATTCTTCAATTCTCCTACTATTTGCCCCATTTGAAGCTCTAGGTTTCTGGCAATGCATCATTCTTCTATATGTATTCTTTCAAAAGAGCTTCTAAGGGTGAAAATGAACTTGACGCCTAATGTGGTTGTCCTGCAATTGGGAGTGCCTTTGTTGTCCTTGGTGAAAACCTGGTGATCCACTTCTAATTGCCAATTGCACACCTTGCTGCTCTAGTTGATGCTGATTTTCTCCCCTAGAGAAGTTGGAGTGATTTCACCAACCAAGGTTATGGGTGTTGGAGTAGGGGTTATTTCTTATGAAGCTTATTGATTGCAGGTTTTGAAAACACATCTCGAACGTGTGTGGCTCTCCGTATCCAACACAACTAATTGCAGCAACTTAATTCACTGTGTTTGCTTGGTTGCCATTCCTTGCGTTGATGTGGTTCAAAGTCATTGTTTGCAGTAAGTTTGTAACGCAACACGCAGAGACTATGTCATTTTCAAGTATTCCTGAAGTATTACTTCTTCGTCTTCTAGATCGATTGTTACTATTATCTTCCCAGTCTTCGTGATTCTTGGAAATCTGATCCAAAATATCCTTAGTCTTAATATAAGTTTTATCAAGTAAATTGTTTGATATTTTTTTTATTTATAATAATTTCCCTTAAATAAATCAAAATGTTAAGACTAAAATAGAATGGGTTACATATCTGAAAAAACAATTGTATAGATTAGACCAACAATTTCGGGGATTGCATATACAAAAGACATTGTTGTAATATGGATACATTGAATACCTTTTATGTAGAAATCCCTAAATTCAAGAGGCATAAAGATATGAACCCAATATTTAGAAACACAGGAGATACAATTTGGGCCTTTGTGTGTTTCAAACTTATCTCAACCATCCACAGAAAATATTAAATTCTCAAAATTATGAATTTGAGACCTAATTTTTAGTCTTGAATCCAAAAATTCGAAAACTTAATTATCTTAATTTAATCTTCAAAATTTGAGAAGGGAAGATACTCTGAATTTCCACACAAAAAAAAAAAAAAAAAAAGCGGGATAACATAAATTTTAATTTGAAGAGATCCTGAATTTTTATTTAAGAGTACTTTTTGAAGATTTGAATCTGCCCAAGCAATTAATAGTTACATGGTATCTGCAAATAATGCTGAATGCATTTTGGAATTAATCAAATTCTGAAAGACCTAGGCGATAATGTGATTGTTATTTTCATGATGAAATCACATTTTTGCTATTTTTCCAAATGAAAATTGAAACCTTGCTGCAAGCCAGTTTCCCCAAATTTAAGACTCAAAATTAGCTAGGAAAATTGTGGGGATGACCCATTTCCAAAAGTCCAATTGAAATCTGACCCACAAAACATATACAACTTTCCTCTTTCTTGTTTTCTCATAATTGATCTAAAAATTTCAACTATAGATTGTCACGTTATTAATCTAAATTAATGATCCATAAATTTAGAACAAATTACAAATTTAAATGTGTCTTTAAATTAAATTAAAGGACATAAAAATTTGACAAATCAAGTAACAACACTTGTCTAAACATTGATATATCGGACGGTGTCAATTTATCCAATCAAACCATGTCACATAACAGTTGGACCCAATAGCTTTAGCTCATTTGTTTGAGAAAAGAACGGTATTAATAACTGGACCACTTTACATTTCATGATTATAAGTTGAGAGAATGATTAAACATAATTGAACTTTCACAAGTTTTTTACAAGATTATTTAGTTGAGTCCAATATCATTTGAACATCATCGCAATACAAGTCATCACACGAGCTTTTGAATTAAATTCAAAGGCCTAGTATTTAAATTAATTTTCCTCACTTGCTCTTATCTCTTTTCAAAAGGATTAGTTAATAAAAAAATTTAACTATCCAAAACTTACAGAATTTTCTTTGTACTTAATCTTGAAACTATTAATGAACACACCATTTCTTTTAAGTAATTTTTTCTAACAATATAGAAACCAAAAATTTTCTTTATTATTATTATGTCAGTAGAAAAAATTAGACATAGATGATTAGCGATGGGTTAATTTGAAAAGCAAATACTATAAATCAAGAACACTAATAAATCTATTAAATTTAAACGTAAATTTAACTAAATATATGATGTGACATGATGACTTGAAAATATATATATTCCTTCTCTTTTATTATCTCTCCTCCATCTCCATCTCTTTTTCAGTTATTTTCCAATAGAATCAAGTCATTTCATGTACTTTCTTCTCCAAAGACGAGTAGAACTTCTCACACTAAAATTTTCAATAGAAGGAAAAAAATTACCCCCGTTTCGCCTAACGCACTGTAGAACCACGACCACCCCCAAAAGGAGGGTAAGAAAGGTAGGTTGACCATAAGGAAAAAGGATTAGACAGCAGGATTTGGATGACTCCATTTCATTCTCACCTTCCTTCTCTAGCATTTTCTACTATCTCTCTCTTCGTAGTTTCTAATTGTAACTTCAAATCATACCCTTCATTTGCCATCCGCCAATCACTCTGCCTAGCTTAGTAGAGATGATGCGAAGGTGCATCAAACTGCTATATTCTATTAAAAAATAACAGAAAAAGAGAGGAGATGGAAAGAGACAACAAGAGAGATTTAGAAAGAGGAAGAAAGAGGAGAGACAGGTGAGCAAAGATTAAAAAAAAAAAAAAAAAGAATTCCAAGCCACATCATATATCTAGTTAATTGTATGTTTAAATTTAACATATTTATTAATTGAGGACTAAAATGGACAATTTAAAACATTACAGACCAAATCCACATCTTAAAAACTTAGGGACTAAAAGAGTACTTTTACCAAAAGAAAATAAGTTTCTGAAATAGTTTTTTGAAAAGACACAAAGCATAATAACCAAGTGAATAAAAAAAAAACTAAATGGTTACCAAAACAAAGCCTCGCTAAACGGTTTCTTCATCTTGAAGTCAGCTTCCAACCATCCATGGCCCTACATTTACTATTTTTGCATAGTTATATAAATAATATATGAAGTTGAGTAAGCAATGCGGACAAAAACTGAAGATATCATTAGATTTGAAAATCTAGAGGCAGAAATTACAAGAACTCAATGCAATTTCTATTTGTAATACCAGACAAGAAAGGCATGGTTATAAGCTACCACCAACTCCACTGCACAAACTAACCAAATCCATTAGTGTTGAATGCAAAACTTCTAGAGATAAATGGCCCAAAAACTTCCTGTATTCAGGCACAACATCTGAACTGTCAAAATTAAGTTTCCTGTCCTCCATCAAACCATCGTCCATTACCAACCACCAAGAAAGGCATCCTTGAGGATCTTCTGGGTCCACATGGGCTACCAGACGGAGTGTTTCACCTTGTTCTAGCTCAAATGACAGACTTAGGAAATCACGGTTGGCCTTTATTCCCCAGGTTAGAGCTTCCTCATGAAGCCAAAGAATAATTTGGCTCGCAACCTGTTATGTAAACACAAGGATACTATTACTGTTACTTTCCACTGATAAAGAAGCTTGAAAGCATGGAAATCTACTATGAACTCACCTGCAACAGAATTATAACGGGAAGATCAGCCAAGTCACAACCATATCTGTTCATTGAATGGATATCCTTGGAATTTCCGTTGAACAAGCCAACAACATTAGGTGCACCTTCCCCTTCGATAGTAATGCAATCATCATTTACAACCACTTTAGTCAGAAATTGTGTTTTGGTGACATTATTCATCTGATGACTGTCTGATGTACGAGCCTGGATGCTATTAGGATGAAGTATGGACCAAGGAACTTCCATAGAAAACGTCCATGATGATTTTCGAGAATTCCAAGTGGGATGAGATATCAACTGAAGAAATGGGACTTTCCAAACCTAAGAACAAACCAAAGATCTACAAGATTAATATGCTGGTAACACCAAATACATAAATCATAATTATTGTAGTTTTTTTTTCCTTAAAAAATTATGAAGCAGTGTGCTTTCATTGGAAATTGAGTTATTAAGAAATTAGGACTTTACCACATTTTCGAGCTCCATGAGAACATTGTTTGCAAACATTCTGTGAGCCAGAGACAAACAGAAATGACCAAGAAGTCCAGACCCATCATTAGAACCTTGACCTGATTGCCTGCTTAATGATGAAATGGGTCTATCATTTGATTTTATAAATACTAGCTCATGGAAAATTTGTTGCAGATATATCTCAAAGGTTATATGATTAGGATTCCGCAATTTCTTTTCAAGGGGATCACTTCTATCTGGTAATTCAATCTCATCAAGGGAATCAAAAGGTAAATTTGCATTATCCAGAATCCCGGTATTTACACCTTCAACTGTTTGGCAATGTTGACCAGATGGCACAAGAGAGATAAAGACCGAGGTACCCTGATCTATACTTAATTGCAAGTAATTTTCTCGTATGCCAGTCACGTTGATACCTAAGGATGGATTGAATGCTTCACGATTCACCAAATCAAACACCTGGAACCAGGAAAAAACAATGGTGTATCATGTGGTGGGGAACAAAAGTAGCAAGGACTTATAATGAGCAAGATCAAAGTATTAAAGAAACTACCTGCTCACTGAAAATGGCATGGTGAACTTGACGGAGAAGTGAGTTTGTTTCCTTAATGTACTCATCGTCATTTGTAAATTCCTTCTCCCTGTTCATTGAAGACTGATTGGAAGAATTTGTAGACTCATTTTTACCACGATCCAGAGGATTTTCCACATTACATCCACTGAGAAATCCAAAACGAAGGGAATGACATGAATTTGGAGGCAAATTAATTGCCAGCATTCCAGACGAATCATGATCAACACGAATAGTAGATGAAGATGGTCGAAACACAGACGAAGGATCACACGATGAATTGTCAAATAAATCAATGGTAAAGCCTTCATTTGCAGGAGCTGGAGCAGCCACTCGCTGCCTTTTAACCTTCCAATTTTGCTGCAATCTGATATACATCATCAGCAAATACTGAAAATATATGAAGATTGGAAAGCATTAAGAGCATCAAAAGGTTTCCAATTGTTTCTATATAAATTGCACTATAATACATTAATATATACTTGTATTTATGGATCATTCGATGCTAAATAAGTTAAACCCAAAAGTAAAAAAGATACTAAATTCAAATGGTGGAAATTTTACTTTTTTAAACGAAACAATATGAAAGAATTAAAAAACAAGCTCATGATATTAAGAAGGCTAAACCTCAGAAAATCCAAAGGTTGTTTTATTTTTAATAAGGAACGAGATGTTATTAGAAAAAGAAAGAGGAAAAGAAGGAACCATGAAAAAAAAAAATTTAAAAAATAATATGAGAAGGTGCAACTTATAAAGTGGCAGGGGGCTAGGAAGAAGCACCATAAAAAACAATGTTAGCAGGCTAAACAAAAGCTATACAAAGGGAAAACTGGAGCAACCACCCTTACAGTTTTATTTTCTTAAGCGGAGTCAGTAATGCACAAAGACATACAAAAAAAAAAAAAAAAAAACCCCACAAAATGGGAATTAAAACGCTTATTAACAGACGCACATAAAGAAGCATTAAACCTCACAACCTCCACACCTCTTCTGAAGATCTCTCAACCTGTCTAAAAATTCTACTACTCTCAAGCCACCATCCCCACAAAATTAAAGGAAAAAAACTTCCAATTATAAAAAAATATTAAGGTATATGCCTGATAATGAATTGGCAAGCTGGAAGCCTCAAGTGGAATTATACTGAAAGCAGCCTCAGTTAAGAAGCAATATAACTTAAAAGATCCCCTACTACATTCAAACACAATATGACAAGAGTCCCAACTGGCCAATAATCTAACTTTCACAAGCCCACACAACGTAGAAAATCACCTCCTTCAAGGAAGCAATCGATTTAGTGAAAAGTAAACTGATTATCTTTATCTACAATCTTACCCTTTTGAGTTTGTGAAGAAGCTCAACAACTAAAAACAGAAGCCTATGCAATGGAAATGGCCTTCTAGAACCACGGTGCGAGATTAATGAAGCCTAGATGGGAATCCACTAGTTGATTAAACCCCAAATCTAATTGCAATAATCTTATGCACTAAAGTAGATTGCTACCAACAGAACCTCCAGAGTTCAAAGCCACTTAATTAGAGCAAGGTTATTGGTCAGCCATTACCGATTCCCAATCTGCCACTCTCATACAAACACAACACCATGCTCCACTTAGATGAAAAGACTCATTCTCAGTGCTCACTGCTCACACACCCATCCATGAGAAGTCTCTCATGAGCTTTTCGGTTATGGCAAAAAGAACACGACAATTATTGGAAAGAACTGATTGAATAAGGGTTACTTTCATGCCCTTAAGAAAATTACCATCTTTTTTTGCTGCTATCCACCTTATGATCTGAAAAGGACAACTTTGCAGTTATGCCCTGAACGCAAATATAGATTTCATTGTGGCAATTAATACCTAGATTGGATAATTTATACGATGAATCTGTTAGTATAACATATGAGGCTTCATGGAGCCTATCTCTTTGTGGTATAGGACTATTGTGCATAGGTATGGTCTGCACCCTTTTGAGTAGTGGGTTGCATGTTGCAGGGTCTTTTGTTCTCTGTTTCCAACTTTCCACATTTACATTAGCTGTCCAATTAGAGTATGTGCTCAATGGCCTCCATTTTGACTATCTGAGCTCTCCCCTTCCTTTTGGGTTTTCGTCATCCTTTCCAAGAGGCAACAAAAGTGGCAAACCTTCGTTCTATCATTCCAGACCGACCCTTCTTAGGCATTTTCTCTTCTTTTATCGTCCTTGCATGTCCTAGGAGGAAGAGGAACTCCTCCAACTTTCAGGTTTGGGCCCTAATCCTTCTTAGGAATTTTCTTGTAGATAATTTTTTCCCATTGTGCGTTTCACTTCCTCCTCCCACAAGTTGCCTATGCTTTCTACACTCTTCAGAAGATTAAAATTCCCGAAAAAGTGAAGTTCTTTGCTTAGTTGGTGATGCATGGGAGAGTTAACACCCCGGATTGTATTCATAGACATCATTCTTTTATGTTGCATCCGCAACCATGTGTTTTTTGTTGGCAGCAAGAGGACAACAATCATTTATTGTTGGCTTGCCAATTTGTTTACGCTCTCTGGAGTCGGTGCTTGAGTTCTTTTGTTCTTCGCAAAGTTCAAAGAAAAAATTCTTGCTCTATGATTAAGAAGGTGCTCCCGAACTCTTCTTTCTTAGATAAGAGAAAGTCATGTGGCATGCTTGTTTTTATGCTGTTCTGTAGGTATTTTGACTAGAGAGCAAAAGTATGATTTTTATAGGAGTGGAGAGATCTTGGGAGGAGGGGTTTGGGAGGTTGTCACTTTTAATGCTTCATTATGGGTGTTCATCCATCAACTTTTTGTAATTATTATCAGCTTGGTTTAGTTCTTTTAAATTGGAATTATTTCTTGTAGTTAGTGATGGAATTCCTTTGTGGGCTTCTTCTTTGAATGCCCTTCAATGAAAGTTACATTTCCTAAAATAAATAAACAAATAGTATAACATATGGGGGCATAAACTAAGGAGTTTGGGGCACCAACAAGAAGTTGGTGAGTGGGTTGTTATAGCCCACTCCATGTTTGGGGTACCCAATATAATAGTGGTGTTTACAACTATTTATAACCTACAATTAAGTATAGTAAATACTATTTCAAAACCCTCTTTGCTACAATATTAACTATTTTCCACTCATCCTTTCTTTTCTTTTTTGCTACAGCGTTTACTATTTTCTATCCAAACAAAACAATTTGCACCCCAACCACAAACTATTATAACTTAGACTAAAATAGTTTACACACCAAACAGAAACTATTATAATCCACAGACTATTATAATCCATTAACTATAATAACTACTAACTATAATAACCAACTCAGCACCCCAAATGCCTCCTAAGTTTTCTTAACAAAAACTTCTATTTTATCTAAATTGATAAACACATGTGAATAAAAATCAAAGCATATTTATATTTTATGATAAAAACTTTTTAATTCAAGGACACTTCATGGATTCTAAAGAATATTACTGTCTACGCACTGCCAGATTCACAATGACATACAATTTTGAGTATACATTAATTGCACAATGATTCGTTGGATAAATGAAGAGAATTGATTACCGAATTAAAGCACCATAAAATCTTGCTTCCCTTGCAACCTGTCGTTCCAAACCTTTAGCTGACTGCTTGAAATATTTACCAAGATGCTGTAGAAAGAAAGGTGTAAATGATAAAATCAGGCACTTTCAAAATGATAGTACAAATAATAAGATCAAATTTGAATTGAATAATACTGGTAATTAATCTTTACAACATGGTCGTGCCAGCCCAATCAAAGTAAGCTAATCAGATAAGACAATAAGGGCGTAAAAGCCAAGCATCACTTCTGAAAACAAAAGAAGGATAAAAATAGTACTCGAAAGCATTGTAATTTCGTTGCGACAGACACTCCAAGATCTGACAAAACTTCATTAGGTAACGGTTTTGGCCTTGTCATCCCAGCTACTGTTACTGCATCATTAGCTTCCACCTACAGTCATATCAAGACAAAGACAATATTTGTAATGGCACCATATTTCTAAAAAGAATATTCTCAAGATACCAGTTTATTAAAACTAATCTAGTACAACAAGCAGAGAAAAAATATCACAATTTCTAGATCCTGACAATTAGCAGTTTAATCCTATCTCCTCCCTAATGAACCTGACAGAACCCAGTTCTCCCAACCAATTCTTGCGAGAAAGAATGAAAAAGAAAATAAAGCATAAAAAATATACAGAGTGCTGGTTCTCTCCTCCCTCTAGGCTTAACCCCAAAATATACCACACCCCCAGCTAGAGACCCAAAACCCTACTTAACCCCTATGACCCCTGGACGGATGGTCCCCACATTTCCCCAAATAACGACCCTCATGCTCCTGTGAATTCCCTTTCTTGCCCCTCCTCTGGTATGTATGGTGAATTGGGGGCCTAACAATACCCCTGGTCTCTAGATGCACCTTGTCCTCAAGGTGTAATTTTGAAAATTAATACTTGATGAAAGCAGCCTCTTACCAAGTCACTTCACTTTCTGGCAGCTTCTCCCATGTGATCAGCCATTCCTCTCTACTCAGTTCCAAGTTCCATCTGACGCTGAGTATATTTTTTGGTCGGACCTGCAACTCAAATTCTTCCGAAAATTGAGGGGAGTGTACTTGGACCGTCTACCTCTCCCCCACCTTCTTCTTCAATTGGGAAACATGGAAAACATTGTGAATGGTTGCCTCATGTGGAACTTGAAGAAGGTAGAGGCTACCTCCCCGATCCTTTCCAACACAGGATAAGGTCCATAAAACCTCAGAGATAGCTTCTCACAATGTTTCTTTGCTAGTGTTCATTGTCTGTAGGGTCTTAGTTTCAAAAAGACTTCAATTCCAACCTCAAATTCAACTGCCCGCCATTTCATGTCGTAAAATTTCTTCATTCGATTCTGTGCCAGGGTCAGATGCTCCTTAAGAGCCACCAAACCCTTGTCTCGTGCCATTAGTTGTTGCTCTACCGTGTCATTAGACACCTTGTTTCCCCGTAAGATATCAGAGGAGGCATTGCAATTCCATACACAATATTATAAGGAGTGGTGTTGGTTGAGACATGGTATGTTGTATTATACCAATATTCCGCCCATGGTAACCCGTCATATCAAGCCTTAGGCTGTTCATTACAAAAGCACCGAAGGTATGTTTCCAAACACCTATTAACCCGTTCAGTTTGTCCGTCGGTCTGTGGATGAAAGGCAGTACTCCTCTTCAGGACAGTTCCTTGACTCTTAAATAACTCAATCCAGAAGTTACTAAGGAAGATTTTATCTCAATCCGATATGATTGACTTCAGGAACCCATGAAGTTTCACCACTTCTCGAATGAACATAATGGCAACTAGCTTGGCGTTGTAAGGATGGCTCAATGACACAAAGTGTCCATATTTGCTGAGCCTATCAACCACTACCATAATCGCATCCTTCCCTTGAGATTTCGGCAATCCTTCCACGAAATCCATGGTGATGTCTCCCCAAACTCTATCTGGTACTGGTAGCGGTTGTAATAGCCCTACTAGGGTAATTGAATCCACTTTATTCTTTTGACAGATGATGAAACTCTCAACATATTTTTTAACGTCTTTCTTCATCCCTTTCAATACAACTCCCCCGTCATTCGTTTATAGGTGTGAAGGTAGCCCTACCTTTGCACCCTCCTATCCCTGAATCATGGAATGTACTCAAAAGTGCAAGAATCAAGGAAGAAGTGTGAGATATGACTAACCGGATTTTGTATAATAGCTTTCCATGGTTAAGTGAGAATTTAGGTACTGAATCTGGATCCTTCCTTAAGTCTTTCAATGATTTTCTGCAATGACTCATCCTTTTCCACTTCTTGCTGAACTACCTCAATATCGACTAGTGTCGAGACTGTCAACACCATAGCTTCCGTGACGAAAACGTTGGCAGGGCATTGATCAACCCAAATGACATGACTAAGAACTTGGAATGACCCTCATGGGTTCAAAAGCTGTCTTGGGAATGTCTCGTCCATCCATTCGGATCTGATGGTATCCTGATCACAGATCCAAGTTTGAAAACACACTTGCTCCGTGTAATTCATCCAACAATTCTTCAATAACGAGAATTGGAAATTTGTCAGTGATCATGGCCTGATTTATCTTTTGATAATCCACGCAGAACCTCCAACCTCCATCTTTCTTCCTTACCAATAATACTGGACTTGAGAAAGAACTACTTGGTCGTATGATCCCAGTTGCTAACATTTCTCACACCAATCTTTCAATTTCATCCTTCTGAGCGTGCCCATATTTGTATGGTCGTACTTTGATAGGTGGTTGCCCCTCTGCCATGACAATTTTATGATCAACCTCTCTCTTAGGTGGGAGTACCTTCAAAAGCTCAAAAATGTCTTGGTTGCGTCCTAATAAGGTTTGGATCATCACCAAAAGCTGTTCTATCTCTCGATTCCTTTCCTCTGAGTTTCCTTCTTCCTCTTCTTCAATTTCCATATTCTGAAACTCAATAAGAAATCCTTGGTCCTCTGCCTCCCATGTCTTAGTCATTACCTTTAGGCTAACTTCTGCCTTCGTCAGTGAGGGATCCCCTCTTAACATCACTTGGTTGTCTCTGAAGGCGAAGGTCATTGTCAATGACGGCCAATGCACCCCCATGAAGCCCGTGGTACAGAGTCACGCCATTTCGAGTATAACATCCATTTTTCCCAAGTCCAACGGTAAGAAGTCCTCAACAGTAATCTCCGGTAACATGACTATTATTGATTGGCAAATTCCCTAGACTTTGATCGTTGTTCCATTCCCGACCACAATCCTGTAATTCGAAGTTTCAACCACCTGTAATTTAAGTTCCTCTGCGAGTCTCTGATGTATGAAGTTGTGGGTCGCCCCGCAATCGATGAGTACAATCATCTCGTTTCCTACCACAATCCCTTTTAATTTCATCATTCTCGGAGCCAAAAATCCATAAATCGATCTTAAGGCCAACTCTACATTGTCCGCCACTTCTAAGGCCTTAGTTTCCACTTCCGGTACCTCCTCCTCGCAATTCATTTCTTCACAATCGCCTTCTTCGCCTGCTATAATCAAATTCAGCTCTCTCTTTTCTTTTATTTTGCAACGGTGGCCTTGGAAATATCTCTCATCACAACGGAAGCATAATCCCTTGTCCCTCTTCTCCTTGAATTCAGCATCGAACATTCGTCTCATCAGTGGATCCTTCTTTCAACTTGGGTTTCCCTTCCCAAGAACGGTAACTTGCTGATTTAGGGCACCAGCTCCACTGTTCCCAAATATTTTCCTCCCATTCCTTGGGCCTCCCCCCTTTCTTATCTGGCCCACTATGGCCCACTTCCTTGAGGGCTAGTTTCATGGCTAAATCTTTATCATCAATGGATTGGGCTTCCAACATACATTAATCATGGCCCATTGGCCACTGACTCACCACGACTGCCTTCAATGTCGGCCGTAGTCCATTGAAGAACACCGTCACCAACACGCTCTCCTCCATATTTGGAAGTGGAGCTGAGTAAACTTCAAATTTCTTTCAATAATCAGCGTAGGTTCCTTCTTGCTTAATGGTCATAAGCTGATTAGTGAGAGTCCCCTCTATCGTGGGTCTTCACCGTTCGAACATTCTTTCTTTCAACTCGTTCCATGTATTGATCGGTCTCCTGTTGTGAGTCCAGTGATACCAATCGATAACCTCCTGAGAAAAGCTAATCACCGACACCTTCATCTTCTCTACATCGGAGAGTTCGTGTATTTCGAAATACGTCTCTGCTCAGAAAAGCCACAAATCCGGACCTTCTCCGTCAAAGATCAGTATCTCCAACTTTTTGTATTTGCTCCGATCGATCCCCCGTTCTTAGCTTGAGAGGACTCACCTTCTTCCATTTCGACTTCCTTGTTCTTCGTCTATGAGGCCTCCGTCAACAGTGTCTGCCCCTTACTCACTCGATCTGACAACTCCCTTAAATTGCTCGACATCCTCTCAACATTACGACAGGTAGTCACCACTAGTTCCTTCAGAACTGCTAGCTCCTTTTCCTGAGCTTCAAAACGTTCTTTTGTCATCTTCTACGCCATTCTTCTTGTGATCCTTAGTGTTGAACCGAGCTCTGATACCAATTTGTTAGGTATCCACACTTGCAAACAAGAACAATACCCAACAAGATACCAAGAAAGACAGGGTATTACGATATTTTTGTATTATATATTCACAAATAAGGAGATAAATCCTAGGTCTCAACAAGAAGATACTAAACCGAAAGGAAATAACAAGCAAAATAACTTCCAGCAAATTACAGAGTGCTGGTTCTCTCCTCCCTCTAGGCTTAACCTCAAAATATTCCACACCCTCAGCTGGAGACCCAAAACCCTACTTAACCCCACAACCCTTGTACAGATGGTCCCCACATTTCCCCAAATAACAACCCTCATGCTCTCCCTTCCTCTGCTCCTGTGAATTCCCTTTATTGCCCCTCCTCTTGTATGTAAGGTGAATTGGGGGCCTAACAGAGAGATGAAGTAAATGTCATTATTTACAGAGAGCTTAGGATAAGGAAACTCAAGTCAACAAGATGATTTTGTCAGACACATTGTTGCTGTATATCCATAAAGCTAATAAGAATTAAAGATCAGTTTGTAGGTTCACAAATCCTCTGCACATAGACACTGTGTTTAGAAAACTACACCTACATGGACTTACCAGAAAAGGCACCCTTAATGAAGGGCACTTGAGATACGCGCTTCAGTGCCTGAAGCCCAATAGAAGGAAGAAACTAAGAAATATTCTTTTATAATGTTTGTTTTTTTTCAACAATCACCAATAAAACCTCTAATTTCAATTTTTCATTATCTTAATATTCATAATACTATTTTACTTCATGTGTAAAGAAAATTATTAGCATTTTCCAGTGAGCACCTTGTTTTTTTCCCCTCTCTTTACTGCACCTTGCACTTAAGTCCGAAAGAACTATTGCACTTCAGTACCACGCTTTCTAAAAAAATAAAAATATGCCAAGACATATATGTAATGTAAAATCTAAAACAACTTGCCTCTACATTTGCATGCACCTTTTTTTCTTTAGAACAAAGAAATATTTGCAGGCACATTTATTGATTGAAACTAATACAAGTAACGTTTTCCCATTATTTATAAAAAGAACAGTATGGTAAAAAAATCTAGAAACTTAGAGGCGTTTGATATATAAACTCACAGTGTTGATAAGGTCTATGATAACAGAGAGCTCTTGATGAGCCAACTGCAAGTTTTCTATCATGTTCTGCCATTGCCACGGTGTTGAACTCTCCTTGGAGCTCTTCTTCTGCTTCTTTTTGTCATCGTCCTTCTCTATTGCCCAAGCAAAGTCAATTCTCCGAATAAGTGACAACCGTTTCTCTTCATAACCAACATCTCTGTTAACAATATAACACAATCAATCTCAATTAATCAAGGAAATTAAGCATAAACTTTCACCAGGAAAAATCAAGGAACACATTTAAAGATTAGATTCTGGTCAATTTAGCAGAATGGGATCAATTGTGAGTTCACTCCAAGCAATCGCCAACTTACAGACACAAACGTAATCAGAATTAACAATGTCGAAGGACAAGCAGACATTCATCAACTAAGACATTTCTTCTTCTACCTTAACACACATACGAACTAGATAATGTTTCCTCTGTTATCTCAGGAATCAAAAAAATGAGGGAAAACCCCGGGAAGAAGGAACATACGATGGAAATCGTTCTAGACCGCTCTCTTCTATGGCCTCCAAGCGCTTGACGGGAAGCTTGTCGAGAGAGACTTTCATGTCTTCGTCCATATTCACACAGTATTGTACCGGAATAATGTCGGGATTGAAAAGGTTTGGAGGGAGCCCTAGAATGGAAGACAAGTCCGCGATCGGGATGAAAGTTCGCTGGCAGAGGGCTCAGCCGATGACTGCAGAAAACTGAAGTGACGAATTTGTCCCTGAAATTTTTGGATATTCAAAAGTGGTATTTTGGGTGAGGGTAGAAGTTGAGATAAGTTGAAATATGAAGTCAAACTCAACGTTTGAGCAGTATTGAATAGTACCAATATTTTATATAACATATCTACCAATAGTGCACTCAACCCTAGCCACCACCTCCAACGACTAATTTCAACGGCCAACTTTAGATACTACCGCCACCGACCAACCCTGGCCACATCCAACCACTACTGTCGAATTGCCAATTCTAGCAGCCTCCGACGGTGACCACCTCTACCAACTTCAACAACAATGATTTTAAATTACTAGTTCATGGTATTTTATAGTCGTTTTTTATAGTAATTTGACATAAATAAATACATTTTTAGCATATAACAAACCATAGGAACTTGTATATAAAAACACTTTTGAAAAAGAGTTGTCAAATACATGAGTGTTTTTATTTTGGAAAATTATTATAAATAGAAAAAAATATCAAACTATCTACAAATATAGCAAAATTTCACTTTCTATCTATGATAGATCACGATAGACCTAGATATATCTATCACTTTTATTTGTAATTATACGAATAGAGTCTATATGGGTCTATCTCAATCTATCCAAATAGAAAGTAAAATTTTGCTATATTTGTAATTATTTCAACAGGCTTTATAATTTTGAAAATATCACTTCTATTTTAAACAGTTTTTATCAAAAGTGTTTAAATTAAAATGACTTTTTGAAAAAAGATTTTTTCCTAAATTAATCCAAATAGCTTGTATAATTGCAAAAAGATAAGTATGTACCGAAGTTTAGAAGGAGTAAGGAAGTTGCTAAATACATCTATTAGATGGAGAATTTGGATGAACATTTATGTATTATTATTATTATTTTGTATAAGTGGATTTGGCCATTTGTTGGCCCATATCATATATATACACACACATATATATATATATTGATATCATATAACTGAGCTGAAGAATGTGGTCTTTGTTACATATTCATTGAGCCAACCATGTAATGTGATAATTATAGTAAAATTACATTTTGAGGATATTTCACCAACAATATAAATCAAAATTTGTTTTGTTCCAATAAATCTAATATAATTATGTCCAACTTAACTAAAAACATTACAAACACATATTTATAAAATGATTGCTTAAATAAAATAAAATAAAAAATTGAAACGCGTGATCCAAAAGTAAACCCTAAACCCTAAGTCCCATTTCTCAAAACTCCCAATATTATATATGTACTTAAAAGAAACAATAAAACAAATTGTAATACATAGTTTATTAAAAAAAAATATATGTAGAATTATTAAATAAAAAAGTTTCCAAACAATAATAATCACCATAAAAATAGATTATTTATAACGACAATCTTTTAATACTTTTAAATACAAAGCTTCCAATCGATCAATATTTTCATATAATAGAGCTTTGAGTCATTCAGTACTATCAAATGCAGAGTAAACAAGATGCATAGTTGAAGTAACCCACCATATGTAGCTACCCATTGGTAACACTAGTCATTCATTGAGCTAATCAGAGATGTCGATTACCAGAATATCATTCAATTACTGAAGTGTGAGGTCATATTAGTTTAAACACACACATTAATTTTCATTCAAAAGGAATGCAAACCATTGCAAGATGCCTTCTCATAGACAAGTTCCAGCCGTTTCATTTAATGTCAGTTCCACATTTGGCTACAACAACAATAAGCATACAATTTCCAAAAACAGAGACTTGGCATATCAGAGGAGCCTTATCGAATCATCCACAAACATTTGAAACAAAACATGTAGTTTTAAATAGCAATTTTATAACAAAAAATCATCAAATTAAACCATTCAAACCTTTCGAAAGTTTACAAAAGTAACAAAACCAAAACATATACATTTTTAGTTTGAAATCAATCGAAGCACTTTCAAATTGTTCATTAGATCAATGGTACTAAAGGCATAAGATGTAATTATAAAGATAAAACAAACATTTGACACAATTGTAATTATGAACAACTCATAAAGGATTGACTTGCTTGTAATGATTAGATTTATGGACCACTTGTTCTATAGTGCACTAAGAATGCAACTCTAAATCTATAGTAGAGTGACTCATAGTTAATGAATAAAAATTGATTAATTAAAGAGTTCAATTAATTAATTTGGGATAAATTGAGCTTATAAGTTGTAGGTTCATAAGATCTCTTTGTTATCTCATACAAACAATGGAGATCAATTTTGTTGAAAGAAAGTTTGAAACATTCAGACTGATTTTAATATATATAATACATTAAAAGAGAAAAAACATATTTAATGTATTTAGATATATTAAATATTAATTTATTGAGATACCTTAAATAAAATGATATATATAATATTTGAATGAGATTCAAATAAGAAAATATATATTAGAAGAATTTAAATATTTGAATGAGATTCAAATAGTTTAATACATGTATTTGAATTTAGGCCATGTTTACTGATCCATAATCAAAATTGCTACAATCTTAATTGATTTTTTTTATTATTATTCTATTGGGTATTTGATGTCCTAGTTTATTGTATTTATATGTTTTTCTCTTTAAACTCAACATTATGTATGTATACCCACTGGAGTTTTAGTCCAAGTGGGAGTTTGTTGGATATTATGTCCTATAACTCGTGGTTTGTAAACTTTGGAACATATTGTCAATAAAGTTGTTATCGAGGTTTATTCAGTAAAGATGTTATTGAATATGTGAATTGCATTTATTAAATTCAATAAACTAAAAACCCCTGGCTATAGTATGAATACTTAGACTTTATGTGTAAACATAAAAGTGGATCAAGTTTAGGTAATAGCCAAAACTACCTATAATATAAGGATAAGGTTGAGTACTTTATCCTGGGGACACTATGGATGTGACCCACTTTGTATTTGATGCAAACGATTTGATCCTATATTGTTCATGTCGAGACATGATAGTAGGGGCATCTTATGCAATGAGTTTGCTTAAGACCGGACCATGAAATAATTACGTTTACTTTATAACATTGTTTACTATTAAGACTAATTATTTCAACATGATGACCTAGGTAACTCAATCTTAATCAATCTTATTTCTGAGCTAATTATGAACTCTTGTTTATTTCGGATTATCCTTTAATATGTATGGGTCAGCGTGGCCCGAGTTCGCCGACTTAATAAGCCTACCATTTTAGGGATAAGACCAAGTAGATAGCTGTGGACATAGTCCTACAAGATGGAATCCACTCCTACCTTATTTAAGGTTAGTAGAAAAGTTGTTCCCTTAAATGCTAAATCTGGGTCTTAAACAAGGGACCCCACCCTCTCATTGGCCCTTGAGAGACTCGGTTTGATGGTTGGACCACAAACCAATTGTTCATTAGAAGATCAGTGGGACTTAAGGAATAAGATGTAATTATAGGGGTAAAACGATAATTTTGACCCAGCTGTAATTACGAACCACTTGTGAAGGATCAACTTACTAATCATGGTTATATCAAGTGGACAGAAATACATCTACAGTGAAGAGAGTGCAGCTACTGAGCTATGGTGGAATGTCCCAATAGTTACAAATGTTAATTAACTAGGTTAAAAAGTTTAGCAGGTTAATTTTGGATCGTTAGAGCTCATGATCTATAGGTTTATTAGGTCTTCTTAGCTCATGGTCTAAATTTATAACAGTGTGATGAAAGAATTTGAAAACGTTTAAATTCGTTTAAGGAGTAAGATTTATAGTTTGTTTGTTTTAATTATGAATTAAACAAAATTGGAGAGTTAGAAATATTTAAATGTGATTTAAAGATTAATCGTATGAATAGAGATTCATCGGGTTGGAAATTGACGGGATAAATGAAAATTTTATTAATTTAATATTTAATATTAATTTAATATAATTAATTATTATTTAAATTAATTTTATATTAAATTAATTAAGCTTAATTATTATAATTAATTTTAAAAGAAAGAAAATTGAAAATTCAATTATTGATTTTTTAGAAAATCAAAATTTCACTTTCTTTAGATTTCTCCACTAATGCATGGTTGAAGGAGGAGGCGTTCATACCTCATGGCCTCTTCACCTCCATTAAACACCTTCTAATTGGCTTCCTTAATCACCATATTTGGTGGCTTGTTGCATGTAAATGAGATTTTCATGGTTTCTTCTTTAAATAGAATAAAGAAATTTAGAAGAAGGGTTAATCTTCTTGGTGAATTTTTCTGAAAAATCTCATTTACTCAAATCTCTCCAAAACTGTCTTTTCTTCACAAATTTACTCCACATTCATCACAATTTGGATCCCACAATCTGTTCTAAGACTAAAGAATAACGAGGAAGATACTTATGGTGGTCCACGAAGTGTTCGTGATCAAAATCTTGGAAGAATTGGGTTCAATTTTGAGCTAGAACAAGTAAGTTTTAAACCTTTGTTTTTCAGTTTTAGATCAAGCATGTTTAATATTCAAGATTTTGATCATGAACACTTTGTGGACCACCACAAGGATCTTCCTCGTTATTCTCTTGCCTTAGAACGGATTGTGAGATCCAAGTTGTGATGAATTTGGAGCAAAATTGAGAGGAAAAGAGAGTTTTGGAGAGTTTCGATTTTTTAGAATGTTTAGCAAAATTCACCAAGTTCTTCAACCCCAATTCCATGTTTCTTTCTTCTATATAAAGAAGAACTCTTACAAATCACATTTGCTATGGAATTGACACCAATAATGGTGATTAAGGAAATCAATTAGGAGGTGGAACAAGAAAAGATTAGGTGAGTTTCAAAAACTCCACTTCCTACTTCCATGCAAAATTGGGAAAATTCCTATTAATTCCAATAATTAAATTAAATAATATTAATTTAATATTAAATATACAATTAATTTAAATAATTTAATTAAGGGCTCTTTTCAAATATAGCAAAAGGAACCAAAATATTTACAAATATAGCAAAATTTCACTATCTATCTGCGATAGATCCCAATGGACTACTATTTGTGTCACGATAGACACAGATAATAGTCTATCATGATCTATCGCGATCTATCGCAGATACACTGTGATATTTTGCTATTAGTTGTAAATATTTTCAGTAATTTTGCCATTTAAAATAATTTCCCTTTAATTAATTATATTAAATTAATTTTAAATATTAAACTAATAAAATTTCCACTTATCCCGTCAATTTCCAACCCGATGAATCTCTATTCATCCGATTAATATTTAAATCATATTTAAATATTTCCAACTCTCCAATTCCGTAAAATTCATAATTAAAACGAACAAACCGTAAAACTTGCTCCTTAAACGAATTTAAACATTTTCAATTCATTCATCATACTCTTCTAAGGATTAGTACATGAGCTATCAAGGGAACCTAATGAACCTACAGATCATAAGTTCCAATGATCTGAAATTAACCGGCTAAACTCTTTAACCTAGTTAATTAATATTTGTTAACTACTAGGACACTCCAATAGTTGCAGTCTCCTCGCTATAGATATATTTCTTTCCACTTGATATAACCATGAAGAGTAAGTCGATCATTCCCAAGTTGTTCATAATTACAGCTGGGTCAAAATTATCATTTTACCCTTGTAATTACATCTTGTTCCTTAAGTCCCACTATCCTCTAATGAACAATTGGTTTATAGTTCAACCATCAAGTCAAGTCTCTCTCGGGCTAATGAGAGGGTGGGCCCCTTGTCCAAGACCCAGAGTCAATACTTAAGGGAACAACTTTTCTACTAACCTTGAATTAGGTAGGAGCGAATTCCATTTTGTAAGACTATGTCCCTAGCTATATACATAGCGTTATCCCTAAAACGGTAGGCTTATTGAGTCTGTGAACTTGAGTCACTCTCACCCGTACAGATTAAATGATAATCCCAAATAAACAGGAGTTCATAGTTAGTTTAGGATTAAGATCGAGTTACCTAGGTCATCATGTTGAAATAATTAGTCTTAACAGTAAACGGTGTTATAAAGTAAAAAATGATTATTTCATGGTCCAGTCTTATGCAAACTCATTGCATAGGATACCCCCACTATCAGGTCTCTACATGAACGATATAGGATCACATCATTTGTATCAAATATAAAGTGGGTCGCATCCATAGTGTCCCTAGGATAAGGTACCCAACCTTATCCCTATACTATAGTCTTTTTTTACTATTACCTAAACTTGATCCACTTTTATGTCTACGCATAAAGTCTAAGTACTCAAACCATAGCTAGAGGTTCTTAGTTTATTAGATTTAATAAATGCAATTCATGTTGGGACTAGTGTGTCCTAAATCTCTTGGGCCTTGTAGTTTTGTAAATTGGTTATACATTTTATTTATTGAATACAATAAGAAGTTATTTTATCTATCTTATGCATTAACTCAATCCAATAAACTATGATTCCATGGTTATTTTATGTAAATTTAAACATGTATGTGGTTGACATATAAGGTTGGATCATGTTTAAGTAATAACCAAAAATGTCTATAGTATATGAATAAGGTTGGGTGTCTTATTATGGCAACACTACGGATACGGCTCACTTTATAATTGTTACAAGGAGTAGTAAAGTGTTACAAACGATTTGATCCTAATCGTTCATGTGGAGATATGTGAGTGAGAGTATCCTATGCAAAGAGTTTGTATAAGAGCGGACCGCAAAATGTTTAATTTCTCTTTGTAACGCCATTAATTGTAGAAATTAACATTTCATAGGATGACTATAGGTAACTCGACCTGAATCCTAAGTGAGTTATGAACTCCTGTCTATAAAAGCAATCCTTTGATTTGTATGGGTGAGAGTGACTAATTGACAACTCAATATGCCTACCATTTTGGGGATTTGTCTGATTAGAGAGCTAGGAACATTTCTTCACAAGATGGAATTCATTCATTCCCGTGCTTATAGTAAATAGATAAATTACTCCCTTAAGGGCTGATTCTGAGTGTTGAACAATGAGACCTCACCCTCTCACTTGCTCAAGAGGGGTTAGTTTATAGTTGGACTATAAACAATTTGTTAATTAGAGGGATCAGTGGTACTTAATGAGTTCGATATAACTACAGAGGTAAAACGATAATTTGACCCAACTATAGTTATGAGTAGTTTGTGAAGGGTCAACTTATTGTTGATTAGTGAATTCCATGGACACATAAATATATCTATAGTGCGAAGAGTGCAACTGTAACTTTTTAGTGGAATGACCTACAGTTAATGAATATTGATTCATCAAATTAAAGAGTTTAATTGATTAATCTCATATCATTGGAGCTTTTAACTATAGGTCCGTTCCCCCTTGCTAGCTCATAAAGGCTTAGTATAAGAATCAAATATTTTGGTTTAATTTGAAATGTCAAATTAATAAGAGAATTAATTGTATGTGATACAATTAGCATAATGTTTATCGATACATTATAATATAAAATTTATTTTGAATGAGATTCAAAATTTATACTTTATATTATGAGATGAATATTTAAATGAGATTTAAATATTAATTATATGAATGAGATTCATATAAAAACTATAGGTTAAAATTAATATGAATGAGATTCATATTAAAACTATAGGATATGTGAGAAAATATTATTTGAAAATGATTCAAATTTAAATTAAATATGAGATATTTAATTTATTAATTAATTGTTAGTTAATTAATTTTATTTAATTATATATATTAAATATGATTTAATATATATATTTAATTAAATTTATATTATATTATTGTTATATTAATAATAACTCCCCACGTTTAAGGGGAGTTATTTCCTCTCTCACACTAGTTAACGTAAAGGGGAGGGAGTTATAGAGAAGAGGTATCTCTCCTCATCACAAAATAGTTCTGTGTTTTTCTAAAAAGGATTCTCTCCCTCTCCAACTCTCTTCTTCCTTTCAAAAACAATTCCCTTGCCAAAAATCAAAGAGAACCCACAACTCATCGTTGGTTCTTCCCAGAGAATAGCAAGGTAACATTGTGGTGGTGTTCCCAAAAGAAAAATAGTTCTTCTTGTGAATTCGTTGGAGTTCTCACCGGTTCGTGATTTGGAGAAGAAGAAGTTTCCTACAACGAAGACGGTCTTCAAAGGTAGAATTCTTCTATCGTTAATTATCCTACAAAACATGCTGATATTTAGTTGTTAATCCTATTTTTGTTCTCTGTATTTTGTTTTTCTAAAATAAGTTTAATAGCACAAGGTGATTACTCGTTTCCGTTGGGAATTCGATTCCTTTAATTCACATATTTAATAACATATTTACTGAATAAATCTCGATAACAACTTTATTGAGAATAAGTTCCAAAGTTTACATACGAGTTTTAGGAGATAAAACCCAACAATATGTCATATAGATTTAAAATCCCACCATAGGATTAACATGTTTCATGCATCCATATATGTTATAAACCGTTATAATAAATAGTATGCATGTTCTAGATTTCATAAAGCTAATATAAGTTGTTATATTGTTTTATGATGTGTATGTTATAGATTTTTATTCTTTTATAAAAAGATATAATATGAATTAGACATTTAAAATCTATAACAAAGATAAAATGCATTACCACTTAGGGTTAACAAAACCTAAAGTAGGTAGTTAACTTATAAAACAAAGGTTACAAAAATTCACCTGGCAAGATCCTGCCTAAGGTTGGAGGTATTTAAGTTGACGGTTTATGAAACACCTGCTACCTGGGGATCAAACCGGTTCTTGAATTTATGGCAACCTAGATTTATGAGCTTGCATTTGTGATGTAAATATAAAAAGGGTTTTATCACTTAGACATCTTAGGTTAAATCTAGTATAAGAGTTATACTTGGATAAATACCTAGACTTAGGTTATATTTGATTAGCTGAGATATAACTAAGTAAAAGATACCCAATATACCAATTAGAACACTTTAGTAGGAGAGTTATATATATATAATATTAGCTCTCACATCCCTAAGAGTTCACACGGTGAGATTCATGCTTGGTTTCGAGTTGTCCTAGGCGCGACCTTTATTTGGAAAGTGTTTGCATGAGTCAATAACAAGGTGAATAGGGGAAGTAGTTCATAGTAAGTGGGTGAAGGGAGTGTATCAACACATCTTACGATCTCTTCCATTAGGTTGCACGTGAGATTCCCATGATGCACCTGCTAGTCGTTTCCTACCACGACAACACCATCTGGAGGGTTGTATCATGAGATTCGGAACATCGCAAACTCCAGAAATGGATAGGGTTTATTAGGTCCCTTTTCGCATTCTCTTTCCCTCGAAAGGTTGTTGATTCTAATCTCTAAAATCTGAAAATGGAGGGTTACACTTACAAAATTTTACTAAGTGTTAGTAAGTATTTTGACCAAATAAATGATAATTAAATACTATAGGAATAAGAGTTTTTGGTATTAGTATTTAATCATGAATGTCTTGATTTAGTAAAGGAGTAATTGACTGCCCATCGGTAGCAGTTATTTTAAATCACTAGAGAACCATTGCAAGAGAATAATAAATATGGGTACACTATTACTTGCTAAACCTGATTGGATTACAATGTTAATTAGCAATTCACTTTTATTTTTTTCCAGTAATGGCTAGTTCATTTATACAACTACTTGCTTCTGAAAAACTTAACGAAGATAACTACGATACATGGAAATCAAACCTAAACACAATACTATTGATGGATGATTTACGATTCGTTTTAACGGAGGAATGCCTCCAGTTCCCTGCTTAACTGCAAACCAAAATTTTCAAGATGCATATGACAAATGGATTAAGGCTAACGATAAAGCTAGAGTCTAAGAGGCATATGACAGATAGATTAGCAAGCATATCAAATATTTTGTCTAAGAAGCATGAGAACATGGTGACCGCTAAGGAAATCATGGACGCATTGCATGCTATGTTTGGACGACCGTACTCATCGGTCAGGCATGATGCTATCAAATATGTTTATAACTCCCACATGAAAGAAGAAACCTCTGTTAGATAACATATTCTGGATATGATGGTCCACTTCAACATTGCGGAAGTAAAGGGGGCTGTGATAAACGAGAATAGCCAAATCAACTTTATACTAGAATATCTTCCAAAGAGTTTTCTACCACTCCGCACCAATGCGGTAATGAATAAAATAGAGTATAATCTAACTTCTCTTTTCAACGAGCTCCAAGCGTTTCAGTCCATGATGAAGTCAAAAGGACGTGAAGAGGAAATAAATCTTACTTCTAACAAGTTCCAGAAATTATCATCCTCAGGAACTAGGTTTGAACCTTCTTTCTCAAAGAAAAAGAGTATGAAGAAGAAGAAGGGTAAAGGGAAAGCTCCTGAAAATCTCAAAAGCAAGAAAAAAGTTGCAGATAAAGAAAAATATTTTCACTGCAACGAGGACGAGCACTAGAAGAGAAACTGCTCGAAATATCTTATTGAGAAAAAAAACTGAAAAAGAAAACCAAGGTAAATATGATTTTCTTGAAGGGAATTGAATCCCAACGGAAGCGTGTGATCACATTTCTTGATTTATTGAAAGAATTAAAAATACAAAAAGTAAAGAAAATGTTAAGCATCATACCTTTGCCAATCTATAATTCTCGAACCGATAGTCTTCTCCTTCTAGTCTTCCTTTTCCAAGAGATCTTCCTCGCTATGACTCTGGCAAGAATTCGCTTTGTGGGAACCGCTTCTTTGAAAGAATGAGAATAAGAATTTTCTTAGAATTTTTTAAAGAAAATTGGGAGAATTAGTAGAGGAAAATTTTTAGAGTAATTGTAGAGATTATTCTCTTAGATAGTGTGTTTTATGAAAGCTCCCAAGGGCTCTATTTATAAAACTCCATGGGTTACTCCTAATACTATTAGAATAACCCCTCTGCAGAGATTTTAAATTAAATATTTAATAATATCCAATATTAATAAATATCTAGCTAAATAATATCTCATATTAAATGGTTTAAAATATTTAAATCTTATTTAAATATTTATTTTCTGCAGAATCTTTAATTTAGATCTCATTTAAATTAAATAATTAATTATTTGAATCCAATTCAAATTAATTAATTAATTCTCTCTCTATTTATTTTCCGCAGAATCTTTAATTTAGATCTCATCCAAATTAAATAATTAATTATTTGAATCTAATTCAAATTAATTAATTAATTCTCCCTCTATTTATTTATATGAATTTTATCCAAATAAATAATTAATTATTTGAATCATATTCGAATAAATTAATTCTCCATATTATAAAGTTATAACTTGAATCACATTCAATAAAATTTATAATAAATCATGCAATTAATTGTATCAAATACAATTAATATTTTTTCTCATAAATTTGAATATTTCAAATTTTTCTTTCAACATAGTTGATCCTTGTTGGTCCGTGGTGAGCTAGCAAGAGGACCTTATGGACCTATAGATTAGAAGCTCCAATGATATGAGATTAATCGGCTAAACTCATTAACCACATTAATCAATATTTGTTAACTGTGGGTACACTCCACTAAAGACCCCCAACTGCACTCTTCACACTGCAGATATATTTCTGTGTCCATGGATATAGACCAATAATAGCAAATTAGTCCTTCACAAGTGTTCGTAACACCAGCTGTGTCAAATTATCGTTTTACCTCTAGGTTACTTCTAAATCCTTAAGTACCAGTGCTCCTCTAATAAACAACCTATTTATGGTCCAACCATTAAATAAAAACCCCTTGTGGGCCAGTAAGAGGGTAGGGCTTTTGTTCAAGTTCCGGAGACACCACTTAAGGGAACACTTATCTACTTACCCTAAAAATGGGAATGAGTGAATTTCATCTTGTATAATAATGTTCTTAGCTCTCCGCTCGGTCTTGTCCCCAAGATGGTAGGCATATTGAGTCGGCAAATGGCCACTCTCATCCATACAAATCAAAGGACAATCCCTCGTGGACAGGAGTTCATAATATACTTAGGATTAAGACTAAATTGCCTAGGTCATCCTATTGAAATAGAAACCTAACTAGTCAACGGAGTTACATCTAGTGATTACTATTTCGTGGTCCGATCTTATGCAAACTCATTGCATAGGATGCCCCCACTCGCATGTCACCTACACGAACGCGTTAGATCATTGCGTTTGTATCAAATTCCAAGTTGGCCATATTCATAGTGTCACCAAGATAAGGTACCCAGCTTTATCCCTATACTATAGACCTTTTAGACTGTATCTTGAACATTGATCTCCATATATCCCCACATACAGTTCAAGACTCATAAAACAACCTAGGATGTTAGTTTAATGGATTTAGGGTCATTAAGACAAAACAAACAAAAACAATCAATAACGCTTATTGAAGTAACACATCAATAACTCTTTATTAATGATTTAATGACGGTTAAATAATTGCATGTACAATCTACGAGTTTTAGAGCATAAAAACCAACATTACTAGTTGTTGAAACATGTTTAAGGAGAATGATAACTTCACGTGGATATTAGATTCAAGAGCCACTAATCGTGTTTGTTCTTATTTCCAGGAAACTAGTTCCTAGAGACAGCTTCAAGATGACGAGATAACTCTCAAGGTTGGATCAAGGGAGATCATCTCAACCAAAGTAGTGGGAGATATGAAGTTATTTTTTTGGAGATAGATACATTTTATTAGAAAATGTATTTTATGTTCCTAGTATTAGTAGGAATTTAATGTTTGTTAGAACATTTGTATAAAGTATCTTTTGATGTAAATGAAGCGTTCATTAGCAAAAGAGGTATTCATATTTGTTCTATAAATTTTGATAACAACTTATACAAGTCAAAACCAACCAAGGCAAAAGCTATTTTAAATACTAAGATGTTTAAAACACCTAAAACACAAAATAAAAGGCAAAAAGTTTCTCCTAATACCTATCTTTGGTAGTTAAGACTTGGCCATATTAATCTCAATAGAATTGGGAGGTTGGTAAAAAGTGGACTCCTAAACCAGTTAGAAGACAACTTTTTACCTTCATGTGAGTCTTGTCTTGAGGGTAAAATGACCAAAAGATATTTTAGTGGAAAATATCTTAGAGCCAAAGAACCTTTAGAACTCCTGCATTTAGACCTCTGTGGTCTTATGAATGTCAAAGCACGAGGAGGGTATGAATAATTCATTAGTTTCATTGATGATTATTCTAGGTATGGATATGTTTATTTAATGCATCATAAGTCTGAAACTCTTGAAAAGTTAAAAGAGTATAAGGTTGAGGTTGAAAGCCTATTAGGTAAAACTATTAAAACGCTTCGATCGGATCGAGGTAGAGAGTATATGGACTTGAGATTCCAAGACTATATGATAGAAGATGAAATTCGGTCTCAACTCTCTGCGTGTAGTACACCTCAGCAAAATGGTGTATCCGAAAGGAGAAATAGAACCCTGTTAGACATAATTTGTTCTATGATGAGCTATGCTTAATTGCCTGATTCAACTACTGTATATATTTTGAATATGGTTCCTTCTAAAAGTGTTTCGAAAACACCATACGAATTATAGAGAGGGTGTAAAGGTAGTTTACGTCACTTCAAAATTTGGGATGCCTAGCACATGTGTTGGTGCAAGATCTGAAGAAGTTAGAACGTCATTCAAATTTATGCCTATTTGTAGGATATCCCAAAGAAATGAAAGGTGGTTTGTTTTATAATTCTCAAGAAAATAGAGTGCTTGTATCGACAACTGCTACTTTCTTAGAGGAAGACCATATAAGAGATCATCAACCTCGCGGTAAACTAGTATTAAGTGAAATTTTCAAAGAAACTGCAAATAAGTCAACAAGAGTTGTTGATAGAACACATCATTCTCAAGAGTTGAGAGTGCCTCGACGTAGTGGGTGGGTTATTCATGGACCCGACCGTTGTATGGGTTTGACAGAAACTCAAGTCGTCATACCTGATGATGGCATAGAGGATCCATTGACCTATAAACGGGCAATAAATGATGTAGATCGAGACCAATGGATCAAGCCATGGACCTCAAAATGGAGTCTATGTACTTAAATTCTGTCTGGGAACTTGTAGATCAATCAAATGGGGTAAAATCTATTGGTTGGAAATGGGTCTACAAAAGAAAACGAGACCAAGCTGGTAAGGTACAGACCTTTAAGGCTTAATAACTGGCAAATGGTTTTACCTAGAGAGATGGGGTGGACTATGAAGAAACATTCTCTCATGTTGCCATGTTAACATTGATTAGAATACTCTTGTCTATTGCCACATTTTATGATCATGAAATTTGGCAAATGGATGTCAAGACAACTTTTCTAAATGACTATCTTGAAGAAAGTATTTATATGGCTCAACCAGAGGGGTTCATTGAATAGGGTCAAGAAAAAATGGTTTGCAAGCTTAAACGATCCATTTATGGGTTAAAACAAGCATCTCGGTCTTGGAACATAAGGTTTGATACTGCAATTAAATCTTATGGCTTTGAACAAAATGTTGATGAACCTTGTATCTATAAGAAAATTATCAATGCCACTGTAGCTTTTCTTGTATTATATGTTGATGATATCCTTTTCATTGGGAATGAGGTAGGATTCCTGATTGATGTTAAACAATGGTTAGCAACCCAATTCTAAATGAAAGGTTTGGGAGAGGCTCAATATGTTCTTGGAATATTCCAAATAGTTTGGAATCACAAGAACAAGACGTTAGTTATGTCTCAAGCATCTTATATTGACAAGATGTTGTCTACATATAAGATGCAGAATTTCAAGAAAGGTTTGTTACCATTCAGACATGAAATTCAGTTGGCAAAGAAATAGTGTCCTAAGAAACCTCAAGAAGTTAAGGATATGAGACGCATTTCTTATGCATCAGCAGTCAGACATCTAATATATGTCATGTTATGTACACTACCTAACATATGCTATGCAATAGGAATAGTGAACAGGTATCAGTCCAATCCAAGATATGATCATTGGACTATCGTTAAAAATATCCTCAAGTATCTAAGGAGAACGAGGGACTATATGCTTGTGTATGGCGCTAAGGATCTAATCCTTACAGGATACACTGACTCTAATTTTCAAACTGACATAGATTCGAGGAAATCTACATCGAGATCAGTGTTCACTCTAAACGGAGGTGCAATCGTTTGGAAGAGTATCAAACAAGGCTGTATAGCTGACTCCACCATGGAAGTTGCGTACGTAGCTGCATGTGAAGCAACGAAGAAAGTAGTACGACTTAAAAAGTTCTTAGCAGATTTGGAAGTTGTTCAAAATATGCATCTGCCTATCACTCTCTATTGTGATAACAGTGGTGCAGTTGCAAATTCTAAAGAACTTAGAAGTCATAAGTGCGACAAACACATTGAACGCAAATATCATCTCACTAGGGAGATTGTGTAAAGAGGAGACGTAATCATCAAGCAAATTATGTCAGAGCACAACATTGCTGATCCGTTTACAAAGGCCCTCATGGCTAAAGTATTTGAGGGTCACCTAGTGAGTCTAGGACTTTGAGTTTTATAAATCAGGATAAGTGAGAGAAAGCTACTAGGTATCTGATGCCCTAGTTTATTGTATTTATATGTTTTTCTCTTTAAACTCAACATTATGTATATATACCCACTGGAGTTTTAGTCCAAGTGGGAATTTGTTGGGTTGTATGTTCTAAAACTTGTGGTTTGTAAACTTTGGAACATATTCTCAATAAAGTTGTTATCGAGGTTTTATTCAATAAAGATATTATTGAATATGAATTGCATTTATTAAATACAATAAACTAAGAACCCCTGGCTATAGTATGAATACTTAGACTTTATGTTTAGACATAAAAGTGGATCAAGTTTAGGTAATAGCCATAACGATATATAGTATAGGGATAAGGCTGGGTACCTTATCTTGGGGACACTATGGATGCGACCCACTTTGTATTTGATACAAACGATGTGATCCTATATCATTCATATGGAGACATGATAGTGGGTGCATCCTATGCAATGAGTTTGCTTAAGACCGGACTATGAAATAATCACTTTTACTTTATAACACCATTTACTGTTAAGACTAATTATTTCAACATGATGACCTAGGTAACTCAATCTTAATCAATCTTAATCCTGAACTAACTATGAACTTCTGTTTATTTGGGATTATCCGTTAATCTATATGGGTGAGAGTGACCCGAGTTTGCCGACTCAATAAGCCTACCATTTTAGGGATAAGACCAGGTAGATAGTTGTGGACATAGTTCTGCAAAATGAAATTCACTCCTACCTAATTCAAGGTTAGTAGAGCAGTTGTTCCCTTAAGTACTAACTCCAAGTCTTGGACAAGGGGCCCCACCCTCTCATTGGCCCAAGAGGGACTCGTTTTGATGGTTGGACCATAAACTAATTGTTCATTAGAGGATCAGTGAGACTTAAAGAACAAGATGTAATTACAGGGGTAAAACGGTAATTTTGACCTAGCTGTAATTATGAACAACTTGTGAAGGATCGACTTACTAATCATGGTTATATCAAGTAGATAGAAATATATCTATAGTGAGGAGAATGCAGCAAATGGGCTATAATGACGTGTTTTGGTAGTTAAAGAATGTTAATTAACTAGGTTAAAGAGTTTATCCAGTTAATTTTGGATAGTTGGAACTCATGATTTGTAAGTTCATTAGATCCCCTTGTTAGCTCATGGACTAATCCTTAGAACAGTGTGATGAATGAATTTGAAAATGTTTAAATTCGTTTAAGGAGCAAGTTTTACGGTTTGTTCGTTTTAATTATGAATTAAACGAAATTAGAGGGTTGAAAATATTTAAATATGATTTAAATATTAATCGGATGAATAGAGATTCATCAGGTTGGAAATTTTCGGGACAAGTGGAATATTTATTAATTTAATATAAGAGAATTTGTCATAGATGGAAAAACCAGGGAACTATATACAGAAATAACAAAAACTAGGACACGCTGAGATATTGTTAATTTTTTTTCATAATATTGAAAATGCCCTTCCCTTGCGCACGTTTTCCTTGTCGATTTTCTTCTTCTTTGCTCACTTTCCTAATTTTCTTCTTCTTCTTCTTTTTTGTTTATTTCCTTCACTTGATTTGATCGAGATCACTGCTGCTTCTGATTCTTCCACGCAGTTTTCTTCATCGTTCTTCTAGGTCTTCTTCTTCTTCTTGTTCTTCTGCTTCGTTTTTCGTGAGTTTTTCTTCTTCAAGTTGCGTGCCGTTTTCTTCTTGTTCTTCTTCTTTTTCTTTTTCTTATTCTTCTTCGTGCGGCAGGTTTCCTTCATCTTTTTCTTCTAGGTTTTGTTATTCTTCTTCTTTCTCTTTTCCTTTTTCTTCTTAGATTTTCTTCTTTTTCTTCTCAGGATCTCTTTTTTTTTTTCTTCTTCTTCTTTAGTTGTTATTGTATTCTTCTTCTTTTTGTTATTATTTTTCCTTCATTGATCTTCTTCTTCTTCTTCTTCATTGTGTTCTTTGCTGAAACCAAAATTTTTGAAGTAGAGTTTTGTCTATCAGTGATAGACAAAGATAGCAATCTATCGTTGTCTATCTGCTTAATAGACTTTGATAAAAAACTATCAAGATAGACAGTGATAGAGCCTTATCTCTATCTATCAGTTTGTTATCTCCCTGTTGTGTAGTATAGATAGTGATAGATTTTTATCCATGTCTATATGTAATGTGTTTTTCTACTATTAGTTTCTTATATAATATTTTCCTCCTTTTGTAGTAATTTGATATCATGGTGAATATTCCTATCATTATTTTTGATGGTGGATAGTGGAAGCATTATATTTTTTATGAGAATTATAAGGTTACTGAATTTTTGGTGGATGATATGATAAAGTTTGATAGTTTAGTTGATTTGATACTTCAAGAGATTCAATCGGATGGTTTGCTAGAATTGTCAGTAATATTGGATCTTGGTAAAGATAATATTCAAACTGTGTGCCCAATAAAACAAGAGAAGGATGTTTATTGGTATTTGACTTTGGCTAAAGATGCAATCACTAAACATCCTTTAATTGCTCACATAAGTGATTGTTCTTTGGAAGGATCTTCTACTTCTATTAGTTGTGATGACAGTATGTTATGTATAGGTTCTTCTTCTCCAAATGATCAAGTTATAAGACATTAATTTTAATGGGGTTTTGAAGGAAAAATATATATTTGGAAATAAAGAAATACTGTTAAAGTTTTTTTTTTTACATAATAGCAGTGAAGGAGAATTTCCAATTTAGGATTATAAGATCAAATTCAAAGTCATTTCAGTTTAAATGTTTGGTACAAGGTTGTACATGGTATGTTAGGGCATCTCAATACAAGGGCAGTGAGTTGTGGATGCTTACTAAATACATTTATAACCATGTCTGTTCAATAAATTCAACTCAAAGTTGTCACAAACAAGCTTCTTCCTCAATAATTGGTGATTGCTTAAGAGATGATTTGAGGTTTATCTCTACTAATCAATCCATTCCTAAAGATATTATGCATAAGGCTCGTACAAAACTTGGTGTTAACATTAATTATCAAAAAGCTTAGAGGGAAAAAGAACACACAATAAGGTCATTGAAAGGTGATGCAACTGATTCTTACAGCTTGATTCCAAGGTTTTATGAAAAATTGAAAGAAAGGAATCTAGGTATGGCTGCTACTGTATTTTTCTTATGGAATTTCAATAACTGTCTACTGAGATAGACAACGATAGACACCTATCATTGTTTATCAACAATAGTTGTCTATCCTTGTCTATAGATAGACAACGATAAACAACTATCATTGTTTATCAGTGATAGTTGTTTATCACTGTCCATCTCTAATAGACTGTGATAGGCATTTATCCCTGTTTATCTATTAATCTTTTCATGTATTTTTGCAGGTACGTACATTGCTATAGAAATGGATGAAAATCAACATTTCAAATTTTGTTTCATGGTTGTTGGTGCATCAATTGAGGGGTGGAAGTATTATAGACCTTCCATATCTGTTGATGGTACATTTTCAAAGTGTAAGTTTGTCGGCACTCTATTAACTGCGTCGACAGTAGATGCTAACAATAAGATTTTTTCCCCTTGCATTGCTATTGTGGATTTTGAAAATGATACATCATGTAAATGGTTTTTTGAAAACATATGAAATAGTTTTGGGGATCGCAAAAATTTAGCGTTTATTTCTGATAGGCATCTCAGCATTCCCAACGGAGTTTTAAATGTTTTTAGGGATGTTGAGTATTGTGTGTGCATGCAACATCTTTTAAGAAATTTGAAGCTTTCTTTTAAGGACCCATTGATTGACAAGTTTTTCTTTAGTTGTGCTAAATCTTACACTTTTCATGACTTTGATTACAATATGAGATCAATGGAATCAATTTCTCCAAATATTCGAAGTTATCTTAGTAATGTTGGTTTTGAGAGGTGGTCTCGTGCATATTCAGGAAGAAGAAGGTATGGAATGATGACAAAAAATATTGCAGAAAGTGTAAATTCATTTTTAAAGGATGTTAGACATTTACCTGTTGCAAGTTTGCTTGATTCAATTAGAGATATTGATAACTTGTAGAAATACAAGTTATTATTGTCTTTCTCTTAGAAAAATAGAGTTTAAATAGAGAATCATGCGGTAGTTGGTGTTAAATTTTATTGATAAATCTTCCTATGTGTTCTACTCTTGTAAATTGATGGAGATAATGGTTTTGAAGCTTTTTGAATCTAAAACGCATGCTTTAACGGAGGAACGCAAGCAACCTGTGGATGCGTTTGCAACCTTTCAACGCAGGTTGATGTGGTAGTAACCCATGGATGCGTTGGCATACTTGAAAGCAAGAATCCAAGTTATCCATGGATGCATATCAACCAGAAATGCAAGGCAACAGAGAATCAGATAAGAATCTTGAGAGATTGTCGGGAGATTGATATGCTTGATATGCGGCGGGAGTGGTGGATCTAAATTAAACCAGAAATCACGCGATTAGGCGTGATGGATGCAAGGCAGAAATTCAGCCTCCAATCATGCATATTTGCTAGCGATTACAACGCAACATCTATAAAAAGACAGACCTGAAGGCTAAAAGGTTGTTGAACCTCTCGGAAGAATTCCTAAGTGACAGTAGAGTTCTCTCCAGACGACAATCGGAGACAAATAGCTCAAAAGAGAAAAGTCTTCCCTCCGCCTGACCACTTCACAGCAGAACTCGCACTACCATCCTGGTGAGCTCAAGACATTGAGAAGCCATTTCATGCTTTCTATCTTTTTCTTACTTATGTTTTAGTTTATTAGCAAGACATTGTATTTTCTAAAACATTTATTCCGTTCATCAATCTATACATCTTCCATGGCTATTCATTTCTTATCACTTTCCATTTGCTGTTTATCATCCATGAGTAACTAACTCTCTTAAGGGTCCCGGGTTGCGTTATCATCTAAATAAGAACCGTAGAAGACTATTCCATCTTGCCAATTGTATTTTTAATCTAATGCTTATGTTCATCTAGCTAATCGATATAAGTAGTAATAATCAGACTGCTCGAGAGAGTAAGTGATTATAGAACTCAATTGACAAGGTTAAGAAGTGTTACCTAGACATAGGAATAACCTTGGCACTTAACACTCTTCTATGCGTTAGAGACATATAAAGCATAGCGGCTGACAACCGAGAGAAGAGTTGTTGGTATGAAATAGACCTCACTATACGTTTCTGACTTTAGATGATAACCAACTCCAGCCCTGCGTTTACCATTCATATCAGTCAATAAGCTGACTTTGCTGTGTCGCATACCTCTCCATCCAACCACTTTAGCTTAGTTTTACTACTTTATAGTTTCTTAGACTCATCACTTCTCACCACCTTCTATAAATGCATGACTCAAATAATCCAACTAATTATAGAATCTGCATAGTCCCTGTGTTCGACCTCGAACTCACTGAGAAAACCTCATTCTTTGCTTATACTTAGGTGAAGAATAGGAAAATTTGACAGATTAGTAACACATATTATTAAGCATGTTGAACGCATAACAAGTTTAATAAAGATTCATAATAAGAGTCGCAACAGATATATTGCAAAAGTGGTTTCATGATCGAAGTAAAGCTGCTTTTTCAATGAAAACTGTTTTGAGTACTTGGGCTAAGGATATATTATGTAAAGAATATGAAAAATCAAGAAGTTTCCTAGTAAGTGTTATTTTTATTTAGATATAAAAAGTAAATGATTGACATTGATAAACTTCTATCTTGGTCTATTAGAGATAAACACTGATTTGCTATCTCTGATAGACACTGATAGACTACTATCATAATCTATCAGACTGATAGAGTCAATCAGTGTCTCTCTGATAGGCACATATAGACTACTATCATGATCTATCAGGTTGATTTGATTTCTCAGTAACCATTTTTCTTTTAGACATTTTGATTCTGATTGCATTTCTTTTTTTTTTTTCCTTAGGTTGATCCCATTAGCAATGTTGAATACAAAGTAATGAATGGAGGTGGACAATTCATAGTGAAGCTAGACTTGGGATCTTGCAGTTGTCGAGTATGAGATTTTGAGGAAATTCCTTGTGCACATGCACTTGCTGTTATTTGGATGCTTAATTTGGATAGTTATTCTTACGTATCTAAGTATTATTATTCAAAAATATTGTCAGAAACATATGAAGGTTGTGTTAGACCTGTTGGAGTTCATTTAGATTGGAGAGCTAAAGATGACGTCATGAAGGCATTACCTCCTATTGTTGAACGTCAAGTTGGAAGACCTAAAAAACAAAGGATTCTGTTTGTTGGTGAATTTAAAAGTTCATCAAAATGTAGTCGTTGTAATCACAAAGGTCACAATAGTAGGACTTGTAAATTTGAACTATTTATTCAATGATGTAATCATTTCTTTGTATTTTTTTTCCTTTACATGTATTGACATATGGATTGATATTAGAATTTATAAAAGTTATCTTTTGATTTATTTTGTTCTTGAGTTGTAAACAAATGGTGTAGTATCTTCATTTTTCAATTGAAGCACAACAAACTAATCTTAGTGATAGACACTGATAGATGTTTATCTTTTTCTATCTACTGATAAACATCTATCACTGTTTATTAGTGATAGACAGTGATAGAGAACTATCAATGCTTATAGCATTGTTAGTTTCTATCAACTATTAACAATCATTGTAAAAAAATTTCCCAACTTCAAGGATACTGATATCGTTCAATTTAATAAGCCAATGATTAATTTGACACAGATTTTAAACCTTTAAGAAAAAAGTGTGAATTTAGAGATATAGGTGAAATTAATGGACCAATGATAAAAGAAGCCAAACCAAATTCAAAAGATGAGCATATATCTCGTTTCTATCGCTGCAATAGACATTGATAGATTTCTATTTGTGTCTAGCTCCAGATAGACTGATAGATTATTATTATTGTTTATCGGTAGATAGACATAGATATGCAACTATTAGTGTTTATCCCTGTGTATTGATGCTGAAGTTTTCATGCATAACAAAAATTGTTTAATTGTCTAACAGTTATCTATCAAGAAGAACACAATCAATTGAAATAAGTATAAAATACGTAACAAAAGTTGTTAATTGTCTAACAAATATCTACCAGTTAGAACCCAATTAATGAAAACATGTTACCAAACCAAAAGTATTTAATTGTAAAAAAAAAAATAAAGTTCAGAAAGTAAAAGTTCTAGAATTAAGATTGAGATTTTTGTTGAGAAATCTTCAGGTCAAAGCTTGGAACAGTATCCATCATTTTTTCCAATGTTGTCTTATGTGGGGAGTCCTTTTGGGAGACCTTCTTCTTTTCATTCTTACTCTTATTTTCTAATGTCTTTTTCGTTGGTTTTCTCTATCTCTTTGGTCTCTCAACAAATTTATCTTCAGCCACCTTGGGTCTATACTTTTTAGGTTTTCCTTTGTCTTCAACAATCTGTTTCCCCTTTTTATTTCTTTTTTTTTTTTCTCCTTTTGTTTCAATCTCTTCATTCTCTCCTTGATTAATATCTTCTTCAATTTTCTCAACTTGCTCCTTCTCAATTTTCTTAAGATTTTCTTCTTCATTGATTTGCTACAATAAAAAAATTTGAAGTTAAAAAGAAGAACAACATCATGGTGCATTAGATAGAAAATGATAAACAAATATCACTGTGTATATATACATTTACCTTTTTCTCACTTCCGCGTTTTGTCTTTGTTTCCCTTTTTTGATTTTCTTCTTCTTCATTTTCAATTTCAATTTGTTCTTCAACTACTTCTTGAACTTCAACTTCTTGTTCTCCAGTTTTGACTTCCTACCAGAATAGAAATTAATAAAGTTCTTAAGTTAAGAAAATTAATAATAAGATAGAAGACTATACTATTATTTACAGAACTATAGAACTTCTATGAACGTCCATAAAATAAGTTTAAGATAAAGTAGTAGCAAAGTTTAAGAGAATAATCAACCTCTCATAAGCAAAAGTTAAGTCTAAGATAAACTAGCTTTAGAGAAAAGTCAAACCTTTTCCTTTTCAACAAGGTCTATCTGAGCATCTTCCAACTCTATTGTTTTTTTTAGTTTCTCAATCCAAATTTTGAGTAGGTTTCATATCATCTTGAGTTTTTTGTGTTTGGATGTCAGATTCCTACAACAAAAAATATAAATCAAACACAAAAATTGAGTTAGTTAAAAAAAATGAGATTTTAGTGTCTACTTGAGATAGAAATTGATAGTACATTGTCATTGTCTATCTATTTATATATCCCAGATAAACTTTAATAGTAGTCCATCACAGTACTATCAAAGTCTATCTCATATATAAAATGCTAGAACACAAAGATATAACATATTCCATTGGCAAAAAAACACAAAAATTACATTGATAGATAGTGATAGATGATCATTTAGTGTAGGGGTGTTCATTGAAACCGCCAAAACCGAACCGCATTTGAAACTGAACCAAAACTGAAACAGATTGTATGTTGTTCAGTTTGGTTTCTACAATGTTGAAACCGTTTTTATACGGTTCGGTTCGGTTTCCAGTTGTGAAATCGAAACCGGAACCGAACCAGATTATATTTAAAAAAATAATTTTTATTTTTTATTTTTATTTTTCCTTTTATTTTTTCTTTTTCTTTTTCTTTTTCTTTTTTCTTTTTATTTTTTCCTTTAGGCACGCCATTACTCGCTAGGGTTTTTTTCCTTCCCTTCAATCTCTCCAATCTCCATCAAAGTCGAACTCTAGTCTTCCATTACCATTAGTCTGTGAGTGACTCTGTGAGTCAACGACTGATCCCCACCGGCACCCAGACAGCATCGAGTCATCGACATTCCAGACGACACCTGCATTCCAGACGGCATTGAAGATTCCAGATGACACCGGCATTCCAGATCTGAGTCCACGTCTCCACAACCAGTCGAGTAGTCGACCACGACGAGTCCATGTCCATGACCAGTCGACCACGCTGCACGCCGTCTCCATTTTCAGATCTGAGTGAGAGTCACCGTTTGATTTCCATTTTCCAGATCTGAGCCGCCATTTGACTTATTGTTAGGTATTGTATATGTATTTTTTTTGGTCTAAATATATTATTGTATTTTGGTCTGTCAAATGTGCCCAAATCCAAATGTCAACAGTCTCTGTCTCTCTAATGATGGTCTTGGTCATGACTCATGGTATATGTATGCTATAGCAAACTAAATTGTAGTTTAGTTATGATTTGAATTTTGAATATCAATTTATGATTTGAAGTTTGAACTATCAATTTTACTTAGGTCTTCGTTAATAGTTATCTTTTTCATATTGTAGGCGGTAGCCGGTAGCAGTAGCACCATGTCTCAGAGCATGAGCTTGACCAATGACCTTGACAGTAGTAATAGCAATGGCAACAACAACAAGAGCAACAATTGTTCTAGTGTGAACGAAAATGATGATGTTGTTGAGATGTCTCCATTGACACTTGAAGCACGAGTTTGAAAAAAGAGGAAAAACACGTCTATGGTACGGGATCACTTTACTAAATGCTCTAAATATAGTAATGATGATCCATATGCTAAATGTAATTATTGTGGTATGGTATATGCATGTCATCCAAGAAGAAATGGAAATTCAACTATGAGAATGCATCTTGAACATTATTGTAAAAAAAATCCTTATCAGATGAAAAACTCTAAGTTGGATATAACTCAAACTAAGTTAATATTTAATAATAAAGAGGGTAGGGGGTGGTAATACAACATCGGTTCAGTATAAGAAGTTTACTATTGAGAATGCTCGAAGACTAATGGCTGAGATGATCATAATTGATGAATTGTCATTTAAATTTGTGGAGAATGAGGGATTTAAGAGGTTTGTAGAAGGGACTTTGACGTTAGTAGAACCAAATTTTGTTATTCCTTCTCGAACTACCATTGCTAGGGATATTTGGGAATATATGATACCCTAAAAGAACAGTTGAAAGATATTTTTGTGAGGGAAGGATATAGAGTGTCGCTTACAACTAATACTTGGACATCAATTCAAAATGTTAATTACATGGTTTTAACTGCACAATTTATTGATAGAGATTGGAAGCTACATAAGAGAATTATTAATTTATCTCAGATTGAAAACCATAGTGGGGAGACAATAGGAAAAGAGGTTGAGAAATGTTTGAAACAATGGGGTATTGAAAGGGTTTTGACACTAACTGTTGATAATGCTTCATCAAATGATACTGCCATTCTTACCTAAAGAAGCATTTTAAACATGGGTTGGTGTTGAATGGTGATTTCTTGCATGTTAGATGTTATGCACATATATTGAATTTAATTGTCTGTGATGGACTGAAAGATGTGAATGATTCATTGAATCGAATTCGAAATGTTGTGAGGTTTGTTAGATCTTCTCTTGCTAGACTTGCTAAATTTAAGAAGTGCATCGAAGAGGAGAACATATCTAGTAAGAGTATGTTGTGTCTTGATGTTCAAACTAGATGTAATTCTACATACTTGATGCTTGATGCAGCAGAAAAGTTTGAAAAGGCATTTGAGAGGTTGGAAGACTACGACACAGTGTACATGAATGAGGAGATTAAACCAACCACACAAGATTGGGAAATTGCTAGAATATTTACCAAATTCTTGTCTGTATTCTATAAAGTAACTATTAGGCTTTTAGGGTCTCTTTGTGTTACTTCCAATACAGTCTTCCATGAGATTAGTATTATTCAAAATTGCATAAGAAAATATTCAGGTGTAACTGGTTTGGAAAATTTGTTGTTGCATGAAATGGGAAGAAAATGCAAGAGAAATATGATAAGTGTTGGGGGAAAAGTGAGAAAACAAATTTATTCTTGTATGTAGCTTTCGTTTTTGACCCTCATTACAAGATGAAATCTCTTATGTATTGCCTGAATCAATTATTTGATACGAATGCGGCAAAAGAAATAGGAAATAAGGTGGAGAATGTTTTGAGACGATTGTTCAATGAATATAGTTTGTCAGTTATTAATGATGGTTCAACTTTAAGTTCATCAACTCAGAAGTTCAAGAGATATGCAAGTATGAGTTAATCTTCAAGTTGTTACTAGTACTAGTACTGTAGCTATTGCTTCAAAGGTTTTTCGTTTGGGTTTTGAAGATATGGAGAACGAGGATGCCAACAGTGTGGATACAGAAGTTGATATTTACTTATTGGAGCCTCGTATTAAATGTGAGGAGAATTTTGATATTTTAGATCGGTGGAAAGGAAATTCTTCTAGATATAAGGTTCTTAGCAAGGTTTCACGAGATCTTTTAGCAATTCCAGTATCCACAGTTGCTTCTGAGTCTGCATTATTAAGTACCAATGGGAAAGTAATTGATTCTTTTCGTTCTATGTTAGCTCCAACCACAGTTGAGGTACTCGTATGTGCACAAAATTGGTTACGTTCAAAAGCAATTAACATTGATCTTCAAAGCTACTTGGAGGATATTGTAAATGTTGAAGAAGGTTATTAGTTTCTTTCAAACATTTTTTTAAGACTCCGAAATTCAAATATGTTATTTATATAATTAGCTAATATTTTCCCTTTTTTTTTCTTAGACTTTAAAGCATATTCAGAGGCAAAAAACAAGGAGAAGAACGAGAAGGAGAAGGCAGCTTGAAGTTTGTAGTACTTTTTAAAGTGATGGTTTGGATTGGACTTTGAACTTTTATGTTATTGTAATATGCAGAACAAGAACTTTTATGTTTGAAGTACTTTTATGTTTGGATGGACTTTGAACTTTTATGTTATTGTAATATTGTTTGACGTTTGTCGTTTGTACTTTGTAGAACAAGAACTTTTATGTTTGTAGTACTTTTATGTTCGGATTGGACTTTGAACTTTTAGTTGCTTGAAAAATGAAATAGCCAAGCCAACCAACCATTGTTTTTGTTTAGTTGCTTGGCTTTGATTCATATTGGATGAATAGCTTTTTCTAAATAATCTTCCATGGATATATATGTTGGGTTGTATGTCATAAAACTTGTAGTTTTTATAAATAGGTGAATTTTAGTACATATGAAGTTATTCAAGTGAATTAATTATTTATTAACTCTAAATCCAATTAAACTACGAACCCTTGGCTACTATCATGAGTACTTGGACTTTATGTGGAGACATAAATAGGATCAAGTTCGAGTAAGTAGCCTCAATAGTCTATAGTACATGGATCAGGTTGGGTACCTCTTCCTGGAGACACTATTGAATACGACCCGCTTCATGATTGTAACAAATGTTGTAAAGTGTCATAAATGAAGTGATTTTGATTTGCTCATGTAGAGACATGTGAGCGGGGGTATTCTACAAAATGAGATTGTGTAAGACTGACCCTGAAATAACCACTGTTACGTATTAACACCGTTTACGATTAACACTGATTAATTTCACTTATCGATGACCTAGATAACTTGATCTGAATCTTGAACTATCTATGAACTCCTGTTTATTCAGAATTATCCCTTGATCTGCATAGGTAAGAGTAAGCTCAATAGCGCTGCTCAACATTCCTCTCATTTCAGAGATAAGACCGGGTAGATAGTTGGGAACATAGAATTTGCAAGACGAAATTCACTCCTACCCAACTTAGGGATAGAAGAAAGGTTGTTCTCTTAAGTGTTGTTCTCAGGACTTGAACAAGGGGCCCCATCCTCTCACTGGCCCGAAAGGGAATGGGTTTAGTGATTAGATCCTAAATCAATTGTTCATTAGAGGGACAATGGTACTTAAGGAGAAAAGATGGACATGGCATAAAGCTAGTTTACGTTACATCCAGATCTGGGGTTGCCCAGTACACGTGTTGGTGCAAAATCCTAAAAAATTGGAACGTCGTTCAAAATTATGCCTATTTATAGGATACCCTAAAGAAACGAGAGGTGATCTAGGTAATTGTATCGACAAATGCCACATTCCTAGAGGAAGACCACATACGTGATCATAAACCACGTAGTAAACTAGTATTGGAAGAGATTTCAAAATATTCTACAGATAGGTGTTGCCAATGCCTCTAACTCCTTTGCATGCTATAAATAATGTTGAGAAACCTGCTCTTGAATTAAAGGTGTTGCCTCCTCACTTGAAATATGCATTCTTAAATGATTTGTCTTCTTTTCCTGTTATCATATCTTCTATTCCTAATTTTGTGGAAGAAGAAAAATAGAGTGTTAAGGGATCATAAGTCTGCCATTGGTTGGTCTATTAAGGATCTTAAAGGTATTAGTCCGTTGGTCTGTATGCACAGAATCTTGATGGAAGATACCTTTAACCCATCAGTGGAACACCAAAGGAGACTTAATCCCGCCATGAAGGAGGTAGTTAAGAAAGAAGTTCAAGCTTTTGAATGCAGGAATCATTTATGCCATATCTGACAGTTTATGGGTAAGTCCTGTAATATTCTAAGTGATGCGCACTTGGTTTAAGGATCTTGATTCATCATAAAAAATACTCCTTGCACCAAACTTGTTTGGTGGCTTCCTGCTTGCTCCTAGGCTTGTTCTTTCTTTGTTTGATGCTTTCATGCATTGGGGACAATGCAGGCTTCTAAGTTTGGGGTGGACGGTGTCACTCATACTTTTATGTGTTTTCTTATCCTGCTATGCATGTTTGTGAGGTTTTATTGATCATATGCATGTTAATGAAATTTTTAAAAATTTTGAAAATTTTGGAGCTTTCAAAGTTAATGGGAATATTTTTATGGTTGTGTATTTTGATGTTGATTGCCCATGATGAGATTCGAATTTGCATGATAGATGACTTATTGTGGAAATAGAATAACATTGTCCTGAGTTAAATTCATTTAAGTCCCTCTTAACATCTCCCATATTCTTGAGCACGTAGCCACTTTAATTTAGAATCTTTAACTGAAAAAAGGATTAAGTTGAGTGTATTTGGTTGTCACTCTGAAAGGCCCCATCAGTTAGAGAGTTGAAATGCATGATGGTTTGTAATCTTAGACTAAGGAAAAAGAAAAGAGTTTACATGCCTTTGAAAAAAAAAAAAGAAGTGTACACAAAATATATGAGCTTTACATGTCTATCCTTTTAAATGTTAAACTTGTAATGAGTATGCATGGATGGGGGTAAAAAGAGTTGCCTTTGCTGTGATCAGTTAGGACGCCTGGGAATTGACTAGGTACGAGTCCCTACAGTGAATGTGTTAAAACTAGTGCTCCTAGGTAAAAGAATGCAAGTTTAGGGCCCATGAAAAATATGATTGAATGGTACCTTAGTGGACATATTACTCACTTGAAATGTGTGGATGCTTGAAAATTGGTGCATGAGCTAGAGTAGGGGGAAAACTAAGGAAGCTCTCTTAAGTCCCAATTTGGGTTTTAGCATTTTGAATTAAATGAGGCTTGCACACACACACATGGGAGATAGCAAGATTTGGCCTTGAATGATTATAACAATATAGATATGCTTGAATGTTTCTATTTAAGTTCTTAAATGCTATTCTCTGAGACATGAGTCGATAACACACTTCTTCATCTAAACTCCCTCTATTTGATTCTATTCTTTGCTCAGGATTAGCAAATCTCTAAGTTTGGGTGGTGAAAAGCGCTTGAAAAGTGCTTTCTATTCTCTCAAATTAAGGGAGTTTATATTAGATTTCACATGTTTGCTAATGGTTTTCAGGTCAAAATAAAGAAAAGAAGAATCAAATGCCAAAAAAATCAAACGGAGCCAAAATCAAGTAAAAAAAGAAGAAACTGCCAAAAGCACGGCACCACCGCAATGCTGGTACGGCGCTGCCATGATACTTTTTCTCAAGAGCAATATCTGCCTTCAACGCAACAGCTCCGTTGCGACGCTGCGACACGGTGCTGAGAGTAGGTTTTCTTGACGCACAACGCCGCAATGCCATCTTACAGCACAACGGTGCCACCATTCGATGTTAGTTAGCGTCGCGGCGCCATTGACCAGCGTCGTGGCACCATCTTTCCTTATTTGAAGAATCTACATTTTTGGAAAGAATTTTGGGCGGCCAACTCTATAAATTGGAAGGTTTCCAGCAGCCCTAATCATCAAGAAATACACTAAGAGACACAAGAAGAAGAAAATTGAGAAAATTTGTTAGATAGTCCAAAGAGTGAGTTAGCTGCAAGGAAGAGAGAAAATAGTTCAATAGAGAGTAGTGGTACCGTTTGAGTTTCCGACGTGAAGACTAAGGACATCTTGACGGTTCCTCTTCAATCAAGAGCTTCTTTTTAGTAGAGTTTCCCTTTCTTTACACTCTTTCTTTATTTATATTGTTGTGAACATGTTGCCTAAAGCTATGAATGGCTAAACTCTTTAGTTTTAGGGTTTTTATGAATTATTTATGAAGTTATGTTGATATTGTAGATTATTCATGGTTTTGTTGTAATGATTATGCTTTTCATTGTTATTGTGCTTAAATTCTTGTTGAATGGTCATGATTGAATGTTAGGTTAGATGTATGGTTGAGAAATTGTATGTCTAATTAGACCCGTAACAATGAATTTTTGTTGATCTATCATGAAAATAGTTAGGTTAACAATGAAAGTTGCTAAAGACTACTCTTAATGCCATGTAATTTGTATTGGTTTCAAGAAATTAGTAATCAATTAAGTTACATGAGAAAATGTTGTTTTTGAAAGAAAATAACTTGGATTTATGTTTCTAGACTTAAGCATAATAATTGCAATGAAATCCATGAACACTAGAATATTGCATGATGAAGTAAACAAGAATTCATTACCCTACACCTCTCTTTGACTCTTGTGTTTCTTATTTACTTGCTTTCCTTTTTAGTTTTATTTCCAAAATTACACTTAAGATTGAATCCTCAAATAAAATTGATTCAATTCTAGAATAGCTAAGTTAAACCTTCACAATTTGATCCTTAGTGGAACGATATTCGGACTTCACCATCTTATATTATAACTTGACCCCTACACTTGCGGTTAACATGGAAAGTGCACATCAACGGTCCATAATATGGTGAGGCACTGAAAATTGCAAACCCAGACACGGTGTTTGAGGTTGAAGTAGAAGATCAACGGTACTTTAAGTACGTCTACATGGCATTTGGTCCGTGCATTAGGGAATTCTTGAACTGCATTCGTCCTGTCATGGTTGTCAACGGTACTCATTTGCACAACAACATATATCCAATTGATTTTGGTATCATAGACAGCGAGAACGATGTATCCTGGCTTTGGTTCATGACCCACTTGAAGGCATCGATCGGAAACATCCCTAACTTGGTGATTATAGTAGATCGTCACATATCCATTGGGAAGGCTGTATCAAGCGTATTCCTAGAGGCATTCCATGCACTGTGTATATACCACATTCGGAATAACTGGATGGATAAGTTCAAGAATAAGGACATAATTCCGCATTTCTACCTAGCAGCCAAGGCCTACAGGATGTTTGAGTTTCAAATATATTGGTCTAAGCTTCAAAGATATCCCGGGGTGACAGCCTGCCTTGAAGATATTGGATTACAACGGTGGGCACAGGTGTACCAAGTCTATTGTAGGTATGACAACGAATGTAGTAGAATGCCTCAATGGAGTCTTAAAAGATGCGAGGGAACTGCCTATTACGAAGCTTCTTGAGCATATTCAGGGTTGGTTACAGAGTTGGTTCTATGTCCGACGTACACATGCCATGACATGCACAAACCTTGTAACCGACTATGCAATGACTATCCTGAAAGAGGCTGAATCGGTGTCCAGAACGTATCGTGTATCTCTAGTGGACATGTAGAGGTTTGGAAGGTTGTGAAGTTTGGGGAGTTGGTTGACGAGGATGGGGAAGTTGGGATTGGGGTTGAGGTTGGGAAGGTAGGGGTTGAGATTGGGTTGGTTGGGGAGTTGGTTCGGGAAGTTGGTTTGGGGCTGAGGTTCAGAAGGTAGTGGTTGAGGTTGGGCTGGTTTGGAAGTTGGGTGGGGAAGTTGGGGTTGAGGTAGGATCGGTAGAGAGGGGGGACCATTGTTGGAGGATGTTGGCTCCCTCTTCTATCTCTTCACATCCTTTGGTGAAAACCTCGTCGGCTTAGATCTCTTCCGACGATCAGGCATCACCTTATGTTCCTATACAACAAGAGAATTCTGTTAGAATAAATATGTAAATAATGTGTATATGAAATTACATCACATAAATACCTCGGCCATTTCAGCTGGGGTTGTCAAGTCTCCTATGCTCCTCATGTTGAATGATTGAGTGGGGAGCAGTTCAATGGGGAGCTGTTCAATGGGGAGCTCTTCGACAGAGGGTGGCTGTGTCGTAGGGGGTCGATTGGGGTGGGTTCTTCAATGGTGGCGATAGTGGTTTCTTCCTCTATGGGTTGGTCGTAAACCACTATCGTCATTTCCTCAGTCTCTCCTCCTTCGTGACCCATGCCACACCCTTCTTCCTTGGTGGGTTGGTCTTTAGCTTGACCATCTCCACCACCACCCTCGTTCTCCCCATTGTCTTCTTTGTCATCGTTGTTGCCACCTGAATCAGACAAACAAAGTAATAGGTTAGACAAAAGCTAAGCGATCGCATACAAATGTTAAGCGATCGCATAGTAACAGTTAAGCGATGGCTTATCATTTGTATGTGAGTATCTGCTCATAGACTCTATGTTCTACAGAGATTTAAACACATTCAAAACGTTCCTCAGCTTAATCTAATGTTAGAGGTGATGAAACATATAGGTGGCTTACAAGTTGGGGGTGGGATAAATTCAGAAAATGCTTCTAGTTATATTGAAGAAGGAGCTAGCCATGTCATTGTTACTTCAGTAAGTTATTTCCTTTTATCTATTTATGATTTATGATATTGCTAAATGCATTGGCCGAAATGAGGCAATGTAACATGATCCTGAACTTCTGCAACACTGAACCTCGTTGAGCTATTTTAGTACTTGAACATAAAATATAATTAAGATGACATCAAAAAGGTTACTTGGCCTTAAGTGAACATGGACAAATGGATCTTACAAGGCTTAAAGATCTTGTTCGCATTGTTGGGAAACAGAGGCTTGTGCTGGATCTTAGTTGTAGAAAAAAGGTACTTCTTGTTGTGCTATTTTTGTTGATTTAGAAAACATCCAAAGTTATGGTTAACCCTTTAGACGTCAGCCATTTTTTTTTTTCCCTATCTGTGAGTATCCGGGCTAGTTTATGCATACCTCAACTATTCTATCATGGTTTTTAGATGTAAGCATATTATCTATCATGGATTTAATCTGAGAAGTGACCCGAAGTCAACTGCACTGAAACGAACAAACCGAACGAACTATTAAATTTATAGCACCTTCTTGCTCTATCTTAGATTCAACATTGCCTTTTTCAGTTTGAGGCTTCACTAACATTTGTTTATGCTCATGCATTGATTAACATTTAGTTTCGATTTAGGAAGGTAAATATGCAATTGTGACTGATAGATGGCAGAAGTTCAGCGATGTTTTTCTTGATGAGGAAGTCCTGGCTTTCCTGGCTGACTATGCAGATGAGTTTTTGGTCCATGGTGTGGATGTTGAAGGGAAAAAGTAAGTCGTGATGCTGAAATTATGTTTCTGTGGTTGAATTCATTTATATATCTTGACATATGTTATTTGATTAATATAGACTTGGCATTGATGAAGAGCTAGTGATTCATCGGTTCGTCTGCTCCTCATTGCCTCCAAATTTTTTTACTTGTTTGCCCATCTCTCGAAGGACAAAAGACGGATAAAGATCTGCTAATATCAACAGTACATGCAAACTTCCTACCCTCGTGTTGCATCAAAATACTGATCTTGCTTTTAAAAATGGCAGATTCCTGTCACATATGCAGGCGGGGTCACAACAATGGCAGACTTTGAAAGGATAAAAGATGCGGGCATGGGGCGTGTGGACGTTACCGTGGGAAGTGCTTTGGATATTTTTGGGAGAAATATGGCATACAAGGATGTTGTTTCATGGCATGCCAGGCAGAAGGTATTAACAGTTTAATACCCTCCTGTTGTTTGCTGCATAATCTTGTTTACTGTTTTAACTATCACTTGGGGAGTGCCTTGTTAGAAATATGGCATACAAGGATGTTGGATATTCTTTATCCACTCAAAGATCTTAACATTTCAAACATCCTAATTAATCAAATGTTGCAAGTCATTCATGAAGGAGATTTGATTACCGGTGTGATGTCCATCGGTGATAGATGGTGAAATTTTTCTATATTTATAAATAGTTTGACTTATTTTGTTATATTTAAAAACAGTCCAAAGTTGAACATGTATTTACATTGACTATTTAACATAAAATGAAGTATTTGGACTGAAATCAAGTCAATCAAGTCAAGAGATTAAGAAGATCATGTTGTGTGGAAAAAGAGTGAATGAGTATAGAAGTCATTTTTAGTTGAATTTTGTAACTTATGAGTATAGTATTGCATGAAATGAATAGAAAAGGATATATAAAAGTTAGAATAAGAGAGCTTTTCTTCTCTTTTTGTAGTTCATATTCTCTTTGTACTTTTGTTCGATAGAAGGACTTGACTTTCAAAACAGTTGTTCAAGTAAGAATGGGAAAATTGAGCTCGGGGATTCTTGAGCTTTGTTAAGCTTTATTTATTTATTTATTTTTGTTTTTATCATTATTTTATATCAAGTAAACAATACTTCTCGTGTACTCGTTATTCTTGAAGCAATAAAAAGTGTTTTGAGATCTTTTCGCTTTGTTCTTTACCTTCCCATTTCCATTTCATAGGGATTCGCGCATGTGTTCCACCTTGTGTTAGTAAGTACTCAACAATTGCATTCAATTATTTTTATTGATTGTTAAAAGTTATTGTTAAAATTGATCACTTAGGTTAGCACAATTTTGGCATTTGAAATCACGACCACTTCTTTTTGTTACCTTGGTTGCAAGCCTTGAGGAGATTATTGAAACTAGATTTTGAAAACTGTGTTACTTTGGGTTTGCTATTAGGGTGCTCTTCATTTTAAATCTATTCTTAAAAATTTGAGGGCTTAACAGTTACATTTTTAAAATTAAATTTCACCTGAGGATACTTATTCACATTAACATAAGTTTATAAGCAAAGTCCAACTATCATATACCATCTCCATGACCTTGGACTACACAATACAACTAATTACTCAACACAACAAGAAGAATACTCATTATTAGTGAATGTCGCCTGCCTGCTCGCTTGCCTTGACCGACATCGAATGAAGTTATCGGATGAGAAGTGCCATCAATATGGCTTCAAAGTTTTGAGCTTCATGAACTAATAGATGACCATAATTAGGAAGCTCATGATATTGAATCCACGGAAGCTTTTGTGCTATAAAACGATTCAATTCAATAGGAACTATACGGTCTTCACTTCCTTGCCACATATGAACAGAGCCCTTATTATCAGGAAATGGATTTGTCAACTCCATTGGATCAAACTCCCATTTTCCATAGGCACAAAGTAAGTCTCTGTGTATAGATTCATGTTCACCTTGTTGTAATACATTTTTCTGTTTTTTTTTTTTTTTTTTTTGGTTAAAAGAAAAATATCATAAGAACAAATATTTTATAATTAGCAAATCAGCTATGCCAAACATTTTCATTTAAAACTAAAAAGTATGTATACATACACTGCAAAGAAGATGAGTATTGTACCTGTTGTGGACGATTGAGTATCCTGTTTAAAATGGTTGAATCAGAATGAAGAAACATGCCTTCACTGCCCAATTTTGGGAACAGTTTTTGAGTCATCCAGCAGTAGAACAACCAAGGTGTGTAATGTGCAATCCGAAACGTACGTTTGTAAGATTTAGGAAATTTCTCAAATGAATGTAGTGATAAAGCTGAAGGAAGAGAAGCCCACCAAAAATTCACGATAGGCACAACTAGGGCAGCTCCTTGGAGTCTGCAAAATAAACCATTGAGATCAACAACTTTCTATATACTTTCTATGGTTGAAAGTTAGATTCAATATTGGGTTTAATAGGTTTCTTTTAGTAATTTACTCAACAAAGTTTTAAAAGGAAAAATTATACCAACCATCTCTTAACTATGTGGTTTGTTACAATAATTATACCTCTAAAATTTTGATTTGATCGATCACTCCTCTGAACTATATGGTTTGTTACAATTACATTTTAAACTTTTAATTCGATCAATTAGTCCCATGTAGTTTGTTAATTGTTGCAATCATGATATATTTGTAAAATTAAATTTTATCTTCAATAAAAACAAAAAAAAAAAAAAAAGTTAAGAATATATATATAACTTAACAAGAGTAAATATAAAAATTCAACAACTTTCGAATTAAAGCAGAAGAACCAAAATTGTACTTTAAATCTATATTATTTTATCCTTAGATATTTCTTTTATAGCAAACAATGATTGAAATACTTGAAACCATTTCCCCATTGCAAAACCAATTTTGTAATTGAACTGAAAGAAAAAGCATTATGAATATTGAAGATAGAAGTGCCTGTGGGGAATATATTTGAGACAACCCCAAATAGGGTATGTTCCCATTGAACATCCAATCACATAAAATTTTGTGCCAAGCTCCAATTTGTCAGCTAATTCTTGAATGTCAAATGCCTCGGTCTTCACTGAACGTGATGAATATGGATCACTCTCACAATAACCAGCTCTATCGTACACTAACAAATACAACTTCAGCTCCTCCATAAGTTCCTAAAAATCAAATATATGGACTACATTTTAGTAAATTAGTAACCCCACTCTTACTTCGATCTATTTCATAAATGTGTATTTTTAAGGAAAAATTATGTTTTTATAACTTTTTAGTTCTTGGGATTTTAAGAATAGGCTTAAAATGTCATTGAACTAATTTTTAAATCTTTTTTAAATAAGTATATAGACACTACTTCGGTTTGTAACCATTTCGGTTTTTGTTTTTGTTTTTGAAAATTAAACCTATAGATACTACTTTCGCCTACAAATTTATCCCTTTGTTATCTATTTTTTACCAGTGGTCGACTTTAGAACAATCAATCGAACGGGTAAGGCTAAGATAAGGGCCTGTTCATAATTTAAAAAACCAATCCAAAATTTGAAAACTAAAAAAAATAGCTTTTAAAAACTTCCTTTTGTTTTTAGAATTTGGCAAAGAATTCAACTATTGTATTTAATAGGTTTAATTTTCAAAAATAAAAATAAAAAACGAAATAATTACCAAACAAGGCCTAAACAATTACATTTTAAAAATTTAGAGACCAAATACACTTATTCTTAAAAAGTTAGGGACTCAAAAGTTACATATCGAAAACTAGTTAATTATTCAAAACTTCGACAATAAAAAGATGATTTCCACTATTTTTTTTAATTAAGATTTCTAGGGTTTTAAAAGTCTCAAATTATAGGTTTGGGAATAGACCAAAATATTTTAATAGTAATTAAAATAAAAAGAAATGAAAAAGACCAAAATAAAGACAATGATGAGTAAGAGAAGAATAATAATGTCGTACTTGAGAGATAGGCAAGTCCATATCTTTGCAGCTATCAAGACCATGACAAAGAATGATTTTGTATTGAGCCTCTTCCTTAGAAACTCCTAATTCTCTGTAGGCCAAATGCCTTCCATCATTCAGCTTTACTCTGGGGGAGGTCAGTGGTGGACCATTTGCTAATCCACATATTCTTGGAGGTGGAGGCTTTATAAGTGTTTGATAAATCCATCCAATAAAACCCAATGCAAATGCTGCTCCTATTGCTATAATCATACTATTGTTTTCTGGAAAAAAAAAAAAAAAAAAAAAAAAGAACAACAAACAAACTAATAAAACTTCATTATTAGAGGCCATGCCATTGTTTAACATATCTTCAATGATCACCAAATGCTAGGACAGAAACAAAATTGACAGGTGAAAGCGCCGTATACAGTAAAGATCGAAGAGATAACTAATAGATTCAAGACATTTTAACATCAAAATTATAAAAAATGGTAACCAACCTAAAATGTATTGAGGAGACTTTGTGAATTTATATGTTTTAAGAAAGACATAAAATTTTGGCATGACTACAACATAAGGCATCACAGCTAGTTGAAAGGGAAGAAGTTAGACGAGATTATGATCCAATTCTAAACTCAGATAAATTTTTGTGTATTATCAAAGCTTCTTTAGTTTAAGTAGATACCTTTACTTTCAAAAAGTGTTTATGCAGACTACAACAAAATATAAGCATATACTGTGCGTAAGAAACCATGGTTTGAAGAGAAAGAATTTATAGCATTAAACAAAGAGGATGATAAAGAATAAGAAGAACATCTGCTCTAAGCTCAACATTGGCACATATCATGTAACGTATAATATAATGCATTAATCTTGAGATACTTAAAACAACGTTGATGAGGTCACCTAACACCCTACTCTAAATCTCACAACTTTGAAGAAACAGCAAAACTCAAACCTATATAGGGTAGGAGGTGACCACTCTTAATTCTCTTCCACGTTATTCTTTTTCCTATTTGTTGTTTGTCTGTTTGTAGCATTCTAACCCAAGTTTTGTGTTCTCTCTCTTACATGCAGGCATGACCCTATAAAGTACATATTCTCTCTCTCTCTCTTACATGCAACATCAAATCCATTCTTAATCTCTCTTCTCTCTCTTACATGCAACATCAAATCCATTTTCAATCTCTTACCTTCTTTCTCTCTTTTACACCTTCCTTATTCTTCCACGATCATCTTTCAATCTCCTTATTTAGAGACAAATCGCAAAAACTATCCTTAAAATATGGTGGTAGTTACAATTATACTCTTAAATTTCCAATTGTAACAATTGAGCACTTAAACTTACATAATTGTAGAAATTATAACAAAAATATAGTATATAAGTTTGATGGTTTCAATTTTTATCATTAAGGGATTGCTTGGTTTAAGATTTTATAAATGTCTGGGAATAAGGGATGTTTGGGAATGAAAGATGATAGAAAATACTATCAGAATTTTATGAAAAAAATTATGTTTGTATTTAATTTATGAAATTAAGTATAATAATCTTATATAAATCTAATAGATTAATTAATTAAACAATAAATGTCATTCAATATATTGATAATAATGAATTAATTAAGACCCAATAATAATTTTAATTATAAATATTTGAAAATTGAATAATTTATCATGAGAATTAATCAATTAATATATTTAATGAATCGCATATTAATTATAATCTAATCCTTTTTAATTAATTAAGTTCAACATTAATAATTTTCATTTTCATTAAATGATAAAAGAATATATTTTAATAAACTATATATTATATAAAAATTGAAAAAGACAAGATAAAGATATGATATTGTAATGAAGAATATTAATAACGAACATATATATATATGATACGTTAATAATAATGAATGAAATAATAAAAATTAATCACAATAAATAATTAACCAATTATAAATAATCAAATAATGATCATAGATTCACAATGAAGGATTAAATTAAAATTAATCTCAATAAATAATTGTTTGATTATAAAAATAAATAAATAAATAATAAATTATTATTATTCAAATATGAATTTTTTACTAACTAAATTTAAATAACCCTAGTTTATCAATCAAATATATTTAAAATATTATTATTAACTCATTAATTAGTAATTTATGTGAATAAGTAATTGCATTCATTTAATAAATTTTATTGTAAAAATAAATTAAGTAAGTATTTTTAATAGATTATTATTTGTTTGTTAAAATAAATATTTATATTAATTTTGTTAAATTGATATTAATTAATTAACTGCATCCAAAATGAAATTATATATAAAATGAAAATAGAAGAATCGAAGGAAAAGAGAAGACCCACAATTTTGAAAGGGAATAAAAAACCCTCAAACCAAACAACCCATGTTTGTTTTACTGTTTTCAATACCTTGACTGAGAATAAGCAATTCTCAAACATCATTTTTTCCGACATACAAGGGTTTTCTATTCATTTCCAAAACTATGAGTTTTCTCTTTTTCCCTCCCCATCTATTCTTTAATTTTATATATAATTTTATTTTGTATATAGTTAATTAATTAATTACTATTAATTTAACAAAATTAATATAAATATTTGTTTTAACGAATCAATAATAATCTGTTAAAATATTTACTTAACTTATTTTTACAATGAAAATTTATTAAATGAATGCTAACTAAATAAATAGCTAACAATATCTTAACCATATTTAATTAATAAATTAGGATTATTTAAATTTAGTTAGTACAAAAATTTATTCTTCAACAATAATTATTTATTAGTTATTCTTTTATATATATATATATATAATCAAGCAATTATTTATTGAGATTAGTTTCAATTTAATCTTTCATTATAAACATATAATCATTATTGATTATTTATAATCGGTTAATTATTTATTGTAATTCATTTTTATTATTTCATTCATTAATAACATATCATATTTATAAAACTTTTTTAGTATTCTTTATCAATATTTTTATTAACATAACATATTTTTATCTCATTTTTACGAAGAAATTTCGACCAATCATAAAGTATCACATCATCACCACCAAAGTCAATTATATCAAACTTTGAGCTAATTAAGGATTATTTTGTCCCTAAATTTAAAGTTTGGATGCAAACAAATCCGCAATTAGAAAATGTCATGTGTCTTCAATCCGACCATTATATCACAATAGCAGGACTATCAACTTCAACGGTGATTAAACTTGATTCGTGATTGATAAATTTGGCTAGAGTTTTGATTGGGTTTTAAATCATAAATTGGATCTGGTCGAGTAATTAAAATTGCTCAGGTCCAAAATCCGATCCATTTGAAGCTCATGGTGGAAAATTTGGGCTGAAAAAAGATTGGGCCCTGTTGGGTTTTATGTTCTAAAACTCGTAGTTTGTAAATTTTTGGAACTTATTCCTAATAAAGTTGTTATCGAGATTTATTCAGTAAAGTTGTTATTGAATATATGAATTGCATTTATTAAATCCAATAAATTAAGAACCCCTGGCTATAAGTTGAATACTTAAACTTTATGTGTAGACATAAAAGTGGATCAAGTTTAGGTAATAGCCAAAACAATCTATAGTATAGGGATAAGGCTGGGTACCTTATCTTGGGGACACTATGGATGCGACCTACTTTATATTTGGTACAAACGATGTGATCCTATATTGTACATGTAGAGACATATGAGTGGGGGCATCCTATACAATGAGTTTGCATAAGACTGGACCATGAAATAATCATTTTTACTTTATAACATTGTTTACTGTTAAAATTGATTATTCAAATCTGATGACTTAGGTAACTTAATCTTAATCTTGAGCTGACTATGAACTTCTGTTTGTTTGAGATTAATCATTTTTACTTTATAACATTGTTTACTGTTAAAATTGATTATTCAAATCTGATGACTTAGGTAACTTAATCTTAATCCTGAGCTGACTATTAACTTCTGTTTGTTTGAGATTATCCTTTAAGAGAGTGGCCTGAGTTCGTAGACTTAATATGTCTCCCATTTTAGGGATAAGATTAGTCAGATAGTTGGGGACATTGTCACACCTCGCCCCGAGCCACTCTCTCGCAGTCCGAGTTGAAGCGTGAGGACAGCAGACACCGACCCCCTTACGATGCCTACCGTTAAACCTCTACCTTTTCCAAACTTATCATGAGCAACTTAGATAGGCAGAAGTAAATCTAACTCATATATAAAATGCATAACTTATTATTACAACTATTTAACAAATCTGTTTACAAAAGACATGTTCTTAGTTCCTCTTTTAGATTGCTGCCTACAACTAAATGCACATATAATTTCTCGGCAAACCTTGATTTCGAACAACAACTGAAACTCGACTGCTACCTGGAAAGAAAAAACATAAGAAAGGACAAGTTTCAATGAAGTCCAGTGAGTGATCAAATAAACTAATGTTTAACCAACCCTTTAAGTATTATAATAATAATCATAATACTCATAAAACGAATAAAGCGCAAGTATATCTATAACTACATCGAGCTTATAACCAAACCTCCCCCGTAGGGTTAATCTCAAAATCATCTTTTCTTGCTAGCACCTTTGGCACATCAAATTCTCTGTTAATCCTACTGGCTCCCACGACACAACAATTCCTCTAACTGATTTTCCCTACTGGCCAACTCGGCTCAACTAAATACATCAATTTTGTATCTCTCTGTCCATTAGGTTTCCCATATGTTCTCCTTATGTGCACATAGTCTTACCTTCGAGGCTTAGGAGCTAGGCCCGTCGGCCCCCTGACCATCCCTTCGGGTACTTCTCGTAGACTTAAGAATTAGGCTCTAGTGACCCCCTGACCATCCCACAAGGAAATCCCCACTACAGGCTCAGAAACTAGGTTCTTCCGACCCTCTAACCATCCTATGCGGTAAATAATCCCGGTCCCAAACACGACTGTAATCATCAATGCCTTCTCCCAGTACTTCGGCATTGGAAATATATTCAGGTTGCCATATGCCTTCTCCATGTCCTTCGCATTGGAGACCACAATCTGTCCATTGATGCCTTCATAATAATCCTTCATCATTAAAATTAGTATACAATATCCAACAAACTTGATATACAAATATTATTTCATGATTTTCCTTAGCATGCATACAACAACATGCTAATAAGCTCGATATACTATCCGAGACCTCACCATAGCACGCATAATTACAATAATCCATACTATCAAATAAAAGCTCATAAACGTGCTATTATTATTCATATAATTATAATTATGTTCTCTCACGGAAAGAAATCAACCACTCACAGTAAAGATAGTCAACCGGCTTAAGGTTGCTTCTTGGTTTTAGCTTCGAATTTCCCAAGCTTCTTAACAACTTCGAACCTCAAAAGATCAACTCCTTCAAAGAAAACTCTTTCCTCCAAACTTTCTTCCTCTTTTCTCTCTCTTTCTCTCCTTCTCTCTTTTTCTTTCTCTCTTTCTCTCCTTTAAGGTACTCTTGGCTTTGAACGATGGGATGAAAACTTCTTCTCCCAAATGAGCTTATTCATAGGTAGCAATTTCACCAAAAGCTTCAGCTAATTTCCTGAACAATTCACCACCCAAATGTCAAAACACTTCCAATTTTGCATGAATTTCTAACCATGCAGCTCAACACCTCCTCCTTTTGAAGTGTATATTCCAAAATTCAGCCACTTAGCATAAAAAATTGAGTTAGAATGAAGAAAAATGCATTCTGCTACTTTTCCCGTAAAGTTCTGTCGGTTCAACTTTTTTCGTAAAGTTCTGTCAGTTCGTTTCCTAGTTAGGTTTCCTAGTAAATTTCGGTAGTTTAGCCCAATTTTTCAGTGTAGTTTCCTGGTAAATTTCGGTAGTTTAGCCCAATTTTTCAGTGTAGTTTCCCGGTAATTTCTAGCGGTTCAGCTTCCCGCCTTTGCTTCTCGGTAAGTCCCGTCGGTTCAATCCTGGTAAGTTCCATTGGTTCAACTCCTGAAAATTGCTTCCAGGTAAGTTCCTCTTTCCTGGTAACCTCTGCTTCCTAGTAAGTTGTCTTCTTGGTAACTTCCATTGACTTTTTCCGATAAGTCCGACTTCTTGGTAATTTTCTTTGACTTTTTCCCAATAAGTTTGACTTTTCCCGTAAAGATCTGTTGACTTTTCTCAATAAGTTTGATTTTTTCTGTAAACTATGACTTCTTCCGGAAAAATTCCTGATGACTTCCAGTGGTCTTTTTCATCCTTTAAATGCCCAATTACTTCCAAAAAGTCCAATTTACTTAACCAAAATCCAATACTTAACCAAAAATCAACACTTAAACCAAAATTTGGCTAACTCCACAAACCCTAATTTTTCTACCTTAAAATTCTTCCTAACTCCATAGGCTTATTTCCAAATTTACACCATTTACCCTAACTTCTTCTCTTTATAACTTATAAGCAACTAGGTCAAAGGTTAGGGTGTCATAGACATAGTCTTGCAAGATGAAATTCATTCCTACCTATTTCTAGGTTAGTAGATAAGTTATTCCCTTAAGTACTGATTTCGAGACTTGAACAAGGGGCCCTACCCTTTCATTGGCTCGAGAGGGACTAGGTTTGGTGATTGGACCACAAACCAATTGTTTATTAGCGGATCAGTGCGACTTAAGGAACGAGATGTAATTACAGGGGGAAAACAGTAATTTTGACCCAACTATAATTATGAACAACTTATGAAGGATCGACTTATTAATGATAGTTATACCAAGTGGACAAAAATATATCTATAATGAGGAGAGTGTAGCTACTGGGCTTTAGTGGAGTGTCCCGGTAGTTAACGAATGTTAATTAACTAGGTTAAAGAGTTTAGCCGATTAATTTCAGATCGTTGGAGCTCATGATCTGTAGGTCCATTAGGTCCCCTTGTTAGCTCATGGACTAAACCTTAGAACAATATGTTGCAAAAATTTGAAATATTCAAATTCGGTTAAAGAGCAAATTTATGGTTTGTTTGTTTAATTGTGAATTAAGCGAAATTGGAGAGTTAAAAATATTTAAATGTGATTTAAATATTTTTCAGATGAATAGAGATTCATCAGATTGGAAATTTTGGAAAAAAGTGGAAAAATAATTAATTTAATATAATTAATTATTATTTAAATTAATTTTATTTAAATTAATTTTTGGAAATTAATTTTAAATTGAAAATCATATTCAATTTGGGAAATTGAATTTAGGGATTTCTCCACTATGCATGTGGAAGTAGGATGTGGATTTCATGCAAGCTTGTTCTTCTCCTTCTTCTTCCACCTTCTTGTTGATTTTCTCAATCACCATTTTTTGTGTCAAAACCATGATAATTTAGTTATGCATGGTGTACTCTTTAAATAGAAGAAAGAAATTAAGGAAATGGATGTGGAATTTTGGTGAAAATTCTCACATACTCCATACTCTCCATAACAGTGTGTTCTTCACTTTTTTGCTCCAAATTCAATCTAATTTGGATCCCACAATCCATTCTAAGGCCTAGGATTAACAAGGAAGATACTAGTGGTGGTCCACGAAGTGTTCGTGATCAAAATCTTAAAGGACTTGGATTCAATTTTGAGCTACAACAAGTAAGTGTTCTTCCTCTGCTTTTCAATTTTAGAACAAGCATGTTTAATCTTCAAAATGATATAATTAGAGTGCTTTAGATCTTAATTGCTTCTGCTACTACGTCGCTAACTCCTTCAATTGGTATCAGAGCATGATGAGAGTACTCAATTTACATTAATTTGAGCTTGGTGGGTGCAATTTCACGAGATGAATGTTGTGGTTGCTAAAGTTGGAAATTTTCTGGTTTTGGTATCTAATTCAGCTTTGTTATTGTATAATTATTGTAATCGGCCACTTGTTTACGGTCTTTAATAAGTGAAGAAAGGTTTGTAATTTGTTGGAGTCAATAAAGTTGGAATTAGGATGTAATTTGAAGAAATCAGAAGAGGGGCCACAAAGATCGAGTAGCAAGGAGCAACTTCTGTTGTGGAGTGTCGTGACACTCCTTCAATAGTGTCGCGACGCTGTTCTTCATTTTCCAATAAAGATTCGTGAGGTTGCGAAGCGTTGCGACGCTGCTCGATTTTTCCAGTAAAGTCGCGCGCGATGCTGAAACGTTTTAGGTGGTCTGGTTCGGCCGGTTTTGGTCTGGTTTAGAAAATTTTCATCCGGTTCAACCCTATTTTCACCTTGGGAGGTCCGATTTAGGTGGTTTTGACTCGGTTCGGGCTGGTTTGATTTGTGGTTGGTTCAAAGGGGTTTTCCAATTACAATTGTTATAATTTAGTTGTTTTTAAGCCATTAGATGCCAAAACCGATCCACTTTAGTGTGTTTAATTAATTATGCATTTAGAATGTATGTTTTAATTAAATTAAATTTATTTGTGCATAAAGTATGCCATATAGATTTAAAAATTTCACAATAGGATTAACATGTTTCATGCATTGGAGACTTTTGTATATCTTACAAGGGATAAAACCTCACACCTTTGAGGAATTAGCAACCCAAGCTCATGATATGAAGCTACGCATTGCTAATAGAGAAAGCAACGATTTGCTAGTCCTAGAAATATAGAAAGAAAAGAAGGAAGTGAAGAGCACCCAGAAGGTGTCAAAGGTGGTACTAAGAAAGCTATGGACGTGAATACAACCCCTTTAAAGTTTATTTCTAAAGAGAAAAATATTGAGAAACACCAAGATGGGAGCGAGAAAAATCGCCCAATGTTGAAAGAAAGACAAGAAAAATTCATTGAACTTCCTGAATGTAAATGACCTGCAGAAATGAAAAGAGTAAATGATCCCAATTACTGAAAATATCATCGAGTTTGTTGGAGATTTGTGTGGTTGGCTCTCGTATTTTGTTCTAAGGGTGTTGTGCTAGCTGTCACTTGACTTGTCGTTTTCAGATAGATTTTATCTCCTTCTTGGTTTCACCTAGATTATTATGCTTATTTGTTCAACAGGTTTAAAAGGCGTGAGGCGTTCCTTTCTAGGGTTCCCGCTTTTGATTGTCTACAGAAAACTTGTGTGTTAATTTGGTCATCCTTATCACGAAGGTAAGAGCTTTATATTTTTCCGCTGTGCAATTGGTAATGAGTTACGAAAGAGCAGAAGTTAATATCTTAATCTCAAAAGAAATTCTATTGAAGTCAAGGGAAGCCTTGAATCTCATTCCGTGGGAAGGGAGTTCTCATGTATTTGAAGTTCTCACCATCCAGTGAAGGGAGTTCACTATGATTTGAGAAAGATAATTGATTTGAGAAGATTCACAGGCACAGGTTGATTCTGAAGTGCCGCTACGCTAATATTGTCAAACTTAGGGGGAGCCTAAGTGAAAGGAAAGGGAGTCTCTCATCTAGAGGGAGCCTAGGTGGTCATCAAATTAAGTGTAAGGGGAGTTACTGTAGAAGTGATTGTTTTACAAATAAGTTTTTTGTTGTACTCACTTAACTTTACAATATTAGTGAATTATCTTTCTCGGGCACGTAGCCCCCCAGACGTAGTGTGTAACATCGAAATTGGGTTACCAATCTCTGTGTCTCATCTTTACTTTGTGTTATTGGTGTGATGTTAAATTGATTGTCAACACTACCAATTTGACATTCTAATTGCTTAAGTTGTTACACATTCTTTTCAGAGTTGTTAGCCATCCTGTAGAAAAGTGCTTTGTATTGAAGGAGTTAATTTTGAAGATAGCTCAATAGAAAAAAATTGAGTTGGACCTCAACGATGTGGTGCAAACAAATCACATCGTAGTAATGATTCATCCAGATATTCATTTTTCTGCAATGAGAAGTTTAATCCAATTTGGATCTCTTGAGTTTATTATTATATATTCTTCACTAGAGGCCTCAGAAAACCGACCTTTAGAAAATTGACTCCTAAGAAAAAGAAGAATAAGTGGAAGATGCATATGAAGGATGGACGTTGGTAACTCTTTCGAAGAGGTGTAAAAAATTTTTTGTTAAAAAAGAATCTACATCATACCGAAATTATAAAAGAAAGAGTAAGTCCCAAAGAAGTAAAACAAGGAAAAGTACGAGAAGACTTTGACCAATCATCAAAGAAATTAAGAAGCTTCCTTGACCTCGCAACCAATAATTTTGAAAAACTTCTTTCCAAAGAGCTCTTCAGTTGAAACTGTTTCGTGTCATGTCATCAATACGATAGATGATGATGACACTTCTTCAAATTCGGCAAAAGCAGCAACCAACTTGGAGGAACTACCTTCTTTAGTATAAATGATTTGTTGTCACTCCCGTGGGAGACCAAGAATATGCTTGTCAAAATATTAAAAGATGACAGCCGCCAAAGTGCTTCTGCTTCTCAAGCGAATACATGTGCTTCATGTTGCATAACGATATCATTCACTGATGAAGCTTTGTTACTTGGATCAAAACTTCATAATAGACCTTTATTTGTGTTAGGATATGTTTGAGAGCAAAAATTTAGTTGAATCCTCATTGATGATAGTTCAACTGTCAACATAATGTTAAAGTCAACTATGAACCAACTTGGCATTTTGATGGATGAATTATCAAATTGTAAGCTGGTGATTCAAGGCTTTAATCAGGGAGGATAACAAGCGATAGACATGATTTTCTTAGAGCTTGTCATAGGGGATTTGAAAGCAAGCACTTTATTTCATGTGATCGATTCAAAAACTACCTACAAGTTGTTATTAGGGCATCCCTGGATTCATGAAAATGGAGTAGTAACATTCACATTCAACCAGTGTTTTAAGTTCTATCAATAGGGCATTAGGAAAGTTGACACCGACACCAAGCAATTCTCGAAGGCCAAATCTCATTTTGTTGATGCAAAGTTCTATATGAAAAGCAATAATATCAATGAAGTTATATCAACTGAAGTTTTTATGGCCAAAGGCTCTTATAAGCCCGAGCAAAAATCAATCACAGCGAAAAAGTTGAATGAAGTGGATGCTCTCAGCAGCCAGTGGAATGATTAGTTGATCACCCAAATCAAGTCTGAGGTGTCAAAGAACGAAAAGACGATAAGCCCACAAGAAAAGGTTTCAAAACCTCTCATCTTACGTTATGTTCCTCTTTCTCGATGTAAGAAAGGTGAATCACCATTTGCAGAATGCTCCAAAAGTTTAATGATCGAAGACATCGAGATTTTGAAAGAAAGCTTCACCACACCGCTTATAAAGATGGATAAAGGAGAAGTAAAAAAGGCTGAGAAAAAGAAGGTGAAAGTGACCCTTCCATAGAAATGAACAAAACATGGTTTCGATCTAAAGGCGTATAAGCTATTGGCACAGGTAGATTATATGACTTTACAACTCATACTAAGTTTAAAGGCCTAAAGATATTTGACAAAAGGGAACTTACTCACGGCATATAAAGATGTCTTTGCTTGGTCATATAAAGAAATGTCCAGGCTTGATCCAAAGGTGGATGTCCATTGCCTAGCAATTAAACCAGGTATCGGCCAATCAAGCAAGCGCAACAGCAATTTCGACCAGAACTCATTCCTCAAATTGAAGGAGAGGTTAACAAGCTAATCAAGGCTGGATTTATTCTCGAAGTTAAGTATCCAACATGGATAGCCAACATTGTTCCTATGAGGAAAAAAGAATGGTTAACTACGTGTGTTTGTGTTGATTTTTGTGACTTGAATAGTGCATGCCCAAAAGATGACTCTCTTACCCATCATAGAAATCATGGTGGATGCCACCATGGGGCATGAGGCTTTATATTTCATGGACGAGTCATCAGGATATAACCAAATTTGAATGGCTCTAGAAGATGAAGAGAAAACAACATTTCAAACTCCAAAAGGTATATTTTATTACAAGGCGATGCCTTTCGAATTAAAGATTGCAGGTGCCACATATCAACGAGCTATAAAAAGGATCTTCGATGATATGTTACATGAATATGTTGAATGCTATGTCAATGATCTTGTGGTGAAGTCCAAAAAACGACACGATCACCTCAAAGACTTTAAACTTGTCTTTGATCGTCTAAAGAACTATCAATTAAGGATGAACCCCCTTAAATGTGCATCTGGTGTGACTTTAGGAAAGTTTCTTAGGTTTGTTGTAAGACATTAAAGGGTAGAAATCGATCAATCTAAAATTGATGCTATCTAGAAAATGCCAAGTTCCAAAATCTACACACATTAAGAAGTCTTCAACCCTACATCAGAAAGTTTATATCTAATCTTGCAGGTTGATGTCAACCCTTTCGGAGATTGATGAGAAAAGATACAATATTTGAATGAGACCAAGCATGCTAAAATGCATTCGATATCATAAATAAGTATTTGCTCAACCCTTCAGTCTTGAGTGCACCTACAGTTAGAAAACTGCTGATATTATATATTGTTGCACAAGAAATATTGATTGGAGCACTACTTGCACAAGAAAAGAAGGGTAAGGAATGCACACTCCACTATCTAAGTAGAATTGTGACTGGAGTCGAGTTGAAATATTTTCCAATTGAGAAAATGTGTTTTGCTTTGTTCTTTGTGATAGACAAGTTGAAACACTATATGCAAACCTTCACTGGACACTTGGTAGCAAAAGTTGACCCTATCAAGTATATCCTACCTAGGGCAATCATCTTAGGACGCCTCACTAAATGGGCAATTATGCTTTAACAATACGATATTGTGTATATACCCCAGAAGGTGGTGAAAGGTTAAGAATTGGCAGATTACTTGGCCAATCATTTGATCCCATCAAATTGAAAATTATGTGAAGACTTATCCGATGAAGAAGTATTTTATGTCGAAAGCATGGAGCCTTGGACCATGTGCTTTGACGATGCAACACGAAGAAGTGGAGTAGGCGTTAGTACTGTCTTCATTTCTTCAAAAAAGTACATGTTGCCGTGTAGTTTCACACTCAGTGAGTTATGTTCAAATAACATTATTAAGTACCAGCACAGCTTACAAATGACTGTTGAGATGGGGATAACATACATGGAGGTATACAACAATTCAAAGTTAATTATAAATCAGCTCTATCATGCCAGTATAATGTAAAACATGAAGATTTAAAACCTTACTTCATTTATGCTAGAAGACTGATGGATAAGTTTAAAGGCGTAATACTTGAACATATACCAAGATCAAAAAATAAGAAAGCAGACGCGCACGCAAATCTTGCCATTTCCTTAATGATTTTAGATGATGTATCTATAAACATCTCTCTTTGTCAAAAGTGGATCATTCTGTCAATCGAAGATCAATATGAAGAAACTAATACGATATCTATTTATGTGACCGAAGAGAAGATTGGCAACAATTGCATTATAGATTATCTACAACATGGAAAGTGATAACTTGTAGAAATACAAGTTATTGTATTCTTTATTTGGAGTAATTAGAGCGATAATGATGATAAATGCATGATTTTTGGTAGTTGGATTATGTAATAGGAATAACTTTGCATTTACTATGTTTACAAAAGCATCTATTTTGAAAATTATGAGTTTATATTTTTTTTAACGTAGGATAGAGCTGAAAAGAACAAAAAATATTCTAAGTACAAAAGAAAGATGCTGCCTGTTCATTAAATTTGTTCGTTTAAATTTCTATTCCAATTAAATTGAGTTTCTTAGCTCGTTGCACAAAAATAGATTTATCATTTCCGTACAAGGATGCGTTGAGAATTACTCCAGATGTGATCATGACTAAGCAAGTTTTCCTATAAAGACCCAAGTATAAGCATTTATAGGTTTCTTGGTGAGTCCAGGGTCGAACGCAGGGATTCGTAATAACTAGGCGTTGAGAATAAATGTATGACTATGTGGTGACTGTACATGTAAATATATATGCGTTTGTTGATTATGTGTGTAAAACTATACATAAAGAATGAAAAGAATTTCCTACTACTAATAATGAAGTGGACGAGACGTTGGGTAGTCATATGTAAAAAAATGCGTCAGATAGTATGCGTTGAGAATGAATGGAACCATGCAATAGAGGTAGAGTTGAACGCAAGAGCTAGTTGTTACCTAAACTTTCTAAGTACAATTACATACCTACAAACTGCGTGTGTGAATCCATATCTCGATGTTTCGACGCCACATTTATCTTATCTCTAAGACGCATGGTAAGTTTGCGTTGGCAAAAGATGACCTACATCTCTGCACTCATCTAGTCTTAATTAATGCTAAATATTAACTATTCACTTTCCCAAGCTCGACAATCATGCTTACTACGTTTGTTTGTCAGAGAAAGTTATGCAAGCTAAAGATATGCATTAATCAAGATGTAACATACTTAGAATTGCTCAAGAAAAACTAACTTTTAACATTTAACTCATTTAGCATTTAGACAGCATGGTGTAAAGTATTTAATACGAAAATAGACGGAAGATGATAGTCAATCAAACTCATATTAAGACAATAAATCATTCTCTCGAATGTCATTAACAAAATATAAGCAAGAGGGAAAGAAATGGAAATAAAATAGAGATGAAGGGCGTCAAGCCGCCACTGGCAACGTCTTGCTTCATGGAGGCTTGAGATGGTTGCTATTTGATACAAATATTCCATAAGGTGAAAGGTTCTCACTCACTGGGAGACGACTCTGAAGATACTCAGAATCCTTCTCTCAGAAGAGCTCGAAATGGAGGCTAGTTATGGTGAGGGAGAAATAGTGCAGAGCTTTCGCCTCTTGAACTGGTCTCTCTTCCTTTTCTTCTTGGAGAAGCTTGTGGACTATTTATAGGCGTCAAAAAGTTGATATCATGATGACCTGACACCTTTGCATTAAATTTCAGCCACGCTGCATAGACTTTTCAGATTGTCAGCCTATTTGTTCTGCCATGATCTGATTGGGTGTTGTCCTTTTTCATAATGACATGACAGCTGTTTGAGCATGCGTCAGTTTCTACTTTTCAGATTGTCAACGCATAGGTTCGACGCATGGTCTCAACGCGTGAGCTCGACGCATGGTCTCAACGCATGAGCTCAATGAATAGGCTCGACGCATGGGTTTCCACTTGTCCTCGCAGCAGCTTCGTCTCTTCGTACTTCGATTGTTTGCGCTTCTTTTCTTCTTAACCCTATGTTAGGAACATAAAAGCTCATCGTTTTTCAGGTATTTTCTTTTGTAAGTAGCGCCAACGCATGTTGATACATTTTTCATCATTCAACTACGAAAATCATGTGTTTAGCTCCAAAGTTACTCTAATTAAGTCAAATAGTGACTATAATAACTTGTATTTCTACAAGTTATCACTGCCAGAATCATTGAGGCTACAATGTCTAAAGATCAACGCGTCGAATACCCTGCGTCGAGAAGAAAAAGTAAATTCAGATGCCTGGGCGAAAACTGTCATGTCAATATGCTAGTGAATCACTGACTTTACCAGACCATGATAGATCCAATGAATTGAAGACGCGAAGAAGTCTACACAACAAGGCATGAAATTAAATGAAAAGGTGTCAAGTCATCATGAGACGTTTTTGGACGCCTATAAATAGTCCATTGCACTTTCTGTTCAAGAAAGAGAGAAATACAGTGGTCAGCTCTGCACAAATTCTCCCTCAACCTCCATAGCCACTCTCCATTTCGAGCTCATCTATGAGAAGATTCTGAGAGTTTTTAGAGTTGCCTTTCTTAGAGTGAGAATCCATCCCCTGTACAAATTATGTCTCAGATAGCCACCATCTCAAGCCTCCAAGAAACAAGACATTGCCATTGGCGGTTTGACGACTTTCATTTTCATTTCTTCATTATGTTCACCTTTCTTTCTTGTATTTTGTTAATGAAAATCTAGAGATTTGTTTATTTTCTTAATATAAGTTTGATTGATATTAATCCTCTATCTATACTCATCTTTAACACCTTACACCATCAATGTTTGAATGTTAATGGGTCAAGTGCATGAAGTTAGCATTTCCAAGTTTTTTTTTTAGTAAAGGAAACATTTATATATATAATTGGGGGGGGGGGGGGGGACCCCGAGGATTACAAAAGTTACATGAGTGATACCCAATTGTTGACTAAAAAGGATAAACTGAAATGAGTAAAAGGGTGTTGTGTTTTACACCAAGAAAAAGCAGTAATTAAAACATTCTCCATAAAACGTTGAAAGGAGCAAAAAGAATCATGAAAAAGTCGTCTATTCTACTCATTCCATAAGCCCCATAACGCACGAATAATGGCCAACCAAATAGTCTTCTTGGTACCACTAAAGGGGTGGCCCACCAACAAAGATGCTAATATATCCGAAATGTTATTTGGTCAAGTATAAGACCAGCCGAAAGCAAGCAAGACAATGTCCCAAAATTTAGTGGCATAGGAACAATGCATGAACAAGTGAGCCGACAATTCCACATTCGAGTGACACATATGGCACCAAGATGGAGAAAGCGACATGTACGACAATCAGCGTTGTAGACAATCAGCAGTGTTAATGGCACCCCAGCTAAGCTCCCAAAGAAAGATTCCAATCTTTTTAGGATATTTATCTTTCCATATAACCCTATAAAGATCTGACAGACCAGTATCTAAATCATCCACCAGATCAGCCATCAAGGATTTGACTGTAAAGATCAAAGAAGAGTCAAGAGGCCATAACCATGAATCAAGTAAGGAGTGCAATCTGATGGTTGCCAGGAATCCAAAAAGGGAGGCCCATTTAGTAATTTCCAACTCAGTGAAGTTGCATCGCAGATTAAGATTCCAAGCAGACATGGAAAGAACCCAGGCTCCGGATGTTGAGTGAGTCGAAAGAGTTGCAGATACGTAGTAGTTAGAACACCACAACTGGGCCAATAATCATGCCAAAAAGATGTAGATCCACCATCCACGAGGCGACGAGAGACTCGATCCACAACCAAATCCATATAATGGCAAATGGATCTCCAAAGAGCCTTAGATGACCCACGAGAGATCGAAGAGGGCCAAATACAATCAGAGGAATAATACTTTGCCACAATAAGTTTTCTCCATAAGGCATCTAGTTCAGTAATGAAACGCCACGTCCATTTTGCAAGAAGAGCAGAATTACGATGTAAGCACTGACTTGTGATACCAAGTGTTGGGGTGAGGCAATGAGATTGTGGCTATGCGTTGCAAGAGGAGAAGTAGCCGAGAATGAGAGCAAAATTTTTGGAAAGTAGAATTTTGGCTAAGTGTTGGCCAAGACCATGCATTGTTTATTGACTCACGAAGGGTTGTGAGCTAAAGTAGCTGCCCACGTCGAAGGATAAGTGATTTTTGGCGGGGGAAGAAATGTGCTGGAACCATGCGCTGAAGTCACTCTGCGTTGAGGACAGTCATACGCTGAAGTCGATGCGTTGAAGACAGACATGCGTTGAAGTCGCTCCGCGTCGAAGACAGAGTGGTCTTGACGCGACGAAGATAGTGGTGTATGACTGAGATGTATGCGTTAAAAATAGGAGGTGTTGAGGACGACGCCATGCGTTGGGTGTGGCTAGTTGCTGAAGGCATTGGAGGAGATTTTTTTTTTTAACATGAACGCCTCGCGTCGAAGTGAGAACCCCACGCCAGCCTGCGGGTGAGGGGTAAGTCGGCAACATAAATCTTGGTGTTTGTGAAGGTTAAGTCGGTAGTATATATAGTTGAATTAATTAAATGTTTAATCATTTTTAAGACATTTTCAAGAGCTTAAGTCGGTTCCATATTTCAGACAAACTTCAGGAGAGGATTGAGGAAGGTGTTTTTGTAGATTTTGAGCAAAATTCTACTTGTCTCGGTGCTGAAAACAGAGCTGGAACTGAAGATTGATCTTTAGTCGCACAGACTGAACAGTGGTTGATATTTGGAGTAGAACGAATAGAAGGATGGTAAAGCTGAAATTGGAGGTCAGTAAGTTAACATAATTTGGAGGTCAGTAAGTTAACATAATTCTTAACAAGTCTTATGAAGGATGGTAAAGCTGAAATTGAAGTTAATCATGTGAATTTTTAGGTAAAAGCAGAGGTTACGGGATTGTTAAGCAATCTGGAGCAGCATGAAGTGATTTCGGAATAACTAGAGAACGAAGAAGATTTAAGCCTTGCAATTTTGAGGTAAGCTGTGAAACTAAATTCTCTATAAGTTTGTAGAAGGGAAGAAGTTCTAAATCCATTTGAATTTATGACTTTTAATAGATAGAAATAAGAACAAGAGGAAAGGAAGAAATCACAGTGCAGGGTGCCGCTAAGAACCAAGTATCAGTGCGCTGTCTAAGTACTGATAGCGAGACGAGTGTCGTTGAGACGCAAAGGAGTCTTCCGTCTCACAAAACTCGCTAGATATCGCTGGGTGTCGCTACTAAGGTAAGGTAACGCTGGTGTCGCTCAACCTGGTGTCGCTAGTATCAGATTCTGTTGGGTAGTACTGCTAGGAATCTCACTTATGATGTTTGTTTGGAAAAGAGGGAAATTCAATGATAAGTAACAATTAGAATTTATGCATATTTAATGATCAAGTGAAAGAAAAAGTAACGCAAGGTAAAATGTCTATTTCAGGCCAGGAAGAGATAGGGAAGGCGTATAACCCACGCAAGGCCTAGGAAAAGTTGTGAGTGACTACTTTATTCTTCAATTCGATTTTTATTAAAAATGTTCTTATGGAATATGATTTTGCGTTGAACTGTTTAAAATGTATAATGTTGACTGCATTACTTACAAGGCGTGTTATATGTCTCCTAAAATTGATAGAAAGCATTTTCTGTTATGAAAGGTTATTGAATAAAGATCTGTATGATTTTCTATGAAAGGTTTTCCATATGAACTATTCATGTAAACAGGTTCTAAAATGTTTTAGAGGAGGCTCAGTGCTCAAGGACATGAGAAGGCACGTGAGTTTCCCCGGGACCCAGTACTGAAGGACATGGAGAAGGTACTTGGGCAACCCGACATATTCCTATGTGCACATAGAGGTTGATTTGGCTGGTGCGTCGAGTTTGCTCCGCATTGAGCCATGGATGATTTCGACGTTGGGTGTGTTGAGCCTTGCTCCACCCCCAACTAAGGTTGTTTTCGACGTTGAGTGCGTTGAGCGTTGCTCTGCCTCAACTAAGGAAAAAGTTTGAAAAACCAAACTGTTACTGTTTCACTTCTTTTGGAAAACAATCATATATGATTTGGAATTGGATTTATGAGATTGATGGATTTGTGGAAAGTATACTTAGTTGAATAATATGTTAAATCCTTGTTTATCTGTTTAGTAACATGCCTGTTTTCAATAAATGCCCGTTTTACAAAGATTGGTCACTCACTGGGCTGTTAGCTTATGTTTTCAATGTTTTCTTTTCTCCCCCCAGGTAGTAAGGACGTTCCCGATGCTTAGCCTACTTCAGCTCACCCTGCCTAAGTCTCGAGTTCTCGAAATTCTGTTAAGTTTGAGAGTTGTACGTTGTATATAACCTTATGTAGGAGGCATGTAGATCTAGTTGTGTAAAGAGTGGAGATCGTAATGTGGCTTTGTATAAATGTATGGTGGATCTATGGAAGTTTAATTATGTTATATGATAAAGGTGTATTCTGTACAGAAAGGATTATTCTTTTATGATCATGTGTAGTATGATTGAGTTCTATGAATGTATATGTATAAAATGTGTGCACAGGAAGTTATGTCAGATGGGACAATATGCGTCACAAAAGGGGTGATGTTTATTGTCTTCACATTCCCTTTCAGGATAGGTAGGTAATCCGAGAGGGGGTGTGACATACGACATTTAAAGTTACCAATCCCCATGTCACCAGATAATTGAGGCCGCTGCGAAATGGACCAATCAACATTGTGCATGCCACCATCACCTCTAGTACCTTCCCAAAACAAATCACGCGTAGCTTGGCAAGGCAACTAATAATAGAGGAGGGAGCACGAAACAATGACAAGTAATAAGTAGGGAGGCTAGAAAGAGTATCTTGAATAAGTGTATGTCTCCCCCCTTTTGATATATAAGCATACTTCCAGTTATGAAGTTTATGCTGAAATCGTTCCACCACAGGCTGCCAAAAAGGTACAGATGAAAAGTTACCACCCAACGAAAGACCAAGATAAGAAGAAGGACAAAAACCTCTCTTACAACCAAAAGTGTTCAACCATTCATCTATCTCAATATTAGGGATGTGAATTCCAAGGAGCTCACTCTTAGCAAGGTTGACTTTAAGGCCAGAAGCACATTAAAAAATTTGAATCACATCAAATAAATTATGTAAGGCATCAGCAACAAAGAAGAGTAATGTATCGTCTGTAAACTATATATGATTAATCGAAAAGGATGACTGACCAATGGGGTGAGCAATAGTGAGGCCCAAAGAGGAACTGTGAGCAAGCAGACGACTCAGGCAGTCTGCAACAATGATAAATAAAAAGGGTGAGAGGGGATCTCCCTGTCTAATACCACAAGTAGGAATGATCTTGCCACGGGGACAACCATTTAAAATAATGGAATAGTTTGCACTAGAGAGACAACCGTTAATCCAATTATGCCAAAGAGAACCAAAGCCTTTAATACGCAGAACTGTATCGAGAAACTCCCAATCAACCATGTCAAAAGCCTTTTTAAGATACAACTTAAGAACAATCCTTGATTTCTAAGAAGAGCTCTAATCATGAATGAGTTCATTTGCCATCAAAGAAGCATTGAGAATTTCTCTATTGGCCACAAAAGCCAACTGATTTGATGCAATAGTGAAAGGTAGGACCTGTTTAAGTCAGTTGGAGAGAACATGAGCAACAATCTTATATGTGCAAGGAATAAGGCTGATAGGCCTGTAATCGAAAACCATTTTAGAGTCCACCTTCTTGGGGATTAGGTAGATATAAGTTTCATTTAACTTAACATTAATAACCCTAGAATTGAAGAAGTCATTAAATAATAACATCATATCAGATTTGATAGTAGACTAGAAGCACTTGAAGAATTCAGTAGTAAAGCCGTCAAGGCCAGGAGATTTATTAGTTCCAAGAGAACAAACAACTAAATAAGTCTTCTCTTCAGAAAAAGGCCACTCCAGATCAGTAGCTTGTGCATGTGTAATAGGTCTCCAGTTTAGATTAGTCAGAAAAAAACGTTGGTTATCATCTTTTGTAAAAAGAATTGAGTAGAAAGATAGAAATTTCGTTTCAATGGCTTGAGCAGACAAAAGACTAATACCATCCCTAGATAAGATTTCCATTATGAAGCTTTTTCTGCGGCGGGCAACAACAATACGGTGAAAAAATCTAGTATTTTCATCCCCCTCGATAAGCCACTTAAGTTTACAACGCTGCTGCCAATGAATGTGTTCTTGGACCGTCAAATTTTCAATCTGTTTGCGAAGCAATCAACGTTTATTAATTTGATCTTCATTCAAGCAAGCTTTATCCTCTAAGTTATCTAGTTGTGATAATTGAGTCACAAGATTCGAAAGAGTAACAGTCTCTCTATGAAAAGAGTTATTCCATTCCTAAATTGCCAATTTCAAACCATGCAATTTCATTATTAAACCATGTCCTGGCCAATCTATAATAGGCTGTTGATTCCACCAAACCTCAACCATAGAACGGAAAGAAGGGATTTGCAGCCATGAATTTTCAAATCTGAAAGGGCAAGGGCCCTAAACAATGCTTCCAAAAGATAAAGCCAAAGGAAAGTGATTTGATGTTGTTCTCTCCAACCGTTTAAAGGTAACAACTCCAAACTTCTGTAGACAATTTTCCGTGAGGAAAAATCGATCAAGGAGAGACAAGTATTGAATAGGGCTAGAGCTAGACCATGTATAGCGGCCATTTGATAAAGGGATATCACGGAGTTGATAGTTAGTTATCCAATGATTGAAAGCACGCATACTAGATGAAATTGTTTGGTCATGTGATTTTTCCCATGTCCAACTAGTGATATTAAAGTTGCCACCAATAACCCAATTATCATCACCCAATCCAACCAAGTCATCAAGCTCTTGCCAAAAATTAGCATGGTAGGCATTATCGGATGGGCCATAAACAGCCGTAAGCCAAAAAGAGAAACCATCAGCCAACGATAGCTGAATAAAGACCTTGATTAACTTCATTAACGGAGATGTCTGGTTCATTCCAAAGAATGAGAATACCCCCTGAAGAATCAATAGCATCCAAGGATGTCCAACCAATGTAAGCGAAGCTCCATATTGATTTAATCACGAGGGAATCCATAGAAGAAAACTTTGTTTCTTGTAAAAGCACTATACTCGGGTTTTATTGTTGAATGAGCTTTTTAACCATAGTATGTTTCCTCCAAAAGTTGACTCCACAAACGTTCCATGAAAGAAATTTCATTGATCTATAGAAGATCCCTCCCTAATGGTCAATGTTGTTGTCTTATCATAGTTTATTGAGGAATAAAGGTCTTGCAACTCTCTTTGAAGCTTAGGGTTTTTTGCTTGTAGCCTACGTTGTTCATTTGGATTTAGATTTTTGAGGAATAGAGGGGATGGTCATAACACATAAGTCATGGGTAGACAGTAAGGAGGCAAGATCATGTAGGATGGATGGTAAGTTTGATGATACTGGAGCCAATTGTTCATAGTTTGAAAATGATGGGTTGTAGGTAGCTGTCATATTTTGTGATGGAGTGTGCCCCAAAGTATGCTCTGGAGTTGGACTGATGTCCGATGTGATAGGGGGAAGAGTGTGTAGTGGCAAGTTGTGAGTTTCATCCAGTTCGTCACCAAAAATGGCCACAAGAGGACAAGGGGTAAATTTTTCATCATCTGCCGAATTGGTAATGTCCACATCTTTTGCAGGGATGGAAAGGTATGCTTCCGTGTCAGATCCAACAAAGGGAAGATTTTGTTTTCCTGCTATTATGGAGAAAGATTGACAAACTTGGAGATTAGTAGGACCCTCACAAAAGGTGACAGTAGAGAGAGAAAGATTTGTAAAGGAAGGTGATGCCAAATTTTTAGGGTTGTGATTATGATTATGGAAAAAAAAAGGAATGGATATTGTGGCTAGGGTTAATCAATGGTGTGGGAGAAGATTGTATTTTTGGAGGTGGGTCCACAGAAGAATTAGGGTGATGAGAGATGATAGAATTCTCCTTAATTGGAGGAGAGAGAGGAGTGGAAGATTCATTTATTTGAGGAGAAAGAGTGATATTATTTTCCATAATTTGTGGAGATTCGGTCAAAGGCATTGGTTGATGGTTATGGGAGAGAGAAACCAAATCAATAGGATGTTTCAAATATGGGGAGAGATGGGGATTTCGGCTGGATTATATTTTCGGCAATAAATTTACCCTGTCAATCCTCCGAAATTGATTGTGATCCACCAATTCAGCCGACTCATTAATGCTAGTTCCATGCGTCAGTTTCAGATCATCTCATCGGCTCAGAGATATCAAATTGGGGGTGGTGATAGAAATGGTGATTTTGGCACAGCGAGTTCAATGGGGAGGCGAACTTCACAAGGAATGAGGCCACACTGATTTTCCTTGATTTTGATTCGAGCAAATGAGAGGTTTAGACCTCTTTTAGTCAGATTAGAAGGATGAAGGTAGCCTCTACAAAAATCTCCAATAAATTTGAATATTGCTTCGTTCTAAAGAGTGACCGGAAGGTGATAAAGATCAATCTAGCCCCCATATGATGCAGTCATCTGTCGTTGGAAGGAAGACAATTGAGATGTAGGTAAAAATTTAAGCTTTTTTTGATCAATTGTAGTCCAATCAGATGATGCACATAGTTACTTCGGAATATCAGAATTATAAACACGAAGAAGAGCTTTATCATCCGAAAGAGGATTGATGGAGCATCTAGGTGAGATGGTTGCTTGAAGGGTTGCATGTATCTCCGAGCAAGTGTCTTTTTTCGTGTAGAGTTAAGCAATCACCATAGCCAACCAATCAGTGTGGGAGATTGGATCAGCATAATGTTGTCGAGGAGGGGCAACATGTTGTTGCTGACTTTGAGGAGGACTTTTCAATTTTACTGCTTCACTGTATGATTTAGTCTTATTAGATTGTAGGTTCTTGTTGGGATAATCGAAAATCAATGAGAAGAAGGAGAACCAACCCCTTTTTTCCTCCATAGCTGGAATGAGGATGTTTGATCGGGAACTAGATTGTTCCAATAATGTGAGTTCCAAAATAACCATGCATGTTGCTTTGCTTCTCAAGCCTAAGGGTTCCTTCATTCAATTTTCTGAAGAATTTTTTATTACAAGGTTCTTTATGAAGAGACTTGAAAGAAGATGCAAGTCATTCAAGAGGCTTCCAGGTGATAAAGATAGAGTGGATATTGGATTTGTTTTGTTCAGAAAGTTTAAAGTGTTTCCTCCCAATTGGAGTTATCAAGAAAAGGGAGAAAAGTTTCCGGTCAATGTGAATAGATCGAATGATGGAGGTAGGGATGAGCTGTGTTGGAGTCATGGAGGGAAATTAGTTACGAGGTTGACCTTCTTTCAGCTAATTGTGCTATTTTTATCATCAATATCTGCCAAGTGCTTAACATCTTTTAGGAAAGTGTTAAGATACCGTCTAACAAGAACACATAAAGAAATACAAAGAACAAAAAGATAGTAATATGAGCATTTCCAAGTTTTACTAAGTATATATTGATTAAATAGGAACTTCAAACTTACCTAAATCTATCGAACAAATATATTTAAGTATGATCATCTATTTGAGAGAGTATGTGATTAACCTTAGTCATTTAGCAAGAAAGAAATTTGCTTTAGAGATAAAGTTCAACTTTTGCATGAAGAACTCACCATGCGTCTTAGAGATAAGATTAATGTGGCATCGAAGTATCGAGAGATGCATTCTCAATCTTGAGTTTGGTAGCATGAAAACTTACTTAAGTAATACTTAGGAATATGCTAGCTGAGTTATCTTAACCTTACTTTTCTCGTGGATCCACCACCTCAATGTATGTTGTCTGAACATACTTTGTACTTGATAAATTCATCTATCTTCCATCCCGCATCATCACTCCACATGTTTATCCATCAATTCTTTATGTATAAACTTATTTTTAGTTCATGTAAAAGAGAATTCAACCATGCACATATTTATACTTACTGTATAGTTCAATGCATCAAACCAAAGAATGTTCTTAACGTTGAATTATTACAAATCCCTGTGATCGACCCTGAACTCTCCAGGAAAACTTATTTAAACTTGCACTTGGGTTTATAGGAAAACTTGTGTGTTAATGTATCCATCCTTAAAATTTTCAACGCGGCATTAGGCCAATATAAGCATAAAGCATCATACACATTTTAAACGCAACAAAAAGCTTCCCACAGATCTTTGATATAAAGTTGAGATACGAAGAAGAGTTGTTCGATATATCTACTACAACAATACACTTTATTGGCGTTCGTATGAAGGCCTCTTTCTCCGATGCTTAGGAAAAGAAGAATCAGCAAAAGCCTTAGAAAAGGCACATTCAGGCGTTTGTGGTGACCATCAGTCTGGACCAAAGCTCTAGCATCAATTAAAAAGAATGGGTACTATTGGCTCACAAGGATTTATGGCTCAATGTAGTATGCAAAGCGATGTGAAGCCTATCAGTTCCATACAAATTTTATACATCAACCACTGGAGCCTCTTCATTCAACAGTGGCTTTATAGCCATTTGAAGCTTAGGGGCTCGATCTAGTCGGACCTATAACGCCTAAGTCATTAGCATGACACTCTTATATTCTTGCAGCGACTGATTTCTTCTCAAAATGGGCTGAAGCAGTTTCGTTAAGAGAAGCCAAAAAGGAGAATATCGTAAATTTTGTCCGAACACACATCATTTCTCGATACAATATTCCTCATCGTATTGTCACAAATAACGGAAGATGTTTGCCAACAATATGATGGATAAGTTGTCGAGAAATTCAACTTCAAACAGTACAAGTCTTCTATGTACAACGTCACAACAAATAGACTGGTGGAAGTATTCAACAAAACTGTATGTAATTTACTAAAGAAGATGGTCCCTAAGATGAAAAGAGCTTGGCAAGAAAAGTTCAGTGAAGTATTATGGACTTATCGAACTACTCATCGCACTCCCATAGAAGTTATGTCATATTCTCTGGTTTATGGAGCAGAAGTTGTTCTTCCTTTAGTAAGGGAAATTCATTGTTAAGAATGACAATTAAAGAAGAGTTGACTACTAAAGACAATGTCAAATTACGTCTTCAAGAGTTAAAAGTACTTGATGAAAAGAGACTGGAGGCTCAACATACATTGGAGTGTTATCAAGCACGAATGTCCAAAGCCTTTGATAAGCATGTGAAGCCTCAATCATTTCAGATTGGTGATCTAGTACTTGCTGTAAGAAGACTTGTCATCACAATAAGATATACATGGAATAAGTTCACACTTAAATGAGACAGACCTTACATTGGTAAAGAAGTCTACACAAACGGAGCATACAAGATCGTCAATCAAGATGGATTAAGAACTGGCCTAATCAACGACAAATTTCTTAAAAGAAACTTTTGCTTAAAGTTATTATGTAAAAAGAAAAAAAAAACTCCTTAACGTAAGAGTATAAATTGTATGTTACTCTTGGCCCGCATGAGCTTAAAATGTGAACAACCATATGTAAAAAAAAAATGCATACTTGTATTGAACTACGTTATGACTTGATCCATTATCATTAAAGGGTATGTAGGCAACTTAAAATAAAATTTAAGTGGAGTCACATCACATTAAAAAAAATGTTTTTCATTGAATCACTATCTTTGTAGTTACATATGAAAAATAATATTAATGAACTAAATGAAAGAAAGAAAGAAAGAAAGAAAATTGGGTAAAGTCAAAGCCTCCACTTGAAGTTTTTTAGTTCTTCACGTGCAGTGTCCATTTTTTTGTGAACTGTAGCGAAAGCCTCGACACCTTCATCGGTTATAGTAGGGTGCTTTCAAGAGTATTGGTTTCTCCTTGAAGTCAGATACTCCTGTGACTCGTCGTGAACAACCGTACGCGAAGAAGACCACCATGTGGCACTTGACTTGTATTTTACATTTTCTGATTTGTATTAATTTTTACCTTTAATTAAATGAATTAATGATTTTTCATTATATTTTCAAAAATTACGAATCAATGAAACTAATACAATAATTGAATAAAAACACAAGCAAGAAAAAAATTTCATTTAAGTGGGTAATTAATTAGTTAATTTCTTAAAAAAAAAAAAAAAAAAAAAAAAAGAACTCGTGGACCGGGTCCACGATTCACCACCAATCAGCCGCCAACTCAACAAGTGACCAGTCCAAGGGAAAATCGTGTGCCCGATACACAATTTCACTACCCCATTTCTCAAATAAGTTTCCAACCTACCCTATTTTTGTCATTATTTTTTTAAATTGCATTATTCTTCAAATTGCCCCCTCATTATGTAACCATGTCATATCTCTAATCTCATTAGAAAAATAAAAGGATAAACTAAAACTAATTAAATATATCTTTATTTAAGAAAGATCCTAATCCTATTAGGCAAGCATGCAATATTTCTAATCTTATTATAAAAATATAAAGATAAACTAGAATTTTAAATAAGTTAAAACTAAACTAAATTTATCTTTTATCTAAGCATGCAATCTTACTTAATTCTTCATTTAATTATCTAATATAACAATTATATTTTAATTAAAGAAGAATATCTACATGAATCTCTACAACAATATAAATATAACACTTAAATTTAAAATTAAAGAGAATCTCTACATGCATATTAGGAATTATACTAACAATTTAAAAATAACATTTATATTTAAATAAAATAGAATCTCTACATGCATTTAATTAGAAATTATCCTAACAATTTAAATATAACAACTTACATAAAAAAGAATCTCTACATACATCTAATTAAATATAACATTTATATTTAAATAAAAGAGAATCTCTACGTCATGCAACTTCAAATTAGGAATTACCCTGTTCGACCAGATTTCCAGATAAATTTAATTCATGGAATTTGAAATCTCTAATATTTGATCCTTTAATTCTTTCTCTAAAAAAAGTAAACTTTAATTCTTAGGCTGGTTGATATTCTTAGATGATCGACCTTTGGACTTGATGATCTTCTCTGATAATCGGTCTTTGGGCTTGTTGATTTTTTTGAATGATTGGACTTTGAACTTGTTGATCTTCTTGGATGATCGGCCTTTAGGCTTGTTGATCTTCTTGGATAATCGGCCTTTAGGCTTGTTGATCTTGTCTTTGGGCTTGATGATCTTCTTGGATGATTGACCTTTGAGCTTGTGATCTTCTTGGATGATCGACTGTTGGGCTTGATGATCTTCTTGGATCGGTCTCTAGCTTATTGATCAATTTTGGATCGGCTTTTAGCTTTTTAATCGGCGTAGATCGGCCTCTAACTTGTTGATCATCATTTGGAGTATCTGACTTCAAGAGCTTCAAAGAAAGTGTCTTCTGATCTTCTGGAAGTCCTTTGAACTTTAATCTTTAGATCTTCAAGAGAGTTACACTTTTTAGAGTTTTAGTCTTTTGATCTTCAAAGCTTCAAGAGGTTTGTATTTTTCAAATCTTCAATCTTTAGAGCTTGTATTCTTCAGATCTTTAGAGCTTGAGAGAATTGTGTTCTTCAGATCTTTAGAGCTTTAGTTCTTCCTATCTTCAAGAAATTTCTTTAGAGCTTCAGAACATCAACACTTCTTTGTCAATGTTTCCAACCTCCCAAAATGGAGCGGAAGGTCCTCTATTCATAGAGGAACCCCATGGTCCTTAAATGGGCTTGAACCCAGTTGCCTTCGGGCTTAGGCTTGGGCTTGGGCTTAGCCTAATATCTTCTTTGGCCCAAAATTTCACAATGGGCTTGAACTATATTGAACTTTGGACCCGAATAATTTTAATTACTTGGCCCGATCCTATCTATAATTTTCACAAAGGACTAAGGTTTTTGTTGTGATGATGTGGCAACTTGTGATTAGCTGAAATTTCTCATTCAACAAATACCTCTTTTTTAGATTTATGCACGTTTATATGGTGGGTGAACCTCGAAAAAGATAATTTGAAATCAAAGTATTATTTTAATTCCTTACTTGTGATCAATAAATTTATTTGTTTACTTATTTTTCAAAGAATCTCAATAAATTTATTTCTATAATTGCTCTAAAGCTTGAAGTTTATGCCCCCCCCCCCCCCCCCCCCCCCCCCCCCCCCTCAGTCCTTTTTGGAATGGCCTATAAAGCTATGTTCCACTGTTTCGCACCTTCCGCCTATTCAAATATTCTTAGACAAAGAATTCAGTCATATATGCGCACAGCCACATTTATTCTGATAAACTATAAAATGTTTAACTATTACTTAGTTTCGCGTTTAAATGTAATGGTAAAGTAGGTTAAATCAATTCAATTATGAAAATTTAAAAGTTTAATTGATATAAATTAAAAGTTTCACGCCAAATTTAAATTTGGAGGATTACATAAATTAATACACTAATAAAAATTTAGGATTTAAATTAATACAATTAGTAGTTCAAAAACTTTAATGTTACAACTCAAAATTTAGAGATATAAATTGATATGCAACCAAAACATAACTTAGTCTTTGAGTTACAACCTCTATTTTGAAACCTATAATATTTAAGGTTAAAGATCATTTTTAATCCCTAAACTTTCATAAAAGCAACAATTTAGTTCCTAGTAGATTTTGGTTTGTAATGATTTATTTCCCGTATTTTCAATTTTGTAAAAATTTTGTTCCTAAACTTTACTATGTAACAATTTAGTTTTTGTAGTTTAAAATTTGGAACGATTTAATCTCTATCATTGAAATTAGTGTTAATATTTAATGAGATTTTCTACACAAATAAACTGATACACAAATTAGAGACTCAAATATTTTTATATAATAGGAAATGTAAATCATAAAATAATATAAACTGACATTTAATTTAGATTATTTTTTTACATTCGGGACTAAATTGTAACAAATTTAAAAATATAAGGACTAAATTGTTATAAATTTGAAAGTAAAAAGACCAAATTGTTACTGAAATTAAGAGACTAAATTGTTACAAAATTATAAGAACAGAGACTAAATCATTACAGACCAAAGTTGATGAATATTTTAAATAAGAAATAAAAATAACAAAAGAAACAAAACTCATTGCTTTTCTCCTCCATCACTTCGTTGTCCCAATCTTTGTCGGATTCAACCCAAAGTGAACATTTGCAGGTTGACCACCGGCATCCACAATAGGTGGGGCCACGGAATCTTAAGGATTTCAGGAACCGACACTTGTCCTCCTCTCATTGGCTACAATTTGGAGGTCAAAAGAAAAATAATGTCGCTTGTTATGCTGTCTCTAAAGAAAGTCAAACGTAGGATCTTTGTAAAGGAAACTTCAAGTTTGTTGCTTTGCAGCTGTTTTCCTCGCATAATTTATTCATCATCTTACTCTTCATTAACCTTTCAATTCAAATGCTATCACGTTTCAACCCCATTAGTTCTTAAGGAAAAAATAAAATAAAATCCAAAAACAAAATATCTTTTATTGTTACTATTATTATTATTTTTTTCAAATAGAGCTTGGTGTTGATCGATGTTCAAGACGTGTTGAGTACATATATTTCTTAAATAACAAGTTATAATAAAATGATAGTTAGGTTTTTTATAAAAAATTTTAAATACATCATTTTTATGTTAATTGTATCATCATTTGAAACTAAAATGATCATGTATAAGATTGTAGAGGGTTCAAAAGATAAAACTATATAAACTTTAATATGATTTACCATATATTAACATGAAAAGTGAATTGAGTTTTATTACCATCAACTTAAGAGCATAACTCAATTAGTTAAAGTATAGACATATATATTGCGGTTCAAGTATGAACTCCCATTTTATATTGTCTTAATATTTTCATGCCCATTTCTAGATTTTCTTTTTAAACTTTTGTTATGAGAAATATTAATCTATCGTATAGTTTTTTTTACCCATTTTAGGAGTAATCTCGAATTAACAAAGTTTTGGAATTGACACTTACTTTAGTAAAATAATCTTCCTTAACTAAGTACGTATCCATTTTTTTTTTTTTTTTGAAAGATTTATGGCCACATGAATGTTCTTGTGACTAGACGGAAAAGAATAACAATAAAAATAAAACAATAATTTTTTTAAAACAAAAATATTTGTTACATAACAATTTTTTATTGGATGACTGGTTGGATTGCACAAAAATAAGTGTGGCAGAGACAATGCCTAAATTTACCTCAAAGTATTAAGTTTGTTTTGGAGTGGTGTTAAGTTGGTTGAGTTTTGTATAGATCAGTTTAGCATTTGTATGTACTTTATTTGTTGTTAGAATCAAATGTTTCGTTATATATATGTGTGTGTGTATATATATATATATTTGTTGATTGATCATGCACTAAATGTAACATTATGAACTACGTGAGAACTTTTAATTTTGTTTTTGAAAAGAAACTAATTTCATATTTATTCAAGTATAATCCTCATCAACATGCTCGAAACCCAAAGACTGGCTCAAGCTTAGTCTAGGCTTGATCCAAGCTCAGTCCAAAGTCTAACATTTGATCGGCCCAGCACAACCTAACTCATTAATTCATTGAGTTAGATAAGGATCACCATTGCGATAATCAAGTTGAACCATGGACCAATTTGTTTGGGCCATATGTGGGTCGGCCAATCAGACTGGCTCAATGAACTTATCATTGAACCAACCTAAATATGTATGCATATGTAGAGTCTTTTATATATATTATATTTGATATATTAAAAGTAACTTTTAAAAAAAAGTATATTTAGATATAAAAAGTAACTTTTTTTAAAAAAATATATTTAGATATATTGTAGTTTTTAGTTACATAAATTTTTTGATGTGTTAAAAGATTAATAAAATTTTTTAAGACAATTAAATACTAAATAAAATTTTTTAATATTAATAATTTTGTCCAAATAAAATAATAAAAATACAAATTTAATCAATTTTAATAATATTTACTTAATAAAATCTAAGATAGATATATATAATTAAATAATTAATATTCAATGGGTTAATCCAATGGGTTGGCCCAAACCCAATCCAAGTTCGACCCAAACTTTGATCCAAAGAGTTCAATCCAAGGGTTAGGTTATGGGCTTAACTACGAAAGGTTGAGGCAACCCGATCCAAGCCCAAACATTATCTGGGCTTGGGTCTTCACTTTTTTCGAGATAATGACGAGAGTAATAAAGTTCAATTAGGTAAAATTCATGTTTAATTTAAAGTTCGATTCAATAAAATTTAAAATTCATAACCAATGTGAAACATGATTCATTAAAAAACAAATTAAATACTTGAAAAAGTAGTGTAACAAAATTAGTATATGTCATACTCATACACACTAATTCAAAATTTTGACAGTTCGAGAAAAAAACTAAAAAAAAAAAAATGTAAATTTACTACCGATAGAGAAGGTTGTACAAACAAAGACCAAATAATTTGAACCAAAATGATTAATTAAGATAAAAAATAGTTGTTAAGGTTAAAAGGTAAAAGAGATATTTTATAAAATATCTCTCAAATGTTTATAATTTAAAGAAGAAGAAAGAAGAGAAAAAACTAAAAAGAAGCGCGTTTAGTTTAGCAGTCGGTAAGTGGAAATTTGAAAATTAATCAGCCATCAATATATATTTCAAGTTCAACATCATTATAAAATTTATATAATTACATATTAATACTCTCTTCTTTTTCTTATTTTAAATGGATATTATTCGAGTTCTTAATTATTCTGATTGGTATGGTGAGGGAGTTAATGATGCTTGGAGAGCTGTAAAGCACATATTATAGGAGCAAACAAAAAATGAAATAATTTATACATTATTAAACATTTTCTTTTTGTTTTGTTTTCCCCTTTTTGGTTTTTTAAGTCTCATTTTTCACTCATCTTAACCTAATTTTATCTTACATTTTTTTTAAAAAAAAAGCATTTTGTGTTAATATTCAATATATAAAACACCTTTTTAACAAAAGTTTTCGATTGTATCTTTAATATATATAAAAACTATACATGTTTTCAAAAATAGTATAACGAGTCAAACTATTTACAAATATAGAAAGATTTCAACCGCGATAGAGTACGATAGACTTCTATTACTCAAGCAATAAAAATCTATCACAGTCTATCGCTGATAGATAGTATAAATTTTTTATATTTGTAAATAGTTTGATATTTTACTGCAATAGACTACTATTTGTGTCTATCTGTTTCATGATAGAGACATATAGTAGTCTATCGCAGTTATTGCATATAAACTGTGATATTTTGCTATCATTTGTAAATATGTTCAACATTTTTGTCATTTAAAATAATTTTTCATAATTTTAAATAAGGTAATTGTTTTAAATGACAAAACTGTTGAGAATATTTTTAAATATAGTAAAATGTCTTTGTCTATTAGTGATAGACAATGACATTTTATTATGTTTGTAAATAAATTGGTTCATTTTGATATATTTAAAAATAATCTTTTTAAATATAACAAATATGGTTAAGAAAATCTCATTTTTTTAATATGGTTGATAACATCATGTACCTGATTTTCTTCTTGTCTAGATAAAATTTAATTCTGTTTTTTACTTTAAAATTTCGTTATACTTTTATACATATTTAAAATGCACTTTTTTTTTCTTTTTAATATCATGACATTTAAAAAAAAAAAAACGGAAAATGGTAGACATACTATCATTATCAAATATTAAACGATATTGATGTTGGTGTAATACCCAAAAGTATCATATTATTTTGGTAATTATTTTAAATAGTAAAATTACTGAAAATATTTTTAAATATAGCAAAGTGTCATTGTGTTATCAGTGATAAACACTGATAAACATCTATCATTATTTATCACTAGTAGACAGTAAAATTTTATTATATTTATAAATAAGATGATCTATTTTGCTATATGTGAAACGACCCTATTATTATAGAATTGTGAACCATGAACTTAATATATTCGAATAGAATTTTATTTTTACTTTTCAGTACTTATATATCTCTTGTTGTATTAATTTATACATTTGATATTTATTTAGATAGTTAAAAAAATTGAATGGTAAGGAGGACTAAAAAAAAATTTAGCTAGACTTTTGTGTAAAATAATAACTCATTAGACTATTTATGTAAAAATAGGAAAGTTAGTTAATTGTGTAATTAAGTCTGTTTATTCAAGGTATATGTGTAGAAAGTTTTAAATTTTATCTAAATCATGCTTTTACAATTTAAACTTAAAAGAAAAGCATATCAATTGACTACATATATATACATATATATATATATATATATATATATTACAACATGTAGAGTGGAAAAATCAAAACTCTGACCTCGAAGTTGATAGTACAAAGCTCATTCACAAATTAGATTACATCACAAAAATTTATGTTTTTATCTCAAATATTTAATATTTAAACTTAAGGGTATTGCACATTCCTTCAGAATTTAGATTTCACCATTAAGTAACTTTTTTAACAATCTTCTAACTAGTCTATAACATATATGAAAGGAGTTATGTAGGAGAAACTTTGACTTTAAATTTTGCCCCTCAATATTTTAATATATATACCTATTTTACCCTTTAGATCACATGTTTACAATATATGACTGTTCGAGTCAACATGTTTATTGAAAGAATTGCAATGAGTACATTTATTTGCATGTATGGGTATGGTTGAGACTTAAAAAAATGTAAAACATCATAATGTAACCATTAAAATGTATTCGTATGGGCATAACCTTTCACAAAAATTAGAATGTATACACGATTTAATTAGGATTGAAACTTAATTTTAATAATAATTAATAATAATATTCAAATAAACAAGTTGTTCACATGTGCATTTTCATTATAATTATTTAATAAGCAAATTGTTGGTGGGTGTTTTTATTTATAATTATATGTTTTTTGACATTAGAGGAAATTTGTTGGATATTATAAACTTTTTCACATTGGCAAGATGAATGAAGGGACAGGACAATTTGGTACTATGTTTCCGGCCTGTACGAAGTCAAAACATTTCTTGATTCTATACTGTCTGCTGGGACTCTTTTTTCTTTCTTTCTTTCTTTATTTATTTATTTATTATTATTATTATTATTAATTGTAAATGAATTTATTTGTAATAATTTCACTTATTGGGTAGTTGCAACAATAGTAAATAATAATAATAATAATAATAATAATAATAATAATAATATAAAATTATTAATCAATAAGTGCTCGTACATTTGTTATTATCAGTGGACTCAATTTATTTGTTTGAAAATATTATTGTTTTAATACATCATTATCAACTTATAATGTTTAAATTTGTTTTGTTAATAACCATTCTAAATATATGTTGATAAATTATTGAGATATCAATATTACACTTGAAATTGAATTTTGGACAGGTAGTTATCTACTAGAGATATACTAAAACGAATTTATTTTTAAGAAGTAGTCATATACTAACCAACGTTATATTTGAAATGAATTTTGAATTAACGTTAATATACTACTAATACACTAATGTTATGCTTGAAATTTAATTTAAAATGAATGCAATGATATACTATTAATACATCAATGTTATACTTAAAATGGAGTTAGAATCAATGCTTGATATATTACTAATATATTAATGTTATGCTTGAAGTGAATTTTTAAGGGAAATTATTTTAAATAACAAAACTGTTGAAAATATTTACAAATAATAGCAAAATATCACAGTTTACCTACGATAGACCGCGTTAAACTACTATATTATGACACAAATTGTCTATCACAATCTATTATAGATAGATAGTAAAATTTTGCTATATTTGTAAACATTTTGGTTCACAGTCTATCTGCGATGGACCACATTAAACTACTATATCATGACACAGATAGCAATCTATCACGATCTATAATAGATAGATAGTAAAATTTTGCTATATTTATAAATATTTTGGTTCATTTTCCTATATTTAAAAACAACTCAATTTTTAATGATTACCAATATATTTATGTTATACCACTATTAAATTTTAAATGAATTTTACATGAGTGTTGATAAATTTGACACACCAATATAATATTTAGTATTGCATTTTGAACAAATGATGATATATTATTGATATACTAATAATATATTTGAAATGTATTATGAGTTAGTACTGATATAAAATCGAAATATCAATGTTATACTTTAAATACATCATTTTGAATGATATACTTCATCTTTGGTATATATATCAACAATATCGTTGATATACTTTTCTTTCTCCTTAAACTAGCATATCAGTGTACCCACAAATATATACATTCTACCATAAATATACCAAATTAAATGTAACTTACAAGCCATCAAAATCATATCAAAACTTCAAAAATATAGCAAATTAGTTTATATACTTTATAATTTTTTATATTAGTCAACATAATTAATGCAACTAAGATATACCATCAAAATTCAATAAAAAAAATTGAAAACGTAAGAAAAATCAAATCAAACGATCGAAATCAAATTATTTGAATGAAAATAACTCCATATCAAAATGGAACAAATTAATTAATCTATTAGATATAAAATTCATCTTTATGTTTAACAAGACAATAAGATTTCAATTAATTATCCAGTAAGACCATGAATTTTAAAGGATATCTAATAGTTTTGGTCCTTGCCACAAAATTAACATTATAAAGACCTACTTAATACAATAATATTGAAAGCACAAAGAATTTATTATAATTTTATTAAAATTAACACAAAAGCCTACAAATTTAGAGGATTTATCATATACATTTTTAGGGTTAGAAACCCAATAGACAAAAATTTGAAATTTCATGATCTAAACTTGTCATTCAACCTCTTAAATATTTAATAATAGGAACTATTTAATAATAGGAACTTCAATGTTAAGATACTAAAATATATTGGTACTGATCAGATTAAACATTAATTAATTAATTATTTATTTATTTTATTATTATTATTTTTTATATACCAACTATCCATCCTCAATTAAACTTCAAATCTTAATCAATTTTTCTAACATTATCTCAATTAGTTAAAGAATTATATTTTCTATTAAAATATCAAAAGAAGGTTGAATAAAAAAACTTATTTAACAAACAAATTACACTAATTTTAGTATTAATGTTCGTATACTTAATTTACTACAACATCTACCTTTTGAGTAAATTAGCAATAATGTGATTAAAATAGTATTTTATTCAAAATTAAGGACTAAATGAAAAATAAGTAGCAAATAATGCTTGATTGATGTAATTATTTTCGAATTCCGCCTAACATGTATATTATAATATGATTGATCAAATTAGATTTGAACTCTTCTATCCAATTTAAATTTAAAGAAAAAAAATACAAACCTAAATAGTTTAAAAGTATGAATGTAAGCTGATGACAAAACAACACTATACAAAGTTGAGAACATTCAAATCCATATGATTGCAATGAAAGACATGAATATAATTATAAATATATATAAAAGCATTTAGGTAGTGGTGGCTTGAAGATATAGTTGGAGCTTAGCATGAAACAGCTGTTTGTTTGACCTTTTAAGATTATTTTTATTTTAAAACATTAATGAAGCAAATTCATTAGTTTTGGGTTCTAAATAAAGTGATTAATAATAGAATTAGGAATTGGAATCCAGAAGAGGGAAAAAAAAAAAAAAAAAAAAAAAAAAAAAACAAAAACTAATTGCCATATGAAAAATTATCAAATGTCATTCTCTTTTCTTGTGGTTTATCCACTAACTCCAAGAATAGTGATAAGTAGCATACAATTTTTTCAACCCACTTAATGCACCTTACCAACTACATCCTTCTCTTAATTACACTAATTTTTTTGGTTCTAATTCAAATTTTCAAATATGGAAACCATTGGATTTTGGGCATGTTTAAATACAAAATCCAATGAGTAGTAGTACCTATATATTTCACACTATAATAGGATTTTTTTTTTTTAAAAAAAATTGTATATCTTTCAAATCTGTCCTGCATAGTTTGGTCCTTAAACTCTCGAAATGTCTATTTTGATTGATAAACTTTTTTTTTTTTTTTCATTTTGGTCCTAAACTTTTAAGATGTCTATTTTAATTCTTGAATTTGAGAAAAATAATAATGTTGGTCCCTTGCTATATTATTTTTTCCATCTATTATTCATTTGCAAAATGCATGCTATATCTCTTACTCACATGAGGTTGAAATTATATGTTTATATTAACATGCTAGTACACATACTCAAAAGTAAGGACTAATGATTTTTTTTTTTACGATTCAAGGACTACAATTATAAACATTTTAAAAGTTATAAGGGACCAAAATATAACAAATTTAAGAGTTCAAGGAGAAAAGTAGACATCTTAAAAGTTAAATAACTAATATGAGACAAGCTTGAAAGTTGAAGTACCAAAAAAATGAGATTCAACCCTTTAATAAATATATATAACAACACTTCCATATATGTCATATACATACAAAAATACTGCGGAAAAAAAAAAAACCTTTTGATCCCTCAGTTTTTTAAGTTATAGATTTAGAAGTTTCCTTAAATTTTGAGAAATGATTTTAAATGACAAATGAAGAAAAATTTAAAAATTATAAAAATTAAATTGACACAAAGATAAATGCATGGAGATTAAAAATATAAATTGTTGTTACCAAAATTCAAAATGGGAAAATACACCTGACCTTCACGTGATACCAGAAGTGAATTTGTTTGAAATGAGAAAGAACGTAAACTGCAAAAGAGAACCTACACACCAATGTGGTGTTTGTCACATAAATTCTTATGCATAAGTTAGATACTGAAAGAATGTAGAAGCTAAGAAGTTTGAGTGTAGAATTCAAGTTATCTCATTGGGAGTTATAATGATGTATCTATAGAAGGGGTTGTGACTTAGATCTCTTCTCTTATTTCCTAAAGAATCTAGTTATATCTCCTAATCTAGTAAATAATCTATGATTTTATTAGACTGGAGGCGTGCTGGATCACATGTCCAATATGTTAATTGGACTCCTCGGCCTTAAAGGTTAAGGATGAGCCAAGGAGTGGATTGGCCCAAAGACCTAACTTCCTTCCCTTGGTCGAATTCTTCTCGTTTTGGCCTCAGTCCGACTTTCTTTTTCCCTTACCCATAAATGATTCTTTTGTGATCTTTTTTTTCTACGTTTATATTGTTTCTTAAGTATGTTTTGGAATCTTAAGAACTATCAACTCGATAAATATGATAATTTATTGGTTTTCTTAGAAAACATTTACTTTTTTATTCTTGAAAAATATATGAATTGCACAACTTAATTAATGAAATTTAAATTATAGGTTATAATTTGATGAACATGAAAATTGTAATTAAAGTTAAAATTGGGTCACATAGGTAAATATAAAAAGTGAAAAAAGTGAGAGGTAAATAGACAAAAGGTAAGAAAATTGGTAATAATAGGTTGAGTTGAGAGGTTCACTTTTAGTTTGACCAATTTCTCTTGGTGAGGGATAATGAAAAGGAAAGCAAAATTTTCTTTTGGAATAAAAAGTTAAAAAAGGAAAGAAAATATTGTCGGGTCAAATAGTTGCTGTCCCCTTTGAAATTTTGTCTCTCTTAATGGCGGGATGAATCTATTCTATATATTCTTTTTTTCTTCTTCTTAAATTTAAAATTTAAAATTTAATTACTATTTTTTTTTTTTAATGAAAATGCCCAAAATCTCTCCCCCATATGAAAAAGGCACCTTCCTAACATATATATAGTCGGTTACATGTGGGTCATATAAGCCTTTCTCATTTCTCCTTTGGTTTATCTTCTAAATCTTTAATAAAAAAAAAATTATAAATTGACAAGATATTATCATATATACTATATTGGTAGGGTTTTAGGTGAGATTCTAGTGTTCCTCCAAAGATATAATGTTCGAAATCCACACTTCTCCTCCCATTTAGTTGTAATCATTTTTTTTTTTTAAACGATGAATCTTAATCTTCTATTTTGATAATTTGACAATGTTTGAAAAAATAAATGTGTAAATATTGATACATTGACTATTTTCAAACATCATTTTAATAATATAATGAGTGTAAATTGATTCACTTGTTAGGATAATTTAGGATAATTTAGGAGTTTAATTAATTGAATTATAAGTCTCACACAATAATTTTTTAAGACAAAATTTGAAGAAGGATGTTAACTTTGAAAAGTGTTTAATTGATCTTTAAACTTTAGATTTTAAACCCTAGATTCTTAAATTTTCAATTTTATATATACCTAATAGATCCTTGACCTATTCAACATTTCTGAAAATTCACAAACCTATTAGATACAAAATTAAAAGTTTAAGTTCTATTAGACATAAAATTTAGTGCATATCTAATTGATGATTTAATTTTTAAAAAACTTATTTTTAAAGGATTTATGATTTGGTGTATATCTAATAGATCATTCTGTGCTGCCGCGACTCTACATAATGACGCTCTCACAATTTTGTATAATTTCTCCTTTTCATTTTAAGGTTTTGGTGAAGAGTGTGTGGACATTTTCCAGAGCTTTAAGCTCGGTTTTGGCAGACCCATGAGATTCTTCTTTTAGTTTTTGACTTGTAATGAAGATTTTGTGGCATCGGGAGCCGAGTTTCAATGATGGCTAGGCCCGATAGAACGATTTAGAGGCTTGGTGGGCACTGAATTTATGGATTTTGTTAGATTTTGACTCTCTCTCTCTCTCCTGATTCTTCGTGTTTTTTATTCTTTGCTTCAACTTCTAGAATGAACGTGCTAGTAGATTAAATTGACAACTTAATCACATATACTTATATGTTTGTTCGCCCATGCTATGCATACTAGAATTATCTATAATTTTAATGATGTCATGCTTAATTTGAGTAGCAAATAGGTTGAATTGTAGTTATGGACCGATCTCTAATGTTACCAAGGTGGTGTAAAGAAAGATGACAAAACCTAAGGCATAGAAAAATACTAGCTTCGACTTGACCAGTGTAATCTAACGTCCTAATCAACCCAAGGTCAACTTAATGCGATTAACTAGTTGTAGGTAATTCATGACCGCTACTTAGTTAATTTAGAAATTGAATAGCTTTACGAGTCAATTTGCTATTAAGGGAGTCTTAGCGACATTAGCGGATTAGTTGATTAGGTTGTTAATTAGATAGCTCAATTTCAATGATAAATTAATGAATTAATCCATAAATAGTCCAATGGTCTCTTAATCAATAAAGGTACTCTTGTGCTATCCTTCTCTCTGTCACCAAACTATCTTACTTTCCTCCCTTTAATTTTTCACATTTAGTTTTCCTATCAAACCAACCACCTTCTTTTACTACTTCCCATAGATGAATTTATCTTAGAGAGATAAATAGGCTCCTTGCGAATCAACAATGTCTTACTACTAATGAAGATAGATATTATAAATGTATTTAGTCGTGAAACCGCTTGACAAGTTGTCATACCATTGCCAACCATGCGACCCTTAACTACCTAATGAAATAAAGTTGAGTTCTTATCCCCTAAAGATAACCATTAAACATAAGACTTTTGGCAGAGAGAAGCATCCTCTTGACGAGTTCAAGCCGAAAACAATTGAGTTTCCTCCCTAACACGATAATACAACTCAAATGAATTAGGGTTTTAAACCAACTTATTAGATGTATCAATGCCATTCTCTATCTCCCCTCAGCCACCTTTTTGCCAATCACACCAATCAGGGAGTTTTTTTTTTCAAATTCACTAAGTGGGAGAAGTCATCCTACCTCCTCCAATAGCCCCTAACCGTTGGGACTGGTGTCCGAAATCTCTTGGGGTCTCGTAGTTTTGTAAAGTTAATTATAAATACATTTTATTTATTCAATAAAATAAACAGTTATTTTATTTGTTTTTTGCATTAACTCAATCCAATAAACTAAGATTCATAGTTATTTTATGTAAACTTAAACATGTATGTGGTTGACATATGAGGATGGATCAAATTTAAGTAATAACCAAAAGGTTTGTAGTACAAGGATAAGGTTGAGTGCCTTATTCTAGTAACACTATAGATACGACCCACTTTGTAATTGTTACAAAAGTTGTAAAATGTTACAAACGATTTGATCCTAATTGTTCATGAGGAGACATGTGAGTAGGGGTATCCTATGCAAAGAGTTTGTACAAGACCGCAAAATGTTTAATTTCTTTGTAATGCCGTTAATTGAATAAGTTAACATTTCATAGAATGACTATAGGTGACTCGACCTTAATCCTGAGTGAGTTATGAACTTCTGTCTATGAGGATAATTCTTTGATCTGTATGGGTGAGAGTGGCCAGATAGCCGACTCAATATGTCTACCATTTTGAAGATTTGTCTGAATAGGGAGCTCGGAACATATCTTCACAAGATGGAATTTACTCCTTCCCATCTTTAGGGTAAGTAGATAAATTGCTCCCTTAAGGGTTGATTCCAAGTCTTGAGCAAATAGGCTTCACCATCTCACTAGCCTGAGAGGGGTTAGTTTATAGTTGGACTATAAACTATTTGTTCATTAGAGGGATCATTGGTACTTAAGGAGTTAAATGTAACTACATGGGTAAAATTGTAATTTGACCTAGATGAAGGTATGAGTAATTTGTGAAGGGTAAACTTACTGTTGATTATTTATTTCCGTGGACACATAAATATATCTATAGTGTGAAGAGTAAAACTATGGGTTTTTAGTGGAGTGACCTACAGTTAATGATTATTGATTAATTAATTCTAATTAAAGAGTTTAATTGATTAATCTCATATCGTTAGAGCTTCTAATCTATAGGTCCATAAGGTCCCCTTGCTAGCTCATTAAGGCGTTATATAAGAATCGATTATTTTGGATTAATTTGAAATGTTCAAATTAATAAGAGAGTTAATCGTATATAATACAATTAGTATAATATATATAGATACATTATAATATAAAGTTATTTTTTTAATGAAATTCAAAATTTATACTCTATGTTATAACAGAGATAAATATTTAAATAAGATTTAAATTTTAATTATATGAATGAGATTCATGTAAAAACTATAGGTTAAAATTAATATGAATGAGATTCATATTAAAACTATAGGTTATGTGAGAGAAGGTTATTTGAATATAATTCACGCTAAATTAATTTTATTTAATTATATATATATATATATATATAATATGATTTAATATATTCTAAAAAAATGATTTAATATATTATAATTAAACTAATATTAATATTAATTTACAATTAAATTAAACTAACTCCCACTAGACATAGTGAGGAGTTAATAACTTCTCTTCATAACATACCGGAGAATTATTGGTATATGGCGATCACTCGCTTAAGGTGAGGATTCAATTGCTTCACTAATCACTTCCACAAAATGAGTAGCATCAACCCATAAATTTAAGAAACAATAATTAGGTAATCGAAAAAACCAACTGAACCAACATGAAACAACAAAAGGCAATGACCAGACACCTCCTAAGCATAAGCAAAAATCTTGGGCAAAGAAAAAGTAGAAGTCCACGTGTCATTTACCAAAATACGATCAAGCTATCCAAGAATTAAATCAACCCCAGCCTAATCATTAGTCTAGGAAAATTGCACGAAATGACCCAAAAACTAAAAACTTATCTATGGATGACCCACTCCTAAAAACTTTATCATCAATTACTTTTTGGACACGTGAAATACCAATTTTACCCCGAAATTAAATGAACCCAGAACTTTCTCTCTCCCCCGAAATTGATTGCATTGAATGTCGAAGTCTTCATCACCAGCATTTTCCAAAATCATTCAATGTCAACTACCATTATACCAACAAAATTGAATGCAAGGGTACTAATGGGCAGTCGCTCTCACACATTCTTCCATTATTCCATTGAGTTCTGCGAGTATCACCAACTTCTTCTTCCATTTTTCTCTGAGAGTTACAACGGCTGTCGCTTTTTTCACCTTCGTCCAGTATTCGTTTCAGCAACATTGTGGGTTAGAATAAAAAACACAGAGAATGTAAGTGTTTCTCTTCCTATATCGTATAGGTTTAAATAAACAGTCGATTATCTTCCTATATCGTACACATCATGTATGCGATCGCTTGTTACGGTACTATGTGATTGTGTAATCCATCACCAGGTGATCGCATACATGCGACTAGGCGATTGCTTAATCATCACCAGGCGATCGCATACATGATTCTATGCGATCGATTAGTCCATCACCAGGCGGTCGCATACATGATACTATGCGATTGCTTAATCCATCACTAGGCGATCGCATACATGATACTATACGATCGATTAGTCCATCACCAGGCGATCGCATACATGATACTAGGCAATCGTTTACACTTGACTGAAGATCATTTCTAACCAAAAAACTTATCTTCTCTGCAGGTCAACGAATCTACTTCGCATCTTTGTGCAATTTGGTGGGGAATGAGATCAGTCCGGATGCAACTATGTTGGAGGTCAAATGAAAGGTCTGAAAATCAGGAAAGATATAACCTGTAGTGAATTAGTTAGCATACTATATGAAAGACTAAACATTGATCCATACCTGTTCGATATACACATCAAGTGCTACTATAATCTGTTGGTCCAAGTGCCTCCAATTGACATAGTAGACGATGAAGATCTCAATTTTTTTCTAGAATGAAGTGATGCATCTCGGATGCCATTGTTCGTATCACTTACACCTCACGAGAGGCATGGAGTACATTACATACACCCAGAATGCAATCCAACGGCTGAAGCAGTTCCAAACATATCAACATATGATTTTTCCACCACGTCATCATTGGAGGAGAATGTTGAGGCATGTAATCTGGGGATGACAGAAGTGAAAAATGGGCTGGTCAAAGTATTCCTACATATGACGTGAACGGACAGTGGTCAATACCACAGACAATCCCAACTCCACCTGTGGCAATGTCATCTGTCCAAGTGCCACCCACTGTCCCAACCCAACCATTTGTAGACATAGCCGGACCATCAAATGGCCCATCGTGTGAAGACCTCATCACTGTTCCCCACGATTGTTTGAATGACGAGGATGTAAGGGAAGGTCAAATTTTCTTCTCCAAATATGACCTGTCAGTTAAACTATCAATACTCGCTTTGAAGAACTTTGGATACCGTGTGAAGAAGTCCATGAAGAGTTTGCTAACAGTTCGATGTTTGGTTGAGGGATGCAAGTGGAGAGTTCGTGCGAAGAAGCTAGAAGGAAGCGATTCTTTCAAAGTGACGAAGTATCTGAGCGCCAATGCATGTTCCCTTGAGATGAGGACTGGTAATCACTAACAAGCCAAGAGTTGGGTTATTGGCCACTTAATAAAGTCCAAGTACGATCAAGTAGGCCAAACGTACCGTCCAAGGGATATAATTGAAGATGTCCGGCGGGATTATGGTGTGAATATAAGCTATGGGCGAGCTTATCGTGCAAGGGAGTACGCCCTAGTATTTGCAAGAGGGTTGCCAGAAGGATCATATGCGCTTGTCAATTCATATGGTGGCACTGAAACTTGCAAATCCAGGCACGGTGTTTGAGGTTGAAGTAGAAGAGCAGCGGTACTTTAAGTACGTCTACATGGCGTTCGGTCCGTGCATTAGGGGATTCTTGAATTGCATTCGTCCTGTCATTGTTGTCGACGGTACGCACTTGCACAAGAAATATAAAGGTATGCTGTTGATAGCAACATGTATTGATGGCAACAATAACATATATCCAATTGCGTTCGATATCGTAGACGGCAAGTACGATGCATCCTGGCTTTGGTTCATGACCCACTTGAAGGCCTCGATCGGAGACATCCCTAACTTGGTGATCATATCAGATCGTCACATATCCATCGGGAAGGCTGTATCAAGTATATTCCCAGAGGCATTCCATGCATTGTGTATATACCATATTCGGAATAACTTGATGGATAAGTACAAGAATAAAGACATTATTCTGCATTTCTACCTAGCAGCCAAGGCCTACAGAATGTCCGAGTTTCAAATAGTCTAAGCTTCAAATGTATCCCAGGGTGACAGCCTACCTTAAAGAGATTGGATTACATCGGTGGGCACGGGTGTACCAAGTTCATTGTAGGTATGAATGCCTCAATGGAGTATTAAAAGACGCAAGGGAACTACCTATTACGAAGCTTTTGGAGCATATTTGGGGTTGGTTACAGAGTTGGTTCTATGTCCGACGTACACATGCAATGGCATGCACAAATCTTGTAACCGACTATGCAATGACTATTCTTAAAGAGGCTGAATCGGTGTCTAGAACGTATCGTGTATCTCCAGTGGACATGTATGTGCTAAGTGTTGACGATGGGCATCTTGGTGGGCTGGTTGATCTCCGTTCACGAACATGTACGTGCATGGAGTTCAATTGCATGGAAATTCCATGCTCACACGCAGTAGCTGCGGCAGCCATGCGGAACATTAACGTTCAAACGTTGTGTTCAAAATGGTTCACACTAGAGTGTGTACTTGCCGCTTATGCCGAACCGATATACCCAGTTGGCCATCGACAAGAGTGGAGGCAAAGACCTGATTTTGATGACTTCGAAATCTTACCACCGCGGAAGGTGCCAAGTGTAGGTCGATGCTAAACCGTTAGAATCCCGTCTACCGGTGAGGAGCCACGACAAGTACATAAGTGTACGTGATGCGGTCAGAGAGGACACAACAGAAAAACATGCCGGCAGCCACTAATGACGCCTGCCATGGGGACGCATGGGATGCATGAAACGTGAAGGATGACTTGGACGCATGCTCCGCATGGGAAGCATGGGATACATTGGACGCGTGGGACGCATTGGACGAGTGGAACGCATGTGACGAATGGGACGCATGGAACGCATGGGACGAATGGAACGCATGGAACGAGTGGGACGAATGGGACGCGTTGGAACGCATGGAACGCATTAAAACACATGGCACGCATGGGACAAATTGTAATTTTTTTTTTGTGTACAAAGAATTTTGGGATATATAATTAGGAAAATTAATTGTAATTACTTTATATTAAGTGTATATGTATAATGGGCTTCGTTTTTTTTTTTTTTTTTTTTTTTTTTTACAATGTACTTAAGTGTATATGTAATTGTAATTGTAATTATTTTAATTTGTAATTGTTTACATAGGTGATCGTTAAGTGTATATGTACAATGGACTTAGTATTTTTTTGTACAATGGACTTAAATGTATATGTCTTCGTAATTGTAATTATTTTACTTTGTAATTGTTTATATAGGTAATCGTTTAATAGTCTAGATTAAATTAAACGATCGTTAAGTGTTAATTAAACGATCGCATAGTATTTACTACACGATCTCATAGTATTTACTAAACGATCGCATAGTATTTATTAAACGATCGCGTAATTGTTTATTATATGTTTAAGTGATTACTTAGTATTAAGTCATCGCTTAGTGTAAATTTCACAATCGTATATATAGAGACAAAATTTAATTGAGACAAAATTTAAACGAGATAATTGAGACAAAATTTAAACGAATACTAAGTTCATTGATTTACCATAAAAATTTGTCTGCCCATAATTCGGCTACATACTGTTTCCTAAATACAGGCATATTGTTCAAATTTAAACTATCTATATTAGTATTCGTTACAAGGTATTCTAAAAATTTACAAGAAAAAAATCCCACAGTAGAGGGATTTGCCCCATTGAAGCGTTGTCCTGGATCGCTTCACGTCCCATGGCCGGTACTTGAAATTTGGAATGTTGGTGTCGAATCCGGCGGCGATCAAAATGGATGGTATGGCCCCGCTGAGTAGCTGGAGTCTTGGCTTCACTACGTCCGCATGTATATAGTTGGCATGGAGTCGAAGACGAAAACTGTGGACTCCCGAAGGTTGATTGCCGCCATGAGCCAATGCTCATTTATGTTAATCGGCCTGAACACGTAATCCACCTCCGACCACGCAAGCTTGTATTCTTCGTTCAGACCGTGTGCGAACTCCATGAACGTCAAGTGCATCGCCCAAAAGCCTGAGTGTGCAACCTTGTTGGTCCAAGGCTCAACTGTCCCATCATGCATTACCACACCATCAGGTCGTATCTTGCAGGAGATTCCTTCAATATTCGTGAGGGAATCCTGTAGGAAATCAAATGTTAGATTAAACGGTAATAACAATAGGTCAAATTGACATATCATAAATGCAGGGTACATACCATAACTGCAGTCTTCACCACCGTAAACCGATGTGAACACAAATCGGGGCGGGAGTGAAGCTTCTGATGAACGTGGAGCACTAGTATATCCATATTCTACAGAAAAAATGTAATAGGTTAGCAATAGCAATTGAATTTCTAAACGATCGTTTATGAATTCATAAGCGATCGCTCACTAAACATAAGCGATCGCGTACTAAACATAAACGATCGTTTAGATTTAACTAAACGATCCCTTAGATTTGTCTAAACGATCGCTTATATAATCTATGCGATCGTTTAATAATAAGCGATCGCATAAGATTATATCAACGATCGTTTAGACAAATCTGTGTGATCGCTTAGTTAAATCTAAACGAAAAGATGAGAGTTAAAGAAATACTTACGTCCCCAATCACCCATGTATTCTTCTCAAGTGTGCGGAAGAATTCCTTGGTCCGTGAGGCATATGTGACTGTCCTAGCCTCGTTCTTTGTCTTCGGAGTGCTCCTCCACTTCTTATACGCAGACCACAGCACATCCGGAATCGGGAACAGAGGATCATACACACGGACCGATCTGATGGGGAAGTTGGGGACAGGGACTATAGGTTGGGGAGGTGGAGGTGGAGGTGGAGGTTGTGGAGGTGAAGGTTGAGAAGGTGGAGGTTCAGAAGGTGGAGATTGGGAAGGTGGAGGCTGGGAAGGTGGAGGCTGGGAGGTTTGGGGAGTTTTTTGTAGAGGTCGAGAAGATTGAGGTTTGGAAGGTTTGGAAGGTGGTGGTTGGAAAGGTTTGGAGGGTTCAGAGGTTTGGGCAATTGGTTGAGGAGATTTGGCAGGAGAAGGTTCGGAGGGCTGGGATTTGGAAGGTGGAGGTTGGGAAGGTGGGGAAGGTTGTGAGAGGGGAACGGGTTTGGAGGATGTTGGCTCCCTCTTCTGCTTCTTCACATCCTCAGTGAAAACCTCGTTGGCTTAGACCTCTTCTGACGGTCAGGCATCACCTTCCGTTCCTATACAACAATGGAATTGTGTTAGAATAAATATGTAAATAATGTGTATATGAAATTTAATCACTTAAATACCTCGGCCATTTCGGCTGTCGTTGTTAATTCTCCCATGCTTTTCATGTTGAATGATTGAGTGGGGAGCACTTCTTCAATGGGGAGCTTTTCGATGGAGGGTGGTTGCGTCGTGGGGGGGTTAATTGGGGTGGGTTGTTCATTGGTGGCGATAGTGGTTTCTTCCACCGCCGCCGTTTCCTCAATCAATGCTCTTTCGTTACCCCCGCCACCCCCTTCTTCTGTGGGTTGTTCGTCAGCTTCACCACCCTCGTTCTCCCCATTGTACTCTCTTTCATCGTCGTCGCCACTCTGAATCAGATAAACAAGACATGTGTTAGACGTATAAATGGTATGCGTCGCATACAAATGGTAAACGATCGCAAACAAATACTAAGCGATCGCATATGAAAAGGTAAGTGATCAGTATGAAAAAAAAAAAACAAAAAACAAACAGAAGAAATCTAACCTGGCATAGACGCTCTATAAACTTCCTCAGGTCGTCTATCTGCTGGCTTACATGGTCGTGCTGCTCACGAACCATTGTCGTCAGGTTCGCCAAGTAGGTGCGAACCGCAGATATCTCCTTCGACAGGATTTTGTACGACCTTGAGTGCCTGTGCCTTCTGGAGGAGCCGGGATGCCTCTCAGACACCTCAGCGCGCCTTTTCTTCCTCCTCTGACCACTAGACTGCCCCGGGAGAGGACTCGGGTTGGTCTCCACAACATGTTGGTCGACTTGGTTTCGTTCTTATGACAGAGGGGGTTCAACTTGAACTTCGGTTGGCTGCTCAAGGAATCCGTGGGAGGTCTCGGGTTGGTCTGCATTCGTGTCAGCAGACGGCTGATCTCTTGACGCAGGGATGACATACGGCGTCAACTCAACCCCCCTGGCTCTATCCTCCTTGTATGTCAGTTCATCCGGCGAGGGCACAAGTCTCACTCGAACGATCGTCTGTAATGCAAACAACAAATGAACAATAAAAAGGTTAGTAAAATACTGTAAACGATCGTATAGATAAGCTAAACAATCGCTTATATTATACTAAGCGATTGCATACTTATACTCATCGATCGTTTAGCTAATCTATACGATCGTTGATATATATCTACAATCGTGTAGACGTATATCAACGATCGTTTAGATTATCTAAACGATCACTTAGACTTGATAGGAGATGAGTTACCTCTTTGGGTTGGAAGACATTCCTCTCCAACGATTTGTATGATGGCGGCTGGGAACAGGTCCATCTCAGAATTCGTGGAATGGCAGTTTTGCTTGATTTGGTAGCCACGAACTTGTTGGAGGTGGACAATATCTCGTATGCCCAGACCTGTAACACAAAAAAAAAAAAAAAAACGGATCAGATCAGGTTTACGCAAAATAAGGAAATATAATTGTTGAAGCATAAAATGGACTAAATCGTACCTGGAATGCAAGCACATATCCCTTGATGCAGTAGTAGGTGATGTGCTTGGGGTTGTCTGACTTCTTGATATCATGCGCCTCTTTCTTTCCGTGCATGATAGTCTTCATACTACTCAACAGCCAGTTGAAGAAGACAGACGACCAGTCGTAGTTCGCAAAGACTTCGAAGTCGTCCACAATCCCAAGTATCTTCATGTCGAATTGTGTCTTCTTGTCTTTGCCCATCATAACCGTCTCGATGTACAAGGTGAGGGCCACCTTCACGGCGTCTTGATCGTTGGTAAAGATTGTCTTCTCGAAGGCCACTTCGACATCCTTGACCAGTTTTTCTTTCTTGTCATTCGAGTCCCTAGGTCCAAGGATGAGACGCCGTAGTCTCTCACCGAATGTATCTCGATCGATTGTTTTTCCGTCGGCCACATTCCGGTTACGAGGTTGAATTCGTCTTGGGTGAAGGTGACCTTCTTCCCCAAAATGTTGAAGCTTATTACGTCAGTGCTATCCTCCCTCACCTCCCGTAGCAAGAGATGGTGGAATAGCTGTCCGTTGAAGGTGACCTTCCCCAAATGAGATCTTCCTAAACATCTCCATCTGATTAGTGGTCAGTTTGCTCTTGATCAGAGAGCTGGTTTTGTAGACCATGCAGAAGACGGTGGCTGGAAGTACTTGTCCTCAGATACCGCCATTGATAACCTACAGATTTGAAATGCAGTATAACGTCAGTTAAACATATTAAAAAAGCCTAAACGATCGCTTATTAAACACTAAGCGATCGTGTAGAAATACTAAGTGATCGTGTAGAATACCAAGCGATCGTGTAGAATACTAAGCGATCGTTTAAGTTACTAAGCGATCGTGTATATTGCTATGAGATCGCTTAGTCCATACTCTACGATCGCTTAGTAAACTAAGCGATCACGTATCGGACTAAACTATCGCTTAGTAATCTACACGATCGCTTAGTACCTTAAACGATCGCTTAATATTATACACGATCGCTTGGGAATCTACACGATCGCTTAGTCATATGACCTAGATTGGGCGATCGTTTAATATAGGCCAAGTGATTGTTTGATCGAAGTTCAACGATCTCTTGATCTATACTAAGCGATCGTTCAGCCTGTTGTGGGCGATCCTCAACATAGTACGGGGCCTACCTTTCAAATGAAGCAGATGACGACGACGATGAAGAAGAGAAGAAGGCGAAGATGAAACGTCCGGAAAAAGGGAAAGGTCAAAAGAGAAAGCGAAAGGTTCAGAGAGAAAGCGAACCTTCAGAGAGAAATCGAAAGGGTCAGAGAGAAAGTGAAAGCGACAAGGTTGGAAGAGGCAAAATGGGGACGTTCATTGAGAAAGCGGGAAATTTTGAGAGAGAAACCGAAAGGTTGTGAGAGAAAGCGAAAGTGGAAAAGCATTCCAACGGGTAGGAGGCGACTTTTAAAGAAAAAATGGGAAGGCGCGTTTTGGGTTGTTTTAAGTTCCGGAGGGTAAAATTGGTATTTCACGTGTCCAAAAAATCACTTATGATAAAGTTTTCGGGAGTGGGTCATCTATAGATAAGTTTTTAGTTTTTGGGTCATTTCGTGCAATTTTCCATTAGTCTAGGTAAACCAGTTAAAGCTCTAAAAGATCAGTCTAGTTTAACGCACTATCAAACTCCTCCATCTCTAGTGACACAAGAAAAGCTCCAAAAGACTCTAAAGAAGTTCAAATAGCATTAAAATCCCCATCACAATTTTAGGAGACTCCCAACTAGTGCACATCAGAGTAAGCTCATTCCAAAGCACAACTCGTTCCTCCACAATATTTGAAGCATAGACACAAATGACCTGAACGACAACCATAGTTTGCAAATCTTTAAGAGTTCCATAAATATATTGAGCAGTAATATCAATAGGAAAAAAGGAAAAACATTTTGTTTATAGAGAACCTAGATATCTCGAAAACTGAAAAGGTAATGCACCATCTATACCAAATGACCCACCAAGGAACATGCCTATAATGAAACACCTTCCTCAACCACATTTTCTGCCAAAACCACAAAACTAGTCCCATTAATGTTCATTGAAGGCACAAAAGGTAACTCATGAACAATAGGTGTCAACTCCCCAAATAAGAAGACTTAAGTAGTCTTAGAGGTCTCACACAAACCACAACCCCCATTCCCACCAACACCCTTCCTAAACCCTTCGCACCAAATAGGCCAACACTAGCTCCCATGAACTTTCACCCAGGTGCATGCGCCACACATCAATCCATTTTTTAATATGTAGGATCGGTATGGCAGTCATAGAGGAAGCTGAATAGGATTTATTAAAACTAATTTAAATTTTTTATTAATGTGGGCCAAATTAAACAAATTAACAAACACTTTGCAAATAAATAGTTTAAATAATAGTTTTATGCAAATGTATTCACTTTGAAGTAAACAAAAAATTAATAATCACACTTTAAAGTACCCTATTTAATTGTTATAAAAAGATTCGTAATGAATAAAGAAATTTAATAACGACCAATCAAAATATACATATATGAAAAATTGATCTCATGAATTAAAAATTGCAATTAATTTAATGCTAAAATATAATAACAAAAATTAATTGCAAAAATAAATTAGGAGATGGATAGAAAATTGACACCATGATTTTATAGGGGTTCGGCACAACCAACCTACATCCACTTCCTAAGCTTCTCTTGGGTACTATGAGTTTTGACTCTTTTCACGGCTTAGAGTCGAACTACTACAACGTTCCTTTTTCGGGTGCAAGAACAAACCCGATCCTTTCCATGGTTGAGGATCAAACCGTGTAACAACATTTTTTTTTTCGAGATCAAGAGTAACCCTTACAAAAGTTTTGAAAAACAAAGAGCACACTAGACAAACTCTTTAAATTGAGTGGATTTACAAGTTTAAACACTTAACAAATAAATCATCATAATACAATATATCTCTCTCAAGAATAAGATGAAAAGAAGAAAATTGAAGTTTGGAGAGAGCAACAATGGAGGATTATGAATTATGGAGGATTATAAAAAGACGTGAAATGTTGTTATGAAAATTTAGAGAAGAAGATGTGTTTAAAAAGAGAGGGAGGAGGGTGAAAACTACATTCAATTTGGACCCTTAGATCTTTGTAAAAGAAAATTCAATGATAGAGATTTAAACTTAACTAGTCGTTAGACACAAACATAAAATAATATTAAATTTATTTTTTTTAAAAGTAACTAGCCGTTAGACACGCATATATAGTAATTTTAAATTTACTTTTTTTTAAATCATTTTTTTTAACACCAATCCAAAAATAAAAAACCCACCAAGTGTCGTGCACTCCACAGCTCCAAGTGGCACTCTCTAAATAGTCCACTTTGATGAAAAAATTATGCCACGTCATTAGCTCGGGATTTTTATGTTAAGCTTGTTTCGACTATATGTTCGTCGTTTGAACTTCGATTGGAGTGATTCAAAATGCGTTGGATTCGTTATTTCGAGCTTTATGCAATGAATATTTCAAAATACTCAAATTATTAGTAAATTAATTAAGGTTTCTTATTATCAAAATATTAATTAATCAATTAATTTGAAATTAAGGACTAAAAATCCAACACAATACACCTGGCTTCTTCTTCAAGGTAGATGGGGGAGGTTCCGCCTGTAAGTGCTCCAGATATTGCTTCTTCTTCATCCAGAGCACACCGAAACTTCAACAACAACACAACAACTCCCATCAAAATCACAACCACCACCTCTAACTCACCTCAAACCCAACGTTCGCCAAAAGCTACCTTAAACTTAATGTTCGACGAAAGTTGCAAAAAGTTGTGGAAAGATGCAGACAAACTCACAAACCACTGAACCATGGCTAGAAACCCACGACTATACCTCCCGACACCACAAATCCCTTCATGAAAACTACCACACGGCTGGAAACCACCCACGACCTCACCCATGTGCACCTCTCGTTCACAATGAACGAAAAACCCACAAAACCCGACACGATTGTCTATACCCACGTAAGAAACAACCCCTGCAGCACGACTAGCCACACGCCGGACCGTAACTAAGCCACCCTGACGCTTAGGGTTTCATGTACAGAGTTTTTTCAAATTTTAAATAATACTATTGAGTTGTGTGATAGAAATTAAGATGTGTTTCATTCCATTTAGCTGTTGTGTAATTACCTCTTAAATTAAATTTATCATAATCTATCTGCTTAATTATAATCTATCTGCTTAAGCTTTTGGGTTAATGGTGATTTAATCTAAACAATATATATGGACTAGTGTATTCTAATATGTAAAATTTAAATATATGTAGACTTTTCAAGAGAGAAATTTCATATATGACAATCTAACACGAAATAATAGCAAATCTTAATACAACTTAAAATTGTTTATAAATATAACATAATTTTATCTTCTATTTAGTAACCATCACAGCTGATTTAGGTCTATTCTAATAGACCTAGTAATAGACCTATCAATGACTTGGATCTATCAGAGATCTATGAGATAGACTTATCATTGACCGATGATATACCTATATCACTTATTGGAGTTCTATTAGTGATAGATGTCTATCATTGATTGTTTATAAAGCTCGTAGTCATTATATTTGTTACTAGTCTATTATACCAATATAATATAAATATGACATAAAAAATGAAATTATTTTACTTCATTTATTATTAGGTTATTTTTTGGATGATCATTTTCTTTTGGATTTATTATGAATATACATTATCAATAAAATAGACAAAATTCTATATCAATGATATTTAACTTTTGCTTTCTTTTATTTATTTATTTTTTATTTTTTTATTTTACTATTATAGATTATATATTTACTATTAAATCTAGTACCTTGTTAAGAAGGTGAAAATAATATATAGGTTGACATTTAACTTTTATTTGCAATATGTGATAACTAACATACTTATTAGCTATCATTATTTTGTTGATATACCAAATCAATAGAATTTAAAATGGTATATAAATGATATTTGACCTTTAATTTTTTCTTTCTTTCTTTAAATTGTGGTTTGCATGTTCATTTTGTTTATCAGCAATATATGAGGTAGTTGGATAAATAGCATTTATGCCCAAAATAATATAATTTGTAGCACAAGGATAAACTAATTGCTTAAATAGCACAAAAATTGGTAAAAGATTAAAAAGCCCATACCCAACCACCATTTTGCACGCTTCTTCTCGGTTTTCTCAAATTGAAAGCTATCATTGATAGCTGCTATCAGTGATAACTTTCAATTTGAGAAATGTGCTATATTCAATTTTAAAAATGCGCTATAAGTTGTTATCACTGATAGTTGCTATTAGTGATCGTTTTCAATTTGAGAAATATTAAGTTTGATGTCAATGATATATGAATATTACTGATATCTACCTAAGTTTTTATCATTGATATCATTGGTAATTAATATACCGATACACAATTATCACTAATATACGATATCACTAATATCTACCTAAGGTATATCACTGTTATCATTAATAATTTTTATTAGTATTACCAATACATGAATATCATTGATATCTACTTAAGTCATATCACTAATATTATTAATATCACTGATATCTACCTAAGTCATACCACTGATGTCTACCTAAGGTATATCACTTAAATCACTAATATTTGGACCCTAAAGCTATCAATGATATCATGACTATTACCGATATAATTAAGGATATCATTAATATTTACCTAAGTTATATTACTAATATCACTGATAATTGATATTACCGATACATGGATATCACTAATATCTGCCTAAATCTTATCACTAATATCATTGATGTCATTGACATATATACCTAAGTTATATCACTTATATCATCAATTTTAAACACTAAAATTGCCAAATACATATTTTTACATTCAAATAGGACTTTAGCATATAGATTTCTATTATTATGTCATAATAATAGAAGACATAATAATAGAAGTCTATCGCTGATAGCTACTAATAGATTTTATAGGTTTTAGACTTTTAGTTTGATATGAAGTATTTACTAATAAATTATCATACATTAGTTGATATAAGTCTATAAGAAATAGACTTTTATCACTCATGCCAATGATAGAAGCATATCACTGATAAACTTCTATCACTATATTAGTGATATCATAGGCTATCAATGACAATAGTTTATTACTAATAGACTTTATACTTTTAAAGTCCTAAAAAAAAAAAATTAAAAATTACGAACTAGTTTGATAATGTTCTCATTTCTCATTTTTTTTTAGAAACAAACTTTGTTTGATAAGCATTATTTGTTTCTTATTTCTAAATTTAAAAAACAATTATAAAAAATGTGCAAATTCGATAATTTAAAAAAATGGTTTCTTTCAAATCCATTTTCATTTGGTATTTATATTTATCGTTTCGTCTTAAATATAAAATTTGACAATTAGCTTGTTGGTGTTAAGACACTTGTGAAAATAATGATATGATTACGAACTCTCAAATCTTGAGTTTGAGACTCCAACTCGTCTATTTTTTAAAAAATAAAAAAAATAATAATTACTTTTTATCTAAAAAGATAGATACTTTCATGAGAGAGAGAAGGGAGATAAATTGTGATTTTTAAATAAAAGGTTAGTACTGAGAAAGGGGGATAAAATTGTGAGTGGGAGGGAGAGAGAGAAGGGGACAACAATCGGGGGTGAGAGAGGGAGAAGCTGGGAGACAGGAGTGAGGGGGAGAAAAATTAGGGAGAGAGGGAGAAATTGGAAGAGAAAACTGGAGGGAGAGAAAATAGGAGGGAAGGGGGAGAGAAGGCCAAATTTGGGATTTGAAAAACAAATTAAAAGTTGACCAGTCACATTGCTATATGTATAAATATTTTAAAGATGTTTTATATTTTTAGATTATTTCTCTAATTGTACTATATGCTATAATTTCTCACAATATATTATAGGAAATGATAGAAATAGTAAACTAGGGAACTTAATATTAATAACAAAATAATTGATAACAAATTACCAATTGTAATATACAAATATTAATGTATATATGTGATAGATATGCATGTCAATGATAGACATATAAATTGTTTATTAACATTAATAGACATAAAAATATTTGATAAGTGGTATACATCTACTAGTGATAAACATATAAATAAAAAAGGTTTGTTAGTGATAGAGGTCTGTTAGTAATAAACTATTAAAAGGGTCTCTCAATGATAGAAGCTTATCATTGATAAACTAGTGTATCAGTAGTGCAAACAAGTGTATCAACAGTATAAACATATAAATATATATCATTATAAAGTATATCAATAGTATATTATTATAAACTATTAAAAAGGACCGATCAATGTGTGTATCATTATAAAATATATCAATAATATATCAGTCAACTATATGAACAGTATAGACATGTATATCATTATAAAGTATATTGACTGTATGTCAGTCAAGTGTATCAGTAGTGTAAACAAATGTAATATTATAAAGTATATAAACAATATATTGATCAAGTGCATCAATAATATAAACATGTGTATCATTATAAACTATATCAACAATATATCAATCAAGTGTATCGACAATATAAACATGTGTATCATTATAAAGTATATTTATAGTATATGTCAGTCAAGTGTATTAGCATTATAAATGAGTGTATTATTATAAAGTATACCATTGGTAGATCAATAAAGGTTTATTAGCAATATCATTATAAAGAATATCAACAGTATGTTAGTCAGGTATATCAACAGTATAAATGAGTGTATCATTATAAAGTATATTAACATAATTTCAATAAAGTTTATTAGCAGTATATTAACAATATATCAGTATTATATTTCAACATTAGTATATCACAACTAAAGTACATTTTTTAAAATTAATTGGTTGAAAAATATTGTACTTCAAATAAATTGGTTGGAATTTTTTTTTTCAAATTAATTGGGGAGAGGATAAAAAGCAACAAAACAGGAATGAAATAACAAATTTTAGAAAATTGAGCAATGAAAAGATATGAATGTATCAAATATCAATCAATAGAAACTTAAAGTAACACATGAGTGTATCAGACCTAAGACACGAGTGTATCAATGATATATCATACCTAAGATAGTAGTGTATCAAGTGTATCAAGAGGTATTAAGTTTGTATCAAGTGTATCACACACGTGTATCGCGTGTATTAAGTGTATCAGGTATATCACGTGGGTTAGGCTTGCTTTTTTGCCATTTTTAAAAAAATAATAAATCAAGACTATAGACCTAATTGATATATTTTGTTTTGCTCTTTTTGCACGTGCCTCTTAATTCTATACCCATAACACTTATCCATATGTTATTTCATTCCTCAAGTCAATAGAGAAATATATAAAATATATCTCAGAATACAAATATGTATACAGATATATATTTTTTCTTTCTAATTTTCACATTTGGTCTCACATGATTGAATATTTAGCTTTTTCATTAAATTCTATATATGGTTTAAGCCAATGGGGTGTTCAGGGCGGCTAGATTGCATCACCCACATGCTTTTCTAAAAGTGTTACCAAGGACAAAAATAGATTGCTTTCTTTTCCATTAGAAAACTTTTCATTTTTTAAGTTTTAGGTAAAATAGTCTCTTTCCTTTGGATTTTTAATAAATAAAAAATAGTTAAATATAGTTCAAAATATATATATCTTAGTTCTTAATGCTTGAATATTTTTCAATTTAGGCCTTACTTTCTTTTTAAGAAGCTTTCACTCTCATTCTTTTATATGTTAACGCCATTTAATTTAATTTTCATGCCTGAACTTAGGAGAGATACATGAAAAATTGAGATCACATTCAAATAAGAGAGATATCCTAAGGATATAAAAGTATGATTAAGAAATGCTTAAAATAATTGATAGCTACTACCTATAGTCCTATATCAACAAGATGAGTGCACATTCACTTTCGATGCCTCAATTATAAGAACTTCAAAGTTAAGTGCAATTAGTTTAGGGTAATTCTATGTTGGGTGACTTTTCGTAGGAAGCACGTGAGTAATGACAAAACATGCCAAAAATACTTATGTTGGTTCGTGGAGATAGATTTCACACTTAGAAGCAATTGTAGACAAGTAAACATAACATTGTTAGGTTGTAGGAAATGTTGGGGCGATTAGGACATGAATTTGAATTTTGAATCCTAAGCCTAAGGCGTTGCATTAGTTCAATTAAAAAACTTTTCTTTCTTAAATGACATTTCTCCTCCTATAATAAATTTTTGCTGATTTAGTACTTATTATCTTATAAGTAATTATATCATCTAACCATTTTAACATTATTATAATGGTGGAGGACAAAATTTAAAATTTAAAATATAAGTTGTTGGATTGAAACTGCTAAAAAAATCTTAAAACATTAGAAACTATTACATATATTTAGCCCAATTGTATGACGAGAGACTACTTCTGTAATTTGATCTACTCTCTTCTCCTATGATAAGTTGAGAATCCAAATCTTATATATATTGAAGATTTTGGCTCTTTGGATATATAATTTGTTATTTTGTGTAGGAAATAAAACATGTTTACATATATTTCAAATAAAAAGGAAAAATTATTATAAATAAAAAAAATATTTATAAATAGTTTAACTCATTTTGCTATATTTGAAAACAAAACAAATTCTAAAAGAAAATATTAATGAAAAAATTGAAATGTATCCCCTATATAAAAAGAAGACGATAACGTCTAACAACTTAAAAAAATTATATTCGATTCGACCGTAGGATGACTTAGACTACTCAAGGATATCTTTTATCAAATACACATAACCATATTTGAATGAATAAAAAAACCAATTATATAATAATATAGAGAAGCTTTTAAAATACAAAAAAAAATAAAAATAAAAAATAAAAAAATAATAATAATAATTGTAAGACAAAGAATATCCTACTTTTATACATATTGTAGCTCTCTCTCTAGATATCAAAAACATTTTGTTAATGTATTTTTATATAGTTCACTAAGATGACATCACTGTCACCCATATTATAATCACCACCACTTATTCCATGCCGTGTGCATTACTTTCATAAGATGAATATATCTTCATCTTCCCACCATTTTAAAAATTAAATTAAATTAAATTATATTATTCTAATTAGATACCTTGTAATGTAATATCCAAAAGGTTGTGGGGTCCATTCACAAATTTCCAAAACTTCTGCCACCTGATTGCAAAACCGCGTCTTTCTACAGTAAACCCCAAATCCCTTCTTCAATTTTCCTCTTCTTCTTCTTCTTCTTCCCTTGTAATGCAGATTCATTTCTTATCCATCACTTTCAATCCCCATTTTTTTTATTTTTATTTTTCTTCTTTCACTTTCGAAAACAAAATAATTAAAAATAAATAAATAAATCTAAAAGCTTTTGAATGTGCTTAAGCAACTACTTGGAAGCTCACTCTTGCCATGAGAAGTGTCCACGTTTCAATTGAACTCATGAATTCCTCTTTTTTTTTTTTTTTTTTTTTTTTTTTCTCATCTTTTTCTTCTCTATATATACTCTTAACTCCCTCACTTACTTCCACAATAATCAAAATTATTACTCAAAGAGAGAATAACAAAGTGACAAATTCAGTACTGCATTACATAATATTGTTTGTGTGTTTTTTTGTTGCATGGGAGAGCCTAGCTCAATGGGGAGCCACGGCGGTGCGACGTCGAGCTATCGCGGTGTTCGGAAGAGGAAATGGGGGAAATGGGTGTCGGAGATTCGAGAGCCGGGAAAGAAGACGAGAATTTGGTTGGGGAGCTTCGAGACCCCGGAGATGGCAGCAGCGGCCTATGACGTCGCTGCCTACCACTTCCGTGGTCGGGATGCTCGTCTCAACTTCCCGCATCTTGTCAACTCTCTTCCCTTCCCTCTTAGCTCTACTCCTGACGACATCCGTGTTGCCGCCCACGAGGCGGCGTTGCGGTTACGAACAACACCCGCGGTTGTGTCGGAGGGTGAGGAATCTTCAGCCTCGGGTCTTGCCCCAATCACTGTCCGACTGTCGCCGAGCCAAATTCAGGCGATTAATGAGTCAACGTTGGACTCGCCGAAGATGTGGATGCAAATGTCGTCGGAGAGTTTGCTTATGGAGGAGTTCTCAAATGGTACTGTGTTTGTTGATGACATGGACGATGAGATGTGGGAGAATATGCATAATGATTCGTTGTGGGATCCTTAGGGTGATTGGGTAACACTAATTTTCTTTTTTTCTTTTTTTTTTTTTAATTTATTAAAAATAGAAAAAAAAAAATGACACATCAATTTTACAATACTATGAATTTAGGTTGTGTGTTTAATTAATTAAGTATACTTTGACCATAATTAATTAATTAATTAAGATTAAGCAAGGTGGATTTACTCAGAGATGGGTGGGTTAGTTAAGAAAATTAATTATTAGTAAATAATTTGATTTGGAGTCAAATCAAGGAAAAGGGTTTTGTTTTTTTTAGAAGAGAAAATTCACCCTCATAAGTATTTAATTTTTTCTTGTTACTTTAATTATAAGAAAAGTATATATATATTTAACTTCTCTCATCATATACATCTAACGATTGCAAAATAGTTTTGCATTTGGAGATATAGAACAACAAAACAAAATAGAGTGATTTGAGTATGTTTTTGGGTGAGAGCCAATTTGTGTCAATTCATGGAAAAGGCAAAGGAAGGTTTTTGGTGAACCCAAATTTGGATCCTTTTGTTTATGGATTGAGATTAACTTGAGGCATTAATAGGGCCCATCTGAACCACACTTGTAGTTAGAATATTGGCTATCTTGTTAATACTAATTAATACTTATGTATGTGTGAGCAAAACAGTGTGTGGAGTGTGCTTTTTGTCCAATCACATTTGTATAATATATTATATGTTAATGAAGTTTCATTATTACATCTACAACTTTGTGGCCTTACTTCTCTGTCTCTCTTCTCCTTTCATTAGTTTTAAGTTCAATGTTTATTAGACAAATCAAAGCATATGAAAAAAAAAAAAAAAAAAAAAAAAAGGTTCAAAGTAAAAGGATGAAACAGAACATTGATCAATTCTATTAAATTTCATTCTTAATCTTTTTTTTCATATGTTAAAATGCATTCCTACTCTTTTCCTTAAAAACCTTTTTTTTTTTTTTTTTTTAATAAAAGAATGTATTAATTGTAGTTTATACTCTATTTGATATTCATTTGGTTTATGAAAATGGTGTATGATTTCTCATAATTTTTTTTACAATAGTTTTCATTGTTCTTTAAATAAACATTTGAACTCTTTGTCAAATTTTAAAAACATAAATAAATTTTAAACAACAATACTTTTTTTAAGTGTTAAAAATTTGGCTTGGAGTTTGAAATATGCTACTAAAAAGTACATAACAAAACAAAGAAATCAAGGGGTAGAAGGAATGTTATTTAAGCTTAATTTGAAAAACCAAAAACTAAATTGTTAGCAATGGACTACAAATATATACTCTCTTTTCTTTTTCTTTTTAGAATATTAAATCATATATCGAGTAAGAACTCAAATTTAAGTCCAACATTTTAAAAGAAGTAAAGATGTCTTAACTGCTTCGTTATGTTGAAGTTAGTGGTCTACTCGTTTAACTAATGCTTCTAATGTGAAAAAAAAGAATAATGATAATCAACTTGAAATATAGCTGAAATAGTTAAAAGCATTTGCCCATGCAAGCAAAAGAAGAAAGGGTTCGAATTCTCCAACTCAACTTGTTGAACTAAAAAAATAATGAGAATTATAATAGGCGAAATGGTTAATTTTAATCCCAAGTAATTAATCATGAACTAAAATATTAGGAAATTAAAGTAGCTAGAACATGTTTTAATCTTTCTCATACATCATGTCAAGTTAAATATATAATTTATTTCCTAATATCTAATATATTGTTTTGTTTCTCTAATCTAATTTTATATCTATTTTTTATAAAATTTATACTTTAAGCCTAGATAATACTTTGGTTTTTAGTTTTTGATTTTCAATTTTTATAAAACAAAAACCATACTTATATGATTATCTTTTGTTTTTATTAAAAAAAAACAAAAAACAAAAAGCATGTTTGATAATTATTTTTTATTTTTAAATCTGAAAAACACGTTTATAATTGTGTTTTTGCTTTCTGTTTCTAAAAACTTTTGATAAATCTTTTAGTTTTATTTTTTTATTAAAATAAAATCAAAATATATTAACAATTATTTTTTCATCAAATATATATAATTAAAAAAATTATTTTAAATGACAATTATTGAAAATATTTACAAATAATAGCAAAATATCACAATCTATCTGCGATAGATTGTGATAGACTACTATTTGTATCTATCATGACACAGATAGTAATTTATTGGGTCTATTGCAGATAGACAGTAAAATTTTGCTACAATTGTAAATATTTTGGTTCATTTTTTATATTTGAAAACAACAAAATTCTATATCCTTATTTCATTTTATTTTTTTTTTAAAAAATCCATATTAATAAAACAATATCAATATTTAAATGCACTAATTAATGAGAAACAAAATGAAGAAAAATAATAAAATAAACATATAAACCATATAGAAGAAAATAATTTCATTTTTTTTAGAGCATACTACAGGAGAATAAGGAAACGATGAAAACAATTAATTTAAACATAACAAATTCACGTTGTTTTGCATAAGACAATTTTGTTTCCTTTATGATGCTCAAGGTGTCATGAACAATCGTATTCCAAGATAAGATGATTACTAACCTATGAATGCAAAGTAAGTTTTAACTTCATGACTATACAATAAAATCCTAATATTGTATAAAATAATAAATGCCAAGATTTTTGAATTAGATGATTTTTAACAATAACATGAGTAAGAGTAACATACCTTGATCCATGATGATGATCTTGTGAGGGATCGTGCTTCTTTCTCTTGACCTTCTAATATATATCATAAAATGCATGTTTTGGTCTATATTTTGATACTTTTCTTTAATGAAAATAGTCATTTGCATGTGATTTACCACATTATTTAGTCTTAAATGCATAAATGGGTCAAGTGAAGGTCATTTAACTGTCTAAAGTAAGTTTTATACTGATTTGAGATATTTTTTTGAACTTTTATTGAGAGTTTTGACTGTTTTGAAGACTTTGACCTTGATGTGCGCACATCGGACCAAGCGATGTGCCCACATCAAAATCCTAATTTTCCAAAATGGTGCCTAGTCATTATTAGGGGTTGCTATTTTCTCGGTCATCAGCCATTCTTCAGCATCGAAATTGCCTGAGAGTCGTTGAGAACATAGAAATTGACCTTCCTTCAACCATCTTGGTCTACATAAAAGGGGTGGAGGTCTCCTTCTTCAAAGGACCACGATTTTTTAGCATTCCAAAGGAGGGATGTCACACCCCCTCCCAGATTATCTTTTTAGCTTGGAAAGAAGTGTGCAGACAGCAAACATCACCCTTTTTGTGAGGTTCACTATCCACCTGTACCTGATAACCTATTGAAACAACATCACTACATAACCGCCCACATTATCTTTTCTCAAAATGGCAAGCATACAAGATCAATTTTTAACTTAAGTTATATACAACTGATGTACAAACAAAAACTTTCAAGCTACAACCCACAAACAAACAACCCTATACGGCACACCCCGACATCAATCCCATTTTAAATATGCCTTCACGCCACACTGATTCAACACCATTTACACGTATAAAAACTGGGAAGAAATGAGTATGCTAATGTCCTGAAACTAAGGAAGATGAGGCTTGAGTAGGCTAAGCTCCGAGAACTCTTTCTCTACTTAGGTGCGAAAGAAAACATAGAAAAGTGTAAGCTAGAAAGCCTAGTGAGTGACCGTTTCAAATAATTACATCAACATCCATTAAAAAAATATTTTAAATTAAGGAAACATTTTGTAAGTTCATAGCATCATGAAATATCAAGACCATAATCATGGATAAAACAATAAGATTAAGCATCATGACTGTGTAAACTTCACATCAAACATGTACTCTTAATTCCTTAGTTGAGGTAGAGCAAGCTCAATACACTCAACGTCATAACCTTGGCTGACGTAGAGTAGTCTCAATACATCAGCGTCAATACATTTCCAACATGCACGTGGAATGCCCTCAAGGGCTAATACTGGATTTCCAAAATACCTTCTCTAGTTCTTCAGTATTGGGAATCCTTGGACTTCTCGAATACCTTCTTTTAATCCTTCAGTATCGAGAATCCCTTGGACTTTTCAAGTACCTTCTTTCATCCTTCAGTACCGGGAATCCCTTAACAACCTATAATGTTACGGAATCATATTCACGTAGCTGGACAATCACAACTAAGGTACAAGGCATAATGGTTTTAAACATCCTTTTAAAAACCTTAGAATTCATCATTAGCAACGACAAAACATTCTTAGCATATCATAAGTTATCATCATTCAAACCATGTATGCTTGCCAACATTTGAGTAACATATAACTTCCCTTTAAAGCTTAGCATTCTCATACTAGGCATTAAAAGTAAAATTAGTGAATCATGCTCAAATCTTAGCAAAATCAGCAAGAAAACACATTTTCATAAGAAATCATGGCTAGACATTATAAATGAATTCCTTTAAAAACAAACATGTCACAAACAGATTGGGGTTGCACTCTTAGGCTTATAGGTTTCTCCAACCTCAATTTGACCTGAAATATCAATTAAGAGGCATTAGATCATCTTCTTGAGATTCTCACACTTCCAATAATACTTAAACTTCATCTACATTGGCCAAAACCAACTTAAATTTCACTTATTTCTTCACCATTTCCATTTAGGCATTTTCATGCAAGAATTCCTAATCCAAAAGTTAATTTAAAATCCAAAATTATCCATTTTGAGGCTAAAAATTCAATGAAATATCAATTGGGCTTCAAAAATGTTCACCAACTCCCAAAATGGTCGTAGGCATGCAGCATGAACGGCAGAGGGGCGTGGGGCACACTTTGTAGGCGTGGGTGGGCGCTAAGGGGCATAGGTAGGAGGCAAGGACATGGGCACTGGCGTGGGTGACTTGGGTTGGTGTAGGTGGCAACTGCTGCACACAGGTGTGCGGACGTGGGCACTTCATCGTGTGACGCTTGCGGCTGGGGGCGCTTGAGGCACACATGTGCGAGGAACAACGCGCAAGAGTGGGCGCTAAGCGTGCGTGGGGGTGGGTGGCAGCCTGGGCTATTGTCTTCCACCTTTAGCAAGTAGTCTCCTATTTTCAACTCGACTTTTTAGAGCTCCAAAACACCTTTTCCAATCAAATAAACGCCGAATAAAATTTATGGAACTCAAGAGGGGCCTCTTAAATTACCTACCAATAAATTTGGGCGCTTAAAACCTCCCCAAAACCCTTGAAAAATTCATCAAACTTGAGTTCTCTAGTTTACTCGATTTTAGCAAGAACCTTTAGTTTCTTCAACTTTTCTCAAGCTTCCCAACTACGATTCATTCTGGTAGCTCTTGGGTGGATTCCTGGCTCATTTAGGTTTCATTTGGTTCAAAAATCACAGAAATAGCACGAGGAAATTGGGAGAACCAACCTTTTCTTTCAGCTGCTTACTTCCAACCGAAGCTGCTGCTTTTTTCTTCCAATCATCATTGCCATCCAGCTGCTTGCTTATCTTCAACATGGCTCCTCCTCATTTCTCCTTATCCTCATCACCCTAAGCAAAATTATCTCTTTTATATTTGAATTAAATTAAATTTATTTTATTTTATTAATTTATGTAAATTATTTTTATTTAATTAACCTACTTAACACTTAGAAAAAATTTAAACACTTAGAAACTTTCAATCCCTCAGCAAATTTTTCCCTTTTGAACACACACCATTGGCTATATTCATTTTCCCTCTTTTAAAAAATTAAATAAAAATTAAGCTTACTTAAACAATCCCTACAATTCCAATTTTGGATTTAATTTAACCTAACTCATCTCAACCCCACCTTTGCTTATTATTTTTTACTTGAACTCAAGCAAAACAAGATAGGAGCTAGGGCTTATAAGAGATCTCACTATTCCCTCAAGGATTTCTTAAAAAAAAAAAAAAAAGAGTTCTACTGAAGAACCCTAAGTTTAGTCCATCCCTACCTTTGAGAACATGTGTAGAAAAATGATTCACCCTTAAGAAATGAGAACACGACCTAGGAAGTATGATAGAGTGCAAGGTCGATTTGAAGGAGTTGTTCTTTTGTGTTTTCCAACACTATTTTATTTTTCTTTTTGCATTTTTCCTATTTTCTTATTTTTACTCTTTTGAGGTTAATGTTGTGACAATGATTATTGACTTAATGACATCTATTCATTCTTTCATAGTTATGAGCTAAATTCCTAGAGGGGATTCAGTCATGTGGATACTCTAGGATCTTATGGCTCGAGCAAACGTTAATACATCTTGGGACTTTGACTTTCATATTTCCTTTGTTGAGTTTTATGATAATTTGTTAAGTTAAATTGATCACTTAGTTTAATATACTAGTGGAGTATTAATATTGAGAAGGTTAAAATAAAAGTTGCTTTCACAAAGGAATATGAGACTAATAGCCTAGAAATAGGATTTTCATGTTTGCTTAGAAATGAGATACACCATAAGATAAATAAATTGCATGAAAATAATCTAAGATTTAGTTAGCCATAGAAATATATGTTTGGCTACTTATATATGTCTAGCTACTTAAACTCCTAAAGGAACTTGATACAAAATCGAATAGAAGACATTTTGTCCATGTTGAGTCACTGTCGATCTGAAGCGGCGACATGTATTACACAAGGCAAAAATTCATGAGGTTGGAACTAGATTAAGTCCCTATTTATCAACTACGGTTTACTATTTTCATTCAACACACAAGCTGTCACACCCCTTCCCAGATTACCTTTTTAACCCAGGAAGAGATGTGAAGACAATAAACATCACCCCTCTCGTGAGGTTCACTTTCCACTTGTTCCTGTTTAATCTGTTATAATGACATAAACATTGGATATACAACCATCATTTCATACTCAAGGCTATAAGTACATTCAGCGTCTTCATTTTCCACAGATTGAAGAGCAATCAGCCACATATATTTACAATAGTTGTACAAACAGAACCACTCTTTACATAACCCACAATGCATACAAATATGTACAACCTCATACCCCAATACCAAACCCTGACTAGATATGTCTACATGCACTCTAGACCAAAACCATTCATACATACAAAGTCTATGGAGAATGAGTTAGCTAAAAATTTGAAATTGAAGTAGACGAGGCTCGTGTAGGCTAAGTTTTGGGAACTCTTTCGCTATTGGGTGGAAAAGAAAACATAGAAAAGAGTGAGCTGGAAAGTCTAGTGAGTCAGAATTTTAAAAACAGTTACATCATCAATTACTAAAAGTATTTCAAGTTAAAGAAACATTTTCTAAGCTCAAAGCATCAAGTAATATCAAGCTCATATCCATAGATAAAACAATGAGATAAAAATATCATGAAAAACAAGCATACTTTTCCATTATTTCAATCGAGTAAACTTCACATTTAACCTGTACCCAATATCCTTAGTTGAGGTAGAGCAAGCTCTATACACTCAACGTCATAGCCTTAGCTGATGTAGAATAGTCTCGATACATCAATGTTGATACATATTTTCTATGTGCTAGCAAAATGCCACCAAAGGGCTAAGCACCCGAACACATGGCCCAAAGCCTATATGTGTGCTACATTGGGTCCCAAAGACCTAAGCCATAACTTGATATTGGACTTCCTAAATACCTTCTTTGATCCTTCAGTACTGGGAATGCTTGGACTTCCCAAATACCTTCTTTCATCCTTCAGTATTCAGAATCCTATGGCAACCTATAATGCAACAGAAACACATTCACGTAGCAGGGCAATCACATCAAAGGTACTAGGCATAATGGTTTGAAACCATTCCTTAAACCTTAAAATTCAACAATAGCTTTCATATGACATTCCTTGGCTTAAAATGAATCATTAGCATCAATTTAAACACATTGAAAACCTTTTAATGAAAATGAACATTTTCTCATGCTTATGAAAACATGGTTAGAAACCATAAATGAATTTATTTTAGAGAAAACATATGTCACTTACAGTTCGAGCTTGCACTTCTAGGGTTATACGCTTCTTCTAAAGGAATTGAATCCTCAGCGGAAGCGAATGATCGCCTTGTGCCAATACTTTCCATCATGGAAAACTTAAAATTCAGATAACCAGAAACATGGATAAACAATTATGTTAAGGTTACAACATGCTTTGATAAATAAGAAGAGGGAAGAAATTTAACCTTTGAAGACTTTCTTCCCCAAAAAAAAGTTGATTCTCCGAATGCACGAACAACAAAAACGTTCTCAAAACACAATGCACAGAGAGTGCTCTTGGGACACTACCAAGGAAGTCTTCCTTGTTATTCTTAGGAAAAATCAAGAGAAGTTTTGGGCTCTCTTGGTTTTTGGTGAGGGAAGGAGAGATTGAGGACACTATCAAGGAAGTCTTCCTTGCTATTCTTAGGCAAAATCAAGGGGAGTTGTGGGCTCTCTTGGTTTTTGGTGAGGGAAGGAGAGATTGAGAGAAAGTTTTTCTTTGAAGAATTTTTTCACAAAAAAAGCTGTTATTCATCCAAATTAAAGAACTCAATAGGATGAATATATCCTACAATGAGAGAAGGTGAGGTGGGAGTTAGAAATAACACTCACAAACACGTATAGAATAATTTAATTTAATCAAATTAAATTAAATTTATTTTATTTAAAAATATATATTAAATTATATTTAATATATAATTAAATAAAGAAATTAAATATCATATATTTAATTTTATTTGAATCATATTCAAATAATGTTCTCTCACATAAGCTATAGTTTTAATGTGAATCATATTCATAATAAATTTAACATATCATGACCATAGGATACCAAGACCTTCACTTTGATACCAACTTGTCACATACTCTCTTAGATTACCTTCTTAACTTAGGAAGAGACGTGGATACATTAAATATCACCGCTCTCGTGAGGTTCATTGTTGATCGACCAATCGTGTATGACAGTTGAAAATAGAGTAAATATAATCTATTGCAAGCATACATTGTCAATGAAGTAATAATCTTAGAGCATTCTAAGAGTCGAATCTCACGAGACTAGCAATCTAATTACGTTTTTTCTGAAGCAATGCAATAAAGTGACCAAAATAACCAAGATAAAATGGTTGGGAGTTGATGTGAATAAAGCTTAAAAAGATAAAGACAATCAATGATGGAAGTAGGGTTTCAACTATGTTTTTGCCTAAGTTCATTTTGACCCAAGTGATTCGGCCGCATCATACTAGTGCATTGCCTAACTCCTGAACAGAATCTTCACCTATTCGGTCTTGTATCAAGTCCCTTTAGGTTCCTAAGGAGCTAAGCCTATACACCTATGGTTAGCTACTACATAGATTAATTCTTGCTCTTATTCGTGGTATTCCTATACATAGACTATTACCCCATATTCCTTTGTGAATTCTGCTTACATCCTAACATTCTTAGCATTAGAACTCTGCTAAAATGCTAAATTAAGTGGCCAATTTAACTTAATATTATTAAACATTAAAATCAACAAGAGAAAAGAGTAAACAAGCATGATATGACACTTAATTTATCAAGCCATCAATCCCTAGAGCATCCATATAGCTGAGCCCCTTAGTGAATTTAGCACATATCAAAGAATGAATGAAATGCTTTCATTAATTCCAAAGTCATAATTACATAATGAATATGAATGGAATAGATTCTTAACAAAAGAAGAAATGAAAGTAGATGCTGGAAATACAATAACCATCCTTTTGGAATATGTCTCTCACTCTCTTTAATTTCCTAAGAATGGATTGTCCTTTCCCAAGGTCCAATCCTTACGCTCTACACACACTTTTGTGGGGTAGAGGGTCCTAGCTCTAACTTCTCCAAGAGAACTCCCATTTTTTGGAGTGGGTCTTGTTGGGATTGGTGTGTCCTAAATCTCTTGCTATCTCTTGCATTAACTCAATCCAATAAATTAAGATTCAATAGTTATTTTATATAAACTTAAACATGTATGTGGTTGACATATGAGGTTGGATCATGTTTAAGTAATAACCAAAAGGTCTATAGTATAGGAATAAGGTTGGGTGCTTTTTTCTGGTAACACTATGGATACGGTCCACTTTCTAATTGTTACAAAAAGTTGTAAAGTGTTATAAACGATTTAACCCTAATCGTTCATGTGGAGAAATATGAGTAGGGGTATCCTATGCAAAGAGTTTGTATAAGATTGGACTGTGAAATGTTTAATTTTTCTTTCTAACACCGTTAATTAAAGAAGTTAACATTTCATAGGAAAACTATAAGTGAAACGACCTTAATCCTGAGTGAGTTATGAACTCCTGTCTATGAGTATGGGTGAGAGTGGCCAAATCGTCCACACAATATGCCTACCATATTAGGGATTTGTTTAAATAGAAAGTTGGGAACATATCTTAATAAGATGGAATTTACTCCTTCCCATGTTTAGGGTAAGTAGATAAATTACTCCCTTAAGGGATGATTCCGGGTCTTGAACAATCAGACCTCACCCTCTCACTAGCTCGAGAGGGGTTAGTTTATAGTTGCACTATAAACAGTTTGTTCATTAGAGGGATCAGTGATACTTAAGGAGTTAAACATAACTACAGGGGTAAAACGGTAATTTGACCCAATTGTAGTTATGAGTAATTTGTGAAGGATCAACTTACTGATGATTAATTAATTTGGTGGACATAGAAATATATCTATAGTATGAAAAGTGTAATTGTAATTCTTTAGTGGAGCGACCTACAGTTAATGAATATTGAATTAAAGAGTTTAATCAATTAATCTAATATCGTTGGAGCTTCTAATCTATAGGTCCATAAGGTCTCCTTGCTAGCTCATTAAGAATTTGTATAAGAATAAAATATTTTGGTTTAATTTGAATTGTTCAAATTAATAAGGAAGTTAATTGTATTTAATACATTTAGTATAATGTATATAGATTAGGTTTTATGTCCTAAACCTCATAGTTTGTAAATTTTTTAACATATTCTCAATAAAGTTGTTATCGAGGTTTATTTAGTAAAGGTGTTATTGATTGTGTGGATTGCATTTATTTAATCCAATAAACTGAGAAACCCCTCGCTATAGATTGAATACTTAGGCTTTATGTGTTGACATAAAATTGGATCAAATTTAGGTAATAGCCAAAATGGTCTATAATATAGGGATAAGGTGAGTACCTTATCTTGGGGACACTATGAATACGGTCCATTTTGTATTTGATACAAACGATGTGATCCTATATTGTTCATGTAGAGACAAGGGGCTCCACCTTTTAAGTGTTGATTCCGGGTCTTAAACAAGGGGCTCCACCCTCTCATTGGCTCGAAAGGGACTCGGTTTGGTGGTTGGACCACAAATTAATTATTCATTAGAGGATCAGTGGGACTTAAGGAACGAGATGTAATTACAGGGGTAAACGATAATTTTGACCCAGCTATAATGACAAACAACTAGTGAATGATCGACTTACTAATCATGGTTGTATCAAGTGGACAGAAATATATCTACAGTGGGGAGAGTGCAGCTATGAGGCTATAGTGGAGTGTTTCGGTAGTTAACGAATGTTAATTAACTAGGTTAAAGAGTTTAGTCGGTTATTTCAGATAGTTGGACCTCATAATCAGTAGGTTCATTAGGTCCCTTTATTAACTCATGGACTAAACCTTAGAACAGTGTGATGAAAGAATTTGAAAACGTTCAAATTCGTTTAAGGAGTAAGATTTACGGTTTGTTCGTTTTAATTATGAATTAAACGAAATTGGAGAGTTGGAAATATTTAAAAGTTATTTAAATATTAATCAGATGAATAGAGATTTATCGGGTTGGAAAAATCGGGTAAGTGAAAAAAATATTAATTTAAAATAATTATTATTTAAATTAATTTTATATTAAATTAATATTATTTAAGATTAATTATTGGAAATAACTTTAAAAAGAAAATCCAATTTTAATTCAGGAAATTCAAATTGGATTTGGATTTTCCCACTTTGCATGTTGAAGTAAGAGGTGGGAGATTGCTAATCTCTCTTTTTCCATCTTCAAACCCCTCCTAATTAAGTTGGTTAATCACCCTCTTTTGTGTCAATATACATGTGAAATTGTTTGCATGTATTCTTCTATTTATATAAGAAAGAATTATTGAAGAGAGGTTGATCTTCTTGGTTAATTTTGCTTAAAAACTCCACCTACTCAAAGCTCTTCAAAACAACCATTTCTTCACAAATTTGCTCCAAATTCATCACAAATTGGATCCCACAATCTGTTCTAAGGCAAGAGAATAACGAAAAAGATCCTTGTGGTGGTCCACGAAATATTCGTGATAAAAAATTTGAAGAAATTTTATTCAATTTTGAGCTACAACAGGAAAGTATCATTGTCTCTGTTTTTCAATTTTAGAACAAGTATGTTTAATCTTCAAAATTGATGTAATTAGAGTGCTTTAGATCCTAATGCTTCTACATTCATGTTTTTAGCTCCTTCAATTGGTATGAGAGCATATTTAGAGCACTCAATTTGCATTAATTTGAGTTTGGTGGATGTAATTTCATGAGATGAATGTCGTGGTTGCTAAAATTGGAAATTTTCTGGTTTTGGAAGTAATTTTATGAGCACTCAATTCTTTGTTATTGTGTAATTATTGTAATTGGCCGCTTTTCTATGGCCTTTAGTGTGTGAAGAAGGGTCTGTAAATTTGTTGGAATCATTAGAGTTGAAATTAGGTTGTAATTTGAAGAATTTGGAGCAAGGTTCAGCCGGATCAAATAGTAAGGGGCGTTTCTGCCTTGGAGCATCGGGAAGCTCCTTCAACAGCATCACGACGCTGTTCTTCGTTTTTCAAAAAACATGTGCGAAGAAGGAGAAGCGGTCTGGTGGTTCGGTTAGATGGTTTGACGTCCGATTCACCTATTTTCCAGTCGGTTCGATCCTATTTTTCAACTTTGGAGTCCTGTTCAAGCGACTTTCTCGTGGTTCCAGCTGATTCGAAGTGTTCGTGGTTAGTTCAAGCGGGTTTCAATTATTATTGTAATAATTTACCTGATATTGGACTTCCTAAATACTTTCTTTGATCCTTCAGTATTGGGAATCCATGAACTTCTCGAATAGCTTCTTTCATCCTTTGGTATCAGGAATCCTATGACAACTTGTAATGTCATGGAAACACATTCACACAGCAAGGCGATCACATTAAGGGTACTAGGCCTGTTCTTAAGGCTCATTCTAGTATCTTTTCTTATCAAAAGTAGTCTTTTGCATGTTAAAATCCCCAAATTAATTTTCAAATGGATAAAATGAATGACTATGAGGTCTTTGGTTGCTAAAAGTGTAATTCTATCATTTTGGGCATGTTTTGGAAGCTTTTACATTGATTTTTGGATGTTTTGTAGAAACAGTCTATGATGCGCCCGCATCGCCAAAATATGATGCACTTGCATCAAAACCCTAAATTCCAGAAACGTTGACCAGTCGTTTGCAGGCTCGATTTACCCAGTTTCCAGCCGTTTTCAGCGCCAAAATTGATTAGGTAACTCTAGATTCGTGGATTTTGGCCCTCTTTACCATCCTTGAAGCCTATATAAATAAGGGATGCCTTCTCCTTAAGCAAGCTAGCTCTCCATCACGAAATACAACCATTTCTAGAAGATTTCTCACTCAAAATCGCAGACCCACTCCATGAAATGGGAGTTCTCTTGGTAGAGCTAGGACCCCCTACCCACAAAAGAGTGTATAGAGACTAAGGATTGGACTTGGGAAAGGACAATCCATTCCTAGGGAGTTAAAGAGAGTGAGAGACACATTCCAAGAGAGTGTTTTCTATATTTCCAACATCTACTTTCATTTCTTCTTTTGTTAAGAATTTATTCCATTCATGTTCATCTTGTAATTATGACTTTGGAATTAATGAAATTATTTCATTGATTCTTTAATATGAGCTAAATTCACTTAGGGGTTCAGCCATGTGAATGCCCTAAGGATTGATGACTTGATCATTTGCTTAAGTCTCATACCATGCTTGCTTGCTCTTTTCTCTTGTTGATTTTAAAGTTAATATGTTAAGTTAAACTTGCCACTTAATTTAGCATTCTAGCGGAGTTCTAAAGTTAAGAAGGTTAGGATATGCAGAGTTCACAAGGGAATATTAGGTAATAGTCTAGGTATAGGAATACCACGTCACATTAGGTACAAGAGACATGATAGGATAAAGAATAAGAGCAAGAATTAATGTAAATAGCAACTAACCATTAGGTATATAGGCTTAGCTCCTTAGGCACCTAAAGGGACTTGTTGCAGGACTGAATAGGTGAAGATTTTGTCAATGAGTTAGGCAATGCGCTGGTGTGATGCAGCCATATCACTTGAGTCAAAATGAATTTAGGCAAAAACATAATTGAAACCCTATTTCCATAATTGATTGTCTATATCTTTTTAAGCTTTATTCACATCAACCTTCAACAATTTGATCTTGGTTACCTTGGTCACTTGATTACATTGCTTTAAAACAAACCTAATTAGATTACTAGACTCGTGGGATTCGACTCTTGGAATACTCCGAGATTATTACTTCATTGACAATGTATGCTTGCACTAGACCATATTTATTTCTACTTTCAACTCTCATACACGGTTGGTCGATTAGACATTGTTTAAATTTGTATTTCATAGGTATCTCAAGGTTGGTGTTCAAGATGCATCTCTAGACGATGAAAGGTAGGTTGTAGATTTGTATTTTTTAAATAATTTGGGGTTTATGTCTTATGGATATTATGTAATGTTTAAGATGAATCTTACTTTTAGTTGTTTATTTGACTCAATTTGTAAGAGTCTAAACATGTTTCGTGGACATTAAGTACTGTTTAAGGAAACTAATTAAATACTTTAGTTGTTGATTTTAGTTTATTGACTGAATTTGTAAGATTTTAACAAGTTTGACATTTAGTAAATAAGAACATTTTATAAAAAAAAAAACCATTTCCGACACCAAATTTAAAGGCATTGGAAAAAATAACATCATTTTGGAAATTTTTTTTATCTTTTTCCGATGCTATGTCAATAAGTCATCGAGAAAAATAACATTTCTCGATGCAAAAATTGTAGGATCGGTATGACAACCCTTGGGGTTAATAAGGTTTCTTCAAACTAATTATAATTTTTTCCTAATGTAGGCCTAATTAAACAAAATAATACACTTTTGCTATAAAGTAATTTAAACAATGACTTTATGCAAATAATTTCGCTTTGAATTAAACAAGAAATTCACCATCATATGTTAAAGCACTTTATTTAATTCTAACAATAAAACTACCAATAAAAATAAACCAATACAAGCACTTAATTCCAAGAACAAAAATTGTAATTAATTTCAAGCAATAAAATATAATGGCAAGCTAATTGCAAAATTAAATAGGAGATAGATAGAGAAATTGATACCGGAAATTTTATAGTGGTTTGGCACAACCAATCTACATACACTTCCCAAACTCCTCTTCGCTATGCGAATATAAATCTCACAAACTCTTTTCACGGATCAAAGACCAACCGCTACACTACTCTTTTTGCAAGTTCACGAACAAACTCAATAGTTTCCACAAATAACGGTCAAACCGATATAACCACTCTTTTTCGGGATCAAGAGCAACCCTTACAAAATGTTTGGAAGAATTAAAAAACTCACTTGAGAAACTCTCTAAAAGGGTGGAGTTACAAGTTTTGATCTTTTCACGGATCAAAGACCAACCGCTACACTACTCTTTTTACAAGTTCACGAGCAAACTCAATAGTTTCCATAAATAACGATCAAACCAATATAACCGCTCTTTTTCAGGATCAAGAGCAACCCTTAAAAAATGTTTGGAAGAATTAAAGAACTCACTTGAGAAAATCTCTAAAAGGGTGAAGTTGCAAATTTTGAGCTCACAACAAATCAATCCTCACCATACATAAATCTCTCTTAAGAATTAGATGAAAAGAAAAAAAATTGAAGCTTGAAGAGAGCAACAATGGTGGAACCTTTTATTAAAATATTGTAGTTTGGAAAAATAATTAGAAGAATATTGTAGTTTAGAAAATATTGTAGTTTGATAGACAAAAAAAAAATAAAAAAATAAAAAGATTTGGTCGAGGATTCAACCCTTGACCAATTAAAAAAATTGACTTTAAAATTTGGTTAATTCTGATATTTGATTTAAGATCCAAAATGTCATTAAAAATAAAAATTTCACATGCAACAAAAAGAGATTTTATATTTAATTCATTAAAAAATCCATGTTACTTTTCAAATATAGCAAAAGGAACCAAAATATTTACAAATATAGCAAAATTTCACAATCTATCTGCGATAGACCGTGATAGATCACGATGGACTACTATATGTGTCAAACACAGATACTAACCTATTGTGATCTATCAAGGTCTATCACAGATAGACTGTATATTTTGCTATTAGTTGTACATATTTTTAGCAGTTTTGTCCTTTAAGATAATTTTTCTATAATTTACCATTGGTTTAAATTTTGGTTGATTATTTCTCACAAAAAAAAAGGTAGATTTTAATATTTGATTTAAGATAAAAAAAAAAATTTGTCATTAAAAAATAAAGAAAAAAAAATTTATCATGCACATTTATTGGTTTAAATTTTAGTTTAAAATAAAAAAGACTTTAAAAAAATCTCATTTAAACCATTAAATTAAATTTTTTAAAAAAACTATAAATCATAACAAACTTTCTACGTCATCATATTAAAATAAAATAGAAAAAAATACTTGTTTTTTTAAGGTTTAAAACTAATGGAGTATATATATTTTTCTAACCTAAGAAAGAATTATCACAATTTTTTAGGCAAAGATCACAATTTTTTCAAATATATATTTTTTAGATATATCAAATCACTCTCTACAAAAATAAAAATAATTATTTTTATTTTGAGACAAAGATTTAAATTAAAAGTTATTATTTTTTTCAAGTATAAATAGGCTATGAGTTATATTTGTCTTGAATCCTCCTCAATTCTCTCATAATTAAATTTCTTTTATATTTTGAATCCTTTTAAAATTTAAATAAAAATTTCTCTATGATTTTAGTTAATTGGGTGACATCTATATATACAATTATGTATTATCCTTAAAAATATTTAAATTTTTATTTTATTTAAACTATAATAATGTATAAATATTTTTCTTCAAATTTTATGGATATATAGATTGGAGTAATTTTATTTTCATCATAGAAATTAAATCATTTGTAACCATCTTTAATTTATCTTTGATTTTAAAATTTTTATTATCGTTGTTTTTTAAATTATTTGAAAATTTATTTTTAATTTTCACATTAATTTTTAAATCTTTTTATCAACATCACATTAACCAATTCAAAAAATTCCCTCAATTTTATATCCATCCCATGTCCAAATTTCTTGATTTGCTATATACTTTTTACAATGGTTTTTAAAAATTAAACCAAAATTTGAAGACAAAATAATAGTTTTTAAAAAACTTATTTTTGTTTTCTAAATTTATCTAAGAATTCAATTTTTTTACTCAAAAAAGGTGCAAAGTCATTGTAACAAGCCAAGCGTAGTTGTTGAATGATAAATTTTGGACAAATATGCCGACCAATATGTAGTTTGTAGGTGTATTCCATGTAGTATGAGTTAAATATTGCACTGTGATGAAACATCTTGTTAGAAGCCAAATTGTTTGATCACCCTATCATGAAGATGTCACTCACCAATGTGAAAACATATGAGTGGACTTAATTTAAATTTATTTTAAATATTGTCATGTTCAATAACTATTCTCGACTTTTTACAATAGTTTTTCGCCTTTTTCCGAGTAAAAGCATTGAATTCTTAGCCAAATTTAAAAAACAAAAACAAGTTTTCTAAAACCTACTTTTTTTAATTTTCAAATTTTAGTTAGTTTTTTAAAACAATTGTAAAAAGTAGATAGAAAATCAAGAAATTTGGATGTGAATTGAGTGTTTATAGGCATAACTTTTAAAAATAAAAAATAAAAAAGGTGAAATAGTTATGGAATGAGACCTAAATTTTAAAAATTAAGTTTGAATGTAACTACTAATATATCTAAACTTGTAATCTCATCAAAGTTAACATAAATGTTTCGAACAAAATTGGTTAAATAATAATAATAATTTTCATGCAATTGAATTTTCAGTATAATCATTCATATAATTGTGAATGGCCTGTATTTATTTGTAATCTCATCAAAGTTAACATAAATCATTCTTCTTCTTCATGCAACCATAATATGTCAGTTCAAGATTTTCCATTTTATGGTTCTGATTACACACAATTCTATAGTTTCACATGCCAATGTCATTTTTACGTCCTACTATCTGAAAGTGATATGGGGAGAAACCTTTGATTTTCCCTTTTGCCCCTTTTAGTTGATGTTTATAATTCACATAAATTTAATTTGGTTTAAATCTGGCTATTTCTAATATTTGATTTAAGATCCAAAATTTATCAAAAAACAAACATTTTATCATTCACTTCAAAATAATCCATTTGAATCAATTTTTTTATTTAGGTATGTTAATAATTCAAAACTAATATTTGATTTTGATTATGGTTGATAATCAAGATATGGGTATGAAATCTAAACTTGAAAAATTAGATACTTCAAATGATTTTTAATTACTTATGATAGCAAAAATATAGAAACAATTTTATGTTTTTTATTTTGATAATCCCTATTAGTTAAAAAAAAAAAAAAAAAATCTTATTTTGATGTGGATTATTTGATTATTTTCTCAATTTAGAATTTTAATTTGAACCAAAGTATATATATATATATATTATTTCGTCGTAATCTCCTTTTAGTTTCAAAATTTAATACTTTAACATTAACTAAAAATACCTAGAGTTCAAAATTGACGGCAACAACAATTCGAAATCGGTGACGTCCGACTTGTGGGACACATTGATTTTTTTTTTTTTTTTTAAATGAATGGAAAATATTAAATTATTGTGTTGATATTGACATTTTAATTTACATTTTATTATTTTCTCATTATGAACAATAGTATTAATGAAGTTTTATGTTATTTATTGGACATTGGTTTGAATCCTTTTTTTTTTATAAAACCATTAATTTGATTTGATTTTGGAAAATTATTTTAAATGGCAAAATTGTTGAAAATATTTACAAATAATAGCAAAATATCACAGTCTATCTGTGATAGATCATGATAGACTATTATCTCTATCTATCATGACACAGATATACACAGATAGTAGTCTATTGCGGATAGACGCAAATAGTTTTGCTATATTTGTAAATAGTTTGGTTCATTTTTCTTTATTTGAAAACTGCCATTTGATTTTTTATTGACCCCAAAACTGATAAAATTAAACCGACTATCATCCCTATCTTATTATTAATAAAAGATATTTTTTATTATTAAAAAATAGAACGATTAATTTTTATAAGGTTGTTTTTCTATTACAAAAAGAAAGGAAAGGGTTATGTTATAAAAAATAAAAAGATAAAATACAATATTTTCCTTAAAAAAAAAAATTAACTAAACTTTAACTAAGTCCGGAAGGGAGTACTTACCTACTTTAACTCAAACAACACTAAGAATGAGTTAAGGCTTACAATTCATGCAAGTTTTGGCACAAGCATATTTACGAACAAACTGTGATTTTTCAAATACATTTCTAGCTTTTTCATACTTAGACACAAAGTTCACATTATGAACACATTTAGATGTACCATGAATGTGTTTATGCACAAATTTTGGTTTTCTATGGATATTTCTAGACTTTTCATACTTTGGCATAAATTTAGATTCAACATTAAGCACATTAGGTGGTAAAGCATCTTTAGACTTACTAGGGGTGGCTTAAAAAAAAAAAAAAAATAGCATTCTTAGAAGTAGATGCACAATTTTTATTCATGTAGCTTAATCCCTTTTTCTCATTAAAAGGTTTACCCATGTCAATAATCTCATCTAATTTTTATGCACCTAAAGTCAATTTCTTTATAGACTCTTTTGCAATTTCAAGCTCTTTATTAGCAACCAATTCTTTCTCTTTAAGCACATGCAATAGACCATTTTTCTCATGACTATCATGTTTGTTGTGGATACTTAATGTTGCAAATCATGTTTTTATCATCTCCAAGCACAATGAAACTATGTTCTTGCCTAAAATACTTGCTCAATTTAGTCCCTGTTATGTCAAGAAAATTATATTAGAAGAAGATATATTAGGAATACTTTGTCTTCTGTCTAAAGAAGGAGCTTTGTGTGGTGATTATCAGGCTAGACAACAAATCAAAGTTGGCTCCCAAGAAACTTACTCAACTTCCCACTGATTGTGCTCTAAAACTTCTTCATATGGACTTATTGGGTCCTATTCTGATTGAAAGTATTGGAGATTTATGTGAATCTGAAGGAATCCAACATAAATTGTCTTACAACAAAATAGTGTAATGGTGAGCAAGTATAGTCTTCTTTAGGAGATGGCTTTTGATATGATGCAACATATTAAACGTCTACTGTATCTCTTCTGGAATGAAGCAATCTTTACTGATTGTCATATTTCTAATTGTCTTACTCTTAGACATTGGTATGTGTGCCCAATTTATGAAATATGGAAGGAGAGGAAATCTAATAATGTCAAATATTTCCATATATTTGGCAGCACATATTAAGAAAGATGTTGATGGCACAACTTTTAAAGAGATGTCTCAGAAGATGGTGAAACTTTTTATTCGACACATGTAGACTGCTTTTGAAATGAGAATTGACTTATAGCAACTAAAGATATTTGATCAAGGAAAGTCAAAGTGGGTCAAGTTAGCTTCTATAAACATAACAATCTCGTGTGTGATTATGATAAATGTTGATGTTGGTAATTGTGTATTTGATGTGTCATTACCGAAAATAGTAAAGGAGAAGAAAGTTTTCATGAAGAATGCTTCCTCTCCATGTGTCATTGTCTATTATGTTTGAGTGCCTTGCCTTGCCTTCTCTCTTGGTGGTACTGCTAGTGTGAATTATGTGTTAACAAAAAGAGAATGGACTCGGTGAAAAACAAGAAAATTGGGAAGCAAATGTGTGATGTTAGACATGTTATTATAACAATAGAAGACCTTACATGTCATGTCACTTAGTCCACCAGGTATATCCCTATAGATACTTGGTAAGCGTGAAATTCGTCGCCCAATTCCACTCCCAAATGCTTACCATTCTCACCAAAACCGGTAGTAGTGGCAAGACTAGGTCGAACACAGGGAGCCTATGAATTTCTCAATTAAATGGTTTGCAGTTCTAGGGTAACCAATGGGGGGCTTCGAATTGTTTGTTGAATGCAAGAAATTTAAATTTAAATTGCAGAAAATTGAATTGAGTTTTAGTTCGAATAATTAAAGTATCTAGCTGAGGCTTAAGAGTTGTTTCCCCAATTTTTGCATATTGATCACAGGTATATCATATAATTCTTAGAACATTTAATCTTAGTCAACTCACTTAGGAACGCTAGGCAAGAGCCCTAGTTATCTAATTAACCATTTCATTAGATGAAACGCATCATAACTAATTGGCTAATAGCATTAAGAACTAGGAACATGCTAAGTTAAATGCCCAATTGGAAACGCCAAATCAACATTCAATGTAATTCTCCCCTAGGTCAATTAGACAATATTCATTGAAATGAATTCAAAACTTACAAACTAATTCAACCTATTGTTACATCAAATTAACATGCAATTCAATGTCACATATTGCAAATTAAAACATAGCTATTGGTTATACATCATAAGCTGAAACACAATTAAACATCATTCATAATCTAAGAAGAACTTAGAAACATTACAAGAGTTTGTTAATAAAAGATCTAAACGTCACAAAAGTACAAAAACAGGGAAATCTACCCTATGCCTAAGCTAGAAAACGATACCTTTAGTCCATAATCTTCATGATGAACATCAAGGTAGAGTTATAATACATCAACTGACCAAAAGGGAGAAGAAAACAGGGAGAATTTGTCTTGAAATCAGCTGGAACGGTAGATAGATTAACCTAGGCAGCTAAGTATTCCTTTATAGAATCGGTCTGGCACCACAACACTAATGGGAATTACATGTGAGTGAACACCATAGTGTCGTGATGCCAACGACCTTTACCAAAAACATTCTTCTTGGGAAAAAGTGTCGCAGGACGCCATTGCGTCGTGGCTTTAAAGGCATTTCGGTCATTTTGCTTCCCTTTTTCCCGATTGATGTAATTAAGCTTCGTTTTGGTTCCATTTCAACTCTAACACCCGGTTTTACCTCACAAGTACTCAATATCTGTAAAATAATGAAAGAAGCATATAAAATTTAAGGACAACCCTAAATTAAGGAGAACAAGATAGCACATTTTCGGTGCTATCAAACACCCCTAATTTAATTCTTGATCGTCCTTGAGCAAGGTAGAATAAAGCACACAGTAACACAAACGACATGCTCACTCAATTATGCAAGGTTCGCTACTCAAATCTTAGCAGGCTCCTAGAATTCAACTTACATTCAACAATGAAATCAATTCATAATCAGTCATTGAAGCACAATTTAAAAATTTATTCTAAATTAATTTATGCAAGAGTGAGTTTATTAAAGTCTTTTCTAATTAAGTCCTAGCACCTCGTAATGGTTTTAAATAGCTCTCAATTCATTTTCCCTACACTGGCTCATGCAAAAATTATCAAATGCAAAAAAAAAAAAAAAAAAAAAAAAAAATCAAAGCAGTAATATGTCAACTGAGGTGCTTGAAATTAAACTTCTAGGGCCCAAAATTTGCATTTATTTTACCTAGGGAACTATACTCACTCTTTTATCGTGAGTGTCTTAACTAATCACAATAAAGGTAGCTCTTTCTAGCCCTAGTCATGCACAACATTACAAGTTTTTTTTTTTTTTTTTTTTTTTGTTCTTTTTCATGATGTTTTCTTTTTAGCACAATTTTACATGCATATTTTTCTGTTTGTACTCCTCAGTATTACATTACAACCTATCATACAAGACACTATCTAATTCATGAGGCGTATCGGAGCGACAACAAAAATACAAGCTAAGTAATGCAATTCTAAGCATGCGAGACCTAATATAGGTAGACAAAGGACTTCAACGTGCATGAAAAATCAGATTTTTTTTTTAATAGGGCTAATATTCATGATTATTCATCTCAAACATCATATCATGCCTCTCAAAAGCACAAGGGAGTGCGTCATCAACTAGTCATCATAACAAACCAAGTAGAAACATGAGCAAACAAGCAATTCAACACACAAATAACCTGAGCTCAGATGCTCAAGAGCTCCAGCCAAAACATAGACATACCCCACCCCCAACGTAAAATCTAACATTGTCCTCAATGTGATAAAGAATTAAAGCAAGGGACAAAATAAAAGGAAAACAGAATACTTCCCTGAAATTTTGGCACAGAGAATGGCGATGATGTCTGGCTCAAAATAACAATTCTTTTACTTCTCAAGGGCAACAAACCTAAATCAAGAAAGATAGAAAGAATTAAGTTCAATAGAAATAAAAATAAACAAAAAAGGAACATAAACTAATAAAGCAATAAAAGATAGATCATGGCTGCCTCTAGGTAGCGCAATTGTTTAAGGTAATTATACTCGATCCCACTCACCTTCCTCAACCATATCCATCAGAAACTGTCGAGTCACCATCTCCCACCTCCAAGTTAGGAGGTTAGCCACTATCCTGCAAGATTAAAGCGCTAAAACAAATAGGATTAGTGGAAGTGGTATAATTAGAAACAAAGAATAATTCAGAATTTTCATTGTGCTTTAGGGTTAAGAACCCTTTTTCCACATCGATCATTGCGCTAGTTATCTTTAAAAAGGGCCTCCCTAAAAGCACATACAGATTACGAGGAGAAGCACAAGAATCAACATCCAAATTGATAACATAAAATCAGCAGGGAAAGTAAAGCCATTGACTCTAACTAGCATATCTTTTACTAACCCAACTGACCTAATAAAAGAATGGCCAGCTAGCTGCACCAAAATATTAGCAGGGTGTAGGATGTGGGACTGAAAGTCAACATATACATGGACGTGCATTATGTTAATTGCAGACCCTAGATCTAACATGGCACGTTCAAACTTTCTTGTGCCTATCAGACAGGGCACAAAGAACGTACCTAGGTATCCTTGTTTAATAGGTAAATTACCTGGAAAGGTTACATTCTGCTCGACTTTTTCCTCTTGTTTCTTTCCCTCAACAGGGACCTCAACCCAAGCTCTCTTGCCCTTTCTAATAGGGCTCTAACCACTAGAAGACTAAGCAGAATGCACCTTCTTCTCTCGTGCAACTTCCTTAGTAACAACCAATCTGCTAGGAAAAAAGCAACAGGTAAATAAGAATCAAAATCAAGAGGTGGATCAAAACTTACCTCTCTTTTTTTTGGTGAGCTGGCTACATCCTCCTCAATATCCACAACCTCAACTGGCTCATCCATAGGCATCTGGGAAGTTTTAAGGCAGCTCACCACAGAGATAGCACTGACATTACGCACATTGGACATTAGTTGGGAAGGAAGCTTCCCATATTGGGTGTCCCATCGACTGACAGCATCGCCAACTAGGATATCTGAGTGGCGATACTCTATATGTAAGTGGTTGTAGTTTGCTGGAACAACTTTTGGCTCCTCTGTATTTGCATAGTAGACTCTACCATGCTATTCACAATGTCTTCCAAGGGCAGAAAACTGTTCCTTGATCACCCCCAATAGTTGTTATTGTACGACCTACCGCTTTACTGATTCCTTGCATAGTTCACCTTAGCAGAGAAACCTGTTTCACAAGAGTAGAGGTAAACAAGTTCAGCCCTTAATTCACTTACCTCTTGAGTGGATGTGGCTGGCTGAGTAATGTGGTCCAGCATGATGAACTGCTGGTTGTTTTCAGCCATGGTGGAAATTAGGGTCTTATTGACCAGAGCACCTCCTACAACTGCATCTATATTGTTCTTGTCCTACTACAACATTTCTTAGTAGAAATAGTGTATAAGGAAGTGGTATGAGATCTAGTGGTTGGGGAAATCGGCGCAGAGGTGCTTAAATCTCTCCAAGTACTCGTAGAGAGACTTTTTTGGGTCCTACAGGATAATGTAAATCTCCTTTTTCTAATTCTAGTGGCACATGAGGCTGAGAAGAATTTTTCCAAGAACTTCTTCTTTAGGTTAGGCCAAATGGTGACACTCCCTGATGGAAGGTAGTAGAGCCAATCCTTTGCATCATCCTTGAGGGAGAATGGGAAGACTCTCAAGTCTAGGTACTCCTTAGTCACACCGTGGGGGCATATGCTATTGCACAAGATTTGAGACTCCTTTAGGTGCTTGTGAGGATCTTCACCTAACACACCCATGGAAAGCATGAGGTAAGTGAACGAGACCAATTTATATATTCTAAAATTTAGTTTCTTTTCAAATTAAAACAAATCAAAACCAAAACTAAAAAAAAAAAAAAAAAAAAAAACTTGCCTTGTTACACTTCCCTAATGCCCTACTTGTGATCTTCTCGTTGGTCCATTATGATGATTTGGCTGCCATGTCATCAGCTCGGGTAATTTTTTGTTAATCTTATTTCGGCTATATGATTTCTTCATTTGGACTTCAATTTCGGTGATTCAATAGGCATCGGAATCATTGTTCTAAGCTCTACGCTATGATGCACTATTTAAAATAATTAAATTGTTAGTAAACAAAATTAGGTTTGTTATAATCAAAATATTAATTAATTAATTTAAGATTAAGGGTAAAAAAGCCAACAAAAATAGGTTGGCATCGCCATGTCTGGAAAGGTTGCCTTTCCGGATACCAGAATTGTAACGGCCCAAAATTAGGTAAATCACTTTTCTCTCTTTAATAATAATAATAATAATAATAATAATAATAATAACAACAACAACAACAACAACAAAAGAATCTTGCAGGCAGAGGGAGCGTGAAAGGGGGTTTGGAAATCCTTGGTCATTAGGAGGAATCGACTTTTTCGGTTGGGGAAAGATCTCTGGGTGAATTTTTGACCGTGGGGCGTTTTTAGGAGAAGGGAAGAAAGGGGAAAGAAGCAAAAAAAAAAAAAAAAAAAGGGTCAATCCCTCTCTCGAATGACCTCTTCGTCAGCCATTTTCTCACAACCTCCGTCACTCAGTCGCAGCGTCCCAGCTCTCACTGTCGCCATCATTGCAGCTTTCAGCATTGCGGCATCATCATAGTCCTCGCGTCGCAGTGTCTTAGTCCTCATCGCGCCGCAGCGTCTCAGTCCTCATCGCATCGCATCATCACAGCCCACTTTTCGCCGCATCTCAGTCCTCGTTGCCGCATCATCATAGTCCTCGCGCCGCAGCGTCTCAGCCCTCTCCACGACGCGTCATCACAATCTTCATCGCCGCGTCGCTTGTCCCCTCTGCGACGCGTTGTCCCAGACTTCATAGCACGTTGCTGCAGTGTAGGGAAGTCGCTCAGTCTCGCCTAGTCTCGCTGAGTCTCGCTGTCTCGCTCAGTCTCGCTAAGTCTCGCTCAGTTTCACTGCAGTCTCGCTCTCGCAGGTAAGGGACTTACTACCGGGTTTAAGTGACGCCTACTGTTTAATTGTGTTGTTGACTATTGAATGTCACCGTGAACTTTTGTCTCAGATGTTGTTTGATATGATTGTTTCGGTATACCAAGTTTGTAGTTGTAAGTAATGTTCTTATGCTTATGTGCCTATGACTCTGTGAATCTCTGCGATGAATTAGTTATGCCATGACATGTTTCAGGTTGCCCTATTGTCGTACCCCCCTAATGTACTATGCTACGAAGGGTGTCCCTCGGGATCACCACCTATGTCCATGTTACAATATAATCACTGCGTACCCTTGGGTCGCTTCCTATGCTTATGCCTACGTTTATGCCTATGCCGGGTACACGGGTGCACACGACAAAATGGGTGATAGCTAGGCCCAGTAGTGGGTCTCTTACTGAGTATGATTGCTCACCCTTTTCTATGTTTTTCTCCCAGGTAACGAGTATGGTGGCCAGGCGCATGGCCGAGGAAATCCGTGATCGTACCATGGGATCGTCGACACTGCTTCCGCACCTTAGTCTAGGGTATAGCGTATTGGACTTGTAGGGTAGTAGTATTTGCATACATTAAACCGTTTGTTATTTGTTTTGATATGGTTATGTTCGGTTTTCTTTTCTTGAGGTTTTGCCTAACGATTTAAGGGGTACCTCGCTAAAGCGTTTTTACTCCTCTATGTTGGTTTAATAAACTTTCTGGAATTCAGCCATTTTATAAATTAAACCGCATTTATCTAAAGTGTGTGATATCGTGTCTCTTAGTTCCCAACGCATTCATTAAATGTTCATGCATGACGTAGCAACATGTTAGCTATTAAAGGGTCAGGTCGTTACAAGAATCATGGATTTAGCATTGGGGGATGTTACTTCACACAAATCTTGACCTTTTGCCCATGTTACGAGTGTGGCATCGAAAAAAGTCACTTCTCCTAATGCGAGATATCGATTTCTTGGCATCGGCTGTAGTGACTTCTGCTAGGGTTGGCAACGGGGAAGGGGCAGGGATTCCCCGTCAGGGAGACGGGTCCCCGCAGGGGCCCTATTCCCCACGAGTTGAGAGAGAGCGAGAGTGCGACACTAAGAGAGAGAGCGAGAGAGCGAGACTGAGAGAGAGAGAGAGCGAGTATGAGAAAGAGTGATAACTAGTAGAAATACAAGTTATTATTGTCTTTCTCTTAGAAAAATAGAGTTTAAATAGAGAATCATGCGGTAGTTGGTGTTAAATTCTATTGATAAATCTTCCCATGCGTTCTACTCTTGTAAATCGATGGAGATAATTGTTTTGAAGCCTTTTGAATCTAAAACACATGCTTTAACGCAGGAACGCAAGCAACCAGTAGATGCGTTGGCAACCCTTCAACGCAGGTTGATGCGTTAGCAACCCATGGATGCGTTGGCATACTTAAACGCAGGAAACCAAGTTATCCATGGACGCATATCAACCAGAAACGCAAGGCAGCAAAGAATCAAATAAGAATCTTGAGAGATTGTTGGGAGATTGATATGCTTGATATGCGGCGAGAGTGGTGGATCTAAATTAAATCGGAAATCACGCGATTAGGCGAGATGGACGCAAGGCAGAAATTCAGCCTCCAATCATGCAGATTTGCCAGAGATTACAACGCAACATCTATAAAAGGATAGATGTGAATGTTAAAATGTTGTTGAACCTCTCGGAAGAATTCCTAAGTGACAATAGAGTTCTCTCCAGACGACAACCGGAGACAAATAGCTCGAAAGAGAAGAGTCTTCCCTCCGCCTGACCACTTCACAGCAGAACTCACGCTACCATCCCGACGAGCTCAAGACATTGAGAAGCCATTCGATGCTTTCTATCTTTTTCTTACTTATGTTTTAGTTTATTAGCAAGACATTGTATTCTCTAAAACATTTATTCCGTTCATCAATCTATACATCTTCCATGGCTATTCATTTCTTATCACTTTCCATTTGTTGTATATCATCCATGAGTAACTAACTCTCTCAAGGGTCACGGGTTGCGTTATCATCTAAATAAGAACCGTAGAAGACTATTTCATCTTGTCAATTGTACTTTTAATCTAATGCTTATGTCCATCTAGCTAATCGATATAAGTAGTAATAATCAGACTGCTCGAGAGAGTAAGTGATTGTGGAACTCAATTGACAAGGCTAAGAAGTGTTACCTAGACATAGGAATAACCTTGGTACTTAACACTCTCCTATGCGTTATAGACATATAACGCATAGCGGCTGACAACCGAGAGAAGAGTCGCTGGTATGAAATAGATCTCACTATGCCTTTTCGAATTTAGATGATGACCAACCCCAACCCTGCGTTTACCATTCATATAATTCAATTAGCTGACTTTGCTGTGTCGCATACCTTTCCATTAAACCACTTTAGCTTAGGTTTACTGCTTTGTAGTTAGTTAAACGCATCACTTCTCACCACCTTCTTTAGACGCATGACTCAAATAATCCAACTAATTATAGAATCTGCAAAGTCCCTATATTTGAGCTTGGACTCACCGAGAAACCTCATTCTTTGCTTATACTTGGGTGAAGAATAGGAAAACTTGACAGATTAGTAACGCATAGTATTAAGCATGTTGAACGCATAACAAGTTTAATAAAGATTCATAATAAGATCCACAACAGAGAGTATGAGAGCGAGACTGAGAGAGAGTCTGAGAGACAGCGAAACTGGGAGAGAGAGAGCGACATTGAGAGAGAGAGAGCGAGACTGAGAGAAAGAGCGAAAGAGCGAGACTGAGAGAGAGTCTGAGAGAGAGAGCGAGACTGAGAGAAAGAGCGAAAGAGCGAGACTGAGAGAGAGTCTGAGAGAGAGAGCGAGACTGAGAGAGGAAAATTAACTCGCGGGGTTGGGGATTAATCGGGGTTGGGGTCGTGGTCGAAGATGGGGCTGGGATACCCTCCTTGTCCCTGCTCCGTCCCCGGACGGGTACCCGGGTAATGACCTCGGTTTGACCACCGTCCCTGGTCAAACTGGGGATATCCCAATCCAATCGGGTTGGGGCCCCGTAGGTTTTTTTGCCATCCCTAACTTCTGTAAACACTACCCTTTTAACACCGGTAGAAGTCCTCCCCACTTCTCCTGTCGCAAAATCCACTATTTTTGACAAAAGAACCTTTTTGCATCAGGAGAAGGTTTTCCTGACGACCATGCCAACAGTAAAAGTGGTGTCGGAAAAGCCTCCCCCAATGCTTTTTTGACTTTTTTCGATGCTTTTTGATGTTGAGAAAAGCCAAATTTCTTGTAGTGATAAATTAAACATGTATAAAGGAATATATAAACTAAGGGTAATTGTTTTAAATGACAAAACTACTGGAAATATAACTGTCTATCAATAATAGATAGTGAGTGATAGATGATAGTATTCGATTAGTGTCTATCACTTATAAATAGTGAGATTTTGTTACATTTGTAGATATTTTGGCTTATTTTACTATATTTCAAAAGAGTCTTAAAATATATGGTACAACTTAAAAGAATTTCGTGATAATCATCTTAAAAAAAAAAAAAAGAAAAAAAAAGAAAGAAAAAAAAGTCTTTTTATTATAGGGATAATTTGATTTTAAGTCCGTGTGATTTGATACTTAATTGTAAAAAATCAAACATTAAAAAGTTAAAAAAAAACTTGGACCACTAAGGAGAAAATTTGCGAAAAGAAAAAATAAAGCTTGAAAACAAACAGATAGTTGAAGTAGGAAATTGAGGATAATGCCTACTCCCTTTTAGTCGGAAATAAAACTTAGAAGCTCAAAGAAGGGAAAAAAGAAAAAACACATATGATGTTAACAATCTTTTTTTTTTTAAAAAAAAAAAAAAAAAAAACTGAATATTGGCATGAAGCTCCAATATATATTTATAAAATAATTAAAGAAAAAGAATTCAAAATAAAAATAAATAAAATAAAAATGTAAGAGGAGATATTTGATAGAAAACTAGAAGTCTAATTTAGACATTTATAGATGAAATTTAGATTTCAAATACTAATTTTATTTTATTTTGAATCAAATCTTTTGAATTGGTTAATGTGTTGGTAGATTGTTTTTTTAAAAAAAAAAAAAAAAAAAAATTCAAGGCAAAGATAAAAAAACAAACAAAAATAATTGGATAAAAAATTAAAAAGAAGTTTTTAACGTGAAAACTATTAAAAAAATTAATGAAAAAATGATTTAAAAATCAAGATTTTATAAATGGAGGCAGTATTAAATGATTTTAATCCTTATAAGTAAAATTAAATTACTCAGATTTTGTAATATTTAGGTCTTAAATATTTGATGCTTATTTTTATAGTTCTTTCTATGGTTTATGGACTTTGATTCTTTGATATAATTTTGGTTTTGAATCATTCAAAGACGACTAAAATATCTTATATCATTTTAATTCTTGTTTATTATTTAATTTTTTTTATTTATTGGTTAAGAAACGTAAAGAATAATAATTGGAGTATACACGGATAAGCAAAGTAGTGGCTTTGAGTTGGGCTCCATACGCATGATAAGTGGTCATAAACTTCCATGCCCAAACCCATGATTTCATACCCAATGCCCTTTTCTATATATATATATATTTATTTATTTATATTTCTTTTGGTAATTCAAAAATGGCTAGATTCGACATCAAACTATTTATATTCTAAATTGGTGTCTTATCTACTAAATTAGGTTCAGATTGACTATTTTGATTTTTGAATTATACATTACTAATGTAAAGCATCTCTAAAGATAAGGGGGCTCGAGCCCTGCAAAGCTACTGTAGCTCCGCCTTTGAATATGAGTAGAGAAATTTTATATTCCTATTTTGTCTAAATAAGTTCTTTACCATCTTATTTTGTTCAAGTAAAATCTTTACTTGCCTATTTAATATTTACTAATATAAAATTTTAAAACAAAGATATTTCATATAATTTGAAAGGTTCAAATGGATAAAGAATATATTAGATATATTAAGTATACAATAAAAGTTAAAATACAATTTTGGTTCATATACTTTAAAGTTTGTTCAATTTTATCCATTTGTTTAAGTTTAATTCCTGTACTTTGAATAAATCTTAAATGTTGTCCCCAATGCTAGTTCATTATTGATTTTTTTTTTTTTTTAAATTGTTATCTACAACATTTTACTATAAGTTTTGAACACATATTTAAATATTTTATTTTCTTGCATGAAAATCATTATTATTATTTAATCAATTTTGGAAAAATTTAACTTTGAGGGACTACATTTAAAGTTTATTAAAAGTATTGAGGTTAAAATTGGACAATTAAAAGTATAGAGACTAAAGTTGAACAAACTTCATAGTATTAGAGGACCAAAATGGTATTTTAACAAAAATAAATAAATAAGAAACAATAATTTCAATAAATGACAAATTTTGAATGTATAATTGCTGTGTATGGGAATTTGAAGATATGGAAAATTCTTAAATTCAATTTTTTTTTTTATATATTATCTATTCCAATTTTACCCTTTTGACAAACACTTTTTTTTTCTTTTTTTTTTTCTGTCGTTTGCCTACTCATGACCCCAATATCTTCATTCCAACCTTACTTATTTTAAACTAAAATTTGAAAGCTGATTTATTTTTTCTTTAAAAAGAAAACCTCAAATATATTATTCATGATCCCACTTCCTAGTTTATTTTTTAATAAAATATTTCATGTCAAATTTACTGACAATTATTTCAAATATAATTCAATTAAAAATTATCTTGATTTGTTACTTTTTTTTTTTCTTCTTTCATTTCATATTTACTAGCGCTAAAATTCATATTTCAAAAATAATTTAACAAAACTTAAGTCAGCATCTTATTAATAATAAACTCACATTTGGTTCTTACACGAATTTGTAAAATATTCATAAATTTTTTTTAAGAATATGAATAATATATCAACATTATATTAGATACTAATCAACTTTCAAATATATCTAATATTAAAACAACTTTCAAGAATATCAATAATATATCAATTTATCACATAATAATTAATTAGGAAATCTACTTAAAGTAAAACATAAGTGTATTAGTAATATATCTAACATTAATCAACAATCCAAATATATCAGTAGTATATTAAAGAACAATCAACATTCAATCAATGACTTATTTTAAGTTTAAGCATGTGTGCTTCATTTTATAAGCATGACAATGTTCAAAATGTATCAACAATATATCAGGTATAAAACATGAGTGTATAAAAAACATCAATCAGTAAATATTTGAAGTAAAGACATGGGTGTATCAGATAATAATCAGTAAATACTTGAAGTAAGTCATGAGTGTATAAGTAGCATATCCAACACTAATTAACATTCCAAGTGTATCAGTAGTATAGATATCAATCAACTTTTAAGTCTATCAATAGTATATCAACAATATACCAATACATATCAAATAACTTTAAGAAATGTCAATAGTATATTAGCAGTATATCACATATCAATCATGGAACAACCCGACTTTTCCAAATCTCTCTTTTAAACAAAAAAACGAAATGGTTACCAAATGGGGCCTAAACTATCAATAGTTTTCTTTTAAACATTTGAAACATCTTGAGAACATGACACTAAGCGAAAGCATTATTACTAGTCCAATGGCATTGTCAATACATCTCCTCATGAAGCGCCTGGTACATTCTTGCTTCTACGTCATTTAATGAAAGGATGAATATCTAAAATACTCAGTAAGTAACCCTATTACTAGGGTTAGGCTATACAATCACATGCAACATAAACTGAATGTTCTTAAGTAGTGGGACCTAAACTAGTGTGCTAAACCAAACTTAGATGATCATCTGAGTGTGAACAGTTTGATCTATCCTACATAGGTGAGATGTATTCATAATATCTGGTGGACCGAAAGGCTCCCTTAATTTGGTGGACTTGAAATCACACATAATTTACAGTGCACATACCTACGGGTAGGACGGAAAATTGAGTTTCAAATATGTTAAACAAATTATTATAAATATTTACCATATATCTCTGTAAATACAACATTTAGGTAGACAATGTACATATCGAACAAATTCCACTCTAGAAAATTAGAGAATTCTCTCTAAGGCTTCTCCCTTTCCAATCTTTTTGTGGATTTTTTTTTTTCCCAAGATGCTACCACAAACCTTGATCATGTGCTTCAAGTCATAGCAAAGAAGGTCTTGTAGATATAGAGATTCAATTTTGTAGAAAGTTGAAGGGCCAACATATCTCTATATATTTTAATGCAAGTATTTTTTTTTTCTTCGCCTGAGTACAACAATTGTGGAGATAGGGAATCGAACTTCCGACCTCGAGAGAAGAAGACCATACAATTACCGTGAGCTAACACTTCAATTAATGTAGGCTTTTTTTAATCCGGTAAATTTTGTTTCATTCTAAATAAATTAAATACGGTCTCATGCCGGGCTTCAATCAAGGTTTTTTTTTTATTTTTTTATTTTTTTATAATAATAATCCATTAAGTGTTCATTCCTATCAAGATCATATGGGTGATAATTACCCTTGAACCACATAATAGGTGAATTTACAATTGAATCAAACTATCATATGTTGGGGAGATATTTTAGGTATTTCCTTCAAGTACCCTTTCCCTCGCTTTTGAGGCCTGCAATTTCCACACAAATTTATGGATGCATTAAAACGACAACGAGGCTAACAATTTTATATTTGATAACTAAGATGAGAAGATAAAAAATCACTCATACTAATGAAAACGTTATAAAATTTAGGTTTTAATATCATTTTGTTTTCTATACTTTACTTTTAAAATGTTCATTTTGGTTTGTATACAGTCAATTTTTGTTCATTATGGTTCCTATATTTTCAAAATGTTCATGTTAGGTCCTTGTACATTCAACTTTAGTTTATTTTGGTTTTTGAACTTTCAAAAAGTAACCATTTGATCCCCTTAAAAATGAAATAAAAACAAAAACGAATGGGTCAAAGTTGTCATTTTTTCAAAGTACAACAACCAAACTGAACATTTTGAAAATATATGGCTAAAATCAACCGATATTGAAAGTATAACGAGACCAAAATGAACCAAACCTAAAATTTAGATTGAGTAGTTAAAAAATGGTGACTACAGAAAAATGAGAAAAAGTGGGAAAGAGAGAGAACCTGTTTATGCCAATCAGTGAAAGTGGTAATGAGAGCAAAAAGGAAGGATTGAATTGCTGCTCCTGAAACCAAACCAATCCAAAGCCCTTTGACTCTCAAATGCACAACAAAAGCCAACACAGCTGCCATTGGAATCCCAACTATATAATATGATCCCAAATTCACATATGCTCCTAAATTCTGCCATCCACTGCCTCTTGCAACACCTAATATTCCCCCAATACAATCTAAATTAATTAACATACACACACACATATTTGTATTTCATTCCCAAGATATTTACATTGAATCTTTCTATCAGAAAAAATTTAAGTTAAATTGTTAATTTTATTTACTACGGTTTCTACTTAGTTTCAATTCTGGTGGTATGTTTTTTAAAAGTGTCTATTTGTTTTCAAGGGGTTGATTAACCATTTTTTACCAACCTTAAATCCAATCACTTTTCTCTCTTGTTTTTTTACCTTAACCTAAGCTCTAATGAAGTGTTTAGCCCACATATTTGAAATTTTTAAGTTTGAGAATGTAGAGTCTAGGAGGGAGGTTTAGATAGCATGAGTTAAAAAAAAAAAAACTATGTTTTGTGTACTAGTCTAAGAAGTTTGGATTTAAGAAGTACGTACTTGGAGTGCAGGCTTAAGATATCTGGGAATGAAGTGAATATTTAGAAATTTTGGGTTTGTGAAATATTTTATTGTATTTAACTAGTGGTTAGATTTAGATTTGTCTAAATTTGTCATTGTTATGAGCAACCAATATGTCTAAATATTTAGTTTTAAGGGGATAACCTGGATAACCTAATGAGTCATATGAAAGAAAAATAATGCGTAAGTATGGAGATCGACCCATGGATGTTAAGGAATGATCAAATGGAAAGTATATGGTTAAGTGTTTAAACACAATTTTTTTAGTTTGGATTTACTGATTCATAATGGTTAAGTTAAATGATAACTAGGCAGGTGACCATTAGGAAATCGCTTTTCTATATACTGAAGAGGGCTCAAGACAAAATAAATATGAGGGAGAAAAAAAGAGGGTGGTGGCACAACCTGTGTACATAGGGTTGGGTAACATCTAAGCACAATGGGGTGGGTTACATCTAATCTTTTTTAAGTGGCACAGTGGTGATGTGGGTAGGTGTTTGGTTGGATCTTAGGTTTGAATCTTGTAGGAAGATGGGAATGGAGAGGGAGATTGGAAGTGATCTGATGTTTGAGAAAAAAAAGGCAAACAAAGATAAGGGAGCATGGGAGAACGGGAAGAGATGTCATTATTGATGATTTGCTATTCTCAAGAAAATTCATAAATGAATGAAAGGGATTGAAAATAGGCCACCCATTTTGGCCTAATTTCAGTGATGGGCTGGTTGGGGCATATTAATGTAAATATAATACATGTATCTTAATAATAATCAGTTTTTTAAGCTTATGAATTGAGAACGGAACCAAATATTTGGTCGAATTGATAAACTAAATTTCTTTCTAAAAGAATAATCGAATGGAACTAGTTGGTTGGACTTAGTTCATCATTTTGCCTCAACTTCTTTTAACATCCCTATCGTTAACTATGCGTGCTAGAAGTCCAAAACATATACAAAATCAGTTGCATGACATGAAGAAGACACAAGACAAAGATGGAGTTAACCTAGAGAAAATCTCATTGATCAGATGGATCCGCCATTTATAGATGAAATCATGCAGGAAAGGGTACCATCTAAGTTTAAGTTGCCAAACCATAAAGCCCTATGATGGGTTGAAGAACCAAAGTAAAACACTTTGATACTTTCCAATCATGGATGGAACTTCACGAAGTCCTATATGCAATCAAGGATCTGCAAGAAATGGTATAAGTGAAAATCAATTTCTTCTTTCAGAGGGTGATTGGCTTGGGCATTAATTTGTGACCTAGTTCTTAGGAGGGTGACATTAGAGATAAGAATATATTGAAGTGGCCAATGAAGCTAAAGGCTATGCTACATAGAAGGAATAACTACTTTGAATTGAAAGAAGTCATCAAGGCTCTCATTCAAAGAGGCTAATAAAAGGAGTATGTTGAAGAAAGTAGTGGCTAAAGAGTTTGAAATAGTGAATGAGATAAAAGTAAGAATGATGAACCACCTCCACTAGGAGAGATTTCAAACGATATTCAATGGACTAGCAGAAGGAGAGTCAAGATGTAATCAAATTTGACTACCAAAGTGACCCCATTGAAGCATTGACCCCAAGTAATAAAGTGTCAGAGTTAGCCTTGAAAGGCCTCACATTTTTAATTTGTTTTTAGTTATGCAATGTTAATTTATTTCTACTTTCACTTAAATGAGAGTTCTTCTTTCATAACATGATACTACTCAAAGATAGTTTTATTGAGATAAAAAATTGAATATACGTTATCGGGGTAAGTATCCAAAATTACACAAGTCAAGAGAAACAAAGAATATCCTAGGTGGAAGGGAAATAATTAAGTCAAATAAGAAGGAACCTAAAGAAGGGCGACTCTTTAAATTGGGGGTGATAGTCAATTTGGTTTTATCTTTTTGGAGCAAACTAGAAACTAAATTGAACCGATTGGTTCTATAAAAGAGAGAACCAAATCAAATAGTAACAAAAAGAAAAAATTTTTTTTGATCCAAGCATAAGTTAGCAATGTACTTACAAAGAGTTGGGGGCAAATATTATGGATGTAAAAGTGGATGTTTATTTTACTAATATAGAGATCAATCCATATGGTTGGCCATGAAACCATATGTTGATTTGACTCAGTATAGAGACCAACCCATAGGGTCGGTCATAATTAAAGTCACATGTTCGTTTGACTAAGTATTGGATGTCGACCCATAGGGTTGCCCATGAAGCTAGGGTTGGCAACGGAGTCGGGGAGGGGGGTCCCGTCCCCACCTCCATGGGGGAATTTTCCCCCATCCCCAGCCCCGTCCCCACCATTTTTAGGCGGAGACGGGGGCGGGGATTCCCCCTCGGGGAGACGGGTCCCTATGGGGGCCCTATTCCCCACAAGACTTGAGAGAGAACAAGAGTGCGAGACTGAGAGAGAGAGCGAGAGCTAGCAAGATTGAGAGAAAGAGCAAGACTGCGAGAGAATGAGAGCTAGCGAGACTAAGAGAGAGCGAAAGCTAGCGAGATTGAGAGAGAGAGCGAGACTAAGAGTGAGAGCGAGATTGAGAGAGAGAGCAAGATAGAGCGAGAGCGAGACCTACAATGATAAAACTTAGTCAGGGAGAGCGAGACGGCGAGAGCGAGTCATCTTTTCTATATATATATATAATCGGGTGGGGTCGGGGATTAATCGAGGCAGGGTCAAGGTCGGGATCGGGGCAGGGATACTCTCCTCGTCCCCGCCCCGTCCCCGAACGGGTACCCCGCGGGTTTTTTTGCCATCCTTACATGAAGCCATATGTTAATTTGGCTAAATATGAAGACCAACCTATCAAGTAGGTCATACCAATACAAAGATGTCAAGGAAAAAAATGATCTATAGGGTCGTTCATGAAGCTATATGTTTATTTAGTTGATTGGTCATGTGACAATTGTTTATTTGACTAAGTATAGAGACCTACTCATAGGGTCACCCACAAAGTTATTTGTTTACCTGGCTAAGTATGGAGACTGGACCACAGGACTAGAGATAAAGCTATATGTTTATTTAGCTAAGTATAGAGGCCAACATATAGGGTTGATCATACCAATACATGAGACTAAGAAAAAAATCATTATTTTGGGAAGCCAACTCAAGCATCAACTCATGGAAAAAAAATAATTACCAAGAAGGATTGGCCATTACGTAATCAGTTTTCTATATAATTAAAAGGGCTCAAAACATTTGAGATACGCTAGAAAGACTTCTCCATTATCTTTACTGACTTAATCGTCTGAGTGTTAGTGGTTAACTACGATACCAGTGTTAGATTATTCTTTTTGTGTTGCAAGGCAATGGTTCACTTCTTCTCAGTTATTACAAATTATTTATATAACTAAAACCAAATTTCAGTATCAATAGTCATCTTACCTATTTATTTTAATTATTTTAATGTAGGTAAGTTGAAAATAAAATATTTTTCAGATTTTTTAAATATAACTAAACTAATATCAGTGTTTCTTTTAACAAAACTCAACTATTTGTTAGACCTAGTTTGCAAAATAGAAAACACTGGTTGATTGACACATAAAAGCATATCACATAGTCAATATATTATCAACTTATAATAACAATTGACACATTTTTTGAGTTTTGACCAAACAATAGAATCCAAATTGAAATTCTTAAAACTTTAGGAGCACAATTAAAGCTACATTCAAACTATACAAGCTAAATTGATAATTTATTTTAACCTGAACTTGAATGGAGTCAGATGAGATGTAATATATGATACATATGAAATAAAATTGGAAAATTATCAATTCACGCCTCTAAACTTACAAAGTTGTATCAATTTAATCACTAAACTAATAATTGTATCAATTGAAATTCTACACCTTCGTAAGTGTATTAATTTACGACCTCCATTATATTCTGTTGGGATAAATATCATGTAAGACTTATAATTTTATCAATTAGACCTCATATAAACTTTCATAAGTGAATCTGTTGAAGTTGTTAATTATGATTTCATTTGAAAATTGTTCATGCATCCATTCTAATCGTCCATTTTACTAATTAAACATTTGAAGAGGTTTACACATGTGTAAGTATTTAATGCATGAAAGATTTTCAAAATTATAACAATTCAAAAGCTTGATTTAAACAATTTATAATTTGCACTCAATATTTTTCTAAGTCTTAGTGAGTGTAAAGTAACATTTATGAAATTTCAAAGTTTAAATTTATATAATTATTAATTCAGAGCTTAACTTTATACAACTCTCAATATATAAAATAGGTTAAAATATCATTTTAGTCCCCATACTTTGATAGTTATGTCATTTTAGTCCCTGTATTTTTAAATGTTCAATTTGGTCGTGTAAAACTTAAAAGTAATCTCGGTTATTAAATTGAATTAAAAAAAAAAAAAGAAAAAGAGTTGCCAAAAAATAATTAAAAATATATGAAATATGATAAAAAATAAAAAATAAAAGTAAAAATTATGGGTGAAAAATCAATTATTACTGTTATTATTATTTTAGTTTTGAATTCATTAGTCTTTCTCCTCCCAATCCTCTCTATCTTCTCCAAACTCTTTGGCTTCCCCTTGTTTCTCTATTTCTTCCAATTTTTGAAACAGAAGTTCAACACGGCAACTAATTAAAAAGAGTCCATTCTCAATTTCAGTATCCCCTCTTCTCACCGATGGCCACCGCCAAAATCTCCGACCAACACACCTCCATCGCCATCTCAAACCCAGCTCCACCAATTCCACCAAACATCACTTTTGGTCTATTTCCTCCATAGATCTTGCACACCTTCAATGCCTCTCCCATCTCATCGCGGACTCCACCACCACCGCCGGCGTGCTCTGTTTTCTGGACACAGAAACCCATCAATGACCAAAAGGAAACAAACCCACCACACGTCCAACCCCTTTCCGAATTTTGAAAATAATCTCAATATCCCATTTCCTTCAGAGCCCAGAAGCGAGCGAGCGAAAATCTCCGGCCGACTCTGTGATGGTCTAGAGAGGTTGTGATGATGTTTATGAAACTTGAAAAAGTAGGAAAAGAAGGGGAAGAGACAAAGTTTGACGTAGAAGATGAAGATAGAGAAGAAACAGAGGATGGGAGGGTAAAGAGAGATGAATTGAAAAGTTTTTCTTTTTTTTTTTTTTTTAAACAATAATAATAATTGATTTTTTATCAAATTTTTCACTTTAATTTTTGTTAGGACTCCAAGTAACCAAAATATTTATAAATATAATAAAAATTTTTATTTTTTTGTGTTGTATATTGGTATTAGTTATACGCAATTTTGCCATTTAAAATAATTTTACTTTTTTATTTTTATCATATTTCATATTTTTTAAATTATTTTTTTTTGCCAACTTACCTATTTTTGTTTTTTTATTCTAATTTAATTGAAACTACAGAAACTAAAATTAGACATTTAAAAAATATAGAGATCAAAATGAAACAAAGGTTGAAATTGATATTTACAACAATATTATTAAGAAGGTAGGTTAGAGATTATTGATGAGAAGGTTTTAGAGTTGAAGACACATACCTGAAAGGATACCAAGGAAAGTATCAATGAGAATGGAAAGGCAAATGAAAGGCCACATAGAAGCAATGTGATTGGCAATTTGGGTGTCAGTTGTGAATGCATATCCCAAGATTTTATGACACCCAAACAGAGTTACACTCACAATCATTGATTCTATGATTCCAACAACTCCCACTACCTTTACTGCTACTTTAGCTCCCTCTGGATTTCCACCTCCTAGTTCATTTGATACTCTCGTGCTATAAATTACATATATATTTATTTATTTATTTACACATCAGTAATCAAATCATTCAATATCTATATGTATATAATATCATTATAAACATATATTGTTATATAATGTAATTAATTGATTTCAGGGATGAACTTTGTAAATTTGAATAAATAAATAAATAAAGTTTGATACCCTTTGATTAGTGAAGCTCTTATTTTTAAGATGAGTTACATGATTATTCTATTCTTGTGGTTTAAGGGAATATAAAAGTAGGGTATTTTCTTCTTGAATTAAAACATTTCTTTAATTTCCCGTTAGAATTTAGTCCCTTTTAGTTTGATAAAACCTTCATAAATTAAATAGTCTTATATGCTTTGATAAAATCCTTATAGAATGGGACATTTTTCAAATATAGCAAAATGAACCAAAATATTTATAAGTATAGCAAAATGTACTAATAGACAGTGATAGACACTAATAGACCACTATCATTTATCCATGTCTATAGTGATAGACACCGATAGATGTCTATCACAAATAACCAATGATTACATTTTACTATATTTGAAAATATTTTCAGCATTTAGTCATTTAAAAAAATTATCCTATAAAAAGTTCCTATCACAAGTACTATTCATGAAGCTTTTGTGCGACCACAAAGACTATATTCTAATTATAAATAATAAGGATAAATTTTTAAAATAAAGTTGTAATATTTTGTTATTTTTCTACCCATTTAATTTTTTTCATTGAGTTCAGATATTATCATGTTTAGCAGATATTAAATATGTTTGAAAATGGCAATATATATATATATACACACAGATATAAATAGAACTCACCTTACTGTGGCCCCCAACCCATATGGTATGAAATAATGCAAATAAGTGATTGAGAAACTGCCCAAATACCATAAAGAAAAAGACTTAGTCTTATGATTTGAAAAGTTAGAATTCTCAACCATTGACATAAAGCATAAATAGTACCATATAGAAAGCACAGAAGCCTCCACCTTAGGATTTGGTAAAAGCCCAGAAAGCAAAAGAATAACCTCATAAGACCACCACTCAAGGCTGCAAAACACAAAAAATAAAAGAATGCTTAAATCAAATCGAACCGAATCGAATCAAACTGAATTGAATGGATCACTTACCAAACCATCAAGGCAGAAGGGAGGGCGAGGCGAAAGAAGTTGGGGATGCTCGTGATGGCCTCGGTCGAAAGCGGAGCCCGAGTGTCGTTACAAGAAGGAGAGAAGAAGATATAGAGGGCAAGAAAAATAACATTGAGCCAATAAGATATGCCAAGAGCCAAAGCAGCTCCCATGACCTTGAACTTGAAATGAAGAACAAGAAGCCAACAAATGGGAATATGCAAAGAGAGTGTGGCAAAAGAGCAATAGAGCAAAGGAAGGATCAAACTTTGAGTGAGGAGATAGCGCATAAGAGACTGAAGAATTGCATAGGCAAACAGATTTGGAATGAGAAAAACTGAGTAATCTCTTGCCACACATGAAATTGAAGCCTCTTGGCCAATCAAAATTAGTAATTTGTCTGTGAAGAACCATAGTATAGAGATTGGAAAACAGACCAAAAGAAGTGAAATCATGCAACTATAAGTATAAACTCCAAGCTTATGATATTGCTGTGCCCCATATGCTTGTCCACATAGAGTTTCTAAACCTCCAGCCATTCCAAGCTACAACAACAAATTAAAACACCCATAGTTTAATATAAACACACAAAATTAAGGCTTAATTATGCCTTACAACAACATAACATCATAACATATACTAATATCATTCCAATCAAAATTATTCCGAGACCATAAATGTTATAATTTTAAGTTTGTTCAATTTTAGTTTTTGTACTTCTAATTGTTCAACAAAACTTAAATTAAGTTCATCAAAGTTAATTTTTATCGAAATTGATTAAATAAAAAAATTAGAAACAAAAAAAAGGTGGGCCGCTGAAAATGCTTTTTTTTTTTCTTTAAAGATTATGGGGCCGATAACGCTAAGTGTTTTGTTTCTTGATCATTATTTGATTGCGACACTTGCAATCGATGTATGTTTTTGTATGTCGGACTTGGTAATGAAATATTTAGGTTAGTATCGAACATACCTATATCTAAACATGTGGGGTGAGGAAATCGAAACTCTAACCTTGGAGTTGATAGTACAAATATTATGATATTGAGTTATGCTCATTTTACCTCTAAAATTGTCCGAGCTCACAATGCTTTTTTTTAAAAAAAAAAAAATCTACAAATGTGAGGTGTAGAATACGAAAAAAAAATCTAATAGAAAATGATAGATGATAGTAGTATATCACTATTCATCAATAATAATAGTTGATCACTATACATTCGTGAAAAAGCTTTCTACTTATTTTCTATTTTCTTGTAAAACAATTACCCATGTAACAAAGATTTTAAAAGAAAATAATAAGGAAAGGGAGATTAGTGAAAAGAAACAAAAGAAAGAAATGAAAGTGAAAGGAGAGAATAAAAGTGAGAAATTATTTTAAAAAAAAAGAAATGAGAGAGACCACAAAAAGGGAAAGGAACTATTAAACACTTTTAATTCTTAAAAAGAAAAGAAAAAAAATTATGAGGGAAGAGAGAGAAAAGATAGAGAGGAGAAATTACAAAGGCAAAGGGGAGGAAGAGAGAAATATATGAGGTTAGGTTAATTATGGGATGAATATGGCAGTTTTTTCAAAAATTAAACAAAAAAAAAAGTTGTTTTTGATAAAAATTAGAAAAAATAAGGTTTTTATTTTTATTTTTTATTTTTATTTTTTATTTTTTAAATTAAATGTTGATTTCTGTCATTGAATTTTTCTTTTCTTTTCTTTTCTTTTTTATTGATATTTTTTGGATGCAGGCAGCCTTCCTAAGGGCTGACCGTGAGCTTTCTTTCTCCTCTTTTCTTTTTCGGAATTTTTTATTTAATCGTTTCTGTTTTTATTTTCGAATTTTTATATTACTTTTTTTTTGTTTTTCTTTTCATTTTATTCATGTTAGGTGTTGAAACTTAACGAAGAAAATAGTTATTTGTCACTTATAAGAGAGTTCTTCCTCGTAAATTGAGGAAGGAATTAGCTCTATGTGATTGTTGATCAGAACAAAAATAATAGAGACCCCAACTCCTTCTTGATAAGTTGAAATTTAGCAGTAAGAAAGCTCTCTATTTTTTCATAAAGTTGGTCATCATAACTTTACGAGAAAACTAAGAGTGAAAAAGAAAATAAAGAATATGAGAATCACCAATTAAAAAAATTTTAAAAAATAAACTGAACTTTCTGAAAATGAATTTACTTTGAGGTAGACAGAGATGAATTTGATGTGGCGTTACGCTACAGTTGACACCGACTGAATTTTTTTTAATAATCAGGATGTGTCTCTTCAAAAGATGCATTTCAAGGAAGACAAAATAAGACTACTCTATTTCCCTAATTTTTTAAAAATATTCTTTTCACCTATTTTTTTTTTTAAAAGTACCCATCGAACCCTCTCATTCAAAATAAAAAAAGAAAAGTTGAATGCGTCGGAAATAAATAATAATAATAATAATAATAATAATAATAATAAATAATAATAATAATTTTAATATTAGAATATCGCATTCCAATAAATAATATAAAAAAAAAAAAAAAAAAAAAAAAACACCCTATTTCTCTCGTTTTTATCATAACAACTTGTTTTGACTAATTATTTTGAAAAATGAAAGATTCCTCACATAAGTCCAAGTAACCATATAAGGAAAACAAAAAAAAACGAAAATTTAGGCCTCTTGAAAGTTAAATTAAGTTTGAAAACTATAAAAAGAAAAAAATTAAAAAAAAAAAATTAAAAGCATTTACTTTTAAGATAATGTGCATAGCAGAAGCAGAAACCTAAAGAGAAAATCTTCATCTAACTAGGTCCTAGTTTCTCAATTCTGGTTTTTTTTTTTTTTTTAAATAATAATAATAATAATAATAATAACCATACTTGGATGGACGAAACTCTTAAAAATATTTATAAATAATAGTAAAATATCACATAAACTGTAATGGATTACTACGGTATTTGTTCATTTTTTCTAACAAAAAAAATCAAACCATCTTTTAAAAAAAAATGAAAAACATATGAAAATACTGAAAATAGAAAATAGGAAACGAGAATGTGAGATTAAAAGTAGTTGTAAATTACATGAAGAGAAGAAGATAAAAGGAGAGGGAGGAGAAAGAATGAAGATGTGATTACGAGGAGGCTAAAGCCAGTAACCCGAACGAAGGAAACGGCAATGGAGACGCCGGAAAGCAAAAGCTGGTCGCCGAGATGTCCGATGACGATGACGGTGACGACCTGCAAGAGGTACTGAAGAACAAGGGCTGTGATTATGGGTGCTCCTAAAAAGCTCACCTTCTTCAATTCCTTTGAATAAAATCTCCATTTTTCTCTCATTTTCCTTTTTTTTTTTTTTTTATATTTTTTTATTTTTTAACTTCTCCTCCCAAACTTTCCCTTAAATAAAGGACTACATTATTTATGATTTAACTTCCAAACTACAAGACAAAGCTACATTCACTTTTCTATTTATTGCACTAATTGAACCTTTGGCCCACTCTTTAAATCTTTCTTTCTCATCCCATATCCCATAGTGCGTAGGAATCTAATCTATGTTTCAATTTGCTAAAGATATATTACAATAATACATTACATTGGTTCGAATCTTTCTTAAAAAAAATGTTTAAATATTAGTTTGATTTGTGTACTACTTTTTACTTTTAGCTTATGGTTCATTTTAATCCATGTATTCATAGTTATCAATTTTAGTCTCTAAAAACATCTATTTTGTTCTCTTTCATTTTTATTTTTCTTAATTTTGAAAAATTTTGTTTATAAAAATTGTGTTAAAAAATTACAAATAAGAATCAAAATTATAACTTTTTTTTTAAAAGTACAGAAGCTGAAACACACGTTTCAAAAAGTACGAAGATTAAATAATAAAAAAATTAATATTATAGGAATCAAGATTAATTAGGGGCAAGAATTGGTAAATCGGTTTTGGACAAAAAAAAAAAAAAAAAAAAAAAAAAGAAAAAACTGAAGTCGATTATTGACACGTTGGTTATTGTCGGTCTTACGAGGGCTGAGAACGCCTTTGACTGACCACATGCAATCGGTCAATTTTGTCGGTTTTTGGGTTCCGGAGAAAGAGAGAAAGAGAGAAAGAGAGAAAGGAGAAGAGAGAAAAAAACAATATAAAAAAACTGAAAAGAAAGAAAGGGAAAAAGGAAGAAAACCATTAAGCACTCATGGTTTTGAGCATTAATGAGATTAGGGTAAATTGGTCGGTCGGTGGACAGCTAGTTTGGTTTTGTGAAGTATAAAACCGTCAATTGGGTAGACAGATTAGTCTATTGAAGATAAACTAAAACCAAAAGTATATAAACTAAAATTCTATTTAAACCAACAGGCGCGACGCTTCTATAAGCTTCTTTTTTATTTTATTATTTTTGATATTGAGTCAAACACGTTGTAATTAAGAATGAATTTGAAATTTAATAATATTAATTACTCTTTTAGGCTTTTAATCAAGTGGATACATAACTACATAAACCACATAACTTTGTTGTTTTTTACTTTCTTTTTAAACAAAATACTGATTTTTATTTGTTGGGTCTTCATATTTTAAGTCCATGTTTAATATTAATTTTCTCATGTTAAATCGTCGATTTACCTAAAAATTTAAGTTAGTGGGTGAAGACAAATTTAATATTATATCACTAAAATCTCTCTAATTCTCCTTCTCAACTTTATTTAGAGCTTGAATATTTGCCAATGGACCTCGTGTATATCTGTGGGACGAAAGTTTCCTCTAGATTGTATTTTAGGTTGTGGATTTTGGGGTTTGACAGAAATAGAAATTTGTTCAACCTCCATAAAGGACAGTTGAATATAGAGATTTTTGTGTTTTGTAGTTAGAAAAATGAGCTTTTCTTTGTAAATAATGTAAGGAAGGGAGGTTTATAGGAAGAGCTTGTTTTCAAATGATGAAGGAGAAAGTAGAAGCATTTTTCAAAAAGTTAGATACTAAAGTGTCACTTGGCCCCAATTAATACTATTCTAAAATTTAACTAAATGTGCATTTTATTTCTTTTTTTTATTTTTTTTATTAAATTCAAAGATTTGAATATTTCTCAAATAATTAAACTATGATTAGACTTAACTTATAATTATTTGAAAAATATTGGCTGCACCCAATTAAAAAATTGACACATGTAAGTTTTTTCAATGATAAAAAAATATTTTTTATGTATTTAGAGAAAAGAAAACATGGAACTTGAGTGCAACTTAAACTACATCTAAGTATTGCTCTAATTATTTTATACGTGATCATTGCGTACCGAAATTTAAGAAAAGCCGATTATGACACAAAAACAAAAAAAACGTAATTGAAGGAAACTAGAGACTAAAAGTAGAGATAATTATTACTTGTGAACAAATTTCTAAATATGTTATGAAAATATGTATTTATATACAAAAACATTCATTAAGTAATAAATTTAACATCTCTTAATTTTAGAAAGTTTCAATTACTTTGTATTATATTTCTTTTTAGTTTCTACCACTAGTATTTTTAACCCAACGCTGAAATGGTATGCTATAATTAGATCAATTTTAGGTTAATTGTTTTAAATGTCAAAATTATTGAAGATATTTTTAAATATAACAAAATGTTATTGTGTATCAGTAATAAACATTGATAGACTACTATAATTTGTCATATAGATACTGATACACTACTATCTAGTAGATGATAGTAGTCTTGTGTATCACTGATGGACAGTAATATTTTGCTATATTTATAAATATTTTAGCTCATTTTGTTATATTTGAAAACAACCTTAAATTTTAACTAGGTTAAATGACAAAAAGAAAAAAAAAGAGTGAAATTTAATTTTTGTAACACGGTTAATTTTTTTTTTTTAAAAGACAATTAAACATAAAGTAAATTTATGGGAAATTATTTTAAATAACAAAACTATCGAAAATATTTACAAATAATAGCAAAATATCATAATTTATCTATGATAGACCACTTGACACAGATAGTGGCTTATTGACTCGTAGATAGACAGTAAAATTTTGCTATATTTGTAAACAACTTAAATTTACGTGTTAACACAATGTATATAAGAATGGAAGTAAATAGGAAAAATCCATTGAAAAAATATATATACTATAAGAGTCTATATATAGAATTACTGGTTTATTATTTAGCATCACTACAATTTTCTTTATATTATCCTCTAAGATTACCTTTTTGTCCTTTAAAAAGTTACGTGGTCTCATCTTTCATTGATAAAGTTGTTGAGTGGACCACATTACTTTGACCACAAAGGAACTTTTCTTCTCAAAATTCTTAAAACAAAGATAAAAACGACTTCTTACTAATCGAGATGATTAGTAAAACACATGACAAAGGAAATCCCTTGAGAAAGGGTATATAAATGAATTATTATATAAATATTTCCACAAAACATCAAGAACGACATAAAGCTAAAGTTCTCACATATATGTAGTACAAAGTCTAGTTGCCACCCCACCTTTATCTAAATTCATGAAGCAACCACATGTAATAAGTGGTCAACATCAACACCATTTATTTGTTAAAAGAATTACTATTTCTTTTGAGAGATCATAAATTTCAAACTTCCAACCTTCCAACTCTACTTGTGATGTAATATTTTAGAGCTTACCACATTCAAAATAATAATAATAATAATAATAATAATAATAATAATAATAATAATAAAATAATAATAATATTTTTGTTTCTAAATAAGTACAATTCTATAGTAAAAATTAATGCGATCTTGAAAGATCTTCATGAAGATCCTAAATTTTAATGAGATCGTTACTCTATTTTATCAAAAGTATTGATGTATATCCCATTAGGGATGATACAACTAAGATTTTTCTTAGTATGCTTAATGAAACTTTTTTGGTTCAAGGGTTTTGAATCAAACTTACATAGTGACTCTTATATATCAAAGGATACAGATTCAGTTGCGGACTATTCTACTAATTAGTTCGTGTAATATTATTTATAAGATCATAGCAAAGACCATCGAAAATCGATTGAAACCGAGCTCATGGGTCAAATCGAGTAACTGAGCTCAAGTGGATAAAAGATGACCAATTTGCCCATAAAATGACAACGTTGCAATACTAGGCAATGTTGCAACACTCAAAGACAATAGTGCAACATCAGGATGCTGCTCTACAACGTTGTGACCCTATTAAGGCCAATGGAAGAAAAGTGTTGAGGAATGTTGCGGCGAGATCAGGATTTTTCCTAACAACATTGCAACACTTTCCACAACATTACGCCTTATCACTACTACAATATATAAATAGTTCTTTTCTTTCTACAGTTAGGGAGAGACCGATTCTACCACAAGTTTGAGCATTCTCTCTATATTTCATTAGTTTTTGCTTTGTAATTTGGGACTTGGATGATGTCTAATCTTGGCCATATCGTCTCTGACAATTCGTTGAAGTTAATTCTTTGGTATATAGGAGTAGGATTACCATGTATATATTTGTGAGAACTGGACTTTAAGTGAATGCATTTGATTTTCTCACATGTGCCGAGTAGGAAAATTTGAACTCAAGTATATGTGTTATAGGCTATCCATATCTCACATGTGCATAGTCAATTTAAGAACAAAGAGAAATCAGTTAATTAATAGACTATCCAATTGATTAATTATCATAGTGGAACCTTTAATCGTAATGCATATGTTTACACCTATATAGAACATTGTCATATCTAGTAGGATGACATTATCATAAGTTCACTAAAGATCAAACATGACTAAAAGAATTCTAAATTAGACATAAGGGGTCATGCTAACTCAAGCTCTAAGTGGATCAAGGTACTTATTATCCTTAATTGATGATTTCTCAAGAAAAAGTTGGGATTATTTCCTTAAATCTAAAGACCAAGTGTTTCAAAAGTTTAAAGAGTGAAATTGATAATAGAGAAAACAAATCACTATGGAAATAAAGTACCTAAGAATAGATAATGACTTAGAATTTTTTTTTGTAAAGAGTTCAACAAATTTTGTAGATAGAATGACATTAGAAGACATAGAATAGTAAGGTTCACTCCCTAATAGAATGGAGTTGCAAAAAGATTAAATAGAACTATCATGGAAAGAGTGAGGAGTCAATTGTTGGATATTATTAATGAGAAATATTAGGCTGAAGCTGCATTTTATATAGTATACACTTTAAATAGGTGTCCCCACACTTCTCTCGACTACTTAACTCTTGAGGAAAAATGGTCAAATCATCCTCCTAACCTAGATAACTTAAAGGTGTTTGGATGTGTTTGATATGTACACCAAAATCAAGGGAAACTTAAAGCTAGAGCAGCTAGGTGTGTTTGTTGGTTTTAGAGGAGTTAAAGGTTTCTAGATGTGACATTCCATTGAGAAGAGGTTTATAATTAGCAGAAATGTAGCTTTCAAGAAAAAAGAAATGTTTATGCAAAAAGAAGATATATCATGAAAGGTTAAAGAAACATCTACAATAGAATTAGGTGGAGAAATCTAATGACATGCCTACAAACTTTATACCTGAATTAGAAGAAGTAAGGAGAAAACACGGGAACTAGATGATTTTGTAACTGCTTAACTTGATTTGAGTCAATACTCTTTAGCTAGAGTTAGACAAAGAAGAACTATAGTGCCTCCTGCTAGGTACTTAGAAATGAATTATATGAACCTAGCTTTAAATGCTATTGATGAAGAACCATCCACTTTTGAGGAAACTATGATTAGTTCTGAGCTAGACTTTGGATTGAATCTATGAATGAAGAGATGAGGTCTATTTAAATGAAACTTAGTCTTTAGCTCCTTTATTTAAAGGATGCAAACTAACTGCATCCAAATGGATTTACAAACTAAAAGAGGAAAATATCATATGTACAGAAGCCTAGAAAAAATCTAGATTAGGAGCTAAAGGCTTCACCAAAAGGCAAGGTGTTGACTACTCATAAATAATTTCACCATTGGTCAAATAAACCTCTGTTAGACTTTTATTATCAGTGGCTATTCAAAACAACTTGGAATTTGATCAACTAGAGATCTCAAGACAACCTTTCTACATGGACATTTAGATGAGACAATATATATAGTTCTACTTAAAAGGATTTGAAGTTTAAGGGAAATAAGACTTATTTTGTCTACTAAACATGTCTATCAGTATCTATGGACTTAAGCAATCTCCTAAATGATGGTACGAAATATTCATGAGTTCATAACCAACATTGGTTTTTGAGGAATTTCTTTACTAGAGATCTCAAGACAACCTTTCTACATAGGCATTTAGATGAGACAATATATATAGTTCAACTTAAAAGGATTTGAAGGTAAAGGGAAATAAAACTTATTTTGTCTACTAAACATGTCCATCTATGGACTTAAGCAATCCCCTAAATGATGGTACAAAATATTCAATGACTTAATAGCCAACATTGATTTTTGAGGAATTCCTTTAACATTTTTGTGTTTGCAAATGCGACTTCCTAAAAGGATAAGGTAAATTTGATCCTTTATGTTGATGACATGCTTATTGTAGGAAAACCTAAGACTGATTTGAATAATATCAAAGATCTTCTAATGAGAGAATTTGACATGAAAGACATGGGTAAGTCTAGAAAGATCCTTGGGATTGAAATTGTGAGAAAGTAATTAAAAGATTCCACTTATAAGGGTGTAATCGGTTTGGTTCAGCTCGATTTAAGTCTTAAACCAAGGTGAACCAATTAGGATATTACATTAATACAGAGAACTGAAACCGAACCCGAACTATCTATTATACAGACCAAACCATTGGAACCGCTCATTATCGATTCAAGCAGTTCGGTCTGACGGATCACCAATTATTGGGTTGACTTAGTGGGCTATGCTAGAACGTGGTCCTGGAAGTCTTGGCCCATATTAAATGAAACCATCTCACGCTACAAATGAAAAAAAAAAAGTAAGGTAACAACTTCGAACACGCGACCAGTGCTTTAGATATTAAAGTGCACAACCTGCAAGGTTGCAAGGCGTTTTTGAATATATGGTTAGATATTTAATATAAATAGTATTGGTCGACTTTGGGTTTATTCGGTCTGGTTTATGCAAAACCCGATACAACCAATTTTCTTTGGTTTTTTCTATACTCAACCCAAATTCGAAATGGTTTTAAACTAAACCAACATCGGTTTCGGTCGGTTTAAGCGATTTTTTTTTGTTTCGATTTTTTACCTTGCACCCCTATCCACTTAAATGAAGCCAGACATGCTACTATTCCTTTTGCACAACACTTCAAACCGTTTGTAACAAATTCACCCAGAGAAACTTTCTTAGAACATATAAATCAAATGTCTATAGTTCCTTATAGTTCAGCTGATGGCAACCTAATGTATCTAATGATTTCAACCAGACTGTTTTAGTAAGTAGATACATGTCAAATCCTAGAAAAAGTCACTGGAAAGCTACAAAAAGGATACAAAGGTATCTAATATGGTCTAAAGATGCAAAACTAACCTATCATAGTTCAAATGATTCAGTAAATGAGCTATATGACTATGTGGACCCTGATTATTAAGGAGATTTAGATAAATACGGAAAAAAAAAGTCCTTATCAGACAATGTTTTCCACTATGACCCTAATCTACTAAGTTGAAAACCAACATTACAATCAGTGGTAGCTTTATCTACTATAGAGACAGAATGCATAGCCTTAGTAGAAGCAATTAAATAAGGATTATGGCTCAAAAGACTACTAGCCAACTTTGATATAAATCAAACAGTAGTAAAAATCTATTATAATAACCAAAGTGCCATTCATTTGTCCAAAAATCCACAATTTTACAGTTGTACAAAACCTATTGATATTAAATTCCATTTCGTACGAGATAAAATTAAAAAGGGAGAGGTAGAGGTTCTCAAAGTTCATACCTCAAATAATGCAACATATATGTTCATGAAGCCAGTGCAAAAATTCAAGCTCCATAAGTGTTTTGAGCTGATTGGTTTCAACCTACTAGAAAAAGGATGAACATTAGTCTTTTTTTAAGGGGTTGAAGATTTTTTTTCTCTAGTTGGATTCAAGGTGGAGATTTGCCGTAATGAATCTAATGATATTATTTTGTAACAAACTCTCTAGTTTGTAACTAAATCTACCTATATATAAAAAGGAGATTTAGAATCTAAAGACAGTTAAACTAAGAAATATTTAGTGTGTGCTTATCTTTTGAATTTCTTCAAGAATAGTTACCCTTCCTATGGGTGTAGGTCTTCTGATTGAAACCACCTACACCATTGTGTTCTTTTGCTTCTTCTTGTACTTGCATGTTAATCTTCCTTCCTTTGTGAGAGTTGCCATTAGTGAAATCTATGAGGAATGATTGTGAGAATTCTATTTTTTTCTTTATAATAACATCTTTTTGTAGCCGTGTATGTTGAGATTTATGTCCTAAATCTCGTAGTTTCTAATGTATAATCAATGTTCATTTATTCAATAAAATAAAGAGTTATTTTATTCAAATTAGTTTTATGTAACTCAATTCAACAAACTAAGATCTAAGGTTATTTTATATAACTTGAATAGTATGTGGTAGAAATATAAGTGGATCGTGTTCAAGTAGTAACCTAAAAGGTCTGCAGTATATGGATAAGGTTGGGTGTCTTATCCTGGTGACACTACGGATATGATCCACTTTGTAAATATTAGAAGAGTTGTAAATATTACAAATGATTTGATCCAAATGGTTCATGCGGAGACATGCAAGTGGGGTATTCTATATAAAGAGTTTGTAAAAAACCAGACCGTGAAATAATTAATATCTCTTTATAACATCGTTAACTGAAGAGATTAATATTTTATATGATAACCATGTAACTCGATCTCAATCCTAAGTGAGTTATGAACTCTTGTCTATGAGAACAGTCATTTGATTTGTATTGGTGAGAATGACTCGTGTTGCTGACTCAATAAACCTACCATCTTGGGGGACTTGTTCAAGTAGGGAGCTGGGAATGTAGCTACATAAAATGGAATTCACTTCTTCCTATTTTTAGGGTAAGTAGATGAGTTGCTTCCTTAAAGGTTGATTCTTGGTCTTGAACAATGAGGCTTCATCCTCTCACTAGCCTGAGAGAGATTTAGTTTACAGTTGGACTATAAATTGACTGTTCATTAGAGAAACGAGTGGTACTTAAGGAGTAAGAGGTAGGGGTGTGCAAAAACCGAAAAAAACCAACGAACTGAACCGAACTGGCTGGTTCGGTCCAATTTTTTTTGAAGAATAGAGAACCAACAATTCACGGAAGAGCAAAACCGAATGGTTCGGTTCGATCATTGGTTCATTACTCTAAAAAATCGTAGAAAACTAAACCAAACCGTAGTAATAACAAGTTGGGACATAAGGCACAAGAAGGAGAGCGAGAGCGAGAAAGGGAGCGATAAGAGAGAAACGCTCTCGCTCTCACTTTAACTACACCATCAGTTAAAAATCGAACCAAACCGGCCTGAATAGAATCAGATTGGTTCGTTTCAAGAACCGAAATCGATGTGAACTGATTTTCAACGGTTCTTCTTCATTGTGAACCGATAACTTTGGTTTGGTTCATGGTTTGGCCCAAAATCGGACTGAACTGAACCGTGCACACCCCTAGTAAGAGGTAATTACAGGGGTCAAACGATAATTGAACTTAGTTGTAATTACGAGCAATTCGTGATGGGTTGACTTACTAGTAACGGTTATATCCATGGACACAAAAATATATCTATGGTGCGAAGAGTGCAGTCGTGGGTCGTTAGTGGAGTGAACCACAGTTAATGAATGTTGATTAATTTAATTAAAGAGTTTAATTAATTAATCTTGAATCATTGGAGTTTCTAATCTGTAGGTCCATTAGGTCTCTCTGTTAGCTCACTAAGGGTAAAATAAGGATTAATTAGTTTTGGATAACTTTGAATTGCTCAAATTAAATAAGGGAATGTTCAAATATTAAATAATATGAACGAGATTCATATTAAAACTATAGGTTAAAATTTAACATGAATGAGATTCATATTTAAACTATAGAGAGAAAACATTTGAATATTATTCAAATGTAATATTAATTAAATATATGATATTTAATTAATTTATATTAAAATCAAATGAAATTCGATTTAATTTAACTTTAGTTAAATTTTAACTCCCCATGGTTAAGGAAAATTAAATATGAGTTAGCAGATGAAGGGGGGTTTTGCTTATACACATTCTCTCAAGATATTAATCACTCTATGAAATTCTCTCAACAAAAAGGAAAAAGAAAAAAAAAAAAGTCTCTTGGAAAAGTTTTTTTTTCTTCTTCCCTTTGTAATCCAAAAGGTTGGTTCCCACAAACCCAATCTTTGTTGGAGAATAGTGGGGAAGCCTTGGTGGTAGTGTCTTGTTCGAGAACAAAGAAAAGTTGCTAAGGTCGTGATCTCAACGAGGTTTTGGAGAAAATTGAAGAATCGTCTTCCAAGGTTATTTTCTCTTCTCCTTGTACATCTTGAAAAACATGTTGTCCTTCTTTACATGTTTATTTTCTCTATTTTTCTGTTTGTTCCAAATCAAATTACAATGGCACCGGTGTTCATATGCTTTAGCATTGAGATTCGATCCCTACAATGTATACACAAAGAAGAGCCAAGAAATGACCATCATGTTGACCAAAACATGATTCCATTGTTCTTTGGGAGTGTTTTAAATATGAAAGACTATCTTCTTTTGGAGGAATTAATTGATGCCATATTTAATCATCACCACTATAACGGATATAGAAAGGTAAAACTTCATGTCTTTACATTGAGGATTATGCACTAACATGGTGGAATCTTTTGTTATCAAAATGAGAAGTAAAAACCATTCAATACCTAGATGGAAAGAAATCAAGCTTCTCATGGGAAGCATTTTGTTACTAAATTCTTCTACAAATTGCAAACTTCGAAATAAGAGTGCAAAAGTGTGGAAAAGTACTATAAAAAAGATGCTTCTATAATTGCTTGAGAAAGTTAATATATATATGAGAACAATAAAGCTAATGATGAGATTGTTGAAATGTTTGTCGATCGAGAAGAAATTTGACCCTGTGGCGATTTGGATTAGACGGTGTACATTGCCATTAAAATAGAAAAACAACTCCAAAAGAGATCTTCAAGAGTACATTAAATCTAAGTCTAGTTCCAATGACAATACATTAGTAAAATTAGTTTGTTTACCTACCATATATGAGCACATTTTGATAAAGTAGAAAGTAGATCTAGTTTTCATGATAATGATGTTCTTTTAGTAGATCATTAGATAGCAAGGGATTACATGATTGTAACCTTGCTACTATTGTCAAACGACTTAGCTCTAAAGAGGTATGTGTTATATTTTGTGATGACATTGATAGTAAATTAGATCCCAAAGTAATATATGATCCTACCCTTAAATCATTTCTTTTAGAAGCAAGACTTAATGTGTGAGAGTTGGAAAGCAAAAGACAAGAGATTAAGATAGAAACAATAGAAATATAAGAAAAAAAAGTGTGAAAACATAGATGAGAAAAAAAAAAAAAACATGTAAATAACACTGAATCTATAAATAAAAATGGTAAGAAGGAAAGAGTGTGGGTTTATAAATTTGTGAGGTAAAATCTTTTTTTTATTTGAAAACAACAAAAGAGCTTGTTCTCTAATGGCCGAGCTTCAACCATTTTGCTTGGTTTTTGTAAGTTGTTAAACCATTAACTATGGAATAAAGCTCAAGGATTGCTTGTAATTCTTTCTATGGTCACAAGTTGAATGAGAATCGGAAGGACCCACATTCTTTCTAAAGTTACCTTATAAGGGAGAACATCCAACAGAAGTAAGAAGAAAAAAACAAAGCATCATTTTCTTCTTATAACTTTAAAACTACTTTACAACATGTTGACTTAGATTCAAGGACAAATTATTCAAAAGAAAGAGAGATGATATAAGGCATCAAGAACTATCATAGGTATTATTTATATTTTACAAGTTGAGTATCATTGAAGTAAGATTGATCATTTTATCTCGTGGAGTATTAAACTTCTGGGCTAAAGAACTTAGTTTCTTTGTTTCCGGAGCTTTTATCTTAAGGAAATTTGTGTCTAACCCAATCCTTAGGGTTGAAATCAATCGATTTGGAGTTGTAGATGTTTAAGAATTGGGGCTTCACATAATCTCAATTCACTAAGAATTTCATATCATTTGGTACAATAGTTTGTTTGGTAGCATATGACCCCAACAACTCAAAGTTATGCTCTAATTGACTTGTTTTTAGAATGATTGTGACACATATATGGTTTGTTTCACACATTTAAAATGATATAAACTAAGATACTAAAGAAAGAAAAGGACTTACAAGAACACTACATCCAGTGACATTGATGAAGGATGAAGCAATGGAAACTCCAGAAAGCAAGAGCTCATCTCCAAGATGTCCAACCATCATCACTCCAACAATTTGCATTCCATACTGCAAAATCGTGCTGGCAGCCATTGGAGCTGCCATGAAGCTCACTTTCTTCAGCTCTTTTCTATAAACCCACCAATTTTCTCTCATTGTCTCACCAAAGAAACACATCTTAAACCACCTTTTCCCCTTACTTTCCCTTCAATAAATCACTCAGCTATCTCTTAAAATATATATATATATATATATATATATAAATGGCAGTTTAAGATAGGATTTGGCTTTTATCTCTATCTCTATATATTTGGAATCTGACACATGAAAGCATTGAAATTAGGGACCACAACTTTAATGAATCCCTCTCTTCCACTAAGCCTCATGATAATAATGGAAGTAAAGATGGTTGTTAGAAACATTGACACTACTAATTAAGGTTTAAATTTGGAAGCATTTACTTGTAACTCTATTTTTTATTTATGGAAATTTAAGGTTCAAGTTATATTTGGGAAGGATTGATGGACTATTTTTTTTTTTTTATAACATATATATATATATATGTTATAAAAATACTACTTTGGTCCCTATACTTTTGACTTTGGTTCATTTTAGTCCCAGCATGTATTTTCAAAATGTTCATTTTGGTCGGTATACTTTCAACTTTGGTTCATTTTAGTCCCTATACTTAAAAAAGGTTAAGTTTGGTCCTTGTGCTTCTAATTTTGGTTCAATTTGGTTTTTATGCTTTTAAAAATTGACTATTTTGGTCCTTTCATTTTCATTTCATTTTTAAGGGGTCAAAATAGTCACTTTTTGAAAGTTTAAAGGCCTAAAATGAATCAAAGTTGAAAGTACAAGGACCAAAATGAACATTTTGAAAGTATAAAAACCAAAATGAACCAAAGTTGAAAAAGTATACGAACCAAAATGAACGTTTTGAAAGTACATGGACCAAAATGAACCAAAGGCAAAACTACATGGACCAAAGTAGCATTAAAACTGTGTTAGAAACTATTTTTCTATCTTTCGATTTTAAATTTAGGTAGCATTAGATTTGGACATAGATGAAATGAGTCAATTAAATAATTAAGTCTCATGTGGTAACTATTTCGTTTTTGTTTTGGAGTTTTCAAAAAAATTAAGCTTATAAACAATCCACCTCTAAATTTTTTTTTTTTTTAATCTACTTTCTACCAATGCTTTAAAAAACCAAGCCAAGTTTTGAAAGAAAAAAAAAGTAGTTTTATAACTTATTTTTGTCTTTAAAATTTGGTTAAGAATCCATCTCTTTTACTTAAGAAAGATAAAAGTCATTCTAAGAAATGGAAAGGAAATAGACTTAATTTTAAAAAATGAAAAACAGTAAACCAAATGGTTTTAACAACTGAGATCTAAGAAACTGATTAATGCAAATAGCTTAATAGTTCGACGTTTAAAAAAAAAAAAGCATTTGAAATAAAATGTGTAAAAATTTAAAATAAAATTTGAACTATGTTGGTTTTGTTTTCTTCAATTTGAGCATATAGTTCAAGTAGTTTAACCTTTGATTTTTTATTTTTTGTTTTAAGGGCAACATGTGAAATCCAGAATCTTAACCTAGTAGCTTAGTTATAGTGAAGAGAAGAAACTAGGAAAATTAAGAGAAAATTTAGAGGCAGAAAATCTAGGCTTATGGAGTTAGCCAAATTTTGGCTAACTTAAGGGGACTATGTGTTGAGAATATGTTGAAGAGAACAAGTGTTTAAGCAAACTTGAGTTTTGGGAAGAGAATAAGTCATAGATGAGTTTGGGAGAAAACCACAGTAGGTGATTTTTCAAGTTTCCAGTTACAAGGAGACATATAGGTCGTGAAAATTTCTAATTGTCACAACTATTCTTGGAAAATCAAAGCATGGACGCATAGACCTAGGTAAGAAAGAAAAATTTGACTAAGTGTTCAAGTGATGAAAGGAATCCTAAGTCATAAAGAGGAGAGTTGAATGCATGGTTCAAGTTGGAGAGGAGAGTCTCACTAGTTGAAGTGTTGAACGCATGGTGCATACTTCAGAGGAGACTTAACTAAGTATTGGATGACTTTGATAATTGAGAAGCAACCTTAAGGAAGAGAGTGAATGGTTGGATGCATACCTTATAGGTTGAGGGAAAAATGGTAAAGTGTTGGAGAAAGGTTGGAAGCATAGGCTTGGAAAGGGTACCATGGATGCATAGGAGGAGGTAACAAGGAGTCCATGGAGTAAGCATGAGGAACTTGGACGCATGACCCTAGAAAAATGGTCATGTTGGATGCATGAATGATGTTGGAAAAGGAAAATGGGCAAAGTGTAAGAAGGTTGGAAGAAGAAAAGAGAGTAAAAGAGATCATACCTTACAAAATTCAAGATGGACGAGTGGAAGGAAGTAAGTTGGACTCATGGACCATCTTCCGAGCCTAAGTTGGACGCAAAGTAGGGAAGAAAAATGTGTTAAGTGGCTTCATTTGAGTCTAACACATCATAAATAGGAGGTGTCGTGCTGCATGGCTAAGACATCATGCAAGAAGACTTGTGGAGCAAGTGTGTCTTGATGCATGTTGAAGTAGGCATGCAGGGTGCCAAGCTTGTGGCTAAGTGTGAACTTATGGAAAAAGGTTGGATGACAAAGCTTGTCATCCAACTCCTATAAATAGGCATAAGAAGTCACTTGTTCACTCACTCAAAGATTATTCCAAAGTTCATTTGAGAGAAGTTGAGAGCTTTTTTTAAGAAATCTAGGTGTCCAACACCATAAACCCTACGTTTCAGAGGGAGGTTGCGTCCAACCAAAAGCAGCTTTGCGCCCAAACTACAACAGTGCAGAGTGGTGAGTTGAAGTGTTACCCTGTCCTGTCCTGCATCCAAAGGAGTTGTCCTGCGCTCAAGGGAGGTGCTCAGCATCCAAGAGGGTGTTTTCAAGCTTTTCAGAAGAATTCGCAAGGTTCTGAAGGTTTCTCCATTGTTGTTTTCTTAGTTCCAAAGACTAAGGAATAACTGAGAAGCCTAAACCAAGCTAACCTACGTCTCAAACAAGAAAAGAAGGCCTTAAAGTGTTGCAACTGCTTTTCCTGTGAGTGGTTATTAGTATTTCGTTTATGTTATATGATGTAATTAGTAAGCTAGTATGCCTGTTGTTTTGAGATTAGAATTATTATCTGTTCCATATTAGCTATGATAGATCTTTGGATTAGGTATTGTGTTAAGGATCCTAGAACTGCACGAGATGGTCAGAAGATTCGAGGATCTAGTTCTGAGCCTGTGCTGAATGCTAACCTCACGGGATGGTCAGGGATGCTAGAAACCTAGTTCCTAATCTTGTGAGAAGTATCTCTTGTGGGATGGTCAGAGGATTGACGATTCTAGCTTCTGATCCCTCAAAGGTAAGGCTATGTGCATATAGAACCTAGTTGAAATTGTTGTGCCAGAGTGTGCCAGCAGAATGGTTCAGTACCGAGATTAAGCAGAAGTGGGAGGTTTGAGTATTCTTTTGTTATAGTTGTGCCTATTAATGATTCTTATAACATCTATTATGTTTTAAGGGTCGTGTGAACTCAAGTTATACGTTGACCACTAACTAGGCTTCATAAAGCTTACCATTTTCTGTATGTTCCCTTTTTAGGCAGCAGCCGAGTTCCCGTTATTGTGTAAAGTCGAGGTTTTTCGAGATATAATGTTATCATTTTTTATAGGCAGAAATTTGTATTAAGCTAGGGTTATGCCATATGTGAACAAACTCTTCAAACAGTTGTTAAAATAAACTATACATGCTTAATAAAGGGATACAACAAAATCAATAGTAGATGTTGTAAAAGAATCCATGTTTTCACATCTCTTTCTAGGTTAAAAAGGTAACTCAAGTTGGGGCGTGACACAACAAATGTGGAGTTGGGAGATTGAACCGTCAACCTCTAGGGTGAAAGGTCATGCCAATTATTGTTGAGCAAATTTCATTTTAGCCTTTGATTTTCAATTTAACTACTGAATATGAAGTGAAATCAATAGAAAGTTTTGTATTGATGACCTAAATGTTTAATAAAATATAATTTGACTGTCTTTGAAACAAAGTTTCTAACTTTTTGTTGATAGATAAACATAGAGTTATCTCAAAACCAAATGGCAACGAGAGAAGTGACTCATTTATCCTATAAATATTGAGAGCTCTTCATTTTTCCAATTGTAAGATCCTCAACATGCTCCTCAATATGATGTTTGTTTGAGTAATGAGTTCTTCGTTCTTCAACCGAATTGCATGTTCAAGGTAAAAATGAAGTGTTTTTTTCCTTTTTATTTGATGAATAGATTAATACATTTTATTTCAAATTTTAAACCATATGTAACAAATGAAAAATATATTAATGAGAATCAAATTTGCTAAAAATATTAACAAATGTTTACATTTTAAAAGAAATTTCAAACACAGTACATTTTTACGAACAAATAATTATAGATAGTAATTTGATGTATTAACCACACTAATTATAGTATACGTACATAGTGATTAACTATAACAATTTATGTTTTGTACTTATTTATCATCCTAAATAATTTTTTATCCTTCATTCCGAATTGTTGAAGTAAAAGAAGTTACGTACGTTTACAAGTTATATTACTTGGACCAACTGTCACACCCCCTCCCAGATTACCCTCTTTAACTTGGAAGAGGATGTGAGGACAGGAAACTTTACCCCTCTTGTAAAGCTCACCACCCACCTGTATCTGACTAACCTGCTGAAAACATGATTTAACATAACCACCCACTGTGTGTAACCCTAAATCATATAACATTTAAAACCACCAGACTAATAATAATAGCAACATAATAATACATATTTATTCCAACAGAAACTCTAGCACAATTACAACCAACTTAGACCATATACACAGTGTCTACTCTCACTTCCTAACAACTAATAAGCTATGTCTACATGCCACATATACATCGTTATTTACACATACAACAACAGTGATGGAAAGTATTCTTTGATAGCTTGGAATTCTAGCAGGATGAAGCTTGTGTAGGCTAAGCACCAGGAACTCTTTTGCTACCTGGAAGGAATAGATAACATGGAAATCGGGAGCTACAGAGCATTGGAAGCACAACTTTAGAGATAAAACATGCTTAGCTTTGGAGGAAAACATAGTTATATCATAAAAATCATGCTTAAGCAACGTAGAAAACATAAGCAAAGCCATTCGATTAAATACAATTTATAAACTCATTAAACATCTCTTAGCATTCAAAAATACTCTTATTTGAGGCAGAGCAAGCTCAACACACTCAACGTTGAAAACCAACCTTAGCTGGGGCAGAGTAATCTCGACACATCTAACATCAAAAAACCTTAGCTGATGTGGAGTAATCTCAACACAACAGCGTCGTACCTCACTATGTGCACATAGGAGCTGTATGGGGTGCCCAAGTACCTTCTCCATGTCCTTCAGTACTGAGTCCCTAGGATACTCAAATGTCTTCTCAACGTCCTTCAGCATTGAGTTCCTTCATGTCACAGGGTTGCCTATATGCCTTCTCAACGTCCTTGAGCATTGGGTCCCTTAGAAAAATATTTTAAAAAACAGGTGTGCTTGTACAAATAGTTCATCATAATCTTTTCATGGAAAATCAAATCATTTTTCAATAGTAAGCATCAATTTAACATGCTTCATAAAACTCAAAGAAATAGATAGATTATGCCTTTCATGTCATAAAATCAAGTATAAATAATAATCATGCTCAACATTTAGCAAATCATCGTAAATACACATTTCATAAGAAATCATGGCTAAACGTTATAAATAGAATCCTTTTAAGAAAACAAGTGTCACTCACAATTTGGGCCTGTCCCTCGAGGCTTATAGGCTTTCCCAACCTCAACTTAACCTAAAATATCATTTAGCAGCCATTAGATCATCTCCTTGAAGTCCTCACACATTGTCCATATCAAGCTTATTTTCCACATTTTTTATCATTTCCACCCCTTTAGGGACCATTTTGCAAAATTCTCAAAATTTCTAAAAATATCCAAAAATCAGCTTAAAATTCATATTTACCCATTTTAAGGCCAAATATTCAAGAAAATATCAATTAGAGTCAAAAAGTCCAAAATTACCCAAGATGACCGTGGGCACCCTTGGTGGGCAGCAGGTGGGCGAGAGGTGCTGGCAGGGGTGTGGGGCGTTAGGTGTCACAATCGTTTACTTTCGGGTACGGGACGAGCGATTGTGCGGCACTGCTCTAACCTGGCGAGCAAGTCGGCCGTACAAAAACCGTGGGTCGCGGGCAAACTCGGGGTATGATGTAACCTCTACTCGCGTCTCGAGAGAAAATGGTTTTATAAAACGAGAGAGAGGGAAAGCTTTGAAAACATCATTAAATAAAGCATTGAGGACTGAAAATTGCAAGAAAGCTTGTTCGCAAAGAGTACAACAATACTTGGTCGGGGAGTCAACTAGTGGGGTTCCCCTATAGTACATTCTAAGCAAAAACTAGTCTACCAGCCTTGCATATCAAAACTGGCGAAACGTCACTCGAAAGGAAAACAAAATGAAAATGAAAACAACTTCCTAAGCTACTTACAAGGCATGAATATAAGGTGGTTGAGGGTGGTTTAGGCATGCGGCCATAGGCAAACACTCCCTGGACAAGCATGCTCAAAACACTCTCCCCCACTTAAACAGTTGACATCTCTGTCGACTGGCGGAGCTTGAACTCTTCGATCTTCGGCTTCCATGCTTCCAAATCTTCAAGACGTTCCCAACTTGTTTCTTCTGCGGGAAGATTTCTCCATTTGACAAGAAACTCAAGAACTCTCTGAACAGGTCTTCCAACTTTTCTGACTCTGTCTGCAAGGATCTCCTCAACTTCCTTTTTGTATGTGTGCTTGAGGTCGATATCAGGCCGAACAGTGGCATTGCGGCTACCATCATTGGGGTCGGGGTGATAAGGTTTAAGGTTGTTTACATGAATTACTGGGTGAATTTTCATCGTAGGCAACGCCACCCTATACGAAGTGTTCCCCACCTTCTTCAGGACTTCTACTGGACCTTCATACTTCCTGACGAGGCGTTGGTCCTTCCGACTTCGGAATCGAATCTGTTCAGGTCTCAACTTGATTAGAACCTGATCCCCTACTTGAAATTCGAGGGGGCGCCGCTTCTTGTCCGCCACTTATTCATGTGCTTGGAGGCTTTCTCCAAGTAAGCTCATGCAATCTCAACAGTCTGTTTCCACTCCTTTGTAAAATTGTGAGCTTGGGGGTTCTTTCCTGCGTACGGATGATCAATAATGTGGGGCAACAAGGGTTGTCTTCCGCTTACAACTTCAAAGGGACTCTTCCCTGTTGATGAGCTTGTTTGGCAATTGAAGCAAAACTAGGCCACATTTAACAACTGCACCCAATTCTTTTGCCGGGCATCGACAAAGTGATGCAACTACTCTTCGAGCAGACAGTTAAACCTTTCTGTTTGGCCATCTGTTTGGGGGTGGTAACTTGAGGATATATTCAAGCTTGTCCTTACGAAGAAAAATAGTTCAGTCCAGAAGGTGCCCATGAACCTGCCATCCCTGTCGCTGACAATACTGGCTGGAATTCCCCATAGTTTCACCACGTGTTTGAAGAATAATTGAGTTGTCATTTCGGCAAAACATATTTTCGGGGTAGCTATGAAGGTGGCATACTTCGAAAACCGATCAATGATAACTAAGATGGTTTCCTGCCCGCCCACCTTCGACAGATGGGTGATGAAATCGATGGACACACTCTCCCATGGTCTGGATGGCACTGGCAAGGGTTCGAGGAGCCCAACAATTTTCGCTCTTTCAACCTTATCCTATGGACAGATGAGGCAAGTCTTGGTGTACTATATGACATCGTCTCGCATACTGGGCTAGAAGTAGCCCTTTTTTAGTAGTTCATAGGTTCTTTGCCACCGTCGATGGATGCCCATAAGGTATCATGACACTCGTGTAACAACTTCTTCCTTAGGTCTCCTGCTCTGGGACATACAACCGATTCCCTTTTGTCAACAACAAGTCCCCCTCAACCCAGAACTGTCTGGTCTTGCCAGCTTTGGCTAATGTTATGACAGCCCGAGCGGAAGGGTCTTTTTGCAAAAATTCCTTGATGATCTCCCGCATCGATCCATTGGCCTTGCTTGACTGAATATGACCCAACACGCCCATTGCCGCATGCTCGCCCTTTTGGCTAAGGGCGTCGGCGGCCTAGTTGCTCCTCCCTGTCTTGTGTTCGAAACGGAAGTCAAATTCAGCCAGAAACTCTTGTCATCGCTCCTATTTTGACGTTAACTTTGGCTGGCTAAAAAAGTGGCAGATTGCAGTATTGTCGGTCTTAAATACAAAGCATGATCCCAGCAAGTATTGCCTCCAAACTCTTAGGCAGTGGACCACGACCAGCATTTCTTTCTCAAAGACAGTATATCTTCTTTCTGCGCTATTGAGCTTTCGGCTTTCGTAAGCTATCGGATGACCTTCTTGGAGAAGAACGCCTTCGAGGGCATAATTTGAAGCATCTATCTCCACCTCAAACGGTTTTATGATGTCGACCAGACCGAGAATAGGGCCTCTCGTCATAGTCACTTTAAGCTCTTCGAAGGCCGACTGGCATTTGGCCGACCACTGCCAAGTAGTGTCTTTCTTCAACAACTCAGTTAGGGGGGCAGCTCTCCTTGAAAATCCTTCGATGAAACGGCGATAGTAATTTGCTAGTCCCAAGAAAGAAAGCAACTCGGACATAGAGACAGGAACTCTCCACCCCTGGATGGCTTTCAACTTGTCACTATCCATCCCGATCTTCCCATATTCGATCACATGGCCCAAGAAGTTAATACGTTTTTTGGGCAAAAGCACATTTCTCTTTCTTCACATAGAGTTGATTATGCCGTAATTTATCAAAGACTAACCGAAGGTGAACTATGTGTTCTTCTAGAGTGGGACTGATAACTTGTAGAAATACAAGTTATTATAGTCACTATTTGACATAATTAGAGTAACTTTGGAGCTAAACGCATGATTTTTGTAGTTGAATGATGAAAAATGTATCACCATGCGTTGGCACTACTTACAAAAGAAAATACCTGAAAAACGATGAGCTTTTCTGTTCCTAACACAGGGTTAAGAAGAAAAGAAGCGCAAACAATCAAGTACGAAGAGACGAAGCTGCTGCGAGAACAAGTGGAAACCCATCCGTCGAGCCTATGCGTCGAGCCCATGCGTTGAGACCATGCGTCGAGAAATAGTAGACATAGACGCATGCTCAAACAGCTGTCATGTCATTATGAAAAAGGACAACACCCAATAAGATCATGGCAGAACAAATAGGCTGACAATCTGAATAGTCTATGCAGCGTGGCTGAAATTTAATGCACAAGGTGTCAGGTCATCATGATATCAACTTTTTGACGCCTATAAATAGTCCAAAAGTTTCTCCAAGAAGAGGAGGAAGAGAGACCAGTTCAAGAGGCGAAAGCTCTACACAGTTTCTCCCTCACCATAACCAACCTCCATTTCGAGCTCTTCTGAGAGAAGGATTCTGAGCACCTTCAAAGTCGTCTCCCAGTGAGTGAGAACCTTCACCCTATGGAATCTATGTATCAGATAGCAACCATCTCAAGCCTCCATGAAGCAAGACGTTGCCAGTGGCGGCTTGACGCCCTTCATTTCTGTTTCATCTTTATAGGAAATTTGATTCATTCTTTATATAGTTTTAGACACATATAATCACAAATGCACATATTACATGTATAGTTCACCCATAGTCAAGTATCTAATCTCAACGCCTAGTTATTACAAATCCCTGCGTTCGACCCTGGACTCACTAGGGAACCTATAAATGCTTATACTTGGGTGTTTATAGGAAAACTTGCTTAATCATGATCACATCTAGAGTAATTCTCGACACATCCTTGTACGAAAATGATAAATCTATTTTTGTGCAACGAGCTAAGAAACTCAATTTAATTTGAATAGAAATTTAAGCGAACAGAGACTATATACCACAATGTCATCGAGATAGACCACTACAAACTGATCGAGATATTCATGAAATACTTGGTTCATCAGTGTACAAAATGTGGCTAGCGCGTTGGTGAGTCCAAAGGGCATCACGAGGAATTCGAAGGCCCCGTACCTAGTCACACAAGTGGTCTTCACTTCGTCCCACTGGGCGATGCGAACTTGGTAGTGCCCTGACCTGAGATCAAGCTTCGTGAAGTATCAGGCTCCGTTCAACTGGTCAAACATATCAGTGATGATCGGTAAGGGGTACTTGTTTCGAACTATTAATTTGTTTAGAGCCTTATAATCGATACATAGTCGTAGCATTCCATCTTTCTTCTTCTGGAACAAAACTAGGGCCCCATATGGTGCTTTTGCAGGAATGAATCCTGCATTTAGCAACTCATCCAACTGCTTTCTGAGTTCAGCTAGTTCAGGGGGGGCCATCCTGTATGCGTTCTTCGCTGAAGGTTTGGCTCCGGGGACAAGTTCAATCTCGTGATCAATCCCACGTCGCGGGGGTAAAGACTTTGGTAAACTTTATGGCATAACATCAACATACTCGTTCAGAATTTCTTGGATCTCTAGAGGAACGAACTCGGTTTCGGCGAACTCATTGACAAACGGGATAGCCATGAAGGTGGGTTCCTCCCGACTGAGACCTTTCTTTAACTGCAAGGCAAAAATCATTCTTACTCCACTAGGCTGTTTTATATCTGCTGAGACTACTGTGGGATTACTGTTGGTGACAATTAGGCACTTGGCCTGAGGCATGGGGATGACTTTGTGTTCCAAAAGGAACTTCATCCCGAGCACAACGTCAAAGTCGTCCATACGTACTACGACCAAATCGACATTCCCAGTCCACTTGGCTAGTTGTAAAGGTACCCTCTTGGATACTCCGAAAATTGGTAGGGCTTCTGAATTCACTGCTTTCATCTTACCCGCGTCTTTCTCAACTTTGAGTTCCAAGTGGCGAGCTTCCTGTTCAGAAATGAAGTTGTGTGTTGCACCAGAGTCTACCATGGTGCCTCTAGTAGGTTTGGAGTTGATGATCGCGTCAACAAACATAAGTCCCTTTTCTACTGCATCTTTCTGACGGGAAGTTTTCTTCTGAATCGCGGATAAGAACTTTAGTGCCCCCATTCTAGGGGTTACCTTATCTTCTTCCCTTTTTGCCTCTACTTCTGTCTCGGGTTCGCTACAACTTTGAACTAAGGCCTGTAAGGCCGTCAAGGCACCCCGATGTGGACACTCGGCTACTCGATGGGGGCCTTTGCATAAGAAACAAGAGATGGGTCTGGGTTGGTTCTGGTTGGCTTGGTAGGGCCCCCGGGAGGGGCTTGCGCCTGAGGCTTGCGGCTTCCTTTCCGAATTGAAGCTCTTCGAGGGGTTGGATTTTGTGGCCTTGTACCCAGTACTCGGGGGCGCCGTGTTCTTCTTTTGTGGCGCCTGATCGCCACTGTAGTCTAACAGTCTTTCAGCAGCAGCCAGGGCGGAGGCCAGGTCCTGTACTTTCTGTTCGTATAGTTTAGTCCTGGCCCATGGCTTTAAACCCTTAACAAAACAAAACACCTTATCCTTCTCAGACATATCTCGAATATCTAGCATAATAGTGGAGAACTGTTTCACGTACTCACAGATACTTCCCGTGTGTTTGAGTTCCCTTAGCTTCCTCCTCGCTATGAACTCCACATTTTCGGGGAAGAATTGAGCCCTCAACTCCTTCTTAAAATCTCCCCACGTATCGATGGTGCATCGACCATCTTGGACATCATTAACTTTAGATCTCCACCACAGTTTTGCATCATCGGAGAGATGCATAGAGGCCAACGTGACCTTGACCTCCTCTGACACGGTTCCACTTGCTTTAAAGTACTGATCCATGTCAAAGATGAAGTTTTCTAGTTCTTTAGCATCGCGGTTCCCGCTAAAGGCTTTGGGTTCCGGGATCTTGAATCTATTGGACATAGCAAGCGTTTGGTTCGGGGTTTGGTTCCCCACGGCTCGCATCGTTAGGTTGACCTGAGTCTTCATCTCAGCCATCTCGACCCTGATGGCTTCCACCATTGCTCTGAAATTGTTGGTCAAGTCATTAAACAGCTTTAACATGACCTTGTGGGAGCTATCGAGCTTTTCGACACGTTCCATGTGTGCGACCGAGCTTGTGGAGCTATCCCCACGTTCAAAACTACCAGGACATGTAGTTTTGTGTTCCATGGAGTCGACCTTTAGCGTCAACTCTGTGATTGGTAGCGCGCCTACTCGATCGTTTAGCGCATAAATTTCTCTGACCTTCTCATCCAACCCTTCTAGCCGGGCTTGGATGAATCTCACATCGTCGGGAACTTCCCTTAGATATAGCCATTGCTCTTCTATCTCAGTCAGTCGCTCAGATTGCGACTTGTTCAATTGCTTTACAGTCGACATGATAGCGGTACTTGACAGCCAAGGAGCTAACTAAGCTTTGATACCACTTGTCACAATCGCTTACTTTCGGGTACGAGATGGGCGATTGTGCGGCACTGCTCTAACCCGGCGAGCAAGTCAGCCGTACAAAAACCGTGGGTCGCGGGCAAACTCGGGGTATGATGTAGCCTCCACTCGCGTTTCGAGAGAAAATGGTTTTATAAAACGAGAGAGAGGGAAAGCTTTGAAAACATCATTAAATAAAGCATTGAGGACTGAAAATTGCAAGAAAGCTTGTTCGCAAAGAGTACAACAATACTTGGTCGGGGAGTCAACTAGTGGGGTTCCCCTATAGTACATTCTAAGCAAAAACTAGTCTGCCAGCCTTGCATATCAAAACTGGCGAAACGTCACTCAAAAGGAAAACAACATAAAAATGAAAACAACTTCCTAAGCTACTTACAAGGCATGAATATAAGGTGGTTGAGGGTGGTTTTGGCATGCGGCCATAGGTAAACACTCCCTGGACAAGCATGCTCAAGACACTAGGCGTGGGTAGAGGCGTGGAGTGTTGGGCGTGTGGGGCACTGGCATGGGGCGCTGGCGCTGTGTGTGTAGTGTGGGTGATAACTTGTAGAAATACAAGTTATTACAGCCTTTCTCTTAGAAAAATAGAGATTAAATAGAGAATCATGCAGTAATTTGTGTTGAATTCCATTGATAAATCTTCCTATGCGTTCTACTCTTGTTAATTGATGAAGATTTCTAAGCCTAAAACGCATATTTTAATGCAGGAACACAAGCAACCTATGGATGCGTTGACAACCGCTCAACGCAGGATGATACGTTAGTAACATATGGATGTGTCAACATAAGTGAACGCATGAACCCAAGTCTCCATGGACACAAAATGACCAGAAACGTGAGGCAGCAAAAATCATATCAGAATCTTGAGACATTGTTAGAAAGATTGACATGCGTGATCTGCAGCTAAAGCGGTGGATCTAAATTGAACTGAGAATTACGCAATTAGGCGAGAGAGACACACGACATCAATTGCACCTCTAATCACGTAGATTTACCACTGATTACGAACACAACCTCTATAAAAGGGCAGATCTGCAAGCTGAAAAAGGGTTGTTGATTCTCGAAAGAATTCCTAAGTGACAGCAAAGTTCTCTCCAGAAGACAACCGGAGACGAATAGCCGAGAGAGAAGAGTCTTCCCTCCGCCTGACCACTTCACAGCAAAACTTTACGCTTCCATTCTGGTGACTCAAGACATTGAAACGCCTTCCTGCTTTCTATCTTTTTCTAGCTTTGATTTTAGATTTGTTTTCAAGACATTGAACTGTCTAAGATTGTATTTCGTTCATTAATCTACAATTCTTCCATGTCTATCCATTTCTCTACATTTTCCGCTTATTACTTTGAATCCATGAGTAGCTAATCTTTCAAGGGTCACGGGTTGCGTTAGCATCTAAATAAGAACCATAGTGTAACTATTGCATCTTGTCAATTGTAATCTTAATCTGATGCTTATGTCCATCTAACTAATCAATATAAGTAGGAATAATCAGACTGCTCAAAAGAGTAAGTGATTGTGGAACTCAATTGACAGGGCTAAGAAGTCTTACCTGTCTATAGGAATAACCTTGGTACTTAACACTCTCCTATGCGGTATAGACATATAACACATAGCGGCTGACAACCAGGAGAAGAGTCCCAAGTATAAATAGACTATCACTATACGTTTCTGATTTTAGATGTTAACCAACCCAAACCCTGTTTTTACCCATTCATTTAATCCACTTAGCTGACTTTGCTGTGTCGCATACCTTACCATCCACCACCTTTTAATCTAGTGTACATGTTATCGCTTTCTTTAGTTAGACGCATCCTTCATTAAATACTTTTGGTTACCACTCCAACTCAAATAATTCAATTAATTATAGAATCTGCATAGTCCCTGTGTTCGACCTTGGACTCACCGAGAAAACCTCATTCTTTGGTTATACTTGGGTAAAGGATAGGAAAATTTGACAGATCACTAACGCATAATATTAAGCATGTTGAACGCATAATATGTTGAACGCATGATAGTAAGCTTAATAATAAAGATAAACGCAACAACAAGTTTTTGGACTTTAGATCTGTTGCACAACAGTGAGCCTCAGTAGCAGGGCGTGTGTCGCATAGGGTGTGCAAGTGTGGGGCGTTGGCAACAGGCGTGGGCAGGCTGGGCGTGCAGGCGTGAGCAGCCACTCTGGGCAACCTCAAGCTGACTTCGGCTAGCAGTCTCTTATTTTCAACCCAATTTTTCAGAGCTCCAAAACACCTTTTCCTTTCAAATAAAATTCAAATAAAAATTATGGGGCTCAAGGATAACCTCTTAACTGACTTACCAAGAAAACTGAGCTTCAAAAACCTTCCCGAGCGTCCTTGAAAAATTTCTCAAAGTTAACTTGTCTGGTTTGCTTGGTTTCTACAACAACTTTCGATATTTCCAAGTTTTCTTAAGCTTCCCGACCTCAAATCGTTTCAGAAACCCGAGATTGGATTCCTAACTCATAGAGCTCTCTCTGGTCCAAAAATGACAAAAGTGGCACGAGTGAATCAGGAGAACTGACGTTGTAATTGAGCTGCCTGTTTGTGGTTTGAGCTGCTGCCCAGTCCAGCCAATCACCTTTGGCCACAAAACTCCTTGCTTCAACGTGGCTTCTCCTCTTTTCTTCTCATCCTAGTCACCCAAATTAAATATTATTTCTCTTTGAATAATTATTTTAATTTAATAAAATATTTATTTTTTAATTTAACATTTTTCCTAGATAAATTCCAACTTCTTGACCTAGTTTGACTTGAGATTCTTCTTCAACACTTAGAAAACAATTCTCCTAAGTCTAGCCACACTCCTTTATTCAACTATACCATTAACTCCATCCCTTTTATTCCTTATTAAAAGTAAATGAGAAGTTCATAGCTATTTAAACATGCACTAGAATTCCTCCTACATTCCTACTCATTCAAGCCACCCTAGCCAACCCTAGCCAATCCTAAGCCATGATCGTTAACTTGTGCTAATGCAAAGGAAAATAGAGGTTATGGCTTACACCAAGAATAATAAGGGAAATTATTTTAAATAATAGAACCTATTCATGAATTTATTAACTATTCTAACCAACAATTTATGGTGTGTTTGGAATACCTTTTCGAGTGTTTAATTTTAATAAGTCATTTTGAAAGAAATAAAAGTATTTGACAACCACTCAAAATGGATTTTGAAAGCTATTAGTGTCTTTATTTTAAACATTTCTTATCAAAAGTGTTTACATGAAAATGAATTTTTGAAAAACATTAATATTATAAGTTAATCCAAATGGGTCGTTACACATTTGATCAACTTTAGTCACTAATATACTACAATAAATTATAATAATTACTATACTTGATCGTTGCACTTTCTTTTTAGGTTTTCCTTTTATAATAACTTATGTACATTATGCTAGATAGCTATTATAAGATAATACATAAGGTTCCATCTCACACTACAAGAGATTTATTATCATTGTCAATGCAAAAAAAAAAAATGTCTGTAGAGGTTCTGCCTTTCGTTACATGCGTGGACAAAAAGCGTGGGCAAAAGTTCGTCAACAGAGTTTCTACCGATGCATTTGACGTTGCATTGGCATTTCTGCTGATGAAAGTAAAAAAGCATGGGCACAAATGAATTCTGCCCAGGAAAAAGGTATGCGACAAAAAGCTCTTTCTACCAACACAACAACCTTCGTGAGCAGAAATTACATTTTTGCCCACGTATGATGTGTCGGCATAGAGTCTTCTCTAACTGTGCATGATCCATCAATGTAGAAGTAAACGTGGGCAAAAGTTTCAATTTTTCCCCTGCACGAAACGTAGTCATAGCTCTATAACAATTTAAATTTCCTGAAACAAAATATATTCGAACTTGTAACAAAATATACCATGAGAACAAAAATTGTTTAATGTTTGTTTGTTTGCTTCCTTCCTAAACTATTAATTTAGGAACAAAATAAATAGAAAATATTTAATTACCCAAAAAAAAAAGATTAGCTTTGGTCTTTAAAAAATATCATTTGTGCCATATCTTCGAAATATTGAGACCTAGACGATGTATCAAAGTTCAATAAGAGCATGTAACGCCCCAACTCCCTAGGACTTGAACTAGGTCGTCACTATATGCATGCACACATCTCAAACGATTCATTTATTCATAATTCTTAACTAAAAACCAAAGAATTTTATTAGGTGAATAAATTTTACCAAAATTTAAATACTGAAAATCTTTGATTGGGATACCCCTAAAAATAATAACATATTAAAACATGGAACTTTGCATAAAGCGCCTACAAGTGACAAAAAGCTAGTTTGAATAGGACTTAGGACTTAGAAAAAAAATGTGGCTTTTGAACTAAGAAGTTAACTTAACGGGTACTTCAAGGTACTTAGTTACCTATACCCTAGTTGAGATGAAAAGAATTTAGTTTAGTTAACGGGACCACGAGAGAAACTTTTGGAGTTAAAAAGCAATGACAATTGGTGAAGGAGAATTCTACAACATGAAAATTTAGGTTAAGAAGGTAAGACTTATGGATGAGGTAAGTAGAGCTACACCTTGTGTAGAGAGTTTATGTCACATTTGGAAAGGGAAGAAAAGCACCTTAAGTGTTGGCCTTAAAGAAAAGTGTTTAAGGAAGGTGACTACTTCGGGAAAAAAAAAAGGAAATTAAAGTGTTTAAAACTCCAAGTACTTAAATATGTTTGGATTGAAGACATGATATGAGTGGTTACTAGGTGTTGGTTTTGGTGTAAAAGAAGAATCTCTCACTATCATTTGGAACTTTGGACCTCACTAGGTGGTGGTGGAAAAATCGCATAAAATATTGGTTGTGAAGCTCAATTTCAACGTTAAAGTCATTTTCTAAAATAAAAGAATAAGAGGGGTAATCTAAAGTGGAGTTGTGAGTAGCAATGGTAGTATTGAAACTATTGGCATGGAATGTTGACATTTTAATAGTCAAAAGGGTACACATTGAAAGTATTAACAAAAGTTAGGGGATTGTGACTTTGGATACAATTATTTTGAGGTTATTTAGATGTGTTTTAGATTGATTGATGTTCTATAGTGTCTAAGGACTTTAGAATCCTTATAAAAGAGATTTTCAAACTCGTTTGTAGCATGGTCAAAATAGTAATATGTAGTTGGTTTAAGACTAAGGAGTAACATGAGGTTTGACAAGTAAGTTTTATAGCCCTAGGTAGTATAAAGTTTCATGTTATGAATATGAGATTTAGTTGGACAATGTTGTATCAAGTATGGTCAATTGTTTTGCTGCACGTATGTAGATTTTTCTCTTCCAGCTCGATCAATTCATATACATGTTTCTAGAGAGTACGATTTCCTAAGCTCACAAAGGTTCTTAGAGTGAGTAAGTTAAAGTACTGTTGATTTTCAGCATTTTAAGTTTCCTAGTTTTATATGAAAGAGGTTGTCACACTTCGTGGGATATCAGTTTCAGTTATGTCAGTTAGAGACCTCATTTAACATCCAATTTTTGGAAGTGTCTCTAAAAAGTGTTAGGTTTTCAATTGGAGTTTAGTTCAACTTTCCACCCATAGAAGAATGGTCAAGCCGAGTGTTGAACCAAACTCTAAAGAACATGTTGTGTGCTTGCGCATTAAATTTTTCAGGAAGTTGGGACTCCCAGTTGCATCTTATGGAGTTTGCTTTTAATAAGAATTACTAGGCCATTAGTGGCATGGCGCCATTTGAAGCCTTGTATGAGAATAGTTGCAGATTTCCAGTTTACTAGGATGAAGTTGGAGAACGAAAATTGTGAGGACCTGAGTGTGCAGACTACAAATGAGGTTACCTAGCAGTTTAGAGTCTGCATGGAAACATCACAGAGCAGACAGAAAAGTTACATTAATGTGAGACGACGAGACCTTGAGTTTGTGGTGAGGGATAAAGTGTTCTTGAAAGTGGCACCTATGAAAGATGTTATGAGGTTTGGAAGGAAGGGGAAGTTAAGTCTATGTTTCATTGGGCCATTTGGGATTCTAGAGCGGATTGGTCCACTGGCTTATCAATTGGCGTTGTCGCCGTCACAACGTTTTTCATGTCTCGATGTTGAGGAATTACGTGACAGATCCATCTCATATAGTAGACTATGAGCCCTTGCAATTAAGTGAGAACCTGAGTTATGAGGAGAATTCCCATCGGCAAAGATTTGAAATTAAATATTTAATAATATCTAATATTAATAAATATTTATCCAAATAATATCTCATATTAAATGGTTTAAAATATTTAAATCTCATTTAAATATTTATTTTCTGCAAAATCTTTAATTTGGATCTCATCCAAATTAAATAATCAATTATTTGAATCCAATTCAAATTAATTAATTAATTCTCCATCTATTTATTTATATGGATTTTATCCAAATAAATAATTAATTATTTAAATCATTTTCAAATAAATTAATTTCCCATGTTATAAAGTTATAATTTGAATCTTATTCAAATAAACTTTATAATAAATCATGTAATTAATTGTATCCAATACAATTAATATTTTTCCTCATAAATTTGAACATTTCAAATTTTTTTTCAACTTAGTTGATCCTTGTTGGTCCGTGGTGAGCTAGCAAGGGGACCTTATGGACCTATAGATTATAAGTTTCAATGATCCAAGATTAATAAATTAAACTCTTTAATTAAATTAATCTCCATTCATTAACTACAGGACAAACCACTATAGACCCATAGTTGAACTCTTATGCACTGTAGGACAAGTTGTGTCCGTGGATATAATCAATATAAGCAAGTCGATCCTTCACGAGTTGTTCATAATTATCGCTGGGTCAAATGTCCGTTCTACCCCTGTAATTACCTTTTATCCTTAAGTACCACTGATTTCTCTTATGAACAATTTGTTTATGATCTAGCCATAAACTAAGTCCTTCTCGGGCCAGTGAGAGGGTGGGGCCCCTTGTTTAAGACTCGAAATCAGCACTTAAGGGAACTACTCATCTACTTACCCTATTTGGGAAGGATTGAATTCCATCTTGTGGAGTTATGTTCCCAGCTCCTCATTTAGTCAAATCCTTAAAATGGTAGGCTTATTGAGTTGGCAAATCGGGCCACTCTCGCCTATGCAAATTAAAGGACCGACCTCACAGACAAGAGTTCATAAGTCACTCAGGATTAAGATCGAGTCACATATAATCATCCTATGAAATATTAATCTCATCAATTAACGAATTTACAAAACGAGATTAAATATTTCACAGTTCAGTCTTATACAAACTCTTTATATAGGATACCTCCCCTCACATGTCTCTACATGAATGGTTTGGATCAAAGCATTTGTAACTATTATAAAGTGGGTCGTATCCATAGTTTCACCAGGATAAGGCATCCAACCTTATACATATACTATAGACATTTAGGTTATTTCTTGAACATGATCCACCCGTGTGTCAACTACATACATGTTCAAGACTTCATGCAATAACCTCTGTTTTTTTTCTGTTAATGGGTAAATTGATATTGCATAATTAATAATTAAATTAAGTAATCAATTGCGAGGCTTTAGGGCACAAATCCCAACACTAAAAACATGTAATTTTTACATGAATCAATCACCGTCTTGAGTCGTTGGTTGTTGCTAGATTCTTGCGTTTTGTGGGTAAGATATTTTCCCTAAGTATTGATGAAGTTTCTTTTGGGGTTTGATTAATTCTTTATTAATCCATTTAGTTGTGCTAAAGAGATTAATTTACCTATCATGCTTGAATGCTAAGGTGAAGTTTTAGGGGCTTTCGAGGTGCTTTCCGACAAGATTAAGGTTGTTTGACATTGTTTATGGTGAGTTTTGTGGGTTTCGCTTGAAGTTCATAAATACCCATTAATTCTTGGTGTAGATTCACTAAAACCCATAATATGTTATTGTTAGATTTGGTTTTTTGGAGGTAGCGTGTTGTCCAGCAGGGTTAAAGGTTATTGGGTGAATTCTTGGTAAGTACTAAGGGTGTAAAATCCTTTCTGGATCTTTGTATTCACTTGTAGTTTTGGGAATTTGACATAAAGGTTTGGTTCGAATTTTGACTCTTGATTCTAGAATTTGATTCTAGGTTGTGGAAAGTAGAAGGGAGGTTGTTTTGCTTGGATATTATTTTTTGACTTGACATTGAGGTAAGTGATCTTACTACTGAAACCGCCTTTGTGTCAGGCCAATAGTTAGAAAGATACAGTTGACTTCTCTGCGTCTGTTCATATGTTTTGCATACGTTTTACATGATGTGAGAGGATATATGGGCACGTTAATGTTTTCATGAGATATGTTATGATTTTGATTGTGAGACCTTTATATATGTTACTAGTTACTTGTGTTTGTGATAATTTCCCTCCTACTGCAGTGGTGTATTCACCAAAGGTTTTGTGTTCCTTTGAGATCACCAGAGATTTTGTGATTCTCTAAGATTACCAGAGGTTTTGAGTTCCTTGGGGTTCACTAGAAGTTTTGTGTTCCTTCGAAATCACTAGAGGTTTTGTGCTTCCTACGGGAGTCACTAAAGGAATGTGTTTCCCTCGGGATTCACTAGAGTTTTGTGAATACAGTTCACCTACGGTAGGACAGGTTTAATTACTCTTTAAGATATTTATGTATGAAAAGTTAAAGTATGTGTGTCCTACTAGCATGTTGCTTTTATTTAGCATAAATGCATAGCTTGACCCTGGTAAAGAGGTTACTTACTGGGTATCTATATACTCACCATTTTCCTATGCTATGATTTTCAGGTAGGAGAAAGGATGCACCAGCGAATGACAAAAACAATCCATGAGAGTGTCATGGGACCAAAAGTAGCTTCCACATAGTTATCATGCTTTAAACCCATTTTGGGTGTCTAAACTATCTGAGGTTTTTTAGCATTTTCATTAATACAGTTTTTCCAAAAATTTATATTTGTAACTGTTTTATCATAGGGGTACCCCGAACAAAAGTCTTATGTTATTTGAATTTGTTGGGACTCGTGTCTTATATCTCTTGGGGTCTCGTAGTTTTGTAAATTTGTAAATACATTTTATATGTTCAATAAAATAAGAAGTTATTTTACTTGTCTTTTGCATTAACTCAATCCAATAAACTAAGATTCATGGCTATTTTATGTAAACTTAAACATGTATGTGGTTGACATACGAGGATGGATCATCTTTAAGTAATAACCAAAAGGTCTGTAGTACAGGGATCAGGTTGGGTGCCTTATTTTGATCACACTAAGGATACGACTCACTTTATAATTGTTACAAAAATTTGTAAAGTGTTACAAATGATTTGATCCTTATCGTTCATGTGGAGACATGTGAGTGGGGGTATCATATGCAAAGAGTTTGTATAAGACCGAATCACGAAATGTTTAATTTCTCTTTGTAATGTCGTTAATTGAAGAAGTTAACATTTCATAGGATGACTATAGGTGACTTGACCTTAATCTTGAGTGAGTTATGAACTCTTGTCTGTGAGGACAATCCCTTGATTTGTATAGGTGAGAGTGGCCAGATTGCCGACTCAATATGTCTACCATTTTGGGATTTGTTTAAACAGGGAGCTGGGAACATATTTTCACAAGATGGAATTCACTCCTTCCCATCTTTAGGGTAAGTAAATAAATTGCTCTCTTAAGGGCTAATTCAGGGTCTGAAACAAAGAAACCTCACCCTCTCACTGGCCCGAGAGAGGTTAGTATATAGTTGGACTATAAACTGTTTGTTCATTGGAGGAATTAGTAGTACTTAAGGAGTTAAATATAACTACAGGGGTAAAACAATAATTTGACTCAGCTGTAGTTATGAGTAATTTATGAAGGGTCGACTTGCTGTTGATTAGTTATTTCCGTGAACACAAAAATATCTATAGTACGAAAAGTGCAGCTATAGGTTTTTAGTAGAGTGATCAACAGTTAATGAATATTGATTAATCTAATTAAAGAGTTTAATTGATTAAACTCATATCATTGGAGCTTCTAATCTTAGGTCCATAAGGTCTCCTTCCTAGCTCATTAAGACTTATAAAAATCAAATATTTTGGTTTAATTTGAAATGTTCAAATTAATAAGGGAGTTAATTGTATATGATATAATTAGTATAATGTATATAGATACATTATAATATAAAGTTAATTTTGAATGAGATTCAAAAGTTTATACTCTATGTTATAAGAGAGATAAATATTTGAATAAGATTTAAATATTAATTATATGAATGAGATTCATATAAAAACTATAGGTTAAAATTAATATGAATGAGATTCATATTAAAACTATAGGTTATGTGAGAGAAGGTTATTTAAATATGATTCAAATTAAATTAAATATGTGATATTTAATTAATTAATTGTATTTAATTACATGTATTAAATATGATTTAATATATTATAATTAAATTAATATTAATTTTAATTAAATATTATTATAATTAAATTAACTTCAACTACACATAGTGAGGAGTTATTTTATTTTCTCTTCATAATGTACAGGAAAAGAGAGAAGTAGCAAGGAAGTGTGATAGAGCAAATTGCAGAAGTCTGTGTTTGGTGAGAAAAATTCTAACTCTTATTTTCTTCTCAATGACATGATGAGTTTTTGTAGTTTATCCAAGTTTTCTCTTCTCTGTAATTTATGTTTTCAAAAGAAAATTATTAGCATATGGCTGCCGAGGATTCAATTCCTTCGAGACTTATGTTTAATTAAGAGTATTTACTTTATAAAAAGATTAATTTCTTTTTGCTTAAATTGAGAAAATTTGTTTTCATAGTTCTGCATACATAAAGTAATGGTCGTGTTAGAAGTCTAAGAAAAGTCGGATCTTACAGAACCTCTAATATGCCCCCTCAAAAAATTGTGCTTATGTGGGTTCACAATTATGGGTTTTCATCTCAAAATCCATCTGAGATCCTCAACACAAATGTCGTTCGATCTTCATGGACTTTGATATCATATTAGATAACATAAGGTTCCATCTAAAAACTAATTGGTGATGGGAAGAGTAACCTATGTATCTCATTAAGAATATTGTGAGGTCCCTTGATTTTTCCAATATGGGATTTCTCAACATGCCCCTTCAAGATGGTTATCTTCTTTGAGTTCACCAAACTTGAATCGGATTCCAATTTATTTTTTTTACTGCATGTCCATCTGGGCTTCATGGGCTTATACCATATTAGATTACAATTTTTACGCGGAAAATCATCTCTACACCTTATATTTCATAAATGTCCTAAAAATTTGAATTATTTCAATAAGAGCTTTTACCTAAAATTTTGGACAAAATTAACCTTTTCTTTTCTTCTTTTTCTTTTAAAAATTCATAATATTATTTTGTTTATTTATTCTCATCAATTTGATTTTTGACTTTTTAATGTGGAATTTATTAAATTCGACTTATACTCAATTTGAAGGAGTTATAAACATAATAGCGGAAGAAATTAGGATGTAAAGCACTTTAACTACATTAATTTTAATGATTAAACATATTTGTTTTCAAAACCGAAAAACAAAGGAACGTCACTTACTTGTTATAGCTCAAAATTGAATTGATTTTCTCCAAGATTTTGATCACGAATACTTCGTGGACCACCACAAGTATCTTCCCCGTTATTCTTTGACCTTAGAACAGACTGTGGGATCCAAATTATGATGAATTTGGAGCAAATTTGAGGTAAAAAAGAGTTTTGGGAGAGATATGAGTTAATGGAATTTTTACGCAAAATTTCCCCAAGAAGATCAACCACCAAATTTGGTGGCTTGATGTATGTAAATTAGATTTGCATGGTTTATTCTTTAAATAGAAGAAAGAAATTTAGTAGGTGGAATAAAATAAGGTTAAGAGAAGAACACCTCCTCCTTCCATGCATGCAAAAATGGAGAAATCCATTAAAAATTCAATTTTTGGATTTCTCAAATTTAAAAAATGAATTTTTAAATTTCCACTTTCGTTTTTAAAAATTAATTCTAATGATTAATTTTAATAATAATTAATTATATTAAATTAATATTAAATATTAAATTAATAATTTCCACTTATCTTGACAATTTCCAATGGGAGGAATCTCTATTCATCTAAGTAATATTTAAATCACATTTAAATTTTTCAACTCTCCAAATTCGTTTAGTTCATAATTAAAACGAACAAATCGCAAATTTTATTCCTTAAACGTATTTGAACGTTTTCAAATTCTTTCATCATACTATTCTAAGGTTTAGTCCATGAGCTAACAAGGGGACCTAATGGACCTACAAATCATGAGCTCCAATGATCTGAAATTAACTGGCTAAACTTTTTAATCTAGTTAATTAACATTCGTTAACTACCGAGGCACTCCACTATAGCCTAGTAGTTGCACTTTCCTCACTGTAGATATATTTTTGTCCACTTGATCTAATCATGATTAGTAAGTCGATCCTTCACAAGTTATTCATAATTACATCTGTGTCAAAATTACCGTTTTACCCCTGTAATTACATCTCGTTCCTTAAGTTCCACTGACCTTCTAATAAACAATTGGTTTGTGGTCCAACCATCAAACAGGGTCCCTCTTGGTCCAATAAGAGGGTGGGGCCCCTTGTTCAAGACCCAGAGTCAGTACTTAATGAAACAACTTCTTTACTAACCTAGAATTAGGTAGGATTAAATTTCATCTTGCAAGACTATGTCCCCAGCTATATACTTAGTCTTATCTCTAAAATGGAAGGCTTATTGAGTCGACGAACTTAGGTCACTCTCACCCATGCAGATTAAAGGATAATCCCAAATAAACAATAGTTCTAGGTCATCATATCGAAAAAATTAGTTCTATGAGTAACGATGTTTATAAAGTAAAAGTGATTATTCCATGGTCCAATCTTATGCAAACTCATTGCATAGGATGCCCCCATTCTTATGTCTCTAAATGATTGATATAGGATCACATCGTTTGTATCAAATACAAAATGAGTCACATCCATAGTGTCCCTAAGATAAGATACCCAATCTTATCCCTAAACTTGATCCATTTTTATGTCTATCTAAGTATTCAAACTATAACTAGGAGTTCTTAGTTTATTGGATTTAATAAATGCAATTCACATATTCAATAACATCTTTATTGAATAAATATCGATAACAACTTTATTGAGAATATGTTCAAAATTTACAAACCATGAGTTTTAGAACATAAAACCCAACACAATTAATGCAAGATTTGTGATAATACCATTCCCTTGACTTTAAGGGTTTTGTTTCTAAAAGAGATTTTTTTCTAATCAATTTCAATTTTTTTTATTTACACTTTGACTTAAAATTAAAAATCCCAAATTTTGATATGATTGCATTTAATGCAAAATTATAGTTACAAATCTTCGTTTTCATTTGTATTTCGTTTCTTATCTATATATATGAGGTTTATTTCAATATATACAATGTTATTTCAAATATATATGAGATTTATTTCAAATGTATTTAGAGGAAGTACAAATTTAAAGTTGTTCATATTTTAATTTTAGTCTTGTCTCTATTGAGATATATATTGATCCACATAATTTGTCATATATACATATGTATATAAACTAAAGATAGATGACAGTGACATCCTTATATTATTTAAAACAAAACTCATATATATTTGAAATTAAAAATAAAATGTAGAAATAAAACGCTTTATAAATAAGATGTGGCAGACAGATGGGGTTGGACATCGTTTATATTATTCGACGGTGATTTCTGATGTTAGGTAGTCTTTGTTAATATTCCTCAATAGGTAATGGGGATTTGCAAATACATCAAAGACATAAGAGTTTCATTCCCAAATATACCCAACAAGTTGTTCAAAACCTTATCGATTGAAGAAGCTTCTCCTTGTCGACATTCTAGTTTTCCGGCAATTCTTGCTTTCAAAACCCTCGCCAATCATTTATTTTTGTTGAATGTGTGAATAATTTCGCAAATGAGGGAAAACCTCCTTTTATGTTTAGATTTTGAGAATAAAACAGTTTTGGAAAAACTATTTAAGGCACGTGAATATGATATATTTTTTCCATAGGTGTCTTTTTGCGTAGCTTTATTAATATTATTATTATTTTCAAATTGTCTAAAATTCGTGGAGGTTGATATAGACATTTGGGCCAATTTTTTTGTGTAATATTTCATCCCATTAGGTTATTCAAGAAAAAAAAAAAAGGAAGTCTAAGACATTTTCGTAATTGGGTCTATTAAATTAGACTATATGTATAGAAAACTCTATATCTTAAAGTCAATTGATTTTGAGATGTAACCTCATATTATCTAATAGTTGTTTATAAGACAAGTGATATTATTGAATATATAATATAGTATCAATTGAATTAATAAAAGAATAAGGATAACTCAACCAATGTAAACCTTTCAATTTATTTTAAAATTAGAGATTCAATTCCCATAATAAAAGAAATTGAGTCCATAAAAGAGAATGTTGAGGTAAGTGGTTCTCATTATTGTTGTTTGGCCGACTACGACACCATTAACTCAACACCAAAAATAAGCTTCTCTTTTCTTTATGTTAATGGAACTTGAAAAAGTTTGTAGCAAAGAGCACTTTTTTCCCCTTTCCCTTTATTGACCACTACAAATTGTTTGTATGGAGAATAAAAGGACAGAAAATTTAAAGTGTTCTTTTTCTCTGGTTGGGCACACATTTTTATAAAAGTGTTTTGAAATTTAAGAATTACGGCAATCACCGATGACGGTCACCAACGACAGTCACGACGGTGGGTCAGTGACAATTGTCAACGACCAATATTAAAAGGTAGAAGATGAAGAGAAAGTTATTTGAAACTCATTGAATATCCCTCTTCCAAACCCATGAATTTCATTTATTATTTTCGAGAATTTTATTCCAAGGTGTTTAAACATGGGCTTTAAGCCCTTTAATTCCATGGGACCAAACACCTCCTTAAAAGGTCTATTTTAATTCTTATATATATTTGTTGATTTTAGCCCGTGTACTTTTAAGATTTTTCGTTTGCTCCTTGTACATGTTGTTTGTTCCTAGGTTCTTTTGTAAGTTTCAAAATTTAAGACAAAGGGCCAAAATTCTATTCGATGTGCATACAATACAATACTTGAAGAGAATTGGTTTGATGAGAAAGAGAAGACCATAAAAGGCTCAGTTCTATGGAAGAACTCAATGAAGAGATCACCCATTTAAACTTCAATCTTACACCACCTTAGAAGATATATATGGTCCACAAAAACATCATTGTTGAGAAAATTGCCTATGTCTAGTGATAATAATGAGTAAGAAACACTATATGATATGATATGTCAATCATATTCCATTTAATTATCAAATTATTGCCCATTTTATTGACAGTAATGTGAATGATGTTGAAATTGCTTCACGAGATGGAAGCATGGTACTTATAAGGTTATATCTTTTTGGTCTTCAGAGTTTTGAAGAATTGGTACATTTTAGTCTTTAGATTTTCAAAATGTAACTTTTTAGTCCCTCAATTTTAAGGATAGATATGTTTGGTCCCTAATTTTTAAAAATATAGCTTTTTAGTCACTAGATCTTGATCAAAAATAGCTTTAAAGGTTATTGAAGTAATTTCTTAAAAATAACTATATGACATTTTAAATAAGAAAAATAATTTTAGGGGAGGACATAATTATACAAATTTATTTTCCTTATTTAAAATGTCATAATTATTCAAAATAATAAAAGAAAATTACTTCATTTACTTTTTAAATCAATTCTTAAAAATTAAAAGAGTATGTTTTGAAAATTCAAGGATCATATACATTTTTTCTTAAAGACTTAGAGTACTAACAAATTACATTTTAAAATACACATATTTTTCAAAACTCGCAGATAATGTATGAAAATTGAAATTATAAAGATAAAATATGTGAAGGACTGCAAGTAAACATATAATAGTTGAAACTTCAACTCATGGATATAATTAGAAATGAACAATCCAATAGCCCAATACGCAAAGGAGGCCCACTGTCCCTTCCTTCTTTTTCTTAATGAATATGAATATGTTAAGGAGACAGACTTGAAATCTCTTGGACTTCGCTCGAGCAGGTTTGAACCCTGCTGTTGACGTATTTTAATTTTGATTACTTCTGCTTCTTGGGTCGAAAATTGGCAAAATATACAAAGAGTGTTATTGAGGTCATTCTCACATATTACTACACTTCAAAAAAAAAAAAAAAAAAAAAACTCTTTTATAACCTATAATATATATGAGGATAGTTTTTGGTATAATTGGGTAGGAGGGGGTGTTAATAACACATTTGTATACCAATTGAGTTGGCTTGCTTTGACTCGGGAGAAAGTGATAATGCATTGAATTGGTGTATTATCATTCATACGTGGATGGAATGATTCATGTATAAAAGGAAAATAAAAATTAGGTTAAATTATAAATTTAATCTCTATGGTTTGATAAACGTATATATTATGGTTTTGATAATTATTGAATATGAGCCTTTGTTTTTATTGGTAGTTAGGCGCTCATGCAATTTGTTTTCCCTTCACTTGATCATGTGTCTAAATTTCAAGTAAGTCATTATTTTTACTTTTTGGTTTTCTAATATTTCTTTTATTTCTTCATTTTGTTATGTTTATATATTAGTTTAATTTTGAATTATAAATTTTCTAATATTTAGATTTTTTTTATTTTTATTTTCAATTTTCGAAATTTTTAAATTTTGAATTTGAATTTTTAGTTTTTGTACATTTGAAAATGAGTTTTACGATATTTTACAACTATGACATTTACATAATAATATAATTCATCTAGGATTTGAATCTACATCATTTTAGACGAATGCTTTTGAATGAAAAAAGTAGTATTGTAGATCAAATTTTAGCTACATTTGAAGGATATAAACTGTTGTTAAATTTTGCATCAAAACTTATTTGTATTTGATAATATAAATTTTTTACAATTATTGCTAGGAAATTTTTTTTAAATGACAAAAAATTAGTGAAAATATTTTTGCTATATTTATAAATAAATTGGCTCATTTTGCTATATTTAAAATAAATCTTTTTTTTTTTATTTTTTAATGCATGTTATATAAATATTTTTGGGAATTTGCAATGGGTGGAAAATCTAAAATGTATAATTAGGGGCGTGTCTTTTACATATGAAAAATTGTAGATATGGCAAAATTCTCAAATTCAAATTTTCGTTTTTTCCGTATTCCAATTTGGCCCTACGTCTTTTGGTATATCAGTCAACTAATATACCACATTTAAAACATATTAGTTGTGTATTTTTTCCATGGATTTGTATATTTTTTGTATTTTTTGTTTGCAGCAATATGAGTTATTACTCACTTTAATTTTTGTATTTGCTACATTTTTTTATCCCTTTTGTAGTTTCTTTTCATTTTTAAATGAGTTTGTTTTCTTTCATTTTCAAGTACAAATGTACAATAAGCCGGGAGATTCAACCTAAAACTCACTAACACTCAATTTAGTACCATTATATTCACATTGACAATTTGGTTGTATTTGGAATAACTAGAGAAAAAAAGTATTTTTCAACAAAATTATTTTCAAACACTTAAATAATTAGTCATTTTTAACTGTATATCAATAGTATATCAAGTGTATCAAATGTATTAAGTGTGTATAAGCAGTGTGTATCAGACACATACTAGTAGTGTATCAAATTTATCAAGAATACACGTGTATAAAGCGTATCAAATGTATATCAATAGTATATCAAGTGTATATCAATAGTGTATCAGGGTATCAAGTATATTAAGTATATCAAGTATATTAAGTATATCAAGTGTATCAAAACAAATGTAATAAGTCTCGGCTATAGACCAAATTTTTTAAATTTATTTTGTCAAATCTACAACAAGTCCAATATTTTTTTTTTTATTTTACATAATCAAATCATATTTAAACTACAAACAAGAGAGAAGTTAAGAGAAAAAAAATACTAGAAATACGAGACAATAGATAGTTATCAAAAGAGTTTTTTTTTCTTTTTTTTGTTTCCTTTTCCAATTTTAGTTTTAAGTAACAGAAATGTTATTAAACCGACTCCACCGTGTGGATGTAAAAATTAGGAATGAAGGATACAAAATTAGAAAAAGTTTTTGAAATATAGGATTTGGCATTTGCAATAAAGAAATTAAAATGGTAATGAGATGAGATATTTGGAGGAGGAGAAGAAAGGTAGTAAGTATTAAATAGAAAATGCACACGAGAGGTTTTGTTTTTGGTGGGCGCAACCCAATGAAAGATTTTCGAAAAGTACGGTCAACCGGGAGAGCCGGTGGACGCGGAAACCGTACGTGGGGACGTACCCTGCCGGTGCATTTATTATTGGTTTCTGACTGACGGTTGTTGGGTGAAAAACAAATCCAATTATAAACAACAAAACTCTCCCTTTCTCATTTCATGCAAAATTAATAAAACAAAAACAAAAACAAAAACAAAAACCTACCTCCCTCCAGCTGTTTCACTCGCTCACTCACTCCCCCCTTTTACTTTGACCAACTTAACAATCCAAACTTATTCTCATTTTTATCCCAAAATTACTTTTTAAATCTTTAAATGCCTTTTAAAAATATACATTTTTAGTCGCCAAATTTATAAAAATAGACTTACTTGGTCCCCATGTTTTCAAAATGTACCTCTTTAGTCCCTAAGTTTTTTACAAATAGGTGTAAGAGATACCTTAAATAATTTATTGTTATTATTTTAAATAATTATATGACATTTTAAATTAGAAGAATAATCTTTTAAAACCATCTACTCTTTAAAACTTTTTTTTTCTAATTTTAAATATCATATAGTTATTTTAAAAATAATAATAAAAAAAACAAAGAAAAAATACTTAAGGGACCTTTTAAACCTATTTTGAAAAATTCAGGGACTAGATAGAAATATTTCTATAAAGTTGAGAACTAAAAAGGTATATTTTTAAAACTCATAGACCAAATACACATATTATTCAAAACTTAAAGACTAAAAAAAACTAATTTTAAGACATAATATTCACCATTAATAATATTCACCAAATCAATGGAATTAGAATCTCCTCTTTTCAATTACCAAAACAAATCTCTAACCTACACAGGACAATATTGCTTTCACAAGGACAGAAAGTCCGTAAAGGACGAGATACCCTACCATCCTAGCAAAAACATTCACTTCTTTAATGAAGTTTTTTTTTTTAAAAAAAAACATCCACTTAATAAGTATTCAAATGTAAAAGTATCCATCTTGTGCCTCATTAATTTTTTACACTATGGGCCTTGGAAGTTCACATTCGGAGCATTGAGTTAAGTTATGAAGTCTAGAATTAATATGTTTAAAATTAGAAAGTCTGTGTTTAGACAATAGAGTTGCCAAGATAAATTTTTTCAATAAATGTGCAAATTTCAATAGTGAACACTATTGAAATTGGTGAAGTTTAATTATTTAACATTGACTTGAAGTTGACGGATCAAAACACCACTAGATGTTTAAGAGCTCATCAAATGAGCTATTTAATACAAACTTGAAAGCTTAGAGGCTTAAACTGTAATTTAATCTTATAATTCTTCTTTCCAACCTTTGCCTTTATATATTGAGTTTTAGAATCTCATATTTGCTCTTTTAAACATTTCAATATGGTTTTTTAATTTGACCTTTATATTTTGAGACTTACTTTATTTCAATTTTAAATTTGTATATGTAATTTCAATAAATATTTGCTCAAATCATCGAGAAGAATTTTTGTAATTTTAGGCTATCATTTCACAATTTATTTTTAAATTAAACTCTCCTTTTCCTTTTTTTCTTCCTTCCTAAACTTTGACCATCGTAATTTCAATACCAAAAAGTAATCATCTTTTGTTATTAAAAACAAAACAATTGAGTGGCTCATATTATCTTAATTATAATGCCACGTGTCAACTTTCTAATGATTCAAGTGTCGACACAATTTTAACTTATTGGTTCGTACGAATTAATGCCTTTTTAAAATGTTAACCTTTTACCATTGTTGTGCAAACTAATTTTCCATTTTTTCATCTCTCTCTCTCTTATTTTTTTTTCATTGATTTGTATAATTTTTGTATTTTCTATTTCTTGTTACTCACTTTAATTTTTGTATTTGCTACATTTTTTAATCTTTTTGGTAGTTTTTTCCTTTTTAAATGTTTTCCTTTGTGCAATCATACAATTTATAGACTATATTTTTTCTCCATAATTGTTTATGTTCAAATTTGATTTAATAATCATTCTTGAACTAGTTTTGTGATTAAGAAATGAACAACTATATGTTCTCAAGATACAGTATATTGTTTGATGTATCTAATATATTTTAGGTATACCAATTAATTGATATACTTAAATAGAGTATTTACTATTAATATAATCTCTATTCGTTGTTGTTGATCATCCTAACTTATTCACCTATTATTGTAAATTTCTTCCTCAGAGAGATGATTTATGAGGAAAATATAAGAAATTTGTTGTTGAAGTTTTGGATGCTTTGAAAGATATACATGAAGTGGGCTTGTACTACTGATATTCTTAATTTTAGGTATATCAATAGTATAACAGTTATATATTCTTAATTTTAGGTATATCAATAGTATAACAGTTATATACTTACTTTTATATAGCAATGTGGATGATTTTAGTTTTTATACTTGTAGTTATAGTTAAGCTTCCAAAAGCTTTTTTTTTCTTAGTTGTTAATGGGATGATTGGCAATGGTATATGGATTATAAAACTATGAAGTTTTGTTGATTATATTTTGTAAACTTTTGTGAACTTCAAGGGAAGAAAGTTCAACTTGACGCATCCATCATTGATATTTGAAAAGTATAAGATTTCAATAATTAATAACTTCGAGTAAAACATGAGAATATCATTTTATCCATATTTCAAGTGTACCAGACATCAATTAATACTTACTTGAAATAAAACATAAGTGTATCATTTTATGGATATTTCAAGTGTATTGAGTAAAACATAAATTTATCTATTTTTTTTTATATTATAAGTATATCAAACATCAATCAATAATAATTTGAAATAAAACATGAGGGTATCACTTTATAGATATTTCAAGTGTATCAATAATATACCTCACAACGATCAACATTCATTTTATTGATATTTCATGTACATCATGCGTATATCAATAATAAAACAAACATCACTCAATAATTTATTTTGAAACAAATAGTGTATCATTTTATTGATACAATCGATCATTATTTGAAATAAATAATGGATCATTTTATTTATATTTCAAATACATCAATAATATATTAGTAGGTAAATCAAACATCAATCAATTTATTTTGAATCAAACATCAATTACCATCCATTTTATTAATATTCAAGTATATCTACAGTAAATCAGAAAACAATAAATTATTATTTGAATTATAACATGGGTGTATCATTTTATTGATATTTCAAATATATTAGCAATTTATCAGTAGTATATTTTGTTTAGCATTCATTTGAAATAAAATATGTTATATTTAATTCACTATTATCCTTATTAGTTATGATTGAGTATATCGTGTATTTCAATAATGTATCTACATTAGTGTCATACTCAATGTAAAGAAAATCAGTGATAGTTTTATATCAATGATGATATGCGTGTAAGTCACCTACAATAATTGAAATGTATCATTAAGGGTATTAACACTCATTCAAAATGCAATTTAAATATAACATTGATATCGATATTTTTATTACGTACGTAGATCTTCTTTTTTTTCTTGTACTCCTTCACATATTTCTTCTTCAATTTTTCATGAAATACAAAAATTTATTGACCAATCAAAGTGTATTAGAGATTTATTTTTAAAAATAAAGTATATCAATAAGCTAAATAAATAGTATATCAATAATGTTATTGATATAACAAAAAAAAAATGAGTATATTAGACCGTTCGATAGATTTGTTATTCAATATATCAATAATATCTACTGATATACTAATTTTTACATACATCTATTAAAGAGCAATTTGGACTTTTCTTAAATTTGATTTAGACCAAACTAACATTTTTGCTACATCTTCAAAAGAAAAAATCATAGAAGATAAGCTTGCAATTTCCCATTCTGTTTTGGTTAAACCTGCAAGTACCCTTTTTTTTTCCAAAAAAAAATTGTCACTCCTTGTTTGGAAAGAAAACACATTTGAAAAAAATCCAACAAAAAAATCAAATCGTATGTTTAATTTAATTAGTTAGATACATGTGACTGCATAAAATTACGACGCCATCTAACTTGAGATAAATTGTTAATATGAAATGAATTTATTAAAAACATTCTTCTATTGAGAACTAACCACCTAATTAAAAGAGATGTATCATTTTAAAATTCTCAAACCATCATTCTTTTGATTTGGTTTAAACAATGACTTACATCGAAGTTTAATACATATACAAATATCAAATAAAGACTTGTAAAAAATAAATAAGAACCAAAATTCAAAATTGACATGAAAATTAAGAATAAGATTACATATGGAATAAGATAATATAAAAATAAAGGAATCAAACAGACTAAAAGCAACCAAATTCATTCAAACCAAATGGATAAAGAAAGAAAAAACATATATTTTATCTAAAAATCATAGGAAATCAAATCAATTCAATTCAATCCATTGGTTCATTAAACTAAAACAACTATTGTCCCATATTTAATTATTATTATATTTATGGAATAAACACGTGGGAATGGAGTAGAAAAGGGCTTAGGAGAACGGAAATTTTGACAAACAGCTGGAAGTAAGCCTACCTGTCTTTCTATGTCAATTTCTTTTGAATTTTCTTTTACAGAAATAAATAATTAATTAATGAGTTTAATTAAAAATGGATGAAAAAAAAAGGTTGGGGGGGAGGGAGGTTCTAAGTGGCATTTGGCATTTTGCAATAATTGATTTTAGCACGCTATTTGTCACGTAAGTGTCTAAAGAGGCGCCAAGTAAGCCTTAAAGAGTTAGTCGAGTGGCTAAGATTCTTAAAGGGGCGAGGAAGATGAGAGCAAGTGAGCTTGAGTGAATGCTTGAGAGCTTTATTGAGTGTTTCTGCCGAAATGATTTACAAATGAACCCCTTGTGGGCTATTTATAGTGATACATTGCCACCTTAGAGCCTCTTTGCCGACTTACCTTACTATGACTGACTTTACACTATAAGAAATCTTACTTTTTTCGACGCTAACAATCGTCAGTGTAAGTCGAAAAATGGGTCGGCGTATCGTACATCGACGCAATGTAGCCGTCGGCAGATCCAATGCCAACGTCACAAAAAATAGGCGTCGGCGTTGAATGGAATTACCAATAGCAGTCATGGAGTCGAATCTATGCCGATGCTTAAAAATTGTGTCAGCATAAGCAGGCTACGTCGACAATTGTTAGCTACATCGGCAATTCTTAGCTGCTAATGCCACGCACACAGTGTCGGCATAAGTAGGCTACACCGACGATGCAGTGCCACGTCGGCAGTTCTTAGCTGCCGACGACACGCACATGGCATCAATAGTTCTTACATGTCGACGATTACGATGTGTCGTCGCCATATCCTTGAAATGCCGACGCCACATTAAGGTGGCGTCAGCATAAGCCAATTTTTTTTTTTTCCAAAATACATGCTTTATATACCAATTGATTTGTACCTAAAAAGAAACAAATTATACAAAGTCATAAGCAACATCCATACAATATTATATAAAATTAGTAATTCATCAATCTGTATGGCTCATTAGATCCATAAATTCATAATGTTATAAATACATAAAAGAAGTTTTGACAACAAAGTTACATAATTATCCCAAAACACAGACATTACAAAAAAAAAAAAAAAAAAAAAAAAAAAAAAAAAGACCGGATTCTAACTTGGTTGAAAGTTGGTTTTGAAAAATAAACAACAAAACACAAAAGTGAAATAATGAATATAATTATAAAAAAAAATGTATCAAGCACAAATTTAATACATCTTATATAGGGAGAGAGTGAGAGTGAAAGCGAGAGAGAGAGATTCTCGCTCTCTATATCGTTGTCGCTCTCCCAATCTCGCACTCTATCTCTCAATCTCTCTCTCTCTCTCTCAATCTCATTGTCACTCCTGCATAAATCTATTGAATTCTATGACATAAATATCATCATTAAAAGTCATAATGGAGCGAGCAAAGTTAAGGAAGCAGTGTTCATATGATTCAATCAAAGGAGGTCTTCATTATATACATGAATGTTTCATTGAATATTTACAGTCTAAAGGTATGGTTGATAGGGATCCCAACTATGCATACAAGATACCAACAAATCTCAAAAAAAACTCAATATGCGAGACTTCCTACATAACACATGAATGTATTACTCTTGCTACCATAACTGCAGATAGTAACAAATCTCAATACAAACTCAATATGCAAGACTTCCTAACATATGATTGATTTAAAAAAAAAATAGCAGTTCATACCTAGTTTGAAGGTTCCTTCCCTGTGAATCCATAATTTTTTTCATCATTTCTTTCAGAACGTCTATGTCTGCCTTCATTGCGATAAGTTCTACCCTCGTTGCATTTCTTGCTTCCCTCTCTTGTTGAATCTCTGCTTTTTGTTCTTCAAGTTACTCTTTCAAATTTTATATCTCAATCGCTTGTTTGAACTCTCTATGTTGCATAGACTCAATCAATGATGAGGAGGTATACTTTCTTGGCTTTGGTTTTGGCCCCCAACTGAGACCTTTAATATGTTCTAGTTGTCTTCCCAACACCATCTCGCATATTTCTTCCTATGAAAATGGCTAACTCCCTTCTGAAGTTGACGCCCCTTCCAATTCTAACATCTGTGTCTATAAATAAAATAGTATAGATGAGTGATAATATATAACATGTATTTAAATGAGCATATATTACATAATGAAAAACAACGTTACATATGCATCATTAGCAGCCTAGTTCACCCACTGGTCATCTCGCGAGTGTGTTTTCTTAAATAGGTCAACTGGTCCACACTGTTGACCATCTTTCACACTCTAAAATCCAAACCCCTACAAAAAGTAAAGTTTATTAGTGATTAAATATATATAGATAATGAGATAGAACAAATTTGCTTAAAATGTCTTACCAGTTCCTGTTGTATATTGATGAATGTCTTAGGCCCAGCTCGATGATTGAATTTTAGTTATGCCCAATTCTTCTTATTAGTCTCTGCCAGTTTCTAATAGAGATACAACAAATATGCTTAAGAAATATCAAATTGTATAAAAAGAAAAAACTAATAAATGTAAAGTAAGACCATACTTTAAATTTAGGGCTCTCAAATTTGTTGCACAAAAAATATCAATCTTCAATGATAGATTTAAGTCGCTTGGGTGGGTTTGCACGTGCCTCTTCAGGATTTTTAAATCGCTTGTAGTGTTTATGCAAATCCGACCTATACTCTTTAAATAATGTTCGCATTTGACGTTTGAGGTTGACATGTCCTTATCTCTTCAGGATTGTTAAACCGCTTGTAGTGTTTATGCAAATCCGACCTGTACTCTTTTAAATGATGTTCGCATTTGACGTTCGATGAACTTTTGCACATGAGATAAGGACATGTCAACCTCGAAGTAGTTCTACATAAAAAGAAAAGTATTATATCTCAAATTCATGTTTATTAATGAACACATTAAACACTTACTTGGATTCGACTTTTAACAACATCGATCACATCTAATGGCACATCCGTCCACGTGGCACAACGTACTGGAAAGCCTTTCCTCACAGCAGTACCAATAGCGTTGCTGAATCTTGTAGCCCAAGGGCCAACTGGCTTCTTGAAATCAAATGAGATCTTGATTGGAATTCTCCCATGATGTTCGACATATCGATCCAACTCAATGTTACGTGAGTACCCACTTGATCTAGCAACCGTTGAATTTTCATCTAAAAAAATAAACATTATTAGTTGTATAATTTAATAAAAAATATATTCGTAAAAGCCAACTAACCTGAAGTATCCCCTGTGGAAGATCCCGTGTTAAGAGTTTCAATTGCATCAAATTCATCTTCTGCTTCATGGTTATCATCAAACAGACCAACCATATATATACACCTACAAGAAAACAGGTGTTACGATAAAAAAAACTCATAAATACGCATAGAATTTAGATTCTTAAACCTACAAAAATTACTTAGTTAGTCATTATCGGGACTTGATTGATCATGATGTTCATCAGAACTTGAGCTTGAGTCAGAAGTTGAACGTGCATCCTCTGATTCATCATTTATAAATCCATCATCGTCATGTTGGTAAGTAGTTTGTCGCTCCACAAGTGTAGGTTTAATGTCATTTCTACAAAATGTGCTATCATCAATGGATTCCTAACTCTAATTCCACCGACAACTTCTAACACATCTAGTTGGTCATTCACAACATCATCGACCTCTGGCACATCCAATAAGCGTTTATTTTAAACTATTTGTATAACTTTCCAATTTGTGCCATATTTAGGGTCATCGAGGGAGAAAACTTGTTGTGCTTGACTTGCAAGAATGAAAGGGTCATCATCTTACCAATAATGAGATGTATTAATTGATATGAACCCTAAATCTACGAGTGATCTTTTTTTTTCTAGGGTCTATGTCAAACCATCTACACTTAAACAACGTGATGCGTCTTTTTTTTGTAAACTAGAGGTCTAAGACCTCGTATAAGACACCATAGAAATTAAACTGATCACCTTCATTTTCTCCAGGCACATATATTCCACTATTATGTGTCGTTCGACGATTATCGCGATGTGTAGTATGGAATCATACCCCATTAACTACACACCCACTATAGGAGCACACCTAAGAAGTTGGTCCCATCTCTAATGAATAAATATCATCTGATATATTTCCTCTCTGCACTTGTTTAATTACAGTAGAACGTTAAGATAATATATATCCAATAATCTTAGCAATGGAGTTCTATATACCACACACCTGAGATTTGAACCAGTCAGGAAATTGTTGTTTGTGCATTTCCTTGAGATCAGAGGAGCTTTGTGCTTCATGTCGAATATGTCTCAGATGTCACCTATAGACACCGCAATAAATTGAACGTTTAGTATAATAGTTCCTACTTTGAAATTAAAGTTTATAATGTGGCATGTCAATATGTTTACATCTTATCTATAATAAGGTTCCAACTGAGGACAATTGTTCAATATAAATGTACAATTCGTTTCTCATCTGCTGATAAAGTCCTTAAAGTTGAGGCCCCTATCGGTCGTGCACTTTGTGTAAACACTTCAAATTCGCCACAGAGATCAGTGTCAATGATTCTATCATCATTCTGTTCATCTCTTTTGAATCTTTTTTCAATTCCACATAGGTACATTGAACAGAAATTGAGTGATTTATTCATTATAAATGCTTCTCCAATGGAACCCTCAGGTCGTGCTTTGTTTCATACGTATTGTTTTAGTGTACGTAAACTCTTTTTGATAGGATACATCCAACTATAACTAACAGGACCCACCACCTTTATTTCATATGGCAAATGAACTAATAAATGTACCATTACGTCGAAGAATGTTGGTGGAAATATTTTTTCCAATTTACAAAGTATGATAACAATATCTGTCTGTAACTGATCCAAGTCACTTATGCGTATTGTTTTTGTGCACAAATCACGAAAACATGTACATAACTCAACAATTGCAGTTGACACATCCTTCCCTAAGTATGCTCGAACGCCGATAAGAAGAAGTCTTTGAAGTAAGACATGTGCGTCATGCGTTTTCAGCCCCCATATTTTTCCGTCCTTCTCACCACACATCGGGATACATTTGACACAAACCCATCCGGAAATTTCACCGATTATAAGAACTTACAAAATTCAACCCTTTCATGAGTGAGTTATATGTGGCATGTGGTTTTACAAATTTAGACCCTTCTTGTCGCAAATGTAAGTCTTTTCGTATCTTTAGATCCTGTAAATTCAATCGTGCATTGGTCGTGTCTTTTGTCTTCCCGTCAATGTTTAATAAGGTGTCAAGCAAGTTATCACAAATGTTTTTTTTTTTTTTATGTGCATCACGTCCAATTTATGTTGCAACAATAGTCGTGACCAACACAGAAGTTGGAAAAAAATACTTTGTTTCATCCAATATACACTTCGCTTCCTTTTCTTATCTTGTTTTGTTGGATGTTTGCTAAGCACTTAATGGTTTATCGTACTCAATTGTTCTAACATTTCTTCTCCATTCATTGAAACTGGAGGAGGTCTATGTTCAACCCTTCCATCATGTTGTTTACTTTTACCAACTAGGATTTTCAGAAAGATAACGTTGATGCCCCATGTAAGAAATTTTTCCTCTTATTCGAAATGATGATGTATCTTCCATACAAATGAGGCATGCTTGGTAACCTTTGGTACTCCACCCAGACAGATCACCATATGCAGAAAAGTCATTAATAGTCCATAACAAACTTGCACATAGTCTAAAATACTCACCACTGACACAATCATAAGTGCGAACACCATTGTTCCACAATTTTTTCAACTCCTCTATCAATTGGTTGCAAGTAAATGTCTATTTTTTTAGTAGGAGATTTTGGTCCTGGTATAAGTAAATACATGAAGAAATTTGTTTCCTTCATGAATTTCCATGGTGGCAAATTATAAGAAATTAGCACAACAGGCCACAGACTATATGAAGTACTCAAATTTGCGAATGGATTAAACTCATTTGAAGCTAATCCTAAACAAACATTTCGTGGGTCTGAAGCAAACTGAGGAAATTCACGGTCAAAATGTTTCCACCCTTCTCCATCAGCTGGGTGTAGTAGTGTATCATCTGTCACAACACGCTTTTCTTTTATTGGACTGGATGCCCGTTTGGTCTTTTATGGGCTCTAATACCAACAAAGAAAATTTAAGTAATTGATATAAGAAAAGAAATGAACAACAAAAACTCACAATTTTATGTAGATAACAACCTATATATAATACAGATAGGTGGCAATCTCATTTTTCACAAAAAAAAAAAAAAAAAAAAAAAAAGGTTTTGTGTTTTCTCTCAAGAGTGTTCTCCCTCTCCAATTCTCTATTCTCTCCCAAAAAATAATTTCCCTTACCAAAAGATAAAGAGCTCACACACTCCTCTGTTTTGATTCTACCTAAAGAATAGCAAGATAATGTTTGGTGTTGTTCCCAAGAGAAGAAGAGTTCTTTTTGTGAATTCATTAGAAATTTTCACCACTTCGTGATTTGGAGAAGAAGATTCCTACATCAAAGAAGGTCTTTAAAGGTAGGAAATGTTCTATCCCTTAATTCTTAAAAAGCATGCTAATTAATATAGATGTTTATCCTGTATGCTTTGTTCTTTGTATTTTGGTTTTCCAAAACAAATTTAATGGCACAAGGTGATCATTTTTACTTCCGTTGGAAATTCAATTCCTTCACGCAACACGTCTCTACCCATCCGACCTCACCATTCGCCCAGTGTCGTCTATTGTCGTTTCATCCATCGCTGTCAGTTTTGTTCAGCCTTCGATAGAGAAGCACCAACCACCGCCATCATTCGCTCGCGTCCATGGGTAGGGTTTCTGCCACCTAGTGTTGTTCGTTTGCTCAGGTCTCGTCGCCGTCAGTTGGAGAAGACCGCTTGGTGTCGTCCATTCGTCTAGTTTCATTTGTTAATCGCCATCCTGTCTTCCGCCACTGTCGCCCTTCAATTCCGGTTGGATTCAAGGTTTACGTAAGGCTTGGTTTCCTTAAGTTTTTGTTACCCATTGAAGTTTTTGCCTAAAGGATTGAGTTGTTTTCGATTTAGGCATTTGAAGTTGGGGTTGTGAAGTGGTTACACTATCAGTGTTAAGGAGCTCGTTTGACGAATTTTGGGTAAGCTTTTATGATGTTGCAACTTGTGAAAATTGGGATTAATTGTTGGGAATCAAGGTTGTGATGCTTGGCTTTTATCCATGTTTAGGTTGAACTCCTTGATTGATTTTTAAGGTGATTTTGGATTAAACCACGCATTGGGTAAGACTGTTTAGTTTAGTTGCTACGCCATGGTATTTGAAATTAAGCTGAAAGACTTAATTTAAGTATGGATTTAAATTCTAGGTTATAATTCAAGGACTTTGTGTGAATTGTTGACTTGGATTGTTATTTGGATTCATTCCCAAGGTAGGTGATTTCCTACTGGTTCGTCTACGAAATGGTGCCCTAATTGCATTATTTATGTTAAGTGTATGCATACCCTACAAGCATGCAGTCGTTGCCTAAATTATTTTGCTAAGCCTCTTGAACGTAAGGAATCTTATGGGTATGTTGGGTTTAATGTACATGTTGGGTATAAATTTGGTCTATGGCTCTATGCATGGATTTTGTATGGTTACTATGATGAACTAAAAATTATGATTAAATTATGATGTTTATTATTGAATGCATGATGGAATAACGATGATTGTTATCCTACTTATCAGGTCATGTACTCTTTACGATTGTGAATCTTCAGGTTTACTAACTATGATTATGACTCAGTGTCCTTCGGGATCACTACCTATGCTTATGACTGTGACCTTCGGGTTCGCTACCTATGATTATGTCCCTTCGGGTTCGTTACTTATGCATATGACTATGTCTATGTTTTTACACTTGTGTCTATGATAAGAGGATAGCAAATTCACCTAGTGGGCCCCTTGTGTCCTAAATCTCTTAGGTCTTGTAGTTTTGTAAATTGTATATACATTTTATTTATTAAATAAAATAAGAAGTAATTGTATCTCTTTTATGCATTAACTCAATCCAATAAACTAAGATGGCATGGTTATTTTATGTAAACTTAAACATGTATGTGGTTGACATACAAGGACAGATCATGTTTGAGTAATAACCAAAAAGGTTTGTCGTATAGGAATAAGGTTGAGTGACTTATTCTAGTAACGGCCCACTTTATAATTGTTACAAGGAGTTCTAAAGTGTTAAAAACGATTTTGATCCTAATCGTTCATGTGGAGTCATGTGAGTTGGGGTATCCTATACAAAGTGTTTGTATAAGATCGGACTGCAAAATGTTATATTTCTCTTTGTAACGTCGTTAATTGTAGAAATTAACATTTCATAGGATGTCTATAGGTAACTCGACCTGAATCCTAAGTGAGTTATGAACTTCTGTCTATGAGGGCAATCCTTTGATCTGTATAGGTGAGAGTGGTCAAATCACCGACTCAATATGCCTACCATTTTAGGGATTTGTCTGATTAGGGAGCTAGAAATTACATATCTTCACAAGATGAAATTCACTCCTTCCCATGCTTAAGGTAAGTAGATAAATTACTCCCTTAATGGCTGATTTCGGGTCTTGAACAATGAGGCCTCACCCTCTCATTGGCCCGAGAGAGGTTAGTCTATAAACAATTTGTTCATTAGAGGGATCGGTGGTACTTAATGAGTTAGATATAACTATAGGGGTAAAACGGTAATTTGACCCAACTGTAGTTACGAGTAATTTGTGAAGGGTCGACTTACTGTTGATTAGTAAATTCCATGGACAGAGAAATATATCTATAGTGCGAAGAGTGCAGTTGTCAGTCTATAATGGAATGACCTACAGTTAATGAATATTAATTGATCTAATTAAAGAGTTTAACTAATTAATATTATATCACTGGAGCTTCTAACTATAGGTCCATAAGATCTCCTTGCTAGCTCATAAAAGATTAGTATAATAATCAAATATTTCGGTTTAATTTGAAATGTTCAAATTAATAAGAGAATTAATTGTACGTGATACAATTAGCGTAATATATATTGATACATTATAATATAAAGTTTATTTTGAATAAGATTCGAAATTTATACTTTATATTATAAGAGAGATGAATATTTAAATGAGATTTAAATATTAATTATATGAATAAGATTCATATAAACACTATAGGTTAAAATTAATATGAATGAGATTCATATTAAAACTATAGGTTATGTGAGAGAAGATTATTGGAATGTGATTCAAATTTAAATTAAATATGAGATATTTAATTAATTAATTTATTTATTTATTTATTTTATTTATTAATACGATTTAATATAATTTAATTTAATTTAATTTAATTTTAGTTAATATTATATTATGATTAATAAATAACTTCCCACATTATTGAGGAAGTTATTTTCTCATCTCTCTCACACTTTACACGTAAAAAAGAAAAGGAAGGGAGGGGAGAAGTTACAGAAGAGTTCTGTATTTTCCCAAGAACTCTCCCTCTCCAATTCTCTCTTCTTCCTCTCAAATATTTTCCTTGAAAAAAACAAAGAGAGCCCACACCTCCTCTTTGATTCTTCCCCAAGAATAGCATGGTTGTCATTGTGGTAGTGTTCCAAAGGAAAAGAGTTCTTGTTATGTTTTATTGGAGATTCTCACCGGTTCGTGACTTGAAAAAATGAGATTTCCACATCGAAGGTTTTCAAAGGTAGGAAAAACTCCGAACCTCTAACTCTTCTTTAAAAGCATGTTAATACAGTAGTTTATCCTGTATGTTTGTTCTCTGTAATTTGGTGTTCCAAAAACAAATTTAATGGCACGGCAATCATTTGCTTCCGCTGGGAATTCGATTCCTTCAAACATAACCTTGATTTTCTTAATTTTGAAAAGATCTTAATTTTGCATAGGTAAATCACTCTCATCCCCACAAACAACGCCAACTATTATGCCAAAATAAAACAGATCTAACCTTCAAATGACAACAACGGTAAATTTGTAATTTGGGATATGATAGTTAGGGTTTCAATGCTAAAGTCAAAATGATGATTCTATAATGGAGAAAAAGTAAGAAGTTTAAGTTATTTCATATAGGAATCTATAATGATGTATTTATAGGAGATTTAATTAAGGTTTATCTTAATCCTACTAGGACTAGGATATGAGTTTTTTTGTAATTTCAAACAAGCTTATTTTTGGCTTATTTGGTTAGGTTCAAATTCACCCACAACAATATCAAAGATCTATTAGACACAAAAAAAAAATTAAAAAAATATAATAATAATAATAATAATAATAATAATAATGATGATGATGATGATGATGATGTAATAACTTATTAGATACGAAATTAAAACTTTAGAAATTTAAAAATACCTTTAAAAGTCTAGAAATTAAATATACACGAATCTGAAGGAGGGAGAGAATGAATTTGTAATTTAAGGTATATTTAAATTGGAAGATTGAAATGAATAATGATGGAAGGATATGGAAAAAGTTTGCAAAATCTGCAAAAGTACAATTCCAGTTTTGAGTACTGAAATTTTATCCCATTTTTGTCTGTCTATCTTCAATGAGATACTTTGTACGTAGTCCTCTTTCATGTTCCCCCAATAATGCCATTGTGACATCAACAATACTACCTTTCCTTTTTCTTTTTCATTATCTTTTCATAGCTAAATAAATTTAATAAAAACTTCAACAAAAAAAAATAAAAAATAAAAAAAATAATGCACGCACGTACAATGATTCAAGTTACATGGATAATGATTTGTTTTTTCTTTTATTATTTTTGCAGCTTCTTAAATTTTGGGCATGATGCCAAAAGTGTCTTTAATATGTTAGTCCCATTTCAAAACTAAATAATGAATTTTAAAGACTTATTTTATAATGTTTGATAAGTACCAACAAGGAAAAGTAATCACTTTAGGAGGATAACAACGACAAATTTGTTGAAGGAAGAACGTGACTTGCAAAGGAAAAAATTTACAAATTGGTGTAGTCCTTGTCACACTCACTCTAATGCTTATGCCAAAGAGAAAGAGTGTGGAACATTTAGAGTTTCAAAGTGACAATAGACTTACTTTTTTTAGAGCTATTATGATGTATCTATATAGATTAGTAGATGACCTAGTGTATTCCAAATAGAGCTTTAGAGCTAATTAGGACAACTCTTCAACTCACCTGATGGATAGAAGCGTGCGAGAGGCATGCCTACTAGCTGAAGGCGAGCACTTTGGCTTGTGCCAAGGTCTTAGCCAACCCTCTTCTCCTAGGCCAATTTTAGTCCTAAGGTGTCATATCCGGTAGAATCTTTTATTTTTTTATTGGCTTGTCTGTTTTGTATTTGTTTAAGGTTGATTATGTCAAAAATCACCCCTAACACTACTTTTTGTTGTTTTTCGTTTTAGTCGATAATAAAGTCTAGAGTGTTCGAGAAGATAAAGTAACCTAGACTTGAAAAAGGCAATAGATGAGATTGTAGTTAGAGTTTCACGAGTCTTATGAAAACCCTAGTCTCGTTCAAGCTTACCTTGAGAGATTAAAGCTAACCTCAAGTTGTTTGTTTTTGCCACAATTTGATTCTCCTCCCTTTCATTTCCAAAAATAGTTAACTACAATATTGAATCATTGATATATCTCAATCTAAAATTCTAAATAATTTAGTGCCATTGTGACTTAGGTCGGTGCCACATTAATGGCCACTCAACTTTTCAAGTTCTTCCTCATTTTGTTCATCCACCTCACAATTTTGTAGGTTAGATTTTGACAATAACATAAACAACAAACTAAAAAATATGTCCAAACTAATCATTCATTTCTTACTTCTTGTTTTTAGTTTTTTAATATATACCTTAAAAAATCAGTGTATTATTTTTTTAAAATTATAAAATGCATGATAAATATCAACAAAATCAACTATAACACCATAACTTTGAATACTAAATTTTTTTATAAAAAATAAGATTGTTTGCAAAAAAATTTAAATCATAAGTTAAGAAAAAAAAAGTAATAACAATTGCAATTAACCTCCAACTTTTATACATATTTAAGTCGACTTAAGAAGAAGAAGAAAAAAAAAAAAGTAAGTTTAGATTATACCTATAGACTTCTCGAGAAGTTTTAATTTTACCTTTTAAATTATGGTTAAATGCAAATTCGCATAAATCAATTTTCACATTAGCTATCGCGCTCGTCGTCAATTTACGTAAGTGCCAATATTAAATTAAAAATGATATCACATATATATCTTCCAATTTTTATATATACCTAAGTTGTCACACGAATTTCCTTCCTATCATAACAAAAACATAACTCTCCAATGATATTTTGGAACAAATTTTTTTGTAGTTTCTAGAGCATAATAAACTATTATTTTCTCTAACTTAACCCATATTATGTCTTTTTATTTTTTTTTAAACAACTAAAACCCAATATTATATTCACCAGCAACAAATATCCAACACACATCCGTATTTTTTTCCCTTCAAAATAAAAAAAAAAATAAAAAACCAAAAATAGAAACCTCACCAAACATGAATACAATCAATCATATATAGAGAGAGAAAGATAATAATGCCCATACATGTTGATAAAAGTGTTGTAAAAGACTTCATTTATTTATTTTTAAAAAAATTGATATGTACTAAGACACGTGTCATAGTTTGACTCATGGAAGAAAAATGAAATAAAAAGAGTAATATATAAAACGTGGCTTGGTTCCTTCTAATTGACAGCATCTTCCCACTTCAAATAGCAACTACCTCGAAACCTCACTCAATTTTCTCTCTATTTAAACAAACTTCATAACATCCCCTCACACTCTCAAAACCCCACTCTCTCTTCTTCTCTTTCTATTTTCTAAATTCTTTATTTTATTACTTTTTTTTTCCCAAATTTATTTCCCAATGGAACCCAATTATAGAGGCGTTCGTAAGCGTAAATGGGGAAAATGGGTCTCCGAAATCCGTGAACCGGGCAAAAAAACCCGAATCTGGCTCGGTAGTTACCATCTCCCGGAAATGGCCGCCGCTGCCTACGACGTCGCTGCCCTCCACCTCCGCGGCCCCGACGCCCGCCTCAACTTCCCCGAGCTGGCCGACTCCTTCCCTCGCCCTGCCAGCTCCTCCCCTGACCACATTCAAGCCGCCGCCCACATGGCTGCATTGCGGCTCGCCAATACCAAGCCGCCGGACCCTCCGGCGCCGGTTCGAGTGGGGCTGTCCCCTAGCCAGATTCAAGCCATTAATGAGTCGCCGTTGGATTCTCCCACCATGTGGATGCAGATGGCGGCGGAGGCGCTTTCTTTACAGCCTCATGACTGGGACGAAGAATATAACATGCACAATCATCATTCCATTTGGGATTATTCTTCAATTTAATTCACTTAATTCTCATTATTACTACTAATTCCTTCTTCTAATTAATTAACTTTTTTTTTTCCACCTTAGATCATGTATTATTCCTTTCCTCTACTCATATATAAATCATTAATAATACGTGATAATTTGTGATTGGACACTTTGGTGGACTGCACAATAATGAGTGCAACCTAAGATGTACCATCTATTTTTCTATATAAATATTTTTATGTATAAGGTTTAAATTTCTCTACCTCTCTAGCTTGTTAAATTATTTTTAAAATGTGTATTTATTATTAAAGATTATTATTTAATATCATCTCTTAGGTTGGAGTTCTGTACGAAAAGAAAGACAAAGTTTCTTACCTACATGGTTGTATATTTTGATTTATTCAATCTCGGAATAGAATTGAGCAATTATTTGTACAAGTTAAGTTTGTTACACTACAAGAAGTTTTGTTTTTCCCAACGAAAGTTTTTCCAACACTAAAAGAATCATTGAGAAAAGGCATCTTTCCCAATGGTCATTGGACCATCGGGAAAAGGTGGATTTCCCGACACCTATTTCCTATTTCGTTGGTGGTTATTTAAATAATCGTCGGTAGAATCGGAATTTGCGTACGACATTAAGAGGTGTCGAGAGAGGGTTTAAAAACCCTCCCCTAATTTCATTTCCTCCCACGCGTGATTTTCAGTACACTCCCAATTCCCAACCCCAAAATTTCCTTCCCTACCCTGATTCCCTCTTTCCCCAGCGTCACTCTTCGTCTCAATCACACCCCAGGCAACGACCACCCCCATCAGATCGTTTTAATCATTTTGAATATTACAACGGAGAAGAAAAATGACATTACTATGTGACATTTAAACTTTCTATCTTTTTGTTTTTTAGTTCAATATTATGTGTGGGTTGGAATCCAAATCTCTATCTTTTTGCTTAAGATTATGTATATCTTAATTCGTTGAAATTAACTTTAAAAACTTTATATTTGACCATATAAAATATGGTTGATAAGAAATGAAAATGGGTGTATTTAATTAAATATGTTATGGAAGGATTTTTAGGTTTTTTATGATGAAGTGTGTGGATGAGCTCAACTCTGACTCACTCCTCTTGTTTAAACTCATCGTTAGAGTTAACTTGCAAGAGTTCTCACGCTGGTGTAGTACTCGAGCCTAGTACATGTTGATGTCTTAGTTAGTACACAAAGTATTTAGTTCGAGTAAGCACACAGAGAATTTCTTACCATTACTTTAGGTTGTTGGTGTAGTGCTATTTATAAAGTCTATCTTCTAACTCTCTCTTGGAATATATGCAATATCGATAGTGTCAAAATAGGTGTGGTCTTGGATGTTGCAGAGTATTAGTGACGAACTTAGCTCATTTATTTTTCTTTTGATGAAACTTCACGAACTTAATTGATCGACTTAGAACTTAAGGACTTCACTTTTCTTTTGGATTTAGACCTTGCTTTGGACAACCATCGACAAGTGTATGATTGTAATTATGGAGGGGATAATGAATTTAGTAATTATTTTTTGTTTGAAAAAATTGAGGTTTCTTTTGTTTTGGTTGTAAAAAGGGGTTACTGTTAGAGTAGGTATGGAGGGAAAAAGGGTTCAATTGGTGTAACTGTATCAGCCGCCCAATCTTCAAAGTGGGCCCAAATCATAAGACTTTTGGGATAACCGAAGCTTCCTTCCCATGTCTTCCTTCATCAAACTATATATTTTTTTTTCTAAAAATATATAATTAAATTAACATTGCAAAATATATTAAACTGAAGCCTAAATGACATATAAAATATACTAATTAAAAAAAAAAAATCCAACTATTCGTACTTATGAAGAATTCAACCTTTAATTTTTTTTTCTCGAAATTATATTTGTGCCTTTACCAGTTAAGTTACAATTAGATTTTATAGCTAAATATATCAAATTATTTAAATTTTATTAGGTAATTCTTAGTCTAATCCATAATCGTTTAAAATTATAGAATGTGTCATTAATTATTTTAAATTTTCAAGTGGATATATATTTAAGAAAATTATCAATTTTTTAAATTGTTGATGCATCATTATATATTATAACTTTTGTTAACATGTCTGGATATATATCAAACAGGTAATTCAAGTGCTATATGACATGCCTATATGTCCATATATATATATATATATGATCTAGTAGGAATTAAACCTTTGATTATTTGGTAGAAGATATAGTATCTTAATCAATTCAGTTATGGTTTAGCTGAGCTCGAGCATGTGTCTAAATATTTTAATACAACAATAATTTCATTACACGCACGCATTTTGCTAACAAATTTTAATTTTTTTTTTCTTTTTTGGGGGAGGGGGGTGGAGGAATAAATTGATTGAGAAATGGGAAAGCTTAACAAGATACTTTAAAAAATCAAGAGTCAAATTTACTAATTAAAATGGTTAATCATGCATCAATTTGATTATGGTCAATCTTATTGGTTAATTAGTATACCTAATAAAAGCAACCATAATTTTAAATTATAGTTTTTTTTTTTTTTTTTAATGAAAAGAAATGAGTTGAGTAAATTTTTTTTGGTGAAAGGATAGTTTTAGGTCTCCATTTTGAAGCACTCCCAACCCATGTGCTGTGAGACTAAGCATAGTGGGCATTTAGAAAAGGTCAAACCTTTGACTTTGCATTTACCAATTCTATTTAAAAAGGAAAAAGACATGTAAATGCAAGTTTGGAATTAGGAAATTCATTTATGTTGAATATGAGAGGTTATCTGTGAACTCCAAAGTCCAAATTCAAAATTCACACCCAAAAGAAAACCCACATTTGAGTGGTTTGTTTTATTTTTTATTCTTTTAATTAGAGTTCAACAATATAGGTAGATAGATGGATTCGAATCTTTGACCTCTTGGTTCAGACTTGAGAGTATATATCTCAACCAGTTGAATTATGTTCAACCTGATACCCATATTTTGAGTTTGAAAAATGTCGAGGTTATTTTGACATTAAATGAAACAATTCTTAAGTGCATGTTTAAGAGTGACTTTAAAATTGTTAAAATCATTTGTTCATATTCAAAATCACTCAAAAACACACCTTCCATAACTTAAAACTAATTGATCAATTTTAATATTGCATTTTTAAATGCAAACATCATACTATTAAAATTGATTTTTAAAGCCGAAGCAAGTATAGCTCAATAGTATTTGGCATGATCTTCCATCCTATAGATGGGAGGTTCAATCCTCAATAGCACCGAAAATATGTTATCTTACTCCACTTAATTCAAGGTTGTCCCATCAACCGGGAAGAATTATGTGAAAATTATCATTTTGCCCTTACATGCATGGCACCGCGGCGTCGCCTAGGTGCCGACCCGACGTTTTTTTTCCTGAAAGAGTGCTTTGATTTGGAAACACGTGAGAATTCGTGTCAACACTACGGTGATGCACCCTAGCATCGGGGTGCTATTCAATTTTATAAAAGAGATTTTTCTGCCGCTTAGGTTTTTCACTACCAATTGTACCACGAGTTCTCCCTCTTTTCTTCTCCCTTTTGGTCAATTCATGTATCTAAACTCTACCCCATTGATCGACATGACAATTATGGGCTAAGATATTGTTTTCTAACTTAGGCAATTAGTTGATTTCCCCATTTTTATAATCTTGTGAGGTCTTGATCGTTTATTATTGTTGAATTCTTGTACTGTTTCCCAATTCTTCTCAGCTTATAAATGAACTTTGATTATATTTCTGCTTATGATATGTAATCAATCGCTATGGTATAATATGCAACACGTGACATTAAATTGCATGTTAATCCAGTGTGGTAATAGGTTAAATTAACTAATGAGTTATAAATTTACCTCAAGGAATATTTGTTTAGTTCATCTAGAGGAGAATTATATCGAATATTTGATTTGACGTTTCCAATTAGATATTCGACTTAGTGAGTTCCCTTGATCTTAATGCAGTTAGTCCAAATTGATTATGATGTGTTTCATCTAATTAAATTGATTAATTAGATAATCAGGAGTCTCACCTAGCATTTCTAGGTGAGTTGGCTAAGATTGGATGATCAAGTTACTTTATTGGGGAAATTACAATTCTAAAAGCGTAAACGGGATATTTTAGTTATTTGAAGTTAATCTCAATTTAGTTTATTTTATGCTACTTAAGTCTACCTGCATCAAAAAAATAAAAAAATAAAAAAATAAAAAAATATTCCAAACACCCTTCCCCCATCTCGAGCTGTAAACTATTTGATAGAAAAATTCTAAAGTTCCCTATGCTCAACTCGGTCTTGCTGCTACTACAGTTTTGGTGAGAACGGTTAATTATTTAAAACAGACTTGAGCGACGAATTTCGTCTTCCAATCCTCCATCCCCACTCACCCTCAAACATATCATAAGTTCAAGGGCGTATTTATGAAGGGGCCATGAGGCATATGCCCCTTGTGACGTTTCATATATATGTATATTTGGTTTTTATTAATATAAAAAATAAAAAATTAAAAAAATACAAAATTAGAGTGAAAGTTAGATATATATATCTTTTCTTCACAAAGTAGTCCACTTCAATAAAAGAAAAAACCTTTTAAATAGTGCAGCAAAACTGCACCTTCTAGAAATACTCGAGAATAAGGAAGGCAAGAGGGACGCAAAAATATGAAAAACAGGATTTTCCATATATAGAAAAAATATCGCAGAATCAACATTTCCAAAAACAATCCGCCATAAGAGAAACTAAATGAGGAGACATTTTGAAAATTACATGAGATCTTAAATAATGTTGCCAATTCGAATCCTTCACAATATATATATTATTTCGTTGCTTTAAAACTCAAAATTGAACATTGCTCTAGTGGTTCTGTTTGGCACGTTAGTTAACTATTCATCCCAAGTATGAGTTTGGATTTTTGTGTGCTTCTTTTTATTTTTCACTTTCCATTTTTCTCTCATTATAATATATTGAAATCTACTAATTGTTTTAAATGGTAAAATTACTAAAAAATATTTTTAAATTTAACAAAATGTTATTGTCTGTCGGTGATAAACATTGATAAACATGGATAGATTAATATCGGTTATAATCATTTATTAGTGATAGACATCTATTAATACCTATAAATATTTATCGTCGACATTTTTCTATATTTGTAAATAAGTTGAATCATTTTACTATATTTAAAAACAATTTTTTTTTTTCATTTTAATTTCGTGCAATAATTGCTCATGCATATTTTATATTTCTAATCTTTTATACATATAGCTGATTCTTTTTCACCACATATATTTATATATTATTTTAATTTCAATTTTTAATTTTAGGTTTCATTATTTACTTATATATTTTTGGTGGATAATTCTATAAACATTTATAATAATTTTTAAAATTTTTTAATTGATATTACTTACCGCAGTATCATATATCAATTATATTTAAATTTACATTTATATAAAGATTAAATTACAAATTTATCTTAACTTCTGAAAGTTGTGACTAATAAATGTCAAAAAAAAAAAAAAAAATCAATTTGGACTTTAATAAATCTCTTTAAAATGTATAATAGATATGCAAACTTTCAATTTTATATTTAATAAATCTTATAAATATTTTTTAAAAAAATGTTTAAAAATTAACATTTTATTAAAAAAAGTTAATTGTGTCTAATTGAATCTTAAATATATAATTTTGTAGTTAATGGATATATTAATTTTAAAAAGATATTACCTGTTAGACACAAAAGCTAAATTTAATATCTAATCTAACATTTAATTTTTAATATTTTCAAATATTTTAAAAATTTATTAGACACAAAACTCATAAACTTAGAGACCTATTGGACATTTGTCAAAGATTCGAAGATTATATATAGACATGAATCAAGAAGTTTATGTGCTATATTTCTATCCTTGTATAAATTTGTACCTCCTAACGTCAAGTTTCGAATCCGTCACTACATGAGTTGTAGTGTCAATCACTCTCAAAACCCATTTTTTAAGAATGGGTTATGTTAGAATTTTGGGCGAAAACCAGGCTTTTGAAACTTATGGAATTTATTAATTCAAATTTCTATAAATTTTTTTTACGAACTTAAATCATAAACTCTAGGCAAAATATATTGTTGGTCACTGATTTCGTCTCACTTTAATTTCCAAAATAATTCTAAATTGTCTATAAAGTATCAATTTTAGCTCATTAAATTAAACTATGATGTAACTATCTCTTAATAATTAAAACTATATCTTAGGATAATTAGTAGATACTAGAAAATACACATCGATAAAGTTATTGGGTTTTATGCCCTAAACTTGTAATTTATAAATAAATAAACAAATTTATGATGACTAATAAATTTATAAATAAATGCACTTTTAATTTTTTTTTTTTTTTTTGTCATTTTTCAAAGGGGTGGTATAGGCAAATTTTCGTTTCAGTTTTTTCATTTATTGATTAGAGATTGTTCTAAACCTAAAGTAACAAAGATTGAAATTCATATATGATTAAGACCTATAATACCCAACAAGAAACAAGAAATGCACAATGGTGATTGAAATCACGTGGCACAAAAGAATTAAGCTACAGCCAATTTCTCTTGGGGGGAGGTTTAAGTTTGATGAATATGAACTCATGTTTCAAGTAAAAAGCACATTCCAAAAGTTGTTTTGGATCTGAGCCGGGAATATGGCTAATTCAGATTTTGTTGTATTTTATTGTTATTTTAATGTATTCTTGGGAAATTTTTCTTTTTGGTCCCCTGAATTTTTAAAATATACAATTTTTTATCTCGAAATTTTGTAGAGAAATAGGTTTAAAAGGATGGTGAGTTAGAATGATTCTTTTATTATATTTAATGCTAACATGGAAATGGTAAAATGTAACAAATAATAAAATTAATAATGAAACCAATTAACTCTGGAAGAACAAAATCAAGTAATGTCCACGATGTATTTCAGGGGGGAAAAGAAAGAAACAATTGCAAAGACTAAAGAAGAAGAAATTAAAAAAAATAAATAAATATAAATAATAAAATAAAAAATAAAGACCATGAAATGTTGTTCTTATTTGGGTTTTTTTTGCATCTGGGTGTCTTTGTTTCAATGGCAGTAGAAGAAGAGAGGGAAAAGGGGCAATAGCAATAGCAATAGCAATAGCAATGTATTTTATAGAGAGAAATAGAATTAAACCAGATTCCAAGTGTGAACAAGACAAGATGTAGAAATACAAATGAAATAGTGAAAGCAGAGACCGCGTCTGAAGAGGAGGTAGGGGGGCAAATGGCTTTTTCATTGGATGTAGTTGCAAAATTTACATTATATCATCAATAAATTTTTGCTATATTTCCATTTTTTTTTTTAAATGATGCAATACACTTAATTATTACGCAATTACCCTTTTAATTATCATTATTTTTTTATCTTACATTTTCATGTCAACATTGAATATAATAAAAGTTATTCTAACATGATGACAAACAAAAAGAATTAGCCCAAATATCTTTTAAATCTATTTCTCAAAACTTAAGAACAAAAAATGTACATTATGAAATGAAAGTTTCACACTCTCTATTTTTGAAGGCCCACCCAATTTTTTTTTTTAAAATGTCAAATGAACTTTTGCTGACATCACGAAAGAGTGAACTTACAAATTTGCCCTTTCTTTTTCTCTTTCCTCTTTCTCTGGTGCGATTTCCTTTTCTTCTCCGACTCCCACACAATTTCCTTCTTTTTCTCTAGTCAATTTCCACCCTTTCGCTTGATGATCAAGCATAGCCTTCATTCCATGGTTCCAACAATTGTCCTCTGTTCCATTCCTCAACGAGATCTAGCCAAAATCGACGACCCTCCTTCGATCTGGCCGATATAGACGACCCTCCTCTGTTCATTCCCCAACAAGAGCAAGAGAGTGGAAGAAGACAACCCATTTGGCATTTAGCTCTACAGTGGATCTTAGTCGAGAGCAAGAATGACTATGGAATGGATGTTTGACAAGACACAATGAGCAAGAATATAAATGGGTTTTTTACCCGATGACAAGAGAGAGAGAGCGCGAATGGATCGTCACCGAGAGAGAGTAAGAACAGTATGGGTTTTTTCCATGTGCGCAAATTCATTTTAGTAATTTCATCCAAACTTAACATTAGCAAAAGATCATTTGGCAATTGTTTGAAAATTTAGGTCATTTGGGATTTTGAACTCAATTTTTTGGTCATCCATAAAAACTTTCTATTATGAAAACTCAAGAACCAGATGCACCTATTGTTAAAAACATAGGAACGGAAAAGGTGTTTTTCTCCAAATCAATGACTATTGTTAATCTCTATATATTGAAGTTATTGAAACAGTGAGATATAGATGCACTAAATAAATCATTAATATGAAAACAAATGATGGTCTATAATATGTAAATTTTATTTTCAGCAAAAAGAAATAAACTTTTTTTAATACAAGTAGGGTATGAAAATTTAAACCATTAATATCAAGAAAAGGAGCTCGTTTCAATTACGGCTAAGGTTAGGCTATGCTACAAAAGAAAAGCTTACACTCCATTATAATATCCACAACTCAAATTTCTAGCTATATAAACAGATATGCCTCCTAATGTATTATGGTTTATAGTCATCTAAAGTATTGGCTTCAGCAATTATTAATAGCCATATAAGTTATTATGCATACTCTCATAGGATCTCATTTACAGTCCTTGGGGCATCACAAAATCCATTCGACTTCATAAGAACGAACACTCATCACAGATCATCATCGTTCACACAAGCTGAGAAAAGCAATTTCAATCACTTGAATCGACTTCACTTCTCGCGAGTCGGGTGGATGATGCTTTAAAAAATGTTTGCTCAAACCTAGCTCTACTCCAAAGCAACCGCTATGTTTGGAACATGTTTACTCATCATCTGTCTCAGTTTCTATTCTACATTGTAAAATAAATAATTTTGATTTTTGTTTATCCCGCTTTGAAAACAATCCTTAAAGAAAGAAATTAATCTGAGAGATCAAACCTGGAGGCGAAACTGCAAATGATCTTTTTCTCCTGTGTCCAATTGAAGGTTGCTACTGCTGCGGTTTGCGAAGTCCTGGTATCTGCAACATAACGTTTTACGTCATGAGATGGTAGAAAACATTGCGCACAAATGAAGTCTTCATTTTTTCCTTCATCTGACCCTTTTCTTAAGGGACTTAAAAGATCTGACATCTCACAGTAACAAGAATGGAATTTGATACTGACCTCGACCCCATGTGGACCTATCCGGTTGCGAGAAATAAAATTTAGTATCAGATTTGAAAACTCATCCGGTGTATCTTCCTGTACAGTTCAAACAATAACTATAGCCCACAAAACATAGTAGCAGCCACAGGATGGAAGAAATTTATCATTTTGAAACAAAGTAAAAACCTGAATAGCATGGCCAGTATGTCTGACTACCACCATTTGAAACTTCCCTTGCATTTGACCAATTGTTAGTGTTCTGTCACCAAACACGGTACAGTTCTTTAGAATGTCTACAAAAATATCTTAGATACTTTATTCTCTCAAATAAAAAAAATAATTAAAACAAAAAGGACACGAGTGAAAAATGAACGGTCACATTTTTTTTATAGCCCTAAGATCCTGAGCCAACTTATACACCTCAACTATTCTCATGGAAAAACCACTTGACCCTACTACATTTGGTTGTCAAAGTAACTCGTGAAATATAAAATCTTAGGTAGGTGATCACCTTGATTTAGCCTCATGATTTAGACCCATTCCTCCCCTAAAACCTTTATTATTTACCTGGCCCTTTATAAACACTACGTCAATCCATGATACTTGGATTTTCACAGTTTTATTAATAAAATATCTTGAAAATGAAGGTGTCTAGAGTACGAAGATCTCCAAGAACCACCACAGGAATTCAGCACAAGGTACATTAATATTCATTTCAGATTATAATATATCCTACTGCTTATTCCCTCTTTGTATATGTTTACTAGATATGCCTCATCATTCATGCGTATTTGTATAGAAAAAGAAAAAGAAAACTAAAAAAAAAAAAAATAATCTACTTCGCTTAATCGTTGATAGTTCAAATAATCCCTTCCAACCTCAACAATATCTTCTACTGAGTTTCATGATAGCATTCCTGCAGTTGCAGCTATATGTATTGGTCCTAAATGGAAAGAAGAGGATACGACTGTATATCTAGAATCCCTTACTTTGTAATCATCAATGGAAAAACCAAGGGGAATGATTACGCCTTAAGGCGCCCAGAGCCTTGAGTATGGAGATTCCTTTCTTGCTGGCTCATTTTATCATTTCGAATTCTTTGCACCCCTCCTTCCCCTCAGGGAGCCCCTGCCTTTTCCTCTTTATAAGGTTAAAAGTTTTTCCCTTGTAAGTTTTGCATGAGAGTGAATACTCAAGACCGTATCCATAGGTTTCAACCATGGTGTTGCAGCCACAAGTGTGTGTTCTTCGTAGTAGACTGGAAGAGGATCTTGACCATTTACTTTGGAATTGTGATTTCGTTAGCTCTCTATGGAATCGATTCTTTACAACTTTTGGGGTTGCATCAGCTCAAGATAGAGGATGTTGTTCAATGTTCAAGAAGATGCTCTTAAGTCCTCCTTTCCATGAAAATGAAGGGTTCTTTGGCCTTTTTTTTTTTTTTTAGTGGATTGGGAGAGGTCTAGGGAGGAACTTGGGGATACGGTTAGATCTATTTTTTAATTTTTTTTTTCTTTTCTTGTGGGTGTTTGTTTATACGGTTTTATTTGATTTCATGTCCTTGTATATCTTTTCATCTATCTCAATGAAAGCATAGTTTCTTAAAAATAAAATAATTGCTAGAACGGCAAGTTAGCAAATATGCTATGAAGCTCAAAGGTGGCTACCAAAGCTCAGCAAGTTTAAGATCTGAAGCGCCCTTGGTTTAGTAATCAAGCTAGATGAGAGCTATTCGGCCCTCACTTCAACATTAATATCATGGATGAAGGCAAGATTTTCTTTCAGGAAGTCTTTGGCAGATCAGCTGATTGGCTTCACTAGACTTCTTTTGATATCCTCTCGGAAATTGGTCAAGTGTCTGAAGAACTAAGGATGTTTTGGGATAGTCAAAACAGCAATTGGAGCCTGCTATTCAACAGACAATTCAACGAAGTTGAAGAAGTAGGAGAACCTCAAGAGACTTCTTGATGATAGGAACCTTTGTGCTCAAAAGACAAGAGACTTAGAAAGTGGGATAGCAGTTGGCAGTTTAGGCTAAATTATATAAAATGCCCTTGAACTTTGTACTTTAGGTCAAAAATACTTCTAAACTTTCAAAAGTTTAAAAAATACCCTCAAATTTTCAAAAAGAGTTCAAAAATACCCTTACCGTTAATTTTGGATGAAGATTTTCAGTACTTTGTTTCAAAAGTACCTTGAACTTTCAAAACTTTTAATAATACCCTTAAAACTCTAGAAAAGTTCAAACAATATCATATCGTTAGTATATGGACAGAAACCGTAAATACCTCATTTCAAAAATATTCTTGAACTTTCAGAAGTTGCATTGATACTCTTAACCTTTCAAAAGAAAGTTTTAAAATGCCCCTTCCGTTAGTATAGTGATTATTTATTTGAAGTTATCTTGAGTTGGAAAAAAACCAATTTTAAAAACAAATTATATAGGTACTATCATTTTTTTCATATAGATACTCTCATTTTTCTCCCATTTTTTCAAATCTTACACCAATTTTCTCATAAACCAAATATAAACCAAAACTTCAAATTAAAGCATAAAATCCTATAAAATCTCAAAATCATATCTCCTTTAAATCTCACCAAAATCATTGTAATTTGAGTATTTACTCTTTTCATTTCATCAATGAAAAGTATTGTTTCTGTTTCTATGAAAAGTATTTTCTGTTTCAAAAAAAAAAAAAAAAAAAAAACCAAAAATGATAACTAGCTAAATACAAAAAGAACATATTTGGCTGTTAACACACACTCAACTGCTAACGTACAATCTTGTTAAAATATTTAAGTCCTAAGGCCCTTTGGTGATTCCATTATTCTCTTTCTTCTTGTTATAGTCTATATACCTTAATTGAAGGGGTCAATTTTTTTGGGGGGGAACATAAATAAAGGTCAAACAATCGATAAGAAGGGGAGTAAGAGAGTACTGAAGAAAAGAAGGGAGCAAAAAAGAGAGAAAATAGAGAAGTGTGATAGGTTATGGGTTGAAGTAGGGGAGAAAGTGGAAATTGAAAAGAGGTGATAGAGTGTAGATAAAGTAAAGGAATTTTAAACTTTTTTTTAAAAGAAAAAGGTAAGGAACTAAAGCAATTTTTGAAAGTTTAAAGGTATTTCTGCATCAATGTATTAACGATTTTTGTTCATATGCTATCAGTAAATGTATTTTTGAAGCTTTATTTAAGTTTAAGGGTATTTTTTGAGCTTTTGAAAGTTGGGGTATTTTTTAAACCGTAAACTAACGGTTTCCATCCAAAACTAACAAGAAGGGTATTGTTGAACTCTTTTTTTAAAGTTTAAGGGTATATTTTACACAAGGTACAAAGAAAGTTCTAGAGTATTTTTTTTAATTAGCCTAGCGGTTTACTATGAAACACTTTTTCCCTTGCTTGGGTCAAGGTGAACTAGTGCTCCTCGCTCATTTTTTTAAAAACCTTTGGAAGGCTCCAAAAAAGTTATAACTCTTCATTTGACCCCTAGCTAACCGATACAAAAGATTGCCAAAGAAGAAATCTCTTGCTCTCTCAACTAAAAATTGTGCAAGAAAGGTTAGGAGGACGCTAACCATATTATCTAATTTAAATATCCAAGATAAGAAAATAATTTAAATATCCTATTTCATGCAAAAGGTATAAATTTACGCACAAATATATAAATAAAAATTTGAATTGATAAATTCAATTAAATTGAAATATCTGGAAGCTGCTCGGAACATGTTTTTATTCCAAATGAAATCAACTTCAGAATCAAACCAAAATATACAAGTACAATACATGATGGGTGAGTACCATAATAGAAAACGGTTTACAGGGCGTGTTTACTAACCTGTCCAATCTATCAGTCCCTGCTAGAAGCAAAAGCTTTGGAACAGGACATGAAAGAAACTTTTCTGAAAGCCCCTCATACCTGCAAGATTATTATCCAATTTACTAAGTAGAATGAATCAAGAGGACACAAAAACCAAAAGAAAGTCGAAAGAATTGGACAAATAAGTTGCAAATCATCAGAGAAAAAGGTTAAAACAATAATAATCTGAAATAGAAGTATGTTCAGCCATCATTAACTTGGATTTATCATTTATGCACTCCCTATCCTCCCCACCTCCTAACTCCATGCCTGAACAAAAAGGAGAACACTCTCTGATTTAGTGATTTTCATAGGAAAAATACTAGTTCACCATTATTTCAGATGATACCAGTCATTTTTTGTTATTATTTTGATAATTAGATGATACTGATCATGAAATTAAATAAAAAGATTGCTGCGCACTTTCATCCTGAGAAATTTATTTGCATGAGAATAGGAGAGCTTATATGTATCTTCTTGAACAGCCAACTTCAAAATTTTCAATTATATATAATTTCTCCTATTCTTGCCAAGTGGAGGTCTTTCTGCATCCTCTCTTTCCTGAATACTCTAATTTGAATTCCAATAGAAGAAAAAAGAAAGTGGAAAGAGGGAGGGGTTGGTAACTGCAAATCATACATAACATAAGGACTGATTAAATCATACATGACAACAAATGGACAGATCAAAATCACGGAGATTCATTTCCATACCAGCTTTTCCAATACTGTTCCGTTTCTACCAGTTTTGCTCGGTAAGTATAGCTGCACCACAAATTCAGTTGTTTCATGGATACAGAAGTAAAATCCGAGCAGATGATGAAATCGGCTAATCAAGAAGGTAAATATGAACAAGCTTTTAGTATACTGCTCGATGAGAAATATAATTGATTACAATTAACCTACCATTTCTTTGAATCATCGTATGTAAGTGTAGAGGGAATTGATACACGGGCAGAGTCAACATTCCTCAATGAACCTCCTTTTACACTCCATTCAATCTACAGATTCATGCATTATTTAATTGGTTAACAGAGTCAAACTATACTACAATAAGCTAACGAATAGAAGACATCATTTTAATAGAAGAATATGGCAGATCAAAATATGACATGTCACCTACGGTCTAAGGCTCTGTCAGGTGAGAAATTTATTTAAAATGAAATCTTCTACTGGTGGTGGTGATATTAAATAATTAGTTGCATAACAAATTTAATAAGTTATATCAGATAACTAGATGTAGATGAACAAATCCAGTTGACAAACGAAACCAGTAAAGATCCAAAGCCATAGAGATAGGAAAAAACGTCTATATTAATTTTTCCCTACAGGTGAGTAGTAGATTAACAGCCCTGGACACTTTACAGTTAACATTCACCAAGTAACAAAACACCAATTTCTAGAACCAAAAGGTCCAACTAGAGGCTGATGGTGAAGTACCACTATTTAAATTATGATTTATGCAACTAAAAGCATAATATAGTTTAGTCTCTGAATATAATGTACTCTAGAGGCAGATGGAAGTACATTTATGTTCTAGAGGCATTTTTTTAACAGTTTCCTTTTCAAAAAGTTAAAGGCATTTTTTGTCAATTAAAAACACTTTTTGCTAATACAAAATTATGTCAAATAGAAGATAACTCATCAACACTTGAATTATTACCTGCTATAATTATCTTACTACTCTGTTGATTGGAAATGTGATAAATAAGATTTCTACCCACAGTTTAGTTTATTTCAACTCTGTTTGGTAAGCATTTTTTTTTTTTTTTTTTGGTTTTTGAAAATTAGCTTATAAACACTACTTCTACCTATAAGTTCCTTTTTTTTTTTTGTTAAATCACTTTCTACCGGTGTTTTAAAAAACCAAGCTACATTTTGGAAGGAAAAAAAGTGGTTTTCAAAAACTTGTTTCCACTTTTAGAATTTGACTAAGAATTCAAGGTTTTCTAAAGAAATGTGAGAACCATAGTATGGAATTAGAAGAAAACAGGCATAAACTTAAAAAGCAAAAAACTAAAAAACAAATTCATTCTGTCAGACAGAAGAGAACATGTAAAAAGACATATGTCCCAAGGACTAAAGCAAAGCTAAGAAATAAGCGTCACCTTGGAGAAGCAAGTAAAAAAAAAAAAAAAAACATATGAAAATGGTGCTAGACCAAGGATAATAGTGTACCGCTTTCTCAATGCTAGGAAAATGTTGCATCCTGTCAGATAAGATTTTTTGCATATGAATCAATGAAGCCATGGCAGTTCCCTAAATTCAAAGAGTCGTAAAAAAGCTGAAAGTCGCTTAAAAATGTTGATTCATAACTTGTGATTCTGGAAATACCAACATAACAGAAAAACATACCTCCACAACATCCACAACTACTAAACCAGCTAGGCTAGGTAATGCTCTCTTTGCAGCAACGTGTACAGCAACTGAACCTCCCATACTTTTTTAAATCATTCCAATGAGCAAATAAATTTTATAAATTGGGAGCAGAATAGGCACAATTTTACTAGAAATAGAATTTAAAGATGATATCAAGTTTTTTAGTTTTACAAAAGAAATAGTAGATGTACTGTAGGGATGCACCTTAGTTCTATCCACCCAAGTAGCACTCACATTCAACAGAGTGAGCAATCAAAAAAAGTAAGTTCCAAGTTATTTCAACAAATTAGTTACATGAATATTATTACCCATCATACTAAATGAACGATCCAGAGTTTTTGTACAATTTACAAAGAATTGTAAATGCACCATACGGCTTTTTAGAGACTTTTTTTCTGATTTTGCTCATTTTATGGATTTAGTTCTCTCTACTACATTGTATTGGTGCAAAAATAAGCATCCTTTTAAGCACTTTAGTCTTTCTACTTAGTTTCCAATTGGAAATGTTTTCTGTAATCACCTATAGGTGCCTTGGGGTTTCCCCTTTTTCATTTTTTCAATGAAATGTTTCTTTTCTAAAATAACTTTGCGTTCTTCATGGATCCATTAAGTACATGATCTAAGTGATAATAATAAAGATCACATGAGATGTCTATCTGAATATTACAAAAATATTAACACACAGAGACCTAAAGAGAAGTATGAAATCTAATAAGGACCACATCCCTTACCGATCTTTCAACCCCTCTAAAAAGATTCTGTTATTTTTGCACCGAAGCCCCCACAAAATAGCTCAAAGAGAAACAAACCAAAGCCTGATACGTACCCTTATCCCGTAAGGGGGAGAGGGAATGACACTCCTCCAGCAAATCTCTGCAACTCGTTGGTCAAGCCACACTGAAGGAAAGTGTGGCAAACCTTATACCTTTCCTTAATCCTTATCAAGGGTAGGTTATCTAGACATTGTTTGGAACTTTTCCAAAAATAAAAAAACATTGTTTGGAACATCAGGAGCAAGCTTCCACTATGTGCTTCTGAAAATATTATGTCTGAACATCCCTTGAGTTTAGCCTAGGTGGAGAAGAGACCCAACCTAATCTGTATATTCATTTACCCTATGGCCAAATTTTGGAACTCTCTCTTCAAAGGATTTGATACTAAATGAGCTCTTTGTAATACATTACCAAATTGTTTAGAACACTTTTTACCTCTCGAGAATTGGATATGATGAGGGTGCTAAGAGGGTGTCAACCTTGTTGAGATGTCCAGGTGCACCTACTGATTCTCATTTACTTTTTTGGATATTTTGTTTCTTTGTAATTGAGCTACTGCTCTTTTCTATTGCTCTTTTCATTATATCAATGAAAAGTTCCGTTTCCATTCCACAAAAAAATAAAAAAATAAAAAAAAACACTTTTTACCTCTCCGTAATACTCTCTTAAACCTTTGGGAGATTGGGCTACAAAGCAGCCAAGGAGTTCTGTGAAAGAAAGTAGAGCTTGGTAAATGATCGAGGTGCTAGATACATCCCAAATTGCCATGTTTCATCCAGTGCTCGCTCTCAGGCTTATTTTGTAACAATAGCCCTTTTGCAACAATCCAAGATGGAGCAATTTCTTATAACCTCTTAGCCTTTTGGGTCTTCTAGTGCAATTTTCATTGTAGACATAATTTTTTTTATTTCTTACTTATCTATACTTTTCTTTAGGGACAAAACTAGCTAACTAACTAAAAGATACACTACCTGTGACCAACAAGCACAATTGCAGGAGGTGAATCTCCAAACATGGTCTTTATTACTGCCAAAACATCATTGCACATAGTCTGCAAATTTAATATAAAGAACCTCATAAATGGAAAATAAGTTCCCAGAATAGTAGAGAACTTATGAACTAAAGATGGCTGAACAATCATTGAACTTGCATATCAGTACCTCAATTGATAAGTCAAGATCATTCTCAGAAGATGATTTTCCATGTCCTCTGAAGTCCATTGCAACTACTCTAGCCTTTTCCTTTATTATACCAGCTGATAGAGCAAAAGAAAGCCTAGTGAAATAATTTTTGACAATTAGCCAGGTAAGTGAGAATTATATTACAAAAGTAATGGCCAGAAATGTGTAAAGGAATACTGAAAACAAAAGGCAAAATAAATTAAATATTGACATAAGTTACTGGTACTATACATAAAAGATGCATATTAGATTTGGAAAAATTAGGATACCCACTTAAAAGACATGATTGAAGTAAACATATGTCAAAAACCTAAGTCCTTTTAACTTTATTCAAAAATGCTTCTAACCAAACAAAAAAATAAACATTTAATGTAAGCAATTTATGTCATGGTTAAATTAGATGGTTGAAATCACTCTCAAACATACCTAGGAACTTGGGTCTTAACTTTAAAGGATTGTTTGGGGAGTTGGAATGTAATAGGATTACTTGGAATCAGATGAGTAAGTTGGAATGCGTGAACACTTAAGGAATAAACGAAAATGAGATCGTGAACCATGGAAACGGTGGGAAATAGGATTGGGTTGAAAAATGTCGAAATGGAACGACTTTTGTATTACAAATCAGGCCCAAAACGCTCAATCCAAACATTTATTTTGGTTTACATTACATTACAAGCCTATCCTATTACGGTTCCCCAAACACCCCCTAAGTCTCAAGTTAAAACTATCAACATCATTTAATGGCTAAAATAAAATTAAAATGTAGATCTAGCAATCCATAAAGTGAAGACACTTTTTTCTTATAGATGGTGTCATTGCTTCATTTGGAAAATCTGGTAAATAAGTTGTCGATCATAACTCCATTATGCAATGAACAGTTATTAGCTAACCACCTACTTCGAGAAGTAGCAATTAGATTAAGTCAAAGCTGTGGACCTGTGGCACTTACGAATACTGGTGTCCATGTACATAAAGCCCAGACAATTTATAACGAAGAAAAATTAAAGGAGTAAGAGATAAATATTCACACACCCAGAATAGCCTCCGCCATGCAGACAAAATACAACTGGCCCTTCTTTTCCAGCCATGTAGACATGAAAGACCTAAAAGGATATGCATATTAGGCAAAAAAAAAGAACAGTTCCTTGAAAGTTCACATCAATCTTTGTATACTTGTATGCAAGTCTTTGTGTTTTTCTGAGTGTGTGCATATTTTTTTCCTTTTTTATCTCTTTTTTCTTTTTTCTTTTTTCTCTCTATCTCTCTCTTTCTTTGTTTTTTTTTTTTTTTTTTACCAAACTTGAAGAATAAGAGGCCATCCAAAGAGAAAGGTCCAAACATTAATACTAACCTCGTTTGAGTTTGGAATGGAAATATCATCCTCTTCGTCAAAATATCCAAGCCAATCTACGGGCAAGTACTTCTGCGAAGAATTTCTGCAAGACAACATAGAATCAAAATCTAAATCCAAACGCCATAATAAAAATATATACCATCTTTAAACCAAAAAGGCTCCCAGCCCAACATGATCTTCATGCATTCAAATAAAAGAGCAGTAAAAATGATTACATGAAACGTTATAATAGAAGGATTTCTTTTTTATGAGAAACCAAACTGTTTTGTTCTTAAACATATCAAAGATGAAAAGAGCTCTGTTCTTGTTAAACTTTGACACCCCATTAATAACTAAGATCTTATATTGAAAGGAAGGAGCATGGTATAGGAAGTAAAGAAGAAACCTACTGATACTGATTACTGATTGGTACAATAACATTTCAGCTTCTTTCTACCAAGTTTATTTCGAAGATTTTTTTTGTCAAAAAACCTGCTGCTGTATTTCAGTCTGCAATTTGTTTCCAACACATAACCATAAACTTCTTTCAATGAATCTGTCAAAAGATGCTCCATGCATCAATCACCGTGTGGATACAACGACCACGTATGCAACAAAGGAATGGTTCTAATCACAATATTTACTCTCCAGAAAGAATACACTTCCCATCATCCCCCTCGGAAAGAAAAAGAGTTCAAAGAATTCGAACTAAGGAACTTAAATCAAGAAAATGAAGGCAATATTTTTTATTTTCCATACATTAACAGATCTCTCGATTCAGTTCTTAGCAATTCAGCAGAAATGAAAAGTTGGATAGTCCATGTAGATATTCTGAAAACATAGTGCGGCAACGTGGGAGTGGGAAAAAGGGAGGCGGTGGTAAATTTGAGAACTTACAGAGTCGGAGGACGATCGGGCTTGGAGGCAAAGACGGATTTCTGATTCTCCTGTGGTTGTCCTTGATCTTCTGGAACATCTTCGGGAAGGGAACCAAGGTGAGAAGATGATGATTCCATTGATTGATTGATTGATTGCTTCAAGATCAATCGATTGTTCAGTTTAACAAAAACCAAACGATGGTCGATGGGTACATACAATGGAACGGATTCCAGATTACAAAACAAAGTATCTATGCAAAAGTGGAAGAAAAAGAGAGGTAAACAGCTCGGAGATTCGGCCGCTGCCGGAACGCTTACAGTTGGGCCGTCCAACGTCCGGCTGAGCCCAGCCCACTCCCTGATAAGGGTACATTGGGCTTTCCGCGGTGATTTTGGAAAATTTTCTTCATTTTCAACCTTTACATGGGTATGTATTATGTTCATTTAGGGCACTAGTTAGTGTCGTTTTAGTTGGTGAATTATACACTTATGCTAGTATATATAGGTTATAATAATCTATCACTCTAGATGCAAACTATTTAATCTAATTATAATAAATAGTATGTGACTTAGGGTGAAATTATTTTAACTAGGTAAAAAATAGTAACAACTTCTCCCGCGAAACTCTTTTTTTTCTCTTTCCTTCTTTTTCTTCTTTTTCGGTGAATTAACTTCGACGAAAACTCATTTTTTTCTTCCTTTCCCTCTTTCCTTCTTCTCCTTCTTCACTAGCACGACCAACTTTGGCGAAACTTGTTTTTTTTCTCTCTCTCTCTCTTTCCTCCTCCTTCTTCTCCAATACAACCAACTTCCGCGAAAAACCATGCACATGCTTTGTTGTAAGAGAGCAGAGTGATCTGTGAGTGAGGAAGAAAAAGCAAGAGCAAGAGAGCGAGATCAAGACCAAACCGATAGCCAAATGACTTTTCCGCATGCGCGAGTTTATTTTAGTAATTTCACATGAACATAACGTCAATAGAAGGTTATCTAACATTTTTAATATATATATATTAAAAATATATATATATATATATATAATAAAAAATAAAAAATAAATAAATAAAGGGTCATTTGTCATTTTGGACCCAATTTTTGGGTCATCCATATAAATTTTCCTAAATAGTAAATAAGTGACAAATAGGGATTTGAAATAGTGGTTATAATAGTTGGAGCTCCAAATAGAGGTGTTTAGAGGACATGACAACATGACTAACCAACCCAAAAGGTAAGGGTTGAGTTAAACTTTTTTTTCATTTTTGGAGGTTTGGTTGGGTCTCAAGTTGGTTAAAAAAAAACCAGTTTGACCCAACCCATCCCGAAAAATTTGTGACTATTATTATTATTATTATTATTATTATTATTATTATTATTATTATGTTTATCCTTGTTTAGTTTGTAATAAATATTATAGATATTTAGTATTTAACAGTTGATTTTTTGAGATTAGTTATTAGTCATGTGTTTAAATAAATTTATGATTTTTAAATTAATTAAAAAAGATAGTTATAACTCAACAACTCAATACGGGTTGGGTTGGGTCGGGTTGAAGACCTTAGCTTGTTCTTTTGGGCTGTCAACCCAACCAACTCAAAAATGTTCTCAACCCAACCTAACCCAACTCATGTACACCCCGAGCCCCAAACATGGAACCACCCACTTAAAGTTGAAGCCCAAACGCTCGCCAAATGTTTAAACTTTTTTATTTTTTACACAAATAGACAAACTAGTTAGATTTTTCCCACAAACTAGGGTTTCAGTTACTAATAAGTCCCTCTTTCATTTAAAAAAAGAAACAAATAAGAAAAAGAAAATTTTTTTCATACCACCATATTAAACTTTTTCCTTCTCAATACATATTGTTTGAGTAATCAAGAAAAGCAACCTCAACATTTTATAAGATCCATATACTTCAATTAGAGAATGTATTATTTTTTCTTCATTGGCATGTTATAACCATATGGTTGTACATTGGATGTCGATAATAAAATAATGCGACAAGATTACTTGTTTATATTATGAGATTTAAAAATTTTCTCCATGTGAAATTAAACATTTATTAAATGACATTTCTAGTAAAATTTTAATTCAATTTTAAAAAAATCTCCAATAGAATTCATTTAATTTAATTGATTTGTTTTATAATAAAAGATAATAATAAATGAGGATTAGTTCATTACAGAAAACTAATTCCCACAAATTTTAATAGAAAATTGTTGGTCCTATTTTAATAGTCTCAAGGACAAACAATGAAATTAGGGACAGAGACCATTCTCATCCTATCCCGTAAACATCAAAAAGCTTGTAATTTAAATTTAATCAATAAACAATTCGACCTACATAAATTCAACCAAGTTAGAAATTAAAAAAAAATTGCAAGAAATGATAAATAAGAACTTTTCAATTTAATTAAATGATAAGACAAGTCTAAATATATGACTCATGATATAATAAATTTGTAAAAAAAAATGAAAAAAAAAATAATCGCATTTTTTGAGTTTCAAAGAGATATTTAGTCCCTAGGTTTGGTGAGTTCTTATAAATTGTTCATAAATTAGTTTGACAAGTGATGTTGACAAAAATTTTAAATGGAGTGACAATTTTTATTAATTTTATATATTTCATCGCTCATTTACACATTATTCCCAACTTTTTTCCCTTTCCCTCTTGGATATCTTAAATTGATTTCAAGGACACATGAGCCTTAAAGTTACAAAGCCTTAGCATGTATCAGATTCCTAAATATAATATAAGCTGGCAATCATATTAGATCAAATGAACTAAAAATAATTCATAATGCATAGAAATATTGAGAAAAACGAAGTCCTTCGAATGGTCCAGTATCAATGCATGAAAACTGTGGCAACTTAAAGACCAAATACGTTAATCAAATCCCCATAACCAAAGAAAACAAACAAGTTACCTAATTCAAACATATTTAAAGCAAAACTCCTAAGAAGGATTTAACATTCTCTCATAAATAGTGACAGATAAGGTTTAGGTAACTCAATCTTCATCTTCTTCATCTCCATCTCCTCCAGCAGCCTTCTTTGCAGCCGCCTTCTGGTTCTTTCTCTTCACCCTTCCAGGGCGTCCACCTCCGAACGGACTTGTGAGAGAGAAGTCTATGTGCTTCTGGGAGTCGACCCTCACCATGAAAGAAGGGATATTGACTACTTGCCTTCCAACCCTAAAGAAGACAAAGGAGAGAAATGTGACAGATGAAATCATTAACAAATACATTACATCCAACATAAATATATCAATAGAGGAAGAATGCACCGAAGAGTCTTATTTTGGAAGTACTTCTAAGTATAAGCGGTGGAATAAAAAATGCTTAATCATAGATCATATTGACATTTGACTGTACACTTCTAAAAGCCTTTTAAATGTTTCTAGATCAAGCACTTGGTGAGCACTCTAGCATGTTTTTAGTTCGACGACATAATAGGTGAGGATTTTGGGTCTCCATTTTTCTGAATTTCTTTTTCTAATCTTATTGTTTTTAGTTCGACGACATAATAGGTGAGGATTCAATCATTCATATCTCGTACCTTTCTGTCAAAAATGTGTCTTTTTGGCTATGACGAATGTACTAATATCCAAGCCAAAAACACTCTCAAACATTATTAAAGATTGAAATAATCATAAAACAATATTGAAATAATTTTGAAAGCAGCACTACAATATCTGTAACAGTTGATCATCAAGCACTAAGAATTTCATAAAACGATGAAACAGCAAATCAGAATAGCTAATGGAAGGAAAAAAATGTACTTGGTAAGAGAATAAGATAATGAAAGCCATACTACCTTATATGCTTCTGCCTGATGAGCACTCTAGCATGATGGATAGACTTGGCCATACCAGACTTGAACACTAGAGTTTGGAGACGACGCTCAAGGAAATTCTCCACAGTAAGGGCCAAGACATAATCGAGCTTGTTCTGACTCTCATCCAAAAGACCATATCTGTTCATCCTCCTAAGGAGAGCCTCTCCCTCAAAAATCCTACGCGGGTTCTTTTCATCAAGTGTTAAGAGCATCCGAGCATTGTTTCGGATTCGGCTCAAAGCATATTGAACCCGCCATAACTCCCTCTTACAACGAAGCCCATATTCTCCAACCAATTTCAACTCTGCATCCAGACGCTCCTTCTCATAAGGACGTCGGGGTTTCTTGAATGTCTTCCCATCTATTTAATGATAGAACCCACACTTAAATTATCGGTAAAAGCAAGAAGAAGAAACATTGTTTTTAAAAAGTTTTTTTTCGTAAGAGGAACTATGCCGTAAACATAAACTCCCTACGATGCAGTGAAAAGAAAAACGAATAGAACATGCTCAAGAATTCTACAACATGCTCCAATGTTACCGATTCTACAAGCAGCTCAACGATCCAACACGTGAAACTTAGATCAGCAACTCAAAAGGAGTTCTAAAACTAAAGTAAAAAGGAATCAAATCCTTCGAAATCTTCCAGATATAGCGATGGACAAAGTAGGATAAACAGAATCAGAGAAGCTGATGAACAGATTAAGAAGAAGAAAAGCACGAGGGAAACGGAAGTTAGAGATTTATACTTACAATTCCTATAAAAGGAGACGTGCACCATGATCTCTTCTCTGCTACGGCTTCACAAGGAGATGATCTCGAATGCCAGAGAGAGGAGAGCGAGAAGAGAAGAGGGTATATGAAGCAAAAGGGAATAAGAAGCGGCTAGGGTTTTTAGTTTTCCAATCTCGTTCTTTTCCTTTTTTTTTTTTTTTTTTTTTTTTTTTTTTTTTTAAATAAACTTGAGCTGGGCCGTGAGTATGATGATTTGGGCCGCTGGAGCAATAAGAGTTCGGCCTCGACTTTTGTAGGAGAGGACATATAGGTAAAGTACTAAAGTAGGGTAATTTTCCATTTTGACCCTTTAATGCTTTAAGTTTGTATTTTTTACCACATTTTTTTTAAAAAAATAAGTTTTATAGGACTCTTTTATTTTTTAGATAAATGTAAAATTATCCTTCTACCCCTATGAATTTGAAAAACCTTTTTCTTCCCTCTTTCTTCTTTCTTCACCCACGTAATACCCCCATTTTTAGGGTTTTTGTTAAGCATAATCTGATTTTCTTTGGATTAATGAAATAAAGAGCATGTTGTTGGTTCGTTGGTTGTTTCTCAACATGTTTAACAATGTTATCTATGTTTCTAGCATAACATCTTAGGTTTTTTTTTTTTTTTTTTTTTTTTTATATATATATATTTTTAGATATCTTATCTCTGGCATGTTTTTTCAAATTTGAGTAAAATTTATTGGCTTTTAGAACACTTTATGCATGTACTCTTCATTTTCAGCGTTATCGAATTGATTTGGACCCAAAAATGAGTTTTTGTTAAAAAAAATTGATTTTTATTTTTTGGAAATCGAACAATACCCATCGAGCTTCATCCAACGTTAATCGTGATGGAGTTAGAAAATGTGCAACGTAAGGAAAAACAGATGCAAAACACTCTAATTACATCAATTCAAAAGAAAAACATGCTTAGATGAATTGAAATACAAATGAAGTAACACTTACTTGTTGTAGATTAAAATTGTCCCCGAGAACCTCCAAAAACTGATCACGAACTATTCAGGACCACCACTAGAGTTTCCTCGTTATTCTCTAGCCTTAGAATAGATGGTGGAATCCAAATTTGAGTAGAAAAATTGGAGCAAAAGTGAAGAACACACAAATTTTTTTTTAGAGAAAATCAATTTCCCGTAAAGTTTTTTTTCTTTTCAAGAACCACACACCCTCTAATTAGACTTCAACCTTCTCTTACCTATTTAAAAATAAATTTATGCATCAAGATATACATGTTGAATTCTCTATTTAAAGAGAAATTTATGCATCAAGATATACATGTTGAAGAACTCTCCAAGAGTGAATAAGGTGCTTGAAGAAGAAAAAAGTTGCATGTGAATGAGAGGACTCCACCTCCTCCTTCACGATGCAATTGAAAAATATTTCTCAATTTTTTGATTTCACAAATAAAAAATTCAATTTAATATAATTAACTTAAATAATAATTAATTAACCAATTAATTATTTATATTAAATTAATATTAAATTAATACTTTTCAACTTTTTCGACAATTTCAAACTTGATGAATCTCTATTCACTATTATAATATTTAAATCATATTTAAATATGCTTAGAAATCCCAATTCGTCTAATTCACAATTAAATGAACCAAATCATAAAATGCTCCGTTTTCTAAATTTGAACACTTCAAATTGTCTCAATATACTGTTCTAAGGTTTAGTCCACGAGCTAACAATGAGACCTAATGAACCTATAGATCATGAGCTCCAACGATCCGAAATTAACCGGTTTAAACTCTTTAACTTAGTTAATTAACATTCGTTAACTACCAGGTCACTCCACTAAAATCCAGTAGCTGCACTCTCCTCACTGTAGATATATTTCTGTTCATTTGATATAACCATACTTAGTAAGTTGATTCTTCACAAGTTGTTCGTAATTACAGTTGAGTCAAAATACCGTTTCATCCATGTAATTACTTCTTGCTCTTTAAGTCCCACTTATCCTCTAATGAACAATTGATCTGTGGTCCAACCAACAAATTGAGTCCATGAGAGGGTGGGGTTCCTTGTTTAAAACCTAGATTTAGCACTTAAGGGAACAACTTATCTACTATTTTTTAATAAGGTAGAAGTGAATTCCATCTTGCAGGACTATGTCCCCAACTATCTGTCTGATCTTATCCCTAAAATGAGAGGCATATTGAGTCGGCTAACTGACACTCTCACCCATGCAGATTAAAGGATAATCTCAAACAAACAAGAGTTCATAGTTAGCTCAGGATTAAGATCAAGTTACTTAGGTCATCAGGTTGAAATAATTAGTTTTAACAGTAAACGGTGTTATAAAGTAAAAGAGATTATTTCTCAGTCCAGTCTTATGCAAACTCATTGCATAAGATACTCCCACTCACATGTCTCTACATGAACGATTTAGGATCAAATCGTTTCCAAGATAAGGTACCCAACATTTATCCATATACTATAGACCATTTTGGCTATTATTTAAACTTGATCCACTATTATCATATAAAGTCTAAGCATTCACCATATAGCCATGGGTTCTTAGTTTATTGGATTTAAATGCAATTCACATATTCAATAACGATTTTATTGAATAAACCTCGATAACAACTTTATTGAGAATAAAAAACCATAAATTACAATAATCCATACTATCAAATAAAACTCATAAGCGTGAGATTATTTATTATTCATAAGATATATAATTAAATTCTTTCACGGAAAGAAATCAACCACTCATAGTAAAGGTAGTCATCCAGCTTAACGTTTCCTCTCGGTTTTAGCTCTAAATTTCCCAAGCTTCTTATCAATTTGGAACCTCAAGAGAACAACTCTTTAAACGGCAACTCCAAACTTTCTTCCTCTTTTCTCTCATTTCTTTTCTCTCTCTTTCTCTCCTTCTCTCTTTTTCTTTCTCTCTTTTTCTTCTTTAAGGTACTCTCAGCTTTGGAGGATTGGATGAGAATTCTTCTCTCAAATTAGCTTATTTATAGGCAACAACTTCATCAATCCTTCAGCCAAAATTTCGACAATTCACCACCCAAATGTCAAATTGCATGTTTACTTCTTCATGCATCAAAACACTTGTGATTTTGCATGAATTTCCAACCATGCAGCTCAACACCTCCTTCTTTTAAAGTGTATATACCAAAATTCAGCCACTTAGCACCGAAAATTGAGTTAGAATGAAGAAAAATGCATTCTGCCACTTTTCCCGTAAATTTTGGCGGTTCGAAAATGATTTTCAATGTAGTTTCCAGGTAACTTTAAGCGGTTCAGCTTCCCGCCTTTGCTTCCCAGTAAGTTCCGCCAGTTCATTCCTAATAAGTTCCACCGGTTCAACTCTTGAAAGTTGCTTCTTGGTAATTTTCTCCTTCCTGGTAACCTCTGTTTCCCGGTAAGTTGACTTCTTGGTAGCTTATATTGACTTTTCCCGGTAAGTTTGACTTTTCCCGGTAATTTTCGTTGATTTTTTCTGATAAGTTTGGCTTTTCTTGTAAACTTTGACTTCTTTCGGGAAGATTCCTGATGACTTCCAGTGGCCCTTTTCAACCTTTAAATGCCCAAATTACTTCCAAAAAGTCCAATTTACTTAACCAAAATCCAACACTTAACCAAAAATCAACATTTAAACCAAATTTTGGCTAACTCCACAAACCCTAATTTTTCTACTTTAAAATTCTTCCTAACTCCATAGGCTTATTTTCCAAATTTACACCTTTTACCCTAATTTCTTCTCTTTATAACTCATAAGCAACTAGGTCAAAGGTTAGGGTGTCACAGTGTTAGCATGAGTCAATAACAAGGTGAATAGGGGAAGTAGTTCATAGTAAGTGGGTAAAGGAAGTGTGTCAACACATCCTACTGTCTCTTTCATTAGGTCACATTGTGAGATTCCCATGATGCACCTGTAATCATTTCCTAACATGACATTACCAATTGGAGGGTTTGTAATGGGATTCGAAACACTGTGAACTCCAGAAATGCATAGGGTTTCTTGGGTCCATCTTCAACATTCTCTTTCCCTTGAAAGGTTATTGATACCAATCTCTGGAATTTGAAAATGACGGGTATACACTTACAAAATATTACTAAGTGTTCGTAAGTATTTTGACCAAATAAATGATAATCAAATACTATAGGAATAAGAGTTATTTTGGTATTAATATTTGGTCAAGAATGTCTTAATATAGTGAAGGAGTAATTGGCTGCCCCTCAGTAGCAGTTATTCTAAATCACTAAAGTATCATTGCAAGAGAAATAATCTATGGGTATATTATTACTTTCTAAAATTGATTGAATAGTTATTCTTCTATAGCAAATCACTAACACTACTACAAATTTGGCCTTTCTTGATGGTGGGTTTTTTGTTTTCTCGATGGTCATGAAAAGAAACCATCAAGAAAACCATAATTTAGATGTTTTAAAATGATTATTTATTTAACTCTACATTTCTTGATGGTCTTAGAACATCAAGAAAAATATTTTTCTTCATTGAAAAGTACGTAAGAAAAAGCCCAAATAATGAATTCCCAGTTTTTGAATTCGTTGATGGTCTTCTTGATGGTCATTGCCCATCAAGAAAAGGGAGAAGTTTTTGGATTCGTTGATGGTCAAAAACCATCAGGAAAACTCTCTCTTGATGGTCATTGCCCATAAAAAAAAGGATAAGATGGACATTAATTAGTCATCAAGAAAAAACTTAAATAATGAATTCCCGAATTTTTGATTCGTTGATGGTAAAAAACCATCAAGAAAAGGGAGAAGATGGACATTAATTGACCATCAAGAAAAAGTCCAAAAAACACATTTATAGAAATTATGTTTTAGAAATTAAAAACTTCTTTCTAGAAACATTGCTAGCAACAAGATTAGAAAGACAAATAAATTTTAGATTTAATGTTCATAAACCTAATTTTAAAATCCTAAAAATAAAAAATTGAATAATTATAAATGGGTATAGCATTCCAAACTATATATTTGTTAATAAATTTGAAGACTGAACAAAATTAATTTATCATTTATGTGTGCTTTTTTTTTAATTTTATTTTTAATTCAACAATAAGTATAATAGGTGGGGATCGAATTATAGACAATGAGTATAATAAATTTGAAAACTCTTTCTTGATGGTCATTACCCATCAAGAAAAGGGAGAAGATGGACACTAATTGGCCATCAAGAAAACAAAGCATCTCAAAACGGATCATTTAATGATATTTTTAAAAATTCAAACATTTAACAAAAATACAAATGTTGTATTTTACTAAAATTTGATATAACTTTATATATCAAAGATATATTTTATAATTCATCGAACCCTTATGAAAAATATATTTTAATGATCATTTGAACAAAATCACAATATAAGGTCAAAATTTCCACAGTTATCAAAGTACATGGTCTTATTTGACGGAATTAAAAATTTATAATAAAAATATATACCTAACATAAAGTTCAAGATATAATTAAAATGATTTTCTCTTCCGTCAACAAAAAAACAGTTTTTTTTTTTTCTCTTGTTTATTTTTTTATTCGAATTAAAGATAGTTGCACAACTTAGTACATGATATATTTATTTATTTATTTATTTGTTTGTTTGTTTGTTTGTTTATTTATTTTATATTTATTTTTAGTACAACAACAAAAATGAGAGATCAAACCTTCGATATGTAGGGAGAAATATTATATCAACAACTCTTGATTAACAACTTTTAATTTTAAATGTTGTCTTGACAATAGTTAACATTTTTTTTTTGAAGAATCCAAAAAAGACTATAAATAGTAATACTCTCCCTATGTCACTTTATTATCCTAAAAATTATGGGAAAAACCAACCTTTTCCCATCTAAATTTGTGGCCTCTATATCCACTATTTATTTGTATTTTTGATTCTATGCTCTCTAAATTTTATCTCTTAATATTTATAATCTATATTTATAACTATATTCTCTCTCTAAAATGTTTATATATTTTTACAGTTTATTCTATATCTAATATTTTAAAAATATCTCCAATTTTTTTATCTTTAAAAATTTTTTGGAAAATATATATATATATATATATATATATATATATATATATATATATATATATATATATATATATATATATATTTGTAAATTAAAAAGATTAGAATATTATAATTATAGAGAATGTGCATAAAATATTAAATAGAAAAAACAAGTTTTAAAATTTAAGTGATAATGAAATATTAACTAAAAAGAAAAGAAAAGAAAAACTCTCATATTGATTTTGAGGAAATAACTCTAAATTTGGAATAAAATTTGGAATATGGCCAAATTTTAATTGGATAAGTTTGAGATTTTACCCTGCTTTAGGATAAAAACTTAAGATTTAGATGATAGGGATAAAATTTGATAAGTACCCAAATTTAAATGAAATCTAGGTAGATTTGGAAAAATCTATATTTTCAACGTCAAAGCTAAATCTTTTTTCATTTTGAAGGAGAAATCATAAAATAAGTGGATTCAAATTGAATTAGATTTCCTTTTTTGGAAAGAAAAAATCTAACTTGAAACCCTAAATTAATTAGGACTTAGATCAACCATTTAAATTGGGTTGAAACCACACTTCTTTGGCTTCAAATCGTGTTATAGCCAGCGAAGCTATTCTCCACCTTCTGAATTTGGACTGGATTTTCTTCTTTCTTTTACCGGTTAACCTCATTACTCATTAAATGCTATCAAATTTTGTTGGTGAATTTTCTCAAATTGGGAGTAGTGGAGTCAAAATTTACTTTTCTCCCTTCTTTTATACAACATTTTTTTTTCTTCTTTTAGTTTCAACCATTTCTTTCTTTTTTCTTTTTTTTTTTTTTTCCTTCTATTGCAATCTTTTTTTTTTCTTTCAGTTTCAACCCTTTCTTTCTTTTTTCTTTTTTTTTCCCTTCTTTTGCAATTTTTTTTCCTTTTAGTTTCAACCATTTCTTTCTTTCTTTTTTTCCCCCTTCTTGTGCAATCTTTTTTTTTTCTTCTTTTTCAGTTTCAACCCTTTCTTTCTTTCTTTCTTTTTTTCCTTCTTTTGCAATTTTTTTTTTTACATTATATTTTTTTATCCCGGCTCTTTCTTTTGCCTCTTATTCAGAACCTAAAGGTGTCGCTATTTCATTGAAAGATTGGATTCTTGTTATCCTCCACAAATTATATGGTTCAGATGGAGTAATGTGAATGAAAAATGGAGTTGTGTAGTTGGTGGCTTGCAGGAGATGCGTAAAATTGTATCTAAATTGTTTGAAGTGAATGCAAATTGCAAGTATAAAACAGTCTTGGGGTTGATTACAGGTTGCTTGTAGGGGTTGTATCTTCTTTTTTTTTCCTCAAATTGTTATAGTTAACGGCCAAAAAACGTCAAGAAATGTTGATTCTTGACGGCAAAAAAACGTCAATAAAAACACACCGTAATACATTTGTCTTGATGGCCAAAAAACGTCAATAAAAAGGGTTTTTTTTTATGGTTATTTACAAATACTTGATGCACAAAAAATATCAATATTAATCTACTTTGACGTTCAAAAAGTATCAACAAAAGTATCTATCTTGATGGTCAGACTCGAATTCTTAATGGGCAAAAAACATCAACCTAACCTATCTTGATGGCCATGACCATCGAGATAGGGTTTGTGTTGACGTTTTTTGGCCATCAAGAAAACGTCCTTTCTTCATGATCAAGCTCCAATACTTGATGGGCAAAAAATATCAACCTAACCTATCTTGATGGCCATGACCATCAAGATAGAGTTTGTGTTGACATTTTTTGGCCATTAAGAAAACAACCTTTCTTGATGGTCAGGTTTTCTTGTTATGGGCTTTCTTGATGTTTTTTTTTGCCATCAAAATACGTATTTCTTGATTTTTTTTTTGCCATCAACAAAAGCCAAATTTCTAGTAGTGTAAATTGAAAAATGTGTTTTTCCAGCAATGTCGACTTCATTCATTCAATTGCTTGCTTTCGAAAAACTTAATGGGGATAATTTTAGTACTTGGAAATCAAACCTGAACACTATACTAGTAATGGATGATCTTAGGTTTGTTTTAACGGAGGAATGTCCTTTGGTTCCTAGCTTAGTAGCAAGCCGAAATGTTCACTACTGGATTTTGGCTCGGTCACTACTTGATCGGGTAGTGATCAGGCTCAATAGATATTGGGTCTCTAGTTTTTTGCTCAGTCTCTACCCAAGCCGAGTATTGACCGGGTTTTAAATTTTTTTATTTTAAATTTTTTCCCTTGTTTATTCGATGTTTTATTTGTTAATGTATATTATTTTTATCAAATAATGTAGGTCTAATGAATTTGATTGCGAAAATTCCCGCCAATGACCATTTCCTTGCTGCCTAAACTTGTTGTGCTCCATAGGAAAGCTCAAACGAGCCTTAGAAAGAAACTAACCTATACCCAATTAGCTATGTTTAGGCAGACTTATTTTGGGCCCATATTAGATGCTAACATTATGTTCAATGGTGTTGGGTTGTATGTCCTAAAACTCGTAGTTTTTGTAAATAGGTGATTTTTAGTACATATGAAGTTATTCAAGTGAATTAATTATTTATCAACTGTAAATCCAATTAAACTACGAACCCTTGGCTACTATCATGAGTACTTGGACTTTATGTGGAGACATAAACAGGATCAAGTTCGAGTAAGTAGCCTCAATAGTCTATAGTACATGGATTAGGTTGGGTACCTCTTCCTGGAGACACTATTGAATACGACCCGCTTCATGATTGTTACAAATATTGTAAAGTGTCATAAATGAAGTGATTCTGATTTGTTCATGTAAAGACATGTGAGCGGGGGTATTCTACATAATGAGATTGTGTAAGACTGACCCTGAAATAATTACTGTTACGTATTAACACCGTTTACGATTAACACTGATTAATTTCACTTATCGATGACCTAGATAACTTGATCTGAATCTTGAGCTATCTATGAACTCCTATTTATTGAGAATTATCCCTTGATCTACATAGGTAAGAGTAAGCTCAATAGCGCTGCTCAACATTCCTCCTATTTCAGGGATAAGACTGGGTAAATAGTTGGGAACATAGAATTTGCAAAACGGAATTCACTCCTACCCAACTTAGGGATAGAAGAGAGGTTGTTCTCTTAAGTGTTGTTCCCAGGACTTGAACAAGGGGCCCCATCCTCTCACTGGCCCGAGAGGGAATGGATTTAGTGATTAGATCCTAAATTAATTGTTCATTAGAGGGACAATGGTACTTAAGGAGAAAAGATGTAACTCAAAGGTAAATCGGTATTTGACCTAGCTGAAGTTATGAACAACCTGTGAAGGATTGACTTATCGATGACAGTTATATCAAATGGACACAAATATATCTACAGTGAGGAGAGTGAAACTACGGGCTTTAGTGGAGTGTCCCGTTAGTTAACGAAGGTTGGTTAACTAGGTTAAAGAGTTTAGCCGGTTAATCTCGGATCGTTGGAGCTCATGATCTGTAGGTCCATTAGGTCCCTCTACTAGCTCATAAATGGACTAAAATCTTAGATAATGTGGTGAATAAGTTTGAATCGTTCAAATCTTGGCTTAAGGAATGAAAGTTAGATATATACGATATATCGACGTTTAATTACGAATTAAACGTACAAATAGAGTTAATTATAATATTTAAATATAATTTAAATATTAATCATATGAATAGGGATTCATATCGATTTTTTTTTTTAGAAAAATCGGGACAAGTGGGAAAAATAATATTATTTTATTATTTAATATTAAAATAATAATATTTAATTAATTAGATATTAAATTATTTTTTATTTAATTATTTAATTGTCTTTTTGAAATTAAAAATCAATTTTAATTCAATTTTGGAAATTCATTGAAAATTGATTTTAAAATTGATTTTTGAAGATTGGATTTTCCCACTAACTAAGCTAGGAGCTTGGTTGTCTTCTTCACAATTAACCAACAAATTAACCATTTTGTGTTGTCAAATTTTGATGCAATTGGATTGCATGTTATTCTTTAATAAATAGAGATGATTTTGACATAAAAATGGTTAAGAATTTTGTGAAATTAAGGGTTAATTTTGCAAAATTCTATCAATTGTTCATCTTCTTCCCAACCTTCATTCTTTCTCAAATTCACCACAAATTTGGATCCCACCATCCAATCTAAGCCTAGAGAATAGTAGAGAAGACTCTTTGTGGTGGTCTACAACCAAGTGGTGCTGAAATTCATCAAGAATTGAAGAAGAATTTGGAGCTTCAAGGGTAAGTGTTCTTGAAACTTTGGTTTTTCTTCTTAATTGCATGTTTAATCCTCTAAATTGAGCATCTTAGAGTGAAAATTGATCAAATTAACTTCTGCTGCATGCTCATTAATCGATCAAATGGAGCCTTGATTCATTATATTCTTTTGAGATAGGTTAGAGAGACTAGAAGAGTTCACTACTACAATTTTGATTTTTCTTAATAGCAAAAAAGAAAAAAATAAATAAATAAATAAATAAATAAAGACTTATGTTGATGGCAAAAAACCGTCAAGTAAGCCTATATCAAGAAAGTCTGAACATCAAGAGATATAGTTTTGTTGATGCCTAAAAAACGTCAACAAAAACCCTATCTTGACATTTTTGGCCGTCAACATAGGTTAGGTTGACGTTTTTTTTCCATCAAGTATATGGAAAAACTGTTAAGAGAGATTTTTGTTGATACCTTTTGAACGTCAAAGTAAGGTTGTTCAACGAGATTTCCGAAGAAATTTAATTCGTGGAATTTGAACTTCATATTTGTATTAATTTCAGTGTTGTGAGTACAATCTCTAATATTTGATCATTTGATTATTTCTCTGGACAAAATATGTAACATCCCAAATTTTCGGGTAAATTTTTTTAAAAAAAAATTAATTATCTTGCATTATTTGGTTAACTATTTGAATTTTGAGGTTTAATTGGATTATGTTGAGAAAATAATCCAATTTAAAGTAATCGTGATAAAAGATTTGGATTTAATTCAATTAGTGGAAAATTGAATTTATTTGTGGGAGATTTAAAAGTTGGATTTAACACGAAGATTTGAAGTTGAGTGAGATTCAAGAACTTGTTTAATTTAAAAAAATATGAAAATAAGTTGGAATTTAAGTTGGGAAATTGATTTGTTAGGAGATATTTTGGTTAAATGAATTATTAAGTGGAGATTGAAAAAGATTTGATTTGATGGGTTGAGGAATATTATATTAATTATGTGTATATTTAGGGTTTTGGAAAAGAAAAGGGAAACAACATTTAAAGAAGTATATACTTAAGCCAATTTTGGATTTAAGTGGGTTTTGATCTGGCATTTGCAAGTTCATCATCTCTTTTTGTGGGTTACCCTAGGATTTCAAGATTTGGTTAGGCCAAGACAATTTTGATAAGTATTGTTGATTTTCTTATAATTTCGTGAATACTCTAGTGTTGGTTTTAATTGTTGTTACCTATTGGGTTTGGGTTTTAGATTCAAGCTTCGAGGGATTTTGATCTTTGGTGTTGGTTTTAATAGTTGTTATCCATTGGGTTTGGGTTTTAGATTCAAGTTTCGAAAGATTTTGAAATCAGAAACAAGTTGTCCAACCAGGTTAAAGGGTCCATTTTGGTTGGACCCATTGTTTTAAGTATGGAAGATGATTGTGACAGTTGCACTTTGGGTAAGAGATTTGGTCCACTTGTTGATTTCTCTTGCATACCTATTTTGTTGGTGTAGTCCGTGATACGCTTGTGTTGGTTCTTAGATCCGTTTTCGAAGGGCTTTGGAGAAGGTTGAGATTGGAAGAGCTGGTGGTTGGGAATCAAGAATGGGGTGTTTTGGTTGGCTTTGGCTTTGGTCACTTTTAAGCGTATCCTCAGGTAAATGATTTACCACTAAGTTTATGTTGATGCTTATGGTTATTTAACTTATTGCACTGATCGGTTATGGTTATTGTGTTCACTGGTATGATGGTTATTTAACTTATTGCGATGAACTAGAAACTTTGGTTGATTAGGATAATGATGGTTGATTATGTTCGTGAACTTCTATGTCACGGTGATTGTTATCCTATTTATCATGCCATGTACTCTATTGACGTGAACCTTTGAGTACACTTACTATGATTATGATTATGATTACGACAGGGTGTCCCTCGGGATCACCACCTATGTTTATGTTTATGACTGTGACCTTCGGGATCAGTACGTGCCTCCGAGTTCGCTACTTATACCTATACATATGCCTATGTTAGGTACACAAGTGCACCTAATAAAAAAAATAACAACCTCACCCAGTAGGCTCAGTTGTGGGTCACTTACTAAGTATTTTGTACTCATTCTCTGTTATGTTTTTCAAAACAGGTAAGCGAAAGGACACAGAAAACCTTGACCGTGCCATTGGAACTAGTCAGATGCTTCTGCCCAAGAGATATTATGTTTTCATCTTTAAGAATTTTGTTATATCATTTGAATTCAGAACTTTATTTATTTTTTTTTTCTTTTTTTTTAAACTTCTCATGGTCAACTGTTTTATACGAGATTCCTGGTTTATTAAAATTGTACAAAGGGTACACCGATCAAAGATTTTCAATTATTTGAATTTTGCAAAAGATATTTATTTTAATAAAAAATTTATTTAGATTTTTTTTTTTTGTAAAATTATGAAAAGAAGTCGTTTTAGAAATATACATGCATATAGTGACAACCTAGTTCAAGTCCTAGGAAGTCGGGTCGTTACAAAATAAACTTTAATCCTTATGTTTGTTGATTTTCTTGGCCGATCGACCCTTGGGCTTTATGATCTTCTTGGGTGATCAGCTTGTAGGTTTGTTGATCTTCTTGGTTGATTAGCCTTTGGGCTTATTGATCTTATTGGATGATCGGCCTTTAGGCTTGCTTTTGGAGTTTCTAACTTCAAGAGCTTCAGAGAAAGTCTTCTAATCTTCTAAATGTCCTTTAAGCTTTTGTTTTTAAATTTTCAAGAGAGTTATAATCTTCAGAGCTTTAGTCTTTTGATCTTCAAAGCTTCAAGAGTTTTGCATTCTTCAAAGCTTGTATTCTTCAGATCTTTTGAGCTAAGGAGGTTGTGTTCTTCAGATATTTAGAACTTCAATCTTTGGATCTTCGAATATTTGGAGCTTCAGTCTTCAGAGTTTGATTAGAACTTCAAGGTCTTGAAATCTTTAGGATTTCGTGTTCAGAGCTTTAGAGCATTAGCCCTCCATTGTCGATGCTTCCAATCCCCCAAATGAAGAGATAAAGCATCTATTTATAAAGTTTCTATGGTTCTTCATGGGCTTGGGTCCAATTTCATTTGGGCCCAATATCTTCTTTGGCCCAAAAAAATTCACAATGGACTTCAATTGGTTCGGACTTTTGACCCGAGCGACTTTAATTACTCAGCCCAATCCGATTTATAAATTCCACAATGTATTTGGACTTTGTTAGGATGACGTGGCAAAATTTGGTTGGCCGAAATTTCTCATACAACAAATGCCCCTTTTCGAGATTTTTGCACGTGTATGAGTGGACGAATCTCGAAAAAGAAGATAAAGTTGGAATCAAAATACAAATTATACGTTCTTGATTTTGACTCTATTGAATATGTCAATTTAATCAAACTTATGAATTTAGTACATAAATTTAATTTAAATTTTGCGTATTTGACACTTTTTTTTTTTTTTTTTGCCAACTTATCAAAACATGAATTTGGAGTCAAAGTTTTGATTTTCATGGTTAACACCATCTCCAATTTGAACTTTAGCAGAATTCGTGCTCTACTTAATTCAAAATTCAATTTGGAGTTGAGTTGAATTTCTATCCAAAATGTATTAGTTGAATGTGGGATAGAATTTGGGGTGAATTTGAACTTCAATCAATTTTGCTTAAAATTTTGGAATATGCCCAAATTTTGACTTGAGAAAGATTTGGTTTTGAATGTAATTTGAACTTAATCCAAATTTTGGTTTAGATTTGGATCAAACTCTAATTTATACCCATATTTTGAGCTAAGAAACGAGATTTTACCCTAATTTTGGCTTGAATTTGAAATATGATTTTAATTTTATTCCACTCCCGATTTGGGGATACAATTTGGGATTAAATCAATTTTTTATTTAAGAAGTATTTAATTTTGGAGTATAATTTGAATGCAATCCATAATTTTGTTTGGATTTAAATTGAAATCCCATAAAGATTTAGAATACCATGTCCCATATTGATTTCAATAAAGATTTAGAATACCATGTCCCATATTTTGCTTGGTTGAAGACTTCCCAAATTTTAGCTTTGATTTCATTTGAATTTTACTCCAATTTCGATAAATATATTGGAGAGAAACTAGTGGAATATTTTGAAGATTTTTCCTTTTAACTTGGAGTAAATAAAAAATAGAATCTCACATCTCATTGAATCCTTGAATTTTGCTTAGGAGAAGAATTACAATCTTCAATTGAAATTAAATCTATCAACCACCCAAAATTTGAAGGATTTGGTTGAGATTATCTTGGTAAAAAATTCTTATTTGATTTGATAATAACTCTCTATAAATAGAGAAGACATCCTAAATTCTTCATCCTTCCAATGCCTCCTGTTGATCGAGAAACTGATACTTTCAATTTTTCTTCTTTGCAAATTCCAGCTTTCTTTTCTCTTTTTTAGCTACTGCTCTTTTTTTTTTTTTTTTTTTTTTTTTTCTCTTGTGTTTTCTCCAAAACTGTTGTTGGCATCGAAAATACAATATCTTCAATGCAGATGCTCTGTTGGCTTTTTTTTTCTTCTTCTTCTTTGGACCATCTTTTCTTCCTCTTCTTTAAAGTGTGATGCGAATTCCGGTTGTCAGCTTTGCGAAAGAGCGAGAGAGTGGGAGTTGAGCTATTTTGTTTTTTCTTTTCTTCTTTTTACTTTTGTCGTATTATTATTATTATTATCATCATCATTATTTTACTCTAATCACTTATCCCTGTTGTTTGCAGGCTAACTTGCATCCCAATTGAAGCAAAAACAACTTTTTCCGACTTACGGACTTTCAAATTGTATTTGTCAACAGTTGATCTACCGTCTCCACTATGGACTTGGTGCGTTAAGATTTGAATTATTTATTTTTCGTCTCTTTATTGCCTTGGTGCGCGAACTTTTGCCTGAGTGCGTCAAGATTTGAATTGTTGATTCGTCGTTTCTTTATTGCCTTGGTGCGTGAAGATTTGAATTGTTGATTCGTCCTCTCTCTGTTGCCTTGGTGCATGAAGATTTGAATTACTGGCTCACTGCCTCCCTGCTGCCTTGGCACACGAAGATTTAAATTGTTGATTCGCTGTCTCCCTACAGGTAGGGACAACCCCGGAGCTCTAAACTATTGAGTTAGGATGAGCCCGGGAAGATCTTAGCGACTATGGCTCGCCGTCACCCTACAGGTTGGGATGACCCTGAGACTCTGAACTATTGAGTTAGGGATGAGCACTGGAAGATCTTAGCGATTTGAAGGTCTTAGCGACTGAGGTTCGCCGTCACCCTACAGGTAGGTGACCCTAGGACTCTGAACTATTGAGTTAGGGGTGATCCTGGGAAGATCTTAGCAACTATTGTTTGTCGTCACCCTACAGGTAGGGATGACCCTGGGACTCTGAACTATTGAGTTAAGGACGAGTCCGGGAAGATCTTAGCGATTTGAAGGTCTTAGCGACTGAGGTTCACCGTCACCCTACAGGTAGGGATGACCCTAGGACTCTGAATTATTGATTTAGGCATGATCTCGGGAAGATCTTAGCGACTATGATTCGCCGTCACCCTACAGGTAGAGATAAGCCTGGGACTCTAAACTATTGAGTTGGGGATGATCCTAAGATTGCACAGAGCTACGACTTAAACCTTCGAAATGCGTCACACTTGAACTGTGGAGTTGAGGTAGAGCCACGCGAGCCACTTGAGGTAGAGCCACGACTTGAACTTTGGAGATGAGGCAGAGCCACATCAGCCACTTGAGGTAGAGCCACAACTTGAACTTTGGAGATGAAGACCGAACTTGATCTCACATATGAAGTGGAGCCTACCAAGTAAATCAGACTTGATCTTTCAAAGCCAGGTGAACCGTACTTGAATTTGATGAAGCATTGGCAAATCCTTCGCACTTGAATTATGTGAAGCATCGGTGAATGATACGAACTTGAATTTGGTGAAGCATCAATAAATCTTCTAAACTTGAATTTAATGAAGCATCGACGAATCCTTCGAACTTGAATTTGGTGAAGCATTGACGAAACCTTCAAACTTGAATTTGGTGAAGCATCGATGAATCCTACAAACTTGAATTTGGTGAAACATCGACGAAATCTTTGAACTTGAATTTGGTGAAGCATCGACGAAGTCTCCGAACTTGAGTTTGGTGAAGCATCAATAAATCTTCTGAACTTGAATTTGATGAAGTATCGACGAATCCTTCGAACTTGAATTTGGTGAAGCATCGACGAAGTCTTTTAACTTGAATTTGGTGAAGCATTGGCGAAGTCCCCGAATTTGAGTTTGGTTAAGCATCGACGAATCTCCTAAACTTGAATTTGATGAAGCGTTGGCGAATCCTCTAAGCTTGAATTTGATGAAGCATCGAGGAATTCTCTGAACTTGAATATAGTGAAGCATTAATAAATCTTCTAAACTTGAATTTGATGAAGCATCGATGAATTCTTCGAACTCGAATTTGGTGAAGCATCGGTGAATTGTCCGAACTTGAATTTGGTGAATAAATCTTCTAAACTTGAATTTGATGAAGCATTGACGAATCATTGACGAATCCTTCGAACTTGAATTTGGTGAATAATCAACGAAATCTCTGAACTTGATTTTGAAGAAGAATTGTTGAAAGCATTGAATAACCTCTATACTTGCAGATGAAGTGTCAAACTTTAGGTGAGCGATACCTTGAGCTTGAAGTAAGCAACACCCAACTCTTGAAGCTTATTTATTTAAGAGAGCAAAGAGAAGATTTTTTTTTTTTTTTTTAGTGAAGGCCCCTTTTTGGTATAAATCCAATTTGTATAGTCTCATGTGAAGTAGTGTTTGTCTTCAATCTATCGTATCACCTCTTTAATAGGGAAGAACATCTTGAATTTGTTGTGTTGCCCCCAATAGAGATGAACGTCTTTAATTTGGAGTTTCATTATTCATTGAGATGAGCATTTTTTTTTAGGTTCACATGTAGGTGGCTGTGACACCCCAACTTTTGTGATAATATCTAATGGATTGAACTTAAATTTCTTTAAGTTGCCTATGTACCCTTGAGGTAAGGGATCAAGTCATAACGTAGTTCAAAGTTTTTTTTTTTTTGGGCGAGTTTTAGAAGTCAAATCATTATCTTCAAGAGTGAAATATTTGATCATATCTTTGACTTTATTTCCTAGCCTCTCGTGCCAAAACTGAACACTTACAGGTTCCAAGGTTCCAAATTGCAATAAGCACATTTCTTTATGATGGAGTTGGCTATAACATATGTGACTGCATTTACTTGTTGTTTGATTGAGCTGCTTCATCAAAATCTAGCTCAATTTTTCCTTGTTGAGCTAATTTTAGAATTAGCTCTTTTAGAACGAAGCAGTTTTCTACTGGATGACTGATGACTCGATGATACTTACAATAGTTTGGTTCACCAACTTTGCATCTCTTTTGGTCGTTTAGACTCAGGAAGTTGAGTTAGTCGCGCTTTCAGTAGTTGTTCTAACATATCATGAATGTCAGAATTAGGAAAAGGATAAACTTTTTCTTGCATTTCTTTTAGAGTCAGTCGACGCCTTTCATATTCTTGTCGCTTTTCAGTCTTTTTATCCTTTTCTTTGAAGGATGACTTAAGAAGGGTTGAATTGACAACCATTGACTCTTCTATAGTCACATCAACATGCTTGTCTTCATTTTTTACATTAGGGACTAAAATGTTTTTGTCTCCTCGATTAGCAATACTTAGCTCCATATCATGAGCGTGAGTTGTCAGTTACTCAAAGGTGCGAGGCTTTATACCTTGGAGAATGTAAAGGAGTCCCCAATGCATGCCTTGAATGCACCTCTCAACGACAGAGAGTTCAGTGAGACGATCTTTGCAATCTAGACTTGCGGCTCTCCAACGATTTATGTAATCGATGACGGGTTCACCTTTTCGTTGCTTAGTGTTGGTGAGCTCGAACATACTGGCTATTCGTCTTGTGTTGTAAAAGCGAATTAAAAACTCTCTTTCGAGTTGTTTCCAGCTGTCAATTGACTCAGACTCCAAGTCCCCTCGCGTACTAGCATTTTCACATGTTTCGATGAAATGAGCAACATGTTGCTTTGAATTGCCCCATTCCATCAAACTACTGAAACTTGGGTGGCTGGTACCCGTTTGACATCCTAAGCTTGTCAATCCTCTTTGTATACGGTTTGGAATACAAGTGTGAAGTCTGACTAACACCTCCATATTGAGCCTTGATGGAGTTTGCAATCATCTCCTGCAACTGCTAAACAGACAACGAAACAATTGAAGTTGAATCTTGGGGTTGACTGCCTTACAAAACCTTTTTCCCTTTGTCATTGTTCTTGACTGCGGGTGTATGACTTGATTCAACCGCGTCACGACTTTCGATATGATTCTTGAGGGATGCAATCTCATAATCCCTTTCTTCAACTGCCTTTAGTAGCATGTTAACTTTCTTTTCGAGCTCAACCATTCTCTCCTCACTTATTCCCACGTCAGCCATCATGACTGACATTACATTTGGGTGGTATGCCTCTTTGCTTGATTGTTCAGAAGTTAAGGTATGCTTGTTAAGGATAGGATTTTCTTTGATGATGGCCCCAGCTTTTGGGTCCCTTGAGACACACTCCCATATATTTCTTAAGATCTTAAAGGTAGGTTGCTCGTTCAATTGTATTTCCTTGGAGCGGCTACGAGTAATCGGTCTTCTGAAAGCGTTGCTTGAAGCTTTAGAAGCATTGTCTTTAGATGCCATGACTTCTGAGATATTTCTTGCGTGAGAGAAAGAGATGAAAGGTAGAGAGGTCCCACTGGGTGTGCCAATCTGTTCAACGAGATTTCTGAAGAAATTTAATTTGTGGAATTTAAACTTTGTATTTCTATTAATTTCAGTGTTGTGAGTACAATCTCTAATATTTGATCCTTTGATTCTTTCTCTGAACAAAATAAACTTTAATCCTTAGGTTTGTTGATTTTCTTGGACGATCGGCCTTTGGGCTTGATGATCTTCTTGGGTGATCAGCTTGTAGGCTTGTTGATCTTCTTGGATGATCGACTTTTGGGCTTGATGATCGTCTTTGGTGATCGGCTTTTAGGCTTATTGATCTTCTTGGATGATTGACCTTTAGGCTTGTTGATCGACCTTTGGAGTTTCTAACTTCAAGAGCTTCAAAGAAAATCTTCTGATCTTCTGAATGTTCTTTAAGCTTTTGTCTTTAAATCTTCAAGAAAGTTATACTCTTCAAAGCTTTAGTATTTTGATTTTCAAAGCTTCAAGAGTTTTGCATTTTTCAAATCTTGTATTCTTCAAATCTTTTGAGCTGAAGAGGTTGTGTTCCTCAGATATTTAGAGCTTCAATCTTTAGATCTTCAAATCTTTGGAGCTTCAGTCTTCAGAGTTTGATTAGAACTTCAAGGTCTTGGAATCTTCAAGATTTCGTCTTCAGAGCTTCAGAGCATTGGCCCTCCATTGTCAATGCTTCCAATCCTTCAAATGAAGAGATAAAGCCTGTTGTTGTTGGATTTCTATTTTGGATTTCTATTTTCGATTTAAATTGAGTTTCATAGCTTGTTGCATAAAAATAGATATTATAATTTCCGTACAAAGATGCGTTGAGAATTACTCAAGTATGATCATGATTAAGCAAGTTTTCCTATAAAAAGCCTAAGTATAAGCTCTTATAGGTTTCCTGGTGAGTCCAGGGTCTAACGCAGGAATTTGTAATAACTAGGCGTTGAGAATAGATGCATGACTATGCGTTGAACTATACATGTAATATGTGCATGATTGTATGTATCTAAAACTATACATAAAGAATGAATAAAATTTCCTACAACTAACAATGAGGTGGACGCGGATAGCATGCGTTGAGAATGAATGGAACCATGCGATAAAAGTAAAGTTAACGCAGGAGCTAGTTGTTACTTAAGCATATCTAAGTATAATTACATACCTACAAACTGAGTTTGTGAATCCATCTCTCGATGTTTCGACACCACATTAATCTTATCTCTAAGACGCATGGTAAGTTTGCGTTGGCAAAAGATGAACTACATCTCTGCACCTCATCTAGTCTTAATAAATGCTAAAGATTAACCGTCTACTCTCTCAAGCTAGACAGTCGTGCTTGCTACTTTTGTTTGTCAGACAAAGTTATGCAAGCTAATGATGTGCATTAATCAAGATGTAACATACTTAATATTGCTTAAGAGAGACTAACTTCTAACATCTAACTCATTCAGCATTCAAACAACATGGTGTAAGGTATTTAATATGGAAATAGATGGAAGATAATCGTCAATCAAACTCATATTAAGAAAATAAACCATTCTCTCGAATGTCATTAACAGAACATAAGTAAAAAGAAGGGAAATTGAGATAAAACAGAAATGGAAGATGTCAAGCCGCCACTAGCAACGTCTTGCTTCATGAAGGCTTGAGATGGTTGCTATCTGATACATAAATTTCATAGGGTGAAGGTTCTCACTCACTAGGAGACGACTTTGAAAGTTCTCAGAATCCTTCTCTTAGAAAAGCTCGAAATGGAGGCTGGTTATGGTGAGGGAGAATTTGTGCAGAGCTTTCGCCTCTTGAACTCGTTTCTCTCCTCCCTTTGAATGGAGAAGCTTTGGGCCATTTATAGGCGTCGAAAAGTTGAAACTCATGATGACCTGACACCTTTGCATTAAATTCCCTGCCCTACTGCGCAGACTTTTCACATTGTCGGCCCATTTGTTCTGCCATGATCTGATAACATGTTATTCTTTTGCATAATGACATGACAGCTTTTGCCCAGGCGTCTGTATCTACTTTTTCTCAACGCATGGTCTCAACGCATAGTCTCGACGCATGGGTTTCCACTTGTTCTCGTAGCAGCTTCGTCTCTAGTACTTGGGTTATTTGTGCTTATTTTCTTCTTAATCCTACGTTAAGAACAGAAAAGCTCATAATTTTTCAGGTATTTTCTTTTGTAAATAGTGTCAACTCATGGTAATACATTTTACATAATTCAACTACCAAAATCATGACTTTAGCTCTAAAGTTACTCTAATTAATTCAAATAGTTACTATAATAACTTGTATTTCTACAAGTTATCAAAGCCTCTATTTATAAAGTTTTTATGGGTCTTCATGGGCTTAGGCCCAATTGCTTTTGGGCTCAAAAATTGGGCTTGGGCTTGGGCCCAATATCTTCTTTGGCCCAAAAAAATTCACAATGGACTTGAATTGGGTTGGGCTTTTGACCGAGCGACTTTAATTACTTGGCCCAATCCGATTTATAAATTCCACAATGCATTTGGACTTTGTTATGATGACGTGGCAAAATTTGGTTGGCCAAAATTTCTCATTCAACAAAGGTAACATTGACATTTTTTGTCCATCAAGTATTCGTAAAAATCATCAAGTTAACCTTTTTTATTGACGTTTAGCATGTCAAAGAAATTGTATTATTCTATGGGGTTATTTTGATAAATAATGTTATTTTAATAAATAATGACAAAAATAGGGTTGGGTTGAAATTATTGACAAAGATAGGGTAGCGAAATCGTGGACCTTGTGGATCCGGTCCACAATTTACCCTCACATGACATGCAAACTGTGGACCCAGTCCACGATTTCGCCCTCCATATGCCATGCAAATCGTGGACCTGGTCCACAACGATTTGCCAATTTTCTTTTTTTTTCTTTTTTCTCTTCTTTGTGACTCCCTCTCTTTCCCTTTCTTATTTTCCCTTTTCATTTTCTTCTTCTCCGATTTTTCTTTTTTTTTTCGACTCTTCTTCTTCTTCTAGTCCAAAATCCGACGCAAAACTATAGTGATCGAGAGCGAGAGCAAGACATAAGACCGGGTGAGTGAGAAAAGAAGTGAGACGAGTGAGAGCGAGACGAATGAGATGACAGAGATGAGCGAGACGAAAGAGTCGAAAGAGAGAGCGAGACGATAGAGACGAGTGCGAGGCGAGCGAGACGAAGGCGAAAGGAAGAGAAGAAGAAGACGTCTCGCTCTCGCTCTCTCTTTCGTCTCTTTCGTCTCTTCCGTCTCTCGCTCTCACTTTCGCTTCTGTTGGTAGCGTTGGATGTTGGACCAAAAGAAGAAGAAGATGTAGAAGAAGAAGAGAAAAAAAGGGAAAGGAAGAAAAGGAAAGAGAGGGAGTCACGAAGAAGAAGAAGAAGAAACAAAAAGAAAAAACCACGTCGGACAAATCGTGGACCCGCATGGCATGTGGAGGGTAAATCGTTCAACCCAACCCTACTTTTGTCATTATTTATTAAAATAACATTATTTTTATAAAAAATTCTATTGTATGTTTTCATTGACATTTTTTGTCTATCAACTATCAACCTTTACTGACATTGTTTAGCCATCAACTATAACAATTTGAGAAAAAAGAATTCGAGTTATTGGGATCCTCATATGCAACCTGTAGTTGGCCCGAAGCAAGTTTTATACTTGCAATTTGTATTCACCCTAAACAAGTTGGGTCCAACCTATATTTTTTACACAAACAACAAATATACCAAGTCACTTACACAATATTAGCTAGCTCACAATTACAAACCAAAAATTACCCAACTCCTGCAAATTAGCATATAACCACACAACTACAAAGCAACAATTGTTCACAACTCCTGCAAAGCTATAACCTGTTGGACCGGTATGGCAACCCTAGAGGGGGGTGAATAGGGTTTAATTAAACTTATTCTTGAATATGCTCAAATTAAACTAATTGAATTAATTTTTGAATTAAATTAATAAAAACCTTAATTGATGCTAAATATCAAGATTGATAAAAAATATATGAAACACAAGATTCAATCAATCTCAACAAAGAAAGATAGTAATCTATAACATGCTACTAAAAATTGAATGCAAAATAAATTGAGAAAGATTTGGAGAAGAAGACACCGTGATTTTTATAGTGGTTCGGTCCAACTCGACCTACATCCACTTTCCCAAGCGCCTCTTGGGATTTCGATTAAAAAATCTTCTTTGACTCTTTACACGGATGAGAGTCGAACCGCTACCTTGCTCCTTTTTCGGGTTCAAGAGCAAACCCGATCCTTTCCACGGGTTAGGATCCAACCGTTACAATATTCTTGAAATTTTAAATCACACACTAAAACTCTCTAAAAAGAGTAGATGTACAAATTTGAACTCACAATACTCAATCCTCACAATACAATGAAAGTATCTCTCTAGAATAAGATGAAAAGAAAGAAATTTGAAAGTTTGGAGAGAGAGCAACAATGGTGATCTTTTTCAATTTTTGAGGATTGTAAAATTGTAAAAGTTGGGGAAACTTTTTGGATATATGAAATATTTAAAAAGAAATGAAATTGAGTGGAAACCAAATTAATTTGGACCGTTAGATCTTTGTAAAAGAAAATTGAATGGTGGAGATTTAAACTCAACTAGCTGTTAGACACAAACATATAATAATATTAAATTAATCATTTTAAAAAGGCAACTAGCCGTTAGACACAAACATATATAATATTAAATTAATCCTTTTAAAAAAGCAACTAGTTGTTAGTCACAAACATATATAATAATATTAAATTCATTTTCTTTTTTAAAATCATTTTCTTTTTAACATCAATCCAAAAATAAAAGACCCACCAATTGTCACTTCTCCATTGGTCCAAGTGACACCTTTCAATTTTTCCACTTTGATTAAAAAAAATCTGCCACGTTATCAGCTCGAGATTTTTCCATTAAGCTTGTTTCGGTCATATCTTCTTCATTTGAACTCCGATTTGAGTGATTCAAATTGCATTGGAACCGTTGTTCCAACCTCCACACAATAGACACTTCAAAACACTCAAATGGTTAATAAATAAAATCAGGTTTGTTATCATCAAAACACTAATTAATCAATCCATTAAAATTAATTAATTTGAGATTAAAGACCAAAATGCCAACATAAACAATCAAAGCAAACCCAAGTACTATACAAAACTCAAGCCAAAGCAACAATCTCACACTTCTCATGCAAACCTCACAACTTCACACAACTGCAAATTCAACAACTTCACACAACTCCGGTAAAGCACCAACTTCATAACTCCATTTTTTTAATCACACATTACTCCATCAGAATCAGATAATTACACAATGTATAAATCTCTACTAAAACCAACAACTACGCAACTACAATAACGACATAACTCCAAAATTTCAATCACATATCCAAATTGACAGTATCATACCATCGCATTGAAACATCATAAAACAATCGAATAAATCAAGTAATTTTCATTAATCAACTAGTAAAATAACTTTTTTACAATTAGTATTTTGAAATCGAAACATATAAGGCCTGACTCTATAAAACTTTACATCGTATCGCATGTTCTTGAACCTAACAAAACTGAACTATGAAGTCACAATACTCAAATGTAACGCCCTATAAAATCACAATACTCAACTCTCAACACGTCTAATTCCAATTGACTGCAAGGTGTTTTTCTCATCAACAAATAAACAAACAAATTATATTAATTAAAAATAATTATACTAAGTGTAAAAATTATAGTTAAAGAAGATGGTGTAAGCAAATACATACCACGTCCGTAATTATTGTGCTCCTATGAGTTACTATGCCATGTATGAATTTCATAATATAGTACCCACACTCCGTACTACCTGGTTGTTGAGCACACTATATATGTACACATATATTTCAATCCAGAAGAAAAAAAATCTTTTAATCAAAAGTATAATATCATTAAATCAAAATTAAAATGCTTACCTTAACAGGGATCCAAGTAAACAAATCGAACCTGTGTACTTGTTCAAGCATAAAACATTCTTATGACTATAAGCCAAATAAACACACAAACATGGTAGACTATTAACATAATGAATATACATGATTAATTTGTTTTCATATAGCCCAAAATGTGCGCTAATGCAACATCTTTAGAGTGCACTGCTCCAATAAAAATGTCTTGCTGCACCCTGCCCAAAAACAAAAAGCTGGCCATGATGTGTGGAATTCAAGGAAGCGTTCATACACAAATTGTTATGAAAACCTAGAAAGACAAAGATTTAGGTCTTGTTTAATAACCAATTAGTTTTTTTTAAAATTAAGTTTATAAACACTATTTCCACTCTTAAGTTTTTATGTTTTGTTATTTGTTATCTACTTTTTACTAATGTTTTCAAAAACCAATGATCAAATTTTGAATACTAAAAAAAAATTAGTTTCAAAAAGTAATTTTATTTTTACAATTTTACTAGAAGTCTAAAGGTTTATTTAAGAAAGGTGGAAACTATAATTAGAAAATTGGGAAGATTTTTTTCGTTGTGCCCGGAGAATCAATAAAACAAAAAATTTATGCGTCAACAAATGTCAAATTTGTAGTAGTCGATACTCAGAGAGTTTGATCTAGTAAAAGAGTTGAAACACCAGACCAGACGAGTAGATATGGATACTACCATGTCATTAGAAGAAAATACTTGAATGATGTGGAGGGTATGAAGGGGTATGAATTGGACGTCAAGTATCCTCACTATTACAATTTTGGCTTTTCTTAATGGCCAAAAAAAGTCAAGAAAGACCTATGTTGATGTCCAAAAAACGTAAAACAAGTCCATATCAAGAAAGCTTGAACGTCAAGAAAACCCTATCTTGAGTTTTTGGCCATCAACATAGGTTGGGTTGACGTTTTTTGCACATCAAGTATATGAAAAAATCGTTAAGGTAGATACTTTTGTTGATATTTTTTTAATGTCAAAGTAAAGTAACAATGACATTTTTTGTCCGTCAACTATTTGTAAAAACCGTCAAGTTAACATTTTTCATTGACGCTTTTGTGTCAAGAAAACTATATTATTGTATGTTTTTATTAGATTTTTGGCCATCAACTATCAACCTTTATTGACTTTTTTTAGTCATCAATTATAACAATTTGAGGGGAAAAAAAGGGGTCATTGTGACCCCTCATATGCAACTTGTAATTGACCCCAAACAAACTTTATATCGGCAATTTGCATTCACCACAAATAAGTTGGACCCAACTTGTATTATATACACAAACAACAAATTTACCGAATTACTTACACAATATTTAGTTAGCTCACAACTACGAACCAACAATTACCTGACTCCTGCAAATTAACATATAACTACACAACTTTGCAATGGAACAACTTCACAAAACTCCTACTAACCACAACCTACACACCTCCTGCAAACCCAACAATTTTACACAACTGTTCCAAAACAACAATTTTACACAACTCTTACAAAACAACAATTTACACAACTCATGCAGACCACCAACTACACAACTCCAATTTTTTAATCACACATTAAAAATTAAAATCAGACAATTACAAAACGATCATTTCTCCTAAAAGCAACAATTACAAAACCAACTCCCAACGACTACGCAACTACACAACTCCCAACAACGACATAACTATAAATTTTCAATCACATATCTAAATTGACAACATCATACCATCTCATTGAAACATTATAACACAAACGAATGAATAAAGTAATTTTTATTAACCAACCAGTAAAATAACTTTTCTACAAGTAAGTAGTATCTGAAAATCAAAACATAGAAGGTTTAACCGTAAACTTGACAAAATTAACTACTATAAAGTCACAATACTGAACTCTCACCCCGTCCAATTCCAATTGACTGTAAGGTCTAAGGTGTTTGTCTCGTCAATTGCAAATGAACAAGTAAATTATATTGATTAAAAACAATTATACTAAGTGTAAAATTTATGGTTAAAGAAGATGGTGTAAGCAAATGCATAGCACATCCATAATTATTGTGCTCCTACGACTTTGTATTTCGTACATGAATTTCATAGTATAGTACCACATTCCATATTACCTAGTTGAGCACACCATATATGTACACATATAATTTCAACCCATGTTAGAAGAAAAACAAATATTTTAATCAAACATATAATATCATGAACTCGAAAATGAAATGCTTACCTTAACAAGGATCCAAGTAATAGGTCTACTTGTTCAAGCATAAAACATTCTTATGACCTTAAAAAAAATCAAACAAACAAAGATATCAGACTAGTTACATAATAAATATACTAATGTGAAACAACTAAAAAATATTAAGTCAACTCCTACAAATCCAACAACTAGAATAAATTGTACTCAATCTGAATTACGTACCAACATAAGTTCTTTGAACTTCCAAGCTAAATTAAACATAGGGCAATCTTGTACTTGAGATTATCAAGGCTCAAAATCTGATATATATATATATATATATATATATATATATATATATATATATATATATATATATATATATATATATATATATATATATATATATATATATATATAAGCATATGAAAATAAAAAATTGAAGTAGAGAAGAGATATAAACGATAAAACTTAGAAACACAAATAACTAAACAAATCCTAGACCGTAGACATTAACCACAACGACATCGTATAACAAAAGTAAAGTTACCATATACCTTGTCCCCATAACTCAACTAATTGTGTACATGTTAGACTTCATTAATCATAAAGTAAAGTTCCAGCCAAAACTAAGAAGCCAAAAATGGAATTCAAGGAAGTGCAAGAACCACATGGCAGAAAACAAATTTTAAACATTATCAAACATTACATAATTCAATACCATCTCACAAACTTAAGGCTCCTAGACTAAACCAAACTAAGCAATTTTGATCGTTTGAAGGTGGAGTTTTTATCAAAATAATAATTTTATTCTTATTCAAATAAACTTTATAATAAATCATGTAATTAATTGTATTAAATAGTTGATATTTTTATTCATAAATTGGAACATTTCAAAATTTTCTTTCAACATAATTGATCCTTGTTGGTTCATGGTGAGCTAGTAAGGGAACCTTGTAGACCTATAGATTATAAACTTCAATGATCTAAGATTAATTAATTAAACTATTTAATTAAATTAATCTCCATTCATTAACTACAGGGCAAACCATTATCGACCCATAGTTGAACTTTTATGCATTATAGGACAAGTTGTGTTCATGATATAATCAATATAAGCAAGTCGATCTTTCACAAGTTGTTCATAATTACAGTTGGGTCAAAAATGGTCGTTTCACCCTAGTAATTACATATTTTCCTTAAGTACCACTGATTCTTCTAATGGACAATTTCTTTATGATCCAACCACAAACTAAGTCCCTCTCGGGCCAGTGAGAGGGTGGGACCCCTTGTTTACGACCCGAAATAAACACTTGAGGGAACTACTAACCTACTTACCCTATAAGGGGATGAGTGAATTCCATCTTGTGAAATTATGTTTCCAGCTCCCTATTTAGTCAAATCTCAAAAATGGTAGGCTTATTGAATCGACAACTCGAGCCACTCTCACCCGTGCAAACTCATAGAACTAACCTCACAAACAGGAGTTCATAAATCACTCAGGATTGAGATCAGGTTTCACATGATCATCCTATGAAATATTAATCTCATCAATTAACGAATTTACAAAAAGAGATTAAATATTTCGCAGTCCGATCTTAAACAGTTTGGATCAAACCATTTGTAACTATTACAAAGTGGGTAGTATCCATAATGTCATTGGGATAAGACACCCAACTTTATCTATATACTATAAACTTTTAAGTTATTTCTTGAACATGATCCACCTTGTATGTCATCTACATACTGTTCAAGACTTCATGCAATAACTTTGGAGTTTTTCGTTAATGGATAAATTGATATTGCATAATTAATAATTAAATTAATTAGGTAATCAATTACGAAGTTTTATGGCACAAATGTCAACATGCATAACATAATAAAGATACAAAGAACATAACACTAAACTTATATAACATAACAAGAATGAAAAACTCATTACAATAAACAAAATAGAGATACAAAAAGAAGAAAAAGAGAATACAAGTAAAGAAAACTTGAGAGAAAATTAGAAGAAGATTAGGGAATTTGACATTTGAGAGTGGTGTGTGGAAGAAGTGATATGGTGGAGGTATTTATAGGGAAAAATTATGGGTTTTTTAGGGCTATTTTCACATATAGGAAAATGAACTAAAATATTTACAAATATAACAAGAATTTTACTATCTATCTGCGAATAGACACATATAGTAGTCTATTGCAATCTATCGCAGTGTATCGAAGATAAGTTGTGATATTTTTCTTTATTTGTAAATATTTTCAGCAATTTTGGTATTTAAAATAATTTCCTTATATTTTATTTCTTTTTTTCAAATTTATTTTCTTGGAAATGAAAATTTGGACGTTGAAGGAAGCAAAACTCACATCATTTGAATTTTGATGAGAAAATTTAATGCAAAAAGTTTGAAAGAGGTTAAAAATTAATACATGCTTTTTTTCAAGATTTTTTAGGAAATGAAAATTTGGATGGTAAAGGAAGCAAACATCAATTGAATTTTGAGGTGAAATGATGTGAAGATTTAATGGAAAAAGTTCGAACAAAGTTAAAAATTAATATATATTATTTTTTTCAAGTTGTTTTTCTTGGAAATGAAAATTTAGATGGTTAAGGAAGGAAAAGTCACATCAATTTTATTTTTGAGATGAAATGAAGAGAAAATTTAATATAAAAAATTTGAATGAATTTTAACAAAATTTGTAGACAGAGTTGCTTGTGTTGTTTTCAAATATAGAAAAATGAACAAAAATATTTATAAACATAGCAAAATTTCATTGTCTATTTGCGATAGATCGCGATAGACTGATAAACTACTATCTGTGTCTATCTATTTCATGATAGACAAAGATTGCAATAAACTGTAACTTTTTGCGATTATTTGTAATTATTTTCAACAGTTTTGTGATTTGAAATAATTTCTCTTCCTTTAAATTCAATTTGTATTTAAAAACTTATTAATCTTTAATCAACGATTGATTACTAGATTAATTAACCTATTAAAAACTAATTCACTTTATTGATAATCTTTTTAATTCTATCCTTTTAAATCCTTTAAAACAAAATGAGAATATTAATCTTAACTCTAATCTTATTAGAAACCTAATGCTCCGTTTAGGAATGCGTTTGTAATAGTAGAAAGTAATTTTAAAAAAAATATTAACCGTCTTCAATGTTTGGTAAATCAAATTATTAATTAATTTATGGGAATCACTTTTTAAATTCTAATTAAGGTGCAAAAGTTCATAGTAGTAGCTTCTAGATTAAATTTTTCTAAAAATTTGTTACTTTCTTAACCATTTAAATAATATATCATAATAATATCATTCCATATTATTATACTTTTTACAAATATTTTTAAATCAATTAAAATATATAAACCAACTAAAAAAAAGTATGCATCTCAAAACTATTAGACATGATCATGCTTAACCTATGTAATAGAATTTTGATCTAGATGCATTCAACTTAATTTAAAATATACGTCACAAGCATAATTAAATTAAAGAAAACAAAATTCACCGACATATTTCACATATTCTAAAAATTAAAGATTAAATTCAAAATTACATTATCTTTAGTCTTTAATTTCTTCAACGTTGAGCCATCTAAATTTAGAATTTGGAAAGAAATCCTAAAACACTCTTGATTTCCAACCTCCGCCGTAGCTTTTTAATATCAATTTTCAGCCGCCGAAATTTATGCTCCAGTCAGCCGAAATTTATGCTACACCTAGCTACAAAATTTCGTCGTAACTGCAGCAACTTCAATGACGGACAATCAATGATGCCTAGCTTTTGAATATTAGTTTTATACTTCTATTTTCGAATTCCCACGACCAAGAATTCCAAATTCCATTTTTCATCAATTTCAAACGAATAAAAGGAATCTTAATCCAAAATTTGAGTTTAACTATTCATCTAATGAAAAGTGTGAAAATTTAATGCTTAAAAACATGTTTTATCAGGTAATTTGTAGACCTCCGCATATTTTATACATGAAAAATTAAAATATCCGTCATATAAGATTTTAATTTTATATATAAAAATAAGATTTTAATTATATATATATATAAAAAAAAAATTTATGATATGATACCAATGGAAGGGATTTACACTAAAATAGAACAGCTAAGCAAATAGATAACTTGAAATAAACATGGAGAACATGTTGGCAGGTTTGGACTCCAACTACATGTGGTCGAATCACCATCACCTTACCACAAATTCTTCTATATTATGACTCCGATGAGGATAGAGGCTCCTTGAAAGAATGAATTTAAGAGAATTGATAGAGAATATTTTGGGAGGTTTGGACTCCAACTACATGTGGTCAATCTACATAGCACACTTCTACCTAGCAAATTTTGGTCTCTTTATTTTCATTGTTACTTCATTTTTAAGGGATCAAAATGATTACTTTTTTAAAGTTCAATGACAAAAATGAATCAAAGTTAAAAGTACACGGACCAACAAAATGAACATTTTGAAAATACATGGACCAAGATGAACCAAAGTTAAAATACAGGGACCTAAATGAACATTTTAAAAGTATAAGTACTAAAATGAACAAAAGCCAAAAGTACAAAGACCAAAATAGTATTTAAACTCATAAAAGTCTTATCATTGGTTGTTCCTTTCTTGAGAAAAATTAAGTTAAAATATCATTTTGGTTTCTATAATTTGGGTATTATTCAATTTAGTTCCACTATTTCAATAAATCTTAAATTAGTCCCTATGACTAGTTTATTATTAATTTTTTTAAACTCTTTTTTATCTTACATTTTTTCTATAAAATGAAAGGTGTTATAAAATGAAAGGTGTTATTTCCAAATATAGTAGAGTGAGCAAAAATATTTTCAAATATAGCAAAATATCATTGTCTATCACATCAGACGAGAATGATATTTCATTACTTAATGAATTTGGTCAATATATGATTGAGGCCTTAATAATACATGCTTTATGTATGATGTCTCATTTTGGGGGTTACAACAACTCTTTTCTTCGTGTTTCATTGTTGATTGAACAACTTGAGTATAGTGTGAGGAACCAAGCATTATTATTGAAAAGACGTAGGATTCGAACTCCAAAAGTGAAACAAGAGAAGTTAGAAACAATAGTTCATGATCAAAATGCTTCGTGATAAACAGTAACAATTTGCTATATTTGAAAATATTTTCAATAATTTTGTCAACAATTACTCTTAAGAAAATATATTTGCATATTTTATTTTATGAAAATTATTAATGTTTTTAACCGATCGTGAAAATAAATTATTAATGTTTTTAACCGATCGTGAAAAAGAAAAGTTAAGACACTGAATTTGAAATGTGTGGAATTTACAAAAATGAGAAACTTAGAAACAAAGGGACTAAAAGTTAACAAACAAAAGAGCATTTGAAGGATAATAATAATAATAATAATAATAATAATAATAATAATAATAAGAAGGTCATATTACCAGTTTGATCTTCGTACTATAAGATTTGTTCTCTTTTAATTCATCTTCAATTATTTAATTTTAGTCATTGTATTTTCACTAAATCTTAAATTTAGCCACTCAAAGTTAGTTTTTAGGAGTAGTTGCAAATATAGCAATCAAGTACAAAGTATTTGGCACAATGTAAAAAAAATTTGTAAATATAGAAAAATTTAGATTTTGCTTTCAAAAATCTATCATGGATAGACCATATCACTTACAGGATTTATTAGTGATAGACCATATCACTCATAAAAGTCTATTAGTGATAGAGTATCATTCATAGATTTTACATATTTGCAATTTTTTAAAAATATGCTATACACTTAATCATTATCCTTAAAATTACTATTCAATACAATTATTCTTATTTTTACCAAAATTTACTAAATAATTATAACAATAATTTTATTTAAGAAAATAAAATATATTTATATTAGAATTGTTATAGCTAAAAAAAGGTTTTTAACAAATCTAAAATAAACTAGCATTAAGTATGAATTTAAAATTTATTAAAAGCCTACAGATGAAAATGAGAAATTATTTTAAATTATCAAATTGGTGAAAATATTTATAAATAATAACAAATATAGAAGGTATCTTTTGAAGAAAAATATTAAATAAATATCGATAATATTTTTCAAAAAGGTAGATAGTGGTTGGATATAAAGTCAAATTGTTTAACTAAGTGTTCCACCCCGTCTTCTCTCTCTTTCTCTGGTTCAGTTTCAAGTTAGTAGAGCAGACGAAATGGAAAAAGGCGGCAATGGAGCTTCATCAACTGAGGTCCGTCATCTTCTTCATCCTGCATCCATGGCTTCTTCTTTTAACCAATCTGGATTCAATACAAACATTATTGTTATTCTCCAGACAAGATTTCACTCTTCTGGCTTTGCAGGTCGATCCGTCCAAGCCTCCATCGCTGACCTGGAAACGCAAGCTCAATTTCACTGGAAAGTCTCCAGAATCTTTCTCTTTCACTCTCACCGACGCTTGGCATCTGGTTATTAACTCCTTAGAATATTGTAATTCGACGCCATGAAATCGATTCCTTCTTCTTTATGTGATCTGATTAATTTCAATCGGTTTATGTTCCATCTCCTAGGGCTCGTTGGGCTACCGATTATGGCGTCACGGCAAGGAAGAAGCCGCTAAAGGAAGAGTAATAATGACTGCTAGTGCTAATTTCTTCCAAATCGACTCTGTTTTTCTGTTTCATTTGATCATTGTCTCACTGTACAGTATATTCTCTCTCTCTCTCTCTCTCTCTCTCTGTCCTCAGATTCCGCTTTACGAATTCTTTTCTGATCAACCAATCACATGCTACCATGGCGTTTCGTTAGGTGGAATAGGGTACATAGCTTCCTTTTTCACTTTTCCTCCTCTCCTCCGCGTCTGATCTTTTTCTTTGCTTGTTCTCTTCTGACATTTGAAATCGTGAGCATTAATTTTAGTGCAGGAAGCATCGGCCGGAGTTACCGAGGAGAGTTCCAACGGTTTCAAATGTTCTATGGACCGTGTGAAGATGAACCGATTTTAGCCAATCAATTCTCTGTTAGTCAATCTCTATATTCTTCTTTCCTATTTTTCTCTGTAGTCATTTTAAGTTTCATTTAGCAGTTTTAGTATTGAAACTCCGTGGTAATTTGTGTGTTTTCATAATTTGACCCTTCATTTGAATGGTTTGATTGATGTTACATTGTTCCGTGTAAGGTATTTGTTTCACGCCCAAATGGAAAGAAATTCTCGTCGGTATTATGCTCTACCAAACCACAGAAATCCAAGTAAGGTTTTGTTTGCGTTTTGGTATCTTAATGGTTGACAAATATAATTTCAGAAAAATTAATTCTGGATAAAATGGGAATTTCGAAATGTTAGTTAACAGAGTCGTAAGATTTTCTGTAGCAATTTTTAAAAGCTACAATTTTTTTGTTTGAATTTTTTTTTAAAAAAAGTAAAAAGTAGATATTTAAAGTGGAAGATACATTTATAAACTTAATTTTCAAAAATTAAAATCTAAATAGTTACCAACCAAGTCTACATTTCTAGATTTTACAAATCTACCTAATTTAAAAAAATGATTTTCTTTTAATTAGTTGATACTTGATTTAATCAAACATTAAAAGGGTTAAAATTAATTACTTTTAACGCTTCCAAAATCAATACAAAATAGATGTCGCAAGGTAGTTTTGAAGTTTTTGAGTTTAGTTAATAGGAGATTCACATTATTTGTTTATTTTTTCATATCAAAAACTCAGACACCTAACATTTTGAATCCAACTATTACCCTAGTCTATCCATGTAAAGGAGTAGTGAAAATGTATTAGAAGACCAATTCTATGTAGATAGCATTAAGAAGTTAACTTGTAATGGTTTGGAGATTTGCAATGAATCTTGCAGTACAATTTCTTCTCTTATTTTATATTTTGAAACATTTTTCCAGAGATGGAAAGCAGGATGGCATAGAATCATGGGATTGGAATTTGAGTGGAGAAAATAGTACATACCATGCTTTGTTTCCCAGGTCATGGACAGTATATGATGGTATCATTCATAATCACTCCGTACTTTCTAAGTACTTATTTACACATTTAATTAATACTTAAAAAGTCAATCCAAATGGGGTCTTTCATTCTTCTTCTCTCCTACATATTTTTGTTGATTTTTGAAACTAGGTGAACCGGATCCAGATCTTAAGATTGTTTGTCGTCAAATTTCGCCATTTATCCCTCATAATTACAAGGAGAGCAGTTTCCCAGTATCAGTATTTACATTCAGTGTATGGCCAGTACTGAAATGAAAATTGAAACTAGATGATAATTTGACCAATTTAATGTACGAACTGTTGGGTAATAAAATGTTATGAAAATCGTTGGTTTAAATGGCAGCTATTTAATGAAGGTCAAACTTCTGCACAAGTCACTTTGCTGTTTACTTGGGCTGTAAGTGCTGCCAATTACTTTTTATTCAATTTTCTTTACTTCATTTTCATTACAGTGGTAAGGTAAGCCATTTTCTTGATGAATTTTGGTGCTCTGTTTTTCTTTTACCTCTTCAGAACTCAGTGGGTGGGAAATCTGGATTTACTGGCCATCACTTTAACTCAAAGATAGGGTAAGGATATGTTATGATTTTTAGTGTCAACTACTTCTATTTTCTCCTTCTGAAGATATGAATCAGATTCTTACATCTTAATTATTTTATTTTATTGTTGTTGAAGAGTGTAAATAGAGTGACTTTCTAATTACTTACAAAAAAAAAAAATTATTATGCATTTAAAATGTCAATTTCGAATGGGCCAAACTTTGTCATACATTTATTCTCTCTAAAGTGTGATAGATGAACTTGTGAACAGGGCAGAAGATGGAGCTCAAGGAGTCCTTTTACACCACAAGTTAGTACTCTTTGATTGAAAAAAACCAATTTTTGCCATTCAATTTATTCCAATTTTGGTAATATTTGAAATTAGTTCACCATTTGTTTGTTTTCTATTTTATTTTTTTAAAACAATTTTCAAATTCTAGTTGTAATTTAAAAATTAAATACCAAAACTATACCAATTAAATTACCCCTAAGGCGCCGTCATACTAAAAAAATTACCCCTATTGTGGTTGGTTGCATTTTTGCCTCTTCAATCTTTTTTTTTTATTTTTTATTATTATTATTTAAAGAAACTATCTTTTAGTGATATTCTATAAATTGTCTACTAAAACCTAATAATTCAATGGTAGAATTGAAACTTTTAAAATATCATGACTAAAATTGAAACCAAATATTTGATAGAGACATTTTGAATAGGTTATTAACGAAGAGTATTTTTGCAATTTTTAAAATAATGAGAGCAAAATTGAAATCAACTACATGCATTTTTTTATTTTTTATTTAACCAATACAAAGTATATATCTTTTTACAAATCAAAATTCTATCTTTTAAAAAAAATTGATCAACATATCAGACGTATTTAAACAAGAAGAAGATGAGAAAGTTTTTTCCGAATATTAAAAATTGAAAAGAAAAAAGGTTTATATTAATTTTAATTTTTATAAAAAAACAAATATTTGTAATATGTCCCACAGAACCGCAAATGGGCGTCCAAGTGTAACATATGCCATTGCAGCAGAGGCAACGGATGATGTTCACGTCTCACTTTGTCCTTGCTTTGTAATATCCGGTGAGTCCGAGGGCATTTCAGCAAAAGATATGTGGCAAGAAATTAAAAACGTTAGTACATCCTTTCATTACTCACCTTTTCTACTTCTTTTTTTTCTTTTTTAATTGAAAAGTCTCGCATTATCTTCTTCGTGCCTATATCTATAGAACCAAAAAAAAAAAAAAAAAAATGTTTGTCGATATATTGTCTCTTGTGGTTTCATTAAAATCTTATTCTTCTTTATCTAAAACTATAATACATTGAACTTTGAAGTCGATGAATGCTTTAAAAATAAGGGGAATTATTTCTAAAACAATATTTTGCTTTCGATAACAAATTGTTACAAGTAAAAATGTGCTTTAAGTTTACTTCTTCTTCTGTTTCTTTCACGAATTGTTCCTTTTTTAAGTCAAGTTATCATTTTCTACAAAGATCAAAAGTCAGTAAACTGTCGGTGGAATGCATAATTGCATAAAGGAAGACGCCCAATCATAGTCCTTTAGAATAGAAAAAGAAAAGAAAAGAAAAGAAAAAAAATCTAGAACAATCATGAGTATGAGACAACACCACATTGTTTCTATCTTTTTTTAAGTTGTTACAACAACTGTCCCACTTTCATTTATTCTTTTATTTTAAAATGACAAGGTCTTAAACTTGTTTACTTTACTTAAATTATCATTAATTTCATAACCACTATTCTACTTATAATTCTATTTTATTATCCATTCTAGGACATTAACAATCAAATTCCATTTTGAAAACTAAAAAAGAATAATTTCAAAACATAGTTTCACTAAAAATTCAAATATATTTTTTAAGATATAAAAAATTATCATACGAAAATTAAGAGAAAATAAATATAATTTTTTGGATAATTATTTTAAATGGACAAAACTAGTAAAATTTTATTATCTATCCATCATAAATCCATCCGTGTGTATCACTATCAAAAGTTTGGATTTAAAATATTATAGATATAAAAAGTTTGTATTTGGTATTTGCATGTGAAACATATTTGCAGCATGGATCGTTTGACAAGCTTGGTAGCGTTGGTGCGTATGAGGGTTCAAAGCCAGGCTCTAGCATTGGAGCAGCTATAGCAGCAACCTTGACCGTTCCTCCTAGATCTGCCCGTACGGTCACTTTCTCGTTGGCATGGGACTGCCCGGAAGTGAAATTTGATGGAAAGACATACCACAGGTCAGCTTCTCACTTATAGCTCTTAAATGACTAATCTACCCCCTCTCCGTCCAAAAATCATGAAACAAATCCACCCATTTGTCTCCTAAGAATCCAAAACTCACATGGAATTAGTATATATGAATCATCGCCCTGGTAATATAAAATATCCTTATAAGAGTATTTTAACAGTTTCGGATATTTTTCTAAAATATGAGTTTTTTGAATTTCCATTCATTTTTTTAATTATATTATCACGATAGTTTTTATTTTTTTTAGAAAGATATTTAAATTGATATTTCTTTTACAAAAATTCTTAAATTAAATTAATATAAAGAAATTCAAATTTGTAAAAATAAATACGTTATATAAATTCAAATTATACTAAATTAATCCTGAATTAATGAATAATTATGTTAGGTAGATTTAAGACATTCTCGAGGAAACAATCACAATTATCCAAGTATTTTTAAATATCTTAAAAAATATTCCTACATAACATGGTTATCTAAAGATGGTGAACATATAAAATTCTACGTATCCAAATATTCTAATTATTTACATATTGGGAAAAAAAATGGGTTATAGAGTATAGAGATTTGAAACTCAAAGCTTAGTAGAAAGAATTTATATCACTATTAAGCTATGGTTATTTGATAGTGAAACTAACACTTATCAACTTGAACGTGATTAGATAATAAAGATTATGTTCGATAATCCTTTGAAATTTAAAAAGTAAAGTTATAAACACTACTTCTTACCTATGAGTTTGTTTAATTTGTTAACTACTTTTGAAAAATATTTTTAAAATGTAAGCAATGTTTTGAAATTTTTTTAAAAAAACAATTTTTATAAATTAACTTGACTAAAAATCCAACTATTTTATTTAATAACGATGAACACTATAATAAATAACTTAATAATAATAAGTGGATTTATGGCAGGCGGTATAGTAAATTCTACGGAACTCTGGGAGATGCAGCTAAAGTTATTGCACAAGATGCTATCTTTGGTAAGTCTTGAGTTGGTATCATAATTCAAAATTAGGAATTTGAAAATGAGTGTTTCTATGAGTTTGGTAGTTGGTGAATTAAATTTGAAAATAATAGAACATGGAAAATGGGAGGCCCAGATAGAAGCATGGCAAAGGCCAATCGTTGAAGACAAAAGGCTACCAGAATGGTGAGTGAAATGGAACTTACAACTCAAATCTTAATGTCACTTTCTCTCATAGCTCCCATTCAATAATTCATCAAGTTATATATAAAAAAAAAAAAAAAAAAAAAAAAAAAAAAAAAAAACTTTTGACATTTGGTTTTTAGTTTTAAAAGATTGTGTTTGTTTTTTTATAACTGTTTTGCCATTTTTTTGGGTTAAAAAACAAAAACAGGTGTTAAAAAATTATTTTTTAGTTTTCAAATTCAATAAACACTCCCAAAAATTAGATAACAAAAACAAACAAATCAATAAATTGAAATAATGTTTATAGGTTTAATTTTAAAAAACTAGAAACAAATAATCAAATAGTTATCAAACTAACTTGTTTCTATTTTTATAATTTGGCTAAGATTGCAATTCTTTCTTGATGTGAAGAACATAATAAATAAATTACAAAAAGAAACTAGCAATTTTTTTAACAATAGGAATAGAAAAATTCAAATTATAAACCTTTCAGTCAGAAATACATCTATATGTCAGTTGAGTTATACTTATTCTAACAAAAACTAGCAAAATTCTCAAAATTAGATAACTAAAAACGAAATCATTATTGAGTGTTTTTTGTCAATATTATTGTAGGTACCCTGTAACTCTCTTCAACGAGCTATATTTCCTAAATTCCGGTGGAACAATTTGGACGGGTACTCTCTCTACCTCTCTATATTTAGCAATACTTACATAGGGCAGTCATTCACATCGTGGTTGTTATTATTGTTGTTGTTATTCTTTGCAACAAACCAAACCACATATGAGAAGGAAAGTCATAATAAAAGTATCTTTCTAGGTCAAAGAACAACCCTCGGAGAAATAGAAATAGATGTCGTAAAGGCATGGGCCGCTTTGTTCACCTCACGAGAGACATGACAAAAAAGACAAGCATTAACAACTTTGTCAATAAAATAAATGCCCTCGAAAAATATTTTAATATCAGAGAGACTGGAATCTACCTTGTTAATAAGATTAATGACCTTCAACGCATCAAATTCAATCATTAGTGATGATTTCAACCACACAAGAATCTAAGGCTAGTGCCCAAACTTAGAAAATCATCTAGCTCCCTTTTTAGACAAATATCCAACTTTATTTTTCTCTTTTTAATTGGTTCTTAAAATGTTGAAATGGTTATAATTAGGTTAAATTACAAATTTAATCCTTAAACTTAAAAGTCTTTGTTTAGTCGTTGAACTCTAAAAATATTAACTTCATTCCTAGACTTTATTAAAAAAAAAAAAAAAAATTCATAATCTACTACACACAATATCAAAAGTTTAGTGTTTCATTATTAGATATAAAAATTTAAATTTATATCTAATAGGTTAATAACTTTTTAAAATTTTTCGAATCTGTCAAGAGCCTGTGGTGAATGAGAAATTTCGGCCAACCAAATTTTGCCACGTCATCATAGCAAAGTCCAAATGCATTGTGGAATTTATAAATCGGATTGGGCCGAGTAATTAAAGTCGCTTGGGTAAAAAACCTAACCCAATTTAAGTCTATTGTGATTTTTTTGGGCCAAAGAAGATATTGGGCCCAAGCTCAAGCCCAGCTTTTGGGCCCAAAAGCAATTGGGCTCAAGTCCATGAAGGCCCATAGAAGCTCTATAAATAGAAGTTTTATCTCTTCATTTGAGAGGGATTTTGGAAGCATTTACAATGGAGGGCTAATGCTCTGAAGCTCTGAAGACGAAATCCTGAAGATTCCAAGACCTTGAAGTTCTAATTAAACTCTGAAGACTGTAGCTCCAAAGATTCGAAGATCCAAAGAACACAACCCCTCAGCTCAAAAGATCTGAAGAATACAAGCTTTGAAGATTGCAAAACTCTTGAAGCTTTGAAGATCAAAAGACTAAAACTCTAAAGAGTATAACTCTCTTGAAGATTTAAAGACAAAAACTTAAAGGACATTCAGAAGACTTTCTCTGAAACTCTTGAAGTCAGAAACTCCAGAGGTCGATCATCCAAGAAGATCATCAAGCCCAAAGGCGATCATCTAAGAAGATCAACAAACCCGAAGACCGATCATCCAAGAAGATCAATAGGCCCAAAGGCCGATCATCCAAGAAGAAAAACAACCCTAAAGTCCGATCACCAAAGAAGATCATCAAGCCCAAAGGCCGATCACCCAAGAAGATCAACAAACCTAAGGATTAAAGTTTATTTTGTCCAGAGAAAGAATCAAATGATCAAATATTAGAGATTGTACTCATAACACTGAAATTATTACAAGTACAAAGTTTAAATCCAACGAATTAAATTTCTTCAGAAATCTCGTTGAACAAATTGGCACACCCGGTGGGACCTCTCTGCATTTCATCTCTTTCTCTCACGCAAGACATATCTCAGGAGTCATGGTATCTAAAGACAATGCTTCTAAAGCTTCAAATGACACTTTCAGAAGACTGATTGCTCATAGCCGCTCCAAGGAAATACAATTGGACGAGCAACCTACCTTTGAGATTGCGAGAAATATATGGAGCGGATCTCAAGGGACCCAAAAGTTGGGGTCGTCATCAAAGAAAATCCTACACTTGACAAGCACACCTCAGCTTTTGAACAATCAAGGTGAGGAGGCATCCCACCCAAATGTAATGTCATAATGGCTGACGTGGGAACAAGTGAGGAGAAAATGACTGAGCTCGAAAAGAAAGTTAACATGCTACTGAAGGTAGTTGAAGAAAGGGATTACGAAATTGCATCTCTCAAGAATCATATTGAAAGTCGTGATGCGGCTGAATCAAGTCATACACCCATAGTCAAGAACAATGACAAATGGAAGAATGTTTTGCAAGATAATCAATCCCAAGATTCAACTTCAATTGCTTCGCTGTCTGTTCAACAGTTACAGGATATGATCACAGTCTCCATCAGAGCTCAGTATGGTGGCCCTTCTCAAAACTCTCTCTTGTATTCCAAACCATATACAAAGAGAATTGATAAGTTAAGGATGCCAATTGGATACCAGCCACCCAAATTTCAACAATTCGATGGGAAGGGTAATCCAAAGCAACATGTCATTTCATCGAAACATGTGAAAATGCTGGTAGGCAAGGGGACTTGTTGGTTAAACAATTTGTTCGAACGTTGAAAGGAAATGCTTTTGACTGGTACACTGACTTGGAGTTTGAGTCAATTGACAATTGGGAACAACTCGAAGGAGAGTTTCTAAATCGCTTCTATAGCACAAGACAAATAGTCACTATGTTCGAGCTCACCAACACTAAGCAACGAAAAGGCGAACCAGTCATCGACTACATAAATCGTTGGAGAGCTGCAAGTCTAGATTGCAAAGATCATGTCACTGAACTTTCTGCCGTTGAGATGTGTATCCAAGGCATGCATTGGGGACTTCTTTACATTCTCCAAGGTATAAAGCTTCGCACCTTTGAAGAACTAGCAACTTGCGCTCATGATATGAAGCTAAGTATTGCCAATCGAGGGGACAAAAACATGTTAGTCCCTAGCGTAAAGAATGAAGAGAAGCATACTAATGTGACTTTAGAAGAGTTTATGGTTGTCAATTCAACCCTTCTTAAGTCGTCCTTCAAAGAAAAGGATAAAAAGACTGAAAATCGACAATAATATGAAAGGCGTCGACTGACTCTAAAAGAAATGCAGGAAAAAGTTTATCCTTTTCCTGATTTTGACATTCCTGCTATGTTAGAACAACTACTAAAAGCGCGACTAATTCTACTTCCTGAGTCTAAACGACCAAAAGAGATGCAAAAATTCGGTGATTTAAACTATTATAAGTATCCTTGAGTCATCAGCCATCCAATAGAAAAATACTCGTTCTAAAAGGGCTAATTCTAAAATTAACTCAATAAGGAAAAATTGAGCTAGATTTTGATGAAGCAACTCAATCAAACAACAAGTAGATGCAGTCAAATATGTTCTAGCCAACTTCATCATAAAGAAATGTGCTTATTGCAATTTGGAACCTTGGAACCTGTATGTGTTCAGTTTTGGCATGAGGGGCTACGAAATAAAGCCAAAGATGTGATCAAATATATCACTTTTGAAGATAATGATTTGACTTCTAAAACTCGCAAAAAAAAAAAAAAAAACTTTGAACTACGTTATGACTTGATCCCTTACCTCAAGGGTACGTAGGCAACTTAAAGAAATTTAAGTTCAGTCCATTAAATATTATCACAAAAGTTGGGGTGTCACAACCACTTACGTGTGAACCTAAAAAAAATGATCATCTCAATAAATAATGAAACTCCAAATTAAAGACGTCCTTCCTATTAAAGAGGTGATACGGTAGATTGAAGACAAACACTACTTCACATGAGACTATACAAGTTGGATTTTTACCAAAAAGGGGCCTTCACTAAAAAAATCTTCTCTTTGCTCTCTTAAATAAATAAGCTTTAAGAGTTGGGTGTTGCTTACTTCAAGCTCAAGGCATCGCTCACCTAAAGTTTGACACTTCATCTGCAAGTATAGAGGCTCTTCAATGCTTTCAACAATTCTTCTTCCAAATCAAGTTCAGAGATTTCGTTGATGATTCACCAAATTCAAGTTCGAAGGATTCGTCGATGCTTCATCAAATTCAAGTTTAGAAGATTTATTCACCAAATTCAAGTTCAGAAGATTCATCAATGCTTCACCAAATTTGAGTTCGAAGAATTCGTCAATGCTTCATCAAATTCAAGTTTAGAAGATTTATTAATGCTTCACTAAATTCAAGTTCGGAGGATTCCTCGATGCTTCATCAAATTCAAGCTTAGAGTATCCGCCGATGCTTCATCAAATTCAAGTTTAGGAGATTTGTCGATGCTTCACCAAACTCAAGTTCGGAGACTTCGTCGATGCTTCACCAAATTCAAGTGAAGTCTTCGCTTCACCAAATTCAAGTTCGAAGACTTCTTCGATGCTTCACCAAATTCAAGTTTGTAGGATTCGCTGATGCTTCACCAAAGTCAAGTTCAGAGACTTCGTTAATGCTTCACCAAATTCAAGTTCGAAGACTTTGTCGATATTTCCCCAAATTCAAGTTTGTAGGATTCATCGATGCTTCACCAAATTCGACTTCGAAGAATTCGTCGATGTTTGAAGGGTGATGACGAACATAGTCGCTTAGATCTTCCCGGACTCATCCCTAACTCAATAGTTTAGAGTCCTAGGGTCATCCCTACCTGTAGGGTGACAGCGAACCATAGTCGCTAAGATCTTTCCGGGATCTAACTCAATAGTTCAGAGTCCCAAGGTCATCCCTACTTGTAGGGTGACGGCGAACCAACTCAATAGTTCAGAGTCCCAGGGTCATCCCTACTTGTAGGGTGACGGCGAACCTCAATCACTAAGACCTTCAAATTGCTAAGACCTTCAATTCAAATCGCTAAGACCTTCAAATCAAATAGCTGAATCGCTAAGACCTTCAAATCAAATCGCTAAGACCTTCAAATCGCTAAGACCTTACCAAGCTTAGTTCAGAGTCCCAGGGTCATCCCACCTGTAGGGTGATAGTGAGCCATAGTCACTAAGATCTTCCCGGGCTCATCCTTAACTCAATAGTTCAGAGTTCTGGGGTCGTCCCTACCTGTAGGAAGACGGCGAATCAATAATTCAAATCTTCATGCACCAAGTCCACAGTGGAGACGTTAGATCAACCAAAGTTACCTGACGACCCAACCACCATATGACGGTAATCAAGTCAAATGAGCACTTGGACGACATTCTTAGCTGGCGCACACAATAGGGGAGGCGAAATAGAAAGAACAGAAAAGAAAAGAAAAAAAAAGGGAGAATGAGCACTTGAGAAGAAGGAAGGAAAAAAGTCGTGAAATAAAGCCCCTCAGAATAAAGGAAATGACTTTGAAGAAGGTGAACTCCAAAAGCTAAAAAGAAAAGCAATAGAATTGAAGGTGATGCAAGTGTCAAACTATTCTTCTATATTTATAGTAGATGAGAATATCGAATCTCAACCAACTAAGAGTTCAAATTTGAGTAGAAGACTAAAATGTTCTCAACCAAAATCTTCAAATATTGGGTGGCCAAGTCCAATGGTGGGTAAAATTAAAAGTTTTTATTCCATACCAATTTTTGTGGATCATAAATTCTACTTATTTTGGAAAGTAAAATCAAATTAAATCAAGGCAAAAGATGTGAGTGGAATCTTCGGTTTACCACAAAATTCAAGTATATTCCTAGGTGGCAGAACTATCAACACTAGAAGTAGTTTCAAAAAACGAAAGAAAAACGCAAAAAAAAGGGAAACCAATATAAGGAAGACAAAGCTGACAACTGGAATCCGCATCATGCTTTAAAGAAGAGGAATAAAAGATGGTCCAAAGAAGGGAAAAAAAAAAAAAAAGAGCATCTGCATTGAAGATATTGTATTTTCGACGCTAACAACAGTTTTTGAGAAAACACAAGAGAGAAAAAAGAAAAGAAAAAAGAGAATAGCTTAAAGAAAAAAAAAAGTTGGATTTGCAAAGAAGAAGAACTAAAAGTATCAATTTCTCAATCAAAAGGAGCCATTAGAAGGATGAAGAATTTAGGATGTCTTCTTCTCTATTTATAGAGAGTTATTATCAACAAAATCCTTCAAATTTTGGGGTGGTTGATAGATTTAATTTCAATTGAAGATTGTAATTCTTCTCCTAAGCAAAATTTAAGGATTCAGTGAAATGTGAGATTCTATTTTTTATTCACTCCAAGTTAAAAGTAAAAATGTTCAAAATATTCCACTAGTTCCACTCCAATATATATATCGAAATTGGAGTAAAATTCAAATAAAATCAAAGCTAAAATTCGGGCAGTCTTCAACCAAACAAAATATGGGACATGTTATTTTAAATCTTTATGGGATTTCAATTCAAATCCAAACAAAATTCTGGATTGCATTCGAATTATATTCCAAAACAAATACTTGATTTAATCCCAAATTGTATCCCCAAATAGGGAGTGGAATAAAATTAAAATCATATTTCAAATTCAAGCCAAAATTGGGGTAAAGCTTAGCTCAAAATATGGGTATAAATTAGAGTTTAATCCAAATCCAAACCAAAATTTGGATTAAGTTCCAATTATATTTAAAACCAAATCTTTATCAAGTCAAAATTTGGGCATATTCCACATTTTTAACCAAAATTGATTGAAGTTCGAATTCACCCCAAATTCTATCCCACATTCAACTAAGACATTTTGGATAGAAATTCAACTCAACTCCAAATTCAATTTTGAATTAAGTAGAGCACAAATCCTGCTAAAGTTCAAATTGGAGATGGTGTTAACAATGAAAATCAAAATTTTGACTCCAAATTCATGTTTTGATAAGTTGGCCAAAAACTGTGTGTCAAATACGCAAAATTTAAATCAAATTTATGTACCAAATTCATAAGTTTGATTAAATTGACATATTCAATAGAGTCAAAATCAAGAACATATAATTTGTATTTTGATTCCAACTTTATCTTTTTTTTTTCGAGATTCATCCACTCATACACGTGCAAAAATCTCGAAAAGGGCATTTGTTGAATGAGAAATTTTTGCCAATCAAATTTTGCCACGTCATCATAACAAAGTCCAAATGTATTGTGGAATTTATAAATCGGATTGGGCCGAGTAATTAAAGTCGTTTGGGTAAAAAACCCAACCCAATTTAAGTCTATTGTGATTTTTTTTGGGCCAAAGAAGATACTGGGCCCAAGCCCAAACCTAGTTTTTGGGCCCAAGCCTAATTTTTGGCCCAAAAGCAATTGGGCCTAAGCTCATGAAGGTCCATAGAAGCTTTATTCTTCATTTGAGGGGGATTTTGGAAGCATTGACAATGGAGGGCTAATGCTCTGAAGACGAAATCCTGAAGATTCCAAGACCGACCTTGAAGTTCTAATCAAACTCTGAAGACTGAAGTTCCAAAGATTCGAAAATCCAAAGATTGAAGCTCTAAATATCCGAAGAACACAACCCTCTCAGCTCAAAAGATCTGAAGAAAACAAACTTTGAAGAATGCAAAACTCTTGAAGCTTTGAAGATCAAAACTTTAGTAAGTGTGTCAATTTACCCCAATCATCCAAGAAGAAAAACAACCCTAAAGGCCGATCACCAAAGAAAATCATCAAGCCTAAAGGCCGATCACCCAAAAAGATCAACAAACCTAAGGATTAAAGTTTATTTTGTCGTACTCACAACACTGAAATTAATACAAATACAAAGTTTAAATCCTAACGAATTAAATTTCTTCGGAAATCTCGTCGAACAGCCTGTTAGACCCAAAATTATAAGTTCATGAACCAATCAAACATTTTTCAAAATTCAAGAACCAAATAGATACAAACTTCAATTTCTTAGATTAAACTTATAATTTAACCTTATAATTAGGACTACAAAAACATTATTGACACATATAGGATGGTTAAAAACTTAAAACTACAGTTTTGAATTACAGGATGATGATTACAATTAGCTTACATTTTCTTTAATTTATAAAAGCCTGAAAACGACATAATGCTAACATCAAAAATCATTTTTAAAATTTGAACTTTAAAATTTATTAACTTTAATATATTTAAAATGTTTGTCAATAATATAATATTAAATTTTTCTCAAAACCATAAGTTTATACTTTAAGGTGAATTAGTGATTTAATATGATATAACAAATTGATTGGGAGATTTTGTGTTTGAAGCATGCAATAAATAACTTGTATATACACTATATATATTATTAAGTTAGTATTCATGAACATTTTATTAAATTATAAGAATTAAATTTTAATTTTTAAAATCATAGAAACTAAATTCTAAGTTTTTTTTTAAATTATAGAGACCAAATTTGTAAACTTTATTATTGTAATTCAATATTTTAGTAAAAATTAAAAAGACTATATCAACCACTCAATCCTTCAAACAATTCGTAGAAGATTAAAATGAGAATCATATGCGGTAAAACAGGATAAAATGGTATTTATTTATTTTTAACCTACAAAATTACTCATATATCATTGAAACAAATATTTTTTTAATAACAGTGTTTTAAGAAGCATATACCTCCAAAATATGATATGAGCAATGATTAGGTAACCACCATACTTTCCTCTGGTTTGCCACACAAATAAAACAATTTAAAAAAATATATATTTTTTTGGAAAAAAATCAAATTGCCACATGGCAATATTGTATTAGTGGGATGCATGGAAGATGGGGCATCCCGCTGCACCCAATTTTTTCTCCAAATATTTTGGGTACATTGTATTTGATATTCAAATTTGCTGAACTCAGACGGCTTAGCTCCGCTTCAAAACCTATCGACCATAAGCGATAAAAAATACTTCCTCGAAAGATCAAAATCACACCCCAATGGAGGAGCACCCACCGCCGACCACCGCAAGGATGTCGCCGTCGACATTCTCGAGAGAATGTCTCAGATCTTCGATCAAACCCACGGCGGCGCTGGACCCTCAAACGCCGCACTTGGAACCAGACTTCTTCATCCTGGAGAAGAAAACGTCGGCAACTTACTCCTTGTCGAAGGAAGCCAATACCTAATGTGGAACACTTACGACGTCCATTTCTACTCCTCTTTTGCTCTCATTATGCTTTTACCCAAACTTGAACTCAGCATTCAGAGGGATTTCGCCGCGGCTGTACTGATGCACGATCCCAGAAAGACCAAGATCATGAGCGACGGAAATTGGGTTCCTCGGAAAGTTCTTGGAGCTGTCCCTCATGATATTGGGTTCAACGATCCTTGGTTTGAAGTAAATGCTTACAACCTTTTGAACGTCACCAGATGGAAGGATTTAGCTTCCAAATTCGTTCTTCAGGTTTACAGAGATGTGGTTGCTACAGGGGATAAGAATTTTGCACAATCTGTTTGGCCTTCGGTGTATGTGGCCTTGGCTTTTATGGAACAATTTGATAAAGATAAAGATGGAATGGTTGAGAATGAGGGGTTTCCTGATCAGACTTATGATACTTGGACTGTGAAGGGTGTGAGTGCCTATTGCGGTGGCCTGTGGGTGGCTGCTCTTCAGGCGGCTTCAGCATTGGCTTCTGAGGTTGATGATGATGCCGCTGCTCATTACTTTTGGATCAAGTATCAGAAGGCGAGAAGTGTTTATGACACCTTATGGAATGGCTCCTACTTCAACTATGACAATAGTAAGGGTCCTTGGAGTTCGTCTATTCAAGCTGATCAACTGGCTGGACAATGGTGAGTGAACAACACTTGATTCATCCCCTCTTACTTGCATTTACATTCCTGCATCTCATATTGTCAGGTTGAATTTATATGATTTTGGAGCAGTCTCTAGTCTCTGTTAAGAATATGTACACAATATTATGTTTTAGATTTAAATACTACTTTGGTAGTTCATTTTGGTTTATGTACTTTTAACTTTAATTCATTTTGGTTCATATACTTTTAAATTTGGTTTATCTTGGTCCTCAGATACTTTTAACAAGTGACTATTTTGGTCTCTTCATTTTCATTTAAAATACTTTTTATAAGTTAAAGACTAAAGTGGACATCTTGAAGGTACAAGGATCAAAATAAATTAAAGTTATGAGTAGAGTGGCTAAAATGTACCTTTTGAATGAGATAAGGACCAAAATACAAGAACTAAAGTAGTATTTAAACTATATTTTACCCAGACCTATCAACCTATAAAAGTTTGGGATTGAGTAGTGGTTTAACATGATATCTATCAACGAGGCTGGTTTCATACTCACTTGTTGGGGATATATGGGGAGTGACAAAAAGAAGGTGAACAAAATGGTCTCTGTCAGCTGTTTTTACCCCCCAATTTGAGTATGTTTCACATTCACAAAACACAGGTATGCTAGAGCATGTGGGCTTTGTCCCATTGCTGATGAAGAGAAGATAAGGAGTGCACTTGAGAAGATTTACAACTTCAATGTGATGAAGGTGAAGGGAGGAACGCGAGGGGCAGTGAACGGGATGTTTCCAGATGGAAGAGTTGATAAATCGATATTGCAGCCAAAGGAGATTTGGGCTGGAGTTACATACTCTGTTGCTGCCTCTATGATTCAAGAAGGATTGGTGGAAACCGGCTTCCAGACTGCAATGGGAATTCATCAAGCGGCTTGGGCCCAAGATGGTCTCGGGTACAACACTTTGTTCCTTTTATTCTGGAATTCCACTGGGTTTTCACTTACTTTTCTTAACTTAATACTAAAATTAATATAGGGAATAGTAAATTTATTTGAATTTTATGCTTTGTTTTGAATTCCATGTTTTGATTGATAAATCCAGTTCGATAACTATTTGGTTTTTATTTTTAATTTTTAAAAATTAAGCTTAGAAACACCAGTTTCAACTCTAAATTTATTAATTTGTTGTCTACGTTTTATCAATATTTTCAAAACTCAAGTCAAATTTTGGATTTTTTTTTAAAAAAATAGTTGTTAGTCTTTATTTTTTGAATTTGACTAAGAACTAAATTCTTTTACTTAAGAAAGATGGAAATCGTTGTAAGAAATTGAGAGGAAATATACTTAATTTTCAAAAACCAAAAACCAAATGGTTACCAAACCTAAAGATGACTTTTTACATGTTTCATAATAACTATGGATTTAAAATGACTTTTAGTTAAATAATTTGAAAATTATATTTATTTAATCTTATTTGATAACGCTTTCGTTTTTTGTTTTTGAAATTTATGCTTGTTTTCTTCTATTTTTCCTTTTTCTTAAAGAAACATTTGAATTTTTAGTCAATCTCCAAAATCAAAAAAAAATTTAAAAACTTTTTTTTTTACTTTTGTAAACATGGGTGGGTAGAAAATTTAATGACAAAAAAAGAAACATATAAATGTAAGAAACATATAAATTGAAGTATTCTCTATAAGTTTAAATTTCAAAAACACACAAATTAAGAACAAAATATTTATCAAATAAGGCCTAACTTTTTAAATTTTTTAAAAAAATTAGTAGTATTTTAATCTCAACCATTATTATCTTTAATCTAAATTAATCTGTACTATTATTATCTTTAATTAAATGATGACATAGCATGCTTTTGCTTATTGGGGTATTTTGCTGATTTGATATGAAGCAATAAACAAATAATGGAAGAAAGTGATGGTTAGACAAAATAAAGTGTCATGCAATATACCAAATCCGTTAATAAATTATGCCACTCTATTTCCTCTAGTTGTGTCCACTTCTACTGAAATTTGTCTTCTACATCATACCAAATCAGCCTATAGTAAACATCTTACTATGTTAGAATCACAATTCATAATAAACAGACAATTGAGATTTTTTGAAGTTAGAGATTGGATTGATTCAACCATCAAATGTAGGAATTTAATTACTCACCAAAATATTGTCCATCTTCTTCATTCCCCTCACCTCTCTATTTATAACAAGTATAATAAACTCCCTATTTAATTTAGGAATATACTCTTAATACTCTAATAACAACCTAATACCGTTCCTATCCGACTTCAACTGATAAATTTTTGAAGCTGGGATTATGTGGAAGTAAAAAGTAAAGTGGAAGTGGTTTTTGGCAGGTATTCATTTCAAACCCCAGAAGCTTGGGATGTTGATGATAGATATAGATCAATAGGGTACATGAGGCCAATGGCGATTTGGGCAATGCAGTGGGCATTAATGTCAAAAAAACCTACCAAAATTCCAACCAAAGCGCTTTCTAAAATGGAAGAAACTGCTTTTGCCACTCAACATGCTGCTTTCTTAAAAGTTGCATCTGTCTTGAAGTTGCCTTCCAAGGATGCTGCACACAGGAGTCTTATGGAGGCTGCTTATGATTTCATTTGCAAGAGGTCAGCCTAATTCATCGAACCACCATTATATTATATCTGATTTTTTTTTCTTTTTTCATGGAAATAAATTGCACAAAGCATTGTCTTGCTTCTTGTAAAAATATGTTACATCTTTAGTATTGGTTAAATGTATGATGTTGTATCTATTTTATTTTAACATTTCAATATATTCAGTTTTATCAATCTGAGTTTTGTTGTCTAGTTTTAATAATATTATGATGTTTTCAACTTTGGATTGGTTCTTTTTTCTTTAGGATAATTTCAGTTTAAATTCTAAACTTTAGTAAGTGTGTCAATTTACCCCTTCAATTACATTTCGTTCAGGAAAATCTCGTGTGAACTTATAATTATATTAATTAAACTCCTAAACATTTCAATTTAGACTCTTAGTCAAAAAATTTATTTAAGAATTGTCCATGCATTTACTCTAATCATATAATTATATCAATTAAACTCCTAAACATTTCAATTTAGACTCTTAGTCAAAAATTTTCTTGAAGAATTGTCCATGCATTTACTTTAATCATCTATTTTGTCAAACCGACATTTGAAGAAGTCTACATGTGTGAGACTTAATACATAGATGATTTTCAAAGATAGACGTATTGAAGAGTTTGAATTGATTTGCTTATGAAAGTTTTGAAGTTTAATTGACTCAAGTTATAAATTTCACATGATATTTGTCACACCCCATCCCGAGCTACCCTTCCGTAGCCCGAGACGGAGCGTGAGGACAGCAGTTATCGACTCACCGGCCGACTCCCCATTGTCGAACTTACTTTAGCTTTCTATTTAACCACACTTTCTAGGACGATGAATCCGTTAACTCTTGACAAACCTCGACTTCAACCAACAACGAGAATTGTCATGCTACCTGAAAATGGAAAATATATGAAAGAATGAGCTAAATAGCCCAGTTAGTAACGGTTTTGGAAATACTTTACTTTAACTATAAAACTGATCATAATGTAAACATTGTCAAACTATGCGTATAAAATATCGATTCAAGTCATATTCATGCAAAACATGCTCAAATGCCATTTGTCAAATCATACATGCTCATTTCAGAAAAAGATACTTAGGAATTCAATTCATTTCAACTCATTTCCCTTAGTTGAGGCAGAGCGGTTTTCAACGCTACTCAACGTAAAAAATATTCTTAGTTGGGCAGAGTAATCTCAATGCTGCCCAACGTCGAAAATCCTTAGCTGTGTGGAGTAATCTCAACACAACGTCATACATTTCTCTATGTACACATAGGTATCATAATCCGGGTTGCCCATATGCCTTCTTCTTGTCCTTGAGCATTGGGGTCCCATTTCTATATTCCAACTACCCATATGCCTTCGTCATGTCCTTGAGCATTGGGAGCCTTTTCCAAAAACATTATTTAAAAACAACATGCTTTGAAAACATCATACCATAAATTCATGAGTTTAGCATTTCCAAACCTTCCATAAAATCATATAATAACAAACATCATGATTTTCATAAAACTCATTACACCACCATGTTCAAATGCTTTTTAATATAAACTCATGATATACACGTTAAAACTCATAAAAGCATAATCATATAATCATATTCCAAAACCATTGATATTATTCACAGAGGAAGCATTCATATTTTGAAAACATTAGTGTTACTCACAGCTAAATAGTTGTTCTACTTCTGCCTTTCCCGAGCTTCTTGGACACAGGGTTGAAAATCTGAAACGCAAATCAACTGATTTTCCCTTCTGACAGCTCGGTTGAACGCAACCTTACACTTTGGACGCAAGGATGATAACTTGAACGCAAGGTGCAACCTTTCAACCAAGATTCAGCTCCTTTGGTTTCACCCCTTGGACGCACAGATCTACCTTGAACGCAGGTTCTGCCTTGAACGCAAGGTTCACCTTGAACGCAGGGCAGATAATTTCCTCCTTCTGGCAGCACTGTTGGACGCAAAGCAGTTTCAGTTCCCTAGGCACCAACAACTGTTGAACGCAAGGTAGCTAGGAAAACACCCTTTCTTGGACGCAGACTACTTCTTTGGATGCAATGATTGCTCTTTTTAGTCTTCTTTCTCTCAAGAACTAGGACTTAAGGATTATAACTTGCTACTCTTCCCTCAAGGTTCTATTTATAGTTTTGGGATAGATGGCTTGTCATCCAACTTCTCCTCTCTATTTGCCACTTGTTTGCCACTTGTCAGCTGCATGACACATCCGACCTGCAACCCGACACCTTCTCCTTATGAAGTGTTAAATCTAAATGAAACCACGTAACCTTTATTAACTCATCTTATGCGTTTAACTTGTTCCGAGTTATGAACCATGCATCCAACTTAGTGCCCCTACGCGTCCATTTGATTCTCTTTTAAGGTTTAGCTTCTTTGCTCTCTTTTCTTCCTCCTGGCCTTCCTACCTTTGACTAGGTTTCTCCCCCGCATACTATCATGCGTCTGTGCCTCTTGTTATGCATCCATTATTTCTTTCCTTATGTCCACATCTTAGTTACAAGCCTTTCTCTTGAGTGATAAACGTCCGACTATGCTTGTTACTCTGTTACTTAGCCAAAATAATCTCAAGAACTTCCTTCATGCGTTTATCACTACTTTTTCTATGCGTCCATGGCCTTCCTTCTATCCTTAGGGATCCCTTGATCGCCCCTCTATGCTTTCTTGAGATGTATCCCAGGGTTATGCTTCCAACCTTTTCCTTATACTTAGCCATTTTCTCAATGATAGATCTAGCATGCGTCCATCTCCTGCTTCCTTCCTTTAGGCTCACTTCTCAACCCTCTAAACTATCCAAGACTCAACAAAATCTCCCTTGATGAAGGTCATGCATTTACCTTAGATTACAATAGCATCTTTCTTCGATTTCACCTTATGCGTTTTACCCTCCTTCCCGAGACTTAGATTTCCTTCCAATGCACCATAACTCAGCTTTAATCCTTTTTTGCCCATTCGTCCTACCTAAGCCAAAATTACATCTCCTTCCTTAGTTACCTCATATGCGTTCACCTCTTTCCCTCGAGCTCTCGGGTTTCCTGACAATACTTCAACGCTTAACCATTTTCTTTCCCACAAGGGTTACCATTACCATGCGTTTTCTTAGTCTTGACCATGCGTCCAACATGGTCTTTTTCCTACCAAGTATGCGACCAACTCAACTAACTCCCGACTATGTTTTCAACTGTTTCCAACACTTGGTGAGATTTCCTTTCTTTTCCTTAGATCATGCTTCCAAGCTTAAGTTGCATTCTCTCATTCTGGTCGTTCTACTTAGAAGAATTCTTATCTTCAAGAATTACTTCAAAATCTAAGATCCGAAAATCACTTAACGCAATCTTCCAAACTTATCTACGGCTTATACTTAACCCATACTTATTCCTATTTTTGCAACATTTCTTGGGCAACTCCGCAAGCTTATGTTCCAATTCCACCTCTCTTATCTTACTTCTTTTCCTTATAAGCTCTTAAGCACATAAGTTTAAAAAGCAGGGTGTTAATGGTCAAAAGAAATCTGAAAAAATGTGTAAATTGATACACTCATGACGCTGCACTCATCTTTATACGTTCTTCCCAAATATATATATATATATATATATATATATATATATATATATATATATATATATCCATGCCCAATAGATTGGAAAAATAATTATTGAGAGAAAAAAAAAGACAAAAATTTAACCGAAAAAAAAGGATAAATCACTATTCCAATCCTTGTATTTGGAAGCTTTCAATTGTAGTCCGCATACGTTCAAATGTTACATTTTAGTTCATATAATTTCAATAAATTTTAAATTTAGCCTCTACTATTAGGGGATATTTGAGAAGCTGAAATCTAATAGGATTACTGCGAATCAGAGGGAGAAACGAAAATGAGATCGTGAAGCGTGAAAACGATGAGAAATAAGGTTGAGCTGAAAATTGTCGGAACGGAATGAGTTTTGTATTACAAATCGAGCCCAAAACAGTCAATCCAAACATTAATTTTGAATTACATTACATTATAATCTCATCCCATTACGGTCTCCCTAACACCCCTTTAGTTAATTGTTGATTTTTCTAAATTTTTTCAATCTACTAGCTCTTCTTTTATAAATTTTTTAAACCTATACATTGTGTATTTTCTTGCATTAAAATTATTGGATTTAAGATTTATTATAAGTACAAAGACTACAATTGAACATTTGAAAATATGAACTAAAATTAAATAAGTCTCAAATTATAGGGGCGAACAATTTTTTTTTTTTTTTTTTTTGTAAGGATGACCCATCTTGGAAGGCCCAAATGAAATGAGTGATAGGTGTTGATACCATTTTATTAGTGATAGATTAATAAGAGGAACATCAATCTATCATTGTATATCAATGATAAATTAATATTCATGGGAAATATAGGGATATCAGTCTATCATTGATATTCTTGGGGGATATCAGCCTATCAAGAGATATTAGTTTATTGGCCGGTTTGGATTGACTTAAGAAAAAAGTGTTAATAAAAAAAAACTCATTTTTATTTAAACTCATTGAATAAAAATTGTTTAAAATACACTTCAAATCCATTTTTAGTGGTCGACAAACACTCCATATTTTTCCAAAATGACTTACTTTTTAAATTAAATACTTGAAAATGTACTTCAAACACACCCAATATATTCTATCACATTTTTTTTCATTATTTCACAAAATAATAGTAAAACAAATTTCCATGATGCAATAGTAAACAAGAAGGTAAAACAACAAAATTAGCAATACAATACTATTTGATAGAACTTTATAAGTAATATAAGTCTATCTGTATTAAAGTCCATTGGTGACAGCCATTGATAAACTTCTATTGTCCATCTTGTTGTAGGGCTTTTAAATAGAATCTATCAATGCTAGACTTCTATCAGAAATTAATCTATTAGTGGGTTATCATTAATAGATTTCTATCAATGATAGTCATTGACTCCTCTAAGTTTTAGAGTTTTAGTTGATATATTTTTATCAATGACAAACTTATATAATTGATAGACTTGTATTGTAGATATTCAAATAACATTTTCTCACATAACCTATAGTTTTAATATGAATCTCATTCATATTAATTTTAACATATTTATATAATTAATATTTAAATTTTATACGTTGCCTATTGAGGACTTGATTTTCAAGATTCCTCCAAGACCCCCGGATACTGGGGATTTCACCTACCGCTAGGGTAGTTCTGTTTTTTCGCTTTAGACAAGGGAGTTCATCTCCTATACGATGGATTCAGAGGAATTTCTTGATGACTGGAAGAAGTCAACTCTTTCTGAGGAAGAAAGAGGAGTTAAAATCGGACTTGACTCGAATTTAGATGTTGTACTTCATGATCAACTTAACCACTGCCTTGTTGGAAAGCTTCTATCCTCTCGAACAATTGCTCTAGGAATTATAAAGAATGCTTTCAATAATGCTTGGAGAATAAAGTTGGGTTTCACTGTGGAAAATCTTGGGAAAAACTTACATCTCATCAAATTCGATTCTTGTTGGGGCAAAGACTCAATTCTGAACCTTGGTCCTTGGATTTTTTATAAGACTTTGCTCGCGCTTGAAATTCCAAAGACAAATATCAAACTATCTCAGCTGATGTTTGAACGTTGGCCTTCTGGATCAAATTAATTGATTTACCTTTGGGTTTTCAGAATAGGTATATGGTAAGGAAGCTGGGGAATGCTCTGGGTTCTTTCATTGAAGTTGATTGCGATCAAGAAAATTTTTTCTAGGGAGAAGATCTAAGAATTAGAGTTCTTATTGATATAACTAAACCACTAAGAAGAGGCATTTTACTGGATCCGGGGGATGATCAGGAAAACATTTGGATTCATGTGAAGTATGAACGCTTACCTGACTTCTGCTATAATTGTGGAAGAATTGGTCATGTGGTAAAGGAATGTAAAGATTTGGACGTTAGCAGTGGGAAAGAACCAGAAAGTTTTCAATTTGGAAATTGGCTTCAGTGCCAAGGAAGTCAACCAAGAAGAAGGAGGACATCACCTGTAAGGGAGGAAAAGGAAGATACTATTTCAAATTTTTCTCCTAATGCAGGAGATTCTAAAGAGAAAGAGGTGGATCCTGTTGATTCGGTTCTACCTCCTCAAGATAGCATCAGATAGACCTCGGAGAGAAGTGTTTCTGTTAATCCTTTAGCGGCCTCATTTGATTTAAACACTAATATAATGGAGTTGGATTTTGGTTTGTCATTGCCTGCAGATTCTCCTCAATTGAAGCTGTCGAAGCATAAGGCACAAATTTCAACTTAACTTTGTAGTTCTCCTAAAAATTCTTCAAGTGTCCCCTCAGGTTCTTCAAATCCTCTCCCTTCTAAGTCTTTGAAAAATTGGAAAAGAAGAGCAACATCAGCTCAAGTTTTCTGTTCTACCCCTTCTGTTCGTTTAAATGAGGGGAAAAGGAAGAATGATTTTGGTCTTTTCTTGGAGGAGACAAAGAAATTGAAGAGAGACTTATCGTTGCCCATTTTGCCAAAAAAATCCAGGAGAATTATTGGTGGAGTTGCCTGAGCAGCTATGCCGAGAGCCATGAAAATTTTAAGTTGGAATGCTTGTGGATTGGGGAATCCAAGAGCATTCCGAGCTTTGGTAGCCTTATTAAAGGCAAGATCTCCCCAAGCGTTCTTTTTATCTAAAACAAAAAGCGGCAAGGAAGTGGCTAGTAGAGTGAAGATTTTAGGAAGTTTTCACGGTTGTTTGTCAGTTGATAGTGAAAGATCAAGAGGAGGGTTATACCTTCTGTGGAAAGAAGAAGTTGATTTGGAAGTACTCTCATACTCCCATAATCACATCTATTCAAGAATTAATTGGGAAGGAAAGGCGTGGAGGTTCACGGGGATTTATGGCCACTCGGAAGGTCATAAGAAACACCTTACTTGGGATTTAATCTGAATTCTACACAGTGGAAATGATAGCCCCTGGGTTATTGGTGGAGACTTCAATGAAATTTTGTGGGATAAGGAAAAACTTGGGGGAGTTCCTAAAGAAAGAAAATTCCTAGAGCAATTTAGAGAAGTTTTGGATGATTGCAATTTAATGGATATGCCATTCAAAGGCTCTCCATTCACTTGGTGGAATAGAAGGAAAGGTGATCACGTTTGGGAAATATTAGATAGATTTATTTGTAATGCAACCTTTGAGAAACTGGGTTTTCCGTTGGCAATTCAGTATCTAGATTGGACAATCTCTGACCATAGACCAATTGAAATATCCTGTAATAATAATCCTTCCAACAAGAGGATTAATTTGAAGAGAACTTTCAAATTTGAAGAATTTTAGACATTGCATTCTAAATGTAAAGATATAATTCGTGAAGGTGGCAATTGGGAGTTTAATGGAAATACAGTTTGTCCTCTTGATTCAAATTTGAGTTCTGTGTCGGCTACTCTTCGATCTTGGGGCAAGCAATCTACATGGGATCTTAAATAAAAAATTTCTAAGTGCAGGGCTGCTCTCCGAGAGGCCTATGAGAATCCTTCAAACATTGATTTTGAGCAAGTCCACGAAATTGAATTTGAACTTGACAATTTTGGAAATCTTTTCTCTATATGTTCTAGGGTTTAGGGCAATCGAATTCATTCTATCAAGCATGAAATTAGAGAGCCTTAGAGAGGGGTTTCGTTGCAAAATAGAGTTGAGAGAGTTAAAGATTCATTTGGAGGCCATTCAAGATCCCAAGAGGTGCAAATCAAGGTGTTTCTGACATATTCCACCGATGGGATTCATCATGATAGTAGTGTTTCCTCTTCTTTTTATTCTCGTTACTTTTTCATAGTTGTTGCAATGTATGAGAGTATGTTTGTAACAACGATGAGTGGCTAAACGTTTTAGTTCTAGGGTGTTGATGAATTTTTTTTTAATTTAAGTTTATGTTAGTATTTTTTTATGGATGTTGTATTCTTGAATGTTTTTCAATATAGTTGAAAAATAGTTTCTAGACTTAAACATATTATTGATACAATAATCCATATAAATCTATGCATGACTTAATAAAGTAATTAAGGAAATCAACACCCTTAGACACCTTTTGACTTTTGAATTTCAAAACTTGTATTTACTTTGTTTTCTTTCATTTAAAAGTCGAATCATTCATCTAGTTTCCATCCATTAGATAAAATCAAAACTATTCTAGAATAGTTAACCATAGTCTAGGTATATGATCTCTAGAGAACGATATTTGGCATCTTCTGTCATTTTACTATATTATAACTTGACACGAACACTTGCATTACACCAAATTTTGGCCATCAGGATGCCAACCTTTTCAAACATTGATTCGAGAGTCTAACTGTGATGGTTGAAGAGAAGAATTATGAGTGTTGGAATGATTTGTAAGTGTTGAAAGAATGACTAGTCTTCAGAACATCAGAACTTTGGAGCTTCAATCTTTAGCATACCAATCTTCCCCACAAATGAAAGATAAACCTTTATTTATGGAGTTTTCAATAGGCCTTACGTGGGTTTGGGTTGTTAAGCTCTCTATTTATAAAGTTTTCAAGAGGCCTTAAGTGAGCTTGGGTTGGGTAATCTCTTGGGCCCCACAATTGTACTTGGGTTTGGGGCCAATATTTTATTTGGCCCAATTTTTGAGTTTGCATTAAGTTAAACTTTTGATCTGACCAACTTTAATTACTCAACTCAATCCAATTTATAATTTAAGGCCCAATTAGGCTTAATCACTATCAAATTTGATAAGTTTGGTGATCAAATAGCCAGGGAGGAGACAAGTGGCATTTTTTAGTTTGTCATTTATTTGTCTCCAAATTTTTATTTAGCTACACATCTTAATTGACTCTAACTTTAAAAAATTAGAGTTTCATTATGACAACATGACAACGGATGATTGGTTATAATTTCTCTTCCCATAGTTATTCTTTTGGAGGCTGTGAAAATGACTAAAGAGAAACATATAAAGAATGTAATGGGTAGCACTATTTGTTTCTAATTTTGCATTTGTACCACATTTCTAAACTATTGGAGGACACGACAATTTTTTTACCAGTTGCATTCCTATTATTACTTTTTTTATTACAATTCTACCCTTCTTTGAATTTTACGTTGCATGATATTTTTTTTCTTCGTTTTCTTCATAGAAGCTTCAAGGTCTCTTTTAGAATTATTGCTCTTCGTTTTCTTCCTAAAATAGCGTTGGATAAATTTTAATTTTAAATTAAAAAAGGTGTTAGATAAATTAATATTAAATTGATGTAATTTAATTATATGAACTAAAATAGGTTTATCATTTTAATTATTTTCATATTGATAATTAATTTATAATTTATTATAATGTATTTTAAAAATTGTTATATGATTTTAACTTTAACTAATTTTGTTTAATCTAATTTATTTGATAAAAATTTAAGAAAAATAATTATTATAAAAAATTGAATCAATTAAATTTTAAAATATATGTAAAAAATATAATAATATAGAAGAATATTGTTATAATATATTTATTTAAAGGGTTAAGAAAATAGTTGATTTTTAGAAAAGAAGAATCTAAAAGCTACCACTATTGGCTTTTATACGTTCGTTAGAATTAAAAAAGTGCTTATGATAGATTAATTAATAATTTGATTTTCCAAACAAAGAAGGCAGTTAAGATTTTCCCATAATCAACTTCAACGATTACAAATGCAATACTAAACGGAACCTGAATCTCATATGATCTATTTGTCAAGATGAACATGGACATATTTCACTAAAATGAACTCCTAAGTATGATTTATTGCTGATTCACAACCATAAATCATTTTTTGATGTGGTAAATTTTGTGTGTTAGGGATTCAGAATTCCGATTAGAAAAAAAACCTTAGGACGGTTGTAGTGTTAGGACGGTTGCCTAAATCTCTTGGGGTCATGTAGTTTTGTAAAGTTATAAATACATTTTATTTATTCAATAAAATAAGAAGTTATTTTATTTGTTTTTTGTATTAACAAGATTCAATAAACTAAGTTCCATGATTTTTTTATGTAGACTTAAACGTGTACGTGGTTGACATACGAGGATGGATCGTGTTTAAATAATAACCAAAAGGTCTATAGTATAGGGATAAGGTCGGGTGCCTTATTCTGGTAACACTATGGATACAACCCACTTTGTAATTATTACAAGAGTTGTAAAACATTACAAACGATTTGATCCTGATCATTCATGTGGAGACATGTGAGTAAGGGTATCATATGCAAAGAGTTTGTATAAGACCAAACCACAAGATGACTATAAGTGACTCGACCTTAATCTTGAGTGAGTTATAAACTTCTATCTACGAGGACAATTCTTTGATCTATATGGGTGAGAGAGGTCAGATCGTCGACTCAATATGCCTATCATTTTGGGGATTTGTCTGGATAGGGAGCTGGGAACATATCTTCATAAGATGGAATTCACCTCTTCCCATCTTTAGGGTAAATAGATAAATTACCCTTAAGGGTTGATTTCGGGTCTTGAACAGGCATCATCCTCTCACTAGCCCGAGAAGGGTTAGTTTATAGTTGGACTATAAACTGTTTGTTCATTAGAGGGATCGGTGGTACTTAAGGAGTTAAATGTAACTACAGGGGTAAAACGGTAATTTGACCCAGCTGTAGTTACGAGTGATTTGTGAAGGGTCGAGTTACTGTTGATTGGTTATTTCCATGGACACAAAAATATATCTATAGTGCAAAGAGCGCTGTTGTAAGTCTTTAGTGGAACAGTCAATGAATATTGATTAATCTAATTAAAGAGTTTAATTAATTAATCTCATATCATTGGAGCAATCTATAGGTTCACAAGGTCCCCTTGTTTGCTCATTAAGGCTTTGTACAAGAATCAATTATTTTGGATTAATTTGAAATGTTCAAATTAATAAGAGAGTTAATTGTATATAGATACATTATAATATAAATTTATTTTTGAATGAGATTCAAAATTTATACTTTATGTTATAAAATAGATAAATATTTAAATAAAATTAAAATTTTTTTTTGAACAAAACTTCAATTTATTTAGAACGCCACATCGACTAAAGGACAATTGTCCATGACAAGGCATTTACAATTCAGTTAGGAGCTGAGTTACACCAGCATTCAGATTACACATTTTAGCCACCTTAGCTATTCTATCAGCCCCACACCATTACAAAATTTAAACCCAATAAAAGAAAATTCCTCTGTCATTACCCTAATATCCTCGATCCAACATTCAACTTGGAAATCAACTTCACATTTCCGATTAATCTGATCTATAGCCGATAAACAATCAGATTCAATAATAAAATTACTTCGACGGAGGGGGAAAGCCAAACGAAGGCCTTCTTTGATGGGGAGAATCTCCACTAAAGGGGCATCTAACACCATATTTAAGGAACGAGCAGAAATTGCTAGAGTTAAACCGAGGGAATTCCTGATAACAGTGCCAATCCCAGTCGATTGGGAATTAGAACTCCATGCAGCGTCAACATTTAATTTTAAAACGCCCGGTGGGGGAAACTACCACTCCTTAGAGGACTTAGGAGGCTGTGGGTTTGAATAATGGTGGTTTAAGCCTTTCATGGACTGGCTCTCTGAAAATCCTCCACATACCTCAAAATCCACGATCTTCTTATTAATTGATCGGCTATAGGTTTGCCCATCTGAGAATTTTTCCTGTTGTTCTAGATTGCCCAGTAAGCAACAACATCTACAGATAAGTCACCTTGATTGAGGGAGTTATTCCAATTGCACCAAGTATCCCTAAATTCAGAATTTTGAAATTCCAATTGAGGAGCAATAGAAGGGAAGCCACTCAAAATTAATTTTGCATTTCAACAGGAGAAGAGCGCGTGGTGAGTGGTCTCGGGATTTCTACTACAACGGGGGCAATCCAAAGAAATATCCATTCCTCGCTTATGGAGATTAAAATTGGATGGAATAATATTTATGGATGGCTCGTTTAAACCTCTACTTAAAAGAGGCTCTTTTGGTATGTAGATTTCGTGCTTAGATTGGTGATTAGGGCTGCTAGAAACCCCCAATTTATGGAGTTGGCCGCCCAAAAAACTTTCAAAAAATACAAGAATTTCATTTATGGAAATACTGGCGCCGCGGTGCTGCCAAATATGGAAAGATAGTGTCGCGGCGCTACCGCTGTGCTGCGGCAGACAACCTCTCGGGAAACAACAACGCGGCAGCGCCGTCCCGGTGCTACCCTGTTTTTGGCAACTTTGTGGTTTTTCTTCTCTTTTTCACTATATTCTGGCTCGGTTTTGATTTTTTAGTCTTCTGTTCTAATTTTCTTCATTTTGACTTGAAAACCACTAGCAAATAGGTGAAATCTAATATAAACTCCCTTAATTTGAGAGAATAGAAAGCAATTTTCAAGCGCTTTTCAGCTATCAAATATTTGTACCACTTGTACCTTTTTTCCCACTTTTAAACTAGAGAATACAAAAAGGAAATTTAACTAGTGTTAACACACTCAACTTTCTAACTGGGACGATTTGAAACCAAAGACATATGAACATTTTATAGTGCTTGGAGTCCATCACCTTCTTGAATTTTTTCGACGTGGGATAACTACACTTCTAATATTTTGCCAAAACTCAACAAATACGTTAGTAAAGTCACTATGGCGGTATTTCAATAGAATATAATAGAAATATGAGGAGTTGTCAATATGAGCATAACTTAACTAATATAAAATATTAGTCAAAGTTGGAATACCTAACTCTTTAGTTGCTTTTTTGTTTAACAATATATGGGGAAGAAGATTTAAATCATTAGATCGAGTAGTAGTTCATGTGGTATGCTCACATTTACATTCTACAATTTCTCTTCGTTAATGGCGCAAAAAAGCCCAAGTAGGCCCACTGGACTGACCAAAGCCCATGTAGGATCTAAGCCCTAAAATATTTATTTTGGGGATATGGAGGATGACTTTGGCATTGGCATTTCGATTCCCCTATATAATATCTTAACACTGCAACGGCCACATCTTCGTATTGTATCCTCTCTCTCACTCACATCTCATCTGAACCCTAGCTTCGATCCCTCACCATCGAGGGCTTTTCAACCGACACCACTTCAATACGCCTTTCTTGGTCACCACCATGGCGGAGGAAGTCGTCGTAGCTACCGGAGCGGCCAGCCCCGAGCCCTTGGATCACAAGCGCAAGCTTGCAGATTTGGACAACGAACCCACTGAAACCCTCGACGAGAACCATGCCGAGCCCAATGAGGAGTCTGCTGCTCCTGATACTGTCGACGTTGCCACTTCTGACGAATCGGAGGCCAAGCGCCCTCGTCTCGACGGGAAGCCCGAGGAGAATGGTACTTTTCTTTCTTGCTTTCCTCCTATTGTAGCATTCTAAAGCGATTTAGGCTTTTGTGTTCTTAAAATACACGGAAATATCCGATGTGTATTTGTGGATTTTCTATGTTTCTTTCCGTCTACTTCTTGAAGTACGTGGTAGCTGCTGGCGGGAAATTCTGGACGATTTTCCTAGTGAATAATTTCTTTTCCCTTGGACTATTTCCCGTTCGAAGCCAAGAATTGTAAGGAAGTCTACTTCCGCACACATCTCGGTCCTCATGATTTCTACAACGAAGTGGAACACATTCTTCAAGATTTATAGCTGAATAAGATTGTCCTTCCCATCCCATCAGGAAACACGCCTGACATCCAGCTATATAGATATCTATATGTTTATCATGCTGCCTTGTATTAGGCGTTAGATACTTTTAGCATACTGATGTTCTATAATTTTTGTTTGCGGTTTCTGTGTATTAGCTTCCTGCTGTTTAATTAATGCCTTTTTCCTATTTTTCATTGAAAGCTGGGAGAAGTTAGTTCAACAATAAAGTTATCCTATTGGATTATTCGGTTTAGGGCGAATGTTATGGCATGTGCCCAACAAGTATCGACACATATTATGTGTGTTGAATAAGTTTCCAGAATTGTCCAACAAGTGTCCTAGTTTGATATGTGTTGGCCATGGGACACATCAGTCCATGCTTCAGAGGTTCATATATTTTGAGTTCCGTTTGTGGCAGATAATGTCATTCTACCAAAGATTATGTAAGAGGAAGAGTGAAAGGAACATGGATTTTGGAAAGGCTGACTGAATTCATATGTTTTCCATTCCATGTGCAGATCCCTTTGTTTAGATGTAGAAATTTCCAGACAACATGCGTTAAGAATTCAACCCCTTTCTAACCGAGGTGTTGATGTTTCTTCTTCAAAAAAATATTTCTGGTTGATTATGCTAGATATATTATTTGAGTTTTGACATTGGATTATGGTTAAAAAGGTTCTTTGGTGAGGTGCTCAACTAGAATTCAACCCTTCTATTTTGTTTGTGTTAATTTACTGTTTTACTCTTGATAATAAAACTTAACCAAAGTTTTATGAAGGTAATATATGATTATTTATTCTTGCTGTAAAGTACAACATCTTAGTGTTTTGTTTTCTTCTACAGCCAGTGAGAATGGGCATCAAGAAAATAAACAAGAAGAGCTGGTGACTAAGGAAGATGATAAACAATCATCTGAAGAGGAACAGCTTGCTTCAGTGGAGGAGGTACCTGAAAAAGAGGAAACAGAACAACTCACTGCAGAGCCTCATGAAGTGGGTGATGCTCAGGATTCTGCCGTTGAAATCTCTCAGGAGGACAAAACTCAAGAACTCTCCAAGGAGGAAAGTCAACCTCCTGAAGTGGAGGCTTCACTTCCACTGCAGGAGGAGGATGTTTCTAATGCTGGGAAAGATCAGGCTTCATCTGAGGCTGAAACAACAACATATAAAATGGAAGTTCCTAATAGTAAGGTGTGAACTTGCGAGATATCTAATTTTGATCCTAGGATTGTTGTTTGCTTCTGATCCATGTACAAATTTTGCTGGAATTTCATATGACAAATTGTTGGCCTCTGTACTGCAGGTAGGTGTTCTCATTGGCAAGGCTGGGGACACAATTCGATACTTGCAGTACAATTCTGGTGCGAAGATTCAAATCATGAGGGATGCAGAAGCCGATCCCAATCGTTTAACTAGACCTGTAGAAATAATTGGAACTTCGGAAAATATAAAGAAGGCAGAGGAGTTAATTAATGCTGTGATTGCAGAGGTTTACTTTTTTAGTATCTTTTTTGTTTTTCTGCCATTATCCTTGCATCTATTTCCATTGCTCTTTTTTTTTTAAAAGTAACTCAGTATTTTCTCTTCAGTCGATCACTGTGTAGCATCTGTTGGAAGTTTGTTGTTCTGATATTGACTCCTTGATTAAACTTTATTTTCTCATAGGCTGATGCTGGTGGATCTCCATCCCTTATAGCCAGAGGCCTTACTTCATCGCATTCTATTGCAACTGCTGAACAGATTCAGTTACAAGTTCCAAATGAAAAGGTTCGAATCCATATTTATGTGGATAACTTGTCAACTGGTTCTGCCAATCACTTACCTGAAATTTCTATGCCTAGGTTGGTTTAATTATTGGAAGAGGTGGGGAGACTATTAAAAGTCTGCAGACCAGATCTGGTGCACGTATACAGGTAGTTGATATGTTGTGAGTCTATCTTTATGGTACATGTTAATTTATTTTTATGATTTAATATAGTCATGGTTTATGAATTATTTATTTTCCATGTAGTTGATACCCCAAAACCTTCCAGAAGGAGATGAATCCAAGGAAAGGACCATTAGAGTAACTGGTGATAAGAAGCAGATTGAAATTGCTACAGACATGATAAAGGAAGTTATGAACCAGGTATGGTTTTAATAAGATACCCTTTCTCCAGACATTTTGTTCCTTATATCTCCATATCATTACTTGAAATTTTGATTGTGTTTGGTTTCATAAATTCTTTTAGCATGTTTATATCCCCCAATACTGCTATGAATTGTGCTTATTTTTATTATTGTTATTATTTTTTGCATTTGAATTATTAGTATATATTTTTTGTTTCATACATTAGGTCTCAGTGTCTATGATCGTGTTTTTATCTAAATGGCTCCATCTTGTGTGTGCATGTTTTACGTTACTTCCATTGAGTAATGAATATTAAGTTATATGTTGATTGGTGATTTATATTCCTTTCTGAGATTTTATTACGTACAGCAGTTTTGCTATTCTTGATGCTTAATCTTGCTTGTAAGTCTTGTCTGAGACTAAAGATAAGGTCTTGAATTAACAGCGTTAGATTACACTACAGGCTAAACTGCTCAGTGTCAGGGAAGCAAAATATTAGCATCTATATGCTATGTGATTTAGTTCTAGCTGTGGAAGTGTGATATATTTTATTCACTTGATGACATTGATGGATCAGTACTAGATTCTTTTCAATCATGCTGGTTGAGTATATAAATTTGACCAGGTTTAACAATCACTGCTATGCAAAACAGTATGCAGATTTTGTATGGTATAATATTCTTTAATGGGATTGGGGAAATCTCTTGACTGGTGATCCTAATAGCTTGTGAAATCAATGAATGGTCTATGAAAAGATCACATGAATGTTCTAGGAAAGATCATATGCTGAAATCCAAGATGCCGGTTGCCATAATTTATCTATCATAAAGGTGTCAAACTCGAATTGGTTGGCTTTAAAACTGCAGATTACCATATTGCCTTTTCCATGGGGCCGACATTGCTTTCTTGGTGTAGCAATAGACAACTACTATTCACTCCCATCCACCGAAGAGAGGTATCAGGCATTAAATCTCGCGATTGCAGGATGTTAATAGTTGGTAAGATTGCTTCAAGATTTCACACTAAGAATAATTGAGTAAGAATGTATTGCATTAACCTTAGTGCTCATAGTGGACCAATTTTCTATGCTTGAGATTGTGTTGGAAGAAAGTAATGCCTGGTTGAAGTCATGATGCTTTCATTTGCATGGGACCTAGTATTCAAAGCTGATTCCATTGCTGAGACATCATAGGCACGGAGATTTGGTGCATGCCACTCTAACTGCACTAAAGCAACAAAATCACTTTAAACTAATGACAAATCAATGCCAATGTAAATATATGTATTATTTTTAATTTTTATTTTTACCTGTATGATCTGTCTGATGCGATGCGACAGTGAAATGCTCAGCATATGTTGGTACTACTTCAGAATGAAAGAGTTAAAGATTTAGTTGCGAAGTTGATGCTGATATATCTGGCATCTGTTTAGCAGAATTACTATCTATTTGATGAACAGAACAACGTATGTGTGAGATGCCTGAGTACAAATGTTAAGCTTTCTCAGACGCATGATTTTGTCATCCTTAGACTACTGCACTCTTCATCCCTCTTTTAAAAAACTTTTCTAGTTTGTTAATGTTGTGCAGATTTGAGGGCATGTTTTGTTAGTCGTAATTTGCCTACTTCACTACCTTCTGCATTTTATATGGTCAATTGTTATTGGCGATCTTTCTCTTTTAACTTCAGAATCCATGCTAAACCGGGTGCTTCCTGTTCTAATATTTATGAGTGCTTTTGGGTACATTTACCTCCCTGTTAAAAGATTGGAATGACTTTAGGCTGCTGTTGGTACATGTTCCCTTGCATGCATTGGGTTACGATGATATGATATATATGGTATTTTCTTGGTTTGGTACTCTTTAATATAATCTGTATAAAGCTTTAGTATTCTTTTCATTTCCTCTTGAACATCTGAATGTCAATATGTCATTATGTTGTGTAATGTTCTAGCTTCAACTTATTTTATGTGACTACTAGTATGATGCCAGGGCCCTCACTAATGTTCTTGAACAAGAGTCTCGGTCACCATGTTCAAGCTGTTCATTTTCTCAAGTCTACTTGCATATAATTGAATCTTAGAATTAAAATTTCCTCTGTTTACTTACTCATCTCTTTGTTTGTCTTTGGAGTAGACTGTGAGGCCTTCACCACACTCCACTGGTTTTAACCAACAGGCTTACCGGCCCCGTGGACCCGGTGGTCCAACTCAATGGGGTCAACGGGGTCCTCATCCTTCACATCCAGCAGCATATGATTATCCACACAGAGGACCTTATCCATCTCATAATACTCAGTATCAGCATCCTGCCTTTGGAAACTATCCCCAACAAATGGGTGGTCCTCGAAGCAGCTATAGTTCTGGTTGGGAGCAAAGGCCACCTCCGAGCATGCAGGGGCCACCACCAAGTTCGGGTGGTTACGACTACTATGGTCAAAGAAGCCACTATTCAGATGCTCCACCTTCTCATTTTCCTGGTGCTATGCCTGCACATGCTCCTGGCCCTTCTCCTGCCCCGGCTCTCGGTCCACCACAAAATCAGTCAAGTTACAACTATAGTCAGCAGCAAAGTCAAGGTTATGGACATGCTGCGCCTTATTCTCAGGCAGCTCCACATCAAAGCTACGGTCATGGATATGAACAGAAGTACGACCATCATGCTCCAGCGCAGAATCCATACGGTGGACATGGGAATGCTCAACAACTTTATCCCCAGGCTGGTGCTCAACAGGTTTACCCCGGACAACAACAGTATGATAATAAGCCTCCATCATATGGTGTTCCAGCACAAGGACCACCTCCCCAGTCTTATGGCGCTCCTAGGGTTGGTCAGCCTGCAGAGCCTTATCAAGGTGCCTCTGCCCCAGCTTCATATGGACAAAATATGCAACCTCAACAGACATATCCATACCCAACTGGTGCTTCTGCCCAGCAGTATCCTCCCTATGCCACCGTACCAACCACGGATGGCTACAATCAAGCACCCGCTGCTTCTGCTGCTGCTGGTTACTCTCAGCAGGGTGCCCAAGCTGGTTATGGTCAACCTGGTGTGCAGCAACCGTCTGCTTACAGCCAACAAGTAGCTCCCACTGCGGCATATGGGCAGTATCCGACCTCCCAGCAGGGCTATCCGGAGCAGGCTGCTGCAAACGCTGCTGCTGGATATGCTGCATACCAAGCGCCTCAAGATCCCACAGCATATACCGGAGCCACAGCAGCTGCTGCAGCAGCTTATACTGCTCCAGCCAGTGGGCAACCAGGTTATACTCAACAGACCGCGACGCAGGCAACCTACGAACAGTCAATTCCGCAATCAGGTGGGTACGGAACCGTGCCTTCTAGTGCTGCTGTAGGTTATGGGAAGAGTGTGTCGCCACAGCCGCAGCCTGGGTATCCGCAGTATGATTCTACTCAAGTCTACGGGGCAAGTCGCTAAATAAAAATTTTGATAAACTAGGTTTAGGGTCGTTGGTTGTGTAAGGAGTGTAGTAGGGAGGGAGGGGTGTTATTATTGAACTTATTGAATCTTCTGTTGTAGGGAACATTGTCTGTTGTATTTGCATTGCCATCAACATCATATCGACCAAGTTGTTAAAAAAAGCCCATTTCGGTTTATAGTAATATGAAGGTCGGCATCTTGTTCATTAATAGATACATTATAATGCTTTTATCGTTTCATCTCTGTTTATCCATATTTCTGCATTTATTTTTGTTGGTTGGTGATGAATTCAACATCTTAATTTTGCCTCTTTAGATCAAACCCAAGGGCAAGTGAAGTTACATTTTTTCCTTTTAAAATTATAATTAAAATTATGCAATTTAAACATATAATGCCAAAAATAAGTTGAGTTGAAAACTTTTCTCAATTTTTTAATAGGATATTTGTAATAGATAGCAAAATAAGAAAAGAAATTTAAAAATATAGCACATTTTTTAAAATATTTTTTGCAAATATGGCAAAGGTTGACTAGTCAACTAATTTTGTTTTTTCTTGTCTTGCACAACTTTTTTTTTATTTATTTTATTTATTTTTTTTAATTTTTTTCCCCTTTTTTAGTATGTTTCCATCTTTCCAATCTACTCCTATTTTCTTCTTTTTTTTCTCTCCAAAATTTCTTCCTCTCCTCAATCTCCTACTATTTTCTTCTTCATTTTTTCCCCTTTTTTCTTTTCAAATTTTTCTTCCATCTTTCGATCTCCTCATTGTCTTCTTCCCTTTATTTTTCTTTCCTTTACTTTTCCAATTTTTGTTTCCATCCTCTCAATCTTCTTATATTTTCTTTTTCCTTTTTGGATTTGAAAGTGTACAATTCATAAGTGACCAACAAGCCAATCATCAAAGTTTGATTATTATAACGAAACATTAAATATAAATAGCAAACGGAAATTGATTTGAAAGAAATTAATTTTTTTAGACCTCAAATTTGCACCATTTTTAGAAACATTTCTTAAAAGTTAGAAATAAGAAACAAGAATAATTATTAAACAAGTTTATTTCTCAAAAAATGAGAAATGAGAACGTTATCAAACATGCCAATAGTTTTTTTTCTTCTTTTTCGTCTTATAAAAAAGTATGAAATCTACTGGTAATAAATTTCTGTCACTGATAGGCTATGATATCACTAATAAACTAAGTCTATTATAGTCTATCAATGATAGGCTTCTATTGCTTACAGACTACTTTAAGCAACGATAGAAGTTTATGACTTGACTTTTATCAATGTATACTAAATTATTAATAAATACTCAAGATAAAACTAAAAGTCTAAAACTAATAGAATCTATTAGTAGCTATCGGTGATACATTATTATGACATGATAATGTAAATCTATCAGTGGTAGCCACTAATATACTTATAACTTAGTCACTTAAAGAATTCTATCATTAATTGAAGAATTCACTGGGTATCACCCATGTTTTTAAATGTAAGAAAAGAATTCACTAACTATTTGTGTATCAGTAATATTAGTGATAGGACTTAGATAGATATCAGTCATATTTATGTATCGGTGATATCGAACTTAGGTAGATAATAGTGATAGAAGTCTATTATTGATAATCATGATAAAAGTTTCTCAATAATAGCCATTGATAGCTTTGAGTGTTAATGTTTCAAAATTGATAGTTACTAATGAAAGTCTATTATAAATAATCACTAATATTTTCTATCATCGATAGCTTAATTTTTGATGATTTTCTTCCACAGTTATTAGCCACTTATAGAAGTCTATCATTGATGGCCAACTTAGTGGAATTAATTAATAAAGTTGAATCTCGGACTAAAGTGTAAATGACATGCTTAGAAGTTATCATTAATAGTATGTTATCAGTGATGGAGTTAGAAAACGTGCAAAAGAAAAAACGGATGCAAAGCACTTTAATTACATCAATTTAAAGGAAAAAGCATGCTTAGATGAATCAAAATACAAAAAAAGGAACACTTACTTGTTGTAGCTCAAAATTTGTCTCCGAGAACATTCAAAAATTGATCACGAACTATTCACAGACCACCACTAGAGTTTCCTCGTTATTCTCGGGCCTTAGAACGGATGGTGGGATTCGAATTTGAGTAGAAAAATTGGAGCAAAGATGTGAAGAACACACAATTTTGTAGAGAGAAAGAATTTCATGTACAGTTCTTTTTCTTTTTCAAAAACCCCCTCTCCTTCATCTTACTCTTCTCTATTTAAAGAAAAAAAGCCATGCATCTTAACATACATGCTGAAGGACACATAATTTTGTGAATAAGGTACTTTGAGAGAAAAGAATTGCATGTGAAGGAGAGGTCTCCACCTCCTCCTTCACCATGCAATTGAAAATTAAGTTCTCAATTTGAAAAATTGAGAAATCAATTTTTGATTTCATAAATCAAAATTTTAGTTTAATATAATTAATTTAAATAATAATTAATTAACCAATTACTTAATTATATAAAATTAATATTAAATTAATATTTTTCAACTTTTCCAACAATTTCAAATTGGATGAATCTCTATTCACCGGTATAATATTTAAATATTAATATTTAAATCTATATTTTAATATTATTAGAAATCATAATTCGTCTAATTCACAATTAAACGAACCAAATCATAAAATGCTCCATTTTCTAAATTTGAACACTTCAAATTGTCTCAATATACTGTTATAAAGTTTAGTCCACGAGCTAACAAGGGGACCTAATGAACCTATAGATCATGAGCTCCAACGATCTGAAATTAATCGGTTTAAACTCTTTAACCTATTTAATTAACATTTGTTAACTATCGGGTCGCTCTACTAAAGCTAGGGATGGCAAAAAAAACCCCAATCCGATTGGGGCGGAGAATCCCCTGTTTGACCGGGGACGGGGGTCAAACTGGGGACATTCCCTAGGTACCCGTCCGGGGACGGGGCGGGGATGGCGAGGGTATCCCCGCCCTGATCCCGATCCCGACCCGCCCCGATTAATCCTCAACCCCACCCGAATATTTATATATAATATATATAAAAGATGACTCACTTTCGCCCTTTCACCGTCTCGCTCTCGGCCTCGCTCTCTCTCACAGTATCGCTCTCTCTCTCAGCCTCGCTCTCTCTCAGTCTTGCTAGATCTCTCTCTCTTTCTCTCTGTCTTGCTAGCTCTCGCTGTAAACCATACTTTATTTTGTAAGGGCTAAACGTAAGTACGTAGTACCGACATGGACTAAATTGTTTTTCCTCTTGTAGATTGAAGGAAGAAGTGAAGGAAGTCGGAAGTATTTTTGGTAAGTTGAATTTTTTAAGTCATTAAGAAGAAACCGAGCAAGAATTGACTTTGAATATTAATTGGGGCACAAAAGCGGATTTTAAATTAAAAAGAAAGAAAGAAAGAAAAAAAAAAGAAAGAAAAAGAGAGAAAAAAAAAAGAAAATAAAAAGGAGAAATAATAAATAAAAAAAAAAAAAGAAAAGGAAAGAGATAGTGGAGAGTTAAATCGGCGGGAAACTTTTTGGTGCATATGGTCGAAGTTGTTGATCTTATCCCATTTCTCAAACTTCAAACCGACTCCATCTTTCAACTGAGCATCGAGGGGAGGTAGATGAAGACATCTGGGGCGAATTGGTATAGAATTCTGGTCGGTTTCGTGGTGTAAGTGAAGCTGAAACAGAAGAATTGTTTGCTGTCGCACAATTTGAGCAAAGTCTGGTGTTTGGTGAATAGCAAGCTGAAGAGACCGAGTTTGAAGCTGAAAGTTTGAAGTTAGTAAGCTAACTCAATTATTAACAACTCTTGTGAAGGATGGTTGAGCTGAATATGAAGAAAAATATGTTTACTTTTAGGTGGAAGTGACTGATACGGATTTCCTGAGTGAGCTAGAGCACAGAAAAGTAAATTGAAAATATCTGTCGAACGAAGAAGAGTTAAGCTCTAAAATTTTGAGGTAAGTTAGAAAACACATTTCTATATAAGTTGATAGAAGGTAAGAAATTCTAATTCGAGCTGGAAATGCAACTTTTAACAATTAGAAATGCGGGCAGTAGAAAAGACAGTAGTAGAAGGAGGCGAGTCTCGCTGGAAGATTGGACGACACTGAGAATGTGAAAGAGCGAGAGCGGGATAAGTCTCACTGGTCTCGCTGGTGGATTTTGTCTCACAAATCTCGCTGCTCTCGCTTGTCTCGCTAGTTCACAATCTCGCTGGTACAATTGGTTTTTGCTTGATTTTGTTGGTTTAGTCAATGATTTGAATCTCGTTCATCAATGAACTTTTTAAAGAAATATAGCCTCGGTTGAGCATTTCTTCATGAAATATAGTCTCGGTGATGGTTTTCTTTATGTAGTAGGGTCTCGGTGGTGAATAATATGAATGTCTAAGGCTTATTTCCTATGTAAAAAGGAATTTTAAGGAAATCTAACAAAGGGAAACGTATTATTTCAGGCCGAGAGGAGCTAGGAAAGGCGTATAACCCAATAAGGGTCCGGGACAAGTAGTGAGTGACAATTTTATTCAAAATAAGCATGCTTTGTACAAAGTTTTCATGCTATTTACCGTTGCTTGGAAACATGTTATTATGTTTATACTTTTCACGGGTTTTAAATGTGCTATGTGCAAGTTTAAATAGGTTTTCTTGGAGAGTCCATGGTCGAACACAGAGATTTGTAATAATTATGCGTTGAGAATGTTCTTTTACCGTTGCTTGGAAACATGTTATTATGTTTATACTTTTCACAGGTTTTTAAATGTGCTATGTGCAAGTTTAAATAGGTTTTCTTGGAGAGTCCATGGTCGAACACAGAGATTTGTAATAATTATGCGTTGAGAATGCTCTTTAATTGGTGCGTTGATCTGTACAAATTTATCAATATGTTCATGAATGAATTCTCTAAAGCTAACTTTATACATAAAGAATTGATGGATAAACAAGTGAAATGATGTTGTAGGATGAAAATGGATGAATTTGTCAAGTACAAACTATGTTCAGATAGCGTGCGTTGAGAATGAGAGTGGAATCATGAGAAAAACAAAGTTAAGATAACTTAGCTATCATTTTCCAAGTGTTGTTATGTAATTTTTCATGCTTACAAACTCAAGATTGAGAACAAATCTTTCGATGATTCGATGCCTTATTAATCTTATCTCTAAGACGCATGGTGAGTTTTTCAGGCAAAAGTTGAACTTCATTTCTAAAGCTAATTCTTTTTTTGTTAAATGTTAAAGGTTAGTCACCAACTCTCTCAAGCAGATGATTTGTGACGCTCCAAAATTTCAAGTATTTTCCTTTAGTAAGTACCCGTCCTTTTAATAAGAAGTTTGGAGAATTTAGAATTTTTTTTAATTATTAATTAATCAATATAAATATTAAAGGAAGATTGGGTTTACAAAGTGTTATTTGTTTAAGAAAGTAAAGATTTAATTTAATTTGGAAAGAAAGAAGATTTAATTTAATTTGGAAAGAAAGAAGATTTAATTTAATTGGGGAAAAAAGGAGATTTAATTTGGTTTGGAAAAGGTAAAGATTTATTTTTGGTTATTTATTGATGCCTCGGTCTACATGTTAGGTTAAAGTAAAGAAAAGAAAAAGAAAAACAAAATTTCTTTTTCTCTCTCTCTCTTCCTCTTCGTGTACCAGCGCCACCCCCCTTTTTTTTTCTTCTTCTTCTTCTGATCGCTGCCGCGCCTCCCTCTCCCTTCGATGCTTTTTTTTCCTTCCGCTAGCCACAGAAGCCGCCACGCCGCTCCAAGTCGCCGCCGCCTTTGCCCGTGCGCACCTGCTGCTGCTGCTGTCGCCAGCCGCCACGAAACCCGTCTTCCGCCCCGTTCTGCCGGCAACTCGCCGGATCTGTGGGTCTTAGTAGATGATAACTTGTAGAAATACAAGTTATTATAGTCACTATTTGAATTAATTAGAGTAACTTTAGGGCTAAACGCATGATTTTGGCAGTTGAATTATGTAATATGTATTACCATGCGTTGACACCATTTAAAAAAGAAAATACCTGAAAAATATATGAGCTTTTCTGTTCTTAACGCAGGATTAAGTAGAAAAAAAGCATAAATAACCCAAGCACCAGAGAGGAAGCTGCTGCGAGAACAAAAGAAGTGGAAACCCATGCGTCAAGACCATGCATTGAGAAGAAAAAGCAGATACAAACGTCTATGCAATAACTGTCATGTCAATATACAAAAGAATTACACGTTATTAGATCATGGCATGAAAAGTCTGCGCAGCAGGGCATGGAATTTAATGCAAAGGTGTCAGGTCATCATGAGTTCACCTTTTTGACGCCTATAAATAGCCTAAAGCTTCTCCATTCAAAAGAAGAGAGAAACGAGTTCAAGAGCCGAAAGCTCTGCAAAAATTCTCCCTCACCATAACCAACCTCCATTTCAAGCTCTTCTGTGAGAAGGATTCTGAGAATTTTCAGAGTCATCTCCAGTGAGTGAGAACCTTCACCTTATGCCATTTATGTATCAAATAGCAACCATCTCAAGTCTCCATGAAGCAAGACATTGCCAGTGGCAGCTTGACGTCTTCTATTTCTGTTCTATCTTAATTTCCCTCCTTCCTTCTTACTTATGTTTTGTTAATGACATTCGAGAGAATGGTTTATTTTCTTAATATAAGTTCGATTGACGATTATCTTCCATTCATTTCCATATTAAATACTTTACACCATGTTGCTTGAATGTTGAATGAGTTAGATGTTAGAAGCTAGTTTTTCTTAAGCAATACTAAGTATCTTACATCTTGATTAATGCATATCATTAGCTTGCATAGCTTTGTCTGACAAAAAAATTTAACAAACACGACTGTCTAGCTTGAGAGTGTAGATGGTTAATCTTTAGCATTTATCAAGACTAGATGAGGTTCAGAGACGTAGTTCATCTTTTGCCAACCCAAACTTATCATATGTCTTAGAGATAAGATTAATGTGGCGTCGAAACATTGAGAGATGGATTCTCAAACCCAAAGTTTGTAGGTATGTAAATATACTTAGATATGCTTAAGTAACAACTAGCTTCTACGTTAACTCTACTATTATCGCATGGTTCCACCGTCATTCTCAACGCATGCTATTTGACTCTAAATGACATTTGACTAACATTCTTTACTTCCACCTCACATTGTTAATTGTAGGAAATTTTAATTTACTCTTTATGTATAGTTTTAGGTACATAAAACTCTTGAACATAATACATGTATAGTCACCGCATAGTTTTTGTATCTAGTCTCAACGCCTAATTTATTACAAATCCCTACGTTCGACTCTGGACTCACCAGGAAACCTATAGAAGCTTACACTTGGGCTTTTATAGAAAAACTTGCTATTTAATGATCATATTTGAGTAATTCTCGACACAAACTTTGTACTAAAATTATAACATCTAATCCACTTTATGCGCAACAAGTTATGAGCCAACAGTAGATCTTTGGTAAAAATCGGTTCCGTGATTTATTTCTTCCCCTTGGTTGGGTACCTCGTGGGTTTAGCGCTTGATATATTTGTGTTGTTTTTTATCTGTGTTCAAAGGGATATTGGAGAAGGTCGAGATTGAATCCGAAATTAAGAATTTTTGTCGCTTTTAGGCATTCACAGGTAAGGGACTTACTACTGGGTCTTGCCACGCCTAATGCCCAATTATGTCACTGTATGGCTAATTATGTTATGTATGAGTTTTGGCTAGTATATGACATACTATTGCCCTTATTGCCCCGAATGATTACTGTATGAATTTTGAATGGTTATGCTAAGTTATGTTATGTTACTTGAATGTGTTATGGTTATGCCCACGGTGCTGTGGGATAGTGTGACTCACTGCAAGGATTTGATTATGTCATGACATGTTACGTGATTGTTATCCTATCTATCGTGCCATGTACCCCTAATGTGACTATGCCTATGACCTGGTGTCACTCAGGATCACCACCTATGTTTATGTTTACAAATGTGATCATTGCGTACCTTTGGGTCGCTACCTATGCTTATGCCTATGCCTATACCTATGTCGGATACACGGGCGCATGAGATAAAAGGATAACAATTTCACCTTTAGGCCCAGTAGTGGGTCTACTCACCCTTTTCTATGATTTTTTTTTTCAGGTAATGGACGGGATGGCCAGGCGTATGACAAGAGGAAATCGTGACCATGCCATGGGATAGTCGTTGTCGCTTCCGTTTCTTAGAGTAGGACATAGAGTATTGAATGTGTAGGGTAATAGCATTCCTTCATTTATTTGACCATTGGTTTATTTTTCTTTCGTGTTTGATTTTTTTCTTGAGATTTTGACCAAACTGTTTAAGGGGGATCCCGCTAAATTATTTAATTCCTCTATATTTGATTTAATAAAATTTTCGAATTTAAGTTATTTAATATTTTTGGTAGAATTTAAATAAATTATTTAATGTTAAGTCTCTAAGTTCCAAAGTACTTATGAAATGGTCATACATAGCGTAGCGCTTTGTTAATTGTAAAGTTGGGTCGTTACATGATTATACTTACTTAAACCTTTCAGATTTAGGCAAGTTTGAAATACTCATTTAATCAAGCTGAAAGCATACTTAGTGAAACTTGAAAATACTAACTTTATACATTGAACTCATTAATCATTCAATATTCATGGTGTAAAGTATTATAGATGAGAATATATGGGGGACTAATGTCAATCAAACTTGTATTAAGAAAATAAGCCAATCTCTTGAATGTCATTAACAAAATACAAACAAGAAGAATGTTTATAATGAAAGAATGAAAGTAAGAGTCGTCAAGCCGCCAATGACAGTGTCTTGCTTCTTGGAGCTTTGAGATGGTGGCTATCTGAGACATGATTTGTATAGAGGATCAATTCTCACTCTTTGAGAGGCGACTCTGAAAATCCTCTGAATCTTCTCACAGAAGAGCTTGAAATGGAGGGTGGCTATGGAAGTTGAGGGAGAATTTGCTCAGAACTTTCACCACTATGTATTTTTCTCTCTGGCTTGAACATGAAGTGCAATAGGCTATTTATAGGTGTTGAAAAAGGTAGTCTCATGATGATCTGACACCTTTGCATTTAATTCCATGCCCTACTGCGTATACTTCTTTGTGTCTTTGTTTTATTGGATCTATCATGGCCTGATAAAGTTTTGTCTACTTGCATATTGACATGACAGTTGCCGTCCAAGCGTATGAATCTACTTTTTCATCTCGATGCAAGGCACTCGACACATAGATTTTTAAATGTTGTAACTTCAATGATTCTAGCAGAATCTTCCCCTTTTGTACTTAGATTATTTTTTGTTCCTTTTTAGCTCTATCCTGCGTTCAGAAATATAAAAACTCATAACAAAATTATGCATATTATACAATTCAAATGCTAAAATCATGCGTTTATCATCAATATTACTTTAATTACTCCAAATAGAGAATACAATAACTTGTATTTCTACAAGTTATCACCGCCCTCCGAATTGTTATATGTGTTGAATGAGAAATTTCGGCCAACCAAATTTTGCCACGTCATCATAACAAAGTCCAAATGCATTGTGAAATTTATAAATCAGATTGGGCCTGTTCGACGAGATTTCCGAAGAAGATTTAATTCGTGGAACTTGAGCTTCGTATTTGTATTAGTTTCAGTTTTGTGAATACAATCTCTAATATATTTAATCCTTTGATTCTTTCTCTCTAAAAGTAAACGCGTGCGGCTTGAATTCTTGAGATCTTCTATGAAGCTTTTCTCTCAAGGTCTTCAACTCCAGAGTCTTCAATCTTTGGATCTTTGAATCTTTAGCTTCTTTGGAGCTTCAGGGAGCTTCAATCTTCAGAGCTTGTGAGCTTGGGAGCTTCGGTCTTTAGATTTTGAGTTTCGGCCTTCAATTCTTCAGAATCCGGATTTTCAGAGCTTCAGTACTTTTCTTCACTCTCCAAAAGGATCCCCTCAATGAAGAGATAAAGCCTCTATTTATAGAGTTTCTATGGGCCTTCATGGGCTTGGGCCTCAAAAATTGGGATTGGGCTTGGGCCCAATATCTTCTTTGGCCCAAAAAAAAAATTCACCATGGACTTGAATTGGGTTAAGCTTTTAACCTGAGCCACTTTAATTGCTCGGCCCAATCTGATTTATAAATTCCACAACGCATTTGGACTCATGATGACGTGGCGAAATTTGGTTGGCTGAAATTTCTCATTCAACAAATGCCCCCTTTTTGAGATTTTTGCACGTGTATGAGTGGATGAATCTCAAAAAAGAAGATAAAGTTGAAATCAAAATGCAAATTATACGTTCTTGATTTTGACTCTATTGGATATGTCAATTTAATCAGACTTATGCGTTTAGTATATAAATTTGATTTAAATTCTCCGTATCTGACACACACTTTTTGGCAACTTATCAAAACATGAATTTGGAGTCAAATGTTTTGATTTTTTTAATGTTACCGCCATCTCCAATTTAAACTCTAGCAAAATTCGTGCTCCACTTAATTCAAAATTGAATTTGGAGTTAAGTTGAATTTCTATCCAATATGTCTTAATTGAATGTGGGATAGAATTTGGGGTAAATTTGAATTTCAATCGATTTTAGTTAAAAATTTAGAATATGCCCAAATTTTGACTTGAGAGAGATTTGGTTTTGAATATAATTTGAGCTTAATCCAAATTTTGGTTTGGATTTGGATCTCACTCTAATTTATACCCATATTTTGAGCTAAGAAGCGAGAGTTTACCCCGATTTTGACTTCGAATTTGAAGTATGATTTTGATTTTATTCCACTCCCGATTTTGGGATACGATTTGGGATTAAATCAATTTTTTTTTTGATTTAAGAAGTATTTAATTTTGGAATATAATTTGGATGCAATCCAAAATTTTGTTTGGATTTGAATTGAGTTTTGGGTTGAGGATTTGAAAGAATCTTAAACTAAGATTTGGATGCAATCTTAGTTTAAGAAGTTAACTAAGATTTTTTAGGGGTTTGGGATTCCTAAATCCATTTGGATACCAAAAGAAAATAGGAAAAATTCCCCAAATTCCGTCGTCCTTTGGCTATATATATCCGGAAGTACAACGGTTCCACCATTCCTAACTTGCTCTGCCTTCACTTCTGTTCGGACACCGCTGGGATACTCTGCTGCTGCTTATCGAAAGCCGTGGAACGCCGATTTCCGAAGGTGCATCGTCGTCGTGTTGCCATTTCGTCGTTGGGTAACCCATTCTACCGAAATTTCGTCGACCACCGCAGTTTATATAGTATGGGTCTGAGAGCCGGAGCTAAAACGAGTTGCGACGGGGAGGCGAGATAGCGTGAAAGCGAAAGTCGGGAAACAGTCTGAGCGAGAGAGCGAGAGAGAGAAGCCAAGCGAGACAGTAAGAGTGCGAGACAGCGGGAGAGCGGGAAAGCGTGAGTTGACCGAGAGTCTGGGAGTTGAGCGAGAGTCTGAGAGTTGAGCGACCTTTTTTCTTTCTTTTTTTCTTTTTTTTTTTTTTTTCCGACCCTAATCATTTACTCCCCTTGTTTGCAGGCTACCTTGCATCCCAACGGAACAACTCTCCTTCTTTTTTTTTGGGGCTCGCAAACCTTCTTGCCAACGATTGATTTAACGTATCCACTACGAACTTGGTGCGTGATGACTTGAATTATTAATTTGTCATCCCTCTGTTGCTTTAGTGCATGAAGATTTGAGTGACTGACTCACCTCCTTTTTGCTGCCTTGGCAAGATTTAATTGTTGATCCGCCGTCTCCCTACAGGTAGGGATGACCCGGAGCTTTGAACTATTGAGTTAGGGATGAGCCCGGGAAGATCTTAGCGGCTATAGCTCGCTGTCACCCTACAGGTAGGGATGACCCTGGGTCTCTGAACTATTGAGTTAGGAATGAGACCGGGAAGGTCTTAGCGGTTTGAAGGTCTTAGCGACTAAAGCTCGCCGTCACCCTACACGTAGGGATGACCCTGGATATCTGAACTATTGAGTTAGGGATGAGACTGGGAAGATCTTAGCGATTTGAAGGTCTTAGCGACTGAAACTCGCCGTCACCCTACAGGTAGGGATGACCCTGGGTCTCTGAACTATTGAGTTAGGGATGAGACCGGGAAGATCTTAGCGATTTGAAGGTCTTAGCGACTAAAGCTCGCCGTCACCCTACAGGTAGGGATGACCCTGGATATTTGAACTATTGAGTTAGGGATGAGACCGGGAAGATCTTAGCGATTTGAAGGTCTTAGCGACTGAAACTCACCGTCACCCTACAGGTAGGGATGACCTTGGGTCTCTGAACTATTAAGTTAGGGATGAGACCGGGAAGATCTTAGCGATTTGAAGGTCTTAGTGACTAAAGCTCGCCGTCACCCTACAGGTAGGGATGACCCTGGATCTCTGAACTATTGAGTTAGGGATGAGACCGGGAAGATCTTAGCGATTTGAAGGTTTTAGCGACTGAAGCTCGCCGTCACCCTACAGGTAGAGATGACCCTGGGTCTCTGAACTATTGAGTTAGGGATGAGACCGGGAAGATCTTAGCGATTTGAATTTTGAGCCTAGGACTGAGCGCGCCTAAGGGTGGTGATGTTGCGATGTCAATATCGGGGGCATAAATTATTTATTTATTTATTTTATTTATTTATTTAATTAATTATTATTATTATTAGTATTATTATTATTATTTATTATTATTATTTTTTGAATATGTTCACGTCTGCTTCATCATTTAAAACTTTGATGCCTCTGTTTCTTCTAGATCGGGTAATTAAGATCTAACTTCTTATGGTGACATTTTCCTTGCAGGACAATGGTTTACTTTGCAGAGCATGTCTCGTCTGGGAAAACACAACTCGTGATCCTCGCAGAAAGGCATCAGCCTATAAAGAGTGGACTTACCTTTACTGTGGAGGCTCCCCTAACTGGTTTCTTTTCAGATATTTGGCCAGAGTTGGATGACAATATGACCCTCCCTGAGCTATCTGTTGAGGTGCCTTTTCATCAGGGGGAAAAGGTGTGGATCCTAAGGCCGCCGATTCATGACACGACCCCTTCCTTGGATCCGTTGTTAACTCTCGGGCGGCGCATGCTGGAAGGCGAGACCCGCTGGAGTGCTGTTGTGAAAGTCCCAGGAGAATTCACTTTTATCGACTGCTACTGGGAATGGTTGGGGCTTGTAGTTAGCCGAAATGAACGGTTTCTTCACGACGTTCGTTTGTTTAATGCTGTGATGACCTCTTCATATACATATGATCGCAATAACGATGTGGTTCGAGCTTTTTGTGAGGCTTGGTGTCCGTCTACTAACACTCTCCATACCATGGCGGGCGAAGTATCCATTTCTTTATGGGACCTATGGTCGCTTGGGGGTCTTCCGATCAGGGGGACTTTGTATGAGGAGGTCATTCCTTGCTATAAAGAATTAACCGGGGCGCGAGAGAAGAGAAGATATCTCCCAAAGACTTGTGAGCATCTGTTTGCAGCCTACCACTCGATGGTTTGCTCCCAGAGGGAAGACCATGCATCATCCTAAAAAAATGACTCCCAAGTAACTATAAGTTCTTGGATTTCATTTTGGTTTCTTGGGGTTCGAAAATATGATAAACCTCCTGCACGAAAACAAAGGAAGGCTTCCCGCTCTCGGTCCACTCATAACCTGGATGGTGCAAAAATCAAGTATCAAGGCTGGTCGACTAGGGAAAATATGCGGTTCAAGGAACTTGGAATAGAAGACACCTTCAAAGACAAAACATATCTAGCCGCTTTCTTGTCCTGTTGGTTGTGTCTTTTCGTGTTCCCGCAAAAGGGAGCTTTCCTTCGTCCAGGAGTTTTTAAAGTTGCTAGCACGATGGCTGATGGGAAGTCTTACAGCCTTGGTATTCCAGTCCTAGCCAACATATATCATGGTCTAGGGCTGATCACTAAAGCTACCAACCCAATTGGACATATGGACTTTCACTTTCCTATGCATTATGTCCATGGTTGGTTGGCCCATTACTTTAACACACATTACCTCGTTCCTGTGGATGTGCGGGGTCCTAAGATGGCCAATTTTTCTGGAGAAGGTGGCTTGATCTATTTCGGGGAATACGAAGCTCGAGAGTTAATCCATAGAGGTGCAAACATCCAATGGCATGTAACTATCCAGGGCCGAAATAGGCATGAGCGTTTGGTTGATGATAATGACTTATCGTCCCAACATTCTTACCAAATTTCCAGCATGCGAACTGGTTATGTATCATCCCAGTGTGGAGATACCTTGATACTGGAATCATACAGTCCTTATCGATTTGGGCGGCAGTTTGGTTTTTATCAAGACACTTCTAATGATATAGGGGGAATGCCCTTTGTCGCTACACTTAATAACCACTTGTATTACTTCCGGGTTTATATGAGGCGTAACACATTATCCCAAGTGTTCTTACCAGTTCGCAAGTTGGAGTCACGTAACCATGTTACGTCACAATACCGAAACTGGTGGCTGTCAAAACATGGGAGTTATTTTGAGGATAACATTCATCAACTCGTAAGTAATGCTATTCCTCCCTCATCGCAACCCCGACTACCCAAGAATAATGGGGCTAACCAAGGTGGCAAACAACTTCGTCTTATTGAAGAAGCGATTTGCCCCCCTCAAAACGATGATGTCATTCATGCAGAAGCGAGTCACAGTAGTACCAGTGATCATCATTGGAAGAGACCCCCGAAGAAGATGAAAGGATCATGTGATAATAATTTTTTTGAAGGGGTCCCTAGTGCTTCAGGACTATCTAGTGCAATTATACCGTTGGTATGCATGCTTTCTGTTCAAGTTATCTTTTTTTCTTTATTTTTTTTTATCAGGTAATTTATTTATTTATTTATTTTTTTAGCAGTCTCCCTTGAGTCCGCACCTTCAAGAGCTTGTGGAGCCAAATAGCGAAGAATCTTTGATGGGGCCTTATAATTTAGACTTATCCATGGACAAGGTTGGTACTTCTACATTACCAGTAGCTGAAACAATTAAACCGCCTTTACGACCTCGTGTTATTTTAGAGGACATTTGACACGGCAAAATGAAAGTAGGTAGTGAGAGCGTTGGAGTTTTAAACTCTCCACTTGAAGAAGTTGGTTGTTCTAAAGCCCTCTTCACAGAGAAAGTCATGCCTCCTCCTGGTTCGCTAAGAATTTCGGAATCGACTCAACGCGTCTGTAAAAAAACAAATGTTGGGAATCCCGAGGCTTCTCTATACTGTGGTGATGTGGTAGTTTCGAATTTTTATCGACAAGCAGCGCTATCTCTGTGGGAAAGCATTCGGGATAAGATTGTGCGTACTCTATTTGAGCGAGTTCCGGATCTCAGGTCGGAAGTCACAAAGGTATTCTATGGTATTTCGAAGGTTCATGCAAAGAATTTGACTCCGCTTTAGGAGTTTGTGGAGAATTATCTCAAAAGGGTGGAAAATTTCAATTCGCTACAGTTCTTTTATTCCGCGCAATTATCTTCAACCGACAAAGATCATCAATTGGGGGAGAAAACATCTCGTATGAAAGAAACCCTTACTTTGATCGACCAAATGCGAGGAGAAGATCAAACCATTCGAGAGCGGGTGCGCAGTTAGCCTCAGAAAAGGAGGAATTAGAAGTTAGACTTCGAGAGGTCAAAATCGAATACGGGAAACTTTTGAGTCTGTGTGATGAGAAGAAGGAGGCCTTAGACAAAAGGGAACTTGAAGTCTCCCAGATGCAAGAAGAAATCAATATTCTTGAGAGCATTCCGACTATAACCGATGAAGGTGTCGAGGCTTTTGCTACAGTTTGGGACAATATGGAAACTGCACGCGAAGAGTTGAAGAACTTCAAGTGGAGGCTTTGAAATTATTTATTTATTTATTATTATTTATTTATTATTTTTTTCATATGTACCCACCAGGATTCAGATTTAATGAATTTTTTTTTTTATGTGACTGCACTTAATAAATTTGAATTTGCCTACGTACCCTCTTATAATAACGGGATCAAGTCATTACATAGTTCATTGTGAATATGTTTTATATATATATAGCCGTTCGCCTTTAAGCTCATGCGGGCCAAGAGCATATACATCAATTTTTTTTTTTTGTGAATATAACGCTAAGCATAAAATCTTTTAAGGAACTTGCCATTGATTGGGCTGATTCTTAATCCATCTTGGTCAACGATCTTGTACGCTCCGTTTGTATAGACTTCTTTAACAACATAGGGTCCGTCCCATTTAGGTGTGAATTTATTCCCTGCATGTCTCGTTGTGATGATAGGTCTTCTTATAGCAAGTACTAAATCACCAATCTGAAACGATCGAGGCTTCACATGTTTGTCGAAAGCTTTAGACATTCGTGCTTGATAACATTCCAATGCCTGTTGAGCTTCGAGTCTCTTCTCGTTAAGTGCTTCTAGCTCTTGAAGACGTAATTTGGCATTGTCTTCAGTAGTTAGTCCTTTTTGAATCGTCATTCTCACCGATGGAATTTCCCTCTCTAATGGGAGAACGACTTTTACTCCATAAACCAGAGAGTATGGTGTGACTCCTGTGGGAGTGTGATGGGTAGTTCGGTAAGCCCATAGGACTTCCCCGATCTTTTCCTGCCAATCTCTTTTCGTCTTAGAGACTAACTTTTTTAGTAGATTACATAAAGTCTTATTGAATGCTTCTGCCAGTCCATTCGCTGCGGCATTGTACATAGAAGACTTGTACTGCTTAAATTTAAACTTTTCGCACAACTTGTCCATCAAACTATTGACAAACTATCTTCCATTATCTGTGACAATGCGATGAGGGATCCCGTATCGATAAATGATGTGCGTACAAACAAAACTTACGATGTTTTCTTTTTTTGCTTCCCTCAAAGGCACAGCTTCAGCCCACCTTGAAAAGTAATCTGTTCCAGCAAGAATATAAGAGTGTCCGCTCGACGACTTAGGTGTTATAGGTCCTACCAGATCAAGTCCCTAAGCTTCAAATGGCCATGAAGCTACTGTCGGGTGAAGAGGCTTTGGCGGCTGATGTATAAAATTTGCATGGAATTGACAAGCTTCGCATCGCTTTGCATACTTCATGGAGTCATGCACCATTGTGGGCCAGTAATAGCCCATTCTTTTCAATTGGTGCTGGAGTTTTGGTCCAGACTGATGAGCGCCACAGACCCCTGAATGTGCTTCATCTAGGGCTCGTGCAGATTCTTCTTTCCCTAAACATCGAAGAAATAGACCCTCATATGAGCGTCGATAGAGTGTATCATTCTAATAGATAAATCGGGCAGCTCTTCTTCGTATCTCAATTTTATGTCGCGGGTCTGTGGGAAGCTTCCCGTGTTGTAGGTAATTTATAATACAGTGTCGCCAGTCCTTCTCTTCGATCACGAAAACAGATATGGTATCAGTTTCTTCATGTTGTTCTTTGATTGGTGGAATGATCCACTTTTGACAAAGAGAGATATTCATAGGAATGTCGTTTGAAATCGCCAAAGCAGTAGCAAGATTTGCAAGTGCATCCGCTTTCCTATTCTCTGACCTTGGTATATGTTCAAGTATTATAACCTCAAACTTATCCATCAGCCTCTTAGCAAGGATAAAGTAAGACTTTAAGTCCTCATGTTTCACATCATACCGGTGTGAGAGCTGATTTATAATTAGCTTTGAGTCGCCGTAAATTTTAATGTATGTTATCCCCATATACAAAGCTATTTGTAGACCGATGATGAGTGCTTGATATTCAGCAACGTTATTTGAACATAGCTCACTGAGCGTGAAACTATACGGTAACATGTGCTTTTCCGGGGAAATAAAGATAATGCCGACGCCTGCTCCACTTCTTCGAGCTGCGCCATCAAAGTACATGGTCCAAGGCTCCATGATTTCGGCGTAAAATACTTCTTCGTCGGGCAAATCTTCACATAGTTCCCAATCTGATGGGATCGGATGATTAGCCAAGAAATCTGCCAGTGCTTGACCCTTCACTGCCTTTTGAGGTACATACACTATGTCATATTATTGAAGTATAACTGCCCATTTAGCGAGGCGTCCCGAGAAGACTGGCCTAGATAGGATGTACTTGACTGGGTCGGCTTTTGCTACCAAGTGTACAATGAAGGCTTGCATGTAGTGTCTCAACTTGTCTATTGCGAAGAACAAAGCAAGACACATTTTCTCAATTGGAGAATAATTTAGCTCGGCTCCAGTCAAGGTTCTACTTAAATAGTAGAGCGCGTGTTCCTTACCTCTCTCCTTTTCTTGTGCGAGTAATGCTCCGATCGATCTTTCTTGTGCAGCTATGTATAATATCAACGGTTTTCCAACAGTCGGTGCACTCAAGACCGGGGGGTTGAGCAAATACTTTTTTATACTGTCAAATGCATTTTGACATGCCTGATCCCATTCAAACACTGTATCTTTTCTCATCAGTCTCTGAAAGGGTTGACACCGACCTGCAAGATTAGATATAAATCTTCTGATGTAGGCCAAGCGGCCTTGGAGACTTCTTAACTCATGCAGGTTTTTCGGACTTGGCATTTTCTGGATGGCATCAATTTTAGATTGATCAATTTCTACCCCGCGGTGCCTCACAACAAACCCCAGAAACTTTCCTGAAGTCACACTGAAAGCACATTTGAGAGGATTCATCCTTAATTGATACTTCCTAAGCTGCTCAAAGACAAGTTTCAAATTTTCTAGATGGTCATGTCGTTTTTGGGATTTTACCACCAGATCGTCCACATAACATTCAACATGCTTATGTAACATATCATCGAAAATCTTTTGCATAGCTCGTTGGTATATAGCACCTACATTCTTTAATCCGAAAGACATCACCTTATAACAATATATACCATTTGGAGTTCGAAAAGCCGTTTTCTCCTCGTCTTCCAAGGCCATTCGTATTTGATTGTAGCCTGACGACCCGTCCATGAATGATAAGGCCTCGTGTCCTGTGGTGGCATCTACCATGATTTCTATGATGGGTAAGGGAAAATCATCTTTTGGACATGCACTATTCAAGTCACGAAAATCAACACAAATACGCAGTTGGCCATTCTTTTTCTTTACAGGGACGATGTTGGCTATCCATGTTGGATATTTGACTTCACGAATAAAACTAGCCTCAATTAGTTTGTTAACTTCCTCCACTATTTGAGGAATGAGTTCTGGCCGAAAGCGTCGTTGGGCTTGCTTGATTGGTCGATACCTAGGCTTAATTGCTAGGTGATGGACTGCCACTTTTGGATCAAGCCCAGGCATTTTTTTATACGACCAAGCAAAGACATCTTTGTATGTCGTGAGTACGCTCACATACTCCCTTTCTTCCTCATTAGTTAGTTGTGCACTTATGAAAGTTGGACGAGGCTCCTCTATTGTTCCAAGGTTGACTTCCTTTAACTCATCAATCGTTGATTGACCACCGTCCTCAAGTGGTGACAGAACTTCTTCTGCCTCTTCCTCAAGCACCTCAGGCTCTGATGCTTCTTCTACTGTGACATGACATTAATTTGTCGTATCCTTTTCATCTTCTGGGTCGTTCTCTTTAGGTCGAGTGATGATGATGTCGTGTCGCTTTACTTTTAACGAACCCTCTGTATTTACTGAAACCAACAATTTTCTTTTCATTCTTGATGGAACAGCACTGCGAATTTTTTCGTCACTTTTTTATCTCGCATGCTTTGCTGGAGATCGATGTAAGGGATTGTTTTTGACTTCTTGTTGTGGAGACGCTTAATCTCTCGAAAGCAGATGCTCGCGGGGTGGTATTTGAGCACACATTATTTATCTTCCAAGGATTTACACTTAACCTTTGAAACGCAGAAAGTCGGGTATGGCCGGAAGTTGAAGGCTGTTCTTTATTTTCACCCCCAAGCATACTCAGCCTTTGAAAAACCGAAGGACGTGCCACAGAAGGAGTAATGCGACTAAAGGCAGACATTCTCTGACCTTCACTTCCCTTATCTTCTTTAGAGTCATTGCCTTCCACAGTAATGTGACATGTATTTGAAATCTTTGTTTTTCCTTTTCTGGTTATACGAATCGGCTCCGGGGGATTATATCCAAGCCCGGCCCTTGAATAAGGGATAGTATACCCTTCTTTCTGAAGCTTCCTTTGAGTAGGGGAGAGTTTCGGTCTTTCATCAGATATTTTCAGAGTTTTAAACTCAGTATGAGCCTTGAAATCATAACCTGCCTTTGCCAGTAGCCTATATGCCTTCGGATCGAAGCCATCCTTTGTTCGTTTTTCTGGCAAAGTTGCGCTAGCTTGCTCTGTCTTAGTGTTTTATATTTCACTCTTATCCATTTTTGTAAGCGGTGTAGTGAAACTCCCTTTCAAAATTTTGACGTCTTCGATCATTAGATTTTTGGAGCATTCTGCAAATGGTGATTCTCCTTTCTTGCGTCGAGATAGAGGGGCATAGCGTAAGACGGGAGATTTTGAGTTCTTTCCTTTTGTGCTTATCATCCCTTCGTTCTTTGGCACCTCATGCTTGACTTGAGTCCTTGATTCATCATTTCCCCGACCGCTGAAAGCATCCACTTCGCTCAGCTTCTTTGTCGTAACTATTCGTTGCTCGGGCCTACAGGAGCCTTTGGCCATTGGGACCTCTGTTGATATGACTTCGCTAATGTCATCACTTTTCATGTAGAAGTTTGCATCAGCAAAATGCGATCAGCTTCTGAAAACGGTTTGGTGTCGGCATCAACTTTCTTAATGCCTTGCTGATAAAACTTAAAACACTGATGGAGCGTAGACGTTACAACTCCGTTTTCGTGAATCCAGGGACGCCCTAACAGCAGTCTGTATGTAGTTCTTGAATCGATCATATGAAATAGGGTATTTGCTCTTAAATCCCCTATGACGAGTTCAAGGCGAATCATGTCTATCGCTCGCTGTCCTCCTTGATTAAAGCCTTGAATCACCAGCTTGCTGGTGGATAATTCCTCCATCGAAACGCCTAACTGGTTCATAGTCGATTTTGGCATTATGTTGACAGCTGATTCATCATCAATGAGGATCCGACTGAGCTTTTGCTCTCGAATATATCCAGACACAAATAAAGGTCTATTATGAAGTTTTAATCCGAGTAACAAATCTTCGTCGGTGAATGATATCGCTATGCAACATGAAGCGCATGTGTCTGCTTGAGAAGTAGAAGCAGTCGGACGACTGTCACCTTTTAAGATTTCGACCAGTGCATCCTTGGTCTCCTGTGGTAGTGACAACAGATCATTTATGCTGAAAGAGGATAGTTCTTTCGGTCGGGTTGTTGCCTCTGCCGTGTTTGAAGGAGCGCCATCTTCTTCCGTCGCACTAATGACGTGACACGCAACAGTTTCACCTGAAAAACTCTTTGGAAAGAAGTCTCCCAAGGTTATCGGTTGCCGAGGTCGAGGAAGTTCCTCGCTTTCTTCGATGATTGGTCGAGGTCTTTTCATACTCGACCTTGTTTTTCCTTTTTGTGTCTTACTTCTTCTTTTATGGTTTCGGTGCGAACGTGATTCTTTTTGAGAAAACTTTGTTTATGTTTCTTTCGTCGGGTTACCAACGTCCATTCTTCATCTATATCTTCAACTCGTTCTTCCTTCTCCTGTAAGTGGGTTTTCTGAAAGTCGATCCTCCCTGTGGCTTTTAATGCCGAATATATAATGATCGGTTCCAAAGATCCAAACTGGATTAAACTCCCTGTTGCGAACATGAGGATGTCTGGATGAATCATTACTGCGACAAGATTTGTCTGCGCCACGTCCTCTAGGTCCAACTCGATTTTTTCTTTCTTGAGCTAACTTTAAAATTAACTATTTCAATACAAAGCATTTTTCCACTGGATGGCTCACAACTCGATGATATTTGCAGTAATTGGGATCGTTTACTCTCCCCAATTCTGCTGGTCGCTTGCATTCAGGGAGCTCAATTAGTTGTTTCTCGAGCAACTGTTCCAGCATATGTGGAAGATCGGAGTCTGGAAAAGGGTAAACTTTCTCTTGTCTCTCTTTCAACGTTGGTCGTTTCCTCTCGCCTACATCTTGGCGTTTCTCAATCTTCTTCTCTTTAGCAGTAAACTTTAAAGGAGCCGTATTTACGACCATAGCTTCTTTAGTTGCACCCTTCAATATCTTCTGGGTGCTCTTCACTTCTTTCCTTTCTTTCTTTACCTCCGGGATTAATAAATCGTTGCTCCCTCTATTAGCAATGCTCAACTCCATATCAAGAGCTCCAGTAGCTAATTCCTCAAAGGTGCGGGGTTTTATCCCTTGTAGGATGTACAATAGTCCCCGGTGCATTCCTTGAGTGCACATTTCGACAGCTAATAGTTTTGTCAACCTATCTTTGCAATCAAGGCTTAGTGCTCTCCAACGATTAATGTAGTCAATGACTGGCTCGCCTTTTCGTTGCTTGGTAGTAGTGAGCTCTGTCATAATAACGATGTGCCTTGTATTTTAGAAATGATTGAGGAATTCTCTCTCAAGCTGCTCCCAGCTATCGATAGTTTCGGGCTCCAGGTCCGTGTACCAGTCGAAGGTGTTTCCTTTCAGAGTTCGAACGAACTATTTAACTAGCAGGTCTCCTCTGGTTCCAGCGTTTTCACAGGTTTCAATGAAATGAGCAACATGTTGCTTTGGGTTGCCCTTTCCATCGAACTGCTGGAATTTTGGCGACTGATACCCATTTGGCATCCTTAAGTTGTTAATCCCCTTCGTATACGGCTTGGAATACAAGAGAGAGGTTTGACTAGGACCTCCATATTGAGCCTTGATGGAGTTCGCAACCATTTCCTACAACTGTTGGACAGACAATGAAACAATTGAAGTTGAATCTTGGGGCTGACTATCTTGCAAAACCTTCTTCCCTTTGTCATTGTTCTTGACTGCAGGTGTATGACTTGATTCAGCCGTATCACGACTATCAATATGATTCTTGAGGGATGCAATCTCATAATCCCTTTCTTCAACTGCCTTCAGTAGCATGTTAACTTTCTTTTCAAGTTCAGCCATTCTCTCTTCACTTGTTCCCACGTCGGCCATCATGACTGACATTACATTTGGTTGGGATGCCTCCTCGCTCGGTCGTTCAGAAGCTGAGGTATGCTTGTCAAGTGTAGGATTCTCTTTGATGACGACCCCAGCGTTCGGGTCTCTTGAGATCCGTTCCCATATATTTCTCACGATCTCAAAGGTAGGTTGCTCTTCCGACTGTATTTCTTTAGAGCGGCTGCGAGTAATCGGTCTTCTGGAAGTGTCACTTGAAGCGTTAGAAGCATTGTCTTTGGATGCCATGTCGTATGTCTTGTACGGGAGAAAGAGATGAAAGGTAGAGACTGTCCCACTGGGCGTGCCAATTTGTTCGATGAGATTTCCGAAGAAGATTTAATTCGTGGAACTTGAGCTTCGTATTTGTATTAGTTTCAGTTTTGTGAGTACAATCTCTAATATATTTAATCCTTTGATTCTTTCTCTCCAAAGGTAAACGCGTGCGGCTTGAATTCTTGATATCTTCTATGAAGCTTTTCTCTCAAGGTCTTCAACTCTAGAGTCTTCAATCTTTGGATCTTTGAATCTTTAGCTTCTTTGGAGCTTCAGGGAGCTTCAATCTTCAGAGCTTGTGAGCTTGGGAGCTTCGGTCTTTAGATTTTGAGCTTCGGCCTTCAATTCTTTAGAATCCGGATTTCCAGAGCTTCAGTACTTTTCTTCACTCTCCAAAAGGATCCCCTCAATGAAGAGATAAAGCCTCTATTTATAGAGTTTCTATGGGCCTTCATGGGCTTGGGCCTAATTGCTTTTGGGCCTCAAAAATTGGGATTGGGCTTGGGCCCAATATCTTCTTTGGCCCAAAAAAAAAAAATCACCATGGACTTGAATTGGGTTAAGCTTTTAACCCGAGCCACTTTAATTGCTCGGTCCAATCTGGTTTATAAATTCCACAACGCATTTGGACTCATGATGACGTGGTGAAATTTGGTTGGCCGAAAATTCTCATTCAACAGGGCTGAGTAATTAAAGTCGCTCGGGTCAAAAGCCCAACCTAATTCAAGTCCATTGTGAATTTTTTTGGGCCAAAGAAGATATTGGGCCTAAGCTCAATCCCAATTTTTGGGCCCAAAAGCAATTGGGCCTAAGCCCATAAAGGCCCATAGAAACTCTATAAATAGAGGCTTTATCTCTTCATTTGGAGGGGGGGGGGGGAGCATTGACAATGGAGAGCTAGTGCTCTGAAGCTCTAAAGACTGAATCCTGAAGATTCCAAGACCTTGAAGTTCTAATTAAATTCTGAAGACTGAAGCTCCAAATATTCGAAGATCCAAAGATTGAAGCTCTAAATATCTGAAGAACACAACCCCCCTTAGCTCAAAAGAACTGAAGAATACAAGCTTTGAAGAATGCAGAACTCTTAAAGTTTTGAAGATCAGAAGACTAAAGTTTGGAAGAGTATAACTCTGTTGAAGATTTAAAGACAAAAGCTTAAAAACATTCAGAAGATCAGAAGACTTTCTCTGAAGCTCTTGAAGTAAAAAACTCCAAAGGTCGATCAACAAGCCTAAAGGCCGATCATCCAAGAAGATCAATAAGCCTAAAGGCCGATCACCAAAGAAGATCACCAAGCCCAAAGGCCGATCACCCAAGAAGATCATCAAGCCCAAAGGCCGATGGTCCAAGAAAATCAACAAACCTAAGGATTAAAGTTTATTTTGTCTAGAGAAAGAATCAAAGGATCAAATATGAGAGATTGTACTCACAACATTGGAATTAATACAAATACGAAGTTCAAGTTCCACGAATGAAATTTCTTCGAAAATCTTGTCGAACAAATTGGCATGCCCAGTGGGACACTCTCTACCTTTCATCTTTTTCTTCCGCACAAGACATAAGACATGGCATCCAAAGACAATGCTCCTAACGCTTCAAGTGACACTTCCAGAAGATCGATTACTCGTAGCCGCTCTAAGGTAATATAATTGGAAGAGCAACCTACCTTTGAGATCGCGACAAATATATGGGAGCGAATCTCAAAAGACCCAAAAGTTGGGGTCGTCATCAAAGAAAATCCTACACTTGACAAGCATACCTCAACTTCTGAACGATCAAGCCAGAAGGCATCCCAACCAAATGTAATGTCAGTCATGATGGCTGACGTGGGAACAAATGAGGAGAGAATGGCTGAGCTCGAAAAGAATGTTAACATGCTACTGAAGGCAGTTGAAGAAAGGGATTATGAGATTGCATCCCTCAAGAATCATATTGAAAGTCGTGACGCGGCTGAATCAAGTCATACACCTGCAGTCAAGAACAATGACAAAGGGAAAAAGGTTTCATTAGACAGTTAGCCCCAAGATTCGACTTCAATTGCTTTGCTGTCTGTTCAGTAGTTGCAGGAGATGATTACAAACTCCATCAAGGCTCAATATGGAGGATCTAGTCAGACTTCTCTCTCGTATTCCAAACTATATACAAAGAGACTTGACAACCTAAGGATGCCAAATGGGTACCAGCCACCCAAGTTTCAGCAATTTGATGGAAAGAGCAACCCAAAGCAACATGTCGCTCACTTCATTGAAACATGTGAAAATGCTGGAACCAGAGGAGACTTATTGGTTAAACAATTCATTCGAACGTTGAAAGAAAATGCTTTTGACTGGTACACCGACTTGGAGTGTGATTCAATTGATAGTTGGGAACAACTCGAAGGAGAGTTTTTAAATCACTTCTACAGCACAAGACGAATAGTCAGTATGTTCGAGCTCACCAACACTAAGCAACGAAAAGGCAAACCAGTCATCGACTACATAAATCGTTGGAGAGCTGCAAGTCTAGATTGCAAAGATCGTCTCACTGAACTTTCTGCTGTTGAGATGTGTATCCAAGGCATGCATTGGGGACTTCTTTACATTCTCCAAGGTATAAAGCCTCGCACTTTTGAAGAACTAGCAACTCGCGCTCATGATATGGAGCTAAGTATTGCCAATCGAAGGGACAAAAACATGTTAGTTCCTAGCGTAAAGAATGAAGAGAAACATGCCGATGTGACTTTAGAAGAGTCTATGGTCGTCAATTCGACCCTTCTTAAGTCGTCCTCCAAAGAAAAGGATAAAAAGACTAAAAATCGACAAGAATATGAAAAGCGTCGACTAACTCTAAAAGAAATGCAAGAAAAAGTTTATCCTTTTCCTGATTCTGACATTCCTGATATGTTAGAACAACTACTGAAAGCACAACAAATTCAAGATGTTCTTCCCTATTAAAGAGGTGATACAGTAGATTGAAGACAAACACTGTTTCACATGAGACTATACAAGTTGCATTATACCAAAAAGGGCTCTATAAATAGAGGCTTTATCTCTTCATTTGGAAAGAAGGGGGGGGGGGGGGGGGAGGGGGGAAGCATTAACAATGGAGAGCTAATGCTCTGAAGCTCTGAAGACTGAATCCTGAAGATTCCATGACCTTGAAGTTCTAATCAAATTCTGAAGACTGAAGCTCCAAATATTCGAAGATCCAAAGATTGAAGCTCTAAATATCTGAAGAACACAACCCCCCTTAGCTCAAAAGATCTGAAGCATACAAGCTTTGAAGAATGCAAAACTCTTAGTTTTGAAGATCAGAAGACTAAAGTTTGGAAGAGTATAACTCTCTTGAAGATTTAAAGACAAAAGCTTAAAGTACATTCAGAAGATCAGAAGAATTTCTCTGAAGCTCTTGAAGTAAAAAACTCCAAAGGTCGATCAACAAGCCTAAAGGTCGATCATCCAAGAAGATCAATAAGCCTAAAGGCCGATCACCAAAGAAGATCACCAAGCCCAAAGGCCGATCACCCAAGAAGATCAACAAGCCCACAAGCTAAGCTGATCACCCAAGAAGATCATCAAGCCCAAAGGTTGATCGTCCAAGAAAATCAACAAACCTAAGGATTAAAGTTTATTTTGTCTAGAGAAAGAATCAAAGGATCAAATATTAGAGATTGTACTCACAACACTGAAATTAATACAAATACGAAGTTCAAGTTCTACGAATTAAATTTCTTCGAAAATCTCGTCGAACAGTATGCCCTAAAGCCTTGTAATTAATATGTTATTTGAAATAATGGTTGATTATATTATATATGCAATTATCCATTAGAGAAAAATCCAAGGTTATTTTATGTAACTTAAATATGTATATGGTTGACATACATGTGGATCATGTTTAAGTAATAACTTTAATGGTCTATAATATAAGGATAAGTTTGGGTGCCTTATCTTGGTGATACTACAGATACGATCGACTTTGTAATTGTTACATAAGTTGTAAAATGTTACAAACGATTTGATCCTAATCGTTCATGTAGAGACATGCGAGTGGAGGTATCTTATACAAAGAGTTTGTATAAGACTAGGCCACAAAATGATTAATCACTCTTTTAACATCGTTAAATGAAGAAATTAACATTTTATAGGATGACCGTAAGTGACTTGACCTTAAACTTGAGTGAGTTGTGAACTTCTATCTATGAGGGCAGTCCTTTGATCTGCATGGGTGAGAGTGGCTAGATTCGCCATCTCAATATTCCTACCATTTTGGAGATTTGTCCAAGTAGGGAGCTGGGAACATAGCTACACAAGATGAAATTCACTCCTCCCCGTCCTTATGGTAAGTAGATGAATTACTCCCTTAAATGCCGACTCCGGGCCTTGGACAATGGGGCCCCTCCTTTCACTGGCCCGAGAGGGTTTTGTTTATGGTAGGACCATAAACATGTTGTTCATTAGAAGATTAATGAGACTTAAGGAGTTAGATGTAATTACAGGGGTAAAACGATAATTTAAACCAACTGTAATTACGCGCAATTCATGAAGGGTTGACTCACTGTTGATTGGTTATATTTGTGGATACAGAAATATGTCTACAGTGCAAAAAGTGCAACTGTGGGTCTTTAGTGGAGTGACCCTCAGTTAATGAATAATGTTGATTAATTTAATTAAAGAGTTTAATTAATTAATATTGTATCATTGGAACTTCTAATCTATAGGTCCATAGTCTATCATTTCAACTAACCCTTGTCTATCATTTTTTTTAGAAGAATGTGAAGAACACAAAATTTCTCTTTACTCTCAATTCTCTCTCAACATTCTAAAGTTACGGAGAAAAAGTTTCTCTACAAAAACTCTTCCCAATCTTCCAAAAAAGGTTCCTACAAAACTTTTCCTTGTCGAAGAATAACAAGGAAGACTTGGTGGTGGTGTCTTGTTTGAGATCCAAGAAGATTGAAGAGATCGTGGATGCAGTGAAGAATTGGAGAAGATTGAAGATTTTTTTTCAAAAACATTTTTTTTCTCCTTGAATTTCTTCTTAGTAAAGCACGCTTAATTAAAATATATTTAGTTTTTGTGTATGTTCTGTAAATTCAAAATGTAAATTAAAAGCACACACTTTCACACGCTTCCGTACGAGATTCGATCCCTTCACAAACATGCCTCGTTCGTACCTTAAACCTAGTGATGAGGTCAAACTCGTACTTATTGAACGACATTCTATTCCCAAACAAGTTAAACGAAATGACATCCGATCTCTCGTCTACAACCTCCCTAAGAAGTGAGTGGTGTATAAGCTGATCATTAAGGACAAAGTTACAATTTATGATTGGTCCAAAAATGGTTTGCCTAAACATATCTAGCTGTACTTTACTTAACTTCTCAATGATGACATCACGAGTGTAAACTAAATGACTACTGGATGTCAACTATGCCTTAAATTAGTCCTTAGGCCCTTGGCTCCATAGAATTTTTTGCATTCTACCATTTATCCTGAGACCTTACGGAAAAAATGACAAAATGCCTAAATTTCCTAGTAGGTTTGTACTTACCTAGAAATTTGTGGATTTTGTCATTTTTCCTGAGAGTCTTATTTGAAATATTATGGGTAAAATGACAGAATGCCAAATTTCTGGTAGGTTTGGACTTACAATGAAATTTGGTCATTTGAACCGGCTTTCGGGAAAGCAAACATAATTGAAGGGAATTAAAGGGAAATTTGAACCTCCTCTCTGAAAGAAGGAAGAAGATAAAATGGGAAATAAATTGGGGGTATTTAAGACTTTTCACTCAATAGGGGTCACCATTAAAAATATGAAAAGTTAAAAAGGAGGTTAGAAAAAAAGTATTTAAAAAATATGTTAGTTTTGTCCCCGATAACATATTTGTTTTTGTTAGAAATAACAATTTTATAATTATTGTGGTGGTTGAGCTTTTTTTTATTTTTATTTTTATTTTATTTTTGTCAATTTTGTTAAACGTTGCTGCAAATTTCTTCTTCACTTTTTAAAAACTGGGCGGTTATATCTTCCAAACTCCAACACAGTCATGGAAATTTCGTCCTCCTTCATTCTCTCCCTTCATCTTCACCCTCTCCCTCCAAATCCTCTCGCCGCCGCCGCCACTATTTCCAATTCCGGCCACCAACTCTCCCGAATCAAATCCCCTACACAATCACTGACGGATACACCGCCGTCAAAATTCAAAATAGTTTCCAAATTTCGGAAACGAAACCGCCCAACTTTTGCCGAGAAAGATGCTTTTCCTTCATCTTTACCACTTCACACCAAGAACCCTCATGCCATCTACGAGGACATTCAAAGATTTGCGCGGCAAAATAAGCTCAAAGAGGCACTTACAATTATGGACTATTTGGATCAACAAGGCATCCCAGTTAATGCGACTACATTTTCTTCTCTTATTACTGCTTGTGTTAGAACCAAATCGATGACTGATGCCAAACAGATTCACGCGCATATCCGGATAAATGGACTTGAAAACAATGAATTTCTGCGTACTAGGCTTGTGCATATGTATACTGCTTGTGGCTCCTTGGAAGATGCACAGAAGCTGTTCGATGAAAGTTCTAGCAAGAGTATTTATCCTTGGAATGCTTTGCTTAGAGGCACTGTAATGGCGGGTCGCCGGGATTATCGTAGCATTCTATCGACTTATGCAGAAATGCGAAGACTGGGGGTTGAATTGAACGTTTACTCTTTTGCTAATATCATTAAAAGTTTTGCAGGTGCATCGGCGCTTACACAGGGGCTCAAGGCCCATGGCCTTTTGATTAAAAATGGATTGGTTAGCAATTCAATTCTAGGGACAACTTTGATTGATATGTACTTCAAATGTGGTAAAATCAAACTTGGCCGCCAGGTGTTTGAGGAAATTACCGAGAGAGATGTTGTGGTTTGGGGATCAATAATTGCTGGTTTTGCTCACAATCGACTCCAAAGGGAAGCTTTGGAATATACGAGGAGGATGATAGACCATGGAATTAGACCGAATTCGGTTATATTGACGACTATTCTTCCAGTTATTGGAGAAATCTGGGCCAGGAGATTAGGCCAGGAAGTTCATGCTTATGTTATAAAGACAAAGAGTTACTCAAAGCAGATATTTATTCAGTCTGCTTTGATTGATATGTATTGCAAGTGTGGGGACATCGGTTCGGGTAGAGCAGTTTTTTATGCATCCATGGAGAGGAATGCTATATGTTGGACTGCTTTGATGTCTGGTTATGCTTTAAATGGCAGACTAGAGCAGGCTGTAAGATCAGTTATTTGGATGCAGCAAGAAGGATTTAGACCGGACGTCGTTACTGTCGCAACGATTCTTCCAGTTTGTGCTGAATTGAGAGCTCTGAGACCAGGAAAAGAGATTCATGCCTACGCTTTGAAGAATTGCTTCCTACCGAATGTATCTATTGTTTCATCCTTGATGGTAATGTACTCAAAATGTGGAGTAATGGACTATTCTCTAAAGCTTTTCAACAACATGGAGCAAAGAAATGTGATCTTATGGACAGCAATGATTGATTCATACATAGAAAATCAGTGTCCACATGAAGCAATTGGTATATTCAGAGCAATGCAGCTATCGAAGCATCGACCAGATACCGTTACCATGGCTAGAATCCTCTATGTATGCAGTGAAATAAAAATGCTGAAAATGGGGAAGGAGATACATGGACAAGTCTTGAAGAGGAAATTCGAGTCGGTCCATTTCGTTTCTGCGGAACTAGTGAAGCTATATGGGAAATGTAGAGCAGTAAAAATGGCAAAAATGGTGTTTGAGGCAATTCCTGTGAAGGGGTCAATGACATGGACAGCCATTATCGAAGCTTATGGAGAAAATGGAGAGTTTCAGGAAGCAATTGATCTGTTTGACCAAATGAGGTCCTGTGGTATCTCTCCAAACCATTTCACTTTCAAAGTGGTTCTATCTGTTTGTAAGGAAGCTGGTTTTGTTGATGATGCACTGCGCATCTTCAAGCTAATGTCTGTTAGGTATAAGATTAAGCCATCTGAAGAACATTACTCTTTAGTCATTGCGATTCTTACTCGGTTTGGTCGAATTGAGGAGGCTAGAAGGTATGTACAGATGAGTTCTTCATTGTCATAAGTTTTATTTTGTGTTTTGTCCATAATTGAGCTGAGCTCCTTGATTGGTTATTTGAATGCAACAAAATGCAAATGTACACATACATCTGATTCTTATGTATTGTATATGTTGATCTTTTTGTGTATATTCTTTAGTTTGGGAGAACTGAAGGATAAATTCAAATTTTGTGATCAATTTGGTTATTTATTTATTTATATTTTCTGTGAGTATAATGTAGGATGAGGAAATCAACTTTTGATGTCAAGGAAGATAATGTGTGTATTTATTTATTTAGTTATGCTCGGATTTACCTTTGTAAGCATTGGTTTTGTTTCCATGGATGAGTTTTCAATTGTGGACGGGAGGTCAATTCTAAAACAAATTTATTTTTTAAGGTTAAAACATTATTTTCCTCCCTTTCAAGCGAATTTTAGTTGTTTGTAATTTCAAGTAGTACTTCTGGTTTATTGTTTATTTTCTTAAAAAAAAAAAAAAAAAAAAAAAATTATCGCCCTTCCACCATAAATTTCATAAACATATTCAAAGTGTATTTAAGTTGCATGAAAATTATTATTATACTATTTTATTTTATTTTATTTATTTATTTATTTTATTTTATTTTTTTTAATCCATGAGTGTTCAGGCCAGCTTATGCGCACCTCAACTAATCTCACGAGAAGACCTGATCCTACAATATTTGGGTATCAAGGAAACTCATAGGAAATTAATTCCTAGGTAGATGGCCACCATAGATTGAACCTTTGACCTCTTAGTCATTGATTGAGACTATGTCTCCTTTATGTCTCCTTTTTACCTATTAAAATTAAACATTTGAAAATTTAAAGTCTAAAATTGAACTAGTTCCAAAGTAATGGGAATAAAATGATATTTATTCAATTATGATACTATTGGTTTGGGTAGATCAATTTTTTATATATTTATGGAGTGAAATGCTATTGTTCGACGAGATTCCTGAAGAAATTTAATTCGTTGAATTTGGACTTTGTATTTGTATTAATTTCAATATACCGAGTATAATTTTTAATATTTGATCCTTTGATTCTTTCTCTCAAAAAGTAAACTTTAATCCTTAGGCTTCTTGATCTTCTTGTCTTTAGATATTCAAGAGAGTTGCTCTTTAGAGCTTTAGTCTTCTAATCTCCAAAGTTTCAAGAGGTTTATATTCTTTGATTCTTTCTCTCAAAAAGTAAACTTTAATCCTTAGGCTTCTTGATCTTCTTGTCTTTAGATATTTAAGAGAGTTGCTCTTTAGAGTTTTAGTCTTCTAATCTCCAAAGTTTCAAGAGGTTTATATTCTTTAGAGTTTGTATTCTTCAAATCTTTAGAGTTTGAGTGAGTTCAGTCTTCAAAGCTTAAGAGCTCTAGTTCTTCCTATCTTTAGAAAGTTGTAATCTTGAAGTTAATCAGAATTTTAGAGACTTGAAATCTTTAGAGCTTCAATTTTCAACCTTCAATTTTCAAATCTTTAGAGATTCAGCACTTTGATATCAATGCTTCCAATCTCCCCAAAATGAAGGGGTAAGACCTCTATTTATGGAGGTTTCATATGGGCCTTACATGGGCTTGGGCCCAATTGCTTTTGGGCTAAAAATTGAGCTTAGGCTTGGGCCCAATATCTTTCTTGGTAAATATTCCCACAATGGGCTTGAATTGGATTGGGCTTTGGACTCGAGTGACTTTAATAACTCGACCCAATCCAATTTATAATTTTCACAATGCATTTGTACTTTTATTGTGATGATGCGGCAAAATTTGATTGGCTGAAATTTCTCATTAAACCTCTATAATTGAAGATGAAGTGTCAATCTTCATGTGAGCGATACCTTGAACTTGAAGCAACCGACACTGTACTCTTGGAGCTTATTTATTTAAGAAGACAAAGAGAAGTTTTTTGACCCTCTTTTTTGGTATGCATCCAACTTGTATAGTCTCATGCAAAGTAGCGTGTGTCTTCAATTACCGTAACACCTCTTTAATGGGAATGAACATCTTGAATTTGTTGCTCTGTCCCTAATTTGTTTTGTTGCCCCCAATAGAGATGAGCGTCTTCAATTTGAAGTTTCATTATTCACCGAGATGATCAATTTTATAAAGCCACACTAGGTGTTTGTGACAGACACCTTCACTTTTGTGATAATATTTAATGGACTTAACTTAAATTTATTTAAGTTGCCTCTATACCATTGAAGTAAGAGATCAAGTCATGACGGAGTTTAATTTTTTTTTAGCTGTTCACTTTTTAAGCCTAATGCGAGCCAAGCGCAACATGCAGTTTAATCTCTTACGTTAAGGAGTTTTTACATTCATATATCAGAAGCTGTTATTACATCATGACTTTGAACCTCCTCTTCATTTGTAGGCTTTGTCAATATGATGAATTTTAGCTTCACCGTCATGGAACCTTCTGTACTTATGACAACAAACAGCTTCCTCTTCATGCATAAAGGGATGAGACTGTGAATTTTCTTGTCATTGTTTGCTTCCAAAAGTTACATTGACATGCTTTACTTTATTATTTACGTTAGGGACTTCAAAGGTGTGAGGCTTTATACCTTCAAGAATGTAAAGAAGTAATCAATGCATTCCTTGAATGCACATCTCAACAACAGACAGTTCAGTGAGATGGTCTTTGCAATCTAGACTTGCAGCTCTCCATCGATTTATATAATTGATAATGAGTTCACCTTTTCGTTGTTTAGTGTTGGTGAGCTCGAACACACTTGAACACACTGACTATTTGTCTTGTGCTGTAGAAGCGATTTAGAAACTCTCTTTCCAGTTGTTCCCAACTGTCAATTGACTCAAAATCCAAGTCGATGTACCAGTAAAAAACATTTACTTTCAACGTTCGAACAAATTGTTTAACCAATATGTCTCTTCGCATACCAACATTGTGACGTCCCAAATTTTTAGGTAATTTTTTTAAAAAAAAAATTAATTATCTTGAATTATTTGGTTAGTTGTTTGAATTTTGAGGTTTAATTGGATTATGTTGAGAAAATAATTCAATTTAAAGTAATCGTGATAAAAGATTTGGATTTAATTCAATTAGTGGAAAATTGAATTTATTTAGGGAGATTTAAAAGTTGGATTTAACACACAGATTTGGAATGAGGTGAGATTTAAGAACTTGGTTAATTTAAGAAAATTGATTTATTAGGAGATATTTAGGCTAAATAAATTATTAAGTGGTGATTGGAAAATATTTGATTTGATGAATGGAGGAATATTAAATTAAATAAGTTGCATATATATATATATATATAAATATTTAAGCCAATCTTGGAATCCATTGGGTTTTGATCTGCAAGCCACCGCCCAAATCTCCAGCGGCAAGATAAGTTGGCTCAACAAGTTTCACAATTGGGTCAGCAATTGTGACTCAGATGGCGCAGCAACAATCGGAGTTTTGTTCAACGCCAAGCTCGGCGTCAGGATGAACAATTCAGCACTTTGATGAATTATATTTATGAAGTGTTCGTCCAACGCATCCCAGCGCCAATTATTCCTCTTTCCCTTCAGTATTCCTCCTTCCCTTCAGCAACCCCTTCAGTTCAGCAATCCAAATCCTCCCCCTGCGGACAACAATGACAACGCCCCAAGGAGAACTGGGGGTGTTCTTTTGGGATTTTTCCTTCTTTTCTAACGTTTATCTCTTTCGAATTTTTTGTAAGTAGTACAACGCATAATACATTTGCATCAATACAATATTCAATTCATGAATTACTCTTTGTTCTCTTTAGTTTATGCTTTCAATTATATCTTGCTTTATTATTTTCTCCGCCTTGTTTTTGTTTATGCGTCCAACCTCCATGATGATATTTATGCACTTCCCCTGTAGACTTATTGAAATAAGAGGATTAACTCACAAGCCTTAGGATATTACAATTAGTAAATTACTTCTAAGAGTTAGTATGCGTTGCAAGCTTTGCCTCAAACCTCTTTTACAAAATTTTTCTAAGGCAATCTCATAACTCGATTTCAACAATGAGGACCTTGCTGCCTTCAAATTTGGGGGTAAGAAAGGTTTGAGCCATGCGTTTAGAATTCATAAAAATAAATAAGTAAATAAATATCTTAAAAAAAAAAAAAAATATATATATATATATATATATATATATATATCTCTTTGGACAAACAACTCCGCTGACAGCGCATAAAACTAGCCTGTTAAGAGTTGAGTTGAGAATGGCTCTTTAACACCCCATAATCAAAGGTGAGAGTCCAAGATCAGCGAAAAGTAAATAAACGGTACCACTATCGACGCAACCAAAAAGGAACGTGATAAGTTCCAAGTTGTGAAACAGTATTTGCTCGATGTTGGCTGCCTCCATGCACCCCATCATTGGTATGTCAAAATGAAGGTAGATAGCCCAGATCAACGCAAGTCCAATTCAAAAAAAAAAAAAAAAACCATGAAAATGAACTCTATGGCACATTACTAAAATGAGGACATCAGATTGGCTGGAAATGAGTAAGGGTACTTTTGAGGAATAAGCTTGTCGCATCTAAAAGTTAGAAGTACTTTCAAAGCGTCGATTGAAAAAGAACTTGGTGTGGTTATCTGATTGTTGATATAGTCAAGGAATAGAAGGCATGTTGAGAGGGTGAGCTTGGTGAGCTTTTACTTAGACTTGGGCTGTAGAAATTAATAAATCTTCAAATAAATGTTTGAGGACAAACATTAACTCAAATTTGAGAGTGTGATAACTTGTAGAAATACAAGTTATTATAGTCACTATTTGAATTAATTAAAGTAACTTTAGAGCTAAACGCATGATTTTGATAGTTGAATTATGTAAAATATATTACCATGCGTTGGCACTATTTACAAAAGAAAATTCCTAAAAAATTATGAGCTTTTCTGTTCTTAACGCAGGATTAAGAAGAAAAGAAGCACAAATAACCCAAATACTAGAGACGAAGCTGTTACGAGAACAAGTGGAAACCCATGCGTCGAGAAAAGTAGATACAGACGTCTGGGCAAAAGCTGTCATGTCAATATGCAAAAGTATAACACGCTCAGAATATGGCAGAACAAATGGGCCGACGATGTGAAAAGTTTGCGCAGTAGGGCATGAAATTTAATGTAAAGGTGTCAGGTCATCATGAGTTTCAACTTTTCGACGCCTATAAATAGCCCAGAGCCTCTCCATTCAAGAGGAGGAGAAAAACGAGTTCAAGAGGCGAAAGCTCTGCACAATTTCTTCCTCACCATAACCAGCCTCCATTTCAAGCTCTTCTGAGAGAAGGATTCTGAGAACTTTCAGAGTCGTCTCCCAATGAAGGAGAACCTTCACCCTATGAAATTTATGTATCACGTTGCCAGTGGCGGCTTGACGTCTTCCATTTCCGTTTTATCTCCATTTCCCTCCTTCTTACTTATGTTTTGTTAATGACATTCGAGAGCATGGTTTATTTACTTAATATAAGTTTGATTGACGATTATCTTCCATCTATTTCCATATTAAATACCTTGCACCATGTTGTTTGAATGCTAAATGAGTTAGATGTAGAAGTTAGTTTTTCTTAAGCAATATTAAGTATATTACATCTTGATTAATGCATATCATTAGCTTGCATAACTTTGTCTGACAAACAAAAGTAGTAAGCATGACTGTCTAGCTTGAGAGAGTAGATGGTTAATCTTTAGTATTTATCGAGACTAGATGAGGTGTAGAGATGTAGTTCATCTTTTGCCAACGCAAACTTACCATGCGTCTTAGAGATAAAATTAATGTGGTGTCGAAACATCAAGAGATGGATTCACAAATTAAGTTTGTAGGTATGTAATTATACTTGGATATGCTTAAGTAATCAACTAGCTCCTGCATTAACTCTACTTTTATCGCATGGTTTCATTCAATCTCAACGCATGCTATCTGACTAAATGACATTTGACTAACCATCGCCGCGTCCATCTCATTGTTAGTTGTAGGAAATTTTATTCATTATTTATGTATAGTTTTAGACACATACAACCAACACATGCACATATTACATGTCTAGTTCACCGCATAGTCATGCATCTATTCTCAACGCCTAATTATTACAAATCCCTGCGTTCGACCCTAGACTCACCAGGAAACTTATAAATGCTTATACTTGGGCTTTTTATAGGAAAACTTGCTTAATCATGATCACACTTGAGTAAGTCTCGACGCATCCTTGTACGAAAATGATAAATCTATTTTTGTGCAACAAGCTAAGAAACTCAATTTAATTCAAATAGAAATTTAACGAACAGCTACCTATGCCTATGCCTATGCTTATGTTGGGTACCCGAGTGCACATGATAAAAGAATAATAGCCTCACCTAGTAGGCCCAGTAGTGGGTCACTTACTGAGTATTTTGTACTTATGTTTTTCAGGTAAAGGAAAGGACACCTCGGCGAATGATGAAAGAAAACCTTGATCTTGCCATTGGGACTAGTCAAATGCTTCCGCACAAGAGATTTCATGTTTTCATCTTTAAGACTTTTGGTTATATCATTTGGATTCAGATCTTTTTTTTTTCTTTTAAAATTCTCACGGTCATATGATTTATGCGAGTTTCCTATTTTATTAAAATTGTACAAGGGGTACCCCGATCAAAGATTTTCAATTATTTGAATTTTGCAAAAGATATTTATTCTAATCAAAAAGTTTTTTTTTATTTTTTTGTAAAATTATGAAAAGGAGTCGTTTTAAATATATGCATGCATATAGTGACGACCTAGTTCAAGTCCTAGGAAGTCGGGTCGTTACAAACATTTTCACATGTTTCGATGAAATGAGTCGCATGTTGCTCTGGATTACCCTTCTTATCGAATTGTTGAAAATTGGGTGGCTAGTATCGGGTCAACATTCTTAAATTATCAATTTTCTTTGTATATGGTCTAGAATAAAAGAGAGAATTTTGAGAAGGACCATCATACTGAGCTCTGATGAAGTTTGTGATCATATCTTGTAATTGTTGGACAGATAACGAAGTAATTGAAGTTGAATCTTGACATTAATATTTTTGCAAAATTATCTTCCCTTTATCATTATTCTTAACAGTAGGTGTTTGGCTTGACTTTGCAACATTACGATTTTCAATGTGATTCTTTAAAAAGACCATTTCATAATCTCTCTCTTCAATTGCCTTCATCAGTATGCTCACCTTCTTTTCTAATTCAACCATCATTTCTTCATCTATACCCATGTCGGCCATCATGACTGACATTATATTGGGTTATAATGCTTCTTTGCTTGACTAATCAAAAGATGAAGTGGATCTATTGTGTAAGGAACTTTCCCTGATGACAATCCCACCTTTTGGTTGCTCGACAATTGTTCCCAGAAATTCTTCGTGATTTCGAAGAGTGGCAGCTCTTCAGATTGTTGAATTTCATTGGAGCGACTTCGAGTAATTAGTCTGACATCAACGTTGCTTGAAGTTTTGGAAGTGGTTCCTTCAGAAGCCATTTGCTCTTATATGAGAGAAAGAGATGAAAAGTAGAGAGGTTCCACTGGGCGTGCCAATTTGTTTGGCGAGATTCTCGAAGAAATTTAATTCTTTGAATTTGAACTTTGTATTTGTATTAATTTTAGTATTGTGAGTAAAATATCTAATATTTGATCCTTTTATTCTTTCTTCCTAAAAGTAAAATTTAATCCTAGGTTTGTTGATCTTCTTGGATGATTGGCCTTTGGGCTTGATGATCTTCTTGGGTGATCGGCCTTTAGGCTTGATGACCATCTTGGGCGATCGACCTTTAGACTTGTTGATCTTATTGATTGACCTTTGGAGTTTCTAACTTTAGAAGCTTCAGAGAAAAGTCTTCTGATCTTCGGAAGTCCTTTGAGCTTTAGTCTTTGGATCTTCAAGAGAGTTACACTCTTTAGAGCTTTAATCTTTTGATCTACAAAGTTTCAAAAGGTTTGTATTCTTTAGAGTTTCAATCTTTTAGCTTGTATTCTTTAAATCTTTAGAGCTTGAGGGAGTTCAGTTTTCAAAGCTTAAGAATTCCAGTTCTTCTGATCTTTAGGAAGTTGTAATTAACTTCACAGCTTGAAATCTTCAAAACTTCAATTTCAAGTCTTTATAGCTTCACTTTTCAAGTTTTCAGAGCTTCACCACTTCGATGTCAATGCTTCCAACCTCCCTCTAACCTCCCTCACAAAATGAAGGAGTAAGACCTCTATTTATGGAGGTTTTCTATAGGCCTTACATGGGCTTGGACCCAATTGCTTTTGGGCAAAAAATTGGGCTTGGGCTTGGTCTCAATATCTTCATCAATCAAATATTCCCACAATGGGCTTGAATTGGATTGAGCTTTGAACCCGAGAGACTTTAATTACATGACCCAATCCAATTAATAATTTCCACAACACATTTAAACTTTTGTGTTTGATGATGTGGCTAAATTTGATTGACAAAATTTTTTCGTTCAATAGCTATCTATTGGGCTTTCGATATTTGGTTATACTTTAAATGGTATAGTTATAGTAACAAGTTGCTAAAATATGGTTAGGAAATTAGAGAGGGAAAATTGAAAAGGGAAGAAAGAAAATTAACCTAAAAAGGTGTATTAAGCTAGTTTTTTTTTTCTTTTTTTGTTTTTTTGTTTTCTTGGGAACTTGTATATATGATACATGATTTCTATTTGGACTTGCGTTCCATTTCTATTACGAATATAGAAGCTGATGTATACGAGTTTCTTTAAAATTTAAAAATTAAAAAAAAATTCCAAATTTGGCTTTACTTAGCATTTCTTATTTAAATCCAACCTTTGTTTTTTTATTTCATTATTATTATTATTATTATTATTTATCAAAACTGCCCTAAATCTGTAATTTATTTTTAAAATTACATTATTCATAAACTTAACTAAAAAGAATAATTATTTCAGAAACAATGTTAAAATTTAAGCTACATTTGGTGTGTTTGGTGTTAAGAGTCTGATATTAGGGGGTGTTTGGGGGGTGGGTTTGTATTGTATTGGATTGGATTGAGTTTTAAAACCCATGTTTGGGAAATGGGTTTTGGGGTTGGTTTAGATTACAAAACCAACCCCAAATACAATTTCATCCCTGATCCTCTCTCATCTGCCGATTACAACCCTAATCCCACCCATTCCCTCCATTTTCGCCGGTTTCCCACGTTCACTCTGCACGATGCTTCTTTTTCTCCCTCTCTCTCTTCTGTCACATGCTCTCCCTCATTCAATTCCACTGGCCATCTGTCTTCCACATTCATTCCTTCTTCTTCTCTCTGTTACCCTTTGATTCCGCAGACTCCGATTTCTCTCCACCGACCCTTCGTCTTCTGCATCATTCCTTCTCCTTCTTTCCGTTACCTTCGTCTTCCACAGACTCTGATTTCTCTCATCCTCTCTCATCTCTCGGATCTTCTTCCTCATTCAATGCTACCGACTCCCCACTTTTCTCTTCTGCCCTTCGTCTTCACTATTCACTCTTCTGACTACCTTCTCTCGTCCTTTCCCATCTGTCGCCTCTTCTTCCTCATTCAATGCTACTGACTCTCCCACTTCTCTCTTCTACCCTTCGTCTTCCCCATTCACTCTTTGCTCTGAAGCGTTAATCAATGCTTCAGAGTAGATGAAAGGGGACGTCGAAGCCCTCTCTTGCCGTTCTAATGGTGGGAATGGTGGCTTTTGCCGCCGTCGATTGCTTGGTAGGTGGTCTTGTTACGTCGATTTGGGCTTTGGTAGGGGAGGGCTCCTCTCTACTTAGAAGGTGAGTATGTGGTTTTTTTTTTTTCATCTTCCAGTGTTGCATGTTCATAGATTTGTTCGATTTTTGTTTTTCTCGACATTTGGCCGATATTGAGTGTAGATCTGTGTGCCATTTCTTTTTTCTTCAGAGATCTGTTGTTTTATAATTTTTTTCCTCTTCTCATTTTGTTGCATATTTATGGATCTATGGTCTAATTTTTTTCCTTTCATGTTTTGCATATTTATCATACGCATCTTCAGTGTTACATATTCATAGATTTGTTCAATTTTTCTTTTCGACATTCGGTGGAGATTGGGTGTAGATCTGTGTTCATTTTTTTTTTCCGGCGGAGATCTGTTGTATAATTTCCTCCTCTTCTGATTTTGTTGCATGTTTGTACATATATTGTTCTTTCATGTTCGGATGGATCTCTTCTATGGTTGCATGTTCATAGACTTGTTCCATTTTTTTTCCTCTTTTGATTATCTTGCATGTTTATAGATCCATGGTTTCAATTTTTTTGTCATGTTCGAATGGGTTTGCATTTTGTTTCTCTGTTCCTTCCATTTTTGGAATGTTTACAGATATGTGGTTTTCATTTTCCATATTGGCCGAGGATGAGGGTTTTAACAATTTTCATTCAAACTGTTTTAGCCGGATAATTTTCTTTCCTCAATTACCATTTCAAACTCTACAATTTTCATCTTACGTTTTCAAATGAACATTTGTTTGAAGCATGCTAGATTTTTTCTTTGATTTTAACCTATTGATCGGTGGTGTTTCTATTTTTTTAAACTAAAATTGATTGTTTATCTCGTTTTTTTCTCCCACACCTAAGGCCATTTTTACAAATAAAAATCATTGTAATCGATTAGTTAGGTATCTGATTCCATTCTAACCGATTCTGTTGGATCACAACTATTTTTTTTATTATTATGTTATTATATGTTGGTTGTTGGTTTATTAAATTGGTGTCACTTCTATTAAAAACGTGCACAATTCATCATATTCATTTGGGTGGTTGGGTTGTTTAAACCACATGTTTATATATACACCCCATTCTCCTCTATTCTTAATCACACACCCTTTGAAGAAGAATTTTCTTCTCCAACTTGTTCTTGTCCAGTGGTGAGTCCCCTTTAAGCTCCACCTTTTTTTTTTCTTATGTTATGAATCTGTTTTCATCAAACCTTGTTATCAATTTGTTTTACTACCTTGTTTCATGTGACGGTGGACTTGTTTCTTCTATGCCTTATTTGTTTGCTTGTTCAACCCAACTGACAGTCGGTTTTTAATGGGTATGTACATAAGCTTCGGTCTTTTCTATATTTTTGTTTTTTTGTTTTTTTAATCATATGTTCGTAATCTTTAAATATTAATATATATATTTTTTTGTCAATGTAGGGTGGAAATTGGCATTTAACTAACCTACTCCAATCTTCATACACGTAACTCATTTGTACCACCCTTATTATTATTATTATTATTTTAAGTACGTGTTACTTGTAGAACTTGATGTTTGTAAAATGTATGTTGTATTTTGTTTGAAATGTTTATGTATAATTCATTTGTATAATTCATTTGGTTCCACCTCTATTTAAAAATAGTTTCAAGAGTTAATATATGTATTTTATGTATTTCATTATTAATCAATGAATTTGAATTGTATATTTTAGTTTATGAGCTATATTATACAATTTTCTTTTTATTTTATATAAAAACACATCAAGAATTTCTTTTATATAAAACATTTTCAAGAATTAATATGTGTATTTTATGTCTATTCAAGATGTAGAAAAAAAAAAGTCAAATTTTCTTTAACCTAATTCATGAGAGCATAAAAGAAAGATCAAAACAGAAAAAAAGAAAAAAAAAAGACCAATTCAATTCTCGATCCTATTTGAAAGATTAGTACAAAAATGAATTTTTACTTTCAAAATATAAGGGATAATTTATAATTAAAATACAAATGTTCCATCATGAAAAAATAAATGAACAAGAAGAAGCGCATATTTTATAATTAAAATCCAAAAGTTTGGTACTTTTCCATTTCTAATTAATAATCTAAAGTTTTGTACTTTACAAAAATTTGTACTCAAACAAGATTTCAACCCATTTTGGTAGGTAACATCCAATGGCTCATAGGTTACAATAAATTGATATTTAAATAAATTTTCAATGGGGTTTTATAATTAAAAATCCATGTTTTATACTTTGCAAAAAATGGTATTTGAACTCAAATTCAATGTGGTTTTATAATTAAAAACTAATTTACTACTTTGCAAAAATTGGTACTTCAACTCAAATTCAATGCGGTTTTATAATTAAAAACTAATTTCCTACTTTGTACAAATTGGTACTTAAACTCAACTTCAATGCAATTTTATAATTAAAACCCAACGTTTCCTATTTTACAAAAAGTTGGGACTTAAACAATTTTTCATATCCATTCCTATCATTTTTTTTTTTTAAAATTATATTCATTCCTATAATTAAAATCCAACATTTCCTACATTACTAAAATTAGTACTTACTATCATTAAGTCCTAATTTTAGGAAAAGTTTAACAAATAGTTTTGAAAATATAATTTATGAGAAATGGTAGTCAAATAACATATTACCCCATCAATTATGTTCTTTATGATTAAGGGAATGGAAAATCTTTTCACAATTAAACTACATTGAGTTTTTAAATCCAATTTAAAATAATGTGTTCCAAACGAGATTATAAAATTATACAACATTGGGGCAATTAAATTAATTTTTTTATCCCTTGCTTGTTAGAGTTAGAAATAATCGTTTGTTTGTTTACGTGTTCGTTTGTTTATGCGTTTGTTTGTTTACTTCTTCATTTGTTCATTTGTAATCATTATCTTTTTAAATACAAAATTGGGTGGGATAGAGGAAAAGATTGATTACATAGGAAGATTGAATAGATAGGACCTCAAATAGATAGGAATACTTAAATATGGCCGCTATCTTGTCAGGTCCATTGTTAGTTGAGTTAAGCAATGGATGACATGGACATTCAACCTAACGAGTTAATCGCAATACTGACTGCTATATGTGCGGCCACCGTTGCAATGGTGAATACTATCACCACTTTGCTCCAATTGGAGGACAATCGGGAGCGACCGTCTCTACTTATTAGACATCAAATTCGACAATTGAATTTCTTTCGTCTGATTTACAAAGAGGATCAGACGTGTCGTGAGAACACTTGTATGGATAGGAAAACGTTCATGATTCTGTGTCAATTACTTAGGACGACGGGTGGGCTAAGGCCAACGAAATATGTAGATGTGGAGAAATGCTGGCCATCTTCCTGCACATTTTTTACACACAATGTAAAAAGTCGAGTGATGCGACGCCAATTTGCAAGGTCTGGCAAGACAGTATCCAGGCACTTCAATATTGTGTTGAATGCAATATTGAGACTGTACGAAGTTCTGTTGCGGAAACCAGAGCCAGTCACTGAGAATTGTACAGTTGATAGATGGCGCTGGTTTCAGGTACAATCATCCTATTGTCTTAATGGTATTGTTTGGGGGTTTTGAAATTACCTTAAACTTATCATTGAAACAACGCTTCGTCACAAAATTGCTTAGGTGTACTTGACAGAACCCACATAAAGGTAAATGTCAATGCAGTTAATTGACACACTATAGGACTAGAAAGGGTGAGATCACAACGAATGTCCTTGTTGTATGCAATCAAAGCTATGAGTTCATATTCGTTTTCGCTGGATGGAAAGGATCAGCTGCTAACCCGAGGGTTCTGCGAGATGCAATGTCCAGGCCAACTGGACTGAAAGTCCCAAGAGGTTAGCTTATAAATATCTGTATACCCTTCCATACAAATGAACAATCATCAAGTGATAACTTGGCCCAATTTCGCAGGATACTACTATTTATGCGATGCCGGTTATCCAAACGCCGATGGATTTTTGGCTCCTTATCGAGAATAAAGATACCATCTAACCGAGTGGCGGGGAGGGAACCCGCCAACAAACCCTAGGGAGATTTTCAATATGAGACATTCATTTGCCCGGAACGTGATTGAAAGAGCGTTCGGGATGTTGAAAGGTCTTTAGGCAATCCTCTGGGGAAAATCATACTACCCGGTTGATGTGCAGTGCAAGACCATACATGCCTGTTGTCTCCTGCACAATCTAATAATTCGAGAAATGGGCCCAAATTCATTACTTGACGAAGGAGAGGGAAGTCAAGGGGGACCAATTCCAACAGACACTGAGAATATTGAATTTGTGGAGACATCCGATGCATTTACTACATGGAGGGATGATCTCGAAAATCAGATGTGGGCTGAATGGAATGCAAATTAAGGATGCCCTTGGGAAATTTTGTATATTCTTCCTTGTTATGTATACAGTATTTGGTTGATGCGGGACGTGTACATTTTATAATTTTTTGTATAACATATGTGAATATTTCAATGTATAGTGTGAATGGATTGATTCTTGTTATATACCGTCTCAATGGGTTAATGCTTGCTCACCACACTACACCTTCTTGTTCAAGCCTGATTGTGTTAACAAGTTTAATTTTAGATGGAAGCATTCGGATCATGTGCAAGAGCCGCAAAACATATTTGGACGGATGAGGAGGACAGAATCCTCATGGAGTGTTTGGTCATGTGTGTGCAGTTTAGACACTGGTGAGCTAATAATGGGACTTTCCGACCTAGATTCCTATCAAACATACTACAGATGATGCAGCAGAAGGTTTTGGGGTGTTCCGTGCAGGTAAGCCCACATTTGGAGTCAAGGGTTAGGACGTTGAAGAGACAGTACAGCGCGATCGCTGAAATGTTGGGCCCAGGATGTAGTAGGTTTGATTGGAATGCAAAGCGCAAATGTATTGACTATGAGGCGGAGATATTTGACGCATGGGTTAAGGTAATTTTATTATTATTATTTATTTCTTCTAGTATGTTTTAAATATGTCTTAGCCAGACTATAACACATTTCACCTTTAACAGAGTCATCCGGGTACAAAAGAACTGCGCTATAAGTCATTTCCTTTTTATAATGACTTGGCCATTGTATTCGGCAAAGACAGAGCCACAGGGAGTCATACAACCACCATTGCAGAGGTCGGATCTGAATCTATTGTGAAAGAGGAGAACGAGGGCATCTTGAATAACCAGTCCGGGGAATTCGAGAACTTTTATGTTCCTGATCCACCGTTCGCCAGCTCACCTGCATCAGAAGACATTCCAACTACACCTGGCGGTAGAGGGTCTGGGAGTAGCATGCCATCAAGAGTAGGAGGTCCCGAAGTTCCTCGATTGGAGAGTACGGCGAGGTGGTTCGAGAGGGCTTCTAACTTCTGACGAAGTCCATTGACGGCATTGCACAGTGGCCTGTCGTGAACGAAGACCTAGCAAAGTGTTGTCGTCGAGAACTGTACGCTGAGCTCCAATCAATTCCTGGTCCGTCGGTGCAAGATGGTTTGACTGTTGCATTGTCATTGCTTGCAGATCCAATGCTGTTAAGCCACTTCGTGGACTTCTCATAATAGTGGAAGTATGATTATTGCATGGAAGTCCTCGGGCGACCATGGGATCCAGCACCAAGACTCTGCTTTTTCTGTACCCTGAATTTGTTTTTATATCTTTTTCCTACAATTAATGAACCTTATCTTTCCATGATTTTGTTTGTAATTAGACTTCAAGTAATTTTTTATTGAACCTTAATTATCTATCGTATACCTTTTATTATGTCATAAAATTATTTTACTTTAAATTCTAATATAGTATGATAGTTGAATTTTGTATAGTATGATCAAATAAAGTTCAAAATATATGATGGTGAAAACATAGCTAGAAAAAAATCAGTCAAAACAATATTTAAAAAATAAGAATAGTCAAAATAATATTAAAGAAAAAAGTCAATATTATAATATTGTATGATAGTTTAACTTTGTATAGTATGACCACATAAAATTCAAAATATATGATGGTTAAAATAGAGGTAGAAGCAAAAAACAGTCAAAATAATATTTAAAAAAAAAATAGTCAAACTCAACCCAAACCCAACCCTGCAATCCAAACACTGTAATTAGAAACACAGCCAATCCAAACACCCGTAATCAGATTCCCAGACATCTTGATTCCAGAAACAAAACCTATCATAATTAAATTTTCAGTAATCTTGATTACAATTAAGCTCCCCAAACGCCCCCTTAATGTTTTTAAATGAAGTAATTGTTTTAAATTTTTATTTGGTTTGGAACCAAATTGATTTGTAATCTCTAAACTTAAATTTTATTTTTAGGATATCCATGTGAAATAAAAAGAAATTATTATATTTTACTTTTTTTTCCCAAAGAATTATATTAATAATGATAGAATATTTAATTAAAAATGAATGATTTTAAAGTAATTGTATGTAGTATTCTTAGGGATAATAATTAAGTGTATAACAAATAACAACTTGTTGTAGCGTATGGTTTATCGGTCCCTACTAGCAATATGGTCTATCACTAATTGGTGTTATTGTTGAATGAAAAATTTTGACCAACCAAATTTCGCCACCTCATCATAATAAAAGTCCAAATGTGTCGTAGAAATCAAAAAATTAGATCGATCCGAGTAATTAAAGTCGTCTGGGTCCAAAGTCCAACACAATTCAAGCCCATCAATAGGCCAAAGAAGATATTGAGCCCAAGGCTATAAGCAATTGGGCTCAAGCACATGTGAGACCCATAAAAAATCTCTGCTGCCAAAGGTCGAGAAGATCAATAAGCCTAAAAGCCGATCAACACCTAAGAAGAAGCTTAACAAGCGCCGATCAACGCCTAAGAAGATCATCAAGCCCAAAGGCCAATCATCACCTAAGAAGACTTCAAGCCCAAAGGCCGATTATCACCTAAGAAGACCTCAAGCCCAAAGGCTGATCATCTAGGAAAAACCATGATTCTAGATCAAATATTAGAGATTGTACTCCAAGATTGAAATCAAGACAAATATAAAGTTCAAATTCAACCGACTAAATTTCTCCGAAAATCTGTTGAAGAGATATTTTGTAGATATATTTACAAAGTGTCCTAGATTTTAATTGATAAGGGAAAATAAGATTTATTGTTGAGATAATTAGAAGAAATAAAAAGAAAACAACTAATTTAGAATTATACTTTTATATTCTTCCGAGAGAGAAAAAAGAATTACAAAGATAAAGAAAATAAACCCTAGAGAGACTTTCTATTTTCGTGTTTTGAGCCCATCTGCCGTCTTTGATCTCTGTTCTTCTCTCTTCATCTTCACCCTTGCCATTCTAATTTGAAATGTTGCCGAATTCGAGCTAATGATTTCAAATCCAATAGTTCCAAATAGCGGATTAAGAAGGTAATGGTAGATAGGGAGCAGTATACAATGGCGAAGCTCTCAGGGTTGCAAAAGCAAGTTCTCAGTCTATACAGAGCATTTCTCCGAGCAGCTCGTTCCAAATCCCCTGAAGATCGACGCCAAATCGAATCGATTGTCGCCGCCGAGTTCCGCCGAAACGCCAAGCAAATCGATCGTAAAAATTTCATCCACATCGAGTACCTTCTTCGTCGAGGTAACAAACAGTTGGATCAACTTAAAAGCGCTGCCACTGTTCGATTGTCGTCGCTCAATCTCAATTCTGAGCCTTGAAATTGTATGTACATTTCTTCGATTCTTGCCTGTTGCTCTTCTCGGTTCTGTTTTGATCCATTTTGAACCCTAGAAAATAAACTGCGATTTATTTGCTTTCTTTCCTCTTGAATTTTGAATCACTCTTTTGATTTGATTTGTTTGTCCTGCATGATTTTGCTTTTGCATTGCAGATCAGTCGGAGTGGGTAGCAGAATCCTTCAAATGCTTGAACATAAGGATAATGGATTTTGCTCGTTTGTAAACTTAAGGTATGAATCTAGTGGAGTGGCGTGTTTATGATTGATGACCCACCCACGAAGAAATATATGAATTTTAATCTTCTGCAAACCCTACTATCATGATAATCATAGTTGGCCGACCTAATGCAATGCTAATTTTTTTATCCAACAAACTAACTGTACACATTCTAACCTATCACTTCTACACGATACCTTATAACAAAGATTTATGGAACTGAGTGTACCATCCTAAAAAAGAAGGTATGAACGTACATTATACATTTCTAGTCTTCTCTTGAGTTGATGTCTATTTGATCCTTAAAATTTCAAAATGATGACTTTAGGCTCTGGAGTTAAAGTTGATCGGATAGGTCTGATTTTATATTTTTTATTTAGATGAGGTGAATTTTTTATTATTTTTTTTTTTCCTTTCTCCTCTCCCTTCACACTCCTCTGCCCTTCCAGACTCTATTCCATCCCTCCACTAAAATCTTGGGTTACATGGGGAAAAAGGTTATCTCTTAAGAGATATACCCAAAAAGTCATTCTACGCCCAAATTTAAGAGAAAGACCAATTGAAAGAGATGGAAAGAAAAATGAAGAGAAATGAAGAGGAGAGCAATAAAACCAGGTTTAAAACTGAATAAAGAAGAAGAAGAGGGGAACTTGGTGAATTGGTCGTTTTTTATTTTTGGCCAGCGAAAAAAGATGTAAAGTGTAAAAATAAAAAGAATGAAAGTAGAGGAAGGCAATGCAACATAATCCTTTTAATTTTTTTTTAATTTCTCCTTCCCCTTTCGTTATTCCATATACCAAACATTCTTCAATCTTATTGTTTATCTTTCATGGCTTCTTTGCAAAAGCTCTCATCTTTAAACTTCAAATCCTCTCCACATCGCACAATTTAGATCTAGAATTGAAACACTTTTCAAAGCTTTAATTAACTATGATTCAACTTAAATTCAGCTAGTGTACTAAGTCAGACAATTTAAATCTTTCTTCACTTTCTCTCCTCGAAATTGGACACTTCTCAAAACTTTAATGTGATTTGTAGAGGGTTTGAAGTTCAAAGGCCATGAAAAATATAAAATAATTAAAAGAAAAAAACAATTATTCCTAAGATAAAAAGAATATAAAATTAATAAATATTGTGATGTCATTTTTCAATTAGTCAAGGGAGAGTTATAATTTTTCAAGCAATTCTCTCTAAAATTAAAACCGATAATGATTTTTTTTTACTATATTTTATTTTTGACCAAAACTACCACGAAATCACCTAAGTAACATCTTCTTATCCGAAAATTCTACCAAAATGATAAAAAGTTAAAATAATAATAATAATAATAAGGTTAAATCTTATTTTGTTCCAAAAATTTGAATAATGTTTTATTTTGGTCCCTAAACTTTTAAAAAAGTTTGTTTTAGTCCTTGAATTTTGAACATTGTTTTATTTTGGTCCCTAAATCTTTTAAAATGTTCGTTTGAATAATATTTTATTTTGGTCCCTAAACTTTTTAAAAAGTTTGTTTTAGTCCCTGAATTTTGAACATTGTTTTATTTTGGTCCCTAAACCTTTTAAAATGTTCATTTGTCTTTTACTTTTAAAAATTGCTTATTTTGGTACCTGCTATATTAAGATTTTGTTAACTCTTTAATAAAATCAGAAGTGACTTGTAATTTCGAATGTCTAGACTACCGAATAAGTTAACTGCACTAAAAAATCTATAATTTCTATTTTGAATAAGGTGGCAAAGTGATCAAATTTAAAAGATATTTTTAGTTCAAAAATATAAGTTCCCTCACATTTCTATTGAAGAGTTAACATAATTTTAATAGTAGGGACTAAAATAAATACTTTTTTTTAAAAGGTTAGGGACTAAAATGAAGGGTTTTTGAAAGTTTAAGAACCAAAATAGAACAAGATTCAAAGTTAAGGAAGTAAAATAGAATTTAAATCTAATAATAATAATTCTTCATAAAGGAAATAAAGGAAGAGAGAAAAAATTGCTCATAGTAATGAAAATTGCTTCAATTCACTCAATTCCTTCTCTCTATAATTACGTTAATCCCCACATTTAAATGTAAAAATGATGTATCAACGATTGTATCAACGATTTTAAAATGAACTTTTAAAAGTAATATTTTGATTTATTCACTTTTTAAAATTTATAGATTTAATTGATACAATTATTAGTTTAGAATTTTAAATAATTTGGCCTACAAAGTTTAGGAGTATAATTTAAAAAGTGGGTTCCATTTAATTATGTTTTTGGAAAATGTGGGTCTTGTCATAAATCTGTAATCAATAAAGGGGTTGTTTGTTTTGCGGGCATCTAGGCATCCTAGATTCTCATGGAGTGGGCATCCAGATTACCATGTTTGTTTTGCGGTTACAATACCTTTACATTGGGAGATTCTCGAGCATCTCAAAAGTTCTGGAGATTCTCGGGCATCTCAAGAGTTTTGGATGCCCTCCTGAAATATGGGTTTTCAGATTTCTGAGTTGAGGGCATCCTCATTTTACATTTTTGTCCTTTTTTTATTTTATTTTTTAAAATTTTACATATGTATTTATGTATGTGTATATATATATATTAATCTTTATTTGCATTATATAACTAAAATAAATATTGTCAATCATATATATCATTTTTTTTGTTATATCGTTATTCTTGTTATTTTGTAGCAAGATATTCTAATTTAAATTTAAATTAATATTTATTTTATAAAAAATACTTAAAATTATGATATATTATTTTGTTGAGAAAAATAATATAAATTATATTAATTTAAAAAAAATTCAAATTGATGAAAAATATATATATACATTATTTAGGTTCAAATAACATCAATTTAATTATAAATTAATATATAGTTGTAAAGACATTTTTAGAAAATGATATAAATTTAAGACATTCTTGTGTAAAATTCCTACGAAACAAACATAGTTATCAAAATATTCTTAGATATCTACAAAAATATTCCTACAAAACAAATATGGTGATCTAAAGATGTAGGACACCTATAATATTGAGGTTAGTTCCAAACCATTTTATTAACATAATTATTGATGTAATTGCTCGATAATGGTAAAAAATAAAAAAAAATAAAAAAATCCAAAATTTTGGGATGCTCCTACGTGATAAATATGCATAATAAACTTGACCATCAGGCTCCACAATCTTGCAATGTGGGCACTCGAACTTGGCGTGGTCGCCTTTCTCAAGACTAGACCGGTAGGCGAGCCTGGCCTTTTTGGATTGATTGTTCTATTTTTTTTTTTTTTTCTCTCCTTTCTTTTTGGGTAAAGAAAATTAAATCAAAGCAAAACAAATCGATGGTTTTTATTTTATTTTCTTGATGAAGAGAATAGGAGCCAAATTGGAGGAAAATTTTTGATAAGCAGAGAATTGGTGTTATTTGCTCCATAAATATATCAACAACAAAAAAAAAAATGTTATTTGAAGATTTAAAAAAATATAAAAAATTCAAAATTTTGTGGCGTTATTTGCTAACATTGATTAAAAAAAAAAAGTTTTGTTGAAAAATGGTTAAGTAAACAACAGTTACAAAATGGTTAAGTAAACATGTCCAAAAGCAATCTAATTATCTTTATGACTGAGGTCCATTACAATTGATTCATCAATGAAAATCCATTACATTTACTCCATTTTTCATTATAGGTGGTAAACGAGGCCTAAGTTCTAGAGATCAATCAATATGTTTTAATTCAAAACTAATTCAATTACAATGTTCTTTCAAGTTTAAGACCTATAATATAAGCTATGTAATCTAGCAAAAGCCTAAACACACATTTATAAGCCAATCTAGATACTACTTAATTGCATACGATCACAACAATAACTGATTGCAATTAGTACTTAGTGAAGTGAACAAAACTAGCTTGATTGACTCATCAATTCAATTGAAACAAGCATGTCACAATTAAACAAAACTTAAAAAACAAATGTGAAAGTATGTTGTACGTTTGTTGATTTTATGGCAAAAAAAAAAAAAAAAAAAAAAAATCTGCCTCAACACAGTGGTACATACAAACAATTTTTCAAAATGTATTGTCAACCAATTAGGTCAAATGTTCAAATCCGTATTGAAGTATTTAAGGTACTTTGTTTCATTATTTCAAAAAAGAAAAAAAGGGAGCACATTTCACTAAACGAGAATATATTTCAATTCAATATGGAACCTTAATTTTAACGTAGATATCAAATTTATCATTCTGTATAACTCGTATGGAACCTTAATTTTAACGTAGATGTCAAATGTATTATTTTGCATAACTCAAGTACAAAGGTTACATGCACAAAATTGTAAAATATATGTAAAATTTTTAAGTTGGTATCTCAATTGAATGTTGAAAACTTAGAAATTGAATGATTTGCACAAAAAGATAAGCAAACAAAAATCGAAAATCTTTACATAAAATAATCCTTTTTTGAAAAAAAAAAAAAAAAAAAAAAAAAAAAAAAAAAAAAAAAAAAAAAAAGCTATACCAAACTCATAACCTAACTAAACTCAATTCCATATGCCAAACGCACTTTTATCAAGTCCACAACCAATTATTACCTGCTCAATTCAAACATTTTCTTACTATTTAACTCTACAAATTATAAGAACTACAAACTATTATTACTAATTCCACGCCTCAAACAGCTCGATAAAAGTTATGTTCAATTTTAAAAAAGAAACTAAGAAAAAAAAGTTTCACAGAAATTCAACAAAGAGAAATATAGGCTCAACGACTGAATTTGAATTTCTGAATGATGATCCACAGCCAGCAAAAACTCATTTCATCTACTTTTAATGTTAGAAAAATAAAAATAAAATAAAAAGAGTTATATTACAATTAGAGATTAATTATATTGATTATTGTAAATATTATACACTATCACCAAAAGGAAGAGGTTTCTCTCTTAGTTGGTCAAATAAAAAATATACAGAGCATTTGCCAATTTTCAAAATTCAATTATGAATTTAATTTATAACTCCTACATCCAGCAAGGCGCCATGTCTATTCAATATCCTTCATGGCATCCTGCAATATTAAAAAAATAAAAACACCATTCAGAATCCTTTCACATTACCCCAAGCAAAGAACCCACTGCACACCCGTGTTTGCATGTATCCCGACTAATCTTATGGAATAACACTAATCCCGACTAATCTTATGGAATAACACTAATCCCAACCAATCTTATGGAATGACTGTTTCATCCTACAATATTTTCCGACTAATCTTATGGAATAACACTAATCCCAACCAATCTTATGGAATGACTGTTTCATCCTACAATATTTTATGTTGAAAGTCACATCACGAACCGTACCACCACCCATTCAGTTACATGTACTTTAACTAATATTATAGAATGATTGTTTAATCCTACAAAATTTTAGTATCAATCATCTATGGAATATTTAATATTCTAAATATCCCTTCCACCATCTATCCAATAAATGTGTACTTTTACTATTATCTCGTAACGATTATCTGATCCAACAACATTAAATCTCAACATTCTCAAATACTTGATATAGCGACTTACTCTTTCACCACACCCGCTCCCCTCAATAATGAGAAAGAGATGCAATTAGTTGGGGTTATGAACTTATAAACTATAATATGATGATTGAGTAAATTTCATGATAATGAGTTCATTCCATATTGGCTAGATCTAGGTTCTGAACAAAGATGTGATTGGATAAAGTCTGTGGTATAGCAATAAGAAATGTTACCTTGGCTAATCTTGTAACGTATGCAGCAGCCAATGCTGTTGCCAACAATCCCAGTCCTAAAGTCCATAGCTGACCATTTCCCCCTCCTAGCAAACCAACTTCAGACTCTTCTTGCTGAAATATCCCAAGTAAAATTAACAGCAGAAAAAGAAGATATGATTTAAATTCGGAAACTCGAAAACTCGTAAACAATTGGTCAGCAAAACCCAACTAATAATCCAGATCATAGATTATTTTAAAGGAAAAACCAAACACAGTTTGCATAAAATGATGCAATCTTGTGTTTATCTCCCCTCTTAAAAATTGTAAATGCTTTCTCAAGAGAGCACTTTAAGACTTAGTTTGGGATAGCTATAGCTTTTAAAATAATTCCTATAGCCACACTTAAAAAAAAGCTATAAAATGAAGTAGATAAATGTTTGGTAAAGTTCAAACTCGAATGTGAGAAAGTATTATAGAATAGGAATAAAATAGAAATGTTAATAGTTAGTTAGAAGAGGAATGAGATTTTTGGAACTCAATCTCAAAGAGTAGATTTTAGAAACCAATTGAAATGAAAAAGTGATTTGTTTTAAATTATCTTATAATCAATTTTATCAAACACTAAAATCGGTTAAAAGTTCCACCAAATCACTTTAAACCCAGGCAAAGTCAATCACAAACACACCCCAAGTGCATTTTATCTATTTTTATAATTTCTCTAACTACTTGTACTCATCGAAAAATTTTAAAAGCAGTTTTAATTGGTCAAAAGCACCTTTTACTAATTGAAATTTTAATTAAAGAAGTACTCATTAAAAAAAGCACACGCCTAAACAATTTAAGAGCAGTGTCAAATACACATTTACAAGGTAAGATGTTATAATGAAAAATATAATCACATCTCTGATTCTCTAAGCAGCGAGGGCAACAGGTTGAAAACTTACAATAATTGCACGTCCAAAGGCACCCGCACTCACATAAGCCCATGTTCCTGGAAGCATCCCCAGCCAGCTGCATTGAAGATAATAAATCTGTTTACGTTTTCAACAACTTTTGAAGTTCATACAGCTCAAAGCATTCTGTATGTATCGACACAACTGACTGAGGAGAATCAAAAAATTATATTGAAGAAAAGGAAAGCGACAATCATTTATGAATATAAACATCACTATAGTAATGAAACAGGACAGAGGTACAGTTTTTGACATTCATTGAGGAATTGAAAACTGACCTTCCCAACACATAGGGGACAAATTTGACAGATGTGAGTCCATATAAATAATTTCCAAGAGAAAATGGAAGCAAAGGGCTCAAACGTAGGAGGGTGACAACTTTGAAACCATTTTCTCCAATGGCTTTGTCAATGGCAGCAAATTTCTTGTTTCCTTCTACTAGCTTAAGAATACGCTCACGAGCAAAATACCGAGCAATCAAAAAGGCAACACTAGCAGCAACCTGAAATGATATGAGATAATAAGTTAATAATTAGTGGCCATATGTTAATCTATCTGTTTGTTATACTTGAACAAAACACTCACCGTTCCACTGATGGAAACTATAACCGTCCCAATTACAGAACCAAAGAGTAGTCCAGCTGACATTGTTAATGGAATGGCGGGAATTGCAAGGATCTAGAAGGGAAGAAATCATACCATAAATTTTACAATGAATAGTTGAAAAAAGTAAAAACATAAACCATGGAAGTATCTCTCGAACCTCCACATGGGCAACCAAAAAGTGGTATAACAACTAGCACAGGAAAACAATCTTCATAGTTTCAGCATATATGTTATAGACCTAGGCAAGCATAGTACTTTTAGTCTACTACAAAAGTATCACATCCGCTTCTTGCATTATGTTCATAGCCCCAGCTCCATTTGATCCCAAGGGGGCAAAGTAGACAAAAAACTACAAAGATTTTAAACTATTAAGTTCTCCAACTGGGCCACCCTAAATATGCCAAGCCTTACCACGAAGGGCACCTCTATAGATGTGGAAGGCAAATTTGTACATATTTGTATTAGATAAAAAATATGTGTACCTCCAATCCTGCATATACTGCTACGAATAAAGCATATCCTGCTGGACCATATCCTGTTCATCAAAAGCTCTATGATAAGAATTGTATGATTGAGAGAGATCCTTAAGAGTAATGGAGAGCTCTTCAGCTCTTCAACGTGTCCCTTTTTCTTTGGTAATGATTTTATGTTTAAAAACAAAGAAAAAATAGTAGCTGCATGAAAGAAGATACAATTATCATATACCGAACCCACTTTAACCTGAATAACACAATCATTAGATTTTGGGAACTAGAATTAGAAAGCAGATAGCAGCAGATGCAGATATGTGATGACACATAACTGATTAGTCAATCCATCATGTTTAAACAGACCCAAGCTTAACTGTGAGACACCTCAGTTGTCAGGAATAAGTTGTAACCCAAGATGTTTTGGAGAATATCGCTTACGACATTTAATACCCTACTCACAATCTCTCTATACCGTAGTGCTTCAGTCTCAGACTTCAGTGAAGAACCGCCACAACCATTTGGCCAAAAGAAGCTTACTACGTAATCTTATACTCCTAATACCCAAACCCCCCAAGTCGAAAGGCTTAAGATCCACCTCCCTCATCAACCCCTTCCCACAAAAAGTTTCTTACAATCTCTCAGATTCTTATAGACTGAATCCAAAATCCAAATAACTAGGAGCCCTGTCAAAACCGCCTGAAAAAGAGTCTCCCTCCTTTAGAAAAGTAAGTCTTTTTGCAAGAAGAATACCATTTCTAAAACTTTTCCAGAGCAGGATTCCAAAACAACTGAATCCTTGGATTCCCTCCCAAATAAAGACCTAAATAAGTAGAGGGGAACTGACTCACTTCACACCCAACCAAAGCAACCCAGAAGTCCAACTTAGAGGGACAGCAATTTAAACCTAAAATGGAGCTCTACTCCCTAAGACTAAAACAGAAGGTTTGAAAGTTAATACCAAAATAGAATAACAATGGAAGTACAAGAAAAAAGTAGGATATAAATCTATAAACGACTTTCAGCTGTTCCCGTTTTTTGAACTGCAGGAGGCAGTTCAATTAACTCCATGCATTATAGAACTAAATTTTTGGAAATAAAGGGGAACCTATAAAACTCACATTTCCACAGAAATTGAGGTTAAAGTTGCATTAGAATATAAAGAGAGAAAGAAGAAGAAGAAGAAGAAGAAGAAGAAGGAGGAGGAGGAACAAAATATGATTGCCAAACACACAAACAGAATCAGGATAAGGAATTTCCGAACAACCTCCCATTACAATAACCAACGCATAATCGAGACCAATTTCAACCAGCAATGAACAACACACCCCCAACAAAAACAAAATGCTCATCGATCACTCCACCAAGAAATAAATTCCCCAATTCAAAAGAAATACAAGCAAAAAGCCATAGACCATAACAAAATTACCATCAATAAATGTGGAGAAGTGATTCAAGAAGGCGTTAATCGGGTCCCTGTAAACATAGCCAGCAAATGCAAATCCACCGATAACCCCAACAAGCAAGACACCAGCCAAAAGGGTACCCTTAACCGCAGTGCCCTCTTCCATAACGCCATTATTCCCTTTATCGGCGTCGTCATCGTCGTTGGACTTGGGGCTAAAAAGCCACTTGAAGCTCTGAGGAGCGGTAGTGGGTGTGTTCTGAAGAGTGGGTTTCTTGGATTGCTTGAGAGAGGAACAGGGCTTGAGAAAGTGGAAGCGCTTGTTGGGTCTGAAGCTGAAGAGGAAAGAGGAGGAAAGAGGGGGAGAGAAATGGATTGAAGGAAGACATGGAAGCGGTGGGTTTGAAGATGGCGGCCTCAAGGTCAGAAGGGCGCGCATTATAAACAAAACAGAAGAGAAGAATTGTGTGAAAGCCGATCAGCTCATCAATGGAGCCAGCGAGCTCAGATAAGAGTTACAAGGAAGAAACTGAATTTTTCTGCAACTTTTTTCTCTTATTATTATTATTATTATTATTTCATTCTTTCTTTCTTTCTTTCTTTCTTTCTTCTTCTTCCTCTTCTTCTTCTTCGCCTTTCTGTGTTTTCTTTGTGTTATGTTTATTTGTTATTTGGATAGAAATGAAAATAAAATGAGATTTGGGATTATTTGACGTGGGGCAATATACAACATACACCATTTGATATGACTGAATTTTCCAACTCAAATAATAATAATAATAATAATAATAATAATAATAATAATAATAATAAGTGAATTTTCTGGAAGGAAAAGAAAATTGGTAATTTGGAGGTGAAACCTTTTCCTATATATATATAGGGAAAAATTGGTCATTATTATAAATATTATAACAAAATAGATGTCTATTATATAAACTAATTATATGTGTCTACTAATGACACTCCTTAGTAGCCATGAAGTTCCCCCGCCTACTTGCCAAATTTCCTATAGTGGCATTTGGCAGTGGAATTTGGCGGATGTTGGAAAGATAGACATTGGTGAGAAAAGAAGAGAAAGGATTGGAGAATTTTGATTTTAATTTCCCACAAAAATTCCATTTCTATTTCTTTATTTTATTTTATTTTATTATTTATTATTTTAATATTATAATTCTTCGATATTCGTGTTCTCGTTTTTCCGTCATTTTGCTCATCAATTTCACAACACGTTATCAGCACAAGCTCTTGTCGTTTTCCTATTGAAGGCAGGTTATGAAAGTATGCTATTTTTTTTCTTTATTATAATTAGTAAATTAAATTTTGTTTTGCATGTTTAGTATATATTAAATTGCTAATATAAATACAATTCTTTGTGATAATGTTATCATGGCAAATCTTACAAAAATAGAATTCGCAGCCCTTGACATCAATGAAAATAATTATTTGTTATGGGTGCTTGATGCTGAAATACATCTAGATGCTGAAATACATTCGGATGCTATGAACCTAGAATAAACAATTAAAGAGGTAAATACAACATTCATTTAGGAAAAAGCAAAAGCTATGATTTTCCTTTGTCATAATCTTCACGAGGGATTGAACATAAAACATTTAACATTAAAAGATCCATGTATCTTATGGAAGAATTTAAAAGAGATATATGATCACTAGAAAACGGTCATTCTTCCTAAAACTCGTTATGAATGGATGCATTTGAGGCTCCAAGATTTCAAATCAGTAAGTGACTACAACTCTGCATTATTTAAAGTCAGTTAAAAATTGTTGTTATGTGGAGAGAAAATTAATGATGCGGATATGTTGGAGAAGACATTTTCTACATTTTATACCTTGAATATGCTCCTGCAGCAATATCGAGAGAAAGATTTTAAACAATATTTTGAATTAATTTCATGTCTTCTCGTGGCTGAACAAAATAATGAGCAATTGATGAAGAACTACGAATCTCGACCAACTGGAACAACACCATTCCCTGAAGTGAATGTTGTAAATTTTAATAATCGTGGTTGAGGTCGTGACCATAGCAGAGGAAGAAATAATTATTATTTCCATGGTGGTCATTCTAATCATCCAAATTTCAAAGGAACCACCTGAAATGATGATCATAAAGGAAAAGTTGCACAAGATAAAAATTCAAAAGGTGATGAGCATAAATGTTTCGATGCGGGATGACTGGACATTGGTCCCGTGTTTGTTGTACATCAAAACACCTAGTTAATCTTTATCAAGCTTCCCTAAAAGAAAATGGGAAAAATGTGAAAGCAAATTTTGCATACCAAGATAATGATATATTTGACCCATCCAATATGACAAATTTGGATGTAGCGGACTTTTTTGAATCTCCTGAAAAGAAAATCAGCACAAATGATGACATAACAAGTGTTTCTTTTGATTTTTTTAGAAAATTTAGATTTTTTTTTTTTAAGTTTTGTATTTCAAGTTTTGGTTTTCTTATTGTAATTATCTTGTTTAAATGAATAATGATGGACAATTTTCATATATTAAGTGACTACAAAATGAGGAATGAAGATCTATGTTTGGCAGATTGTGCAACTACCCCTATAATACTTACAAGTAGAAAATATTTTTCCAAATTAACAATGGTGGAAACAAAGGTCAATACAATGTCAGATTCTGCAAACCTAATTGAAGGTTTTAGAAAATCAAATATTATTTTGCCGAGAGGAACAAAATTTACAATTAACAATGCATTGTTCTCTATTCAATTAAAGAGAAATCTATTAAGTTTTAAAGATATACGTTGCAATGATTATCATATTGAGACTGATAGGAAAAATCAAATAGAATATTTTTATATCATATCTACTATCTCAAATGAAAAATGTATATTAGAAAAGTTGTCTGCTTTATCTTCTGCATTATATTATACTCATATACAAGTCATTGAAACATATACAACAATGAACCTGAAGTTCATGAATCAAGATATATTTACAATTTGGCATGACTGATTGGGTCATCCAGGATCTATAATGATGAGAAGAATTATTGAAAATTCAAATGGACATCCATTGAAGAACCAGAAGATTCTTTAATCTAGTGAATTATCATGTGATGCTTGCTCTCAAGGCAAATTAATAATCAGACCATCACCAGCTAAAGTGAGAAATGAATCACCTGCATTTCTAGAACGATCCATGGTTATATATGTGGACTTATTAACCCACCACATTGACCATTTAAATATTTTATGATATTAATAGACGCATCCAGTAGATGGTCACACGTGTGCTTGTTATCAAGTCAAAATCTTGCATTTGCAAGATTGCTTGCTCAAATAATTAAGTTAAGAGCACAATTTCCTGATTATACAATTAAGACCATTTGTTTTAATAATGCTGGTGAATTTACATCCCAAATTTTTTATAATTATTGCATGTCAATTGGGATAAATATTGAACATCTTGTAGCTCATGTTCATACACAAAACAGTTTAGCAGAATCATTTATAAAACGTTTGCAATTAATTGCTAGACCATTTCTTATGAGAGGTAAAGTTTTCTACATCTGTATGGGAACATGCTATTTTACATGTTGCGTCACTTGCACGCATTAGGCTAGTAGCTTATCATAAATACTCGCAATTACAATTAGCTTATGGCCAAGAGCCAAATATTTCTCATCTAAGAATTTTTGGATGTGTAGTATATGTTTCAATTGCTCCACCACAACGTACTAAGATGAGTCCTTAAAAAGAGGTTAGGAATATATGTTAGATATAATTCCCCATCAATTATTAAATATCTTGAACCCCCGACGGGTGATATATTTACTACACGATTTGTTGATTGTCATTTTAATTAGACAAATTTTTCAACATTAGGGAAGGAATTAAGAAGTTGGAAAAGGAAATTGCATGGAATGCATCATTATTATCTCATTTAGATCTTCGTACAAATCAATGTAAACTTGAAGTTCAGAAAATAATTTATTTGCAAAATATAGCAAATCAATTACTAGATGCATTTATAGATGCAAAGAAAGTAACTAAATCACATATACCCGTTGCAAATGTTCCATGAAAATTGATATCCCAACACAGCAAATTGTCACTAATGAGTCTGGAACACGCGACAAGGGTGGTAGACCAGTAGGTTCCAAACATAAAAAAAAGACTTGGTTAAGGATGAAAATATCCATGAAGAAACCTTAGACAGGACTAATAATGCAATTAGTGAAGAAGGTGAAATACCTAAAATAATAATGAGATTTTAATAAATTATGTTATGACAGGGAAAAAATAGAACCGAATAAATGTAGTTATTGATAACATTTTTGCATATAATGTTGCACTTGATATTATATTTGAAAGCGAGGATTCTAAACCAAAATCTGTTAAAGAATGTCGACATAGAAAATAATTGTTTCATTGGAAAGAAGCAATTGAGGTAGAATTAAACTCACTTTCAAAACGTTTTGACCAGTAGTTCGAACACCAGAAGATGTCCAACCTGTGGGACACAAATTAGTATTTGTGAGAAAAAGAAATGAAAATAATGAGGTCACAAGATATAAAGCAACACTAGTTACACAAAGTTTTTCACAAAGACCTGGTATTGATTACGAGGAGACATATTCTCCAGTGGTGGATGCTTAAATTAAGATATTTAATTGGTCTGACTATGTATGAAAATTTGGACATGCATCTTATGGATGTAGTCACAATATATTTATATGGATCTCTTGATAATGACATTTATATGAGAATCCCAAAAGAATTTAAGATACTTGAAATACATAAATCAAGTTCTCGAGAACTATATTCAATAAAGTTACAGAGATCACTATATGGATTGAAACAATCAAGACGAATGTGATATAATCGCTTGAGTAGATATTTGTTAAAAGAAGAATATCAAAATAATCCAATATGTCCATGTGTTTTTATAAAGAAATCATAGTCATGATTTGTTATTATAACTGATATGTTGATGTCTTAAATATAATTGGAACGCCTGAAGAGCTTTCAAGGCAATAGAATATCTTAAGAAAGAATTTGAGATAAAAGATCTTAGAAAAACAAAATTTTGCCTTGAATTGCAAATTGAGCATTTAGCAAATGAGATATTTGTTCATCAGTCAACTTATACAGGAAATTTTTAAAAAGATTCTATATGGACAAAGCACATCCGTTAAACATTTCAATAGAAATTCGTTCACTAGATGTAACAAAAGATATATTTCGACCTCAAGATAATAATGAAAAACTTCTTGGTCCTAAAGTACCATATCTTAGTGCAATTGGTGTGCTTATGTATCTTGCTAATACTATAAGACTAGATATTACATTTTTAGTAAATTTTTTAGCTAGATACAGTTGATAACTTGTAGAAATACAAGTTATTATAGTCACTATTTGATTTAATTAGAGTAACTTTGGAGCTAAACGCATGATTTTGGTAGTTGAATCATGAAAAATGTATCACCATGCGTTGGCACTACTTACAAAAGAAAATACCTGAAAAACGATGAGCTTTTATGTTCCTAACGCAAACAATCAAAGTACGAAGAGACGAAGCTGCTGCGAGGACAAGTGGAAACCCATGCGTCGAGCCTATGCGCTGAGCCCATGCGTTGGGACCATGCGTCGAGACTATGTGTTGACAATCTGAAAAGTAGAAACAGACGCATGCTCAAACAGCTGTCATGTTATTATAAAAAAGGACAACACTCAATCAGATCATGGCAGAACAAATAGGCTGACAATCTGAAAAGTCTATGCAGCGTGGCTGAAATTTAATGCAAAGGTGTCAGGTCATCATGATATCAACTTTTTGACGCCTATAAATAGTCCACAAGCTTCTCCAAGAAAAGGAGTAAGAGAGACCAGTTCAAGAGGCGAAAGCTCTGCACTATTTCTCCTTCACCATAACCAGCCTCCATTTCGAGCTCTTCTGAGAGAAGGATTCTGAGCACCTTCAGAGTCATCTCCTAGTGAGTGAGAATCTCCACCCTATGGAATATATGTATCAAATAGCAACCATCTCAGGCCTCCATGAAGCAAGACGTTGCCAGTGACAGCTTGACGTCCTTCATTTCTGTTTTATTTCCATTTCTCTCCTTCTTACTTATATTTTGTTAATGACATTCGAGAGAATGAGTTATTTTCTTAATATAAGTTTGATTGACTATCATCTTCCATCCATTTCCATATTAAATACTTTACACCATGTTGTCTAAATGCTAAATGAGTTAAATGTTAAAAGCTAGTTTTTCTTGAACAATTATGAGTATGTTACATCTTGATTAATGCATATTTTTAGCTTGCATAACTTTGTCTTACAAATAAACGTAGTAAACATGACTGTCGAGCTTGAGAGAGTGGATAGTTAATCTTTAGCATTAATTAAGACTAGATGAGTTGCAGAGATGTAGTTCATCCTTTGCCAACACAAACTTACCATGCGTCTTAGAGATAAGATAAATGTGGCGTCGAAACATCGAGAGATGGATTCACACACACAGTTTGTAGGTATGTAATTGTACTTAGAAAGTTTAGGTAACAACTAGCTCTTGCGTTCAACTCTACTTCTATCGCATGGTTACATTCATTCTCAACGCATGCTATCTGACGCATTGTTTTACATATGACTACCCAACGCCGAATCCACCTCATTATTAGTAGTAGGAAATTCTTTTCATTCTTTATGTATAGTTACACATAATCAACAAATGCACATATTTACATGTATAGTCACCGCATAGTCATGCAATTATTCTCAACGCCTAGTTATTACAAATCCCTGCTTTCGACCCTGGACTCACCAGGAAATCTATAAATACTTATACTTGGGTTTTTATAGGAAAACTTGCTTAATAATGATCACACTTGAGTAATTCTCAACGCATCCTTGTACGGAAATGATAAATCTATTTTTGTGCAACGAGCTCAGAAACTCAATTTAATTAGAAATTCAAACGAACAAAATTTAATGAACAAATTTAGCGAATAACAGTCTTCTTCAACAAAAAGACATTGGAATGGAACTAAGCATATTGCCATGGGGTCACAATTTTCTTATGACCTTCGTGCGACACTTGGTGTTAGAGAGACAACCAAGTAAGCCTATTTGAATTTTAAGGATCGATTCCTCCCTAGAACGATCGGGTGAGATTGGCAAGGGAAGTGGATTAACAAGGAGGACTTGAGAGTTTGAGTGAACGAGAGCTTCAGAAAGGGAGTTTCACCAACCGATGAGAGGACACACAAGTTTTGTGAGTTGGCTTGTATTACTGACTCTCTTCTCTATGCGTTACAAATGGGGCCCCTCCTCATATTTATAGAGAGGACTTGCCGACTTAACTATGATGACCGACTCACTATGTCGGTCAAGAGGGTTCTAGACTCTTCTTGTATGTACAAGGGCGGCAATCCTATGTACAAGTCTAGACTCCACCGACTTAGGCCCATACTAGAACTATCTAGATCTATCGAGGCCTTCTAGTTATTTACATGGATGTCCGACTGTTTTAGAAGGGTCTGAAATTGTCTATGCGCCTAACGCAGTCTCCAGTAATGTCGGGAGGCGTCCGCATATCCTCGCCTATTCGAGGTTCTTCTGGAGGCTTCTGGTACTGTTGGGGTCTTGCGCGCACAGTCGTGAACATTCCCGCGTCTTCCAAAGTCTTCCCGCGGCGTCGGGCATCCGGGCATGGGCGCTGGCTTTGCCCAGCGGCCTGCCCTTTTCTCCAGATGCGTCCAGAGGGTTGTCGAGGTTTCTGGCGTTGTCCCGATGCGTCCAGCATCTTCCGGGATTTGCTCGAGGCGTTTGGTATTTTCCATGCGTCGAAGGATACCGTTGGACGCATGGTCTTTAGGCGGTGTACGCATGAGGCGTCGACGATATGCGTACACTGCTGACATTTATGACGCGCGCATGTGTCATTCTTATTCTGAACGCATCGTGGGTATGCGTCAAACTTGCACGCCTGGCAACTTCACATATGCGGGCACGTCATGTTGCTTACCCTTGCAATTGAGCGTGTACGCCGAATACTTATGTCTGGTTGCGCAGCCACTTCGCCATGTGTCAATGCACATGGGCGTTTGTTGAGGCACTCGGGTGGGGTTCCGGCCATGTCGAAAGCACACGCCTGAGGCTTGGGCGTGGCCCGATGGTACTTGCGTCCCGTCTACATGCGATGGCATCCTCGTGCAGTGGCTTTGTCAACGCGTTGGCCCTTCACTCTCAACCTTTCTTTGACGATGCGGTGCGAGCTAAGGGCGTTTGTGTCACGGTTTGAAATGCCATTATTTCTACCCGTGACAATATACTCCGTTATCTTCAAGGAACGATCAATATGAGTTTGTTTTATTTAAATAAATAAAATTTTGATTTAGTAAGTTTATGTAGATTCTGGATATTTATCTAATCCATACAACGGTAGATCTCAAATAAGTTATCTATTTACATGTGGAGAAACTGCCATATATTGGTGATTAATGAAACATACCATAACAGCTACTTTCTCAAATCATGTTGAAATTCTTGCAATCCATGAAGCTAGTAGAGAATGTGTATAACTAAGATCAATGACTCAACACATTCGTGAAATATGCGACTTGTCTTCTAATAAAATCCTCTAACAATATTATACCAAGACAACACATCATGTATAGCCCAAATCAAAGGATGATATATTAAAGGAGATAGAATAAAGCATATTTCACCAAATCTTTCCTACACTCATGATTTTGAAGAAAATGATGACATTACTGTACAACAAATTTGTTCGAAATTAAAGATAACCTGGCAAACTTATTTACAAAATCATTACCAACCACAACCGTTGAAAAATTGGTGCAGAACATTGAAATGCAGCTATTGAGAGATCTCAAACGATGTTCTTATAAGTAGGAGCAAATGTATTGTATTCTTTTAGAAGTATTAGATTATATGAAATATGTACTCTTTTCCCTTCACTAGGATTTTTTCACATTGAATTTTTTCCTAGTAAGGTTTTAACGAGGTATATTTCATATATATAATAGACTTCTAAGGGGGAGTATTATGAATTTTATAACAAAATAGATGTCCATTATCTAACCATGTTTAATGTCTAAAGGCCATATGTCTCATAATGACACATCCTTAGTGGCTATCAAGTTCCACCAACTATTTGCCAAATTGCCTATAAATAGTGACATTTGGTGGATGTTGGAAAGGCACACATTGGTGAGAAAAGAAGAGAAAAGATCGGAGAAATTTGATTTTAATTTTTCACAAAAATTCCATTTCCATTTCTTTATTTTATTTTATTTTATTATTTTATTATTTAATATTATAATTTCTTGGTATTTGTGTTCTCGCTTTTCCATCATTTTGCTCCTTAATTTCACAGCAGTTATTTGTTTCTAATCAAAGATTTAAAAAATGTGGATGTTGACATAAATATATATAAAATTTTGCTAAATTTATAAATATTTTGTTACATTTATAAATATTTTGTTTTAAGATATGATATAGATAGATCTAGATAGTAGTCTATCGTGATCTATAGACAATAAAATTTTCTTATATTTATAAATATTTTGGTTGATTTTCCTATATTTGAAAACAACCCTAAATCCGTGGATTTCACACAAATAAAACATTTACAAAAGGTTATTTAAAAATGAAATTAATGAATACATGACCATCCTATTATTTTCTCTAAAAAAACGGTGGTCATCTTAATATTGTTCAACTGATTAAGGACATGTTTAAGAATGATTTAGATTACAAGAGTGATTTTAACTACTTTAAAAATATTCTAAAACATGCTCTAAAGCATATATTGCTACTAAAAGATCATGGATTTGAATTTTTATACCACACTTTATTGAGCTCAATAAGAGCAATTATAATAAGTAGGCAAAATAGACTTTTGATCTTGAAGTTTAAAATTCGTGTCTATTCAGTGGTTAGATAATTTAAAATGGACACTTTAGTCTTTGAAATTTGAAAAATAATTTAAAATAGTCATGAACTCTCTTGATCATTAGTTGAGTTCAACAATAGGGAAAAAAAAATAGTAACATATATTTTTTTTCTCGTGTTCTCTTCACTCTTTGTACTCCATCTGTTTTCATTACTCAACTAATCATCAAGGGAGTTTAAGGACTATTTATAACTATTTTTCAAACTTTAAAGATTAAAATGTCACTTTTGAAACTTTAGAGATCAAATTGGCATCAACTTAAAAACTAGCCCGCAATCTCCACAATAATTAGAGGAGAACGCCAATTAGAAGACAAAAAGTCTCAAATATCCCCTCAACATTGGACAAGGCTCATCCAACTAATGAATGAGCAACCGAATAAATTAAAGCCCTTCCAAAATAACACCATGAGGAGACTCGCAAAATTCCTCCTCGACCCATTTTTTTCCTCTCCAAACTACCCTGCTCATATATTGAACATAAATATATGTATCCATTTATATAATTTTCTTTTCAAAGAAATGGCAATTTATAAGGATGTGTCAAAACGATTTTAAATATTTTTAAAGGAAAATTATCTGAATGATATAGAATAATTATTTTAAATGGAAAAATTACTGAAAATATTTTTAACACAGCAAAATATTACTGTCTATTAGTGATAGATAGTAACATTTTGCTATATTTGTAAATATCTTTGACTCGTTTTGCTATATTTGAAAACAACCCAATAATATATGATATTTTCAATAAACTTCATTTTTTAAGGAGTTAGGAACACACATGCGGAAACAATTCAGATCTAAAACACTCTAACTATATCAATTTTAAGGATTAAACATGCTTGTTCTCAAAACCGAAAAACAGAGTTTTGATACTTGTTGTAGCTCAAAATTGAAGCAATTTTATTGATAATTTTGATCACGAACACTTCGCGGACCATCACAAGAACCTTCATCGTTATTCTCTGGCCTTAGAACGGATTGTAGGATCCAAATTGAGATGAATTTGGAGCAAGTTTGAAGACAATTGAGAGTTCGAGAGTTAGTGAGAATTTTTAGCAAAATTCACTAAATCATTAACTCATTTTCAAGTTAATTAACCTCTATTTAAAGAAAAAAACATGCAAATCAGATTTGCTATGAATTGATACCAATTAGGTGATTAACCAGATGAATTAGGAGGTGTTTGAAGGAGGGGTTAAGTGTGTTTCTAAAACACACACCTCCTACTTCAACCATGCAAAAATGAATTTCCTAAATTCATTTTAAATTATTTTTTTCCTTTTTAGTTTTAAATAAAATTAATTTTAATTAATTAAAAATTTTCAATTAATTTAATTTAATATTTAAATAAATAATTTAAATAATTAATTAAAAATTTTAATTAATTATATTAAATATTAAATTAATAATATTTTTCAATCCAATGAATCTCTATTCATTTGATCAATATTTAAATCAAATTTAAATATTTCCAACTCTCAATTTTTGTTTAATTCATAATTAAACGAACAAATTGTAAAACTTACTCCCTTAACGAATTTGAACTTTTTCAAATTCTCTCATCATGTTTTAAGGTTTAGTTCATGAGCTAACTAGAGAACCTAATGGACCTTCACATCATGAGCTCCAACGATCCGAAATTAACCGGTTAAACTTTTTAACCTAGTTAATTAACATTCGTTAACTACTAGGACATTTCACTATAGCCCAATAGCTGCACTCTTCTCACTGTAGATATATTTATGTCAACTTGATATAACCATGATTAGTAAGTTGATCCTTCACAAGTTAGTCGTAATTATAGCTGAGTCAAAATTATCGTTTTACACCTGCAATTACATCTTGTTCCTTAAATCCCACTCATCCTCAAATGAACAATTGGTTTGTGGTCCAACCATCAAACCGAGTCCCTCTCGGGCCAATGAGAGGGTGGGGCCCCTTGTCAAGACCTGGAGTCAGTACTTTAAGGGAACAACTTCTCTATTAACCTTGAATTAGGTAGGAGTGAATTTCATCTCGCAAGACTATATCCCCAGCTAACTAGCTACCTAGTCTTATCCCTTAAATAATAGGCTTATTAAGTCGGCGAACTCGGACCACTCTCACCCATGCAAATTAAAGGATAATCTCAAATAGGCAGGAGTTCATAATTAATTCAGGATTAAGATCGAACCTAGGTCATCATTTTGAAATAATTAGTCTTAATAATAAACGACGTTATAAAGTAAAAGTGATTATCTCATGCTCTGGTCTTATGCAAACTCATTGCATAGGATGCCCCCACTCTCATGTCTTTTGTATCAAATACAAAAGACATAGAATCACATCTTTTGTATCAAATACAAGATGGGCCGCATCTATAGTGTCTCCAGGATAAGGTACTCAACCTTATCCTTATACTATAGATTATTTTGGCTATTACCTAAACTTGATCCATTTTGTCTACAAATAACGTCTAAGTATTCAAACTATAGCTATGGGTTCTTTAGTTTATTGAACTTAGGGTTATATTAAATGCAATTCACATATTCAATAACATATTTACTAAATAAACCTCGATAACAACTTTATTGAGAATATGTTCAAAGTTTACAAACCACGAGTTTTAGGACATAAAATCCAACAATTTTTAATTAATATAAATCTAATTAGGGTGATTGAATTGAATTTTTTTTAAAAAAAATACTTTGTATCTTACCCATAAATGTCAACATGAGCATATAATTTAGTAATAATTAACATGTACTCATTTATTCGAGGTCAAAAGTTCAAATTTCTTAGTTCAAATTTGTTAGCTTAAAAAAAGTCTTTAATATAAATGTTCGACATTAATCCTCTTTTTTCAAAATATTCTGCTTTAATCGATTAACATATGCAAAAATCGATAAAATGAACTAACTTATTTATATTGTTTTTTTTAGTTCAACTCATAAGGATGATTATTCAAACTTAGACTTTTTTGGTTGAGAGTATTTATCTAAAATAAATTATTTTTTTCCCTTTTTGAGTACATCATCTGTAGGTGTAGTTGATGGGAGATCGAACACTAAACCTCTAGAGAGGAAAGACATGTAAATTACCGTTGAGCTAAAATCACTTTGGCCTAAACTAAATGAATTAGGTTCAAGTTGACAACTATTTGTATCATGTATGTAAAAACGTATATACTTTATGCCAAAATAATAAAATAAAAAGCTTATGCATACTTTTCATACAAAATTTTATTTATACTACCCAACCACACATGTGATACATGTAAAATTTATAGTTTTATTTTAGTACATAGATTGTGATGTTTCATACTTTTAATCTAAATCACACGTGTACAAGAAATAATACACTATTTCATTGTGTAACCACTTCGTCTTGAATAATTTTAATGGGACAAAAGATGTGACTGTCCTTTTAAACATATCTTCACAATTTTTTTTGAAGGAACATATCTCCACAATTAGAATGTGATGTTTCATATATATGATTTAGATCACACTCATACATGAAAGAATATACCATTTCATCTTGTAAACACTTTTACCTGAATAGTTGTATTAGAGGCAAATAACATGAATATCTATTCAAACATATCTCTACCGCTAGATCATAACGATTCATATCTATGGTTTAGATCACATCTATATATTAAAAAAAAAAAAAAAAAAAAAAACAACACTTATCATGAAACCACTTCAACTAAAAAGATAGTAATGAATGACAAAATTGGAATTATTGAAAGATATAAGGGTAATATGAGAATGTATCCCGTCATAATTTATATTATGTCTGATTATAGAATATTTTAATATTTCTATTGAGCTACTAAACGTAAGACTCCACAGAAAAGTGCATAGGAAAATTTATTTGGGTCATGTTATTCACTATTTGTTGTTATTTTGATTCAACATCATGCACAATGGAAGGTTTGAACTTCTAAACAATACTTAGTTCGCCGTATTTAGTCAATTGAGTTACCTTCATTTCTTATTTTTGCATAAATGTATTATTTAACACTGTCAATCCTTAAATTTTCATATAATTAACTATTTAGCTTTGACTTATAGTTTGTAATATGTGGTTTTTATATTTTCGATTTTATAACAATTTAGTTCTTAGACTTTAATATGTAATAATTTAGTATCTAATAATTTTAAATTTGTAACAATTTAGTTTCTTACAGTTAAAAGAACCATTAAAATCAATTTTTAATTTTTATTATAATAATAACTTAGCTTTATAGTTTTAAACAAATTTGTTCTCTAGTCAATTTGAATTATAATCTTTATGATATTTAATAAGATTTGAAGACTAAATTGTTATAATTTTAAAATTACATAGACTATATAAATTATAAATAAAAGTTTATGCGTTAATCTAGTAAAAGTATAGGAACAAAAATGTATTTAAACGTATTAATTATTATAAGATGTAAGAATATCTAGAATTGAAATAGAATAAATAATATTCTTCTCCAAGATGCTTGGGATTGGACCTTTCTTTTGTTTTTTCTATTTTCTATTGGTGGCCTGAAAGGTTTCAAACAGAAAAGGAAAAAAAATGGAAAAATTCATCAATAATTATTAGGGAAATTCTGTATTTTCTTAAAAAAAAAAAAATATATATATATATATATTTTTTTTTTTTTGAAAATTTTCTTTCGTACTTTATAAATCCAAATAAACATCTGAAATATTTAAAAAATAAAATCCTTATAATTGTTTTTTTTTTTTTAATTTGTTCAAAAAATCATATCAAAGATTGTATTAAAAAAAATGAAAAAAAAAAAGTGGACAAAAAGTTTCGCTTTAAAATTTCTTACACAATTTTTGATAGAAGTAGATTAAAAAAAAAAATTAAATTGAAATGTTTTGGGAAAACAATGGAAAATGGTTCGTAAAAAACTGAAGAGGGTAAGAATATAAAGATACTTTTGAAAGTTGGCATCATCTTCATCAGCGAATGGACTTAAAAGCAATATTTTTTTTTAAAAAAAAGGGGCAATTTTCGAAAATAAAAAACGAAATGACCCATTTTTATCGAGGGATAACAATACATATATAAGACTTTAATAAAGACCCTATATTTTAATTATGTCCAACTTTTTCATTATTTATAAAAATATCTAAGTTGGCTTTAAAATTAAAAAAAATAGGGTCCAATTACCATTTAGTCCCCAACCATAAATTAATCATACGTTTTTTAAAATAGGAAAGAGAAAGCGATATTAAATGAGGCACCATTTTTAGGATAAATATATTAAATCATAATATTTTCTAAATACCTACAACTTTTCATCTTCTTCAATTTCTCTCTCAATACCCTCCCTTCAAAACCTTTTTTTGAGATATTTTTAGCCAAATTACTCTCTCTTAAATATTTGATTTGTTCTGGCCAACCTTCTCAGATCCTCGCTGACGACCACACTTTCGAGCGGAGGATGACAAACAAGCCGGCATAAAGAAATTGGACTACGGACGGTGTGCGAGAGGAGGACGACGAACTACAAACGGTGCACGACTTGGATGACAAATGGCGGTGCAATTCAAACGAATTGGATTGTCGACGAACGACGACGCGAGAAGAGGACGACAACTGGCACGACGGTGAACAGTCAAACCAAGGAGCACGAACAATGACTTCACGACGAAGAAGAGATGAAGATGAGGAGGGTTATGTGCATGCAATTCGAGGATATATACCTTTGTTTATTTATATATACTCTGATAGATATAATCGTTTATATGATATATGATATATATGCACTTACATATATGCTTTATGTTGAACATTGAGTCCACTTGTTTATACACCGTGGATATACCTTTATTTATTTGAAAATTATAAAATGTATGATATATACTTTAATTTATGTCAATAAAATAATATATACTCTTAATTTGTATATTAATATATTTCATATATTAGTTAGAATATTTCTAAACACCTAACAAACTGTTCTAAGGTATATTTAAAAATAATTGCGAATCCATTAAAAGAACAAAAAATGGTTCATACGTGAAAATGGGAAAAAAAATTACGAAATAAATGATACATACTATGATATACATTAAATTTGTGATATATACTATGATTTAGGTTGAATGTTGCGTCAATTTCTAATTTATATACTATGGTATATTTCAAACACTTAACACAACATTTTCAAACACTTAACAAAAGAAATGTTACTATTCACGTGTATTTTGACTTCAAACAAAATCTACATTTTTAATTTTGTTTTAAAAAATAATGTTAAATACATTTTTTTTCCTCTCCAATTAAATAAAAAAAATAAATATATTTTTCCTCTTCAACGTTAAAATTGCTTCATAAATATGGAAATAAATTTTCAATGTCACATTCTCTCCAACCGCCCACATAAGTAAGGGTATTTTTGTCCAAAAAATTCATTAAATTTTATATACAATATCAAAAAGTTTGGACAATTATGAAAATAAATTTTAAAAATGGGTGAAATCTTTAACAATCCATTTTATCAATATCCCCTATTTAAGATTGATTGATAAGTGCTTAAAAACAAGTCAGCCCAAATAGACTTTTAATCAACAATATTGTTGTTCAGCGCACAATTTAAGTGGGTGCCCTTGGACTGTGCGGTGGGTTATTAAACAAAATAGTTGTAAATAAATAAAACAATAGCTTTTTTTTTTTTTTTTTTTTTTTTTTTGGGAGGAAAAACTAGAGAATTGTCAGAAGATGGGAAAAGAAAGAGCAAAAGTTCATTTCCTTCTCAATTACAATAGCCTCCCGGTGTTTGGTACTTAATTTTCTTTCTTATCTACTTTTTACTCATACTTTCAAAAACCAAGCTAAATTTTGAAAACTGAAGAAAATAGTTTTTAAAAATTTGTTTTTGTTTTTGGAATTTGGCTAAAAATTCAACTTTTGTACTCAAGGAAGATGGAAACCATTACAAGAAAAGGTGAAGAAATAGACTTAATTTTCAAAAACCAAAAACAAAAAACGAAATGGTACTTTAATCTCTAGCCTCAAGTGAGACCAATTTCCATTCAACTAACTGTCATTCAATTCTTTCATCGTGTAGATGGAAGGAAGTAGTAGAAACTGAAGGAGAAGTTACTTTCTGGAAGCCAAGGTGAAATGCTGAGTTTTGAATGGACGATGTGAATTTCTCAAGCCTTTGACGCAGACCTGCTTGTAGTACCTGAGGTGAAAGTAGCTCTGGATTTTCAACAACTTTAACTGTGGATATTGCTGCAATATTAACCTGAAACGAAACGAGAATCACATGGGTATTTGAGTAAAGGGTCTCACAGCCTGCTCTTTATTCACATCTCATTTTCAGAAAACATCCACTTTATGATTTATACCCAAGGAATTGTGCAGCCTAATAACTATTGAGGATAAGAATACTAAACATTTTATGTGCACCCAACAACATCAAACCCTTCTCTTAAACTTTGTTTATGTGTTGCCCAAAATAATCCAAAACGGTGAATGATTGAACTTAGATATCTATCAAAGAAAGAATCTTGCTACATATCATGAGTTGCGACTGGTTAAAAAGAATCAGTATGTTAGGTATCTACACCCCTGCACTTAGTAAAACCCAACAAAGAAGATATAGAAGAAAGATGGAATCTTGGAAATGTATTACGCAATTCCTCTTGAATGTCTGAACAAAAGTAGAAATAGGAAAGTACTTCCTAAAAGATAAACAGTACAATATCAGAAATGTAAAGGATAGCTAAACAGCGCCCTAGCACTTTCGAGAGAGCTGACCAATTCTCTTCGCTACTGTAAGGCTTGTACTCTTCCTTACCCAAAATGGTCTCCCCCCTGGCTTCACCACGTTATTCCTTATTTAACCAACTTCCTGGTACCCACTTCTAACAAACTTCAACAGGTGTCTTCATTTTCGTTTCCTTTTTCGGTTGTCTTCCCCTTTTTACCCCTCCTTTTACAAGTATACAATTGGAGGCCTTACACAGTCCCCAGACATTAAAGGATGCAACCACCCCAACTGATGACACCTGTATGTGACTAATAGAAGAAATTAATTGCAGCAGTCCACAGTCAGGGTTCTCTCCTGAAGTATGAACTGACGAGGAATCAAATCCAAGGCGAACATCTAATCCACACAATGCCTAGTTTGGTCTCACCAGGCATGGCAAGCATAAGGAGGATAAAAGAAAGATTCTACCAAGTAGAAAGGTCAGCCTAATATGACTTGTTCCAACTTCCTAGTACTATTGATCATAAACATTGTTTGCTGAAACCAATAGATAGCCATGAGGTGGATACATAATTCTACCCTGCAGAAAGGGTGAATTAATAAGTTTGTTCCCACTTCTTTTACTATTGATCATCAATACCATAGATAGATTTTCGAAGAAGTTACCATCCTTGGTTGGGCCTCTTGGGCGGAGAAAGATCTGGATCACTTATTTCACAGTTGTGATTATGCTCATTTGGTTTGGAACTTCTTTGAAGTGTCGCATTCAGTTAGCCCAATACAGAGCTGCTAGTAATACGATCGAGCTCCTCCATCAGCCATTTAGGGAGAAAGAGAGTTTTATATGGTTGACCGGTGTGTGCTTTGTTGTGGTGTATTTGAGGCATGTGAAATAATAGAATCTTTAGAGGCATTGAAAGGGACCCTACTAACATTTGGTCCCTTGTGAATTTTAGTGTTTCTCTCTACAGGTCATTTAGTCTCATTTTGTTTGATTGGATGTCCTTCCTCAAGGGTGCTCCCTTTTTTGGTTTTTTTGGGTATGCCCAAGTATTATTTTTTTTTTTTCCTCAATGAAAGTTGGTCTTTTATAAAATTCTTTTTAAAAAAATCAAGAACGCTCTTAAGACATTTCCTAAGTTTAAGCACATTACCTTTGTTTTCCAGTTTTCTAATATTTAAGCTACAACTTTTTCTATCTTATTCTATGTTTGACTAACTGGATTTGCTGAAAAACCAAAAAAGTGAATGGTAACTAGTAAGTTATTCTTGAAAGAAAGAATATCCCCTATTAAAGGGTTTACAATTAGGTTATTGTTCCAAGAAGGTTTATGTATTGATCATGTAATATTGAATAATTTCACCTTTAGTTCCCCCCCCACCCCCAAAAAAAAAAAAAAAAAAAAAAAGTGCTTGTAACAAGGAAATTAACCAATATCTATTGCGTAGGAAATATTTTCAATTCACAATGTTTCTAAATATATTTCTATCTTACTCAAAATGTCTAGACTGTAGGTATAACAAAATCCTTGCAATTACATGAAGCTATGTCCAACAGAGGAACAATTCACACCAAAATATCCTTGGCCAGGGTGAAGGACATCAACTCACAAATTATATATTTTAAATGGAGAGCATGAATTCAGTGTTAGCCCAAACACGGGCTTTTTTTTCTTTTGTGATGCACACTATATATACAATAATACATAAAGAAAAGAGAGCATAGTTGAAGTGGAAATATGAAAAAAAGACCCCTAAACACAAGAAGTTTTGCATTTAGGCTTAGTAAATTTGATTTTTATTAGTTAATAAAGAAGGGAAAACCTTAATTATTACTGTACTTTAAAAATAAAAATAAAGCCCCAAGGCCGTGGGCTTAAAGCCTTGGGGCTTCACAAAAGGTGCCTATCTGAGGTGCGCCTTATTTTGTGCGCCAAACCTGCGTCTAAGAGGGCTTTTTAAAACACTCTTCATGAAATTGAAGGTCAAAATTCTGAAGGGGAGGGTTTTCAGTGGATAGTTGCTCGAGGTTAACACCACTGATATCATCTAAAGATCCTCTGCTACATTTCTTCGTCCCTATTGGTTTACCGTTTGCAAGCCTGAATGTGAATCAAATAGGAATTTTATTTCATGAAGTATTCTTCCATAAGAAGATAAGAATGTGGGTGGTTCTTTGACTGATATGCACTTATTTCCCTCCTGCTTAATCTTTATGCACTCCCCTTAAGTAATTTGCAATGGAGATTACATATGTTATGACATAATAATCTTCTGTCACTATTCACTGTTGTTATTCACATTCACTGTTGCCCATATTTATTTCTTGCAAGCTTCCACTTCATTTATTGTGTATTAGGTAACAATATCTAAAGTTACCTAATCCTATCATTAGCCTAGATTTATCTCATTCGATGTGTATTTATAGGAAGGCTCTCGGGTATTGTAAACCAGCAGTAAGAAATCAATACAACATTTCATTTACTGCATTGTGAAGTTTTCTTTCCTCTCGTTTCTCGCAGTCCTCTCGCTGCTCCTCTGCTATCTCTATTAAACCAAACTTGGTATCAGAGCCTCACAATGGCTGAACGCCTCTCCAATCCTTGCCAAACTACCAATAACATAGAAGGTGAAGTAACTGAGATGGCCACTCCTTCCTCAACACAGAGAAACTCCTCTACCAGCAATGACTCGGCTCCAGTAATTCAAAAATATCAGGTAAGGTCTAGTACCTGTCCAGTCGGAACCCCTCCTTCACCAATTTACTGAATCAAGTGACCTCTATCAAGCTTGATAAAGGTAAATTCCTTCCCTGGCAGAACATTGTTCTCCCTATTCTAAGGAGTTTTAAGCTGGAAAGTCATCTTATTGGAAAAACACAAGCACCCGAACACTCCATCATCATCCCACCAAGTGAAGAAGAACCTCAAGGACTTGTTCTTCCTAATCCCGAGCACGATATTTGGTTGGCAGCTGATCAACTCCTAGTCGGATGGTTGTACAACTCAATGACTCCTGAAATAGCAGCTCAAGTAATGGGATATGATGAAGCCAAACCTCTGTGGGATGCCATACAAGAATATTTTGGGATTCAATCACGATCTCAAGAAGACTACTACCGGCAAATGATGCAACAAACAAGAAAATGAAGCATGAAAATGGAGGAATACCTAGCTGTGATGAAAAAGTATTCCGACAATCTACTGTTAGCCGGATCGCCAATGGACTTCAGGAGCTTCACCTCTCATGTATTCGTCGGACTCGACGAAGAATACAATCCCATTGTGTGTGTCATACGAAGCCAAGATCTCACGTGGAATAAAATTTTATATGAACTCCCTTCCTAAGAGAAAGAATCACAACTCACCGCAGTCCAATCGAAGCAACAATCAGAATAGAGGACACAGTAGAGGAAGAGAAAGAAACTGCTCCTCACCATACTCACCACCCAACAAGCCAACCTGTCAAATATGTGGAAAATATGGACATGCTGCTGATGTATGCTACTCTCGTTATGACAAAAATGATGAAGCCAATGCCACTCCTTCAGATAAGAAGAAAAACAACTCCCCAACAGCTCTTATGGCATATCCCGAAATCGTTGATGATTCTACTTGGTATTTGGACAGTGGAGCAACAAACCACATCACCATTGATTTACAATGACTATCCTTGAAGGGTACGTATCCGAATTCCACTACTATTATTGTCAGTGATGGAACTAAAGATCCCATTGTTGCTTATGGAAATGCTAAATTAATTTGCAAAACACTACCCATAAACTTGAAAGATGTTCTCTATGTTCCTTGCATGAAAAAGAATCTCATTAGCATTTCAAAGCTCACTCAAGATAATGAAGTAACCATGGAATTTGATAATAACTTCTATTTTATAAAGGCAAAGAAGTCCAAGGAAACATGCCTGATCGGGAAACCTGAACATGGACTTTATCGTTTGGAAGCAGCTCCAAACAAAGCCTCTTTTCGTGAAGACAATAAGGATGTTGCTCGGGTGGTCTTTCTTGGAGAAGCTACCAACACTCATCCTCAAATTTTTGAAGACTTGGGTGCTGAAAAATCCTCTAATTTTTGTATTAAGGATCTGTGGCACCAAAGATTGGGTCACCCTTCCTCTAGAATTCTAAACCAAGTCTTACAATCTTGTAATATCCCTATTAACAGCAATGAAAAGGATGACTTTTGTGAGGCTTGTAAATTTGGAAAGGTGCGTCGACAATCTCTTCAAACTTCTCAATCTCGAGCCAACAAGAAACATGCTCTTATACACACTGATTTGTGGGGACCAGCCCCTATTCTGTCTACTAGTGGATACCGGTATTACGTAGCATTTGTGGATGACTACAATCGGTTTGTTTGGATTTAACTGCTTCAAACTGAAGGAGACACAACCACGGTGTTTAAGCAGTTTAAAAGCCTTGTTGAAAACTTATACTCATCAAAAATTAAAACTCTAAGGTGTGATGGAGGTGGAGAATTCAAACCGATCATGGAATATGCACACCAACAAGGAATTGAAGTTCAAATGCCCTTATACTTCTCCTCAAAATGGTCGAGTGGAACGTAAATATCGTCACATTGTTGAAACCAGCTTCACACTCCTTGCTCAAGCACAAATGCCATTAAATCTTTGGTGGGAAGCCTTTCATACAGCTGCATACCTTATAAATAGAATGCCTTCAAATGTCATCAACAATGAATGTCCGTTTACTCTTCTCAAAGGACATTCTCCTGACTATACATGGCTTCGGACTTTTGGTTCCGCTTGCTTTCCCTACCAACGACCATATCAATAACACAAATCGACTTTCATACCACAAAATGTGTGTTCATTGGGTATAGCGACTGCCACAAGGGGTACCGGTGTCTATCTTCAATAGAAAGAGGATTCATTTCATGACATGTCTATTTCAATGAAAAAGAATTTCCATACTCATCCATCTTCAACAAATCAGTGACTATCACAAACTCCAGCTCAGTACTTTCTTGGATACCAATTCCAAACACAACACCACCATTACATCACCCTTGTAATCCACCAACCAATACAAACAACACTTGTGATCAATCCAACCCATCAGTTGAGGTACCTACAACCCACCCCAATTCCCTGAGTCCACCAACTTCTCCTAATCCACCAAATTCACCATCCATTGATACACCACCCTCCACACCTTCCACCACCTTTCCCACGACCATCAATACCCATCCCATGACCACCTGGGCTAAGGCAGAAATTTTTAAACCGAAACAGCCTTATGGCTACTTGGCACAACTACAAACACATCAAGATTGGTCCCAATTAGAACCTACTCTCTATAAGAAGCCGTTTCTTCCAGATAATGGAGACAAGCCATGGATCAGGAATTTCATGCTCTCAAAATAAACCATACATGGGACTTGGTCCCTCCTAACCCCAATCAACATATCGTTCCTTCCCAGTGGGTGTACAAGATCAAGAGCGACTCTGTTGGTCACATTCAACAGTATAAAGCACGTTTGGTAGCCAAAGGCTACCTACAAACTCCCGACATTGACTATGGAGAAACTTACAATCCAGTCATTAAACCTACCTCTATTCGAGTCGTTCTTACCCTTGCGCTCACACATCGTTGGTCCATTCGACAGCTTGATATCAGCAACGCCTTTCTTCATGGAACACTCAAGGAAGAAGTCTACATCTCAGAACCCCAAGGCTATGTTCATCCCAAATTCCCTCATCATGTATGTCGCCTTTGTAAGGCCCTCTATGGTCTTAAACAAGCACCCCGGGCATGGTATGAAGAACTTCGCACCTTCCTTTTGCGCTGCAACTTCACTCAGTCCAAAGTTGATCTCTCTCTATTTACTTTCAAATCTCCAAGGGGCACCATTCTCCTACTTGTTTATGTGGATGATATTATCCTCATCGGTTCTTCTACATCTCTCCTCAACTCCTTTATCTCCAAACTTCAAGCCACCTTCGCTGTCAAAGATCTTGGTCTACTACACTATTTCTTTGGCATTCAAGCCACGTTCATCGATCATGGTCTTCTTCTTTCCCAAACCAAATACATATAAGACCTTCTCCTTCGCCTCAATCTGCAACATATCAAACCAGCACCAACTCCCATGATCACTGGTAAACAATTGTCTCAATTTGATGGAAATCCCATGCCCGATCCTCAAATCTATCACAGTATCATTGGTTCTCTTCAATACCTTCAGCACACTCGACCAGACATTGCATTCGTCGTCAATAAACTCAGTCAATTCAATCAACAACCAATTTATCTTCAATGGCGTGCCCTCAAACGACTTCTTCGCTATCTCCAGGGAACAAGTCATCTTGGTTTGTTTGTATCCCCTACACAAACATTCTCTCTCATTGGATAGTCTGATGCAGATTGGGCATCATCCCTCGATGACCGGAAATCTGTTAGTGGTTATTGTATTTTCCTTGGTAACTCTCTTATCTCATGGAGTTCCAAGAAACAACAAGTGGTGGCTCGATCAAGTACAGAATTGGAGTATCGTGCTCTATCTCTTACGGCTTTCGAAATGCTATGGTTTTGACAGTTACTTCAAGATATTGGCATTCCCATCACCCTCGCTCCTCTTCTTTGGTGTGACAACATCTCAGCAACTGCCCTCGCACACAATCCTGCTTTTCATGCTCGCACTAAACACATTGAAATTGATGCTCACTTCATTCATGATCAAGTTATTTCCAAGTAGCTTGTCATTCATCACATTCGCTCCCAAGATCAGTTAGTTGACACTTTGACCAAGCCGTTATCCTCTCAGATGCTCTAGACTTTAAGGACCAAACTCGGACTTCGGTGCCTCCCTACGTCTCGCTTGCGGGCGGTTGTTATGACATAATAATCTTCTGTCACTATTCACTGTTATTCACATTCATTGTTGCCCATATTTATTTCTTGCAAGCTTCCACTTCATTCATTGTGTATAAGGTAACAATATCTAAAGTCACATAATCCCATCATTAGCCTAGATTTATCTCATTCAATGTGTATTTATAGGAAGGCTCTCGAGTATTGTAAACCAGCAATAAGAAATCAATACAGCATTTCATTTACTGCATTGTGTCTCTCAAGTTTTCTTTCCTCTCATTTTTCTCAGTCCTCTCGCATATTCAGAATGTGACCTGAACTAACAAATAGGCTTTACAGAACTAACTTGTAGGAGTTGCATTCCCTTTTAACTCCTCATAGAACACATTTCGACAATTGGCAATCTAAGAGAGTCGTCACTTTTTGCTTTGTCCTCTTGCTCTAAACAAATAGTTAAGACTGAAGATTGGCAAACTTTTGTGTCTTGTATAAAGTATTGGAAGATTATTAGGCAAGTGGGTTTCCTTCCTATGGTATGAGAAATCTAAATGGAAAGAGACAGGAGGGTTCTTTGGGTATTAGAAGAATCTTGGGAGGATATTTTGAATCCCGCTCTTCACGCATCTACTCTTGTTCCTCTAGCTAATCTTTTTTGCAATCTTCCTCTTTCCTTAATTCCTAACAAGTGGACTCCTAGCAATTTTGATTTGACCTCTTAGTCGCCCTTTTATTGGTTTGGTAGGGCACTGTTTTATTGGGTCATTTCCGTTGAATTCTTTCACTCTTCTTAATGGGTAATTTTCTTATTAACAAATATAAAAAAAAAAATATGCATCCAAGGTCTCAAAATGAGCTTAGGTAGACAAAAAAATAAAAAAATATTAAAATAAGAATAATAATAATAGAAAAGGAAGAAGGAAAAACTAATGAATCAAAACTGAGGAACTAGACCAAGCTAAACCACTTCAATAACTTACTAAACAATGGATTTTGGAACTTCCCAACTTTCTCTGAACTTAACTGTACATACTGAAACACAACACTCAAATAATTATTTACATTGAAGATTCAATGCCCCATGATCTGTGTAATCCAAAGACCCCTAATTCTATCAAGCCACAGTTCATTTACAATTGTAATTTTCCAAACATTGATTGCAAAGGTTTTCTTTAACAAGTTATACTAGATGGGAAGTTTCCTATTCTTCCATTTTAATCTAATTCAATTGTTTCTTTTGCACGGAGAAAAGAAAAAACAACAGCAACAAGAACAACAGTGGATAAGGTTAGAAGCATACCATCTGTGTGACTGAGTTAACCAGAGTTTTCGCGAGGGGCACTATGCAGAACCTAAAAAAAGATAACATAATATAAAGAGGTCAATCTAAAATTGCTATTATCTGCTTCATAAACAAGTAAATTAGACTATACACGGAAACAAGAAGAAGTAGCAAAAATAAGAGAAAGCAGAAATGGAAACGAAAATTGGAAACTATGTTCATCACAACAAAAGAGAATCAACCCAACAAATGGAAAAAGAAGCCTCTTTCACACTCTTTTTGAACTGAATGAAAATCGAAACAACGGAAAGCACAAGTTCCAGAGCTGATGAAATATAAATGCAAGAAACACACATACATTCCTCGGCCGCCGGCCAAAGCTTCTTTCGAAGGGTCTTTCCATTCATCAATCCTGCAAACCAAAGGGAAACATCATCCAAATCCAAATTACACATTTACAGACAGGGAGCTGAAATCGAGAGAGAGAGAGAGAGAGAGAGAGAGAGAGAGAGACTAACACCCAACCGTAGCGACGATCGAAGAGAAGGCGTTTGGAGTCTGTGCATCCTTTGGATTCCGTAAAAGTTTTCTCCATTTTTTCTCCTCACTATTGGTTGTGAGTGTTCTGCTCTCTGCTCAACACCGTGGAACTGCTCAGAAAGGAGTCCTGGGTCCGGTGGATGGATGACCCAAAAAAGTGGGACCGAAAATGAAAGTCGCCCATTTTTAAAAGTTGAGGTTTTTTTAATTTTTTTTTAAAATTTTTTTTATTAATTTAATTTTTGACATTTCCTTAGATCATTTGTTTGAAAATACAAAATAGAACCTCAATGCAGATTGACTTTTACTCTCGCTCTTTACTATTCACTCTCCTCACTCGCTTAACCTTTTCTTTTTGTTGATTTTCTCTCTTTCTTGCACCCTCGCATTCTCACTCTCTTGCTCTCTTGCACTCTCGTGCATTCTCAGGCTCTCGCTCTCTTGCACTCTCGTTCTCTCGCATTCTCGTTGTCTACCCTCGCTCAGTATCATTCTCCATCACAAATTGAAACGAGGGAAAAGAAGAAGTCGACCGAAGTTACTCATGTGGACTCACCGGAGAAGAAGGAGAAAAAAAGAAAAGAAAAAAAAACCTTCATCGGAGTCGATTTGAAGAAGAAGGAGAAAAAAAAAAGACGAGGAAAACATAGAAGATGAAAGAAGAGAGAAAAAGAAAGTGAGGGTAATTTTATAAACTTGCTTGAAATAATGTAAGCAAAAAGTCAAAAATCTTAAGTTTTAAAAAGTGGGGCAAACTTCATTTTAGGCTTAGAAAATGGGTGTTTTAATCAATTTTCCCAAGAGTCCTACCATTTTTGTTCGACTATATATCTCTTCCAATGTAAAGATAAAAATAAGTTTTTTTTTTGTACGGTTGACCTCTTTCCAGGGCCTAATTGACTTTTGGACCAACATTTAAATTCACTCAAAATTTGGCTTTTGCTTGCATGAACCATGTTTAAAAATACCATTTTGTGCTTGAAATGTGTGCGAGGGTCGTAGGCAACCATGTTTTCTCATTCCTTCCTCTCACCCACTTTCTTCTTCTCACTCCTTTATCTCGTTCATAATTAGATATAAAATTAATCGTTTAAAATGAATTTATAACGTTAGACGTCACTTCTGCCACCCACTCACTTTTTATAGAATTTCTCTCTCTCTAACTCACCTTCCTCTCTCAAGGCCTCAATTGTTACCAATCACGTTCATCTTCGTTCAATTCTCTTAAAATCTCAAGCTCTCTAATTTTTGTACCAATAGAACTTCATCTCGAAAAGGTATGTTGATTTTAGATGCATGTTGTTTGTGATATTTCATTTCGTTTTCTGCTTTTCATTTCGGATGCATGCTAGGATTTAAGGTTAGAGGGAGAAAATTTGGGGAAGAAATTAGAGGAAGAACTGAGAGGAAAAAACTAGAGGAAGGAAGCAAGATGAAGAAATTAAAGGAAGAACTAAAAGGGAGAAACTTGAGGGAGAAATGAAAGAGAGAAATGAGAGGAAGAACTGAGAGGGTTAAATCCAAGTAGGGTTGGCAATGCCCCACCCGCCCCGCCACCGTGGGGAGAATTTACCCCCATCCTCATCGAGGAAATGGGTCCTCGCGGGGACCCATTCCCAAAGATAGAGTAAGACTATGAGAGAGAGCGAGAGAGGGCAAGAGCGAGCCGGTGAGAGGGCGAGAGCAAGCCAGTGAGCAAGAGTGAAACTGTGAGTTCAAATGCAGGACCAAATTACTACCAATAAGTTGAAGGACTACTCCACAAAAAATAAACAAAATTCACAAGCTCAAATTGGTTGCCTTTAGGCGAGAAAGAGTGTGACTTGTGAGAGGGTATCAATGATAAAACTCAGTTAGCGTCAGCGAGAGCGAGCCAGTGAGAGAGGGCGAGAGCAAGCTAGTGGGTTGGTGTCAGGGAATCATGTTTGGGGTCGGGGCAAGGATACCTCCCTGTCCCCAGATGGGTACTCGGAAAATGTCCCCAGTTTGACCCCCATCCCCAGTCAAACCGAGAATTTCCCAACTCGATCGGGTCGTGGCCCTGTGGATTTTTTTTGCCAACCCTAAATCTAAGGAAGAAATTAGAGGAAGAACGAAGAGAGAGAAATTAGAGGAAGAAAAGCAAGGAAGAACGAGAAGAAATTCGAGGATGAAGATTGAGGAAGCAACAAAAGGAAGCAACGAGAAAAAATAAACAAGATGAAGAAACGAGAGCAAGAAACAAGATTTTGGCAGAGAAGAACATTTTTTTTCTTTTTTCTTTTTTCTTTTTTCTTTTTTCTTTTTTGTTTTGTGTTTTGTGTTTCCATGCTTACTTTTTTTCCTATAGTAATAGATGGCTAACCTAAAGATTAATGTTGAGGATCATTTTCCTAGCCAAACTATTAGCCTATCATCCCACATTAGAATTGCAAATAAGACAATCAAAGAAAAGCTTACAGAAAGGCAACTTCAGTTGTTTAAGAGGACCATGTTTGGAAAATTTGTGGACATGGACATAATCTTTAACAACCCACTAGTCAATCAGATCTTACTAAGGGAGGTGCAAAGCAATAGGGTAGATGCTATGAGCTTCCAGTTGAATGGGAAGATTGTTGAATTTTTTAAAGAGGAGTTCCTATTGGTGACGGGGTGTGGCGGTTACCTACTAAATTAGTTCGTAGTGTTGACATGACTGAATCACTACGAACTAGGTACTTCAATAATTTAATGGCAATGAAAGTGCATCTAACAAAGTTTGAAGAGTGTTACAAGGAGTAGTGTTTGAAAATGACTTGGACTCGGTGAAGGTTAGTCTTATCTACTATTATGAGTTGGGGATGATGGAAAAGACAAGATGAAAAGCAGTATTTACTTCAACATCCTTGACTGGGGGACATATTCTATGGAAGAGAACCTTCAATGGCCTTCAAAAGGCACTAATAGACAAAGTTAGATTGTACAAGCAACGAGTCAAACCAAATAAGCAATATGTGCTAAAGTACAATCAACTAAGATTTTCTCAAGCGTTCCAGGTAACAATCGTTTCATTTCATTTTAAGGTATTATTGAAATTCCACTATTTTGAATAAACTACAATGACATTGTAGGTTTGGGCATATGAGATCATATCCACAATAGTCGAGATAGTTGTAATCCGACTTAATGATAATGCAGTGCCTCACTGTCTAAGGTGGTCATGTGCCCATTCATTGGCCAACAAGTTATTACAGAGAGATGTCTTCAACTCTCCTGCGATATACAAATACGTTATCCCATTGTCCTTTTGTACTATTTTAGATGTCTTAACTGGGTTTAACTTTAACTTTAAATTGTTTGACATGTAGGTGGTGATCTTCCCCACTCTTACTGTAAGCCTCATACTTAGCCTTGGGGGAAGGCAAGCTAAGAAGAAGTCATGTGTTATGCGTTGTGTAGAGAATGGTGGCCGAGAGTGAAGGAGCAAAAATTATTAAATGTTGGCCACGGCTATGCGTCGGTAAGGTTGAAGAGTTGTTATATTTTGAAAGGGCTGCTATGCGTTGGAAGTGTCACCATGCGTTGGAAGTGAAGCTGGAACTTGGTCGGGAGTTGTCCTTGACCTATCATGTCTTGGTAAGGCTAATTGTGTTGGGAGTTGCTGTATGTGATGGACTGCAACTATGCGTTGAAGATTGTTGCCATGCATTGGAGGTAGTGGTGAGTGGATGGCTGCTGTGGGCATTGGAGATAGCTTGCGTTGAGGGTTGCTATGCGTTGGAGTGTTGGTGCAATGTGCATTGGTAAAGAAGTCTGCGCCGGCCAACTTAATTTAAAAGAAATGGAAGTGGAGATTAAGTCGGCAATATATATATATGAGTGGGCTGAGTGTTTAATTATTTTAAACACATTCCAGAGTTCGAGCCGATTCCAAGTTTTAGACGAACAACGAGCAAAGGTAAAAGAAGGTGTTCATATCAAATTCGAGTAGGATTCTATTCATTTTGGTGGTGTAATTAAAGTTGGAACGAAAAGTTTGATTGTAGTCGTGAAATTCGAGCACGATCTAGTGTTTGGAGAAGAACGAGCTAAGGAAGTCGAAGATAGGGCCAAAATTTTGAGGTTAGTAAGTTAACTCAATTTGTAACCATTTCTATGAAGGATGTTTGAGCTAAATTTGAGAGAAAATATGTAAAATTATAGGTGGAAGTGATCACTATTGATTTGCTAGGCGATTGAGAGCAACTTGGTGTTATTTGAGGATATCTCTCAAACGGAGAGGAATTATACTCTGAAATTTTGAGGTAAGTCAGAGAACCTATCTCTTTATAAGTTTGTAGAAGGGAAGAAGTTCTAAATTTGGCTGAAAATATGATTTTTATCAGATAGAAACGAGAAACAAAAAGGAAAGGAAGAAACTGTGGCTGTCGGGTGTCGCTAGAATTGTAGTGTCGCTGAGAAGTTAAAGAGGGAGTAGCGAGACGAGTATCGCTGGTAGCGTTGAGGGCTATGCATCTCACAAATCTCGCTGAGTGTCGCTAGGTATCACTACTCAAGGTGAATCTCGCTAGTCTCGCTCACTATGATCTCGCTAGTGTTGTATATTTGTAACCTAATCTCGCTGGTAGTCTCGCTAGTTATTTATACTCTTGTTCATTATGAGTTGTTTTAGGAGAAGAGAGTCTCGGTGATGAAGCAATGTTTGAAGTTTAGGCCTAGGACAAGTTGTGAGTGACTTCCTATCTAAAAGTGTTTGATTCTAATATAGTTTCTTGATAATATTTGTCGGTAAACGCTTATATGATGAAATTCTATGAACTTTATGTGAGTTCCATGTGTGGTATAATGAGTTGTTTTGACATATAATTATATACATAGACTGAGCAATAGTATGTGAACAATATGAATAAGTATGTGTGATATGGTGGTAAGGTTTAACGAAAATATAAGAATGTTGAAGGTGTTCAAATGGTTGAGATACTATCAATTAATCTGAATGGATTTCAATGTCGAGGTACTAAAGAGAAGGCATGAATGTTATCTGTGTACATGTTTAGTTTTGTGTTAGTAATGTGTTGATTGTCATGAATTGTGTTATAATGAATTATTATGCAAAGCATCTTTACTTCATGAAATACATAAAGGAAACCCAATGCTGAGAGATGAGGGGAAAGCATGCGGGAAAGCCTATGTTTGAAACACTCAGTGCTGAGAGATATTGAAGTATTTTGGAGAAGGCACTGAAGTATTTTGGAATCAAGTACTGAGGGACAAGGTGAAGGTACTTGGATAAACCGAGGGCATATTGTAATTAATGACGCTGAGGTGTTGAGAGTACTCCACTCAGCTAGGGAATATCAGTGTTGGTGCGTTGAGTTTTTTCCGCCCAACTATGGTCACTTCGACGTTGAGCATCGTTGAGTTACACTCCGCCTCAACTAGGGAAGGAAATTTAAGGAAACAATTTGTGAATAATGTTTTCATAGATAATTATGAGTGATTAATTTATATCTTGATGTATGCTAGTTATGGATTTAGCTGGGTTTTATATTTTCATATAATGTAGAGAAAAACTTTAAACTAGTCACTCATTGAGTGTTTAAGCTCACGCTTTCCTTGTTTCTTTGTTTTATTTTTTTTTTCCAGGTAACGAGCATGTCCAGGGTGCTTAGCCTACAATAGAGACTCGTCTAGGCCTGTTTCAGAATCTAGGAATTGCATAATTGTAAATCCTGAACCTATTTAAATATTGTACATATTGTAAGGATTGAGAAAGTTATGTATAGATGTCGTTGTAAATATTAAGTCTTATGGCAGTCAGGATAGTTATGATAGCTTAACCCTGGTGTGATTGTGAAAATTACTGAATATGTGTTTATTAGGTTATATTCTAAGACATCAGGGTTGTGTGATGAATGCTTTAGGGGTATTGGAATCTATTATTTCACACTCACTTCCGGGTTAGGAGGGAATTCGGGAGGGGGTGTGACACTTACAATGTCCAATGTAGAGAGGCAATATAGGGAACTCCAATCAAACAATAGATCGTATACGTGGAAACCCAAGAGGAGGAGAGGATATTGTCAGTGTCAGGAAGTTCAACCAAAGACCCACAACTGCACTCTTCGCATTGTAGATATATTTCTATATCTATGGATACAACTAGTCATAAATAAGTCGATCCTTCACAAATTGCTCGTAATTACAGTTAGGTCAAAATTACTGTTTTACCCTTGTAATTACTTCTTTCTCCTTAAGTCTCATTGATTCTCTAATGAACAAACTATCCTACCATAAACAAATCCCTCTTGGACCAATGAGAGGGAGGGACCCCATGATCAAGACCTGAAGTTAGTATCTAAGGGAGCAATTTATCTACTTTCCTTGAAAGCAGGAAAGAGTGAACTTCATCTTGTGTAGCTATGTTCTCAACTCTCTACTCGGACAAATTTCCAAAGTGGTAGGCATATTGAGTCGGAAACTCGAGTCATTCTCACCCATACAAATCAAAGGACTGTTCTTATAGACAGGAGTCCATAACTCACTCAGGATTGAGATCGAGTTATCTATGATCATCTTATGAAATGTTAGTCTCTTCAATTAACGACATTATAAAGAAAGACTAATCATCTCGTGGTCCAATCTTATACAAACTCTTTGTACATGTTATCCCCACTCACATGTCTCCACATGAACGACTTGGATCAAATCATTTGTAATATTTACAACTCTTGTAACAATTACAAAGTGGGTCGTACCATAGTGTTACTAAGATAAGACACCCAACCTTATCCATATACTGCAGACCTTTTAAGTTATTACTTGAACACGATTTACTTGTATGTCTACCACATACTATTCAAGTTACATTAAATAACTTAGGATCTTAGTTTATTGGATTGAGTTAATGCGATCTAAATGTCAAATAAAATACTTCTTATTTTATTAAATAAATAAACTATTATTTACAATATACAAACTATGAGACCCATGAGATTTAAGACACTAATCCCAACAAATCACATCCCCAAACTTGAATCTTTGCTTGTCCTCAAGCCAATAAAATATAAATTAGATATTGAAAGTGAAGACATTTTATGCAAAACAGCAAAAAAAAAAAAAAAAAAAAAAAAAAAAAAACAGAAAAAACAATGTAAAAGCTCCCAAACAGGTCGAAAATGATAGAATTGCACATTTAGCATACAAAGACCTTATATTTATTCATTTTATCCATTTAGAACATAATTTGGGGATTTTAACATGCAAAATACCATTTTTTTTAAATAAGAAAAGACACTAAAATAAAGCCTTAAAACATATATTTCATGGCATGTATCAGCATTCGTAGAGCACTACATGATATAGACTTTAGAGTCTCGATGGTGGAGTATAAATTGGATGATGTGCAGACAGAGTTAAAATAGGTAAAGTTTGATATGGGTGAGACCAACGTCGGCATATAGACAATCACCAACCAACTTCGATCCTTGTGTTGGGTATGTAATATTACTCCATATATTGTACTGTAAGTTTGAACTTTAGTTTTTTTGACCTAACGTACTTCTTTAACCATGTAGAGAAATGGTGTGGAGTTTACTGAGATAGAAGATGTGGGGCCCACTGAGCTAGAACGTATGGAGTCCACCGAGACACATATCATTGATCCAGAATCCATTGAGTCCACTCCTCCACTGCCTACCAACCCACTACCCACCGAGTCCATTCCTCCACTCCCAACCGAGTCCATTCCTCTCACCACCACGCTAATATTTAGCGAGTCAATCACTGAGCGACCCCACTCCCCCACCACCCACCATTGCACTCCCCACTAAGCCCATTGATCCCATTCCTCCAGCACCCATTGACCCCATTCTTTCCACTGAGCCCATTGACCCCATCTCTCCAGCACCCATTGCATCTACCGGGACCATATCATTCCCACCAAGCCTCTCCCCCTGATCTCTCTGAAGGGATTGGATCTTTCTGCGTACGAACGCCTCTTGCCAATGAATTTCATTTGGAAAAACAAGAAAACAGGATAAACCTTAAAGCATGCTTTCACAAGGCAAATAACCTTACTTTTTGGAGATTTTCTTTTTGATGTTTCCTCTCTGTACAAACTCCCACAAATACAAACTTCTTCCAAGAACAAGAAGATGAACCACTTGGCTTCCCTACTGTGTGTCAGGGAGGAATCAAGAATGGTGGGATCCAAATTTGGAAGATAATTGAAAGATACAGAGAAACTTTTCCTTTAACAATTTTTTGGTGAGAGAGAGAATTTTAGAGAGAATCTTGATAGATATTTGATAGATATTTGAAATCTACTACGTATAAATTAGATTTGAAGTAGATTAAGTGTGTGTTTGGTTTAAATTTTCAAGTGTTAATAAGTTATTTTTGAAAAAGTTAAGTGTTTGGTAACAACTTAAAATAGCTTTTGAAACACTTCAATGTATTTCAAACAATGTTTATCAAAAGTTTAAATAAAAATGATTTTTTTTAAAAACATTTTTTTCTTTAGTCAATCCAAACATACCCTAGATCAAGATATTTTAGTCTTTAAATTTTTGGATGAGAAATTTCAATATAAGTATTGAGTTCATAATTTTAAAAATTTAATGTAATTTTTATTTTTGGAGCCAAAATTGAGTTATTGGAGAAGATAATTATTTTATTTAGATTTTTTTTTGTTTTTTTTTTTAATAAAAGATTTGGAAGGAAAAGAAAAGTTTGACTTGGGTCAAAATTAAAATTGGGTATAACTAAGGGCTTGTTTAGATCAACTTAGAAAAAAAATGTTTTTCAAAAATCCATTCTTATTTAAACACTTTTGATTAAAAAAATATCTAAAAATAAAAATACTGATGTGTTTGGCAATTTTTTCTCATGAGTGTTTTTATATATAAGTTTATTTGGTTTTTAATATACTAAAAGTATTTTTATTACTGTCAAATTACCATAAAGAGCGACTAATATAAAATACTATGAACAAATAATTTAAAATAAGGGTTGCTAGAGTTGTTTGTATGGGGTGATTGCCGCAAGAATTAGTGGTTGCCAAAGGTGGTCGTTGACGGTAATGGTCAGAGGTGGCTGACAGGTGTAGTGGTTGCCGGAGTTGGTCGGAGATGGTTGTGTCGGTGATGGTGGATGGAATTAGTTGGCGACGGGGCGGCTGTCAAGGATCTTTGTAAAGATGCAGTTGGCGATGGTGAAGATGTGTGGCAAATGGAAAGGTTGGCGTTGGAATGAGGTTGTAATTAAAAAATGGTTGAGATGGTGTTTAGATTGTAATAGGTCATTACAACCCTAGCCTATAACGATGGAAACAAACATAGGCTTGAAATTAAATCTCATTACAACTCATTACAAACTCATCTCATTCCATCCTCTCAAACAACCCATTAATAACTAATTATGGGACGTAAACACCTTGGTTTATGTGAGCCACGAATCGTAATTGATCTAAAATATCAAACTGATGAATTGTAAATACTAAAAAAGATTATGAATGTCATGAATATAATGCGATGTGAATGAAATAGCATATATGAATGTCGATGTATGTTACAAATGACAAGATTTATGTATGGAAAAACTTTTATGTTGTATCATATTAAGAAACTAATGCTTTTATATGGAGACCTCATGCATGTGTGAATCCTCGTATAAGTCATGAAAATGTTAAATAGTTTCCCTCCTTTTCTTACATGATTTAACTACACGAGAGAAGTGTGTTTAGTGTGTTTAGTGGCTCTAGTGCATGAACATGATGATGTATTAGGGTTGGTATGTACGAAAGTACATGATGAAAATACTTGGTTAGTCAATCTTGGAGTGTATGAAACTAATGCACATCTATTGAATTTTGTGTATATAAAAGTGATGTAGACATAACTATATATGAAAGTAACGGACATCCAAATACATATATTTGGAAAAGGAATGGAAACAATAGAGAGGAAGTTTTAGGTACCACAACAGTCACAAAAGTTTAGTCATGTTGCATGTGTTTGCATATCTTGACCCCAACAATGGGATCACTTACTAGTACTTTTAATACTCGTCTTTTCTCCAAAAGGAAAAAGATATATACATCTTCAAGTGCATGAAGAGGTGGTCTATTGATAATGTTATGGAACTAGAGCGTCATCTTCTGCATTTGTCTATATTTTTATTCAAAAAAGCATCTCAGTACAGTTGGTTCGAGTTTTGAACTATAAGTTTCATTATTCATTTTGGAATATTCTGTCTACTAGTTTTTTAAATATTTTGGTTCATTTTGTTATACTTAAAACAACCCATATATATATATATTTCTCTATGGTTTTCTCAAGTGAATAAAAAAGTGTTCTAACATGCAAGTGAGTTAAGTTATGAAATTCGGGTCGTTTCAGTTTGAGATCATTTTTATACAACTTTAATTCCACTTTGGAACTTTTATGGGTTCAAATGCAGAATTTCTTTAGGAAAGCATGTGTATTTTTATTTCATTTCTTTCAATTTTTTTTTTTTTAAATATTTTAACTTCTTAATATATTTTGTCAGGTCTGTACTTGTCTTGGAGGTGTAAGTTGAGACAAATGGACGAAGAACCCCAAGTTTTTTAGATTAATTAATTAACAAGAATTAAATTGGTTAACACTTCCATCACAAGTAGAATTAATTCATCATAAATTTTTAAAAATTAAACAGAAAGTAGATGCCAACAAACAAAAGAGAGTATTAATCAAAATTCAATAAGAATGAATCCAGAGATTAAATGAATACTCAAGTAATATTGCATTTTTAAGTCTAACGACTAAAATTTAAAGATAAAAATGTAACATTCTAATATTAACGGACCAAATGGCTACTCAAAATTTATGAACAATTTTTTTCCTATTTTATTTCAATGATAGAAACTTTTAATTTATGAAAATATCGATATGCAGATTAAAATTTTATCCCATGCTTAGTTGTCACATATCATCAAAATTCACATACAACCAAGATGGAAACAAGCTTATTTTATTAAAAATTAAAAAAAAAAAAAAAAAGTTCCCAAAACAGAGAAGGAACTTACACTGAAACAAGGACGTAAGGCATAAGAGACAATCTCAACAAGCAAAAAAGAACAAAGACTAGAGAAGCTAATAAGGATGAAAGAAGAGTTGAAACCCAACATGGTTTTATGATGGAGCACCAAGGTAAGATGCAAGCCGCAAGATGTCACTGAAGATTCCACCTGCTGTCACTTGAGCCCCGGCACCCGGTCCCCGTACGATCAAAGGCTGTTTACGGTACCTCGTTGTCGTGAAGGCAATGATGTTGTCGGATCCTGAAAGTTGTGCAAATGGATGATCATTCGTGTACCTTTGCATCTCGACGAATCCTCTTTGATTTTCGACATCCACCACCCCGACGTATCTCAACACCTTCAGAAAATAACAAAACAAAGATTAATCAAGTATATGTTAGATTCTACTTCCTGCAAACAGAAAATCCCAACAAGAACACAAATATCCTAGAAATTCACAAGGCAAGCATGCTTATGATTATCTATTTATTTCAAGGAAAATCCAGTAATACAATATCAAGATAATAACTAAAACAAGAATTGAAAGATGAACAAACTCTTCAGCACATTCTAGAGGGCTGAAAATCCTCTCCCAAGAGTCAAACACTCTTCTAAATTCTTCACACCCCTAGTCATACTCTCTCCCACTGTTCTTAATGCAAGACATAATATGAAAAGGGTCAAAAAATGTACGAGGAACATATCCAATAATTAAAAGAAAGTCTAAATCTTCTTTTGGTCCTTACTTTTTTTTAATCTTATACTTGTGTCAATTTGATACCTAAACTTTCCAATGTGTTGTTTGGTCATTGGTAACCTGAATGTGTTTGAAAACCTATACTTATACTACTACATATGACTTTACATACTTCTAGACAATAGTTAGTCAAGTAAACGGGCAAAACCGTACCTCTTCGAGATTTTCTCATTAAATAATCCTTAAAAAATGCCAGATACTAAACATATTTTTGGTTAAATTACAAATTTAGCCATAAAATTTCAAACATTTTAAATTCATAGATCTACTAGACTCAAAATTAAAAGTTTATGGTTCCATTAGACATAAATTTAAATTAGCAACTAATAGATCAATTCATTTTTAAAAATTTTGAATTTTTTAGGACCTATTAGATACACCATAGAAGGTTTAGGAACCGATTAGACACGTTTGAACTTTCAAAAACTAAGTGACACAAACTTTAAAATTCAAAGATTAAACGTACAATTTAACCTAGATTGAACCTTAAAGTTCACGGTAAAAAAGGAGGCATAGTCTCAATAAATGGCTAAAAGATCATGGGTTCAATTCATGGAGGTCTCCTACCTAGGAATTAATACCCTACAAGTTTCCTTGACACCCAAATGTTGGAAGGTCAAGCAGGTTGTCCCGTGAAATTAGTCGAGCCACGGAAGTTGAGGAACAAGTAGGATTTAAACCAAAATTATTGCACTAATCATTTTGATAGCTAAGACACTGTGATAAGGAGCTTTGGAGAAGTATTTCTAAAAACAATGGCAGACTCTACATAAAAAATTCCTTAAAAAGTAAGTAAACTTGAACTAATTTGCAGATACTTACTTCCCCAGCATTCTCAGCCTCCTGTCGCTTCCTCGTCAGATCGGCATCATATTGTGGCAATTGTTGCATAAACTCCTCAGGGGATGCACTGGCCTATAGTATATTGGAGGTCCAAGTCAACTATGGAGTACAAAATTTAAGCCTTAAATATAACATGCATATGGTTAAAACATTATTAAGTCGTACTCTTAATGGCTCTGGCACAAGGTTTTCCACTGGGATATCGGCTAGTTCTAACTTCAAACCAGATTCTCTGGCAAGAATGATCACCTGAAACACAAAGCAATTTAAAGCATGAATCATTTCTTTAGTTACGTTATACTCTATGCTGCATGCCCACAATAATCAGTAGATGAAGAAATGAATAGTTTCCTTTTAAAAAGTATCAGCGGAATAAATTCTTTGGGATACTTAATAGCTAGCCTTGTTTTAGAAAGCTTTAAAAAGTAAAATAAAATTATAAAATAAATAAAAATAATTACAAACCAAATTGGATTCTAATTGGCTCAGGTTCCTGACTAAATGGAATCTACATCGAGTACTTCTGAGAGTAATGGGTCTAAACAACAGCAAACAAGGACAGGAATGTACACTTCCTAAAACCCCGTTTGGTAACCTTTTGGTTTTTTGTTTTTAGTTTTTGAAAATTAAGTCTATAAACACTCTTTCTACCCCTAAAGTTCTTGCTTTGTTATCTACTTTTTACCAATATTTTCAAAATTCAAGTCAAATTTTGAACTAAAAACGGTAGTTTTTGAAAAGGGATGTTCTTAAAACTAGAAAAAACTGTTGAAAATAATTAAAAATATAGCAAAATTTTATTTTCTAACTGTGACAGACCGCGATAGACCCAAATAAAAAGTAAAATTTTGCTATATTTGTAAATAGTTTGATATTTTTTCTATTTATAATAATTTTCCTTTTAAAAACTTGTTTTTGTTTTTGGAATTTGGCTAAGAATTCAACTCTTGTACTTAAAAAAATACAAATTTTTGTAAGAAACTAAGAGGAAATAGGTTTAATTTCAAATACCAAAAATCAAAAGGTTACAAAACAAGGCCTAAAGTTTTCATCTTGGATTTTGCACAAGCTATCCAGTGTTCCAGATATTTACCTTTCTGGCAACATCTGTTCCAGATAAATCATCTCTTGGATCTGGCTCAGTATAACCTGCTTGTTTTGCTTCAGACACTATGTCACTAAACGATTTACTACCTGTAAAGTTGTTGAAGATGTAACTCAACGTCCCACTGCAGCAGAAAGTAGTATAAAAGCAAAGACTGTCAAATTCGTGGGGAATACAACATTACAAGTTTGAAGGGTTTTGAGTGTTTTAGACTTTTTCACATGCATATTTCAGTGACGACCGAGAAATAAATCTTCAATCTACTATTGCCACACCTCCCACTCTAAAAGCTCTTGAAATCCATAGGAAGATCTCCCTCAACCCCTAAAGATTCTATCATTTCTCCCACACCCCGCTTACCACAAAAGAAAGAAGGAAGAAGAAAAAAGAGAAAAATAAATAAATAAATAAATCTCTTTGACAGAACAATCCTATGGGATTCAGACCAAGATAAAATAGTCTATCACCCTAGCATGATGGGGACAATTATAAAGTAAAACTTTATTCAAAGAGAAAAGACAAGTAATGAATATATCAAAACCTGAAGATGCCTTCAATACGCAATATTTTGTCTCCGGTTTCAAGCAAAACACGTAGGGTGCTAATAATTGGAAGACCGGCACCAACAGTAGCTTCATAAAAGTAATGAGTATAGGACTGTCGTTGAAGAGCTCTCAATTTCAAATACTGGATTTGACAGCAAAGATGTAGCCAAAGAATTAGTATGGCACATTCTAAATAATAATTCGCAATGTAACATAAAGACATGGTTTAATCATTCATGATTTCATCAAATTCTCTTTTTTGAAATTTTTGGTTAAACAAAGCCGTACCAAACTAATTTCTCTAAGTAAAGTTCACCATTTCTTTTTCAAATCCTACAACAGATTAACAGAAATTTTATTATTCATCCAGAAACTTCTCTCAGTTCCATGATCATCAATGAAATGAAGGTTTTTTTTTTTTTTTTTTTTTTTGGGGAAACAAGAACCTTCATTGCATTGATGTATGAAGCTACCAAAAAAAAGGCCATAGGAGGCCGTATGAATTGCAGAAAACAATCCCAATGCATAATGAGGGATGTAAGACAGGTCCTCCACATTCTTCAAATAGGAAGGACCTTTCCCATCCATAAAACTTGAAAACTTCCGCATTCTCCAGCCATCAATACTTTTTTTCTTTTTCTTTTTCTTTTTTTTTTTTTTGGAAACAAGAACCTTTATTTCATTGATGTAATTTCCATATAGGAGGTACCTGATCGAGTGGTCCAGAGTTAGCCCTTTTATTTGGAGTAATGACATGAATTCCTCTTCGAAGCCAGTTGTAGTAGTAGCTAGCAATATCAGGATTGGCCGTGCAATCCACCAAAACAGTATTGGGAATAAAATGATTTTGATGCACATGCTGCACAAACCTTTCCATATCTGCCACTTCACCTCTCTCACTTTGAAGTTCTCTCCAATTAGATAAGTCAAGTCCCCTACAATCATATTTCGCAAATAATTGCATTGATTAAATGGTAGGACTTTAAACTGAACAGTGCCAAACTATTTTTTCCTTTTTATCTCTGTCATTTGGGGGATAAGATACAAACTTTCCATTTATTATTAGCATAAATTTGGGTTAGGCTATAATTACAAAAGAATTTAGAAGCAAAGGACCACGTAGAAGCAAAAAGAGTAACCACACCCCAAAAAAAGCACTATTAGTTTCTTGATCACGAAAGATTCTTGAGTATATTTCAAACTTTCCATTTATATATATTAAGAACAGGAGAAGTGAAATTCTCATCCAACCACAGAGGAGATTACAATAAACTTATCCAATGGGCATGTATCAAAAGAGAGTTTCAATTACAAAAGGATCCCCAGAGAGCATCAAGCATGAGAAAGCCAAGGACCAATGATAAAGTTTTGAATATAAAATGTAGCGAAGAGAGCATAAGAATACAGAGGACAAGTAAGGAACAAGTCTACTCTATATTAGAAATTTAGAACATCAGAACACAACTCCTTTAAGAGAATGACCTTTCTCAAGTACATCTACATTAACACACTTGTAAGACTCCTATTTGAGGAAATATTAGGATTATTAGTAAGACTTGTAGTAAGGGGTATCCTAGTAATTAGACATTAAGTTTGTTAGGTCTTTTGGGTTATAAATAGTATGTGAGAGAGTAAGGCTAGGGTGTGGAGATTTGGTGAGCATGGAGATTTGGTGAGCATTTGGCTCTTGGGAGAAGATACTCAGCCCTCTAGAATCTGCTGAGGAGTTTTGGCTCTCATATCTTTGCTTGTAATCGTTTTCCTATAGACATTACTGTAGTTGGCTGTTCCTAGAAGTAAATATTTGCCTTGTGATTTTTCGGATATTTGTGTTCTTGTTGGGATTTTTCCGTTTGTAGGAAGAAGAATCCTAAACCACACATAAATCATCATCGCAAACAGTTGAGGAGTGAACTTATAAACAAGCAATTATGAAAATACTTAACCAAACCACCCCAGAAAATATTTTAACACAATCAAATCCTCAATAACCCTGTGTAGTACAAATAATAATCAAAACAAAGGATAGCTTTTCCAGCTTTCCCAATTTCAGGTATTTAACCATAGTTGATGTAGGATAGAAACCATGTATAAAACTATCACCTTGCACACATATCAACTAATTTTATGAAACAATTGTCTATCTTACACCATTTGGTTACCAGGAAATTCGTACAATTTGAATATCCAAGATATGTGGCTTGCATTACCACTTTGGACAACCCACTGTGGAAATAGCTAAAAATTAACATAATACTTTGATAATGAAGAACAGAGTGAGTTTATGTATTATTGAAAATGTTGCATTAGGCATGATTCTTAGGAAAGTGTCATGAGTTGGCCTAGTGGTAAATATGGATCAGGGGGATATTACCTTCATAAAAAGGCTAAGAGGTCATGGGTTCAATCTATGGTGGCCACCTATTTAGGATTTCATATCCTACAAGATTCCTTGGCATCAAAATATTGTAAGATCAAGCGGGTTGCCGAAAAAAAAAAAAAAGAGAAAAAAAAGGAAGATTCTTAGGATGTACAAAAATTTCATTTATATATTTGCGTAAAAAGTGTCTACGAACTAATCGCAGTTATTTGGACCATGGTCCACGTATTATTCCCCAATCAACTAAGGAAATGAAAATTGATGCTTAATTAATAAGGCTTGATCCTTAACAAACTTTGTAAACTGAAGCACATGGATATAAATGAAAGAAATTTAAAGTGAGTTTTAAACTTACTCATCGCACAAAAGCATGCTTCTGGAGCTAATAATTCCCATGACACGCAAGTCAATGTTAAAATCTTCTTTGAGAACTGATGCCTGGAAAAGAACAAATCAAAACCAGAACAATTAGATTTTTTAATAAACTTCTTCCAAACTGTTAGCTTTTTTTTTGGCTTTTTTCGATGGATAGGAAAAAGAGAATGATATATTGAAAAGGATAAAGTGGCATAAACTTCTTCCAAACAAGCTAGTTTAGAAAGTGGCATTTTGACCAATTGAAAATATTGGGTATGTGGCAATTTATGAGAAACAATACTTCAATAACCAATTTTCAACTTAAACATAACTCAACTGGTTAAGACATATATCCTCAACCAAGAGGTCCGGGATTCAAATCTCCCACCCACATTTTGAATTGTTGCAAAAGAAGCTGGTGATATTTAATTTATAAATAAAAATCATGAACACTCTACTTTGACTTTGGGCAAACTTAGAACATGGACACTTGCATTTTTTGAGAAACACGTGGGAGACATTAAGAAATTCTCAAGATGGGAGTACAAGCTTGTGATAGTCCTCATCGAATTAAGAAGTATCAAGGAAGGAAATAAATTAAAAAAAGTAATATCTCTTACCCATTCCCACCCTTATTTCCATCCCCATCACCTCAATCCAAACGACAGATTGAAGAAAGTCATAGTTCATGGTTCCTTTTTTCCCTTTTTCACAAGTTTTTTTATCCCAACCCCCACAGAAAAAGAAGGGGAAAAAATGGCAGTCATGATCGTTGGTAGCTAAGCAATATCCTCAAAACTAAAGTACCCACATGGATTTTATGATCGCACGCACCAGAAAGGTAAAATAAATTTGAAATAATCAATAAAAGGTTCCATTCATCAATATTACCTGATCCTTTAGCTGCTCAAGTAATGTGGCACCAATAAGTCCAGGTCCAATGATTCCCATTGCTATTGTTGTTCTTGACAGATAAAATCTTGAGTGCACGGCTCTCAGGGCTTTTATACAATCTTCTCGCCTAACAACTACAGTAATGTTGTATTCAGTGCAGCCTTGGGCAATAGCACGGATATTTATGTTAGCCTGCATTGTAACTTACCATCATTATTCTATGAGATCAAAAGAATAATCATAACATCATGGATTAAAGATAGAAGCTAGAAATAAATTTTCAAAAATTAATTTTAGCAAACCATGTAGAGAAGAAAATAAACTACACAACATGATAAAGAAACTAAGAGCTAACTTAGTTAAAACCATAAAGTTTTGATATAGTTGTTTTTTTGGTTAAAATATCATTTTGGTCCCTATACTTTGAAAATTGTTTAATTTTAGTTCTTGTACTTTCAATTATCCAATTTTAGTCCCTGTATTTTCAATAAATCTTAAATTTAGTCCACAATGCTAGTTTGTTGTTGATTTTTTTTTTTTAAGAAAAACAATTGTTATTTCATAGCATCTGTATTTTTTAAAACATATTCACATATTATATTTTCTTGCATGAAAATTATTATTATTATTTTATGAATTTTGGTAAGAATTAACTTTGAGGGACTAAATTTAAGATTTATTGAAAGTAGAGGAACTAAAATTGAAAAATTGAAAGTACAGAGACTAAAATAAAACAAACTTTAAAGTATGAGGATCAAAATGGTATTTTAACTTTTTTTTTTTTAATGAAAAACAACTAAACTAAATTTCATTGATGGTATGAAAGGGCTAAGATAGCCATGAAGATTACAAAAAGCAATTCCACTATACAATAAAAGAAGACAGACTATAATCAGAAAAAAATGGAGTGAATTTACACCATGATAGAGAGTATATATAAGATGTTCAAAAAAGATAAGAGTACTATGTTGGTTTGTCCTTGAAAATGCAGTGGTTGCACTCAAGCCATATGAGCCATAGGTAGGCTTTGATAATGAAGGACCATATAGAACTTCCTGTTCCTTCCTCAAGGCATGGCTAATGAAAACCAACTGGAGAAGTGTGAGAGGACTGTTGGGGAAAGCTAAGGAGTAGTTGAAAGCTGCCACCATCATAGTCCAAAAGGGTGGTGGCAATCTTAAATAAGCACAGATACGAATACGAGACACGGATACGACATGACACGGACACCACGGTATGTCATATTTTAAATATCTAGGACACGACATGTGAAGGACACATTTTTTAAAATATATATCATTTTTATACCAAAAGAAATTTCAAAGTGAATTGGTTGATACATTCATGTGCTTAAATAACTTAGCTTGATGTATTTCAAACTCAAAAGTTATTATTGCTGTCATGTATGTGTCTTTTAAGTCTACTCAACAAGTGTTTTATGCATGTTTAACATATTTTTTACAATAATAAGTGACTGATACGTGTCTGACAAGTGTTGGAGTGTCCAAGTGTCCAATGTATATCAGACACGGCCATGCCAGCCAAACTAAAGTGTCCATGCTTCTTAGGTAGCAATTGACACACCAACTGGGAGCCAAAACAATTCATGGGGCTTTCTTAATCAACATTCAATATATCAGCAGTGTTGATGCATCTTTGGCTAATTTCCCAAAGATGGAAGTTAACCTTCTTTAGGAAGCAGGCTCTCCATAATATTTAGATAAAGATCCTATTGGAGAAGATTTCCACTCAATGATAGATTGTGAAAGATAGATTTTGATATCTCAAGGTTCCATTTCCAATGATCCTCCACCAAATTTCTAGATGGGGGTTGTATAAGAGTAGATTGGATGGACCACGCCTTGTTCTCGGCTAGGTGTCTTCTCAAGCCAAGATTCCAAGAAGCGTTCTCACTGTTCCAACAATCAGCAATGGTTGAATTCTTACTATTTGTGAGAGCATAGAGTCTGGGGAAGGCTTTCCTTGAGAGGAGATGAACCAACCTAACTATCATCCAGAAGGAAGTGGATTCTCCATTAGCTATAATGCTCACAACATTGTCGAGAATCAAGGTCTTTTTGTTGTACAATATATTTCCATGGACCTTTGGATAAATTAAGCTTGGAGTTCATGGAGAAGGGGATGGTCCATATTTAGTATTAACGAGATGCCTCCATGGAGCAATTCTCTCCCTTTGGAACCTCCAAATCAACTTGGCCAAAAGGCTACGATTCTTTAATTTGAGGTCAATTCATCCAAGGTCCTCTTCTCGCAAAGGCAGCTTGATTTTCTACCATTTCAAAGGGTGAAAGCCTTTTTTATCCTTGTTACCATCCCACATGAAGTTCACGTAGACTTTCCAAGTGAGTTGTTGCATTGGATGTTAATGAAAGAGATGGAATATGTGGAAAGGTTAATGAGAGTTGCTTGTATCAACGTTAACCTTCCTTCTTTCGAGATAGTAGTGCCACTCCAACCCTTTAATCTTCTCTCCACCTTTTCAATGATGGATTCCCATAAGGGGACATGAGATAGTAAAAGGTTTACCATTGAAAGGTAAGCCAAAGTAAGTGGAGGGCCAATTTCCAATTTTGCAACCATAGTCGATAGCCAATTTCCCTTTTAGATAAGGAGAAAAGGATTGTGCCATCTACAAATTGAATGTGATTGATGGATAGGTCCTCGTTTACAACACTAAATTCCTCAATAGCCATTGTTGACTTCCTGAGAAAGCATCCTAGTGAGACAATCCACGACCATGATGAAAAGAAAAGGGGAAAGTGGACCCCGCTATTGAAGACCTCTAGAAGCCATGATTTTTCCCCTCGATCTACCATGAATTGTGATTTTAAAAAAAAAAAAAAAAAGGTTGATGATGCACAACCCTATATCCATCTTCCCCACTTGTTGCCAAAGCCTTTAGCAGCCAATAAGTTATCCAGGAACTCAGTCTACCATATCAAAAGCTTTCTCGATGGGAAGTTTAATGACCACTCCTTTTTTTTTTCTTTTATTTATTTATTTTTTTTTCTTTTTGTTTGATAGAATCAACAACTTTCATTGAGAAAAAATGAAAGAATATAAGGACATGCAAAAAAAAAAAGCCCACAAAAACAACCCCTTTAAAGAAAGAGATCCCAACTAAGTAAGATGTTACCAAGAGAATAATTACAAAAAAACTTCAATACCAAAGCCCAATGAGAATGATCACCCCATCTTTGTTAAATCTCGAGTATTAATCAATCAATTCATTAGCATTCAAGGATGCATCAATAATTTGTCGATCTGCCACAAATACCATTTGGTTTTCTTTAATAGTGAGAGGGAGCACTTTCTTAGGTCTTTCTAATAATATTCTGGCAATGACTTTGTAGAGGCAAGTGGTGATGTTGATAGGTCTATAGTCACCCGCAGCTTTAGCATCAATTTTCTTCAGGATGAGGAAGATATAAGTCTTGAAGAGATTCACGTTGATGATAGCATTCTCAAAAAAGTCATGAAACACCCTCTTAATATTAGACTTAAGAACATTCCAAAGCTTTTTGAAGAATTTAGTGGTGTATCCATCAGGTCTAGAAGACTTGTTGTTCCCCAAATCATATATGGCTCTCCATATTTCTCTTCTAGTAAACGGGACTTCAAGTTCCCATGGCTTGAACTTGAGGAATGGGTCCCAATTTTCAATAGGTGGAAGGCTCCTATTGTTTGGTCTTTTGGTGTACAGGTTTTCGAATTAATCAATAAATTTGGCCTCAATTTCATGGCATGTAACAAGACTCTTACCATCCCTTGATAGGATTCCAACCACTGTGTTCTTCCTTTTGCACAAGGACATCTATCTATGGAAGTAGATGTTTTTGTCACCTTTAGTAGCCATTTTAGTTTGCATTTTTTCCGCCACATGATCTCTTCTTTATAAGTAAGAGCCCTGATTACTTCTTTGATATCCTTTCTTCTTCGATTTCTATACACATCAAGTTCCAGTTTTTCCTCTAAGTCGTCAATGCGATCATGCTCATTCGAAAGATCTGTTTTTTTAACCTTGGTGCAGCCAAAAGCGTCATAGTTCTAAGCTTTGAGAGCTATCTTAAGATCTTTTGGTTTCTGAATAAAGTTGTGCCCTGCCCAACGATTCAGTTGATTGTTATTCCCCAATTATCAAAATGTTGCCTAAAAGTATGATGTTCATCCACATGTTCTCAAATTTGAAGTATCCAAGGCCCCAACATTAAGATTCGAGAGTAAGAAGGATCAAGTAATGGTTAGAGGTAGATCGAGGCAGTCGCTTGAGAATGGCATTGTAATATTTGTCTATGCATGATCCAGAAACAAGGAAACGGTCTACGAGCTTCACATAAGTCTTTCGCGAAAATTGGACCATGTATATTTACTAGATAGCAGAGGCCCAATGAGAGCATTATCCTCAATGAGATTGTTAAATTTGCCACTTGTCTTCTCAAAAGACCATCTAGACACTTCGAAATCACCCCTTATTATCTAGTGGTCATGGCAAAGGTGTGATAGATCAAATAATTCTACCTAGAAAGAAGATCTATCCTCCAATTTAGTTGGTTAGTAAACCCCTATCAACCAAAAGAAATGGTCATCCATGAAAGCAAATTTGAAGAAGGAACCTTCAATGACCTCCAATGACTTTTGTTGTTGGATCATTCCATAAAATGAGGGTACCGCCAGCTTTACTATAGGAATCCTTTATTATAGGAATCTAGGGAGGCCCAAGCTATGTGTCCCGAGCTCCAAGTGGTTCTAATGATACAACAGTCACAGTCTCCATTTTTAGTTTCTTAAAAAATGATAAAAGTTGCACTTGTTTTTAGGAGGAGGTCCTTGATAAGAGTTTTTTTTCTTCCTCAAGCAAAGGCCTCAACATTCCAAGATAGCACAATTTATAGAGAAGATCCTGCCATAATTTATAGAGAAAGTAAAGTTCTTCAACTCTCTAATTAGCTAATTGGTATTAATTGTCGATTTCCCCTTTTTAGCTTTGTTGGGAGCCATAATGCAAAGGCCATTTTTCCACAACCAAGGAGCCAAAGTGCACAAACTAGGAAGGTAAGTCTTCTTCATTTGCTTCATCTTCCTCCATATCCATTGAATCTTTGTAAGTTACTCCCCCCAAGGATAGTTTTCTGGTTTGTTGGCGGTAGGATGGCTTAGTGCAAATGGGTTCAGGCTCGAGATCGAGGTCAAGGTTGTCTTCTGAAAAATCCAAAGGGATAGTTGATAGAGGAGAAGTAGGGAGTATGTGGTGGAGATAGATTCGGTATAGGGGTTGGAGACTGCATCTTTAGAGGAGCATTGATTAAGTCCACCTCTCGTGGAATGTTTGGTGCCATGTAAAAGGCAAGTTTATTTTACATCAATGATCACAACCTTTTTGGCCAGATAAATAGTCAACAAACGCTTTTTGAGGGCTAGCTAAACTGGTGTTGAGTTGGGAATTTTAGGGGAAGCTAGATTGCATTGTGGGCCTGAAAACTTGGGTTAGGGGTAGAGATGTCCACAGGGTGGGGCGAGGCCAGGGATGGCCAGCTCCTCATAATTCTCCATGCCCATGAAATTCTCTATTTAATTTTGTAGGGATCAAGGCGGGGATTCCCCGAGGGTGATCGAGTCTCGCAAGGAAAATTTCCTCACTTTGTTTGAAAAAAAATGAACTTAAGTGACTGCTATTTAAAAAAAAATTAATTTTATAGTTAAATTTCTCCCTAATTTTTTATATGACTAATTTCACTTATACAATTTGAATTTAAACAGAAATTACTCAATTCATCTAGTAGAAAGAAATAATTACCTATTTAGATATTTGATTCAAACATATTTATTATCTTGGTCATTAAACAATAAAATTTCAAATTTAAATATATAAAAATAATTATTATAATAAATTTATTAAAAAAAAAAAAAAAAAAGAGGCAAACAAGGTGGGGGTTGGGGTAGCTTACAAAGAATTTTTTCCCACTCCCTCTCCCATTCCCCACCTAAACGGTGAATCCCCGCCCTGTTAGGGGCGAATCCCCTTGCGGAAATGAACACCTCTAGTTAGAGGTGGTAGTATAGTATGGTGTAATGGGCCCAAGAGAAGGGCCCAGATGAGTGAGAGGGCGCAGGTTGGATGTTTGAGGAGAGGGCTGGCAATGGGCAGGGAGAGTCAAGTGAGATAATGACTTTTTGGTACAGTGGGGGCAATGAAGGGTAGGGGGGATCTAATTGCCTATCAACACAGAGCGTGTGGCATTAGAAAGCTTTAGTCTGATTAAAGATTACTTGTTGGCCCGTGTTTTACTGCTCAAAGGTTTGGCTTTGAACCCATGAATTTTGATGAAGTTTCCCGCTTGTAAAAAGGATCAACAATAACAACCAGCTCCGTTGAGGAGGATGATGGCAGTGTAGTCAGCAGCAAGAAACCTGGGTGGTTCTCAGTCACCCTAATACAAACTTCCATCACATCCAAGCAATACTAAGTCTTCTTCACAACTTCACAGAACCTGCCGCACACATTGCTAATATATTCAAAGGTATCAAATGCTCCATCTATCCAATGGCAAGTTTCTGATCTTTATCCAACCTCCATAGGAAGGGACTTTTTGGTCTCTAGAATAAGCTCAGTGCCCCCATTCTTCAAACCGCACCTAGAATTCTCCAAATGTATGGCAACCACTAATAGTTGATAGGCTTGCTGCTTGCACAGGAATTTCACAAATAAGGATGGCTTTATTGGCTCGTACAGGCTAATGGAGCAATAGTCATTGATATTATGTTTGAGGGTATTCAAAAGTAGATACCAGTCATTGTCAAAGTGATTATCAATGATGATGGTAAATCCAGTGTGGCAAGGTCAAATGGACGGGGTTATGGGAGGTTTGTGGTGGGTGGGAGGGACTCATTTATGCAGTTTTGGAGGATGGTTTTGTAAGAAGGAGCATTAATGAAAGGTGGGATGGCTAAGGAGGGTGGGTAGGAAATTATGGAGGTAGATGGGGAGAGGAGTTATGGAGGTACTGAGAGAGCAAATCTATAGGAAGGTGCCACCCTCTTCTGTTATCCCCTCCAAGAACAATGAGCTTGTAGCAACCTCTGTGACTTTCAAGCTATGTAATCGCGGTGCAATGGCCTCAATGGTTAAGTTTTTCCACCCAAAAGACATGACTTGACTGTCGAAGTGTTCCTCAAAAAATTTCTGATTGAAGGGTGAGTCAAGCAGTTGTTTAACAGCCAAGGAACGCCATAATGGAGTGTTGTGGTGAAGGTTTAAGGAGAAAAAAAGATCGTGTTGATGTTCGGTGAGGCGAAAGGCTTGGCCTTGGGTTTTTTTGTTCAGAGCATTCAAGAAAGATTTTCGATCAAAACAGAAGGAGAAATGGGATTTTGTCCCAATCATTGGAGGAGGGATGGTGGCCTTGCTAACTCGACAGTGGAGAGTCATGTTGTTGCTAGGTGTTTGAGAAGGAAAGGTGAGGGAGAGGTGGGAGAGTTTCTAGAGAGAGACATTTTAGAGAGAGGTTTAGGTCCTCCACAAGTTCTGATATAATTGTAAAACAGAAAAAAAGAAGTAGTAATTTCTGACCTTTGCCAGTGCATTGAAAAGGGTGGCACTAACTCCAGGAGTGCTAGCCATTCTCTGTCCAACCGCTGCCAAAATGCTACAGTTTGGAATAACTGCGACCTGAGGACCATATTATATTATGATGAAAGAAAGAATACAAGTGGCATACAAAAGAACAGCCAACAGAAGGAGATATACAGAAAGTTGGGTTCATATAAACAGCCAATGCATTTTATATTCTGTTTTCTTTGATTTTACCCAATAAAAATTCAGTTTCTTATTAAAAATAAATAAATATATAATACATAATATATTCTGATGAAAACAGAAAACCTAAAGTGCATATATAGAAACAACATTTCAAAAATGTGGGCTTGGGAGAAGAGCCTCAACCCAAGCCAAAGGGACTTAGAAAACCCACTTCAATCGGCATATAATCAGAATAGAGCCATAAATAGTAAAAGTTCTATACTTCTCCATCAAATCATTCTTAAAAGCATTCTCTTGGGCCTAAAAGCTAACTTCAAATTTCAACAAGGTACACTTTGCTTTAGTTTAAATTAGGAATATGTGAGAGTACTAGTTAGGGGTATAAGGGACTAAATTAGGAATATGTGAGAGTACGTTAGGGGTATAAGGGTAAGATTAGTATGATATTAGTAAGGGTATAGGCAATTAGCAAGGGGTGTGTTGGTTATAAATAAATGGAGTTATGGACCTTAGAAAAGGTGGATTATTTTGGTGAGAGTTTCCATTGTGGACTTTGGAAGAGAGTAACCCTTTCAAAAGGTTATGGCATATTGTAATTTCTTCACCAATATTGCAATATAGTTATCTTTAGAGTTTTCTTGTATTTTCAGTGTTTGGGTACCTAACAGAACACTTGACAGTAATAAGTTATCGTCAATGTTCTTTCTGCTTGAACCTTTTTATCAAATCTCTCATGCACTCTCATCTTCTTTAACAAAATTGATAGTTCTCATCAAAAGGAAAAAGAAGTATAAGTAAATCTATACGTCCATTATATATGAGTTATGTTGGATTTCCTTATATTTTTTTGTAATATTTATTGTGTATTTTGTGTGTATTTATTATTTATATTTGTAATATTTCTTTCCTTATTGGTTGGTGGCCTTTCTCCTATATAAGAAGACCTTGTAGTTGTTTTAGAACAATAAGAAGAAATATAATAATATTATTCTTCCTAAATTTAAGTAGTTATTCCATTCGTCCAACGTATCAGAGTGCTCTTCTTCATAGATCAACGAAATAAATTATCCAAACCCAGACTGCATCCATCCACTAAAGACTGGGAAGGAAGGAAAAGTTTGAACTTTTTGGTATGCAAGAAAATATAGAAAGAGAGAAAATCTGACTCCTCAGGTCAAAACAATTAATCGAGCCAAACAAAAATACCTGAGAAAGGCGCCCGGCCTCTAAGGCTTGACGGAATCTAGATTTCAATGCCTCAGCAACAGCTTTTACTTCCTTCTCAGGCACCGCAAAACATACAGAATGTTCACTACTAGCCTGCATTAGCCTTCTTATAAGCATCATACAATAAAGTCTAGACTAAATGTAAAACAGAAGAGTTAATGTTGAATCACCTGAGAAATCATAATAACATTAGCTCCTACATCCTTAACAGCACCAAAAATGGCATTGGCTGTACCTGGGACACCAGCCATACCAGTGCTGGAGAAAAATTGGGGGAGGGGGTACGGAAATGAGATTAAGCTATCAGTGATTAATAGAACACAGATGGATTAAGACAAAGATGGATAACTAACAAGCAATTAAACTCACCCTTCAACATTTACAAGGGCGACATTGTCTATTGTTGCAAATCCTTTAACAAAAGACACTAGACTCTCACTTTCCTCATCAACTGGGTGCCGGCAGATCTTTGTTCCAGGTGCAGAGAGATTGAAAATATTTCTTATGATAATTGGGATGTCATATCGCATTACTGGAATAATTGTACGAGGATGTAAAACATTTGCACCAAAATATGACTGCATATCAATATAATATATATTAGGGAAGCAAGAAGCGGTGTTCTATTTTCATTATAAAATACAACAATTAGACTTACCATCTCCCAGGCTTCTTGATAGGACAATGTCTGTAAAACAACTGCCTCCTTAACTGCACAAGAAATAAACCTCGTGATATAGCAACATTGCATATTAATGTTATTTCGGCGTACCCAAAGAAACTGCTTTTGATGAGAATAAAGATAAACTTACAATAAACAGGGCAGATATACATTAAAAGAGATAGAAGCTGGACGCATATAACAACAAAAGTTCTAATATATAGCATCCAAATTATTATTTTTTTTGACAATATGTAGGGTGGGAGTAATCAAACTTCTAACCTTGAGGTTGATAGTAAGCTAATTGACAGGCTTATGTTGGCATCCAGAAATTTTTAAATACAAACAGAGATTTCAAGTACAATTCCTTAAGGGGCTGTTTGGAGGCTAGGTTTGGAATGGGATTGGGTTTAGGGTTATAATGTAATTCGAAACTTATGTTTGGATTGAGCGTTTTGGGTCATATTTGTAATACCAAACTCATTCCATTCCCACAGTTTTCAACCCAACCCTCTTTTCCATCATTTCCACGCTTCACGATCCCATTTTCATTCAACCCTCGATTCCTCATGCATTCCAACACTCTCCTGATTCCCAATAATCCTAATTACATTTCAACCTCCCAAACAGCCCCTAAATGTTTCACCTAGTTATGAAGTTAGCACAAAAGTAAAACACATACCTTTTCTCGGATCTGCACTATAAACACCATCAACATCAGTCCAAATCGTGACTTGCCGAGATGTTAGCAGAGCACCCATTATCGCAGCAGAAAAGTCACTTCCATCTCTCTTTAAAGTAGTGGGTATGTTTTCATGTGTACTGGCAATAAAACCAGTTGCAATGATTATCTTGGATGAGTTTTTGGAATACCATAGCTCAAGTCTTTTCTCAGACTCCAAAAAGTCTGGATCAACTTGATTTGAAGAAGTGGGATTTACTATCAAAACTTCCCTTGTATCCATCCACTTGCAATCAAAACCCCTCTGAGGAAACACTTCAAAGAATCAGTATCACATATTGATAACAGGATTGGCTATCTGCATTTAAGAAAAAATAAAAAAAGAAAAAAAAGAAAGTGCCACACCTTTCTAATAACAGCTGACAACATACTAGCGGACCACAACTCTCCATGTCCTACAACAAAATCTGTAAAGGATTCCATGGCATGGCCAGCTGCAAGATGATATGAAGCAAGTCACAGGTCAATGTATTTTCTACTTTGGAAGGTCAACTAGTCAGGAAAAAAAAAATGCCCAAAAACAATACGCCAAATATTAGCAAGGGAATCAAAATTATACTAAACTATATAGCAGAGATTACCAGTTCCAGTAATCAGTCAGAATGAAATGTAAAAAATTTGAACTAGCGAACACTGATATCAGAGAAAATTTCATCAAATAACTCCAGCTATAAAAAAAGGCAAACTTATTAATCCATAGTTCAGGTATCCATAACTCGAAATGAAGCAGAAGAACAGAAACTCTCAAAAAAAAACATAATTAAAATATTTTGTTTAAAAGAAAAAGGAACCCTAAATTGGAAAGATGATACAGCATTACTTAAAATAATGGTCCCCTACGCACAATGAACATATTAAAAGCACTCCTGCTTCCATAACCATGCAAAGAAGCAAACAAACTTGACAATTGTTGTAGAGTAATAGTAAAGGAGGGAAATGAGAGAGGGTCAGAACCATGCCCTACCAAGAAAGTCATTTCCTTGATTCCTCATTAAGCATAATATGCAAATATATACAGCTTATTATTGGGTAAAACCTAAATTACAATCCAAATTAAATAAAGGAAAAATATATAAAGTAAATATGGAAATATTTCCTAATACCCCTCCCAAGTTGGAGCATGGGGATTGCAAATGCCCAACTTATGCAAAAGATAAAGAAATTGTTGTTTCCCCAAGGCCTTTGTAATGATATCAACAAGTTGCTCACTAGAAGAAACATGATTGGTAGCAATGGTGTCGTCCTAAATAGCATCACAAACATAATGACAATCCACTTCAATGTGTTTTGTGCAGTCATCAAAGACTGGATTTTGAGCAACAATATGTGATGTCAACTGACTGTCACAAACTAAATTTATGGCACGTGGATGATCCACCCCAGGACGCCCATGTAACACTTTAAGCCACTTGAGTTCAAACGTAATAAAAGTCATTGAGTGATCGTCGGTCTCTATTAGGTTGGTTCGTATCAGACCAACCTAATAGAGAGAGCTCACAACTAATAAAAATGGATGATGAGAGTTTATCAATAATGACTCAAACAACTTTTCAATAACGAATGGAAATAGGAATTTCCTTTACATTCCTACTTGAGAAGTTCCATGAAGTGCAAAATAAAGTTTGATTACCTTTTATTTTCCTTTTTGTAAAATACACTTTTGGTCTATAAAGTTTGAGTTTATGTGCAAAATCTTGAGAGAAGACTGAAGGCCAAAGCACTTCATTAAAAATGAACCCTGAATTCTGAATCCTCCAAATTCGAAATAGATACTGACCCAGATGATTCAAACAACCAGTCGGCGAGAAAATCAAGTGCAGAGTCAATCTGGCCTTTAATGGTGTCACATGCGAAGTTATTAGAGTTTTCACACCATTTTCCAACATAACCAAAGACCTCAAATGCTTTTTCCCACCTGATAACATCAACCAAGCTTCTATCTGCCATAAACAGTAAAGAGTAAACCCGCAACAGATCCACCATCATGAGCAATGAAATTTCATAAAATGAATCGCAATGGCAGAAGTAGCAGTAGCACTATGCTTGCAAGGAACAAGGGAAAATACGGTTTTCTGAGACAGAGTTGAAAGTAGGGCAGGTGTTGTGCTTGGGAAGCTAGGAGGTCATTCTTGAAGGGTTTGAAATTTGAAGCAGTGAACAAAATCGCATAAGAAGCACTGGAGCTTCACGGCATGGGGAAACAAATATTGGAGTTGCGAGAGAGAGATTAATGGAGAGAGAGGGAAGGAGAAAGGTGATGAAGGAAGAGAGGAAAGCTTTGTAAGAAAATTTTAATATACATTAATAAATATTAGCAACACCATTTAAAACCACACACATTAGCAAAGACCGGTCAACACTTAATGGCCATGTCACCACTTAAGACCATTTAGAACTATTTTTCAAACTTCAGGGACTAAGATGACCCTTTTGAAATCTCAAGGACCAAATAGACACCAAACTCAAACCTTAGGGACCACAAATGTATGTTACCTTCTTTTTACATACTAATGAGTGTGTTTGGGCCAACTTGCATGCCCTTCAGCTATTAGATTTGGTTGTCAAAGAAACTCATAGGATATTAAATCTAGGTGATCACCATAACTTGAACCAATTCTCTCTAAACCTTATTATTTACATGGGCCTTATTAACCATTAAGTCAGCCATAGTTGTTAACTTTATGATTACTAACAGTGGCATATGCTATGGAGATACTAGAAGCAATGTAGGATGATCTGCAATACCATGCAATTTCCAAATCTCATAAGTTTTCTTCAAAGTAAATCTAATCGTCAACTTAAAACCTCATTCAAAACCAACAAAAAAACTAGTAATATATTCATTCTTACGTTCTTCTACAATCTTACGAATTAACAACTTTTGGTCTTCATGCAAGCAATCACAGGTATGAAAAACTGATCAATGCACAGTCAATGATGTAAGAATATACCTACTTACCAATATAAATTGCTCGAAGCATAGCCTTCAGATTATTAATATCATGATGCAACTGTGATAAGAAACTGGCCAGTTCATCCTCATCAAGCAAATCATGTGCTGTTGATTTATGCTTTTCTAGAACCGCATCCAAGGCAGATACATAAGACTCATCCCGGGATTGAGCCTTGTTAATGAGGTCATACATCATATCCGTCACTTTTGACATTGCAGAGACAACTACCAATTTCCTCTCTGAATCATCGTTAACTATTATTTCAGCAACATTCTTAATTCTTTCTGAGTTACCCACACAGGTACCACCAAATTTATGGACGGACCAAACATCACCCTTGGGAAGTTGAACATTTTCAGTGGATTTTTCCAGTGAGACGTCTGCTAAGAAATGAAAAATCATGAAATGAATGGGTATATGCATATTGTCATCCTAAAGGAAACCCATGATTTTTAACAATTAATGAAATAGAAAGCAGCCAATGGACCTGCAATGGAAGCACATAACTGTTTCCTTTGTGTCCCTCTTCTCGCCCGCTGACAGACAAGGGCCATTCTATAACACAAAACATACCATCCTCATGTATTCAAAAATCAAAATCCAGTAAAAGATGTAGAGTAAAATCTTTGCAAGTAGTAAATGTATCCTCACTAGATTAGTATTTTCAATTTATCAACAAGGAAGTATAAGTAAAATGGTGGGTGAATTATAATGATAAGACTGGTCCAACATTTTACTGCTATGTCCTACTCCCCAAAACTTGTCCAACATTTTACTCCTATGTCCTACCACCCAAGGCTGGTTCATCTCAGAGGCTAGTAGTTGTGGCACTATAACCATAAACAACATTCCCTCAACAGACTGGGGGGAGTGCATGGGCCATAAATAGATGTCCTAGGCCCTGTATGATCATAAGTTTTTCTTTTGTGTCCCTACTATTGGACCTCTGACCTTCTGAATTGTTAAAAATATTTACCGACTTAATTATAATACTGTGTCCAAAAACCCTTGATATGGTTTCTACTACCCGCAGAAAGTCCAACACTCAATTAAAAGAATATCTCCCAAGACTACCATCTTCACAATTGAAGCAATGGCGAGCTTTTCAAATTAATATATATAATACACACACACACACACATTTTATTAATATAGATACATGATCCATTTGGTGTCATCTAAGGATGGTCACCACTTACCCTGGAAAGACGAAAACTGACACTGCTCATAAAATCTAAATGGAAAAAAAATACATTCACAGATCTCCATGCACAACCCAGTTCCGCCAAAAACATGAGATGGTAAAAGGAGGCAGAAAATAAATTCAAAAATTAACTAGATAATGATGGGTTAATCTAATACAACACAAGAAAAACAGACCCCAATGGAAAATCACAACTACCGAATGCAGAAGGATCCTAGAAGTGAGAAATAAACCCGTCTGGCATGTTATTCAAGCATTACAAAAAAGAAACCTCAGCTTTTACAACAAAATTAAATTTTCCTGATAAGCTTTACCCTACTGAATTTTATCAAATAAATGACAGTAACTGCAGGATACAAACGCTCTGGCAATCACAACCACCAGCTGAGAATGGTGCAGCTTCACAAGTGCTTACTACACCATAACCAACTGTTACATAACGCATTCCAAAGCACCACTATCCTCAAAAGGAAACTATCCTCTTTTGATAATGAAAAGTTAGTTTCTTACCAAAATAATAATAATAATAATAATAATAATAATACCACTAATTTCAAAAGGCAACTACATTCTCAATTACAACATAACAACCCTCAACTAACAAGTTCCACCCAGACCACTCATCCATATGTTTCAATAAGAGAAAACAGTCGAAAACAAAAATAAATAAATAAATAAATAAATAAATAAGAAAGAACCACTACAAGCAGAAAGAAAAGTAAGGAGAAATTAAAAAAAAAATAAAAAAAAAATAAAAAAAAATAATGGTGAACGAGTTAAACACAAAAGAGAAGAAACGTTCAAAAAAAACTTCAATGGATAGACGGCAAACCAACTATCAGACTCAAAAAGGGCCAAAGAACAAAGCCACAACCAGAACCCAACAGATCCTCCAGTGCTCTAAACTATAAAAAAACAAAAAAAAACCCAGCTGCAATTGGGTTCCTAATTCCCAACCCATCTCAACAAATCCAGTTTTCACCACACCCAAAGAGAGGAAACAAAAAGTCCAGAGCCGGGAAATTCATACCTATGAAGCTTAGAACGAAAGAGTGAAATGGGTTGTCGGCATTTTGAGTGAGAGTATATGATGTATTTGGGATTGGACTCAATGGGCGTTGTTTGAGGCGATGGAAGGTGAGATGAGTGAGATAGCACATAGGAGAGCGACGCCATTAGAAATTGAAGAAATGGGGTTTGACAGAGCCGGCGGCGGCGGTATGTAAATCAGTTTGCCTTCTTGTTCTTTGTGGGCTCTTGGGATTTCATTCAAGTTGATGGCCACTGCATGACGAAGGAGAAGGGAAACGGAGTACTGGTGGTGGGATGAAATACAACGGTTCAAATATGTCAGATATCACTTTCGACCAATCGAACACTGCCACGTGGAGATATTGTCAACTTGCTTATATGAGTAATGGTGGGCAATGATGTAGCAAAGCATTTGGGTTTTTTTTTTTTTTTTTTTTTTTCTATTTCTAAATTTATGTTGCATTTAATTATATATTCTTCTCTTTCTTTGTTCTACTTATTTTGCTTTTGTATTTGTTTTTTTTACTCTTCGAGAGAATGATATTTGAAGGAACATTTTAAATGTGAACATCCACCGAGATGTCGATGTTACACTTTTGTGGAAATATTATAAAATTACGATAACGTAAATGTCGATAGCTGAAAATTTTACAAATATGAGAAATTCATTAAAGTTATATAATTAAATTAATATATAATCATCTCACTCTTTTACAAAAAAAATTAAATTCCTTTACATTATTTTTTAACTTCTCGTATTAGGTCAACTATTTTATATATATATATATATATTTGTCATGTTTTGCCCATAATTTTATGATATAATGAAAATGTTGACAACATCGGTATGTAGTAGATGTTAGAACGTCTTATAAAAATAATGTTGTTTTAATAAATAATGACAAAAATATGGTTGGGTTGAAAATATTGACAAAATAGGGTAGCGAAATTGTGGATGAGGTGATTGTGAGTGAGGAAAGGAAGGGAGACGAGAGCGAAAGCAAGAGCGATATAAGAGTGATTGTGAGTGAGGAAAAGAAGCGAAAGCGAGAGAACATGGCAGCGTGGCAATTGTGGCATGGTTGACCGAGACATGAGAGCCAGTCCACGATTTGCATGTCATGTGGGCTAATTTTATGAAATCGTGGACCTGGTCCACCTATTTTTGAAAATATTTTTATCTCTACCCTATTTTTGTTATTATTTATTAAAAGAACATTATTTTAAAAAAAAATTCTAGATGCTAATTGTTAATTACCATTATATGTTCCCCAATATTAATTGTTAATTTAGTATGTTTTATTATTTATAAATTCTTGCACTTTTATTTGTAAAGTTTAAGGTCTTTTTAATATAATAGAATATGGGAGAATTCTAACTACAGACCTTATAGTTACTAACATATATCATACCATAAATCATTTAAGTTTGATTGTTGATGGATGAACTTATATTTATATAACAATATAATCATTAAATTCATAGAATTTTATAGACGGAAGAATTGGTCATTTAAGAGAATATTTCTAATTCTTTGTCCAATTTATAGTGAAGTTGGAAGAAATGTTGATGTTAATTCTTAAGCAAATTAATTTGTTTTTTTTTTTTTTAACTCACATAATGTTGTGCCATATAAGTTTATCACTAATCAAATTAAAACTTCATTAATAAAAATATTGAAGGTAAAAGTTTTAAAATGTGACAGGAAGTAAATTTAAACATTTAAATAATAGAGATTACTTTTAAACTCTCACACATTAACGATAAAGATATAATTAAGTCAAATTTTAAATATATTTAAAAAATAAGTATATGTCAATTATAGTCAAAGTTATTGTTATACTTACATAGACAATTTTTTAAGAGTTGTTTTTAAATATAGCAAAATGAGTCGAACTATTTACAAATATTGAAAAATTTGATTGATTTAAATATCTAAATGATAGACAATCAAATTTTTCTATATTTGTAAATAATTTGATATTTTTTATATTTATCATACTTTTCTATTTGTTAATATAAAATCTATTTAAAATTTTTTTTTTCTTTTGAGCTCTAAGCCTCTACCAATATATTCTTTTGAGCTCTAATATGTGGTTTGACCAATATTTATTTCTTTTTGCTAATATATATGATTTGACCAATACTTTTTTTCTTTCCATTTAAAGGAAGATTCTTTATACAACACAAAACAAAAAAAAAATAGTCCACTTTATAAAAAAAAAAAAAAAAGAAAAATTTTGTTTACTCAATTAATTATATTTTCGAAATTTTTAATAGAAGGTGAGTTTCAAATCTTTAACCATTTAGTTAATAATACATATATTATATTTTATATTAGTTGAAATATGTTTGTTGTCTTCTATGCTAAGTCTTTTCATATTTCTAAAATATTAAGTGTTTAAGCAGAGCAGACCTACACGCTATACTACACACTTTTCAGAATGTATAATTTAGTGCAATTTTAAATTAATTATAATTATTAAATAAATAATGTACATTAATAAAGACAAAAAGAGTTGTTTGTATGTCATTTTATATAGTGAAGGCTGTGTCTTGTCACTTTTCAAAAATTTCGAACTTCTAAGTAGGGTTTTACACTTCCTAAATTTTATGATTAATTATTGTTCCAAAGTAGTTAATGTATATCAATAATAAAAATTATATTTTAACTTTCAAATAATAATAATAATAATAAAATTTAAAAAAAAAAAAAAAAAAAAAGGCAAAAAGATAACTGAGAAGTTTATTCTCTTTAAACCACTTTTTACACACATATGTTAGAATATTGATTTGGTGAAAGTAAGAGTGAGAATATGGTGGCATGTTTGACTCATTTATATCCTTGTAACATGCACTTAAAATTTAAAGTTTCATTGGTATATAAAGAAAAAAAAATAAAAAATAATTATACTTGATATATTAATTAAATAGTTTTTTATATTGTTTTACCTGCGTAGTTGTAATTATTTGAAATGAAAAGATAAAATATGAATTCATGAAATTTTGAAGGCATGAATGTCTTGATCTTCACTAATAAATATTGATGTTTTATATCTATGGTCTAAATCACAATCATAGATGAGATACTTCATTTCAACCCGAATAAATGTAACATGACAAATGATGTGATTGTCCATTCAAGTGTATCTCCAATATTGGATTGTGATTTTTCATATCTATGGTCTACAAACATGACTCTACAATTAGATTGTGATGTTCCATATTTATGGTCTAAATCTCACATGTGTATAAAAGAATGCATCATTTTGAGTATAACCACTTTAAACCAATTAGTTGTGGTGAAGGACTAAATAGGAATTATGAGAAGTTGTAAAAGCAACATGGGAATTCAAAGATTATATCCCTTCATAGTCCCTTTTATAAATAACTAGTCGGTGGGCCACGTGCAATGCATGTGACTAAGAAACTTTAGAAAATAATTATAAAATACATATGCTTTTAATTTAATTTAGACAGTGAATATATACAAAATTTTAAAGTAATGAAAGATATAAGGGTGTTTTCAAATATAGAAAATGAACCAAAATATTTACAAATATAGCAAAATTTTACTATCTATCTGCCATAGACTACTATCTATGTCGATATGTGTCATGATAGACATAGATAATAGTCTATCGCGATCTATCTGCGATAAATTGTGATATTTTGCTATTATTTATAAATATTTTCGACAATTTTGTCATTCAAAATAATTTTTCAAGATATAATGGCTAAAATAATACATATAATTTATTTAATAGTAATGAACATGAAATGCTTTGGGTGCAATTTAAAATTTTTGAAACACAATTTTATAGGGTAAAATATATTTAGTTGAATGGATATAAATCTCATTGATTTTAAAACATAAATATTGGACATGAAGTTTGAAAGTAATCAATGAGGTAAAATAAAGGCATGATACAAAAAAATAAAAAATAAAAAATAATCTATAAATAGTTTCTCAACTCCTTTCTCCATATCTCTATCTTCCCCTAATTATCTTGTCAATATCTCTCTCTTCCTTATTTTCTCTATTTTATACTACATCTCCAACATCTTTGATTTGGAAGAGAATAATTTAAAATTATTATTTTTTAAAGTGGATTTCGATTATAGTTTTTTTTTTTAAATTGAGTTTGTTTAATATGTTAATTTTTTTTTATCACACATGCACAAAATATTTTCATAGTATTTGATTGAAAAGGTCGATAATGAATTTTTAAAACCAATCATAAATCTCGAGGGAAGAATAAAATTATAAAATTATTCTATTTTATTAATTTAAAAAAAATGGAAAACGATCCATTAACATGCCCTATATTAGTTAATAGTACGTACAACCATAAATTTATTCTATCAACAACAAATTATATGAATATAGTGATGGATATATAATAAGATTCTAAAAAAGAAAAATCATAAGATTAAATTAATTTTAATAATTTCTCCTTAAATATGCTATCAAACTCTCCTCCCCATATCTTTATGTTCACCTAACTATCTTGTCCATCTCTCTTCCTTATTATTTTTTTTTCTACATCTTGATTCTCACTTTGACCATATACAACCATAAATTTATTCTATCAACTACAAATAGAAGAAAATTTATATGAATATAGTAATGGATATAGAATAAGATTCAAAAAAAAAAAAAAATCAAAAGATTAAATTAATTTTAATAATTTATCCTTAAATATTTTCTCAAAGTCATCTCCCCATAACTTTATCTTCCCCTAACTATCTAGTTCATGTCTCTCTTCCCTATTTTCTTATGTTTTTTCTAAATTTTGATTCTCACTTTGACTATATAATACAACCATAAATTTATTATATCAACAACAAATAGAAGAAAATTTATATGAATATAGTAATGGATATAGAATATGATTCTGAAAAAAAAATCAAAAGATTAAATTAATTTTAATAATGTATCCTTAAATATTTTCTCAAGCTCCTCCTCATGTATATTTCTCTTCCCTTAACTAGATGAAGGGTTTCCAAGAAGTCATTAACAATAAGTTTTCAAGAGAAAATAATATTCACCATCTCTAGACTGTGTTGCATTCCCATATCTTACCGTCGGTTTCTCCAATCTTTCACTCCTCACCTCTTCACTAATCAAAGCAACAAGAGGGGAGAGAGAATGAATATAGTAAACAATCTCCATCCCAACATCTATATTTTAGGTATCACTCCATAGTTGAATCCTCCTTACCATATTGTTAAAAAGAAAGCAATTTTGAGAAGCAACCATCACAAACATATGTGTTTTTACACCACAAATATCAAAATTTCTAAAAGAACAAATGCAAAAATTGGTGATGAAATTGGTGATTACCTTGTTTATTAGAAGAGAGAGATTTCCCTTTGTAAATATGCACAAAAGTTCGATTTGTTGGGAATGATTTGTGATTGATCTTTTTATAAGAGGTACCCAACATAAACGAACTACTAATAACCATTCACAGTTAATGGAGTTCTAATTTTTCAAAGTTTTCTTCCCCTTCTCAGGACTCAAATTCAGCTTGATTGAACTTCACAGCTCCTCGCTAAACTTCTGGAGCTAAGAAAACAACAACTAGAAGCCATTTGGAACTTTAGAAAGCCTTCTGGAACGCCTGAAAGTACCCCTTTGGAAGCAGCAACCCACCTTTAGATGCAGGGCAGCTCTTCTAGACGCAACACTGCACCATGTTGGACGCAAACAACCTTCTTGGACACAAGGTAAAGCCTGTTGGACGCCTACTTGACTCCTTTAGACACCGAGGGTTGAAGTTGGACACCTAGTCTTACCCAAAAAAGCTCTCCAACTCTCTCTAACAAGTTTTAGAAAACGATTTCTGAGTGAATGAAGAAGTGATCCTTCAAGCCTATTTATAGAAGTTCAAGAGAAGCTTAGTCACCCCTTCTTTAACCCTTGGCTTGACACATATCCTTGCAAATGTTTTTCAACATGGGTTTATGGCCTTGCACCATGACACCTCCTACTTATGAGGTGTTCAACTCGTAGTAAGCCACTTAACACACATTTTCCACCTCACCATGTGTCCAACTCCTTGCCCAGAATAGGGTCCATGCGTCCAATAACCCTTCACCACTATGCGTCAAACTTGTGAAGTTTATGGTATATCCTCTTTTGTTTCCTTGTACTCCATCCAAACTATTTAGAACTTAGCCAACTTTCTTTCCAACAATATTTATGCGTCCAACTTGCCTTAGAAGTCTTGGACTTAGCCAAAATTCCCCTCCATTTATGGAGTATGCGTCCAACCTAGCTCCGTGATTCCTACACTTAGTCAAATTTCTACTTATGAAGCATTTTATGCGTTTCTTATGCTCTCCCTTGACTTGCCTCCATTTGCTCTCTAGTTAACCTAGACTTGGTCCTCCACACTTAGCCAAATTCCAATGCATAAGACCTTCCATGCGTTGAGCTTCTCATCTTCCCCCTAAGTGTTGCTTTTCAACTCCTAAAACTCCTCTAACACTTAGCTAAAAATCCTTCCAAATATGTGCTTTGTGTTGACCTCTTGTACTTAGTGAAATTTTGCCCCTCGAGTATGGACTATGCATCCAACCTACTCTTTATGGCCTACATGTTCCTTTCAACAATCTTGAGCACCTCAACACTTAATCAAAATCCTCCCAAAGTCTTCTACCATGCGTTGAACTCACACTTCATGCGTCCAACATGGTGATTTCTCCAAACATGTGTGTTTTAAATTCAAAACTATGCTACCAACTCACCACTCTACAACACTTAGGAAAATTCTCCTTCCATTCAAGGCACTATGCATCTATGCTATGCTTTCCAAGCATAGTTGTGTCACTTAGAAAATTTCACATACATGAGTAAAACACGTGGTAATACACATCACAATATACTAGGATATGTAAGCACTTTCAGACATAATGTTAAACTTTTGTTGACATGTCGATATTTATATCGATATATTTATATTTTTATGAGTTTGACAATGATATGAAGAATGAATTGACATTTTCATGGTATCGCTAAAAATAATCGTGAAACATAAAACAATAACAAAATATCCATTGTGTGAATATAATATAAATAGTAAATATTTTAACTTGTTTATAAAGAGAAAATGTTTATTTATCAATTTTTTAAAATTTTTTGTTTATAAATTTTTCTAGAAATATCTGTCATATTGACATTTTATTAACATCTCCATAAAATTGGAGTCTCAATTATTTTTGTCGACATCGACATTTTAAATTGTTGATGCCAAAATTTGGATAGATAAAGTGGTACAATCTCGAAGTGGCAACAATGGTAAATTTGTATTTTGGGGAAGAAGATCACCTACCAGTTAGCAACGATTGCACACCAATGTGGTGTAGGCCACACGCACTTTAATGCTTAAGTCAGGAAGTATGAATATTTGTTTTAGTATGGAGTTGCTAGTATAGAGACAACTTGTCTTTTCTGTCTGCTTACTTCCTTGTTTAATTTATAGAGTTTGATGATCGAATCCTTCTCTCTTTAGGATTTTACTCTATGTCTGCATATATTATCTTTTCTTCTAAGGCAACATTCTATGAGTAAGATCTAACACAGTGGGATCGCCCTTGGCCAAGGGCGAGCATGATGAAATGGCTTGGGCTAAGTCAGTCATCTTCTTGAAGCCCATGTGAGCCTATATCATGCATGGGATGTACGATATGGTCTACTTGCCATGAGCCTCCGTCAAGGATAATCGGGCTACTTTGGCTCAAAGCCAAACTAGCTCTTTTCCTTAAACTCGTTTCATCATTTTGGCCTGGTTGCCTGTCCATTTACTTTTTTCTTTTTCCTTGTAGCTTCCCCTTCTTTGTTATGTCACTTCTACCCTTTAATCTAAAAATCACCCATAAACATAAACCTTGGTTAGAGGGGAGAAACTTTCTCTCCCCATTTTTTTTTTAAGTTCATTTAAGTTATTTTTTTTACTTTTCATTTCTCATATGAAATCCAAAAAGCTTAGAGATTTGAAAAGTGTACCAATATCTATACTTTTATACTTATTTAAAAGCAAGGTTCTTTGAAAAAAAGACTACATATCTATATTATATATAAATAGTGAGGGAAGAATCTTTACATCTCTATTTTGACTTTACAACTTTTCATAATTTCTACTTTTATATATTAAAGAGTCAAATATTTGGAAAAAATGGGCGATTTTGTCCCTATTATAAATATTATAATTTAGGTGTAATGTAGATGCCCAAGTTTAGTGTCCTAAAAACTTGCCAATCTCCCATCACCAATGTGTCACTCTACATGTTATCTATGTGTCTCAGTGTAATTTCACCTCCTATTTGTCAATTTGTTTATAAATAGTGGCATTTGGTGCTTCTTAAAAAATGCACATTGGTGAGAATTTTTTTTATAAAAAAAATAAAAGATTGGAGAATGAGAATTTTTAGAGAATTTTAAATTTCTATAAATTTCCATGATTTATATTTTGTTATTTTTGTTATTTTAATTATTATATTATAATTTTTCAATTTTCGTATTGTTGTGGTGTGTCGTCTCGATCCTCAATTTTACAACATGTTATCAACACAAGCTCTTATCGTTTTCCCCTTGAAGGTAGGTCTTAAAGGTATGTCATTTTTCTCTTTATTATAATTAATAAATTAAATTTTATTTTGCATGTTTTAAATCTCTAATATAAATACAATGCGTTGTGATAGTGTTACCATGACAAATCTTACAAAACTAAAAGTCACAACCTTTTACATTAATGGTAATAATTGTTTTTCATGGGTGCTTGACGTTGAAATACACATAGATGCCATGAACCTTGGGGAAACAATTAAAGTGGGAACTGAATCACTTGCATTTTTAGAACGAATTCACAGTGACATATGTGGACCTATTAACCCACCAGGTGGATCATTTAGATTTATTATGATATTACTAGATGCATCCAGTAGATGGTCACACATGTACTTATTATCAAGTCAAAACTTTTCATTTGCAAGATTATTTGCTCAGATAATTAAGTTAAGAGCACAATTTTCTGATTATACAGTTAAAATCATTTGTCTTGATAATGTTGGTGAATTTACAACTCAAGCATTTGATAATTATTGTATGTCAATTGGGATTAGTGTTGAACATCTTGCAGCTCAAGTTCATACATAAAATGGTTTAGCATAATCATTTATAAAACATTTGAAATTAATTGTTAGACCATTGCTTATGAGAGCTAAGCTTCCTATATTGTATAGGGTTATGCTATTTTGCATGTTGCGTCACTTGCATGCATTAGGCTGGTAGCTTATCATAAATACTCGTCATTACAACTAGCTTATAGCTATGAGCTAAATATTACCCATCTAAGAAATTTTGGATGTGCATTATATGCTCTAATTGCTCCATCACAACGTATCAAGACAGGTTATCAAAAAAGGTTAGGAATATATGTTGGATTTGATTCCCCATGAATTTTTAAATATTTTGCGCCCCTTATGGGTGTAATTACTCCACGATTTGTTAATTGTCATTTTAATGAAACAAAATTTCAATATTATAGGGAGAAATTAAAAAGTTAAAAAAAAGATTACATAGAATGCTTCATTATTATCTCATTTAGATCCCTGTACAGATCAATGTGACTTTGAAGTTTAGAAAATAATTCATTTGCAAAATATAACAAATTAATTACCAGATACATTTATAGATACTAGAAAGTAACTAAGCCATATATACCAACTGAAAATGCTCCATAAAAAATTAATATCCTAACGCAGCAAGTTGTCACTAATGAGTCTGGAACATGCCAGAAGCATAATAAACCAGTGAGTTCCAAAGATAAAAATCCTCGAAAAAGAAAAATAGTCAATAGTAAAAAAGACTTGGTTGGGGATATCAATATCCATGAAGAAATCCTTGACATGACTAGCGAAGAAGGTGAAATACCTAAAATAATAATGAGATTTTAATAAACTATGTCATGATAGGAAAAAAACGAAACTGAACTAACATAGCTATTCATAACATTTTTGCGTATAATGCTACTCTTAATATTATATCTGAAAATGAGGATTTTGAACCAAAATCAATTGAAGAATGTCGACACATAGAAGATTGGCTTTAGCGAAAAGAAGCAATTGATGTAGAATTAAACTCACTTTCAAAATGTTAGGTTTTGGACCAATAGTCCGAACACCAGAAGATGTCAAGCCTGTGGGATACAAATGAGTATTTAGAAGAAAAAGAAATGAAAATAATGAGGTCACAAGATATAAAACAAGACTAGTTACAGAAAAGGTTTTTCACCAAGACCTGACATTGATTATGAGAGGACGTATTCTCCCGTGGTTGATGCAATTATACTAAGATATTTCATTGGTTTGACTGTGTATGAAAGCCTGGACATGCATCTTATGGATGTAGTCACAACATATTTATATGAAGTTGTTGATAATGGCATGTATATATGAATCCCAATGGATTTAAGATACCTAAAACATATAAATCAAGTTCTCGAGAATTGTATTCAATAAAGTTACAGAGATCACTATATGAATTGAAACAATTAAGATGAATGTGGTACAATCGCTTGAGTGGATATTTATTGAAAGAAGGATATCAAAATAATCCAATATTTCCATGTGTTTTTATAAATAAATCACGGTTAAGATTTGCTATTATAACTATATATATATCTTGATGACTTAAATATAATTGGAACTCTTGAAGAGCTTTCAAAGACAATGAAATATCTTATGAAAGAATTTGTGATGAATGATTTGGAAAAACAAAACTTTACCTTGGATTACAAATTGAGCATTTAGTAGATGGAATATTTGTTCATTAGAAAACTTATACAGGAAAAATTTGAAAAAGACTTTATATGGACAAAGCACATCCATTAAAAATTTCAATGGAAGTTCGTTCATTGGATGTGAAGAACGATATATTTCGACCTTGAGATAATAATTAATCTTAAAATACTATATCTTAGTGCAATTGGTGTACCTATGTATCTTACTAATAATACGAGAATAGATATTGCATTTTTAGTAAATTTATTAGCTATAGTTCTTCTCCAACAAAAAGACATTGGAATGAAATTAAGCATATATGATGTTATCTTCAAGAAACAACTAATATGGGTTTGTTTTATTCAAACAAATCAAAATTTGATTTAGTTGGTTAGGCAGATTATGGATGTTTATCTGATCCACACAAAGCTAGATCTTACATGTTATTTGTTCACATGTGGAGGAACTACTATATCATGGTAATCAGTGAAACTGACCATAATGGCTATTTCCTCAAATCATGTTGAAACTCTTAAAATTTTTCATTAAATGTGTATGGCTAAGATCGATGACTAAGCACATTCGTGGAACATTTGGCATATCTTCTAGTAAAAATCTTCCAACGATATTATATGAAGACAACACAGTATGTATAGCCCAAATCAAATGAGGATATATTAAAGGAGATAGAACAAAACATATTTCAATAAAACTCTTCTACATTTATGATCTGAAAGAAAATGGTGATATCGTTGTACAACAAATTTGTTCGAAGGATAACCTGACAGACTTATTTACAAAATCATTACCAACCGCAACCTTTGAAAAATTGGTGCACAACATTAGAATAAGACGACTCAAATATCTCAAGTAATGTTTCCATGAGAGAGAGCAAATATATTATATTATTTTAAAAGTATTAGATTATATGAAATATATACTATTTTTCCTTCACTAGGTTTTTTCCTCTTATGTTTTTCCTAGTACAGTTTTAACGAGACATATTTTATATAATAATGGGTGTCTAAGGGGGAGTATTATAAATATTATAATTTAGGTGTAATGTAGATACCCAAGCTTAGTGTCATAAAAACCAATTGTTAATGTCACATCACCCCATGTGTCAGTCTACATGTTATTCATGTGTCTCATACTTAGATATCATTAGTGTCGATGTAACTCTACCTCCTACTTGCCAATTTACCTATAAATAGTAACATTTGATGGGTCTTAAAAAATGCACATTGGTGAGAAAATTACAAAAAAAAGATTGGAGAATGAGAATTTTTAGAGAATTTTAAAATTCCATAAATTTTTATGTTTTATATTTTGTTATTTTTATTTATTATAATTTCTCGATTTTCGTATTACAGTGGTGCGTCGTTTTGATCTTCAATTTTACAATAATCCTTTATTAATTCTAAATTTACAAAATAATGGCACTAATAATTAATTGCTAAGATAATAAATAAAATAACATTAAAAAACACAATAAACATCAACACACAAAATAAACTAAGACTTGAGGATATTGGAATTAAATTTTAAAGAATAGTTCTCAATAAAATTTTGTCCAAATAATTTCTAATTTAAAAACTAGGTGATTTTAAAATTAAAATATATTGGTAGTGCACATTACACTAGCTATGTAAGTGGTTGTTCGCAGGAAACTTTATCTCCACATCTTATCTTTAAAAAAGTTCATTTAAGCTATTCTTTTTTACTATTCATTTATCCCATGGAACTCAAAAGGTTAGACATATGAAAAGTTTACATGATATCTATAATTTTAGAGTAATGCCTCAGATCTAGGATTCAAAATTCCAATACAGAATCTTAAAAGAAAAAAAAAAAAATTAGTTTTTACATGAGGGGATAACTTCCCCTCACTCCACGTACCACTCTCCTACTAACTGCAGGGGAGTTAATTCCCTTGATAATATTGTTATTTATTTAAATTAAATATAAATATAAATATATTAAATCAAATTTAATATATAATATAATTAAATAACTAAGTAATTAATTAATATCACATATTTATTGATAATGCATTTAAAACATATAAAAATGCATATCTCTCTCTCTTAACTGATAGTTTTAATATAAATCTAATTCATATTAAATTAATATTTGAATTCTTATTCAAATATTATTTCCTCATGATATATAGTTTTAATTATAAATCATATCTACAATTCAATTAACTGTATACTATAATGTAATTCATTATACTTTTATATTAATCCTTATTAGTATAAAATTCCCTTAAATAATTTGAATAATTCAAAATTAACTAATCCTTGTATTACCCTTAGTGAGCCATCAGGGACGTAATGGACCTATAGATTAGAAGCTTCAATGATTCGAGATTAAATTAATTAAATTCTTTGATGAAGTTAATCAACATTCATTAACTGTGGGTTATTCCACTAAAAACCCACAGCTGCACTATTTGCACTATAAACATATTTTTGTTGCTCGTAATTACAGTTGGGTCAAATTACTGTTTTACCCCTGTAATTACTTCTTTCTCCTTAAGTCTCACTAATCCTCTAATGAACAATCTGTTTATAGTCCTACCATAAACAAATCCCTCTCAGGCCAATGAGAAGGAGGGCCCCTTGTTTAAGATCTGGAGTAAGGACTTAAGAGAGCAATTTATCTACTTTCCCCAAGGACGAGAATGAGTAAACTCCATCTTGTGTAGTTATGTTCCCAACTCCCTACTTGGACAAATCCCCAAAATGATAGACTTATTGAGTCGGTGACACATGTGAAACCCAGAATTTTGACATGATAGCTTGGATACAGTGAAAAGTAGGAACTAGGAAAATAAGGGAAACTTGAATACAACTTTGTAGAGTTAGAAAATTCTAGAGACGAAAAATCTGGGCTTGTGAAGTTCCAATAAGGGGGCTATGCATTGAGAGCATGATGGAAAAGAAAGTGTTTGAGCAAACTTAAGTTTTGGGAAGAGAATAAGTCATAGATGATTGAGAGCATGATGGGAAAGAAAGTGTTTGAGCAAACTTGAGTTTTGGGAAGAGAATAAATCATAGATGAGTTGGGAGAAGACCACGGTGGATAATTTTTGGAGTCTTGGACTACAGAGAGGCAAATAGGTTGTGAATTCTCTAAGTGTTACACTATGCTTGGAGAATCATGGTATGGATGCATGGGGCTTGTTAAGGGAGGAGAATTTTACTAAGTATTATAGAAGAAAGAGTTGGTAGCATAGTTGAGAGTTAATTTTGAGGATTAAACACATCTCTATGGGAAAAACATCATGTTGGATGCATGATGGAGGTGCTCAGCGCATAGTGAAGAGTTTTTGGGGGAATTGTGACTAAGTGTTGAGGTGTTGAAATGAATTCTAAACCATAGAGAGGAGAGTTGAATGCATGGTTCAAGTTAGAGAGAAAAGTCTCACTAGTTGTAGTGTTGAACGCATAGTGCATACTCCGAGGAAGACATAGCTAAGCTTTTGATGACTTTAATGGTTGAGAAGCAAACCCTAAGGAAGAGAGGAAGGGTTGGATGCATGGAGTAGGGTTTTTGGCTAGGGATGAATTAACTTGAGAAAAGGAGGAGAACTAGTAGGTTAAGCCTCTTAGTAAAGAGGGAAACGCATGGAAGACTATCAAACTGGGGATTTTGGCTAACGTATAAGATGGATTGGGTGTGTTGGACACATACCCTATTGATTGAAGGAAAAATGGTTAAGTGTTGTGTAACGACCCGACTTCCTAGGATTTGAACTAGGTATCCACTATATGCATGCATATTTCTAAAACGACTCCTTCTCATAGTTTTACAAAAAATCAAAATAACTTTTTGATTAAAATAAATATCTTTTGCAAAATTCAAATAACTGAAAATCTTTGATCGGGGTATCCCTTATACAATTTAATAAAATAGGAAACTTGCATAAAACATCTGATCGTAAGAAATTTTTAAAGTAAAGTTATGAATTCAAATGACAGGACAAAAATTCTTAGAGATAAAGATACATGAAATCTCTTGTGCGGAAGCATCTGACTAGTCCCAATGGCATGGTCAAGGTTTTCTCTCATCATTCGCCAAGGTGTCCTTTCGCTTACCTGAAAAACATAACATGAAAAGAATGAGTACAAAATACTCAGTAAGTGACCCACTACTGGGCCTACTAGGTGAGGTTGTTATCCTTTTATCATGTGCACCCGTGTACCCAACATAGGCATAGGCATAGGCATAAGTAGCGAACCCAGGGACACGCAGTGATCCCGAAGGTCACAGTTATAAACATAAACATAGGTGGTGATCTCGAGGGACACCCTGTCGTAATCATAATCATAATCATAGTCAGTGTACCCAAAGGTTCACGTCAATAGAGGTACAGGGCATGATAAATAGGATAACAATCACCGTGACATAACAGTCATCACGAACATAATCAACCATTACTATCCTAATCAACCAAAGTTTCCAGTTCATCGCATTAAGTTAAATAACTATCATACCAGTGAACACAATAACTATAACCAGTCAGTGTAATAATCCAGTCAATAAATAACCATAGGCATCAACATAGACTCTGTAGTAAGTCCCTTACCTGAGGATACGCCTAAAAGCGACCAAAGTCAAAGCCAACCAAAACACCCAATTCCGAATTCCCAACCACTAGCTCCTCCAATCTCGACCTTCTCCAAAGCCCCTTCGAAAACGGATCTAAGAACCAACACAAGGGTATCACGAACTACAGCAACAAAATAGGTAAGCAAGAGAAATCAACAAGTGGACCAAATCTCTTACCCAAAGTGCAACGATCACAATCATCTTCCATAATTCAAACAATGGGTCCAACCAAAATGGACCTTTTAACCCGCTTGGACAACTTGCTTCTGGTTGGCCTAACCAAATCTTGAAATCCCGGTGTAACCCACGAAAAGGGATGTTGTGGGCGAAGCTGAACGGAGAGAGAGCAGTTGGGTGGCGGCTTGCAAATGGCAAATCAAAACCCACTGAAATCCAAGATTGGCTTTTAAGTATATATATATATATATACTTCTTTAAATGATCTCTCCCTTTCCTTTTCCAAAACCGTAAATATACACATATTTAATATAATATTCCTCAACCCATCAAATTAAATATTTTCCAATCACCACTTAATAATTCATTTAACCAAAATATCTCCTAATAAATCAATTTCTCAACTTAAATTAAATTCCAACTTATTCTCATATTTTCTTAAATTAATCAAGTTCTTAAATCTCACCCAATTTCAAATCTTCAAGTTAAATCCAACTTTTAAATCTCCCACAAATAAATTCAATTCTCCACTAATTGAATTAAATCCAAATATTTTATCACGATTACTTTAAATTGGATTATTTTCTCAACATAATCCAATTAAACCCCAAAATTCAAACAGTTAACCAAATAATTCAAGATAATTAATTAATTTTTTTATAAAAAAAATTTACCTGAAATTTTGGGATGTTACATGTTGGTTGGTTGAAGTTGGGAGCAAGGTAAGAGTATGTAAAAAGGAGGAGTAAAACGCATAGAAGAGAGTTGGAAGCATAGGCTTGGTGAGAGCAACATGAACGCATGGGAAGAGGTAACAAGGAATCTTTGGAGTAAAACATAACCCTAGGAATAGGTCACATTGGACTCATACATGAGAAGTTACAAGTAAAAACCTAAGTTGAAACACATCATGCTTAGGACAAGCAAGAGTTAGGCGCATACCGCTTAAGGAAAGGAGAATTTTGGCTAAGTATAGAACCTCTAGAGGCATGTTGGACACATACACATTGTTGGGGATAAAGTTGGCTAAGTGTTAGATGGTTTGTGTGGAGCAAAAAGAGAGTAAAAGAGACCATACTCCAAAAACCTCAAGATGGACGCATGGGAGGAGGGAGGTTGGACGCATGGGTCATCTCCCAGACCTAGGTTGGACGCATGGTAGAAGTGTTGAGTGGCTTCGTTGGAGTCTAACACATCACAAGTAGGAGGTGTCGTGATGCATGACTAAGATATCATGCAAAGAGTGTTAAGCATTAAACTCAAATTGTCAGTTTTTGGGCATTTTTCAGCAGGCATTTGAAAGGTCAAACGGTGTCCAAATTAAATGTGTGACCTATGGATTTTGATGCCCCGAATGTGTACTTTCTAATGGTTTAATCTCAGGCCGTTTGGAGTTTTCTAAGAAAAGTTATGGCAGCATGCGTAATGAAAGGTCAAGAATTACTGCAACTTTTGAAATTCTATCTTAATTATTGTAATCTCTTTAATTTGCTTTTATTAGTGATTTATTGAAGGAATTTAGGGAGCCACTTTGTTAGACTATATATAGTGGTATTATAATCTTTGCCAAGATAGGTTGAGAAAGAAATCAATATAAGATTGAGTATTAGTGTTCACACTTTGTTCTTTCTCTTTAAGGAAAAGTTCCACCACTCAAATCATTTGTTTTTATCAAAGAGACTTGTGGAGCACAAATGTTTGGATGCATGTTGAAGTATGCATGCATGAAGCCAAATGTGAGCTTAAGTGTCAATCTATGGAGAAAAGATGGGATGACAAAACTTGTCATCCAACTCCTATAAATAAGGTTAAAGAGTTGCTTGATCATTCACTTAAAAACCTTTCCAAAACTCATTTGAGAGAAGTTGAGAACTTTTCTGAAGTAATCTAGGCGTCCAACACCATAAACCCTGTGTTTCAGAGGGAGGTCGGGTCCAACCAAGAGCAGCCTTGCGTCCAAAACATTAGTCATGCGTCCAACTAAGCCTTGTGTTCAGAAGAGTTGTCATGCATCCAAAGGAGGTGTTCTGCATCCAATAGGGTATTTTCAGGCTCTCTATAAGAGTTTCTAGGGTTCCAAAGGGTTCTCCATAGTTGTTTTCTTAGTTTTAGATGCCAAGGAAGAATCCAAAAGCCTAAACTAAGATAACTTATAAGGAAATGAGGCTTAAAATTACTGCAGCTATTCTTCTTATGATTGGTTATTAATAGCCCAATAGCTCATTTATAATTGTGTGATGTTACTATTAAGCTAATATGCGTACTAGTGTGAGATTTCGATTATTATCTGTTGTGTGTATTAGCTATGATGAATTTTTGGGTTATGATGTGTGTTAAGGATCCTAGAACTACATAGGATGGTTAAAAGATCTAAGGATCTAGTTTTGAGCCTGTGTTGGATTGAAAACCTCACGGGATGGTTAGGGGTGCCGAAAACATAGTTCCTGATCCTGTGAGAAGTACCTCTTATGAGATAGTCAGAGGATCGACGGGTTTAGCTTCTCATCCCTCAGAGGTAAGGATATGTGCACATAGAAAATGGTTGAAATTGCTGTGCTATAGTGTGCCAGTAGAATAATTCAATACCGAGGTTAAGCTAAAATGGGAGGTTTGAGGTTATTTTTGTTATAATTGTGTTTATTAATGAATTTAACAACGTCTGTTATGCTCGAGGGTCGTGTGAACCCTAATTATACGTTAACCACTCACTGAGCTTCGTGAAGCTCACCATTTTCTTATGTTTTCTTTTCAGGTGGCAGCCGAGTTCTTGCTGATATACGAAATCGAGGTCTGTCGAGATATAATGTTATCATTATCATCTTTCATAGACAAGGAATTGTATAACGCTAGGGTTATGTCATCTGTAAACAAGTTCTATAAATAATTGTTTAAATAAACTATGCATGTTCAATAAATATATATATATATATATATATATATATATATATATATATATATATATCAAAGGTAGATGTTATAAAAGAATCCATGTTTCACATCTCTTCCTAGTTTAAAAGAGTAACCCTATAGGGGTTGTGACAACATAGGTCACTCTCAACCATACAAATCAAAAGATTGTCTTCATAAACAAGAGTCCATAACTCACTCAAGATTGAGATCAACTTACTTATGGTCATCCTATGAAAAGTTAATCTCTTCAATCAATGATGTTATAAAGAGAGGTTAATCATTTCGTGGTCTGGTCTTATACAAACTCTTTATACAGGATATCCTCATTCACATGTCTCCACATGAACAATTTGGATCAAATTGTTTGTAACACTTACAACTCTTGTAAAAATTGCAAAGTGGGTGGTATCCGCAGTGTCACCAGGATAAGGCACCCAACCTTATCCATATACTGCAGATTTTCAGGGTTATTACTTGAACACGATCCACTTGTATGTCTACCATATACAGTTCAAGCTACATAAAATAACCTCGGATCTTAGTTTATTGGATTGAGTAAAATGCAATCTAAATGTCGAATAAAATACCTTTTATTTTATTAAATAAATAATATGTATTTACAGAAATTACAAACTACGGGACCCACAAGATTTAGGGCACCAATCCCAACAAAAAAGACTTGTATTAATTTATGGGGATAGGCTTCACTATTGGAAAGTAATTTAAGACAAGTAGATAGTGTGACTAGGTCGTAAGGGAATGTTGAGGCCAACACTGCCAAATTCAAATCCTGAATCCTAAGTATGTGGTCGTTATATTTATACTATATTTAAAAGCAAAGTTCTTTGAAAAGGGTTTTAAGACTACATATTTATATTTATAGTATATATAAAAGAAGTTGTGGCAGGAGGTTTTTTACATTTTCATTTTGCCCTTACAACTTTTCATAATTTACACTTTGTCCTTCATCACAAGTATTCAGGTCGAGGTGGTTACACGTGAAGTTGTTATTCTTTTATGTTCATATGTAATCTAGACCATAAATATAAAATATTATTATCCAAAGGTAAAGACATGTTTGAGTGGACTCATATCATTTCTTGGTTACAACTGTTCGGGTTGAAGTGATATAACTTTTCGTGTATAAGTGTAATGTAAACCATAGATATGAAAAATCACGATATAATAACGGATATATATTTGAACAAACAATCAAGTCTTTGCTACAACTATTCAGGTCGAAGTAGTATATCTCATATGTGAGTATGATATAGACCATAGATATGAATCATCAATACCTAGAGGTGGAGATATATTTTAACGAACAATCACGTCTTTTGTCTTTTAAATTTTCATAAATTCCTATTCTGTGTTTTTCTCTTCAAATAGTTACAACTATTTGGGAGTGATTGCACCACTTTAAGTGTTTATCGCAAGTGTACTGGTTAAGTTATAATATAAGACGGTGAAGTCCGAATATCGTTCCACTGAGGATCCAATTGTGAAGGTTAAAGTTACTTAGCTATTCTACAATTGAATCAATTTTATTTGAGGATTGGAATTGAAATTGTGAATTATGGAAAATATAAACTAAATAAGGAAAGTAATAAAGTGAGAAACACAAGAGTCAAAGAGAGTTACAGGGTAATGAATCCTTATTTATTTTATCATGCAATATTTTAGAATTTATGGATTTTATTGTAATTCATATACCTAAGTCTAGAAACTTAATTCCAAGTTATTTTCTCTAAAAAACAACTATTTTTCATGCAACTCAATTGATTACCAATCTCTTGAAACCAATACAAATTACATGGCATTAAGAATAGTCTTTAGCAACTTTTATTGTTAACCTAACTATTCTCATGATAGATTGACAATAATTCATTGTTATAGATCAAGTTAAACATACAATCTTTCAATCATACATCTAACCTAACAAGTTAAACATACAATCTTTCAATCATACATCTAACCTAACATGTGAAGATGGCCAATCCTCAAGAATTAAACACAATAACAATGAAAAGCATAATCATTCCAACAAAACCATGAGAATCTACAATTTCAACATGAATTCATAAACAATTCATCAAAACCCTAAAACTAAAGAGTTTAGCCACTCATAGCTTAAAGCAACATGTTCAAACAATATAAACAAAGAAATAGTGTAAAGAAAGGGAAACTATACTCAAAAGAGGCTCTTGATTGAGGTAGCATCGTCACAATCTTCTTGGCTCTCACGTCGAAACTCGAACGGCACCACGACTCTCTCGAACTCTTTTCCTCTTCCTTGCAGCTAACTCACTCTTTGAGGCTCTCTAATGAACTCTCACTCAATTCTCTCCTTCTTGTGTCTCTCTTGGTCGGTAGATTGATGATAAATTGATGATTAGGGCTGCTGGAAACCCCCCAATTTATAGAGTTGGTCACCCAAAAACTTTCCAAAAATACATAATTTTTCATTTATGGAAACTGGCGCTGCGACGTGCCAATTTGGGAAAGATAGCGCCGCGGCGCTGCCGTTGTGCTGCAGCAGGCCTGTTCTTGGGAAACAGCGTCGCGACGCTGTCCTATTTTTGGCAACTTGTGTTTTTTCATCTATTTTTCATTGTATTTCGGCTCGGTTTTGATCTTTTGGTCTTTTCTTTTAATTTTTTTCTCATTTTAACCTAAAAACTACTAGCAAACAAGTGAAACTCCCTTAATTTGAGAGAATAGAAAGCACTTTTCAAGCGCTTTTCAGGGAGAAATGGTGTAACAAAATGATTTGATATATTAATCATAATGGCGTTACGAAAGTATTAAAAACTACGATCTCCTGTTTCTCATTTCCTATTTCTTGTTTCTTTGTTTCTTGTTTACTATTTCTTGTATTTTAAGAACTAGAAACAGGAATATGTTTGGTAATTATTAAAATGGCTAGGGTGGAATGTCCATTTTGTCTGTAGGGACAATAACAGGGCGAGGCTTCCCCGTTTAAGTGGGAAATGGGGAGGGAGCGGAGAAAAAATTACTACAAGCTAAATGGCCTATCCCTAGCCATTGCCTTGTTTTTTTAAAAAACATTATAATAATTTATGGTTTTGTTATTAGTAATATATTTAAATTTTAAGTTTTATTGTTTAATGACCAAGATAGTGAATATGTTTGAATTAAAAATTTAAAGTTAGATTGTAGACATGAATAATTTGATAGGTGATTATTTCTTAAATTTGAGTAAATTCTCTTGAAACTCAAATGATCCTTGTGGAATTAGACATATTGAAAATTAGTGAGGAATTTTTTAATTATTTAATTCATTGTAATTATTTAAATTAAATTAATATTTATTTATAAAATGTCTTTCAATTTTAGTAAAAAGTAAGGGAAATTATCTTAGATGACAAAACTGCTGAAAATATTTGTAACTAATAACAAAATACACAGTATATCTGCGATGGACTACTATCTGTGTCTCACAAAGATCGTGGTCTATCGCGGTCTATCGTAGATAGACAGTGAAATTTTGCTATATTTGTAAATATTTTGGTTGCTTTTGGTATATTTAAAAAGAGCCCTAAAGGTAATATATATTTTAAAGTATTTATAACTAAAAAAAAATATGAACTTTAACAATCTCCCATTCTATATTAAATAAAAACAGGTTTACCAATAACAAATGATTGTAAAGATGTAAAAATAAATAAATAAATTGTCGAGAGTACATATACAAATACAACGATGTGAGAAAAAAAAGTCAATTAACATATGAATATGTTAGAAACCACAAGGTATGTAGTTTGAAACTCCCTTACTCCAGTTGTATTATAAAAAAAGAAAGAAAGAAGCCGGTACCAAATGAAATATGGTGAAAGACACCTAATTTTGAAGGCAACAAAATCATCCAAAAAAAATTAAATGGCTTCGTAATTTTTCTAAAACAATATATAGGGTGGAGGATAGAACCCCAGACCAAATTATACACGTTCCTGTCAGTTAAGCTATGTCTAGGTTGGCAATTTGCAATCCATTATTAAATTAAAATTTTCAATCCATTATGCACAAATAGAGATGTCCATTTTCCCCACAGAAGTGGAGTCCTGCAGGGACCCGCTCCGAATGGGGCGAGATTCGCCGTTTAGGCGAGGAATGGGGGAGGGAGTGGGGGATAAGCCCCAAAAGCTAAAGGGGGACGGGGACGGGGAACCTTTTCCATTCCCGCCCCTACCCCATTTCCTGTCCCCGCCCCGTTGGACTTATATATATATATATATTATAATAGTTCAATGTTACGTTATTTAGTTTTATTCTATGAATATTATATTTAATTTTGAAGATTCATTGTTTAATGGTAAAAATAATAAATGTGTTTGAATTGGTGTAAAAAGGGATATGTTTGAATTCTAATAAATTTTGATTATATATATGAATAATTTTATAGATAATTATTTCCTTCCCCCGCAAAGATTTGAGTAATTTTTCTTTAAATTTTAATTGTCCATGAGGAACTAACAATATAAAAGTAAACCATTTAATTAAGTCAAATAGGGAAAAATTTCCTGTAGGAAACTTGATCCCTGCGAATTTCCCGTGGGGAATCCCCGTGGAGTATTTGGCGGGGCTGGTAATGAAATGGGGAACAAAGACAGGGAGCGAGGAAGATATCCTCGGCCTCGTGGACATCTCCATGCACAAATGAAGCATAAACCAAAACAAATTTCAAATTTACATCACTCTATCTCCTTAAACATATATCAATTGTGAAACTACATTTTCATTGACATGTTGACATTTTCATCGATTTTTTGACATTTTCATAGGTTCGTCATCAACATAAGGGATAAATCGATATTCTTATTATATCGTACAAAAATCCATGAAACATTAAAAATCAATAATAAAATGTCACTAATGTAAATATAATATAAAGAACAAACTTGCTAATTTGTTTGGAGAACATATTAAGATGCAATAAATGTGTTGGGAACTACTTGGGCTTTTGGCCAATAACAAAAAGCAAAAAAATAATCTTTTGAGGGAAAAGTAGTTATCCCACGTGGGAAGATTTTAATTTGTCTACAAGTTTATATATAAAGGTTTATTTGAGAACTTCCAAATTTTGGTTGTGGTGGAAGTAGAAAACTTTTCTTACATGCGTGCACTATCTGTTTGGTTGGACATGTTTGGGTAATCATGCTCGCACGAAAAAAACTACTTTTCCTATTAACTCTTTTATACTGTTTTTATTAAATTGAATTAATTCTTAACCTAGCCATTTTTCCATTTTATCATATTTCCCATTTTTCTTCTTCATATGAAGAAGAAATTTTTCCAAATCTAATAATGGTTTTCAACTTTCATCTTCTTCTCTTTTGGATAATGTACTGAGCAAGTTTTTCTTTGATTCTATTCTTTTCTCCAATGAGTGTACATCTAAGATTGGAGGTTATGTAAACTTTGAGAAGCAATCAACAATCATGATTTAGCACTGAGATCGTGGTGATATTTGCTTTCAAAGCAGTGTATCTTTTATGGCACAACAACAATTAGCATTTTGAGATTACAAAATGCAAGAAAAGATATCAAAATGAGATGGCACTTCGATTAAGAGAAATGGGATTGAGGCGACTTATGATTAATGATACTACAGACAATTACCTTTGCTTAAAGAAGGAAAATAAAAGTTAACCTGCGAAAATGGTTTATCAAAAATTTCAATTAAAACTTTTAAATTGTTATAAGTAAATCAATTTTAACCTTTTATTAAAATTACATTTTAAAATAGTTCATGCATTTAATTCTTTTATTACATTTTAAAATAGTCCATGCATTTAATTATTACACTTTCTTCAAATATTAAATTACTAAAATGGGCAATTAAAACTAATGCATTGACAATTTTTAATGAAAATATTAATTGAGAATCTAAATTTATTCACTAATAGATACTTAAGATTTTAATTAATAAAGTTATAAATGTGATGCTTATCCAAATAGAACATAATGAATGATGTAAATAGATACACTTACAAGTTCAAAGTTTAAATCGATACAATTATTAATTCATGATTTAAATTGGTACAACCTCAAAGTTTAGTGGTGTATGTATCTATTTATATATGGGCACCACAAAAAGGGCAAAACAAAATACATTAATTAAGCCCATAGTCCACATGTTTGTTATTTGCAAAAATGGAAAAAATGCTGCCCAACCCACGTGTAAAAAATGTAAAATATCGCAAATGCCCTCACTACTAATACACATTTGATACACCTGATACACTCAATACACTACTAATCTACGTTTAATACACTTGACTGATATACTTGATAATGATGCATTTTGCTGATACTTGTCAATCATGCACTCGTTTATACTGCTAATTGTCAATCATGCACTCATTTATACTGCTAACTCGATACACTTGACTGATATACTTGAAAATGAGGTACTTGACTGTTAAACGAGTGATGAATTTGTCAATCATTCACTTGTTTATACTACTGATAAACTTGATAATAATTACTCTTTATAATGTTGCTACACTTGACTGATATATACTTAATTGATATATTGTTAATAAAGTACTTGATAATAATGCCCTCTTTCATAATATTGATACACTTGTTTGATATACAACTAATATACTTGATTGATATATTGATAAACTTGATAATGTTGCACTTGATTGAGCTAACATACTTTATAATGATACACTTAGATTTTTTTTTTTAATTTTTAAAAATGATCTCTTCTTCTTCGTGGTAGACTCCCCTCTCCCCAACATCACTCTTTCACCAACTATCACCCCTACACATCATCTGCTGCCAGCCACTTCTCCCCCTCCTTGCCACTTACTTCCGTAGACTGCCGCACATCCGACTGTCAGTCGCCGATCACTGCTTTCCTCTCTTTACCTTTCTTTTTCTCTCTATCAATTGTTTTTTTAGGACGAATATGAAATAAAAAATAATTAGAAATTCATATTTGAAGTTTTTGTTATATTTGCAAAATATCAAATGTGGGTGACACCTAAAAAATAACATATTCAAATTGTCACGATTGCAATTTCCTATATATATATATATATAAATATATAAATAGATAGAAATATTATAAATATTAGAACAAATTAGATGTCCATTATATAAATGTGCTTAGTGGCTAAAGCTCATGTGTCTACTAAAGACACATACTTAGTGGTCATGAAATGTCACTACCTACTTGACAAATTGCCTATAAATAGAGACTTTTTGTGGATATTGTAACACACACATTGGAGAGAAAAGAAAGAAAAGATTGGTGAAATTCCACTTTCCATAAAATTCCACTTTTTTTATTTTAGTTTATTTTAAGCTTATTTTATTTAATTTAGTTATTTTAATTACTTTAATATTATTTTATTATTTATTATTTTAATATTATAATTTCTCGATTTTTGTATTCCATTTTTTCGTAATTTTGCTCCTCAATTTTACAACAATATATTTTTCTAGTTAAGAGAACAAACAAACCAAAAAAAAAGGAAGGAAAAGAAAACACTTTTTAGGAGTTCTACAGCCCGAAGTAACCCAACCCATGAATTGTTTGGTCAGTTGAAAAAGAATAAATGAATGTGAAAAATGTGTGGACAATGAAGGATTCAATGAATATAAGTCAGCCGTACACCAAGAATAAAATAATCCTTAAAATATCATTTTCATCCTTCAATTTCAGTGTTTGTGTTTATAAATGTCTCATTTTAGTCTATTTTAAATTTTGTTATTTTTTTTTATCAAAATTGACCCAATAATAATAATAATTTCATAATAAGGAAATATTAATGAATATGTTCTAGAAAAATTAAAGTGAAACTGTAATTCTGAAAAAATCAACCATAAACAAGTTATATGGACTAAATTTAAGATTTCTTGAAAGAAACTAAAATTGGACATTTTGAGAGTACAAATTTCAAAGTATTAGAATCGAAGTAGTATTTTAACCTAAAGCGAGAAGTTGAGAACACGATGGAATCTAAAACCTTTGTAAAAGTCAAGTAAAAAGGTGATAAATCATCCTATTTGGAATAAAAGGCTTGTTTAGTTGAAAATGAGGATACTTATCTCTTAGACATTGATAATTCAAATTTATGAAAAAATCTACAGATATTCAAATATCACCTAGCACAATGACCCAACCAAAACTTTCTCATTTTAACCCTATAAACCCATAAAAATAAACGAATATTTTAATCTAAATTTGCTGATTTTTTAACTTTCTTTTCTCTTAAACTTAGATAGACATTAACTCTTACGAGTTAAATAGCAAACTACTTTTAAAATTTAATGAAAGCAGTGAAACCTAAACTAAGCATTTGAAAATACGTCAACTAAAATAAAACAAATTATGGAACCAAAATGGGTTTTAAAATTAGTCATCCGTAACTTTATGATTAATTGTCTTAGGAATAATTTAATCTCAATTAACTTTTCATCTAAATATTTTAAAAATATACTTATATTATGTCATTTATTGAATCAAAATTATTGTTATCATTATTTGACCAAATTTAATAAAAAAAATTAACTTCAAACTAGAATTTTCTTCCCTTTTTTTTCGCCACACAAGTGCCTCCTATTAAAATTAGGTAAAATATGAAAATCAATCTGAATCTATTTGAAGAATAAAACAAACTTGAATAGATAAATAGTAGAAAGAACTCTTGGGAAAAATTGGTGTTTAGATACACCATTTGTATGAAAAAGAAATTTAATATAAGTTAAAGAATAAATAGACCTGAAAAATAGATTTACCTAAAATAACAACTTCAAAATTTATATTAAAATTTGAATTAGAAAAATATTAGATATACGATTAAGGTTGGCAAAAAGGTTGGACTGGGGCGGGTGGGGGTTCCTCGTCCCCACCCCCGTGGGGGAAATTTACCTCATCCCGCCCTCGTCCCCACCTACAATAGGCGGGACGAGGATAGGGATTCTCTATCAGGGAAAGAGCCCCTGCAAGGACCCATCCCCGAGATAGAGCGAGAGCAAGCCAGTGAGAGCGAGAGCAAGACTATGAGAGAGAGCGAGAGGTTGTTCGAGAGGGGCCAAATTACTACCAATTAATAAGTTGAGGGACTACTCCACAAAAAATAAACAAAATTCAGAAGCTAAAAAATCTTTTGGGTTTGATTGGGACTTGGGTTTGGGCGAAGGGTGAGAGAGAGAGAGAGAGAGAGAGAGAGAGAGGAGAGAGAGAGAGAGAGAGAGAGAGAGAGAGAGAGAGAGAGAGAGAGAGAGAGAGAGAGAGAGAGAGAGAGAGACATAGGTGAGAGCTAGCAAGAGAGAGTGAGAATGTGAGCGAGAACGAGAGAGATAGAGTGATTATGATTGAAGAAATGATGTGAGAGCGAGAGCGAGAGTGCAAGAGTCAACTATAAAACTAATGTTTATATTAAACGAGTTGGTGTCGAGAATTCGGGGTCGAGGTTAGGGTTCGAGCAGCGATATCCTCTCTGTCCCCAGACAGGTACCCGAAAAAGGTCCCCAATTTGACCAGGATTCCCCGACCCTGCAAGTTTTTTTTACCAACCTTATACACAATTTGATAGTTCAAGTGCATCATCTTTCATCCCAAAATAGTATACAACTTAGATCACACCCATATGGGTAGTATGAGGAAAATAGAAAAAGTATTAAACTTGTTTTTTTCTACATGTGGCCATAAATAAAAGTGATTTTGTTTATGGAAATTTTTCAAAACCGACCTTCTATTTTGGCCATAAATAAAAGTGATCTTCTGTATGGAAATTTTTCAAAAGCGACCTATTGTGGCCATGTAGTGCAATTTCTCTCCAATCAATGTTAAAAAAAAATAATACACAAAAAGGGCCCTTCTTGCAATTCCTCAATCATAAATATAACAAGGGCCAATTGTTCTCTCTAAGCCAATCTTTTGTATGTGAATCCTAGTTTTCAACAAAAACATGTTCCACAATGCTGCAAAGGCAGACATTCAATTTTGACAACTTTGAAATTAAATAGAAACCCAATATGCATATAAACTATTGTTATAAAATTGAAAATACATAGACTAAATCATTAATAATAAAAATTTAAATTTAATTTTGATAGATTTTTTACAGCATAGAAATTTGAAAATATAACAGCTATATTGTTATAAAATTAAAAATACATAGACTAAATAGTTACAAATCGTACCTTCATTAAGAATGAAAAATCATTTTTTAACATTCTTTGATGTGAACAAGTACATCAAGTTGATTAATAAAATGAGAAATTACAATGAAAGTTAAAACAACCTATTAATGATTGAAAAAAAAATCCCCATCATAAAATAGAAAAAGGAACCAACACAAGCTACAAGACTCTTCAGCCAAGGATAAAGACCAACTAAATAGACATCGATAAAAGTTGAGAGCAAGATGGAATCTAAAACCTTTGTAAAAGCTAAGTAAAAAGGTGATAAATCATCCTATTTGGAATAAGGCTTGTTTCATTGAAAATGAGGATACTTGTCTGTTAGACATCGATAATTCGAATTTATAAAAATATCGACAGATATTCGAATACCACCTAGCACGATGACCCAATTAAAACTTTCTCATCTTAATCTTACAAACCAGTAAAAATAAATTAATATTTTAACATTTTGTAACTTTCTTTCCTCTTAAACTTAGATGGACATTAACTCTAACGAGTTAAATAGCAAGAACTACTTTTAAAATTTAATGAAAACAGTGAAACCTAAACTAAACATTTAAAAACACGTAAACTAAAACCAAACAAGTTATGAAACCAAAATGGTACTTTAAAATTAGTCCATCTGATTACCTTATGATTAACTGTTCTAGGAATAATTTAATCTCAATTAACTTTTCATCTAATGATTTTGAAAATATATTCATATGGTGTCATTTCTTGTATCAAAATTATTGTTATCACTATTCGACAAAATTTAATAGAAAAAAATTAACTTCAAACTAGAATTTTCTTCACTTTTTATTACCCCACAAATATTTTGACCTAAAACTGGCTAAAATTTTGTTAGACTTCGACAAACACAAAATACCTTCTATACTAAAGACAATTTAAATCTTTGTTAGATACCTTTTAACATAAAAAATAAAAAAAATTAAAAAAAATTAAAAAAAAAAAAAACCTAAACTCAACAATCTAAATATGTATCTTGTAATGAGCCATGCAATTACCCTATATTAAAAATAATTATTTTAGTTAGATGTGTCATATGCAAAATCTAACCTCAAACCCCATGAACTCATCCATTTGCAAATTGAGTTTCGATTCATCCCCTCATTTTGAGTTCAAATCCTTGAACGATAGCTTTGATCCGTAGGTTGTTGTCTCTATTTCAATTTAACTTCTCAATTTGGTTCAAGAGCTTGCAAAAACTAGAAAAATTTGGCCCAAAAGCTTAACAAAACTTGAGCATTACATTTACTCGCTATTGAGAAAACTTCCACAACTCCATTAAATCCCAAGAGATATGTGAGAGATATAGTAAAAAAAAAGAGAAAAAAAAAAAGTGAAAACCAATCCGAATCTATTTAAAGAATAAAACAAACTTGAATAGATAAATAGTAGAAAAAAATATTGGGAAAAACTGGTGTTCATATGCACCATTTGCATGAAAAAGAAATTTAATATAAGTTAAAGAATAAAGAGATTTGAAAATTAAATTTACCTAAAATAACAACTTCAAAAATTATATTAAAATTTAAAATAGAAAGATATTAGATATAAGAATTAATAGCTCAACTATCTTTCATCCCAAAATAGTATACAACTTAAATGACACACATATGGGAAAAATAGAAAAAGTATTAAACTTGTTTTTTCTATGTGTGGCTTTGAATCAAAGAGATTTTGTTTTTGGATATTTTTCAAAACCATCCTTCCATTTTGGCCATGTAGTGCAATTTCTCCCAAATCAATGTGGTATTGGACCTAATGTTTTACAAAATAATACACAAAAAGGGGCCCCTTCTTGCAATTCCTCAATCATAAATATAATAAGTGCCAATAGTTCCTCTAAGAAACTAACCCAAACCCACTATGCAGGAAACTATAAGTCTAAATCATTAATAATAAAAATCAAAATTTAATTTTGATGGATCTTTTACAGCATGAAAATTTGGAAGTACAACACCTATATTGATATAAAATTGAAAATACATGAACTAAACTGTTACAAATCAAATCTTCATTAAGAATGAAAAATAACTTTGAACATTCTTTTATGTGAACGAGAAATTACAATGAAAGTTAAAAGCAACCTATTAATGATTAAAAAAGTTTTTCAGAGTGATATACTTATTCTTAACTTATTTGACTCTTAATAATTAAATTCTTTTGGTTCTTACATTAGCAAACAATTACAGACCCAAAACTGATCACTCCACTAAATGATGAGGTTGATGGAGATGATTGTAGACGCAACTAAAGTCCTCCATTGACTAGATGAAAGGAAAGATCATAGGTATATAAATGAAGAAAAAGATCTCCATTGATGAAAATTTCTTAGTGAAACTAAAAACAAAGTTGTGAACACATGCTTATATTGTACCATCGTGGAGATATTTAAAAAGTCGTCTTATTGTTGCACGCACGCGTGGGAAAACATATCTATTGATATGAGATTTTTGGCAAAGCCATGAAGCTTAACAATATCGTCTCTTTATATCACAATAATTTAAAAATATATTCACTAAACTATATAAGTGGCTCAAAGTATAGCCTTAAACTTTTAGAAGAAAAATATAGACAAAAAGAGAGAATCACTTCTGAAACATCCCTCAAAAGATCTTCAACTTTTGAAAATCTTTCGTAAAAGAAAATACATAGAAATCCATATCATGATTCAAAATTTGAATTTCTAATTCATTTCATTTACAACTAAAATATTCTTCCTTAAAGTTATCTTTAACGGATGACAAAATTATTAAAATGTGGAATAGAACTATACTTCAAATCAAATACCAATTCTTTGAATTCAAAACAACATAATTAGAAAGTAAAATTATCCTTCAGGGCAAAAGCTCCCAAGTCCCAAACAACCACTCAATGTACATTCAAAGGATACTTACAATTTGGTGATGGCAAGTTTTATCCTGTCCTGCAGAAGCAAGTCGAAGCTCAACTCGCTGCTGGCCTGAAAAGCCATTGGAATGGTCATTACTATTAAGGCCAGATGCATGAATTCACATCATGCAAAAGAAGGAACATACACTGAGCTTGAAGGATAAAAACCAACAAACCTGGTCAGCTGGCATAGCACACTAAAACTAGCCTCATAATCCACTTTTAAGACGAGCTAAACTAAATGCGTAAACCGAACTTCATTGGAAAGGAAAAATAAAAATGCAAGTGAACTTTGTTAAATAGTAATTTTATATATGAAAGGATACCTACCTTTTTTTTTTTTTTTTTTTTTTTTTGGATGTACAACAAAAGTTAAAACCAACATGTATACTGTTAGTATCAGCAGTATTCAATTTGATGTTCCTCAAAAAATGTCATTGCCAATATCGTATCTATCTGCCGTCATTAGACTACCATGTTTCATTACATCGTTCAAACTGTCTAACAAGAGCTTAGATTCAAGGGCTTGAGGATTAGATGTGTCCCCAACCGAGAATGAGACGAATTCAGAGCCAACATCAACCCAAGAACAACCAGGAACTTTTGCAACACCAGAATCTCTCATAAGAGTCCTTATTTTTGCCAACTTACTCCAGGAACCTGCAGCAGCATACATGTTAGCAATCAAGACATAGTAACCAGAATGTTCGGGCCGCATTTCCAGAAGTTTCTCTGCTGCCCATTCCCCCATATCTGTGTTTCCATGGATGCAACATGCTCCGATAAGAGTGGCCCACATGGCAGACGTTGGTCTGTAAGGCATTCTTGTGATAACTTCCTTTGCTTTCTTCAACAAACCAACCCTCCCAAACAGGTCTGCCATGCAAGCATAGTGTTCCAAATGGGGGCTTAGACCATGCACACTTTGCATCTCTGCAAATAAAACTTCACCTTGTTTCAGGAGACCTGAATGGCTGCAAGCTGTTAGGACAGCAACCATAGTTATATGATCTGGTTTGATCTGGAACCTTTTCATCTCTTCAAATAGTCTTAGGGCTTTGCCCCCCTCTCCTTGCATACCGTAACCTGCAATCAGGGAAGTATACGTCACTTCATCCTTCTTGCTTAACGAATCAAAAACTCTTTTTGCTTCTAAAACCTTGCCCGACCTTGCATACATATCCACCAAAGCATTCCACAATAACAAACAATCCATAAAATCTTGACGTTTAGTAATGTAGCAATGAAATTCTCTCCCATGTTGTAAATCTGCAACTCGAGCACAAAGAGGAAGAATGCTAGCAAATGTCACATAGTTCGGTTCTACACCAAACTGTAACAATTCTCTAAACAGACCCAATGCATCCTCAACCCGGTCCAAGTGTGTAAGACCAGAAAGCATGGAATTCCACGTGATTATACTTTTGTCGTCATTTAATCGAAACAACATATATGCATGCATAATGTCTTTACAACGAGCATACATGGTAACTAAAGCATTTTGAACAGTGGATAACTTATGGTAATAATGTCTGATAGTAAAGCCATGGATTTCCTTTCCCAATCTAATGGCACCAATGTGTGAACAAGCACCTAAACCAATTATCATTGCTACATTGTCCAAATGAATACCAAAATTTCTCATTTGCGACAGTAACTTAAGTGCTCGAGTAAAATTACCAACCCGCAAGCAACCTCCGGCTACAATATTCCAAGTTACAACATTAATTTCGACACACTTACTCTGCATGCTGTCAAATAGTTCAAATGCCTCCTTCCACATACCCTTGGAGGCATAACAAGATAGCATTGAATTCCAAGATACTGCATCCCGTTCAAGCATATTGTCAAACAAGTTACGTGCAGTGTCCACCTCTCCACATCTTCCATACATAGATATCAGCGCGTTCTGAACAAACAAACTCCACTTCATTGACCAAGCATTAATAGACTTGTGAACCTCTAAACCAAATTCCAAATTCTGTGATTCACCACAAGCCTTTAAAATGGAGGGAAAAGTGAAATTATCTGGTCTGACCCCTTTACTCAGCATCTGTTTATAGGCTAAAATGGCTGCATCATGAAGTTCATTTCTAATATATGATGTGATGAGTAGATTCCAAGGACAGGGGTGAAATAAATTAGAATTCTCAACAAGGGTATGAGCCTCGGGCAGAAGTTTAAAGCTTGAGTAGAATGTGACAAGCTTCGGGACCAAAAAGGAGTCGTCCTCAAGACCTGATGAGATGATGTGACCATGAAGTTGCTTACCGGGTGGGAGTGAGCTACAATTGGTGCATGACACAAGAAGAATGGAGATGGATTGCAAGATGAGGTCAAATGAATCATTATAACTAGCGCGCAATTGAATGAGGGAGAAGGCTTCAAATGACTTAGACAATTGACCATGAGAGGCAAAGTTTTTAAGGGAAGAAAAAATAGAATCAATCATAAGTTCACTACCATTGCTCACAGGTACATTTCTCCATGGTTTAGGTATGAACGTTTGGAGCTTATATATAGAAAGACCTTTGAGGATGCATTGAGAAGAGGAAGATGACATACACAAACGTCATGTGCTTTATTTGCAAGGTCATAGTAAGCAAGAATCAATAACATGGTTTATCCCTAAGTTGCAGTAAACAGCTAGGATACTTTGATTCGGTGACTAGTTTATATGCCTCACGATGGAGAGCCCAATACCCACAAAAATACGATGGCCCTGAAAACACTAGAAAGGAACTAAACAAATGTCAAAATACTAGAAGAATAAAGAACTATAAGAGAATGATAAACATTGCATAAACATTAAAATTGAATTATTCATTCAATTGTTACATAGCCAGGCCAAATATCAAATTCACAATATCTCTTCTTTTAGAATTAGATTCATAATAATTCTAATTATTCCTATAGTTTACAGGTATAGTGACACAAGCCATCACTTCCCTTCTACTTTTATCATTTCTGCTTTCTCAAGACCCATCGTTTCTTTACTTTAACATGATTTTTCTAAGCCCATTCTTCCCTAATCTCCCCATGGGAGCCGCACAAAGCTTCACCTAAATGAAAATCGAATAGTAAAAATACTTAACAAGATTCTGACCAAATTGGGTGAGGCTTAAGGGTCATCGCTGCCCATAAAAACTCACCAAAGGGACTCAATTCCTTGCTGTACAGTGTTCCAAATTGTTCCAAAGCTGCGTCAAACGCCAGAATAAAGTGGATAAATCGATTCAAGGTCCAACAGGTCGTGGGTAACGTAAATGAACGCTCGAACCGAGAGAAAACGGCAGTGTCAAACCAGCGAGGAGTGAGAGAGAAGTAGTGTACTGCTGGCGGGTCCGAGCACCGACGGAAGGCTGGACTGCAACCGTCGCGCGGCGGACGGTCGATAGAGGGGGCGAACGGAAAGTGAAAGAGAGAGCGATGCGGAGAAAGAAAGGGATGGGCGTGAAGAAGAGAGACTAAACCCTAAACAGGTATAACTTACGGCACGTTGGGTTGTAAATCGGAGAACCAATATTTGAGAACAGCCATCTCAATCAAATTTCATTTGGGTTGTTTCGCCTTTGAGTTCAAATATGGTTTCAAGTGTCCGTAGAGTTTAAATGTTCGGTAAAGTTTATATGTTTGTGTTTTGGTGTTTGGATATTGACTTCATATGTCGGAATATTTAGTGCAATTTTTTTTTTTATTTTTCTACGTAAATCTGTTTTTACGATGATTATTTTTGTTTCGAAAACTTTTTATTCAATAATTTTACACATATATATATTGCATTTTATTTTATTGTTTTTTAAGCACACATTTATTATTGGGAGTTTTGAAAAATGGAGTTTAGGATTTAATTTTGGATCATAAATTTCAAGTTTTTTTTTTTTAAATTTAAGCAATCATTTTACAAATTTATGCACATGATATTTCTAGTTCAGTTATTTTTATTTGAACACTTTTGATAAAAACTTTTTTTTAAAAAAAAAAATCATACATCTGAGAGTTTTTCTCAAAAGCGTTTTTATATACAAATTTGTTTGATTTTTTACATGATAAAAGTGATTTTTATTAATGTTAAGTTACTATAAAGAACGACTATAACAATAACATGATTAAAAAACTGAAAATTCAACGTTTTTTACAAAACTTACATACTTTTGTGTCAACAAATGTGTTTGTATTGACAATTTTGTGCGACAACTTAAATATAAACATTTATTGATGTTTTATATGCATATTTAAATTAATAGTTATTTTTAAGTTTTAAATTAAGGTTTTATTGACGATTTTATGACACAAGTATCAACAAAACAAAAACTCATGTGTAAACATAACCCATATTTGTAGTAGTTGGGCGTCAATAGTGGTGGTTAAATGTTGTTGGAGTTGGGTGTAGGTGATGGTTGCCGAAGTTGGCTGTCGGAGGTGGTTGTTGGATTTGGGCGTTTGAGGTGGTCATTGAAAGTTGATTGTCGAAGATAGTTGTTTGAGTCGGTCGTCGAAAGTGGTTGCTGGATTTGGCCGTCAGAGGTTGCCACCGGAGTTGGCCGTCGAAGGTGGTTGCTGAAGTTGGTCATCATAAGTGATCACCGGAGTTTAGCAACAAGGTATCGGTGGTGATGGGAGCTAAGTGCACTGTTCGTGAACATGGCATAAAATGTCGGTGACATATGAAGTTGGCCTCCCAAACAGTGAGTTGAGTTCATATCTCAACTCATCTCATCTTCTCACAAACATTTTTCTTAAAACCAGATATATCAAAATGAATCAAACTATTTACAAATTTTGTCGCCTATAAGTGATAGAGACTACAGTAAAGTTCTAATTATATTTTAAGCGATAAAAGTTTATCATGATCTATTGACATTTTTCTATATTTGTAAATAGTTTGATATTTTTTCTATTTATAATAATTTTTCAATACATTACTAAATTTCTGCAAAATTTTGGGACCATTTTAACCTTTGTGCATTCTCTCATATTTAATTTCAAATGATTTTAGAATTAAAATAATAATAAAAAATCAATCTAAATTTAATATTAATATTTAAAATTTTTATTTTTAAAATAATCATTAATCACACTATATATATCATCATTAAATTCTGATAGTCTTTTACTTATTCTATTTATTAACAAATATGGTCTATATTCCTAAAATTAAAGAAACAAATATGGTCTATATTCCTAAAATTAAAGAATATGATAAGTATATCCTCTCTGCTATTTAATTTTCATATTATTTTATAATTAAAATATTTATTTAAAATTTTAGTTTTTGTTTATAAAAATATATTTTTTCCGATCAGAGTTTTGGTTCTTTAAGGATATTTTTTTTTCAAATTTGTAACACAAATTTTTCTTTTTACAAACTTCAAAATTTGACTTAAAATTCAAAATATATACAAAATTATTTCCAAATGTATTTAGATCAAGTACAAATTTAAGGTTATATAATATATACGACATATTTTGATTTTAGTTTTGTTTCTATTAAGATATATATATTCTACATACTTTGTCATGTATACACATATATATTTGAAATTAAAATATATATTCTACATACTTTGTTATATATACACATGTAATTATATTATGATAAATGAGATCCTCAAATTATTTGAAATAAACTCATATTTTATCTTGAAAATAAAATGTACAAATAAACTCCGTATATACCCTATATATTACTCACGTGACTTTCATGTGAGTTTTGGAAAAGAAAAAAAAAAAACATAGATTTTCAATCGTCAAGTAATCATGAATGTAATGAAGTAACAAAATCAACATTAATAAGTCCTATGAAACATAGGTGATATTCTCATACATCCTACAGTTTTTTTTCTAAAAACCATGATTGCTCAGAGATTTCAAACATTTATGAACATCTATTCCAACTGTAGATATCTCTCAAGTATTGATAATTCACTATTTTCCAATCATACAAAAAATAGTCTATGTACTAAACTAGAAATATATTCAAGATTTTTGGAAGCCTAGTTAAACCTATTAGTAATTTGACATTAGAGAACAACAAAGATACATGCAAAGGGATTTTACAGGGACTACTTTCTTCCGCCGCCCCCAACACGAGGCTTGCCTTTAACCTCAGCCTCCTACATCCAAAACGCAAAATTCAGAACTGGAAAAAAAAATTAAAAAAATAAAAAAATTATCCACACCACTAAGTACCTGTGGGAGGTGCAAGTAAATGTAAGTCTTTGCTGTTGCTGGGTTGTGATTTTCTGCCCCCTTACTCCAATCGTAGCACACCTATACAAATTCCACATGTTGAATTCAGCTCACTTATAACAACTTTCTAGTGTTCGCTAGCACGAGATTTCAGTCCCAAGGAATACCATATCATATGTACAACAGTTACGGTAAAGGTAATAGACATGAAACACCAAGTTATTCGTATAACTTGCAGTTCCACACATTGGGTTCTAAAATATTTTCAATCACGTCGGGTGGGTTGAGGCGTGGTAGGAATTTGAAAGAAAGACACTGTAGTGGGAACAAAGAAAAAGCTTAAAAGATGATGAAGAAATTCAGAAGCTCTCCCATAGGCCCCACTTACGAACTATTTGGAATGTTTATCTACTATTTTCCCAACCCTCAACCCATGAAGTCTATTTGCTACAATTACAAACCTACTATCAAATGACTGATATACATCTAATGAAATGCACGTTGCTATACATGTTGAAAATAACGGTTTATAATAGGTGTGTTCGTGTAACCTTTGAGGGGGAAGGTGGTGGCAGAATTAAAGAATCGAGCATCAGCAAGCATCAGCAATTTAAAAAATTAAAAATAATAATAATTAAGGTGATACGTACTGAATATGCAAATATCGACCCATCCTGGTTGAAAGTGCTACAACTTATGGGCTGACTACACCGTAACATTGCCTGAAAGCAAAAAAGGATAACCATTCACCATTCATTCATTAAGAATAAACCTCATAATATTTTCAAGAAGTGAATAAGATCAAAGGAAAAGGTAGTATTATCTGGCACTTAAAAGTCATACACCTACATAGAACAGTTTAAATGAGCGTGAGATGTACATTTTCTATAGTTCGGTGTTGGGAGATAGGACAAATAATTTGCCTTAAGTTTTTTATTACAGAAGTAACTAATTGTAAAACTAAAACAAATTGTATGCAGACATGTTCTTGCAAGATTTTCTCTTTCCTCCTTTCCCTCTCATGTTAATATAGATTTTTAATCATGCCAAACTGCCAATAAAAAAAACTTAGATGCTGAACTGAAGGTATTGCATAGGTTCATTTAATTCAAGTACATCAATGCATATTAAGTTTCCCCTCAGTTTTTGGCGTAAAACTAAAACAAATTGTATGCAGACATGTTCTAGCAAGTTTTTCTCTTTCCTCCTTTCCCTCTGTTAATATAGATTTTTAATCGTGCCAAACTGCCAATAAAAAAAACTTAGATGCTGAACTGAAGGTATTGCATAGGTTCATTTAATTCAAGTACATCAATGCATATTAAGTTTCCCCTCATAATATTTTGTCGTAAATTAACATACTGATCTTCTCTGTTCATAAAGCTAATAACTGGAAATGAAGTTTAATATGAAAATATTAAATTGAGCCACAAACTTAGGGGCAATTTATTTTGGAGCATTATCCCACCAAACAAGTTCTGGGTCAGAAAGTTGTTTATAAACGTAGTTCCCATGCAACCACAAGCTATTTTATAAATATGGAAAAAGACTGAGGATTATGCAGTTAAAAATCTAATAAAAATCTGAGGAACCTTAAGCCTCTGTTTGCTATCCTTGTCCCAGAAATTAAAAGCACCATCCGACCCTGCAGTTGCAAAAGTGTGATGCACCTGAAAGAAAGTGCAGTTCAATTAACAGCAAGATCAAAAAACCATAGATCAAGATACAACAAACTATAGTTAATTGCTATTAATAATCATTAAATTTAGAAAATAACCACTCCAAGAGCACACCAATAAGAAAACATACTTGCCATCTTAAAAATAGTCAACAACAGTCCACTATAGGTAAGAATGTCTTCTTTTTACATAGTTGGAGATGTCTTTGGGGTGCTTTTTTCTTTCTTTCTTTTTTTTTTCCCTAGGTCCAACTCCTATTATAGAAATAACCACAAGGAAAAGTTGATACATGAAGCAATTTTTGCTAGTCTAGGCTGGAAGGATGATTCCATGTAATGCAGTACTTTCTAACCTCCCTGAATATTATAAGCCCGTTTGCCAAATGCAGGTGGCAGAAATGGAAAGGGTCGAGCGCATTTCTTTGGAGGGGAAATGAAGAGAATACGTCAAGTAACTAGTTGGATGAACGATAAGCTTTTATGTAGTGACAGTTGAGAGTCGGAAATTTAAAGGAAAAAAAAAGGATAATCTTTTCATTGGCCAAATGGTTTAGAGATTTCTTAGAGAACTAAACAACCAATGGCATAAAGTGATGGTTGGAATTTAGAAACCATGGAAAAGAAGATTTTGGAAAGTAATATTAAAACTAAAAGATCAGGAGATGCAAGCCATCCATGGTGGATGATCATCACTGAAATAAATGTTTGAGATGAGGAAGTGAAGGAAGCTTGTAATCTTTAGCATCTAATTGATGACTCATCTTGATTGGAGGTAGAAAGATCCAGGATTTGAACTCCACCTACATATATATGTTTTTCATTGAACCCATCGTACAATAATTGGTAGGTAGGTTTCCTTTTATCTTGAAGGAGGCGGTAGCTGTATTTTTGGAATTTTGTGTTAAAGTTTTGGAGTCTCTTGGATTTTTTTATGCTGCAATAAATAAATAACTTAATACATTCTAAACTTACAGGATGGAAGTTCAAGGAGTTGACAGAATATATCTCAGACCCATCCCTGTGGCACTTGAAAGTGAAGTTCTTATTTGCCATAGACTCGTCAAGGTGATGGACACCAACCCTTCCCTCTATTGAACCAACCTGGAATAGTTAATGAAATCAGATCAAGCAATTTCACAATATGAGTAAATTGACATGATTGCGTAAAGAAATAAGAACCTTGAAGAAGTAGTAACTAAAGAATCGACAAGATAGAATAAAAGAATTCTACTTGAAGGAAAGTAAACATTTAAACAAATGAATACAAGGGATGGAAGTATTACCAAGAAACCTTCCCGATCAGGAAAGGCAGCTACACATCTTGTTTGATACTTCAAGGGTGAAACAATTCTCTTACGTTCACTCTGTCACCACTTAACTGGGTTAGAGTTGAAATATGAAAGATAAAAAGAAAAATGGCATTTAAAAGAAGTCAGAAAGACCCTATAAACAAATGTCAAAAATTGAAATTTACATAATATTCTAAACAACTTTAGCTATTACATTAGAGGTAGAGATAGAGAGAGATGATAGAGAAAATAGAAAACAACACCTGAGGAGCTCGAAGGTCAAATACTATGAGATTTCTATCTGCAGTACCAACTACCATTAGCGGATGTCTCACTGCCATTGAATAACAACGATCAGGAAGTTGTTGTGTAAGTACTGGGTTTGGCTGCCTTGTATCCCAGTATCTGAATTGATAGAAAACCCATAAAAGAAGTTTCGTCATAATTAGAACACATAGGTAATTCACCACTATCTAAGATTACTCTTTCACATGGTAGACAAGCAGAAGGCAAAGAATGAACATGTAGACCAGAAATCGATAAATTGTCTGCCTCCAAAGGGCACATTTGATATTCTTCATTGTATTAACAAGTGACTGGCAAGACACAAGTTCCAGAATATCAAACCAAGAGCAAATGCTGAGAGAGAGAGTCAGGTGCTCGGTGCTCCATGGATATGAACATGCTTGTTTCCAGCAACATCTTAATGAGATGAATCTGACTAATTAAAATGATCCAGCATATGATTTCATGCTAAAACCAAATGTACACTCATATTCATAGTTAATCTTAGGATGAAACTGTTAGGTACTTAAGCACCTTAGAGAACCACACATCAACAACTAGCTATTGAGGTGGGAGAGCCAAGCCCTTAAGTACCACATTGGTCATTCCATTCTAACCAATGTGGGACAAAGGTAGCCCATACTACATTGGTTCCTAACAGAACCATATCCCAATGAAAACATTAGAGGAAAAAATTAGGGAGCAATACTACATCAACACATAACATCAAATAAACATACCATAAAAAAGCAGAGGTCAAAGCCACACATCTGGCATACCCATGCCTTAATTTGAACAAACACATGCCCACATGAACGAATGAAACAAGATCAAAACAGCCAAGCAAGACAAATTGTGTTAAACTGACACAGAATGTTTGCAATGTTCCACAACAATGAACTGAGCTCTAATAATGAAAATGTGCAACTCATATAGAAGAGAATATAAATGTCACAGAATGTTCAAATGACTTGAAGATAAACTAAGAATCAACGAATTAGTGTTTACTTTATTGTCTTGTCCCAGCTTCCAGAGGCCAATAGGCTCAACTCAGGGATCCAAGCAACTTCTTTGACGGGTGCTTCATGCATGGCTATCGTCATGGCTTGACCACCTGACAATAAGGGCCACATTTTAACTTGTTTATCGCAGCCTCCAGAAAACACAGTCGTTCCATCATCCTTCCATGCTGAGCATAAAACCTAAGCCAAAAAGTAATGTGCAATATAACTTAGCCATGTTTTGGATCTTACAGCAACAAAATTCTAATTAAATCAGAAACAGCAAAACTAAATTGTTATATACCGGTTGATCGTGGGATATAAAAGCCTTAGGCGTGCTGACAACATTACCTGCATTTTGCATTATTTCCCAACAACGAACCTGCAGAAGTCATTAAATATGAAATTCTGGACTTCGTAAACCTCGAATGCTATATATCAGTTTGACATTCTCTTAGCTAATTTGCTCAATATCCAAAGAACCAATTGAAAATAGCAATCAAAATTTCCTAGTTTTCATAAAAGTAACCCTTAATCTGGATAACAAATTAAAATAATGATTAAATAAGCAAGAGCACAAAAAAAAGGGAAAAGAAAAGGACCTGATTATCCCATGAAGTCGCAACCAAGTGATTGGCCTTTGGACTAAAACTAAGGCTCGACACAGAATCACTAGGAGGCTGAGCAACCTAAAAACAAACATTTAGAAAACACAACATTTAAGTTTAAACCACACAAAACTAGGCATCAAACTGATTTACAAATTAAGTTGAAATCCAAAATCTACAACGCATGAGGCACACATCAATAATTGCTTACCTCAAAGGATTTATTAGGATTGGGGTTCGCAAATGCAGACATTCGAAGCTATCTGAAAGTATCACAATGTACAATAACAAGAGATTTGCATGAAGCGTGAGTATATTGATATTGTGCCAAATAACATTAAACAGAAAAGAGATATTTGAAGAGCAGATGTGTCGACTGGACTTTGACTGGGCCATTACTTTATGTATGAAATTTAAAACGAAAAACTTCAATAATAACTTAACTTTATTTATAAGGTGAGTAAAGGAAAACGTGCATAACTCTAGTCATGCTAAAACATGAAATTGTTCATGAATATCATGCATAACTTACATTAATCAACACATCAAAAGATATTTTCAATCATAATGCATTTGGAAAAACCAAAACTATCAAATATGGTCCAAATTAGTTTTTCAGCCTTCTTACTGTGTTTATATGTATTAAAAAATATGAGTTTTCTTATTGTTTATATATACACACAATAGAAGAAGCATGTAAAAGAAGTTTCTTGTGGTTATAAATTTCCCAAAACGGTTTTCTTTTCAAAAATAAGGAAAGTTTCTCCAAAAATATGAAAATAGTTGCCCTCATAAATGAAAGTAAGAATTGGCAAGAAGTTTCAAAAGAGAAGATAAGGTATATTTGGAATGTACAACACTATATATAATTGAATTTTCTAGAAATAAACCAAGTTATATTTGATAAGTGCATGAACAAGACAATTGATACAATATATAGCATTATATACCAAATAATATATGCGATGTATATTTACATTTTCTAGTGTATTTATAAACACATCAAAAAATAAACCATGGTATATGTGATTTATATTTACATTTTCCAATATATTACCAGTGTTGGTTAGAAAAGTCGGGTCGTTACAAGGTTGGTGTGATTTGAATCTCGAGTTTAGAAATGAGTTTTCTCTACTCTTGATCTTTGATCATCAAGGTAAAATTCCTTGCAAAATTTATTCCTTGGGTTAATTTCATGTTGTTTTGAGGGTTTTGAGTATTAGATCTAAAGGTGTTGTTTCTTAACAAGGTTGGTGTGATTCGAATCTCAAGTTTAGAAACGAGTTTTCTCTACTCTTGATCTTGATCATCAAGGTAAAATTCCTTGCAAAATTTATTTCTTGGGTTGATTTCATGTTGTTTTGGGGGTTTTGAGTATTAGATCTAAAGGTGTTGCTTACCTAACTAGGTTGTTGGATCAAAATTCTCAAGGGTTACTTAACATTTGGTATTAGAGCATTAGGCTTTTTGATCGGACCTATGTTTTCGTTGTGTTCATCTATTGAATTCTCTAATACTTTGCTTCAATTCTTTAGTTCTAGCATGTTCTGAATCAGTCTCACAAAAAGGAAAAAGTTTGTTCCATTTCTTTTTCGTGATGATGCCTTCTACAACGTTTTATATCTATCTCTTAGCTACATTTCGTTATTCTTTGTCATCTCCAAATTCGGATGGCTCGTGGTAAAAAAATGTTTGAATTTTGATTATCTGTAAAAAAGAAACAATGTTGGTCATTAAATGTTGGTGGTTACAATTAGGCTCATTAAATGTTCTCTTTCTTGCTATTATGTATCACTCTCATATTGTTAAGCCCTAATTAAACAACATAATAAATTATTTTTGTTGAGAGTTACATTTAAATTAATATTTTGAATTCTACACTTTCTAATGCTAACCTTTCCCCTTCTTTCTCATTCTGATCTTTCCATTTGATCTAAGTTTGCTTCTTTTTATTATTTTTTTTTTTCTAATCCTTTTCGTTCCTTCCATATTCATTGTCTTATTTTAACTCGTTTCTTTGTTGTTTTTTGGATTGCTCCTCTAATACTCTTGATTGTATTCCGAGTGTGCTGTTCAAAAACACTTTAAATTGATATTGGCTCTTTCACTTTGTTGAATATATACATTGTTGTTTTGGAGTGTGATTCTTTTGTACTTGAGAGGGTGTGTTAGTGAGGGAGTGGTACATTGATAAGAGTCTTGAGTGTTAAATACGAGTGAACTACATTAACAAGTGAAACACATGAGGGAGTGCTTGTGAGGTCCTATTTTTTTTTTTTTTTTGGTTACCTTTTTGTTCTTTTTCGGCATGGCAAATCCCGAAGAATTACCTACTATCTCCAATGAACGAAGGCAACAAGCACAACAAGCAACCATGGAATGCAATTTTCGTGCTATGAAAGCTTTGATAGAACGTATGGAACGGTTAGACGCTCGATACCAAGCTCAAGAGGAGGAATATGTAGGTGATGGTTCCGATGAAGGAGATGATGACCAAGTTACGTTGCTAGCAGCAAGAGGAGAAAGAAGCGTTGTTCGTGGTTTGGATAGAGGGAAGAGACTTGGAGGAGACTTGAAAAAGGTAGGAAAAAGATTCTTTGAGCTCTCTTTTAGCTTTGAGCTATGTTTCTTTTGTAATTCTATGACATTTTGTAACATCCCAAGTTTGTATGAAAATATTATACAAAATTACATTCTTAAATTCAATCGTTCTAGACTTAACGAGTGAATACCATTTTTTAAAATTAAGACACTAAAGTTAAGATTTACCTATAAATCTTATTGGTTATTAAATAAATAACAAACAAAATATTAATTTAGTAATTAAATAAATTTTACAAGGCTCGGCCTAACTCCATTCTACACACCCAAGAGGTGATGACCCAAACCAAGAGCACCACAATGCTAGACCATCAAAATTTGCAAAAGAAAAGTTCTAGAAAGTTTTAGAACATCCACGAATCCCCTAGATGTCTCTAGAAAGTTCTAAAAGGTGTGTGAATATCCTAGATACCTCTAGAATGTTCTAGAACATGTATGAATTTCTAGATGTTTCTAGAGAGTTCTATAGAAGTCTAAGAATAGCTAGCATAATCTAGAAAGTTCTTGGTAAAGCTAAAGATTCTAACAATTGGATCAAATCAAATGGGAAGTGGAGGTCTATAAATACCCTTTAGAGGCTCATTTGTAACACAAGGTTAGAAAGAACCACCCAAATCTCTAAGCCCTCATAAAAGAAAAATATAGAAGCAACCAAAGAGGTAAGTAGCTCATCTCACCCTCTCTCTTTAAGTGTTTTATGATAGTGTGTCTTTGTTATGTTACATTAAAATGTTCAAAATCATTCAAGCTTGACTTCAATCTTGTTTGTGGAGTGATTCAAACATCAAGGTCGTCTAAGTAATCCGTCGTCTAGCCATTCCAAGGGGCTGAAATCATATTGATTTGAAGTGTTTGAGTTTGAGATCTAAAGGTCAACAAGGTTGTTCGATCCAAATCATCGATCACTACTTATCATTTTTAGCCATAAATCCAAAACAATTTACTCAACAATTGAACCAATAGCCTTACCCAAAATACAATTAGGTCCCAATACTCTTCTTCCAAACTTCAAATTCCAACCTAAACACATTAAAAAATTAGGGGGTTAGAAACCCAATTTTCAGTCACCCAGAACATTTACATTGTACTTTTACTCACCAAAATTGATCTGAAATCGAAAAAATCGATCATTAACGTTGTTGGACAGTGGCTCCAAAAGTTCCCAATTTTCAATTTAAAACCAATTCGCATTAGGAACCACCAAATAAGGCAAAGAATCAAAAGGTATTCAATAACCTCCAAGAAAACTCACGAAATACTGAAATTTACCAAAACGACAAGAATCTGGCGAACCCGGCGCTGGAAGGTTGGCGGCGGTTGGCACAAGCGGAGGGGACGCTGTCGGCGCTAGCAGAGGAGATGTGGCCGGTGGCAGGCAAGTGCAACGGCGCACGCACGAACGCAGACGGAGGCGGCGGCTGACGTCGAACGAAAGCGGCTGGTGAACGACAATCGGAAACGGCTGGCGAGCTGTGGCGAGCAGCGGCGGAGAAGAGCAGAGGAGTTAGTAACCTTGCACGCAAACTGAGAAGTTAACCTTGCAGCAGCGGAGAAGAAAAGATTTCTTTTTTTTTTTTTTTTTTTAACCTTACACGCAAATCGTGAAGTTAATAAATATATATAAAAACTCATTTCCATTTTTCCTTCGTCCAACCCTAATTCTATTAAATACCTATATTATTTTCCCCTTTTTTTCACTTTTTCTTCTACTTAACTAAAATCTCAATTTAATTAATATCTTTTCCTCACACCAAATCAAGTTTTTTTTTTTCCAACCACTCCTATAAATCAATTTATTAAAATCAAAATCTCCTAATAAATAATTCCACCGTACAAAAGTCAATTTCCTCGATAACTTACCAAATTTCCTCAAGTTAACCAATTAAACCTCAAAATTTTAAAATATTTTCAACCTGAAACCACCAACCAACTGGTTTCAACCTAAAATCAAAAAGCAATTTAAGTTGGCTTACTTTTTCCAATTTTTTATTTTTCCTTCTTTTAATTAAAGAAATTAATATTTTATAGATGATCATATGTGACTAATCTTGAGTGAGTTATGAACTCTTACTTGTGAGAGCTTGTCCTTTAATTTGCATGGGCGAGAGTGGTGGGAGCTGGAAACGTAATTTCACAAGATGAAATTCACTCTCATATAGGGAAAGTAGATGAATAGTTCCCTTAAACTCTTGGGACTTGAACAATGGGGTCTCATACTTTCACTAGCCCAGGAGGGACTTGATTTATGGTTGAACCATAAATAAATTATTCATTAGAAGATTAGTGAGCAACTTATCCTACCATGGATAAGGGTGCAACTACAAGTCTATAGTAGTTTGTCCTATAGTTAACACAAAGAAGGTTAATTTATTAAGAGAAATAATAGCAGATAGCACATCTTTAAAATATTTGCAAATATGGCAAATGTTGGCGGATCAACTTTTAAATTTTTTTAAAATCTCAAGTTTGCCCTTTTACTACAAGAAAATTACTTTTTATTGAAAACCAAAATATGTTGTTAAATACTAATTTATAGCAACATGTCATAAAAAATAAATATTAGTGATAGATACTAAACCAACATCCCTGCAAGTTTCTATGACAAGTTAACTTGCACCACAGAAAGCTAATAGCTTTTGGTTACAAATTACTTCACCACTAAAAGTAAATAATTTTTTTTTTTAAAAAAAAGAGAATGATATGGAAAAAAAAATGAAAACCCCTAATTTTTTCATCTCTCTCTTTTGCGAAAATTGGAATTTTTTAAAAAATAATGTTATTTTAATAAATCATGACAAAAAATAAAAGAGCGAGAGATGAAATTCCGATTTTTGTCATGATTTATTAAAATAACATTATTTTAAAAAATCATTTCCCCCTTCAATTTCTCTTCCTCTTTCTACGTTTCCCTCCCTTCTTCCCCATCCCCTTACTCTTTCTCTTCCTCTCTTCCTCTCTCATTTTTCAAATTGTAACCATATTACTCCCCCACATTTCTCCACTTGCATTTTTCTTGTTTTGAACGTAATACCTTCCTTCCACCGATGTTACCTTTGACGACGACCATGAGCGAATAACAACAGCATACATTTGTTTGTTCAGTGACACCAACAATACAAGTTATTTGAAGGCCCACACGTGTCTTGTGATAAACGAAAAGCTTCCTCTGCATTTTTCTCTTTTTCGACTTCTCCTTTAGCCCCCGAAGGTCGACGATGCTACAACCACGAACAGAGAGGTGACCTCAAGCATGAACAATGCAACTCTTTCGATTTTCAGCAATAGTTTCCTCTTTTGGTGAGATTCAGTTCTAACCCACTCCAAGTCGACTTTAGTTTTACATTACCCACTCCCTAACCACTTCAAATATGGAAGAGTAAGCTTATTTTGAAACAAACTAGCAAGGTTATAGGGTTGTTTGGGTAAGTTTAGTAAGTATTTAGCTTGCTTTCAATCCTTTCAAACTAGATCAATGTATTTTAGATTTGTCCCTAACACTTGAGAATTACTTACTGTAGGTTAATACTAGTTTTGGACTCCTTTTTACTCGTTCCTACAAAGAACTAAGCTCTTTTGGGTAAGATTTAGGTAGTAAAGTATCGTTGAGACTTTTTCGAGCCTTTACTAAATGTTGTAAATTAATTTAAAACCAACTAGTAAGGCGTTGGGACTGTTTGAGTAAGTTTTGAAAGTATTTAGCCTGTGTTGAATCATTTCAAACTAGATGAATGTGTTTTTTTATTTGTCTCTAACACTTTAGAACTATTATTTATAGGTTCAAACTAGTTTTGGATTCTTTGTACTTGTTCCAACAAATAAGTAGACTTTTATTGGGTAAGATTTTGATGCTAAAGTCTCATTTAGATTTTTTTGAATCCTTACTAAATGCTATAAATTGGTTTTAAACCACTTAGCAAAGTTTTGGGGTTGTTTGGGTAAGTTTAGTAAGTATGTAGCCCACTTTGAATAGTTTTAAGCCAGATTAACGTGTTTTGACTTATCTCTAACACTTGAGAACTATTGATTGTAGGTTCGATTTAGTTTTGGACTCCTTCGTATTCGTTTCAGCAAATAAGTAAGCTTTTTTTTTTTGTACGATTTAGGTATTAAGCTCTTCAAACTCTTAAGAGCTTTGAATATAATTTCGAAGTGAGTTTTGACTTTAGGACATTCTTTTATTGTTTCAGGAATCTTTCGAATAACTTAGGAGCACTTTAGAACGTTAAGTAAGTAGAATTTTACTTGTTGGGTTTTGCTTTTGTGCTACCATGTTCCATACTTTATTTTTGTTACATATATATAAGACTTATTTGAATTTATTGTCAAATTACTATGATTAGATATGGTTGAGCACGCCTAAATGTTTATCATTCTGTTTTGATGTTTTGAATATGGTTGAACATGTTTTGATGCTTGTAGTGATGATTGTATCTAGCATGTTGACTTGTTGTCCCCACATTTCTCCACTTACATTTTTCTTCTTTGAATCCTTTCAAACTAGATTAGTTTGTTTTAGAATTGTCCCCTAACACTGGAGGACTACTTATTGTAGGTTCATACTAGTTTTGGATTCCTTTGTGCTCGTTTCAGCCAAGAACTAAGCTCTTTTGGGTAAGATTTAGGTGGGGTAAAGTCTCATTTAGACTTTTTCGAACCATTACCAAATGTTGTAAATTAATTTAAAGCCAACTTACAAGGTTTTAGGGTTGTTTGGGTAAGTTTAGTATTTAGCTCATTTTGAATCATTCTCAACCAGATTAATGTATTTTTGAATTATCCCTAACACTTAAGAACTATTAATTGTAGTTTGCACACATTCCAATAAATAAGTAAGTCTTTTTTTTAGTAAGATTTAGGTATTAAGCTCTTTATACTCTTAGGGACTTTGAATATAATTTCGATCAAGTGAGAGTTTTGACTTTATGACATTCTTTTTATTGTTTCAGGAATCTTTCACATAGCTTAGGAGCACTTTAGAACGTTAGGTAAGTGGAATTCTATTTGTTGGGTCTTGTTTCTATGCTAGTATCTTCCGTAGATTATTTTGGTTATTTATATATATGACTTATATGAATTTATTGTGAAATTGTTGTATTGTGATATGGCTGAGCATTCCTAAATGCTCACTATTCTTTTTGATGTTTTGCATATGGTTGAGCACGTCTAGATGTTTGTGGTAATATAATTGTATATTGTATAGCATGTTGACTTGTTGTGACTTGTCTTGTAGTCATAGATTAATTAAAATTCTATTTATGTTGATTTGATATAATTAAATTGCTATGACTATTCTGCAGTTATGGTAGTCATTGATTAATTTAGTTGTTTTGGTTGGTAAGTTCATGGTTTGATTGATTTTTTTTTTACTTTTGTTAATAAGTTTTGTTGCTATGTTAATGTCATTTAGTTTCGTTGATAAGTTGTTCATGGCATCTATTGGAAACGAGTTACATTGTGTTGCTATGTTAATGAATTTTGTTATGGTTGGAATGTCACACCCCTTCCTGAGTTATCCTCTTAACCCAAAAAGAGGCATGAAGACAATATACATCGACCCTTTACAACATCTACTGTAAACTTAACTCTCCTCAAAACCTAACCAAGCACCTGGTAAACAGAATTATAACTCACATCCAAACCATAAATAATAATCTCAAAATTAAACATTTATTAAGATAACAACAGAGTTTTTACACAACTTCCATTCCTTAGACCCCAATACGTACAATATTAGGTCTAAGTATAAATATTTACAAAAATCAAAACTAAGTAACAAATTCATACGAGTTTGATGAGTAGGCTAAGCACCCCAGTTTCACTCGCTACCTGGAAAGTAGGAGAACATTTGAAAGCATGAGCTAGATAGCCCAATGAGTGACAAGTTTGAAAACTATTATTGGCTTAAAAGCTCAATGAAATCATGCTCGTAAATCAAATCATAAAGCTTTTGGAAGTTTATAAACATTTGTATATGCTTGAAAGATTTTCCCTTAGTTGAGACGGAGTAAACTCATCGCTGCTCAACGTCGAAATACAGGCTTAGTTAGGGTGGAGTAATCTCAACACGCCCAACATCGAAAACAACTTTAGTCAGGGTGGAGTAATCTCAACACATCCAACATTGAAAACAACCTTAGCTAAGTGGAGTAATCTCAACACAACAACGCCAAAAACAAACCTTAGCTGAGTGGAGTAATCTCAACACAACAGAGTCGAATTTCTCTCTATGTGCACATAGAAATTCTAATTCAGGCTGTCCATATGCCTTCTTTAAGTCCTTCGGCATTAGGGACCACTTAAGGCTGCCCATATGCCTTCTCTAAGTCCTTCAGCATTGGAGACCATATTTTGAAAATAAAGCATGCTTTCTAATAAACAAATCATTTATAAACACAAGTTAAACAATTCTTTCGAATCTTCAAAATATTTCTCAAACCGCATGCTCTTCACAAAACCTGGCATTCTCAAGCATCATGCTCAAAATCATGTAAAATCATGTTCAAAATCATATTGCAGAAATACATGCTTTATTAAATTTAACTTATGCCAGAAATCTCATATTTTATAATAACCCGAGCATTTTAGAAATATCGAGAATATTAATCGAGCATTCGAAAAACATTGAGAGAATAAATCATCTAAACGAAATTAAGTCAATCACAACTTGTCCTAACTCTTCACGGATTATATGCTTCCTTTAACTCCTCCCGGTAAACAAAATTTAGCCAACATTCTCTCTCTTTCTCTCTTCTTTCTCTCTTCTCTTTTAAGATGAACTCTCGATTGGTTTTGGTGGAATGGAAGTTCCTTCTCCAAAGAGTTTTATTTATAAGGTTTAAGAAATTTGCTTGGTCATCACCTTCACATCCAATTTCCCGACACTTCAAATCCAATTTGTCAAATTGCATGATATTTACTCCATGCATCCAAACATTTGTTTCCTTGCATGCATTCTTGGTCATGCATCTCAACACCTCCTCCTTATGAAGTGTAAAATCCAAATCGAAGCCATTTAGCACCAAAAATTGGGTCAAAACGAAGAAAAAAGCATTCTGCCACTTTTCCTGTAAAGTTATGGCGGTCCGGTTTCCTTGTAAGTTCCGACGATCCTGTTTCCTAGTAAGTTTTGGCGGTTTGGCCAAGTTTCTGCACAGTTTCCCGGTAAGTTCTGGCGGTTCCGTTTCTTGGTAAGCTTCACGCCCTTATTTCCCAGTAAGTTTTGCCGGTTCATTCTTGGTAAATTCCACCAGTTCATTCTTGGTAAATTCCACCGGTTCACTCTTGAAAGTTGCTTCTCGGTAAGTTCCACTTCCTGGTAACTTATGTTTCCCAGTAAGTTTGACTTCCTGGTAACTTCCGTTGACTTTTCCCGGTAAGTCTAACTTTTTGGTAAGTTCGTTGACTTTTCTTGGTAAGTTTGACTTTCCCGTAAAGTTTGACTTTTCTCGTAAAGTTCCTAGCGACTTCTGTACTGTTCAGGTGGCCTTTTTCAGCCTTCTATGCGCCCAATTTAAGTAAAAGTCCAAACTTCACAGGCTTGTTTTCCAAATTTACACCATTTACCCTAATTTTCTCTCATTATGTCCTTTAAACAGGTCAAGGGTTAGGGTGTCACATGGAATATATATTTTTTTTGTTGGGTTGATAATTAGTGTGATAAATGTTATTTCTATTTGGTTTCTCATTGAGCTTTACTGTCATTCCCTTTGCATTGCTTTTTCCATCCAGCTGGAACTTTTTTGTATCAAAATACATTCTTCTTCCCATGGTTGATATTCATGTTTTTGTTTGGGTTGAGAAGTTATTGTTTATCTTGCTTTTTGCTCTCATTCAAATTATAAGGTAGTTGAGTTTATGTTCTCTCTACTTTTATTCTTTAATCTCATATGGTGAAATTTTCTATTTTTTATTTGTAAGATCTTATGTCTTGATGATGCCAATATAGGATTTCACAATGCTTGGTTTAGATGGAAAATCAAAGAACATAAGTTGGTATTTGCTTCTTTTGTTTTAATGACCTTTTTAAGGCTTCAAAGAACTTATGTATTTGGAATTTTTGTATACACTCATTGATAGTGGTGCTACTAATTTTGTTCATCTTTTATTTGATGTAATTTAAAAAGTATAACTTAGGTTGATATAACTCGAGAGCACTTACAAAATGATCAAAGTAGGTTGATATAACTGGTTATACAAACTTGTGATAGGTGGTTTTTCTTGTTTTATCTCCCTCTCCCTCAAAGCATCTTCTTTTTTACCTAAAAATTAATTAATTTTTTAAATTTTTTTTTAAATATATATATATATAGTTTGAGTTTTGAACCCAAAATTTGAAGTGCAAAATCATTTTCAAGAGTGCCCAACACTAATAAGTTAGTTGTTAAAGTTCATATTTAAAACAAAACGTTAAATATAAATACCAAATGAAAACGAATTTGAAAGAAATTACTTTTTTTTAGTTATTGAATTTTCACATCTTTTTGAAATGCTTTTCAAAATTTAGAAATAAGAAATAAAATAATGCTTATCAAACAAGTTTGTTTTTAAATTTGAGAAACATGAATTAGAACTGGGCCCATATTTTTTTTTCTATTTGCAAGATTTTAAAAGCATGAATTCTATAAGTAATAAACTATTATCATTGATAGCCTATGATATCACCAATAAACTATTAATCTATTAGTGATATGCTTTTATCACTGACAAACTAGTAGAAGTCTATTATTTATAGATTTATATCGACTAATGCATAATAATTTATTAGTAAAAACTTAAGATCAAACTAAAAGTTTAATACTTATAAAATTTAGTAGTAGCTATCAACGATAGCGGTAACATCCCAAATTTTCAGGTAAATTTGTTTTAAAAAAAATTAATTATCTTAGAATTATTTGATTAACTGTTTGAATTTTGAGGTTTAATGAGACTATGTTGAGAAAATAATCCAACTTAATTAATCGTGATAAAAAGTTTGGATTTAATTTGGAAAATTGAATTTATTTGTGGGAGATTTAAATGTTGGATTTAACACGAACATTTGAAGTTGGGTGAGATTCAAGAACTTGTTTAATTTAAGAAAATATAAAAATAAGGGGATATTTTTGTTAAATGAATTATTAAGTGGTGATTGGAAAAGATTTGATTTGATGGGTGGAGGAATATTGTATTAAACATGTGTGTATATTTAGGGTTTTGGAAAAGTAAATAAAAGAGCAATTTAAACAAGTATATACTTAAGCCAATTTTTGATTTAGTGTGTTTTCATCCACCATTGCTCTCACCCTTTAGCTTCGCCGACATCATCTTTTCGTGGGTTATGCCAGGATTTGAAGTTTACGCCAGAATTTGAAGTTTTGTTTAGGTCAGGACGGTTTTGGTAAGTATGGTTGGAATTAGGAGCAAGGTGTCTAAGCGATGGTGTTGGTTTTAAATGTTGTTACCATTGGGTTTGGGTTTTAGATTCAAGGAATTTTGGAATTAGGATCAAGGTGTCTAAGCGAGTTAAGGGGTCCATTTTGGTTGGACCTATGGAAGATACATACAGTTGCACTTTCTCTTGCTTACCTATTTTGTTGGTATAGTCCATAATACCCTTGTGTTGGTTATTAGATACGTTTTCGAATGAGGTCGAGATTGGAGGAGCTAGTGGTTGGGAATCCGGAATTGGGTGTGGATTGTTGCACTGACTAGTTATGGTTATTGTTATTTAACTTATTGTTATGAACTGGAAATGGAAACTCTGTTTGATTAGGATAGTGATGATTGATTAGGATAGTGATGGTTGCTATGTTACGGTGATTGTTATCCTATTTATCATGCCTTGTACCCTATTAGCCTTTGGATACACTGACTATGATTATGATTATGATTATGACAGGTTTACCTCGGGATCACAACCTCACCTAGTAGGCCCAGTAATGGGTCAAGTGGGTCATTCTTTTTATGTTATGTTTTTCAGGTAAACGAAAGGACACTTTGGCGAATGATGAGAGAAAACCTTGATCATGTTAGATGCTTCCACATAGGAGGTTTCATGTTTTTTATGTCTAAGATTTTTTGTCATGTCATTTGAATTCATAACTTTATTTTAAAAATTTCTTACGGTCAGATGTTTCTTGCAAGTTTCCTATTTTATTAAATTGTACAAGGGGTACCCGATCAAAGATTTTCAATTATTTGAATTTTGCTTACAATAGATATCGATGATATCCATCTATCAGTGATAGAACTTAGGTAGATATTAGTGATATTCATATATCGGTAATATTTGTTATATCATTGATAGCTATATTAGTGATTGAAGTGATATACCTTAGGTAGACATCAATGGTATGACTTAGGTGATATTAATGATATTAGTGATATGACTTAAGTAGATATGAATGATACCCGTGTATTGGTATATCAATTATCAATGATAACAATGATATATCTTAGGTAGATATTAGTGATATTTGTGTATCAGTTATATTAATTATGATATTCATGTATCAATGACACCGAACTTAGTTGCTATCAGTGCTTTCAATTTGAGAAAACTAGGAAGAAGTGCATGAAATGGTGGGTTGCACTTGAGCCTTTTAGTCTTTTGCAATATCTGGCCTATTTTTGTGCTACATATACAATTATTTTATTCTTGTACTACATTTGGAGTTAATAAAGTCTTATTACTAGCTCACAACGGGCCAACAATGATCAAATGTATTGAAAGCAAATTTGAAACCTTCAAATTTATTGAAGGAAAAATATATTTATTGTATTTGATATAAGTAGTATAAGTATTAATCAATGATATGAACGAATTAAAACTTATTTTATTTTATAACATTATTATAAAGTTAATTTGAATGAGACTCAAATTTAAAAATTTATGATACGAACAAATTAATGTATTTGAATATGATTCAAATAGTTAATCAATATTAAAATGGATAATTATAATTATCATTAGAATTATCCTAATTATCTAAATCATTTATATATGAGGATAATTATAATTATCATTAAAATTAACCTAGTTATCTAAATCATTTTTATAAATAGGACCTTACTTGAAGGATATAGAGTTCACGAATCTTCTTTAAAATTCTGCTAAACACACCGAGAAAGGTTGGAGGAGAACTTCAATTAAGGAAGATTCTTGCTGCAGCAACTTCTCTACAAAGGTATTATTCTCTTATGCTTAACCAGTTTATTGTTTTAATATGTTTTTATTTGTAAAGAAATTAAAGTATGTGATTCCATCGCCTTCGCCGTGGGATTGAAGCGTTCGATCTCTTCAACCAATATATTCAACACATACTTAGAGTGTGTTTGGAATACATTTTCAAATATTTAATTTAAAAAATAAGTCAGGTTGAAAACTTTGGAGTGTTTGACAACCACTCAAAATAGATTTTGAAGTGTATTTTAAACAATTTTTATCAAAAGGGTTTAAATAAAAATGAGTTTTTTGAAAAACACTTTTTCTCAAGTCAATCTAAACGGGCTCTTAGACCCAAATGAAAAAGTGATCGATTTTCAGCTATGAATAAGGAAGAAAATAAACGATTTTTTCTAAATGTTTGAAACATTAATTAAAATTTAAAAATGATGTCAATAAGAAAATAATAACATATTAATAGTAAATTTAGAATTGATATATATTTTTTTTATTTTAAAATAGTACGAAATAAAATCTATCGAAAGGTTAAAAATATCCTAAAAATCTAATTATGAAATATTATTTTAGGACATTTATGAAATATTAGTTATGTAGCATACTTAGAGCAATCTATTGAGGGGCTAGGGGCACCCCTTCAACTTGTGACGTTTTATATACATGTATATTTATTTTTATTAAATATCAAAGGGCAAAATGCACTTTTGGTCTCTGGAACTTGAGGTCAGTGTCTATTTGGTAAAAATAGAACATTTTAGTCCTTGAAGTTTGAAAAATGATTCTAAATAGTTCTTGAGTAATTTGACCATTAGTTGACTAACGAAAAAGTGACATGACATGTGAGTTGAAAAATCGTAAATGAGGTGGGCATTTTTATTAATTTTTTTAATTAGGTGGAAATTTCTTTTCGTTTTCAATTAAGAGTCCTATTGGATACAAAACTAGAGAACAATTTAAAAAGTTTAAGAACTATATATAAACAAGCTTTTAGAAGTTCATGAACTAAACTGCTAATTTTATGTACATTTGTGCTCCTAACATAAATTTTTGGATCTATCACGGACAGATATTTATACTACATTTCTAAATTATATCAAATTTACACACAAAATTTGTAAACTATTATTAATCAAATTTAAGAACATGTTTTAAATAATTTTTCTTTATAATGATTATTTTGTAACATTATATAATTTATTATAAATTATTAAAACGTAAAATAAAAAATTTGGATGCAATTTGGATCGACTGCGAAAAGGGTTTTCGCAATGCCTTACAATTTGGTTTTCGCAATGCCTTACAATTTTCTAAAAATGAAAAGAATAAATAAATAAGTAAGGGAAAAGAAAAATACAAGTCTATTGGCTGACCGACTTCGCTGTCCTTTCTCTTTTATCCTTTCCCTTTCTTTTTGCTTTTCGAAACTTCGGTTTAGGGTTTTGCTCTTGAACTTACAGAACAATCATGTCAGGAAGATCAAATGGCTGCACCGTTTACGTAGGTATGTTCATTGATTTTTCTACCCTAATTCGTTTAACCTTTTCGTTTTTCCTCTTATGAGAATTCTGCTGTTTGCGTTTTAAGCTTCATGTTTTTACTTCCGTGCAGTTCTGTTTGAAAATTATGCTTTCGGGTGGTCAATTTTATAAGAAGTGTGTTTATTTCTTCTTTCATGTTCTAATATTTGATTTATAGGACATAATACATATTTATTGATTGAGAAAGCTCTGCTTAGATTTTTGTTGGCGGGTTCATAATTGAACTGAAAGGTTGGATTGTTAGCAGGTTTTCTTCCTCCCCAACTTTTTCACTTTCTTGTAAATTTGTTTGATTTCTGTTTATAGCATACTTGATTTGTTGCCTTTAGGTGAAGAGGGTTGGAAGTTGAACTAAATTCGTTTTTGTTTTTCTTAGATCTCTTTGATCATCTTCGTTTTTGCTTAACTGGTTCAATCTTAATTTTCACCTATTCCATTGTCGTTTATCTGCTTCTGTTAGGCTTTTCCCCATTTGAGAATTGATGCCAGTTTGTCCTTTGATATTTCTTTAACATAACTAGATGTTCGACTAACTTATTCTTTTGGGGAACTTTTCTTCTTCCTTCAGGGGTGTTTGTTTGCCCACCGATTTCATAAGTCAACTTCACCAACTTCATTATTGTTTACTATTGAAGTTTGCACATTTATCGAGGAACTCTATCTTTACAACTCTGCACCCCAAACACAGACTTTCTTACTCTAAAATATTAACTCAGACTTTAGACCTCAACTCTGGTGGCCCAGACACCCCTTTGATATTTTGATGCAACATTATCTATTAAAGTGTTTTAGGATGCTGCCAGTCATTTTGAGTTTAAGATGTCACATTTTCTTATGAGTCTGATTTTGTTACTTTCTTCACTTTCTGTAGGTAATTTGGATGAAAGAGTAAGTGATAGGGTTCTTTATGACATTCTAATCCAAGCTGGGCGGGTAGTGGACTTGCACATTCCTCGGGACAAGGAATCCGGCAAGCCAAAGGGTTTTGCTTTTGCAGTATATGAAAATGAGGAGATTACCAACTATGCTGTTAAGCTTTTCTCTAATCTTGTGACTCTTCATAACCGTACCCTGAAGTTTGCAGTATGTAATTATTGTTTCTTTCTCAATGCAAATTCTTTATGATCCCCCTTTGTTTCTTTTATGTTTGTTTCCTAACTTATTCATATATTGTTTTTATAATTATTTCAAGATTCAATATTCATGTAATATACCACATCTTCTTATTTGACGGATTTTGATCAATAACCCACTTTGAGATATATATTATTAGTCTTTTAAGATGTGCGGTGCATTTGAAATTTTAGTTTTCTTGACTTTATATAATAATAAAATTAGATGAACTTAACTTTAGTATATTGCATAACTTTTTTGAGGTTTTAGAAATTACATTCCAATCTTATGGTTTTGTTCTTGTTATTTACAGATCTAGTTTGCGTTTAGAAGCAACCTTGTTATCATAATTAATTGATGGGAAGAACCAAGATATTCATGGTTTTGTTCTTTCATCTTCCTCTAGTTTAGTTCATGTCACCAGAACTTTAAATGACTTGGTTGGAAAACCTTTGTCTTCCCAATTTTAGAGGATGAACGTGGGCATTAGTACATTATTGACAAACAAAAGAAAAGATGGAAGATTGAAATTACTCACATCACTACAATTAATAGTGACTTTGTTGAAAAACAGAAGAACTTTGGAAGTATGGAGAATGAAGATAGATTCTAAAACATTATTCTCCAAACTTAACAAGTTATCGAATCTTGAAGGGGTGGAAGCGTATGGAGAAACTTAGTTTATGTGCAAGAGTATGGAGAAGCTTATGAGAGAGTTTCTTTGGGAAGGGGTGGACGAAGGGAAAGGCTCTCATTTGGTTGGTTGGGCGGTTATTGGGAGATTTGTTAACCAAGGGGGTTAGAGCTCGAAAATTTAAGGTTGCATAACAAAGCTCTGTCGGCTAAATGGCCTTGGTGCTTTCCTCTGAGCCCTTCCTTTCATGTTTTTTGTGTGGTGGGGGACGATAGATAGTTATTTTTGGGAAGATCAGTGGTGGTGTTAGACCCATCTGCTTTGCGTCTCCTCATTTATATTATCTTTCTTCCTATAAAAATCGTCTTGTTTTTGATTTCTTGGTTTGGTTTGCGAGCTCAGTGTCTTTTTCCTTTGATTTCCATCGTTCTTTGTTCGATAGGGAAGCGATAGAGGTTGCCTCTTTGTTGGCCTTACTTGATGAGTTTAATTTTAAGCTGGGTAGAAGGGATGTTTGCATTTGGAGTCCTAATCCTCTTGAGTGCTTTTCTTGTAAATCTTCTTTTTGCTTGGTTGTTATTGGATCCCTCTCCTGTTAGCAAGTCGGTCTTTGATGTGCCTTGGAGGATTAAGATCCTTAAGAAAGTTAAATTCTTTACTGGCAGGTTTTACTTGTCTGTGTGAACCCTATGGTTAGGCTTTTCAAGAAGAAGTCTTCGCTTATGGGGCCTTTTTGTTGTATTCTAATAGGCCTAAGCTTGATTTTATTTATCAACACGCCTAGGGAGAATTCGAGAGTTCCCCTTTCTCCAAGTTCTCAGATAGAGATCAAATTATAATGAAAAATCAGATAATCCTCAACCCCCCACACAACCCTTCACATACCCGAGCCCCCAACAACTAACAAATATTCTCAAGGCCTCACTCCCATAACTAACCATTCTCTCACACGTGCTCATTCCCTCCCTTCCCATGCTTATGTACATAGACTATGGTAATACGAGGTCTATCATTACCCACCCTCCACAGAACTACCTTGTCCTCAGGGTGGAAATCTGCAAATTGTTCCTTGATCACCGTGTCCAGCTCCTAAGTGGCATCAATCAAAACACTGTTTTCCCAACAAATTAGGACCTCCATTGCTCCTTCCTCTGTGGGCAAGTTCCGCACTCCTAAGAACTTTGCCGGTTGTAACACATAAGTCAAGTTTGGAGCCAACAAGGGGGAATCGGGAGGATGGGCAGATTATCTTTGTTTGACACGATACTCCTAGGATAATTGTGCAAGCGCACAACTTCTTTCATGAATACAACAACAATAGAATGTGCAGTGAAAGGGTGTTTAAGTAAAATAAAGTGGGCATATTTAGAAAGCCAATCGACTACCACCATTATTGTATCATACACTACAGATTTAGGCAATCCTTCAATAAAACTCATTGCAATATCATCCCATACCTTGTCCAAAATTGGCAACGCTTGAAGAAGTCTTGCTTGTGCTAATGTGAGGTACTTCACCTGTTGGCAAGTAGAACATTCGGCCACATACGTCTGCGCCCGCGCTTTCATTCCTCTCCAATATACCTCCTGTGCCAACCTTTGATAAGTTTTTAGGGTCCCCTGATGGCCACCAATCGGGCTGTTACGTAATTCTCTCAACAAGAGAGGAATAGTGGGCGAGTGGCAGGGAGAATCACCCTTCCTCGAAAGCATAAGAGGTCTCCAACCATTGAGTAACCATTAGGAGCTTGCCGCCCTTCTAATAAAGCTTGTTTTTATCCACACACACTTGTTCAACAAACGTGGTTGTATTGAGGCCCTCTACCACACTGAGCAAGCCAAACTCCAAGGCTGGTGGGGAACGTGATAATGCATCAGTCGCCAAATTTTCCAATCCTCACTTGTATTCAATGCTAAAATCATAGCCTAACAATTTTTCTATCCAACGCTGGTATTCCCCTACGATCACACGTTGCTCCAACAAGAACTTCAAGCTTTTTTGATTGGTTCAGACTGTAAATCGGGACCCCAACAAGTATGGACACCATTTCCTCTCTGCGAAGACAATCACCATCAATTCCCGCTCATAGATAGCCTTAAATCAGTGGGTTGGTGGCAAGGCTTGACTGAAGTATGCTAAGGGCCTCTTATTTTGCATTAATACAGGTCCCACACCCACCCTAGAGGCGTCTGTTTTGATCACAAAAGGCTCCTCAAAGTTAGGCAGCCTCAAAACTAGAAGTGAACTCATGGCCTGCTTCAGTTTTTGGAAAGCCTTCTTAGCAGCTTCACTCCACCCAAAAGTTCCCTTTTTTAAGTAACGGTGTAGATGGCAATGCTATGGATCCGTAATTGGTCATGAACTTCCAGTAATACCCTATCAACCCGAGGAATCCATATAGCCTCCACCTTAGCCAGGTTTGCCGCAACACCTTTTTGTCGATACAATATGCCCCAAATACTCAATACTCGAGACCTCGAACTGACATTTTTTAAAGTTTGCCACGGATTTTGATTAACTCTTGGAATTTCCAACACTATAGTAAGATGTCACACGTGATCCTCCATTGTTTTACTATAGATGACGATGTCGTAAAAGAATACGAGATGAACTTCTGCAAATGAGGTTGCAAAATATTATTCATAATGGCTTGAAAAGTGGAAGGGGTGTTCCGTAGTTCAAATGGCTTCACTAGAAACTTGTAGTGGCCTTCGTGGGTGTGGAAGGCTGTCTTGTGTACATTCGAAGGTTGCACTCTAATTTGACGGTAGCTTGATTTAAGATCAATCTTCAAAAAGATTGTCGCTCCATACAGCTCGTTTAACAACTCATTCACCACCAGAATCGGATATTTATAAGGTACTGTTGCATTGTTTAGAGCATGGTAATCCACACAAAACTGCCAGCTTCCATCTTTCTTTTTGTCTAGCAGAATCGGGCTTGAGAGCACACTTTGGCTGGGCTGTATGATTCTGGCCAAAACAAATTTCATCTGTTCCGATAACCCATTGATCTTCCCATTAGCTTCGCTGAAGCTGGACTCCATTTTAGATTCCGTTGCCTCTTGTTTCGATTCTACCTCCATCAATTTCTCCTCTAGCACAACTACTCTTGCTTCCATCTTTCCAACCATGCTCGAGAATCACTGCTCTGATACCAATTTGATAGGCCTGAGCTTGATTTTATTTATCAACACACCTAAGGAGAATTCTAGAGCTCCCTTTCCTTTCCAAGTTCTCATATAAAGACCAAATTACAATGAAAAATAAGAGAATCCTCCCCCCCAACCCTTTACAAACTCGAGCCCCTAGCAATTAACAAATATTCTCAAGGGCCCACTCCCATAACTAACAATTCTCTCACACTTGCTCATTCCCTCCTTCCCATGCTTATGTACATAGACTCTAGTAATATGAGGTCTATCATATTCTTCGTTGGAAGGTAGAGGAAGACTTGGATCAACTTCACTGGAGTTGTCAGTTTGTGAGATCGGTGTGGAACTGTTTCTTTCAAGAGTTCGGTATCGAGCTAGCTCGCCAAAGAGATATTTGGGAGACGATCGAGGAGTTTCTTCTCCATTTGCCTTTCAAAGAGAAAGGTCGTTTTTTATGGTTAGCTGGGGCATGTGCTATTTTGTGGGATATATGGGGAGAGGAATAATTTAGTGTTTAGGGGTGTGAAGAAGGACCATGATGATGTTTGGTTCTTGGTAAGGTTCCATGTTTCTCTTTTGACTTCGGTCTTGAAGACTTTTTGATATTATCCTCTAGGTAGCATCTTACTTAGTTGGAAACCCTTTCTTTAAGGGGGTTTTGTGAGCTTGTTTTTTTTGTTGCCCTTGTATTCTTTTATTTTTTCTCAATGGAAGCAGTTGTTTCTATGAAAAAATAAGTGAGAATCTATAATTATATATATTTTAAACAATATCTATTTAGTTTTCTAGAAAAAGATGTCTTTTAATCTGATTTTGGACGAAATAGGACGACACAAAAATGAAGTGCTAGATAGAAATGTAAAGATTCCTTTCCTGAATATATAATTACTATGGATTATTTTTCAATTATCTACTGTGCGGTTTCATACTTCAGTTTTATATATCCGGTGATTGTGCAAACTTCTTGTGTTAGCTTTGATTATGCGGGCGAGTCATTAACTTATAGGAATGACACATAGATTTTGACCTTATGCAAGCAGGTGTCTGGGCAAGACAAGTCTTCACCTAGTAGTAGTGCAATCACTTCATCATCAAATGTATCTCATAAATCGAGGTCGTATATTGTTCCAGGTTACTCTAATGAAATATCTCAGCATTCCAATCACTTGTCAACGTCGTGCAGGTTTTCAACGTACCCCGAAAACCATGTGGAAGGTAATTTTACTTTTCTTTATATTTTGTCTTTGCACTGTTAGTTTCACTAAGAATTGTGTATTTTTACTTTCTTGGCCTTTCCCACATTAGTTCAACAAAAGTTTATTTCTTTTATTCAGCGGTTCTTTACCCTGGTTTAGTTAACCAATATAATGGGTATGGATCACATTTGGATAACTACAATAAAGAATACCGTCAGAGATATTCTGGAACAACTTTGGATAGCTTTAACCAACCTAAATCACACCGCCATGTTACGAGTTATCCAGTATACTATCCTCCTTATGATATTTTGAAGTAAGGCAGTTAGCGCCTTCCATTTTGGTTAATCTTAATGATAATTTAAATCTTAGGAGAAGTTGTATCGCTTTGTTGGATGCAAATGGGTTAATGGTAAATGATATGATATTTGCTATGGAGTAGTTTATGTTGCTGAATACAGTCATTTTGTAGGTGCACATGTTCATATGATTTTGGATGTGTCGTTATAGTCATACACTATAAAAAGTATTGTAACCTATTTTATTAAATTTTCATATTTTCTTTAGTTCCTGTTTAATGTTATGGATTATAAAATGGTAGTTTTCACAGTGATCGAAAGGTATTGTAACCCTTTTTTGTTATTGTATATTGAGTATTTAGTTATTTCCCAAGTGTTTTCCTTGAGCTAATTTATAAATATTATTAATATCTGCAATTATTGGTGGTTCCTTTATTATATTTTCCCCCCTTTCCGATTTATGTCACCTTTATTATAGAAATATAGGATAATATTTTTTATTAGACTCCTGTTCACGTGTCAGTGAAGTGAAAGCTAAATGACTTGTAGCCCCAGGCATTTTGGTTTGAGTTTATTGTCATTTCTGCCTTTGGGCATGCCTGAACTGAAATACTTGGTAGGTTAAATTTTAAGATATGATGGTCTAGCTTTGGCCTGCCCCCTTACTTTAATGAACAAGAGAATGTGGAGAATGTCAATTTTGCTTGGAAGAAAAAAATGAACACCATGATCCAAAATGAGAACTGACATGACTGCTTTTATTGCATTTTATTGTAGATCTTGTTGTCAGTTGCAGCACTTTTTTTTGAATATATATTTTTTAGAATTTTACATTTTTTTATCAATAATTTGTTTGTTTAGTTTTTAGTTTTTGGGGCCATGTTTGAAAAGATTACCAAAGTTAAGTCAAATGAGATTTGAAAACTATTTAGAATTGCACCAACTATAAAAGTAGATTACAAAGAAAGTCCATAGTCTCTCTTCAAGCATAATTTTGAAAACAGAAGAAAAATCGTTATTGGGATTACGTTTTGTTTGTCTTGTTCTTGTGCTTCTATTGTTTTGAGACTTCTAATTCTTATATTTTATAGTGTGGCTTAATCTGTAATAAATGTATTGCATGGCATGCTTGAAATTTTCAAGACGTAATTTCTTTTTGAAAAGAATTAATGATTGAAAGTTACTTCTTTGAGAAAGACGGTGTTTACTAGTCCTGAGAGGCATTCATTTTTTTGTGGGTAGATAAAACATTTGGTGATCAGGCTAGTGGCAGTTCTATCAGAGGATCATTATAATGGTTTCTGTCAAAATTCAAGAATCTAAATCCCTCCTTTATCTTATTTTGGCTCCAAGCTCCTATCTGAAGTTGCCCATTAGTTTTACTATTCTTTGTATCATAATAATATGAATTTGTTTATTTCCTATTATGTTTACCCTTTTTATTGGTTGCGAATCTGTATTTGATGTAAAATATAAACATTTGTTTGTCTGTGTATAATAAAAATAAATATCTTTCTTTGGCTGCCTTATAAGATTGGATATAGATTTGATGTAGTCGTATAGCTTTAGTTAGGAAGTAGTGTTTTAAGTGAACTACTTTAGTATGAAGCATTGGTGCGGAAAACACATTTAAGTGCTTTGTCCAAAGCGTACTTCCAAGAATTTGCATTTTCTTTTTCAAACAAGAAGTGGAAATTGAATTAAAAGCTTCCCTGTCCTAATGGATAGGACAAAGGTCCTCTTACCTTATTGTTAGATGATATAATATTAAATTTACTTTCCATCATTGAGCTTAAATTTTTGAGTCAATTGGTGATTTAACACGGTTTCAAAACAGGTAGTCCAAGAGGTCCTGTGTTCAAGCTCCTGGAATGTTATTCTTCCCAAGTTAATATTGATTTCCACTTGTTGGGTCTTCTACATATTTCAAACTCACAAGTGAAGGGGTTGTTGGATGAAATAATATTAAATTTACTTGCAATCATTAGCTTGAGCTTTTGAGTTAATCTGTGATTTAAGACTTATGGTACATATGTTGTAGAGTTTGTTTCTGCATGGCATATATATGATTATATTTCTGGATATGTATGTGATGCTATTGTCAATCGAGATACTTGGAGCAATGTGAATAAGAGTGGGAGATAGGGGCTGGTTGTAAATCTGATGAGAAAATATGGAGCTTGGAAGTGAATGATGAAAGAACAGAGAATGTGATAAGATGGTTGGAGTGAGAGGTTGAAGCATATAGGGAATTCGATTGATTTTTTGGTGGGGTCGGAAGTGTTTTGATGTTTTGTACTTGATTTTGTGCAACCACTATGTATATGAATTGAAGTAGAGTTCCCTATCGTTGTAACTAGAGTAGCATAGTTCCTCAGGTGAAGGCATAGAGAGAATTGAATTCCTGGTTATTGTCCAAAGAGAATTTACATTTTTGGCATCTTCCTTATAATTGTAATCTTGGTTAACCATCAAACCTCAACCGTAGCATTTAGCAACATGTGGGTTGAACTCATTGTTGGATTATAAAGGAATCTCAATCACATATTCGTCATTGGTATGGGTTCAAGCAACTTGTTGAGATGTTTCGACATGGTCGGAGACTTGGAAGCTTTTACAAAGTGTGGAGTGTTGTTGAGTTTTTATGTTTTGTGAAGAGTATGATAGAAATGTAAAGCCAAGCATGTGGGTGATTTTGTATCAGAGTGGTTGCCATTCATAGTTGGAATATTATCTGGTCCCTTTTAGCTCTGTACCTTCAATAAATTTTACATTTTGTTATTGCTGTGTTGATCTTTCAAAAAACGTGTGGTATGTATTAATATTATTTTTATAAATTTTGAAATATATTCACATAATTTATTTTTCATGGATGTTATTATATTATTATTTAAGCAATTTTAATAAAAAAATTATATCAAATGACTAAGTTTAAGATTTATTGGAAGTATAGTAATTAAAATTGAGATTTATCGGTAGTATATAGCTAGATTTAAGTAATTAAATGTGCAATGACTTAAATAGAATATAACAAAAGTAATCAACTTATGTAGAGTTGTTTGTGGCAATTAGATTCACGAAATATGAACCCTACTCTTTGGTTGAATTCGGAAAAGTTTCTGCCATAAAACAATCAACTAATCGTGCGTTCTTGATTGCTGGAGGAAGCTTTGGGTAATATTCAAGCATCTTGCATCGGTTCATGGTCAATTGTTTCAAGTTGTAAAGTCGTGATATCCCCATTGTAAGTTGTGAGAAGTTGTTACCAGAAAGATTTAGTTCTCTTAACGACACCAAGCACTCGATTTCTTTTGGGATAGATTTTAGGTTGCAATCCTTCAGATCTAGTTTGGTAAGAGAGTCTAGACGAAACACCAACGAAATCCCAAAAACATTGCTTCCCAAAGCATTGCATAACCAGAACAACACCCGTCTTAATATTACATCCACCCTCTTCGTTATCGTTATTGTTGCTATCTCTTCTTTTTTTGGCATCGAGTTCCTCCAAACATTCAACATCGTCCAATTTTCTCTTTCGATTTTCAAGCTTCGAGGGTCGACCAAAGTGGCTTAGAGACACTAGCCATTTAATGGTGGTTGGAATGTGGAACAACCTTTTACAATTCTTTAAGCTTAGCATTGTTAGGCGGGTCAAGGTTGTAATAGATGAAGGTAGACATGATATGGAGGTGTTGTCCAAATGGAGTTGTAGTAATCTACTTGTGTTGCCTGTGAATTCTGGGAGTTTTTTGATCTTCAAACAACCTGAGAGAATTAAGACTTCAAGAACCTCAATGGTAATAGGGGATGGAAGTTTGGTGAGATTGATGCAATCTTTCAAGCTTAGAAAAATGAGTCTTTTTGCAACAAAAATAGATGGATCAATGTTGACTATACTTGTGCAACCTTCCATCTCTAATCTTTCAAGATATGGAACTTGTGTGAAGTCTGGAGTTTTCAACAACCTCTTAGAATGATTCAGTTTGATATACTTCAACTTCCCCAAATGCTGTAAAAAGAACACAAATATATGGTTTGTATCAATCAAACTATGTTCCTAGCTATAAAAAAACATTTTCTTTACGCCAACATGAGCCATATTGTCTTCGATCAAGATTAGACGTTCAAATTTTTCAACATACTCCAAGTGCCATTAAACTAAAACAATGGCTTGGTTTGGTTTTTCGATTTTTTTTTTATAACTGTTTATGTAAATTAAAATGTATAAAATAAAAAGCATGCTGGCACTTCCTATAGTACCATAAAATTAATAAGATCAGATTGTTACCTTTTCTCCATGCCAAAATTGTTTCAAGTTGCTATGGCACATGTGAAGTTCAATAAGCTCATACTCTTCAGAACTACTGAATGGCAATAACTCCAAGGGGCATCCTTTCCACTTCAAATATCTTAACTCACTTGGAATAATGCAATATTCCAAGTGCTTTTTTAGTCTCACATTGTGAAAATTAAGCAGCCTAAGTTGGTGCATTCTTGAAAACAGAATTGGTGGGATTTCAACAACATTTCTTGACTTCAAAATTATGCTTTGGATGGGTGCTTTTGTATCCTGAAACTGTAAAATAGCTCATACATGATTTAAATCACTAGTAAAATATATGTAAATAAAAAAAAAGTTCACTAGACACACACACATATCTTACCATATTTTTGATATCTCTGTGGCACCAAAATCGATCTTGAACGGGTTTTTGACGAACAATTCTCCAACCCGTTTCTTGCAACAAATCATGTACTTGTAATTTATTGTCATGAGAAATGGTTATGAGAGATTTTTGAATGAGAAGTTGAACCCTTCTTTTGGCATAAACACCACACCCATCTAGAATTTCTTCTACAGCATGTCTTGTCTTTCCCTTGAAGAAGCAAGCAACATCAAGAAAAATCACTTTTTCCTTTTCATCCAACCCATCATAACTTACTTTAAGACATCTGAAAATTTGTTCATGAATAATTATGTTCCCACCTTCTTGGAGCTCTTGCATTACACAATTCCACACACTCAAATCTTTGTTCCTAAAAAATGTCCCTAACACTTTGAGTGCAAGAGGATGGCCTCCCACAAGCTTCACAATACTTTTGGAGTGTTCCAAGTAACATTCTTTAGGACATTTTTCCATGAAAGCATTCAAACTAAGGAGCTCAAGTGCTTCCTTGTATTCAAGTTCTCCCATTTTGAACAATCTTTTCTCTTCAAATATCGACATCAAATCTGCATTTCTTGTTGTAATGATGACTCGACTACCGTACCCGAAACAACATTTCTTCATCATTGGAATTAATCCAGTGATTTGTTCTAGTTGATCCACGTCGTCTAGTACTAGAAGTGATTTTTTTTGAGAAATTGCTTTGGTTATCAAAGCAATACCTTCTTGAGCATCATGTATGTCATTGTTTTTGTTGGAAAACATCCTTGTGAGGAGTTTGGATTGCAAATAAGGAAGATTGTGGGTCTCAAAAGTGTCTCGAATGTTGGAGAGGAAGCAATGAGCTTCAAATTCGTCACGAATTTGCTCGTAGAGAACCGTAGCTATTGTCGTCTTGCCAATGCCGCCCATTCCATGTATTCCTATGAATATCACATCATCATGTGATTCTGAGCTTGGGATCAAAAGTGAAGATATTTGGTTTAGTTTTGAAGTGATTCCAATAAGGTGGCCTTCTTCCATGACTGTAGTCAAACTCCGTTTGATTCGTTTCCATATCTCTTCACATATTTTTTCTATGACTTCCGATTCATATGATCTATTTTACACCAACAAAAAATACAATTCATAATGTTGTTTGGGCGACTTGAGCATATTTCAACTAATCAAATTATTATACATGTTCGATTCAAAAGACGAATGATCCCTATTTTTAAAGCTGTACTTTGTACATAGTTATACTAGTGCATAAGCCTCACATAGTCATGCCTAAAAACTCATGTGATGCAAGTGAAAAATGTATATAGAAATGTTTGATAAGAAAAAAACAAACATTATGAAGATAGATAAAGATTTTACTATATTTAAGGCCTATAAAAACCATTTGATTTTTTCTAGTTATTGAAAATTAATCTTATGAATACTACTCAATTTATAAGTTTATTTATTTAGTTATCTACTCTTTTTTAAAAATCGAAACAAAAAAAAAAAAAAAGTAATTTTTAAAAATTTGATTTTGTTTTTTGGAATATGATCACTAATTACTCAAAATTGTTATCAAGGAGGTCCATATCAATTTATTCTCACATCTCTATAAGATTGTTAAGCAAAGCTTTAAGTTTAACAAGCAGCTAATTAATTTGAAATTAAAAGGTATGAAGAATCAAGGCTTGTAATTAGAGGAAAGGACAAAAGAATATGTATTTTATAATAAGTTAGTTATGTTACCAATCTGTGGAAAGCCATGCTTTAAGGTTGGCGATGTTGGTCAGAACCTCCCTCCATTTGTGGACCTTAAAGTCGTCTTTTCCAAATCTTGCTTCATGTTCAAGAAAAGCTTCACCAAAACTTCCTCTCTGATTTCCTACAAGAGAAGGATTCACTTTGTAAAAAATTGGGAAAACAGTCATCCCAAACTGATCTCGGCATTCGAAGACCTTAACCAACTCCCCGAGGCACCATCTTGAAGAAGCATAGTTTTCAGATACGATGACGATTGCAAATCTCGACTCTTCAATGGCAGTTGAAAGATCTAAAGAAATTTCACTACCTTCTTTGATCTCATTTTGGTCTCTAAATGTGGATATTCCTTTACGGGTTAAGGCTTGGTAGAGATGGTCCGTGAAGCCGCCACGTGTATCTTCGCCTCTAAAGCTCAAAAACACATCGTAGTTCCATTTATGCATGGTTGAAGAAGAAGCCGCCATGGAGAGATGTGGTTTGTTTGAGCTTCTAGTTTATTATATACACATTCTTAATTTTTCCTCAACCTGATCCAAATTCCAAGCTAGGGTGTGGTTGGTGAGCTTTAACTATTCATATCTTGGTATTTAATGATTCAACTTACATCTAAGACTTGTCCTTGACTTTTCTTTTTGAAAATTATAATAATAATTATTACTTTTAAATGCTAATTTAGTCTAAGTTTTTAAGAATAGGTTTAAAAAGTGATTCTCTAAATTCAACTTCTAAATTTGAAAATTTTCAACCATGAGATGTTTGATTATTTTCACACAACTCATGGCTCAATTGGGCATTTCTTCCTTATTCATATTCTTCACAGTATTCAACTAAAAAAGACATATGGTAATGGAGATGATTGTAGCTCCAAAACAAATGAAATGAAAATTGGAGTCCTTCTATTGTCTCAGCTTCCTGTTCCTTTCACCAAACTCCACCTTCAATCTCAAAACCCTCTCTTCTCTTCTCTATTCTTTCCTCCAATTCCTTGCACTTTCTTCCTCTCCGTCCCAACAAAACAACTCACGCTTCCTTTTCCTTCGAACCTAATCCCAAAACTTAGGGAAAATATTTTCTTATCAATGTCATTTTGCCATTTTTTAATATTAAATTTAAAGGTTTTATTTACCTAGTGACTTTTTAAATCTATTAACTTAGGAACCAAATTAGTCGGTTTGAAACATTAGAGACTAAATGCACTTATTCTTCAAAATTAAGCACCAAAAAAGGTATTTTTCCCAATATCAATTTATGCTACTAAACTTTGGGTTGTATCAATTAAAATTTTAAACTAATAATTGTATCAATTTAAATCCTAAACTTTTGTGAGTGTATCAATTTACACACTCTTCTAAATTTTATTCAATCAATATTCTGTGAAACTTATAATTTAAGTAAGATTAAACTCCTAAATTTTGATAAAACATTCATTATGATTACTTTTGAAAAATATTCATGCATTAATTCTCAAAGGTGCGTAGATTTCTTTAAATGTCAGTTAAAGAAAATAGACGATTAAAGTAAATACATGGACAATTTTCAAATGAAATTATGTCGAAGAGTCTACGTTGATTCATTTGTGAAAGTTTAGGGATTTAATTAACACAAGTATAAGTTTCTCATGAGGTTTTTCCAAATGAAACATGGTGGAGGGTGATAAAATTATTAGTCTAAAGTTTAAATTGATAATTTCCTAAATTTTAAATAGGTTTAATCTCCTACTTCTAGACACTACAATAAAAGTGGTTCCACCACATCCACGTACATTTCGAACTTATTGTATGCGATGGAAAGAGTAGAAAACTCATTCTCTCCTCTTCACGAATTTTTAATGACAAAGATGTACAAAACCATATCAGAGCCAAACACTTATAGAAGAAAAGATAAAGTCACTAATATAAGTATTATTTAGTGGATAAGACATCAATTACAATTAAAAAAAAAAAAAAAGTTTGATTGTCCAGTCCCACAATTATTAGGAAAAATCTAAATTGATCCACTACTTATAAGTATAGCAATTCGTACAAAACCACATAAGAGAGCTTTTAGCATTACAATTTTAACAATTGCAACTTTTTTCCTCATAAAGGCATGTAATTTCACTGCCCCTTCTCTTCTTCCATATTTATCAAGCGAACTCCACACTTTTTCAGATTTTGTTGCATCCCTCGGTCTGACTTCTAGGACAATCAGACTGAAATCTGATTGTTGATTGGTAATTAAGCTTCTAAATAGTGCATCGATTAACCTCACAAAGATTAAATTCTTCATTAAGAAAACTAAGGAGTTATAAAATATGCTCGGGGAGATTACTTTCTCTCGTACTCACGCTATCGATTAGCGCTCTCGTGTGTCTCGAGCTATGGAAGAGCACCAAGCATCTTTGCTGGAGAGACCCTTTCTGATGTACTTCAATGAGATTGTCTCTAAAGTGTTTATTTTAGATTGTGTTCTTTACCTAAAGCAAAAATTCTTCGTGTTGTAACACTATTTAAGAAAATTGGACAATGGTAATACAAAGCAAAGTATAAATTCATCAGCTCTTTTTCACATTATTAAATTTTATATTTAATTGGAAGTGAAACAAACATCACATTAGATTGCTGTCAAATTCACCCTCAGAAGTACTAATAAGAGGAAAAATCTCATCATCTTATGTTTCTTTCGACGCACATAAAATTGATGCATCAGAAGGTAGAAAAAGATGAACAGTATTGTAAGTCTGCTGGCAAGGTGGCAGCTCATGGAAGTGCTTATTCTTCTTTGCTTGGGGGAAAAAAGTGCTTCTTAATAAAACAACCACAGGGCATCATGGTTGATAAGCCTCGGGAAGTTGAAGTCCCACACTTGCTGCAGACTTGCCCAATATTCGCTTCATTTCCTCTGTTCTATCAATAGCAATGTTGTACGAGAACAGCAAATCCTGTGCATTGATAGCCAATGTCAATTACAATTATAAACAAAGATCAAATGAGGAATGAAGAAAAAGTTTGTTTCTTTTTTATTCTAAGCTGAGCTCTAATTTGTAGCTTAAAGAACCTAAGAAGACTTACATATTGATTTACATATAGTAGAATGTAAGAAGCATATAGTAAAACCTAGAATTCTAATATCTCATTACTCTGTTATTGCATATCGTAGGAACCTAAGAAGCAACTAATTGGCCTACCAATTTAGCATTGCAGTTTTAAAAATTGATTGATAAACCACCTAATGAAATTTTAATGAATGACTCACACTAGGAAACAAGGGGTTTACTAACGCCCCGTTTGATGACCATTTGATTTTTTAAAACTAAGCTTATAAACACTATTTCAACCTATGAGTTTCTTATTTTTGTTATCAGCTTCTTAGGGATAGTTGTTTCAAAATCCAAGCAAATCATTGCAAAGAAACTGCGGAAAAACAAGAACAATTTTAAAAGCCAAAAGCAAAAATTCAAATGGTTATCGGCCAGAGAGTAGTGAGAGTGAAGTATTATTGCCTTTTGATGATGCACGCTGTTAAGTAGAAATGTGTAATCACGAGCAAGCTTGATTTCCTGTCGAACAGAGTGGGGTTTTGAAAGTATGGATTTATCCCTGAACTTTTGAGCCACATAGTCCACAAAATGCTTCTTCTTCTCTCCCTTTCCAATATGATTCTTTACAGCTTTGAGAAGCTGACGGTAGACCTTAGCTACCTGCAAGGCTTCTGAATTCATTTTCAAACCTTTGAAGTCTTCAATGGTCTCTTCTTGTCACTCAAAAACTCCAGGATTTCATTATGTGCTCTGCCCAAGAAAACATTGACCAATAACATATTTTTTTGAGAAATTTATGGTCATGGTGGCGACAGAGATAGTAGGAGCTGAAAAATGATGTTTGAGAAGACAACATCTACGTGGTTAAAAGTGGAATTACAACAATAAATCATAACATATGACCAACTTTCTGTATGAATTACAACAATAAAGAAAGAAAGGAAGCACACATGGTAAATAATGGATTAAACAGAAGGCGTGAATGTAAGTGCAATTCCTTCAGATTCAAAGATATTCAAAGCCAAGAGAAAATCATCGGAGGAAGTAGAGAATAGAAAAATGCTTACTAAATGGCGTCTGATTAAGAAGCTTCTGCAACTTTCAATAAAAAAATCCTATAGGGCTCCTTAAAAAAACTCAAGAATAATGTTTTAGAGGCGAAAACTTAATCCAACTACAACAATGAACTTAGTTCGAACACTCTAAGTCAGTAATCAAACTACAAACAAAGAGTTTCCAACAGTTATAAATTAATTTACAACATTTATAACGATTTCAAAAAGGTCCAAACCACCAAACGAATTTGAATCCGAATAGGTCCGATACAAGAGAGAAGTTGTAAAGGTTAGAAGCTAAGCTATAGCACTTTTATCCACTGAAACTACCCAAACGGACTCGAATCCTTGCTCTTAATTCAGCATATCCGAAGCCATTAAGAAGTGGGTAACTCAAATCTATTGTCGAATGAGAGTGGGTAAGTGTCTAACCTTATGGAAAAGGAGAAAACGTTGTTCGATGAAGAACGGGTCGTCGGAGGTTGCTGCAGGTCGTTGCACACCACTGCTTGGAGGTGGCTCAGGTAGTCGTCGCAGAAACTCGATGGGGATGGGGCAGCAGTGTTTTTAACGGAGAGAGGAGGGGGGGGGGGGGGGGGGGGGGGCGGCTGGACTAAAACGTGAAAGGGAAAGGGCAAATTGGCAAAAATAGGGCAATTTTAATTGAGGTATAATAAAGATTTTAGGACGAGTTTTCAATTTAAAGACTTTTGGACAAATAGATATAAGAAATGCTCAAGTTCTCCTTTTATTTCTTTCACATATATTGCAATGAAATTTAAGACATAAATTTAGGAGTTGTTAGAGAGGTTGGAATGTAATTAGGATTACTAGAAATCATAAGAGTGTTGAAATGCATTCGAAGGTTGAACAAAAATGGGATTGTGAAACGTGAAACTGGTGAAAAAAAGGTTTGGTTAAAAATTGTCAAAACGAAATGAGTTTAATATTACAAATCGGGCTCAAAACTATAAACCATACTTCCATTTCTAAGTATCTAACCCAATTGATGTGGACTTAGACAAATTTTCCTTTGTTTAGATTGAAACAGGCGTGGAAAGGAGAAGCCAAGGGTGGTGAGCTTGTGGACTTAGCTGTGGGAATGCTTGTAAGCAAATGGCTAGACGAGAGCTAAGGGGAGGAGTAGCTGAGAACAACTATGCATATGTAGTCGGGTTGTGTGTCGTAGGTGTGGTCGACATTGAGGAAGAGGAAGGTGGAAGAAATTTTGGCTAAGTGTTGGCTTGTTGCGTTGAGATCCATTAGGTAGCCAAGCTTAAGTTGATGTGGGCACAAGGTGTGGAGAGTAGGCCAAGTGATGCGTTCCATGGTGTCTTGTGTGGGCCATGTGTTGGTGTTGCTTGATGGTGCAAGGTGGGCTATGCGTTCCTTGTTGGGGCAAGGGAGGCTACACGTTCATCGAAGACTTGTTGATGCATGAGGGTTATGCGTTCTATTGTGCGGATGAGAGGAGGTGTTGTGGCGTCCATCAGTCAAGGTGGCTGCGTGCAAGAGTTAGCCGATAAAGGAAGTAAAATAACCTTAAAGGAGTGCTCAACTATGCATGGAAGACTTGCTCCAAGGTGATGTGTCCATCATTTCTTCTCACTTGGGAAAATCTGAGAATTAAAAATTAATTAAGTTTGATTAGGTGCCAAAATAAGGTTGAGTGTGGCATGGGCAAGTAGGAGGTGGCAAACTAAGGTTTTGTATGGATTTATTGTGAAGGCTATAAATAGAAGGTCCGACAAAGGAAGCTAGTTTGTGCAATTTACTCGAGCCATTTGAGAAGTTCTTTGACCAATTTGCTCTAAATTGAGTCTAGTTTTAGAGAGAGGGCTGTCGGAAGAAAACTCATTGAGGAAGAACTCAGAGATTCAAGATGGTTCATGCTATCGGGTAATTTGAAGTAGGGTGGGAGGATCTTGGAATATCTAATAGAAGAAAAGAAGTTAGTTGTTGAAATTTGGAGTTAAGTTAGTTAACTCAATTATCTACAAGTTTGTAAGAGGAAATTAAGTCTAATTAGGATTGAAAATATTGTTTTTGGCAGCTGGAAGTGAAAACAACGTTTGTGAGACTATCAGGTAAATTTGGTTAAGGAAGAAGAGGTTGTGCATGCAAGCAAGCTAGGATCGTGGTCAAAGGTAAGAACTCTATTGAGGTTAATTTCAGTAATTTTGAGCGTCAGCAGGCAAGCTATTAGGCCACTAACTCTATAGATGTGCGAGATTGCGGGACAAGATTAGTCTCGCTGGTGAGCAGGAGATGGCGCTGTGTAGGTGCAGGTGTTGAGCGAGACAAGTCTCGCTAGACAGATTAGTCTTACGAATGTCGCTAGTCTCGCTAGTAGGCTGACAAATTAATAACAAAATAAATCAAAAGATAACTTTCATAAATTCTAATACAAATCCATCTGTCAATACATGTAAATGAAAAAAAAATTAAAAAAAGAATACAAAGGAATGATTACATTATTGACTAAATGGTTCAAATTTACAAGTCCTACTATTGTGACCTTTCTGATTACAACGACTACATTTTGATGAACTTTTAAATTTACCAACAAACAGAATCCTTTGTTTTTTAGGTCTTCCAACTTGACGTTTAACAATAGGAGGTAATGTTTTCATGATGTCAGCTTCGACTCTCCAATCTAAATGAACTCCATCAGGTCTAACACAACCTTTATATATTTCTGACAATATTGTTTAATAATAATACTTAGATACATAAGAATAACTATCCAAATTAAACATCTGAATAACAGCAAGTACATGTGCACTAGAATTCCTCAAAGTCCCATACTCGACAAGTGCAAGATCCCAAATCTAGCTTCACTATGAATTGTTCAACTCCATCCATTACTTTGTATTCAACATTGCTAATAAGATCAACCTAAGCAAAAAAAGAAATGCAATCAGAATCAAAATGTATATAAGAAAAATGGTTACTGAGATAGCAAATCAGTCTGATAGATCATGATAGTAGTCTATCTTTGTCTATCAGAGAGACATTGATTGACTTTATCAGTCTGATAGATCATGATAATAGTTTATCTATGTCTATCAGAGATAGCAAATCACTGTTTATCTCTGATAGACCAAGATAGAAGTCTATCAATGTCAATCATTCATTTTTTATATCTAAATAAAAATAACACTTATCAAAAAACTTATTGATTTTTCATATTCTTTATGTAATATATTCTCAGCCCAAGTACTCAAAACAGTTTTCATTAAAAAAGCAGCTTTACTTCGATCATGAAACCACTTTTGCAATATATCTCTAATTGAATCAAGCAAACTTGCAACAGGTAAATCTCTAACATCTTTTAAAACTAAATTTACACTTTTTGCAATATTTGTTGTCATCATTCCATACCTTTTTCTTCGTGAAAATGCACGAGACCACCTCTCAAAACCAACATTACTAAGATAACTTCGAATGTTTGGAGAAATTGATTTCATTGATCTCATATTGTACTCAAAGTCATCAAAAGTGTAAGATTTAGCACAACTAAAGAAAAACTTGTCAACCAATGGATCCTTAAAAGAAAGCTTCAAATTTCTTAAAAGATGCTGCATACAAACACAATACTCAACATCCCTAAAAACACTTAAAACTCCTTTGGGGTTGCTAAGATGCCTATAAAAAACAAATACTAAATTTTCACGATCACTAAAACAATTCCGTACGTTTTCAAAAATCCATTTCCATGAAGTATCATTTTTTGAATCCACAATAGCAAATGCAAGGGGGAAGATCTGATTGTTAACATCTACTGTCGACGCAGTTAATAGAGTGCCAACAAACTTACACTTTAAAAATGTACCATCTACAGTTATGGTAGATCTACAATACTTTCACCCCTCAATTGATGCATCAACAACCATGAAACAAAATTTGAAATGTCCATTTTCATCCATTTCTAAAGCAGTGTACATACCTACAAAAATACATGAAAAGATTAATAGGTAAATAGGGATAAACACTCATCACAGTCTATCAGAGATGGATAGTGATAGAAAACTATCGTTGATAGATAGTGATAGTTGTCTATCGTTGTCTATCTCGATAGATAGTGATAGACAACTATCGCTAATAGATGGTGATAGGTGTCTATCGTTGTCTATCTCGATAGACAGTGATTGAATTTTCATAAGAAAAATACAGGAGCAGTCATACCTAGATTCATTTCCTTCAAATTTTCAAAAACCTTGGAATCAAGCTGTATAAATCTACTGCATCACCTTTTAATGACCTCACTATGTATTCTTTTGCCCTCCAAGCTTTTTGATAATTAATGTTAACACCAAGTTGTACGAGCCTTATGCATAATATCTTTAGGAATGGATTGATTAGTAGAGATAAACCTAAAATCATCTTTTAGGCAATCACCAATTATAGATGAAGAAGCTTGTCTGTGACAACTTTGAGTTGAATTCATTGAACAAACATGGTTAGAAATGTATTTCCTAAGTATCCACAACTCACTGGCTTTTTATTGAGATGCCCTAACATACTATGAACAACCTTCTACCAAACATTTAAACTCAAGTGACTTTGAATTTGATCTTATAGTCCTAAATTGGAAATTTTCCTTCACTTCTATTATGTAAAAAAAACTTTGACAATGTTTCTTTACTTCCAAATATATCTTTTTCCTTCAAAACACCATTAAAATTAATATCTCTTATAACTTGATCATTTGGAGAAGAAGACGAATCGAAACATAACATACTGTCACCACTACTAGTAGAAGTAGAAGATCCTCCAAAGCTCAATCACTTATGTGAGCAATTAAAGGATATTTAATGATTGCATATTTTTAGCCAAAGTCAAATACCAACAAACATCCTTGTCTTGTTTTATTGGGAACACAGTTTGAATGTTATCTTTACCAATATCCAATATTACTAACAATTCTAGCAAACCATCCAATTGAATCTCTTGAAGTATCAAATCAACTAAACTATCAACCTCTATCATATCATCCACCAAAATTCCAATAACATAAGAATTATAATGCTTCCACTATCCACCATAAAAAACAATGATAGGAATATTCACTATGATATCAGACTACTACAAAAGGAGGAAAATATTATATAAGAAACTAATAGTAAAAAAACAGATTAGATATAGACATGGATGGATAAAAATCTATCACTATTTATACTACACAACGGGGAGAAAAAAAATTGATAAACAAAGATAAGGCTCTATCACTGTCTATCTTGATAGACCATGATAGTTTTCTATCAAATTCTATTAAGCAGATAGACAACGATAGACTACTATCTCCGTCTATCACTGATAGACCCAATTACAATGTGAGTGATAGATAGAGATAGTACTCTATCGTTGTATATCACTGAGAAATGGTGATAATATGAAGATGAAGAAGAATCACTACAAAACAAGGAAACGAGAAAAACAACAAATAGTTTTGTGTTGTTATCTAAAGGACTACACAACAAACCAAAAAATAAACTGCTAGACAAAGATAAAACTCTATCACTTTCATAGACTGTAATAGTTTTCTATCAAAGTCTATGAATGAGATAGACAATCTTTGTCTATCACTGATCGACAGAACTCTACTTCAAAAATTTTGGTTTCAACAAAGAAGAAGAAGAAGAAGAAGAAGAAGAAGAAGAAGAAGAAGAAGAAGAAGAAGAAGAAGAAGAGAAGACAAAATAATAATAATAAAAAGAAGAAGACAATAATAGCTAAAGTAGAAGAACAAAAAGAGAGAGATCTTGAGAAGAAAAAGAAGAAAATCTAAGAAGAAAAAAAAAAGAGAGAGGAAGCATAACAAAACCTAGAAGAAAAAGATGAAGAAAACCTACTCCACGAAGAAGAAGAAAAAAGAAGAAGAAGAAGAAGAAGAAAATTAGGAAACTGAGTGAAGAAGAAGAAAATTGGGGCGATGAGACGTGTGCGAAGGAAGGGTAACGAAGAAGAAAAAAATCAGCGAGGAAACGCGCACGAAGAAAGGCATTTTCAGTATTTTGATTTTTTTTGTTTGAAAATATCTCAGCATGTCTCAATTTTTGCTATTTTTATAAATATTTTTATAATTTTTTCATCTATGACAATTCCCCATATATATATATTTCAAAAGTTTCTCCCCTTTCATCAATTTTCCTTAACCTCTCATTTTTTTTTTCCTTTTTTGTACCTTTTTTTTTCCCATTCCAATATTAAAAATAATCCAATTTTCCTTTAGTTCTCTCTCCCTATTTTTTTTCCCTGTATTTTAGTTCAAGCTTTCACTTCTCACAAATTGTTTAATAAAATTGAAACGTCGGTATATAATAGCTATCCAAATACAGGGTTAACAAAAGTGGGTCTTACATTAAATTTTTTTAAAAAAAGACTATAATATAATTTACAAAATAAAATTTCAAAATTGTGTTTTTTCCTCTTATAAAATGCAAAAAAATATTTTCTTCTTTCCCTCAGCTTTGATGTTTATAACTTCTAATGGTTAATGTATATCTTTTGTTCTTTAGAAATTGAAGTGCTAATAGATTGGGGATTTGGGCAAATTGCTGAAGAATTAGTGAAGAGAATATTGAGTTTTATTTGTTTATATTTCTGAGAGCAGTGTTGCCTTATAAATGTGTTGAAGCTTTTTGAAAGCCATCAAATATCCTGTCTATTCTGAAGGGTTGATTTGTGTTCCTTGAAAATATTGTGTTTTTAGCTATTTTTTTTTAAAGAGCATTTAAATGTGTTTAAACTTTTTACAAGTGATCAAATAAGATGTTTATTATGGGGGCTAAATAGTGCTTCTAGAGAATGTTGAACTTTAGTTGTTATTGAGAGCAATATTCACTTATAAATGTGTTTCGACTTTGGGTAAGTCATCAAATAAGGCGTCCATTGTGAATGGTTGGACACGTTTTTTTAGATGGTTGAGTTTTAGTTGTTTCTTGATAGTGATGTTTATTGCATTTAAACAATGATTTTTTCTATCTAGTATCAAAAGTCACGTCTTAAATAAGAAGTAGTAAAATCTCTCCAATATTTGTGCTCCCAAAAACCGATGATATGATATGCATTTTCTAACAATATTCTAAACTATTTTTATCTTAAGAAAAACTCCAACTTCAAATGATTGCTTCTTGAAAATGTACTTTTTTTTGATAATTTCTTTTAATGTCATTTTTTTTAGATAAAATGAGATTTTTTAAAAAATTTATTATCATTTAATGTGAATTGTAGGTTTTTAGATAACACGAGACTTTTTTTTTTAAAAAAGAAATTATTTTAACGTGAATTATTATTATTTTTAGATAAAATGAGATTTTTTTTGGAAAAAAAATCAAAGTAGGGGAAATTTTTTATTAATGAGTTAATGTGTAATTACCTAAGATATCCCTATGACCATCAATTGAAAGGGCAAAGGGAGAATTTTAACGTGATTTTTTTTTATAGATAAAATAGGTTTTATTTATTTATTTTTAAATATTATCTTTTAATGTGAATATTATTTTTATTAAAATTAGATATTTTTGAAAACCGATTATTTAGGCCTCGTTTGGTAACCATTTCGTTTTTTGTTTTTGTTTTTGAAAATTAAATCTATTTCCTCCTCATTTCTTACAATGATTTGCATCTCTTTTAATTACAAATAGTTGAATTCTTTGCCAAATTTCAAAAACAAAAGCAAGTTTTTAAAATTTATTATTTTTAGCTTTCAAATTTTGGCTTGATTTGTTAAACCATTAGTAAACGGTAGATAACAAAAAAAAAAAAAAAAATTTAAAGGGAGAAGTAGTGTCTATAGATTTAATTTTAAAAAATAATAAAAAATATTATAAATATACTTATGACCAGAAGGACAAAACAGAAAATTAAAAGTGTGTCAAATTTAGCCCTAAATGGAAAACCCACTAGTATATATTTAGTTGTACTATTTATTTCAACAACCCTTGAACAAACCATCGTTCGCCGTTGTTCATCGCTTAGCGGGAAATTTGTACGGATGACCTAAATTGAAAAGGCCAAATGAAATTTGGGCTCCTCCTAGATTTTCATTGAAATATGACCTTCTACTGGTATCAGCATCGTGTGAATTTACTGAATTGCCCCAAAATTGTTATCTAAAGACACTCACACAACTTCTCTTCTCGACTCTCGCTCTCGTCTCTCGGCCCTCACTATCTTCCTTTTTCTTTTTTTCTTCAATTCTTTTTTCGGTGTTTTTTTATGCATTTTTTCTTCTGTTATTTTATTTTATTTTTTTACTTTTGTTTTTTTTTCCCCTCTAAAGGCTAAGTTTCCAAGGGTTTGACTATCTCTCAAGTCTAGGCCTGCTAATGGTGTACCGCCCCAAGGTTTAGCGTTGGACTGCCTACAAAGGGAAAATGGAATTTGGCTGTTGGCAAACCGGAGATGGACGACCACGGTCTCGACCTTACCAGAGGGAGGTCATTCAGAACCCGCTGGCTCCAGAACCGGTGGAAGTTCCCCACGCCGACCCCAAACGTGAAGCACTTTGAAGTGCCATTCACACTTTGATTCTATAGCTATTTCTCCTTCATCATATTTATTTATTTATTTATTTTTTGTGTTTCCTTGCATCAAGCAACAAACATGGAGTATAGAGCATTAGAGCATCAAGTGAACTTACAACATACAGTATAGTCTTTATCACCTTCTCGTATAATTCTAATGACCAACTTTACGGAAAAATAATAGAAAGCTCAATTCTTTGTAAGTTCAAACTTATCGGGAGGAGTTGAGCCCTCCGTAATTTATATCGGGAAAGGAGCTATCTTTTATGCGACCACCTGGAATGAACTTAGCAATAGCCATATTTTATTCAACACTATATTTAATTGAAAATCGGTGAAGAAGCCAAATTTCATTTGACCCTTCGATTTGTACCTGGGCCATATGCACAAATTTCCCCCGCTTATCATATTTTGCTGCAAAATCAAATTGATTCAAAGTTCGAAGTAGCAATTCTCGTATTCTCAATCTACAGATTCTCTAGTTAAGCAAATTCCAGAAGCCACTTCTCTTATTTTGCTACTTAAATCTTCACTGGAACCGTCAGATTTTTCGATCTCAAAGAGCTTAAGTTCTCAATCTTTTGGAGAGGTACCCTTTGAAATTTTATTTTTGATATATGTAATGTGCTTCAACTACATACATTGTGTATTCTGTCATGTCCTACTTGCAAAAACTCAGAGCACTTTCCATGGTTTCTTCTTCGATTATTGCTGATTACAAGTTCAGCTTAGTTCCAGTCTTGTACCGGCGAATTGGGTCTTCCCCTGTTGCCTCGAACCCTAGATTTTACCGAACTAAAAAGGCTCCCCAAACGGAAGAATGTGAAACTTCTGGCGGAATTTCCACTGGGGTTAGCAGAAACGGTCATCGGATTTCTCGGGCCACTAGAAAGGAGGCTCAGGCTGCGTTGTTGGAGTATTTGCATTCTACTAGAGGGATTCAATTTATGGATGCTGAGAGTATGAGTAGAAATTCACCAATCTTTCTTGAGAAACTTCTGGGAAGTGTTGAACATGAGGGCGATGTTGAGCGGTCAATTACGCGATTTTTGCGCTACCATCCCATTAATGAATTCGAGCCTTTCTTTGAGAGTATGGGCTTGCAACCTGCAGAGTATAATGCGTTTCTTCCACGTAATTTGATGTTCTTGAGTGATGATGATTTATTGCTTGAGAACTATCATGTGTTGTGTAACTATGGAATTGAACGAAATAAGATAGGGAAGATATATAAGGAAGCAAGTCAGATATTTCAGTATGACTATGGTGTTTTGCTGTCAAAATTAAAAGCTTATGAAGAACTTGGTCTCAGCCAAGCTACTGTCGTTAAATTTGTTGTTTGTAGCCCCTATCTATTGGTTGGTGGTGTTGATGATGGGTTTTCCCAGGTATTAGAAAAATTGAAGAACATTGGATTTGAATCAAGCTGGGTTGAAGAACAACTGACTGGTGGTAATTCCTATAACTGGAAGCAAATTCTTGGGTTGCTTTTCTGGTTTAAACAGATGGGTTGCTGTAATGAGAAGTTGGCTGATTTAATCAGCCAACATCCAGATTTTTTATTTGAGGATTCAGGTAGTAAATCACTTTCCTTAATTGGGTTATTACTGAAAATGGGATCCTCAATGAACCATATATGTTCCTTGTTCCTGCAATTCCCTCAAATCCGAGCAGGTAAGTTTGTTTCAAATATGAGGCTATGTCTTCTGTTCTTCAATGAGATAGACATGGGTGTGCAAGAGATAGGATACCTTTTCAGATCACATCCCTTGTTATTGGGATCGTGTACTCTTAAAAAGACTAATAGCTTGCTCTCTACCTTGAATGTTGGGAAGAAACGGCTTTGTCAATTCATCTTAGAGAATCCAGAAGAATTGAAGAACTGGAAGCTGGGGACAAAAGTTCGACCACTACCAGAAGCAGAAGAGGTTATAAGATCAAAGCAACAGAAAACTCAGTTCTTGTTAAAATTAGGACTGGAAGAAAACTCGAGTGAGATGAAAAAAGCGCTCAAGGTGTTTCGAGGTAAGGGAGCAGAGCTCCAAGAGCGGTTCGATTGTATTGTGTCAGCTGGCATTGATGAGAAGGATGTGTACAACATGATTTTAGTTTCTCCACAAATCCTTAACCAAACAAAAGACATAATAGAAGAAAAGCTATATTTTCTTGTAAATAATTTGGGGTATCCTGTTTCATCATTAGTGAATTTTCCTTCATATCTTTGCTATACAACTCGGAGGGTGACTCTTAGGTTCTCAATGTATAGTTGGCTCAAGGAACAAGGAGCAGTCGACCCGATGTTGGCATTGAGCACTATTCTTGCGTGTTCAGAAAATACATTTCTAAGACAGCATGTGAATCGTCATCCCAGAGGCATGGAAGTTTGGCAGAATTTGAAGAGAGAAATATATTCAGATTCTATTGCGTCTCCAGATCATTAGACCAATCTTATTTTAACATATTCTTTGTACCAATCGATAACCAATTGCTTCATAGCTGTTATACTACAGGTTTTCAATATTTCATGGAATTGAGGGATAATCTGCGGTGTAGGAACCAGAGCAACTTTTCCATTGCAGGTTTTGGTGGTCCTCTTGGGGCAGTGTAACACAACATTGTTTTGCTCATTACGCACTATTCGAGCTTCTTTTAACTTGGTACTTACAAATCTGGCAAATTTGGGACATTCTTTACTCACTAGATCTGAAATCTTCAAGAGGTATATCCTATGTGCTTTTGTGGCAAAGTGTTATATCTCTCATTCCATCAACAACTAAGTCTATGATCTCATTTTTAGTATTTATTTATGGTGGGTAGTTTTTTTTTTCCTGTTTATACATGGCTAGCATAGTATTGGTGTCTAAATTTCTAAATGTATGTCGATAAACACATTCCGTAGGTGTCGTGGTCTCTCTTCAGGTGCAACTTTGTAACTATTTATTTAACAAAGAATTGGAGCTTTCTGAATATATTCCTGCAGAGTTACGTAATTTCCCACATTATTGTAGTTTAAATTGTATCTTTAGCTTGTGATCATAATACATCTCTACACGAGACAGAGAGAAGTGGCTGGCCCTTGAACTCTTACTGTTGGTAGGATTTCTTTGGCAATATTACTTAAAGGAAGGATCGATACATCTCGAGATTGGCCTGTTGCAATTGCAAGTACTGTTTGTATATATGTGTTAGGATACTCCTATAAAGAAAAAACTCAAGAACACATAATAAATTGAAGGAACACATAATAAACTCAAGGACAATCAATATGGAAATATATTGAAATTTGCTATAATATCATAGAAAATAACAAAATAACCCCTAGCCTTTCGAGAGGGCTAGACTCTCCCAGATTTTCAAATTATCAAATCTACAAAATTTTTCACACCTTTCTACTATTCCCCCTCCTATTTATAATCCTACTTAGGAACTAACTTCTTATCTAATTACCCTTATACCCATTCCTACTAACCATACTAATTATCCCAATATATTTCTAACTAGGAGCCTAACAATACTCCGTCCTCCGAAGACACTGTCTTCAAGGTGTACTAAACCAAACTGAAAACAAAAAATTAAAATTTAAGATCATACTTCTTTTTTCTTTCTCATTTGAAATAAGAACATTGGATTCAAACCACCATCTTCAAGAAGTCTTCTTTTTATCCTCGGGCAACAACTGGGCTTTAGTAGTTTCACTTGGATTTAGCCCATGAACTAGCCCAATATGCTTCTGCAACTTTTTCCAACAGCTAGTTCTACACCTTGACAATTAACGTGATTATCCTCTTTACGTGATCATCCTCTTTGGTGCCCCACCTTTCCATAGCAATAGTTTATCCATCCTCTTCCCTCCAGCCGATCATCCCCATTTTTTTTAAAATCTTCAACGCCATTGTGCCTTTTGTTAGATTCTGCAGCCCGACGCCGATGCTCTGCTCCTTTTGCCATTCCTCTCCACTACATGGCAACTTGGCCTCTACTTCTACAGTCTGCCTAAAGTCCATTACTAAAATGGAATAACGAATCAACATGCTAACCCCGGGAAATACGTGGCCAAAGTTCACGAACAACAATCCCTCATCACTCGTCATAGTCGAAAAGTTGTCCATCCGCCATTTCTTTCTTCGCTGGTACCCATGCCCCTCTTCGAAATTTTCTTCTTTCTCTTTGTGAAATTTACGTCGCTGCCCCTTGAATTCACTACTCCATCCTTCTTGCTCATTGACTTTTTTTTCCTTTTGTTTGGTTGCGTGCATTTGCCTATTTGCAACAGTTGTTGATGTGAGCTTGTTCACTAGATGTGATCGGCAATGTGGGTGAAGAGCATCGTATCGTGTGATTAGGTTTGATTTTTACTTGTGGGTACGATATTGCCACGGCGGGTTGGGTTCTAGCTTTAAATCACTATAACACCCACCCAGAAGCCCATGTTTAAGAAGTCCCTTGAGTTGTCCACATTTTTCCAGCTCTGACGACAAGTGGGACTTAACCTTCCTATTTAATTTTAGTAACATACTATAGCAGAGTTTTATTGACATGTAGGCATGTACATGTGTGTCTATATATGCCGTCTAATTCTTTGTATGGTTATTGTGGGACCTTTCATCGAGAAAAATCCTGTTGAAATTACAAGTTTTCTTGTAAATTTCAATGTTGTCTAACCAAATCTAAAAATGTCAATTTTGTCAATTTTGTATCTAATAGGTCCAAAGTTCCATCTTTTTTGTTTAATAGACCTAAAAAAAAATCACATCTACATCAGTTGCCCTGCAACTAGATTATTTAATAGGTACATGAAGTTTAAAAAGGCAAGACTCATGCACGTGGTACATGAACATGCCAAAATTGTGTACTCGATGCATGAAATGGAAATTGATTACTTGTGTGGTATTCAACTCAAATATACATACAAAGTTTAAAACATTATTAGAATTCAATAATAACTCATGTGCCACGCGGTGGTCGTTTTCTCTCATACTGCGCACGAGTATTTTAAAATGTTGTTGATGAATTATATCATCAATATCTTATTGGGTTACAAGATGCAGGATTTCATTGTACTCTTGTTAATGACAAGAACTGGATCCAATGTTTGCTTGATAGTGAGTGCCTAGAAGAATATTGACACACCCCACCCCACCCTAACTTACCCTAACTAACCTAGGACATGGGCACTATATTTTCAGGTATGATATTCTTGTTTTCAAAGGAAACTCTACCAATATTTTCATGGAACTTTATTCAATAGAGTTTATTCTTAATAATTTTACCAAGAGTGTCTTTGCTAGCCACTTTATTTGAGGATAGTTTCTAGAATTTGACAATGGGTTCCTTAGCTTAGCTAGAGGCTATGATTGATATTATTATAGGAAGTCATGCATTGACATAGCAGAATGCGTAAGCTTCAGGACTTGTGATAATTTGTAGAAATACAAGTTATTATAGTCTATTTGATTTAATTAGAGTGACTTTGGAGCTAAACGTATGATTTTGGTAGTTGAATGATGAAAAATGTATCACCATGCGTTGGCACTACTTACAAAAGAAAATCCCTGAAAAAGTATGACCTTTTCTGTTCCTAACGCAGGGTTAAGAAGAAAATAAGCGAAAACAATCAAGTACGAAGAGACGAAGCTGCTGCGAAAACAAGTGGAAACCCATGCGGCGAGCCTATACGTTGAGCCCATGCGTTGAGACCATGCGTCGAGAAATAGTAGACACAGACGCATGCTCAAACAGCTGTCATGTCATTATGAAAAAGGATAACACCCAATCAGATCATGGCAGAACAAATAGGCTGACAATCTGAAAAGTCTATGCAGCGTCACTGAAATTTAATGCAAAGGTGTCAGGTCATCATGATATCAACTTTTTGACGCTTATAAATAGCCCAAAAGCTTCTCCAAGAAGAGGAGGAAGAGAGACCAGTTCAAGAGGCGAAAGCTCTGCACTATTTCTCCCTCACCATAACCAGCCTCCATTTTGAGCTCTTCTGAGAGAAGGATTCTGAGCACCTTCAGAGTCGTTTCTCAATGAGTATCAGATAGCAACCATCTCAAGCCTCCATGAAGCAAGACGTTACCAGTGGCGGCTTGACGTCCTTCATTTCTGTTTTATTTCCATTTCTCTCCTTCTTGCTTATATTTTGTTAATGACATTCGAGAAAATGATTTATTTTCTTAATATAAGTTTGATTGACTATCATCTTTCATCTATTTCCATATTAAATACTTTACACCATGTTGTCTAAATGCTAAATGAGTTAAATGTTAAAAGTTAGTTTTTCTTGAGTAATTTTAAGTATGTTACATCTTGATTAATGCATATCTTTAGCTTGCATAACTTTGTCTGACAAACAAATGTAGTAAGCATGATTGTCAAGCTTGAGAGAGTGGATAGTTAATCTTTAGCATTAATTAAGACTAGATGAGTTGCAGAGATGTAGTTCATCTTTTGCCAATGCAAACTTACCATGCGTCTTAAAGATAAGATTAATGTGGCGTCGAAACATTGAGAGATGGATTCACAAACGCAGTTTGTAGGTATGTAATTGTACTTAGAAAGTTTAGGTAACAACTAGCTCTTGCGTTCAACTCTATTTCTATCGCATGGTTCCATTCATTCTCAACGCATGCTATCTGACACTAAATTACATATGACTATCCATCGCCGCGTCCACCTCATTATTACTAGTAGGAAATTCTTTTCATTCTTTATGTATAGTTTTACATATATAATCAACAAATGCACATATTTACACGTACAGTCACCGCATAGTCATGCATTTATTCTCAACGCTTAGTTATTACAAATCCCTACGTTCGACCCTGAACTCACCAGGAAACCTATAAATGCTTATACTTGGATTTTTTATAGGAAAATTTGCTTAATCATGATCACACTTGAGTAATTCTCGATGCATCCTTGTACGGAAATGATAAATCTGTTTTTGTGCAACAAGCTAAGAAACACAATTTAATTTGAATAGAAATTCAAACGAACAACTTGCGAACTCAACAATCTCCTAGTGGGCAAAATATGAAAAATGGGGAACTAGAAGATGAATCCAGTCACCAGCAGCGCAATGTGAATGTTGATGAACACCTAATGACTGGAATAGCACATGGATTAGTAGTAGGTATGAGAACGTTAAATGATGCTTCAAGAAGAATTTTGGAACAGAACGACTAAAAGCTTTGGGTGCAACTATGTTTACTGGGAAAATAGACCTAGCAGATGCTAAAGGATGGAAGAACATGTTAGAAATATGTTTCAAGGTGATGAGATTTCCTGATGATACAAGAGTAAGTCTTGCTCCAAAAAGGAGCAGATAATTGATGGAGAACATTTGAAAGTAGACGACATGGTGGCAATGGAATTGGATAGAATGAATTGAAAAAAACATTCTATGATCAATATAATCCAGGATCATATAACGATGGACTTGTTTAAGGATCGATGATCATTGTAGGGTATGAGAAAAAGTACACCAAACTTTCTAAATATGCCACCAGTCTAATTGAGGATGAGATTCATACGTGTAAAAGATTTGAAGATGAGTTATGGGAAGAAATTCAAACTCTTATTACAGCCAATTCTGAGTTGAGAGAGTTTGCAAAATTAGTAGAAATAGGCAAGAGGGTTGGGAATGGCTTAACAGAAAATAGGAATGAAAGGGAAGCATTAAAAAATGTATGTAGTTCTTCAACTAATACCTTGAGCATGTCAAGTGACAAGTCAAAGATTTGCACCAAGAGTGGAAAGCACAGGAAACTTTAAACCTAGGCACCGTGGCCCATCAAATCACAAGCCTAATACGGGTGCAACCCCACAAAATCTATTTGAACTGAACTACAGGTTCCTTGGGAGGTCAATGCACCTGGCTGTAGGTAGAGTCTATGCTTAGACATAATAAAAATCTTACATTTTTAAATTGTGGCAAGTCTCACCTTGGCCAAAGTGTTTGTGGGGAGCTAATGTTTATTATAATTATAGTCAAGTAGGTCATTTCTGCTGAAATTTCCTCAATATTATTGATAGCACCCAAAATGTGCTATCTTCCTAAGTCCAAATCATGCTAGTTCTATGTTATTTAACGTTTATTCTAGTGGGTCGACATAGGATACACATTGCGTTGGCGGGAGATCCATCTTGCTTTGCCGGTATATCCATCTTGCGTATTCAGGTATACAAAAAAAAGGGGGGAAAGGGATTTTTCGGAATCTTTTCCCGACGCCTCTTTTCGTCGCTTGATACCAACTTTTCATCGGCTTAAATCAATGTTTAATATCAATTATGGCCGACACATCGGCGTAGACCTGTGAAAATAAAAGGTATTCTTTTGTTCTATATTGATTTTTCTCGACGCGTCCTTGCGTCGGCAAAAGATCCATCTTGCGCCGGCAGTTATAAGGAAAAAATTCGTCTTCAATTGCCTGTTTTAGCCGACGAATTTACGTTGCGTCGAGAAAAAGGCCATTTTGCCCGACGCAAACTCATGCATCGGGAAAAAAAAAAATATCGGAACAGGTTAAATTTCTTGTAGTGTAAGGCAGAAGTAGCATTTTGGGCAAGCGCCGCAACACTGTGGAATTTGACGGATGGGAGTGCTGCACACGCATGCGTGCATTGACGACGCTTCGATTTCTTTTGGCCTGAGGGTAGAAGCCCCGCAACGGTATCACATATTCCCAACTTTTAATTGTCATTTTACGGCTTTTGAAGAGAGACCTCTATTTGGCCTCAGCCAATTTCTTCTATTTTCCTACCTCTCCACTTGTAATTTTTCTCCACGATGTTGGATTTTAGCTTCTCCATCTCTATGGGAAGGTAAGATTTATGGGTTTAGTTGTTTAGAGGAATTTTGGATGAATCCAATGGATTTCTTGGTAGGATTTTGTGCTTGATATATATATTTCTATCTCTTGAGCATCTCTATCTCTTGTTTCATCTTTTGGCACGTATGATTGTGTAGGATTGACAATCCAATCATCTATGTATGCTAATTGCTAAAAAATTAACCCATAAACCGGTGTGTGGTGGTTGCTAAGTAGCACGGGTCATCTCTTAGGTATGTGGTCTCTTTCGCGCGGTTTTTTCGAGTAATGCAATATAGTTGTCTTGAGTGACTTTGGGATAGAGAGTAATCAAATGAGTTAATCAACGTTTCCGTTAGCTAATTCATCATGGCTTAGCCCTAGAGCTTAATGCGTATGTTGGTTAATATTTGAGTGCAATTATTCTTAATTTAGCGGCATATAGTTTAATTAGGATGCAAATCTTAATTAATAGTTTACGACGCTTAATGTGGCGTTTCCACTTAAGTTGGCCATGTGTTCAAGATGATTGAGTGATATCCTAGGATCGATATTGCATAGGGTGGTTCACTCCTCTAAGCTAAACATTTTGGTTAATTGCACTTCTATCTTTTACTTTCCACATTTTATTTTTCTTGTGCTATTTTCTCAATTCCACACTGAACCCCCATATTTACCGCTTTAACTAAAAATGAGCTTTGATGAACTAATCTTCTGTGCTTTCCTGTGGTTCAACCCGAACTTGCCACTTAAGCTACACCATTGTAGTGTAGGTAGTAGTTCGAGATTATAAATATTATTTGATAGATTGTGCCTTTTGGGAGCAACACCAAAAGGAGCTTCCATCAAATTGGCGCCGTTGAGGAAACCAATTAGTTCTTCTTAGTTAGTTTTTGGTTAAGACTTTCTTTTGTTTTGATTTTGTTTTCTTTTTGTGTCAATTTAGCATGGCAGGATTTCCAAATCAGTCTTGGACGCCTATTGGCGGAGCAGCAGGTCCAGATGACAAGGTAAGTGGGCTTAGCTGCCAAATTATTGAGTTAGCCTTCTTGGTTAGCCAAATGGTGGGTCTTGACAGCAAGTGGAGGCAGTGCACCCAAGGTTTCAGTGGAGCCCATCACCACGAGGATTCGCCAAGGATGGGTATTATGGTCATGTGGACTAGGAGTCCTACCATCCTTGGTGGGAGGAGTTCATTGACTATGGATACCTAGGATGACAACCAAGCTCATGTGCCCAAGACTACACCACATCCCACAAGTCGGCTCATGCTCATTCTTCTAGATCAGGTAAGTTGTTAGAGGTTTTGGTTATGGATCTTGCTAATAACACTTTTGAGTTTCAGTAGGACAACCTTCAAAGGCAGCAGTAGTTTGAGCACCTCCAGCAGGACAATCTCTATTTCGGAGTAAACGCTAGGACTGATTTTCAGAGCTTAAATGACCTTGTCGCTGAAGTTGCTTATTTAGTTGGGAGGCAAGACGAGTAGTTTCCGGACCATTCCTTGAGCTTGCTAGTGTCTTAGAGACGTGAGGTAGTACATGTTGATGTGGTAGAGGAGGATCCACTTCTCGGAGACTCGTGCCTAGGTATGACGTTGGAGTATTTAGTCTTTGAAGATACTAGTAGTTCTGTCCAGTTTCAGCAGGGAACTCAGGCTCAACTACAAAACATGGGTGACCAACCCTAACTTTTATTTTCCTTTGCTTAAGTTCAAGTTAAAAACAAAAGGTTTAGGGTTGGCTAAAGTTGGCTTAAAGTGGAATTCTAGTGTTGCCTAAGTAAGTATAATTTTCCACTAGCCATTAATAAGGGAAAAAGGGATGGAGTCAATGGAGAGTGAGTTCAGAAGGGAATGTTGCTATAGGAAAAAAGAATTTGCTAAGTGTGGGAACTCTCAAGTCGCTCTAGGTTAAGGAGTGTTTTAATTAAGGAAAAGCTTAATAAATAAAAAGTAAATAGTAAATTAAATTAAATTAAGTATTTTTTAAGGGATAATATTTAATTTGAATGGTTAGGATGAGGAGAAAAGAGATGGAGCCACGTTAAAGCAAAGAGCTTGGTGGCTAAAGATGATTGGTTGGACTGAGCTGCAGCTTGGTCTAGAAGCAAGCAACTCAAAGAAGGCGTTGACTCTCCCGATTCACTCATGTCATTTTTGCCATTTTTGAACCAGACGAAGCTTTTTGAGTCAGGAATCTAACCTAAGGCTGCTGATTTGATTTGGAGTCGGAAAGATTGAGAAAACTTGAAGAAATCGGAGGTTGTCGCTGTAATCTGGCAAATCAGACAAGTTAGTTTCGAGGAATTTTTCAAGGGTGCTCGGGAAGGTTTTTGAAGCCCAATTTTTTTGGTAAGTTAGTTAAGAGGTTACCCTTGAATTCTATAAAATTTATTTGAAGTTTATTTAAAAGAAAAACATATTTTGGAGCTTTGAAAAATTGGGTTGAAAACAGGTGACTGCTGGCCGATGTTTGCTGGTGGCCCAGGGCTATCTCCCACGGCCGCACACCCTTAGCCTCACGCTCGCGTGCCCAGCATCCCCGCTTGTGCGCCTTGTGCGCTACCCGAACACCCCACCTGCACGCCTTACACGCTGCTGGCGCCACACCCGCACGTTGTGCGACAATCCATGCTCATAGTCTCCATGCTGACGCCTTTGTGTGGAAAACCATGGCCTGCCCATGCCACACCAACGCCCCTTCCAGCACCCCACGCCCACTAGTTGCCCATTTTGGCAGCCCACGACCGTTTTGGGTATTTTTGGACATTGTTTTTACTCTAATTGATATTTCCTTGAACTTTTAGCCTCAAAATGGGTAATTTTGAATTTTAAGCTGATTTTTGAATATTTTAGAAAATTAGAATTTTTGCAAAAAGGTCCTTAAAGGGCAAAAATGGTGGAATAGGTGAAAACTAAGCTTAAAATGGGCAATGTGGGTGAAGTTTAGTTAAAATGAGGATTGTGGGATTTCAAGGAGATAACCTAATGTCTCTTAATTGATATTTCAAGTCAAACTGAAGTTGAAGAAGCCTATAACCCTTAAGGATCAGGCCCGAGCTATGAGTGACACATGTTTCTTTTAAAAGGATTTCAATAATGGTTTATTGTCATGATTTCTTATGAAAATACGTTCTCATGACGATTTTGTTAAATTTTGAACATGGTTGTTGATTTATACTTGACTTTATGGTTTGAAGAGCATGTGTTATCTGTTTTCTTAAGCTTTAAAGAAACATGTTTAAATGATGCTAGTTTCTGAGAAATGTTTAGATTTTTCATGAAATGTTTCATGTCGAAATGGTTATTTCTAAAGCATGCTTGTATTTCTTTAAATGCTTTATGAGAGATCCAATGCTAAAGGACATTGAGAAGACATATGGACAACCCTAAGGTTATGGAGTATTGGGATTTGTGCCCTAAAACCTCGTAATTGATTAGTTAATTAATTTAAATATTAATTATGCAATATTAATTTATCCATTAACGGAAAAATCCAAAGTTATTGCATGAGGTCTTGAACATGTATGTAGTTGACATCCAGGTGGATCATGTTTAAGAAATAACCTAAAGGTGTATAGTATATGGATAAGGTTGGGTGTTTTATCCTGTGACACTATGGATACGACCCACTTTATAATAGTTACAAATGGTATGATCCAAACTGTTCATGTGGAGACATGTAAGTGAGGCATCCTATACAAAGAGTTTGTATAAAATCGGACTGCGAAATATTTAATCTCTCTTTGTAAATCCATTAATTGATGAGATTAATATTTCATAGGATGATCATGTGCGACTCGATTTTAATCCTGAGTGAATTATGAACTCCTGTCTATGAGGTCGGTTATTTGATTTGCATGGGTGAGAGTGGCCGAGTTGCAGACTTATTAAACCTACCATTTTGGAGATTTGACTAAATGAGGAGCTGGGAACATAGCTTCACAAGATGGAATTCACTCATTCTCAGATAGGGTAAGTAGATGAGTAGTTTCCTTAAGTGCTGATTTCATGTCTTGAACAAGGGGCCTCATCCTGTCACTGGCCCTTGAGAAACTTAGTTTATGGTTGGACCATAAACAAATTGTTCAGTAGAGAAATCAATGATACTTAAAGATAAGAGGTAATTACAGGTATAGAACAGACAATTATCGTAGCTGTAATTATGAACAACTCGTGAATGATCGACTTGCTTGCTGGGTTCTTCGACATGTTGATCAGTGGAATGTAGTCTTAGCGATTATGGTAGCATCTTTTTCTTGTCCTCTAGCATTTTTTTTCCTTTTTGTCAAATCCTACGTTCAAAAGACATAAAACTCATAATTTCCAAGATATAAACTTTTGTAAATATCATGAACGTAAAGTTATTCATATTACACTATTTTCTTCTCAAATTCATGTGTTTTATTTTCTAAATTACTCTAATTGTTCCAAATAAAGAATACAATAACTTGTATTTCTAGAAGTTAATAGTGGCGCTATAGTAATACATTCATGTAGCATATGGAAAAATCACCAGGAATACACAGGTCCAAACCACTTTCCATATACTGTTATAAATTATCTCTTTCATCAATAATTCATGAATAACATTTCATACGAAATCCTTTCACGCAATCTATGATTGAAATATGATTCCTCAATACATAGTCGAAATATTCTCGTAAATAAATTAATGGCTAAAACATATTTTCTTCGTAAAGTTATAGAAAAACTCAAGATATTAGGAATATATATATATATATATATGCGGTTGTAAAACCCATAATAGAAAATCATAATCAATACCTGGTCATTTCAATCCGAAAATAGAACAAGCTCGTAAAAGTCATATGTAAATCAATAAAAGGATTTATTTTCAGAAATAGTCACTCACAGTCTAAGTGCAAGAGAAGCTTCTCCAATCTCCGTTTTTCAATCAAGGGCGAGAGTTATTTGGGTCATAAGCTTCTTCAATTTTCGTTTTTCCAAAGGTTGGTTTATTGCAAATTCTTCTTCAAAACACATCGAGTTCCTCCTAAAAATAAAAAAAAAACCAGTTGTTGTCTTCTTCCATGATAACAACAGTTTTTCCCCCTTTCTTTTCTTCTACAATAGCAACTACTTCATCTGTTGCCATGTGCCCGAGACGACGCGGAGCGGCCGACATCCTCGAAAAGGGTTAATTTTAAAAGAAAATAAAAAAAAGAGTCGCCATCAATCTTTTTTACGGTGTAATTGGACACTTAAGTAAAATAAACAATTTTTAATTAAAAATAAAAATGGTCTACGAAAACTAGAGTTGAGTTCGGGAGTCATTTGTGTATGGGGAAGGTGTTAGCACCCCACAACCCCCGTTAAGCGAAACGGTGGCCAATTTATTTTTATCTTGAATTAAAAGTATTGTTTAATTTTTTTAAGAAAATAATGTCTTATTTTACCCTTCATTACTCCAATATTTGAAGCAATGATTTCATAAAATAAGTGGAACAAATTCCGTCAATTTGACTATATTATAATTGAGTAAAAATTCTTCATCTCAATAAAGTGAGAAGTTATTACATTTTCTCAAAATCCGTCATATGAAATCTCTTTTTTTTTTTTAAACATTCATTAAATTCATTTTTTCTTGAGATCAAATCTTGGACTCCCAAAGATGTGATCACCTTAAGAATTATAGGAAATCAGAATCCCAAATTTCCTTAATTCTATCATAGGATTTTTTTAGAAAAACGGTCTTAAAAACAAGTTATTAGAGAAATAATGGATTAGAAAATCTTTTGAAATCATAGATTAATTTTTGAATGTTTGAAAACCCAAAATGTGTAAATTTAAAGAAAATAAATTTAAATGATTTAGAAAAAGTCTTGTGAAAAAACTTTTAAAAACTTAGAGAAATTTAAATTAGAAGGATTTTAAAACTTTGAAAAATTTTAATTGGGAAAGATCTAAAAACTTTGGGAAATTTTAATTAGAAATCAAATAAGACTTAATATGAACATTATATGAGAAAAACATAATGAAAGATGCATCAAATAAATGAAGCAACATAAGAGAGCATAATAAAATTTAATAAAACATATATTGTAGATCGATCTCAGACTCCCAAAGAATCAATTTTCTCACCTCAAGAATCTAGAAAATCGGACTCCCAAATATTTCTAGAATCCGTCGTCGGTTTATTTTTTTTATAAAAAAAATAATAATAAACTAAGATTAAGAACATTGGACCAATAACATTTGATTACAATACAACATGAATATGCAAGAATAGTAACAAAACAAATGCTTGGAAGATAAAATAGACAAATAAAGACTAAGAAAAATGCCAAATGAAGAATATAAAAAGATAAACTAAAAAAAGAAATAATAATAATAATAATAATAAATAAATAAATAAATAAACACAAAAAAAAAATGACAAAAAAAATGGATGGCAAAACACCCAAACTTTACATATTGCATGATGATGATGATGATGATGATGATGATGATAATGATAATAATAATAATGATAATAATAACAATGATATTAAATTTGTCATATTTATTTAAACTTCTTTACTTTCTCTTTTATAATATATATATATATATATATATATAACTTATTTTCTCCTAAACTCACTCTACCCATCTATTCTCTTCTCTTTATCTTCTTCTTCAACTAATTACCCTTTTTTTTACACTTTTTTTTTTACTTCAAACACAAAGAAACATAACTTCATTATAAGATGTGTTACCTTACTTTTTACTTCATTTTTTTTTATCATTCCCTCTTTTTTTTACACATACTTTTTTTTTTTAAAGCAACAATAAAGAGAGAGAGAGAAAAAAAACTACGAAAGAAGATGAATAAAAATAAACAAATAAGATAAAATAAGATAAGAGGGAACCAATATCTAAAATAAGTCTACGTAAAAAGATCACATGATAATAATAGCAATAATAATGATAATAAACAAGGTGAAGAATAAAAAATAATAATAATAATAATAAATAATAGTAGTTATCTTTGCTAATACCTTTATTTCTCTCTATTTTTTTTCAAGGTTTCTAAGAGGGAAGAAGAAGAACGAAAGAAGAAATCTCAAACACGAAACCGCTTGTTGTGTGAGGTGCGGATCCTTGGGACAAAGTCCCTACCAAATGCAACCTCCAACTAAGTTAGGCTCTTTGTGTTCTAGGAGTGATTTGGAGGCTAGAGATTTTTTTTTGAAGAGAGAATGAGAGATAATGAGAATGGTGGTTACCTAAGGTTTTTGGGAGAGAAGATGAGATTATAAAGGCTAAAGTCATTTCCACAATTGCCTATTTTCTTTGTAATGTATTTTATTTCAATTTTAAAATTTTGCCAAACTTGGCTTAAGCTAAAAAAGTAAGAACAAATTTTAGGCAACTAAAACCAAATTCAAATTTTTTCTACCTTTGCTTTGCTTTTCCCCATTTTACTTATCATAACTAAATTGGTTACTTTAGCCAAACTAAAATAAAAGTTAGAAGAGTTAAAAATTAACATAAAAAGGAGATAAACAATCTAAATTAAATTAGAAAAATTTAAGATAACAATTAATAAATTAATTTAAATGAAACCCGGATAAAAAATGATGGCTACATCCATCTTTCCTTTCTCTTTCGGTTTTTTCCTCCTTTTCCCTTTCTATTTTGCTTGTGATTTCACCTCACTGAGACTCCTTCCCTTTTAAAACTGTTAAAACCAATTCTTTCCATGAGATGTAATCTCAATAACGAGTGTCTTCTCCATATTCTAATAAGTCATATAAGATTATTTCATTTGGGTGTTCAAAGGCTTTGAAATTCCAAAATTTCCCCATCAAACCATTCAATTTCCGGACACGACTCTCTCATACCCATGAAATTTCCTCAAATTGACTTGTAAATTTCAAAGTCAGCAAAATGATCTTAGTTTGTCCTCCAATTCAGAGATCAAATTGCAAACCCTTTTCTAAAGCTAAGATTCAGCTTTCTTCCAAAGTGAAAACATGGCTCCATCAATTTTTCTTCATGTGTTCTTCTATATGGCTCATTTTTCTTTTGCAGATTCTACAATTTTATATAATGGATTTCGCGAGGCAACAAGATTGATTCTTGATGGCGCGGCGGTTGTTAAGCCGTCTGGTGCCTTACGCCTCACCGACAATTCACAAAATGTAGTAGGCCATGCCTTCTTTCCTGATGCAGTTAAAATGTTTGATAAAAGTTCTCCTTCATATCCCAACGCTTCATCTTTCAGTACAACTTTTGTGTTTGCTATCGAACCTTCAAGCCCTGGCCAAGGTGGGCACGGCTTAGCCTTCACCTTGGCTCCATCAACCAAGTTTGATGGAGCTGAAAGTGGACACTACCTCGGCTTATTCAACCCGGTCAATGATGGAAACCCATCCAACCATATAATCGCTGTCGAATTCGACACTGTTAATGGTCATGGTGAAGGAAGGAATTCCAGAGGAAACCATATTGGGATTAACATCAATGGCATTTCATCAGTTACATCTAGTCCAACTTCTTCTTCCTATTATCTTACTGATGATACAATTTGGAGAGAAATTCAAATTGATTCTGGTGATAAATTCGCTGTTTGGATTGAATATGATGCTCTAAGTAGAATTTTGAACGTCACTATAGGTTTTATGGAGCAAAAGCCAGAAAAGCCACTCATCTCATATCCTATTGATCTAACATCTGTTGTGAAGGAACAAATGTTCGTGGGGTTTGCCGCATCGACCGGGATCGAAACAAGCTCTCATTACATTTTGGGATGGAGCTTTGCAGTCAATGCACCGGCGCGGCAACTGTGGTACTCTCGCCTTCCCGACGGACCAAAAGAACAAAATCTTTCTTCTTCATCCAATAATCCCCAGTTGAAAGTTGTTCTAGCCGTTTCAACTATTGTGGCCATTTTGGGAATTGTTTTCTTAACCTTCTTGTTTATAAGAATGAAGAAGACAGAGAACTTGGAGGACTGGGAAAGAGATTGCCCTCACAGATTCAACTACAAGGATCTTTACACAGCAACTAATGGATTTAATGATAGTGAGCTAATTGGAATTGGGGGATTTGGGTCAGTATATAAAGGCAAGTTACGTTCAACTGGAGCTGAGATTGCTGTGAAGAGAGTCAAACGAAACTCAAGCCAAGGAATGAAGGAATTCGCTGCGGAAATCGAAAGCTTGGGACGATTAAGACACAAGAACTTGGTTAATCTTCAAGGATGGTGCAAGAAAAAGAACGATCTTCTCATAGTTTATGATTATATTCCAAATGGGAGTCTTCATTCTCTTCTCTATACTCCAAAACAGAGCTTGGTATTGAAATGGGAGCAAAGATTCAACATCCTTAAAGGCATTGCTGCAGGATTACTATATCTTCATGAAGATTGGGAGCAAGTAGTGATCCACCGAGACGTAAAGCCAAGCAATGTTCTGATTGACGCTGACATGAATGCCCGGTTGAGCGATTTCGGATTGTCCAGGCAATACGACCACGACGAAATATCACACACGACTCGAGTCGTCGGCACAATAGGCTACATACCACCAGAGTTGTTTCGCACGGGGAAGGCGTCGAAGAGCGCGGATGTGTTTGCATATGGAGTTCTGCTGCTAGAAGTGGCATGTGGAAGAAAGCCTCTAGGATCAAACCAATTCATATTGGTGGACTGGGTGATGGAATGGTATGAAAGAGGGGACATTCTTTATGTGGTTGATTCAAAATTGGATTCAATTTATAAGGTGGAAGAGATGGAGATGGTGTTGCAACTTGGCCTTCTTTGTACGCATTGGAAACTAGAAGCTCGACCGTCAATGAGACAAGTCATGAGGTTCCTTAATGGAGAAGATCCACTTCCTGCATTCGATGCGTGGGCTAGTTCTCAAAGTATCTTCGAACCTACTTCGAGCTTGACAATGAATGATCGCTCATCGGCCCTGTCCATCGGCCTTATCTCCTCTGCCTCCATAAACGTAGGTAGATAGTAAGTTTTCGTTTCCTTTTATATACCTCACTTATATATCACTTTCTTTATTTAAAATTTTAATATCTCTGTCCAAAAAAAAATTATAAATAAATAAGTGTTTAAGTGATTCTCTCCTTTTTAAAAATTGAAGTAGGATAGATTTGAAGTTAGACCTAGTTTATTACAAGCGAAACATAATAAATTAACAGTGATTCAGAAAGTAAGTTCAATTTGATTATATTTGGTGTTAATTATTTGTGTTCTCTCCCTCTACTGAAATTTGGGACTCACTTCCAAACTATATTAAAAAAAGAGAATTTGCAATGAATACCAATCTTCAACATTTCAAATTTTGCATATACGACAAAATTATTAGTTTTGATATTTATTTATTTTTGTCCTAACAATTTAAACTTTTTTTCCCTTCTTTGTATTTTTACAATTTTTTTTAAAAAATTACAATTTAAGAATTTTTTCTTTCTTAACAACTTGTATTGCCCTCATTTTTTTCTTTTTTTCTTTTTTTTTTTTTCTTTTTTTTCTCTCCTAAGAACAAAACTTGAATTTCTGCTTCTTTTATAAGTTCACTAGATAATCCCCTCAAAGGAAGAGGTCCATAGCATAGTTTTTTTTTTTTTTTTTTTTCTTCAGTGCAAATTGCACAGTGTCTATTTTTTTGTTGATAAAAGGGTATTTCCATGGATTTTCCTTAGTATCGTATTCATACCGTTGTATTGAATGATCCCAATCGTTTGCTTTCTATTCATATAATGCATACAACTCTAGTTGCTGGTTGGGTCGGTTTAATGGCCCATTACGAATTAACAGTTTTTTATCCCTCTGATCTAGTCTTTTTGGTGGGTATCCTTAATTCTCTTATCTCTTGAATCTCTTTGTTTTCGATACAAAAATGAAACGACCCTCCCTTAATTCTTTCGAATTATGAGACACATTAAAATGCAATATAAGTCCTAAAAAAAAAATCAAATAAAGAAAAAAAAATTAGAGGGAGGAGTCTCTTGCTTGTATTGTCAAATTTTAATATATCTCAAATAATTCACATAAAAATAATATATTATGAAGTATATAATAATACTTAGATATTGATAATAAAGAAACTATATATTATATATATAGAAAAAAGATATATAATTATCTTAATTTAGTTATAAAGATTAATTCCAAATATTAGAAAAAGAAATAATATAGTATAAAATATATAATTGGTTAAATCTATATATAAATTGTATGAAACTAGTCTAGTATACTCTAACGTAGTATTAATAGCCTAGTATAATAGGCTAGCTCTGCAGTGATGTATACTATACATTGCAGATAAAAAAAAAATGTGAATATAGTTGAATGGTAAAATTTCTCCTTGCCAAGGAGAAGATGTGGGTTCGATTCCCGCTATCTGCTAGAATGAGGAAAATGGGAGTCGTTCTGTTCCAAAATTCTTCTCGAATCATCATTCAACATTCTCATACCTAATACTAATCCATGTGGTATTCCAGTCATTAGGTGTTTAGCAACATTCACATTGCGCTGTTGGTGACCAGATTCACCATCAAAGACATTCTTGATAAATTTATTAAGAATAAACTCTATTGAATAAAGTTCCATGAAAATATTGGTAGTTTCCTTTGGAAACAAGAATATCACACCTGAAAATATAGTGCCCATGTCCTAGGTTAGGGTAAGTTGGGGTGGGGTGTGTCAATATTCTTTTAGGCACTCGCAAGCAAACATTGCATCCAATTCTGGCCATTAACAAGAGTACGATGAAATCCTGTTTCTTGTAATCCAATAAGATATTGATGATGTAATTCATCAACAATATTTTGAAATACATGTATCATGTCGTGTGCAGTATGAGAAAAAACGACACCATGTGGCACTGAATTGTAATAATGTTTTAAACTTTGTATGTATATTTAAGTATGTATGTCCAATTTTATTTCAAAATATAGTACCCACGAATTAATCAATTTCCATTTCATGTATGTCCAATTTTATTTCAAACTAAAAAATATGCATTAAGAAAATTAACAAAGAAGAATGCCAAAATGGTGTATCGAGTACACATTTTTGGCATGTTCACGTACCACGTGCACAAGTCTTGTCTTTTTAAAACTTCATGTACCTATTAAACGATCTAGTTGCCCTATGCAACTAGCGTGCATGTGATTTTTTTTAGGTCTATTAGACAAAAAAGATGGAACTTTGGACCTATTAGATACAAAATTGACATTTTTAGATTTGGTTAGACAACTTAAAAATGTATGAGCAAACTTGTAATTTCAACAGGATATTTCTCGAAGAAATATCAAGGCAATAATCATACAAAGAATTATTGCATATGTACCTACATGTCAATAAGACTCTGCTATTATATATTACTAAAAAGAACGCATTACTAGAGGAGCAAAATGCAAATATGTTAGCAGATGCACATAGAATGTAATAAAAAAAGGAATTAAAACAAAACAAGTTTTTGTTTATTTTATGAATGAAATTAAAATGAAAAACCAAACCAAAACAAAGACGAGTGTAAACAAAAGAGTTTAGGTGTGAATCTAAAAAGAAAGATGTCCAAAGTATTGAAGTGGATGTCTCCTCTATGGAAAAATTATAGGAGGCCGCCATAATGTAGTAATTTTACAATGTTAGATGTCTGAAGAAACTATAAAAATATTTGAATATTGTAGACAGTGTCCAAAGTATCATGTCCAAACAATAAAAACTTTCCTCTCACCAACCAATAGTCAGAATGTCAACCTTTCAAACAAAATATCTTATACAACCATAAAAAAGGAAAATTGCCAAAACAAATGGAGCCGTTCAGCCTAACAACTTCTTAACTTGACGTAAATATTATTCAATCTGCAAATTTATCAAGAAACTCTATCTTCCCTTCTATCTCTTACTTTTCATATTTATCAAGTAACTCTACATTCTTATCTGTCTTTATCTTTTACATTTTTCGAGTAACTTTATCTTATAACTCTACACCTCAAACATAAACTTATTAACTTCGACATATACACTACAACAAAATGGACATTCCATGACACATGAACAGTAACAATTTTGGATATGAGAGAGAAAAACAGTCATTAAAGCCAAAATACACGTTTTGGCGGGAAAAATGGAGTTTTTTTGGATTTTTTTTGAAATTTATGAGAGTTTTTTCATGTCATTAAATGTAGGAAAATGAAAAAGGCACGATTTTGGCAGGAAACAAAAAATTTCAGATTTTTAAATTATCACTATAGTTTTTCTGTGTCACCAATTTATGACTATAATTAATGGTAACTAAAGAGTGATTGCTCTTTAGAGATTAAATAAATAAAAAAAAAAAAAAAGCAGTTTCGATGGGAAAAAAATGAGAATTTCATATTTTTCAACTTTTTTAATTATTTTTTAGTGTCATCAATATATGACTTAATCCATTTTAAATTTGAAAAATACTAATGACACTTAGAAAATTTTAATTTTAATACTAAATTTGTGTAATTTAATTATATGAACTAAAGTATACTTTGTTAAAAACAAAAAAGAAAAAAAAAACACTCTTCTCTAGTTTGTACATGATATATAAACTTGCATACAGGGAAACAAATCAAGAATATATCGGTCATTAGAGGGACTAATGACGGGTATTTAATTGCAATAATGAGGAAGAATAGTTAAGTATACTCATAACAATATGATTTATGGGAGAGAATAGTTTGCATTTGTAACATCTCGAGTTCCAAATAAATTAAGGTAAATGATCTTGAATTGTTAGGCTTTAATTTCCTTTAATTTTGGATTTTGGAGTAAAATCTATACTATTTAAATGATTTCTCCTTTTGCCCCTTTTGGTTGATGGTTATAAGGTTATATTAGGTAATTTTGCACTTAAGTTATTAAATTAAATTAAATTAATTAAAAAACTAGAAATCACATTTAAAAGAAAAAGAAAAAAAAAGAAAAAAACCAAGGAAAACAATCTCTCAATCACATTGAAAAAAGTCCTCTACCAACATCTGGTTTTGCATGTTTATACTATCAACCTCGAAAGGTTCGATTCCTCACCCTACATAATTAATCTAATACCTTCACAAAAAAAAAAATATATATATATATATATATATATATATATAATCTAATTTTTTTTTTCTTTTTACAAAAAGATTAATCTAATTAGACAAGAGATTTGAAATTTTATATTTTTGAATTTAAGTTATTTGGTATATTTGGAATTGAGAAAAGATAAGGAAGAAAATCAAATCTAGGTCTATCTACATGAGTTATGCAAAAAGTAAAAAAAAAATATTTTTCTCCTTTGATTTCACGCACGCAGCCTCCTCCCCCTGTCAGTGACTCTCTCTTCCACGCTAAACCCACACTGTCAGATCTGCCGCCTCAAACACCACCCATGCCGATCACCAACCAATGTCCGCGTCGTGCCATCAATTGCTCACCTCCGTCTGCCACTACCGGCTGCCTTAGTCACACCACTCCGTCCACCTAGGTCTTCCGCCAGTAGCTTTTCTCTCTCTCTCTCTCTCTCTCTCTCTCTCTCAATCAATCTCTCTACGACTCTGCACAGCACGTCCACCGCTTCTGCTCACCCACACGTTGTCACACCACCAACAACCGAGCGCTGCTTCTCTTGGTCATTCAAACCGCCGTCGTGAGCCCTTGCCCTTTGCCGGAATCTTGGATTTTGTTGGTAAGAGTTTCTTTTGCACGTTGTAATGAGTTTTCTTTGGATTATTAACTAATTTGGTAAGTTTGGTTTTAGTTTTGAACTAACATTTGGTTTACCCATGATATTTGAAGGTTAGATTTAGCTTTTTTTTGTAGGATTTTGAGCTACTATCTCTAGAATTACAGTTGTGTTGGGCCAATTTTTTTGGTGAGTTTTTAAAGTTTTGAAACCATTTTTGAATATGGTTCTGAAAATTTAGATTTGAAACCTTTAATTATGGTTAGCTTTAGATTGGAAGCTTATATTAAGTGTTGGAGGTGGATTTGGAGTAAGCCCAAATTTTGGATAAGTTATTTGGAGATTTTTTGGACTGAATTTATGTTTGGAGTTAGACCATAAAGTTTAAATTTGAATATGGTTCATTTTTAAGCTAAAAGATAGTTTGGTTTGCTTAGATTAAATATTTGGACTTGACCTGGGGTAGATGACACCACTATTTGGTTAATTGCTTCAGGTAAGTGGCACCACTATTTAGTTAATTGACAAGAATATTCAACCAATGCAATATCCTATTATTCATCAGTCCTATTAGTTGAGAATTGTGCATTTTTAATGGAATGAATGGTCTATTTGTTTGATTAATGATCAAGTGATCCTAATGTTAATCTATTAATGCATGTGTGGAAAAAAATCTTGCTTTCATGTATTCTTCTTAAACATGTTCTAAATTTTGGTAGATGTAGTTTGTGGCGGGAAGGATGATCTTGAATACATGGTTTATGTGTTAAGTATAATTCTACTTTGGGTTTGTTTGTTTTATGTTAGTATGTTGTGTGTTTTACTTAATTAATTATAATATGTTGCATGGATATCTTTATGAATAATATTTTTTACTTCTAATTTTGATCGGAGTTTGAGATTTTTAATTAAGTCTTAAACTCTTTGTTTGTAGTTCTAGATTGTTTAAGAGTGTTCAAACTAAGTTTTAAAGCCCTTGTCAAGGTAAGAACGTCTCCTTTGAGCATGATGAATGGTTTGTACTACATATTTTGTGGAAGTAGGTTTCGATATCAATATTTTGAGCAAGTTTAATGTTTAATGAGTTGGGAAAATTGTGAACTTTAACAATGTATACCTTTTGAATATTGTTATCATTATTGACATTGATGTATTGAATTTTGTTCTGACCTAAATGTTATTTTTTTTACTAGGTATTGGACACATCCATTGAAGTGAGGGAATCACCAAGCAAGTTATTTATATGTTTTTTTTAGATAGTACTAACACATTTTTGGCAACACTTAGTTGTATTTAATTTTTTTGTAAATAACTTAACCAAAGTTCGGTTACTAGTTTCCTTGTATTAACATTACCAAATTTTATTGCTATATATATGAAGTTTCGTATTTATGTTTGTACAGTATTGTGTCAAAATTGGTAGAAATATATCTAATGACAGGTATGAAACAAATAATTATCTATCATCATTTGACATTTTACAAATGTCATGAAATATATATTTATGTCATTGAAATCTTGTCAATGATTGAGCTTCAATGACTATAAATAAGTGTCGATATAAAGGTTTAATTGACAGAAAAGGTCAACTTTTTGGTCATTTATTTACAATGAAATTTTTTCATAGAAAGTGTTGTCATGACATATATTAAATGTCCTTAAATGTTTATTGTTGACTATATTTAAAAATTAATGAAATAACCAATGATGACAGATTTTTCATGTGTCATCTATACACTTTCCTCGATGGTGGATTCAAAAACTAAAAGAAATGAGTCAATAATGTGTTAATGACAATTTTTTAGAGTCACGAAGACCCATTTTTGTTGTAGTGATTAAACTTCAAACTTATTAACTCCAATTAGTGGTAGGCTAAACGGCCTCTCGATTTCTAGTATGATATGAATTGCCACAACATATCGTTAGACCCCTAGTTAGGAATATATTGAGATAATTAGTATTATTAGTAGTAAGGGTTATAAGGGTAATAAGTTAGGAAGTTAGTTACTGAGTAGGATTATAATAGAAAAAGGGGGGAGTGGTAGAAAGGTGTGAAGAATTTTGTAGATTTCCTAATTTGGGAATTTTGGAGAGTCTAGCCCTCTCGAAAAGCTAAGGGTTATCTTGTTATTTTCTATGATATTATAGCAAAATTCAATATATTTCCATAGTTGATTGTCATTGAGTTTATTCTATGTTCCTTGAGTTTATTCTGTGTTCTTGAGTATTTTCTTTTGAGGAGTATCCTAACAAATTGGTATCAAAGTCATTCATCCTGAAAAATCAATGTTAGTAATGGATCTTGATCGGAGGAATGAAATTTTCACAGAGATACAAAGAGAAATGAGGGTACTGCAACAAAGGATCAAAGATTCTCTGCAAAGAGATAGAAAGAGAGAAGAGAGAAGACTAGTAGATAGCAAAGTAGAGAAAGAAGAATCAACAAAGAAAATATCGAAAAATCAGGAAACGCTGGTGACAAAAGATGAATCGAAAACTGTCAGCGAGCTTACAATCAAAGGTTTGTCTATGGAAGGATCTTCACTTCCGTGGAAAGGCATCGAAGAAGAAGGAATGTTGTAAGCCCCACACTTAGCTTTGGAAGTTAATAAGCTATAAAGATTAGTTTTGGAAGATGACAAGCTAAAGAAGGTAAGTAAAAGAGTGGCCGAGAGCCTTAAGGCATGAATTATCATGCGTTGAAGGTGTCCTATGCGTTGGAGAAGGTGTGCTATGCGTTGGTGAGGGTGTGCCATGCGTTGGTGAAGGCTGCCATGCATTGGTAAGGCCACCTTGCGTTGGAGAGCTGCTACTATGTGATGAAGGACTGCTGCTATGCGTTGATGAGCTGAAGCTATGCGTTGGTGAGGCTGTGATGAAGTAGCATGTGTTAGCCAAGTCATTTTTAAAGGAAAAGAAAGTGGAGGTTAAGTCGGTGGCCTATTTAAGTGAGTAAGCTTAGTGTTTGATCATTTTTTTAACATATTCAAAAGCTTAAATCAGTTCCATTTCACAGCTGAAAGTTGAAGAGAGGTAGAAGAAGGTGCCTAGGGCAACATTGTGGAGAATTCAGATCGGTTTCGTGGTAAAACTGAAGCTGCAACAGTGGGTCTGGTTGCTGTGGCACAATCCGAGCATGGTCTGGTATTTGGAAAAGAACAAGCTGAAGAGATCGAATTTAGGGCTGAAATTTTAAGGTCAATAAGTTAACTCAATTCTTAACAACTTTTATGAAGGATGTTTGAGTTGAATTTGAAGAGAAATATGTAGACTTTTAGGTGGAAGTGACTGATACAAAATTGCTGTGCGATCTGAAGTAGCGCGAGGTAATCTTAAAATATCTAATAAACAAGAAGAAGTTAAGCCTTGAAAATTTGAGGTAAATTAGAAGACATATTTCTCTACAAGTTTGTAGAAAGAAAGAAGTTCTAAATTTGGCTAGAAATGCGACTTTTAACAGATAAAAGTGAGAAAAAGAGGAAAGGCAGAAACTAAGATAGTGGGTATCCCTGGAAGTACGGTAACGCTAGGAATTTAAGTGTGAGTAGTGAGACGAGTGTCGTTGGTAACGCTGAAGGCTTTGCGTCTCACAACTCTCGTTAGGTATCACTAGGTATTGCTGCTCAGGTGAGTCTCGCTGGTCTCGCTCACCATGGTATCGCTAGTGCCGTGTACCTGTAGTTTAATCTCGCTAGTAGTCTCGCTAGTAGTGTGGAATCTTGCTAGTAGTTTGGCTAGTGGTAAGGAATCTCGCTTATTATGATTGTTTTTGGAAGAAGTTGATCTCGGTGGTGAAACATGAATAAAATACAAATGTGGAGACTTAATGGTTTGTAAAAAGAAACCATAGGGAAGCCTAACACGAGAAATGTGTTATTACAGGCCAAGAAGAGCTAGAGAAGGTGTATAATCGGCTCAAGACTTAGGACAAGTTGTGAGTGACACTCGATTTCTAAATGTTTAATTCAAGCATAGTTTCTTTATTGAATATATGTTTGAAACTTGATTATGTGAAACATCTTCATGAATGTTACAAGTATGACATGTGTTATGTGATGAAAAGTATGTGATATATATATAATGATTGAGCTGTGAGTTCTGTGAAAAGTCTGTGTGGCTGTTTAATTAGCTAAGTAAAGTATGAAATTTATAATTATGTGAGTAAATGAAAGCATGTAAGCATGTGATTAATGAAGTGATGAATGAAATGTTTCAAATGCACGATTTATGCTATGTTATAGTTTTATTTAAATGACTCCTAATGCTGAAGGACTCGGAGAAGGCATGTGGGAAAATTATGTATGAATATGACTCCCAATGCCGAAGGACTCGGAGAAAGCATTTGGGTAAAATATGTATGAAAATAACTCCCTATGCTGAAGGACTCGAAGAAAGCATATGATTGAATTATGTATGGAAATGGCCCCAATGCTGAAGGACTAGGAGAAGGCATGTGGGTGGCCGAAAATGTATTAAGGGATTAGTATTGAAGGACTCGGAGAAGGTACTTGGGCGACCCTGGATATGTGTATGTGTAATTATGCTGATGTGTTGAGATTACTTCACACAGCTAAAGTTATTTTGGCATTGAGTAGCGTTGAGCCTCGCTCCGCCTCAACTAAAGAGAGGTTTCAGGAAAACCAGTTTATGTATGTCTTTTACTCGAATGAAAATGTATGTTTAAGCTATGAATTACACATGATATTGCTGTTATAGCTGGATTCTGTGTTGTAGCTTAGATGGTTTAAAGGAGGACTCTTAGCTAGTCACTCACTGGGCGTTATAGCTCATGTTTTCCATGTTTCTCTGTTTTCCAGGTAGCGAGCGTGTCCAGGGTGTTTAGCCTACAGAAGATACTCGTCTAGGCTCGTCTTCAGAGTCTAGTAACTTGAAAAATTGTAAATATTGAACTTGAGTAAATGTTATACATATAGTGAGGGTTGAGAGAGTCAAGTGCAGTTGTTGTAATTATTAAACATCCTGAATTAGCTTGACTGTGTTAATCGTTAAACCCTAATGTTAGTTATGATATGAATTGATTATATAACTGTTTATCAGGTGATGGTTTTAAGTTAGGGTTAACAGTGGATGTCGTGAGAGGGTCGGTATCTACTGTCTTCACACTCATTCCTGGTTCAAAAGGGTACCTGGGAGGGTGTGTGACAAATGTTGTTTGGCGTTAAGAGGAAATGGACACCAAAGGTAGAGAAGATAAAATCAATGGAAACAAAAGAAAAAAAGGGAGGTAATGAGGGTCACAAGGTTGTGGAGAAAAAGAAACAAGGGATGGTGGCTCGAAAATGGAGGAATCGAAGGAAAATGGTCGTGAAGAAGGCAGAAAAAGAAGCATCACCTGACTGTTAGTGTCCATGACCTACGGCGACAAAGGGTGAGGTGGTTAGAGACAAGAACTTGGCAAAAATGGAAACGCCGATTAAAGAAGGTAGAAGCATCAGACAGAAGGGGACAAACATTACTCTTGAGAAAACGAGATGGCAATTGGAAAACAGAAACAGAGGATGGAGCACCTATCGACGAACACATGGTCAGAAAAGCGAAGAGGAAAGTGGGTGGGAAATCAACAGAACATGAAGTATTGACAATCAATGGTGGATGAACAAAAAAATTGTCGTTGGTCAAAGATGCAGAGGATGGTTGGTAGAGATGGAGAGAGAAGACACTAGAGATTCGTTGGATGGAATGGGAAAAAGATCGGAGGCTAGAAATGCTAAAGAAACCATAAGGAGTAGAGTTGCGGACGAAAAATCAGAAAAGACGATGTGGACGAATCTAAACAACGATGGGTATCCAAGACATTGGATTTGAAAGAAAAGCAGACATCGGGTGGGGCCAACGGCAAAAGGGAAGGTGCTTGACGATGAGTGCAACCCTGTTGTTGATGGCAAAGGGAGTTGTGATGAAAGGAGAGGAAAGCGAGCAATTGCGTGACGAATGGGGACTACTAACATGTCAAGAGCTAATGGAAAAGGTAAGTATATGCAACCGGTGCTATAGGCTTAATTCGTTTGAATGGGTTGGGTGAATGAAAGAGATTTCTTTTCAGACATCGTTTTATTTCTCGAAAGGAAGCCGATAAAAAAAAATTATAATACTGAATCCTACTCCTTTTACAACTTTCTTTTATTTACTTTACACTAAGCTCTCACTTCACAATAAGAGTTTGGCAAAAACTTAAGCATGCATTACTAAATTGAGCTTTAGTTAGTGAAAACTATCACCTAGGCATTTCGGGGTGACAAAAAGCATATGGACCAAATAACCCAATCCTAAGCCTTCAAAACCATAAATAAGACGAGTATGTGCTCCGAAAATGGAAGGAAATCAAGAAAAATTTTTAAATTTCGCCTAAAATCATCTATACATGCTTATGATTCAAAACAAAGTGAATAAAGGTTATCTAAAGCCTATCACATAATTTTCATCACCATATTACACAACATAGTCAACATATCATCAGATAAACCACAAAGCTCGAGCTCAGGTACTCAAGGACTTGACAAACATGCATATATACCCCACCCCAACCTAAAATGATACATTGTCCCCAATGTATCTATAACCAGATCAGAAAAGAAATAAAGACAAGGGAATAGAAAACCTCCCTTGTAGGACGTTTTCGTGCACGGGTCTTTGAGATGTGATAGAAGGGCTTGCCTCTCCAAATGTTGTTTTTCTTCTTCTAGGGGGTCCCTACAAAAAATAAAAACAAGTAGCTAATCTAGGAAAGCAATAAAAGAAAGCAATAATTTTTTTCACTTTACTCCCTCTAAGAAAGGAAAATTTTTAACGTCGGTTGCTCGACGTGACTTGTTCCCTGTCAAGGTACAAAGAAATTCTTGTATTTCTCTAGTCCCTTCTTGGATGAGTCGGCTATAAGGCTTCTCATCATTTGAAGAGAACCAGACAGGTTGAATTTGATTTTTTTAAAAATTAGGCAAAAAAGGGAAAAAAAAAAGAATTAAAAGATTCAAGCGGCTCAATTGAGCCTAAAGAAATAAAATACTTGACAACTCTTGAGAGCAAAAAGAAGAAAACTAAAAAATTTACTAAATACCAGATGATAAAAGAAGGCAAGGTCTGTGGACTTTTAACTCTATCACCTGGGACTTGTCAGGTGTAAAGTTGGGTTCTTCTTTCGCCTTGACTACTAGTCTCCATGGCACAGGGTCCTGATCATCCTCCTCGTCATCAAAGTACATTACCTCGTAGTGAGGCGTCTCGGTAGTCTCAAGGTGATGAAGCTACAATTGGGATTCTTCTAGCCTCCTAATTGTGTCAGCAATTTAAGCAAGTTGATCACTCAAACACTTCACCTCAGCTATAGTCTCCGTCACAAATAGAAGACTTACTTGTTGGATTGAGAAATTATTGTTATGTAATTCTCTAACTAGATCCTCTAAAGATATACTTTAGTTGGCCTCCTAAGCAAACTCTGACAGCTTGGAAATGGCAGGGCGATAGTAGTACTATGGTGGTGCATGGGAATTACCATAGCCATAGGAGTGAACGGTCCATCCAGGAGGGGTGCAAGGCTCGAGCTCCTAATGACTATAGTTATCCCCCAAGGCATGGCTTGTTAGCATCGGGCTACTTTGCAGTTACCTTTCAGCTAACAGTCGAACGAACAAGACAACATCGCCAAGTATGCTTTTGAGCTCAGAAATTTGCTTAGCCTCTTCTTCTTCCCATTCGATAGCGTGCCTTGCGCACCACGCATGGTACATGTTGTGTGCTCCGTTAACCATGGTAACCGACACAAGAAAGAAAACAAATCAAAAGCAAAAGAATGCTCCAACTAGAGACTTAACTAAACGAGATAAAAATAAAACATTTCCCAACAATGGTGCCATTTTGAAAGAGATTTCTTTTTGGGCGTCATTTTATTTCTCGAAAGGAAGTTGATCAAAAGAAATTTATAATACCGAATCACACTCCTATTACTACGATGATGTAGCAACAATGGTAAGTCCAAGTCGAACCACAGGAACTGAGGACTTTGTTTTGTTAAGCAAGCTTCCTAATTAAAGCGAAAAAGGTGGGGGAGGGAGGGATTGTTGTGGATTAGAACTAAGCATGAAATTGAATGCAAGAAAGTAAAATGACGACAAAATGTAATCAAGGGTAGGAATTCAAGTCTTGGGAGCAAATTGGGTTCTTGTGTAACTTCTATCATTGAAATATCTTAATGAACTTGTAATCGACTATGCAATCACAACTACTTATTCGATCCATCCAAAGTCATTGATGCATTAGGCAGCCTAATCATTTGGAATAAATCGAGAAGGCGTCCTAGCCATTAACTAAAGCATTTAGTCCTAATTAAACTACAAGCCTCGAATCCTAATTGGGTTCAATAGCGATCAATTAAAACAAAAAACAAGCTCATTAAGCCCTAAAATCAATTGTGTGATTAATTAGCGGAAAAGCCCTAACTTACTTAACCAAGTTTCTTTGAATCTAGGTTAAGCATACATTCTACAACCTATGAACAGGGTATATGCCTTAGCATACATACATTAGCCCTTGCTACTTATCAATTTCAGGCATGGACGAACATAAGAAAACGCGTGAGCAAAAATTGATAGCTAAGACATACATTTAAGGTAATTTGCATCAATCCAACCAAAAACATACATCAAGGAATAAAAATGATTCAAAGAAACATGATCATAATATGAAATTCATTAAAACAAATCTCAATAATTACACAAGAGTTTTCTCTCAAGAACTAGAAGATTACTTACTTAATCAACTTCATGGACAAAGATTGAAGAGGTTGGAGGTCCCAATCCGTGATTACAACTGAAAATAAATTAAAAATCCTAAGCTAAGATGCTAGAAATATGGAAGAGAAGAAGAAAATTTGATGAACTCCTCGGCTTCCATGAGTTCCAACATGATAAACCCTAAACATGAAGAGATTATATATAAAATCGGGGAGAGTGTCGCTGCGCTCTGATGGAGTGTTGTTATGCTCTAGGAAGAAATCAGAGTGTAGATCTCGAGCGTCGCTGCGCTTTCACCAAAGCTGCTCTCTGCTTTTCAGCGTAGAGCACAACATAGCTGAGCTCTGCTTTGTGCTTGCCCTAGGGGTATTTTCGTAATTTTTGCGTCCTTGAGCTTTAGGTGTCTGATTTCGCTTTTGATAGCTCTAAATCAACCCCGAACAACCTGTAACATTCCAAGGTGCATGATTTGCTCGAATTCCTATAAAAATAGACATTTTATCATATAAAACATAATAAGCAAAGGAAATTAAGGACATAAAAATAACTATTTTCAAGACTTATCAGTGAACTTGAAGCTCGAGATGCCCATCCTAGTGCCATCCTAGTGCCATTCACATGTCAGTTTGTGTGGGAAAGGGCAATGGGCCAAAATTAAATAGGAAGGTTAAGGCCCACTTGCTGTCAGAGGTGGAAAAATGTGGACGGCTCAAGAGACTTCTTAAACATGAGCTTCTGGGTCGGTGTCATAGTGATTTAAAGCCAGAACCCAACCTGTTGTGGCAATTTCGTACCCACGAGTAAGAATGAAACCTAATCACACGATACAATGCTCTTCACCCACATTATTGATCACATGCAGTGAACAAGCTCACGTCACCGATTGTTGCTAATAAGCAAACGCACGAAACAACCTAACAGAAGGAAAAAAAAAGTCAATGAGCAAGAAGGATGGAGTAGTGAATTCAAGGGGCAACGACGAGAATTCCACAAAGAGAAAGAAGAAAATTTCAAAGAAGGGCATGAGTACTGGCGAAGAAAGAAATGGCAGATGGACAACTTTCTGGCTACGAGAGGTGATAAGGGATTGTTGTTTGTGAACTCTGACCACGTATTTCTTGAGGTGAGCATGTCGATTCATTATTCCATTTTATAATGGACTTTAGGAGTACTGTAGAAGTAGAGGCCATGCTACCGTGTGGTGGAGAGGAATGGCAAAAGGAGCGGAGCATTGGTGTCAGGCTGCAAATTCTAGCAAAAGGCACAACAACATTAAAGATTTAAAAAAAAAATGGGGATGATCGGCTACAAGGGAGAGGATGGATGAAAGAAACCATTGCTGTAAAAAGGTGGGCACCAAAGAGGATAATCACATTAAGTGTCAAGTTGGTGGAACCAACTATTGGAAAAAGTTGCAAAAGCATATTGGGCTAGTTTATGGGCAAATCCAAGTGAATACTAAAGCCCAGTTGCTGCCTAAGGATGAAAAGAAGACTTCTTGAAGATGGTGGTTTGAATCTAATGTTCTTATTTCACGTGAAAAAAGAAAAAGAAAAAGAAAAAAAGAAGTATGATCTTAAATTTTAATTTTTTGTTTTGAGTTTGGTTTAGCACACCTTGTGGACAATGTCTCTTTAGAGGATGAAATATTGTTAGGCCTCTAATTAGGAATATATTGGAATAATTAGTATGATTAGTAGTAAGGGGTATAAGGATAATTAAATAGGAAGTTAGTTACTGAGTACTATAAATAAAAGGACGAGGAGTGGTAGAAAGGTGTGAAGAATTTTGTAGATTTCCTGATTTGGGAATTTGGGGAAGTCTAACCCTCTTGAAAGGCTACGGGTTATCTTGTTATTTTCTATGATATTATAGCAAATTTCAATAAATTTCCATATTTGATTGTCCTTGAGTTTATTATGTGTTCTTGAGCATTTTCGTGTTAGGAGTATCCTAACACATAGATACAAACAATACTTGCAATTGTAATAGGCTAATCTTGAGATGTATCTATCCTTCCTAATATCGCCAAAGAAATCAGCAAATTGCCCAAAATGACCCAAAAACAAAAAAACTTATCAATGATTGACCTGTTTCTAAAAACATATATGTGACCAACCCTTTTGGCACATGAAATACCTTTTCTGCCCTCAAGTTTAAATAACAAAACTGCTTTCTTCTACGGAAGCTTCGAACATTCAATGCAATAGCAGGTCACAATTTCATTCTGTTAGGATATTTATTATTCTCAACAAACAATTTCAAATCAGCATCGAATAGAATTTATATCAAAATCTCACAAGTAATGGAAAGACCACTTTCACACATCCAATTCCTATCGAACATTCACACTTCTCTCTGAGTTCTCTCAATTTCAGTCGATCACTTTCAACTTCTTCTTCTTCCAGCTATCTTGGTGAGTTAGGAGAATGCATACATTAAAGAAAATTGTTCATCTCAACCAGAAACGAATCAATCGGTAAGTGTGGTTGACAATGAATAGAATGTACATTTAAACGATCACGCACTATAGGCAAACGATCACGTACCACGTTATACACGATCGCATATGATGGTATCAATGATTGCTAAGACAATGGTATGCAATCATGTATATGGATACCAGCGATCACGTACCCATCTATCAACAATCGCGTACTATTTATTAGCGATCGTTAATGCCGTAGTATGCGATCATGTACATCATGTGGTATACAATCACATACAATTGTAATTTCAATTTCAATCCAAAACTGACTGTCTATGCATATTGCATATTAATGACGTTACTTTGGATTTTTGTACGCCATGGTGGGGAGTGGGACCAGGCCGGATATAATTATGTTGGAGGTTCAATAAAAGGTCTAAAGATTAGAAACGATATAACTTGTGTTGGACTAGTAGGTCTTCTGTAGCAACGACTTAATATTGACCCGATTTTCTTGGTAATACACATAAAGTGTTGCTAAAATCTATTGGTCTCAGCTCCACTAATTGACATTGTTGATGATGAAGACATTAGTTTTTTTTTTTTTTTTTTTTTTTTTTTTTTTTTTTTTTTTTTAAGATTCATCTCAAATGTTGTTTGTAATAGTGACACCAAATCACACCCATAGAGTAGACACAGGTCATATGTACTAAGAGAGTAGTCTGATCATTCCAACTATTCCAACACATCTAGAGTGCAATATTCGCACAACATCTATACTAGACGAGAAAATTGAGTCGTGTAGTTTGGGGAATGACAGGAATGATCGACCTATTCATGTCCCCATACCAGTTGCTCCAACCCCACAAATGTCAATACCAATGCCAATGCCAGTGCCATCAACTCCAACACATTCAAGTGTGCCAACTCAAACATTTGTTGAGGTACCTAGACCATCTGATGGACCATCTTACGATGATCTCATTACAATACCACATGATTGCTTAAATGACGAGGATATAAAGGCCTGCCCAATATTCTTTTGCAAGTATGATTTGTCTATGAAATTGTCGATGCTTGCAGTAAGAAAGAACTTTGACTTTCGAGTAAAGAAGTTGACAAAGATGTTGTTAACCGTTTGGTGTATAGTGGAGGAATGTAAATGGAGAGTGCATGCAAAGAAATTGGATGAAAGCGAGTGTTTCAAGATGACGAAGTACCCAAGTGAGCACACATGCGCACTTGAAATCAAGAGTGGTGACCACCGACAAGTTAAGAATTGGGTTATCGTACACCTAATCAAATCCAAATACAAACAAGTTGATTGGTCATATCGACCAAATGATATAATGCAAGATGTTTGCCGAGATTATGGGGTTAATATCAGTTTCGAATGTGCTTACCACGCTAGAAAGTATGCATTAATGTACGCACGAAGGTCACCAAAAGGATCGTACACCGTAGTTAATGCAGATGGCGAGACACTTAAGCTTACAAATCCAAGTACCTTTTTCGAGGTTGAAATAGATGACAAACAGTATTTTAAGTATGTTTTCATGGCGTTTGGGCCCTGCATTAGGGGTTGTTAAATTGCAATCATCCTATGATTGTTGTTGATGGCACTCACCTACTTGAAAAATATAAGGGTATGTTGCTAATAGCAACCTACATTAATGGTAACAACAATATTTATCCGATTTCATTTCGTATTGTGGATGCTGAGAATGATGCATCATGGAATTGGTTTATGACCAACTTGAAAGTTGTGATTGGAGAGATTCCACCGTTGGTAATCATATCATATTGTCACAAATCAATTGGGAAGGCAGTTGCAAATGTATTTCCCGAGGCATTTCGTGCTCTATGCATATACCACATTCATAATAATCTTATGACTAATTTCAAGAATAAATATATCAACCCACACTTTTATTATGCACCCAAAGCGAATAGGATGTCTACTTCGAAATATATCGGGGTAAGCTCCAATAGTATAATAGTATGCGACTTATCTGGAGGAAATTAGTTTACATCAGTGGGAAAAAGTATACCAAAGCCACTGTAGGTATGACAAAATGACCACAAACATAGTGAAATGACTAAATGGAGTATTGAAATATGCATGAGAACTTATCACAAAATTGTTAGAGCACATATGTGAGTGGTTATAGGGGTGATTCTATATTCGTCGAATGGACGCAATTGCATGCACGAATATTATTTCTAATTTTGAAATAGAGATACTAAAATCTGGAAAATTGGAATCTTGAACAAATCGAGTGTTTCTAGTTGATATGCACGTGTTTAATGTGAATGATGGGAACCTTGGGGGGTTGGTTGATCTTTATGCATGTACTTGTACTTGTATCGAATACAACTGTTTAAAGATACTATCCTTCTAAGCAATTATTGTAGCTGCTGTTTGCAACATAAATGTCCAAACACTCTGCGCAAAGTGGTTAATGTGGACTACATGCTTGCTTTGTATATCGAACTCAGTTGTCAAGTAGGTCATCGACAAGAATGGAGACACAGGCTGAAATTTGATGACTTCAAATTTTTACCACCAAGAATGGTTCCAAGTATCGATCGACGTCAAACTGTTTGCATACCGTTTATGGGGGAAGAGTCAGAACAAAATCCATAGGTGTAGGAGATGTTGTAACAAAAACGCATGCAAATAGCCATATATAGGCTCTAGTCCATCATTTTCAAGGATAATTGAAATGTAACCATTCATCAATATATAAACGATCGAGTATACGAAGTAAGCAACCGTCATACGCGATCATGTGCAAACTATTATGCAATCGCTTACAAGTTATACGTGATCGTGTATGCGATCAAGTACATTTGCTATGCAATCGTGTTGCTTTTAAAGTGTGTATGATGTGTTATGTCTATAATGGCCTAATGTCGCTTTGAAATTTGCAAAATATGTATATATTAACATGCAAGTTTTCCTATAAGAACTCAAGTGCAAGTTTAAATAGGTTTTCCTGGAAAGTTCAGGGTTGAATGCAGGAATTTGTAACAATTTGGCGTTGAAAAAATTCTTTAGTTTGATGCATTGAATTGTACAATGATTTACTGATATGTGCATGGTTGAATTCTCTAATACTAACTTTATACATAAAAAATTGATAGATAAACATATGAAATAATGATGCGGGATGGAAATGGATGAATTTATCAAGTACAAATATGTTCAGATAGTATGCATGAAAGGGATGGACCCATGAGACAAAGTAAGATTAAGATAACTCAGCTAGCATATTATTAAGTATTACTTAAGTAGTTTTCATGCTACCAAACTCGAGATTGAGAACGCATCTATTGATGCTTCGATACCACATAATTTTATCTCTAAGGCACATGCTGAGTTCTTCATGCAAAATTTGAACTTTATTTCTAAAACCAATGCTTTTTTTGTTAAATGTCTAAGATTAATCACATATTCTCTCAAGCACATGATTATACTTACTTAAACCTATTTGTTCGACAGATTTAGGCAAGTTTGAAGTGTTCATTTAATCAAGATGAAAACATACTTAATAGAACTTGGAAATGTTCACCTCATACACTCAACACAATAATCCTTCAAACATTCATGATGTAAAGTATTGAAGATGAGTAGAGTGGAGATTTAGTGTCAATCAAACTTATATTAAGAAAATAATCAAATCTCTCTATTGTCATTAACAAAATATGAGAAAGAAGGATGAACATAGTGAAGATATGGAGATAAAAGTCGTGAAGCCGCCAATGACAATGTCTTACTTCTTTGAAAACTCTCAGAATCTTCTCACAGAAGAGCTCGAAATGGAGGATAGTTATGGAGTTTGAGGGAGAATTTGCGCAAAGCTTTCACCACAATATATTTCTCTCTGTCTTGAACATGAAGTGCAATGGCTATTTATAGGCATCCAAAAAGGTGATCTCATGATGATCTTACATCTTTACATTTAATTTCATGCACTGCTGCACAGACTTCTTTGCATCTTCAATCCATTGAATCTGTCACAATCTGGTGAAGTCAGTGATTCATTTGCATTTTGACGTGACAGTTGCCGCCCAGACGTCTGAATTTACTTTTTCTTCTCGACGCAGGGTAATCAACGCATTGAACTTCAAACATTGCGACTTCAAAGATTCTGGCAGCATTTCTTCCTTGTACTTAGAATATTTTTTTTGCTTCTTTTTAGCTCTATTATGCATTCAAAAAGATAAAAACTCATAATTTCCAAAATAGATGTTGTAATCATAGTAAACGCAAAGTTATTCATATTACATCATTCAAGTACCAAAATCATGCGTTTGTCATTAATATTACTCTAATTACTCCAAATAAATAATACAATAACTTGTATTTCTACAAGTTATCATACCCCCAAATTTAGAGTAATGCTTATCCTCAAGCATTTATTTAAAAATCTATTAAATTTCATCGCTCAAATCTATGCAAAAGCTTAACCTCTCAACATGCTTTCGGTTTTTATATTTATATCAACAATCCATTGACTACACCAAGTTCTTTTTCAACGATGCCTTGAAAATATTTTTGAAATTTAGATCCAGCAAGCTTAATATTCAAAATACCCTTACTCATTTCTAGTCAGTGTTACTTCTTATTTCAGTAATGTGTTTTTGAGTTCATTTCCATAACATTTCTCTTTGACATTTTTATTTATAGCTATTTTAGTAATTATTGAACATGTGTTGATCCAAGCTATCCACCTTCGTTTTGACATACCAACGATGGGGTGCATAGAGGCAGCTAACATTGAGCAGACACCCCTTTACAACTCGGCTCTTATCAAGCTCATTTTTTGATGCGCTGATAGTTGAACCGTTTATTTATTTTCACTGATTTTAAACACTCACCTTCATTTTGACATACCAACTATGAGGTGCATGGAGGTAGCCAACATCGAGCAAGAGTCATTCTCAACTCAACTCTTAACAGGCTAATTTTATGAGCTGATAACGAAGTTGTTTATCCAAATATTTATGATTTTTTTATTTTAGTTGTTTATTTTTATAATACATTAAGAGATTTTTATGAATTTAGAACGCATTGACTCAAAATTCTCTCTAACCCCAAATTTTGAAGGCATCAAGGTTCTCATTACTGAAATCGAATTATAAGGATTAACTTAGAAAATTTTTGTAAAAGAGGTTTGAGGTAACGATTGCATGCATACATAATTCAAGAAATATTTGTCAAGTGTAATATCCTAAGGCTTGTAAGTTAATCTTTTGTTTCTATCAATCTAAGGTTGAATAGCATAAGTTTCATCATTGAGATTGGATGCAGAAACACAAACAAGGTGGGGAAAGCAAGAAATAAACAAAAGCAACAAGTTAAAGAGTAAAGAGAGAATAATTGTATGAAACTTAGTCATTTGTATTGATGTAATATGTACAATGCGTTTACACAAAATTTGTTTACAAAAGAATTGAAATGAACACAAGGAAACCAAAAAAAAAAAAAAAAAAAAATTGATAACACCCTTATATTTAATCCCTTCGCGAGTCGTCGTCATTGTTGTCTGGAGGGGGGGGATTAGGTTCATTGAACGGAAGGGGTAGTTGAAGAGAAGGAGGAGTGACTGACGATTGAATGCGTTGGACGAACATTTCGTAGATGTAATTCATAAGTGTTCAAAATTGCTCGTCCTGACGCTGAGCTTGGTGTGGAACAAAACTCCTAAGCTCCATTTGTTGTTGCACCATTTGAGTCACTTGTTGACCCATTTGTGTCACTTGTTAGGCCAACTCCTCATTTCTTCGAATGAGTTCTGCCTCTCTGCGTTGAACTTCATCCAAATCTTCCATGATAGAGTGAAGTATCCCATCATCTAAGTACATGAGCAAGTCATCCAGGTTCATGTCTACAACTTGTGGCTCAGTGGCTGCGTAGCGCAAACTGTAGGGAATTTCTTGGGGATGCATGTTCTGTGTTGCATCTACCAGTTATGGGAAAGTCATCCAGGTTCATGGCTAGCAAGGCCTTCAGTATTTGGTGGAGTTCGTAGATTTTGAAGGTTGGAGTTCATGGCAAGGCGAGGAAAAATTTTAAGGCACTGACTCTTAGGATCCAGAGTCAATGGGCTCAACGAGTGGTGGTGGTAGAATTGACTCTCTTTTTGTGGTTTCACGAGGCGATGAGAGGGTCAAATCTAGGTGGGGTGGAGAAGGCGGCAACTCTTCCCTCAAGTCCTCATTAAGATTTATTAAGCGAGGAGGAAAGGGTGGTCGACTTTCAATGATGGGTAGAGAGAGAAGGTCTATTTGGATTTCGGGAGAAAGTGAGGTGGAAAAGGAAGGTGAAGAGGTCTCCTCTAAAGTTGAGGAAATGGGAGGAGTGTAAATGGTTAAGGCTTGGGTGGTTTCCTTGGCGTCGAGGTGGATGACTTCTTCAACTTCAATAGGTTGCAAACTCGACGCTGAAACTTCAAGGCCTCTCTTAACCACTTTCCTCTTCTTAGACTTTGGTGGCTGAGGGGATGAGGTCTAATGTGACTTGGCTAGCCTTTTCTTTGTTTCAATGACCTCGAACAGATGCGGAGAGTTCTTCAATAACCTTCTCAGACTTTGGTTTGAGAGGACCATATTCACTACAACTTCTGGCACATTCTCCATGAACCACATGTTGGAGCACAACTTTATCACTATGGATGGGAAGAATAGCTGACCTCCTGGCTTTAAGAAGGTCCCTTATCTGTGGTGCTATGATGCGACCAACATCCAACTGAATTCCCCTCATGATGCAGTAGATGGTCATTACTCTATCTCTTGAGATCGTGGCATCATGTGTTGTTGGAAGGAAAGATCTTTTGATGAAGTACAGCCAGAGATGGGACTCCGCAATCAGGCAAGTCGACACCAAGATCTTGATACCCTTTGATGATGTGTTCTATTTTGACCTCAATTTTGCAATTGTCTTGAGGACATATTCCATCTCTTCCCTTGTCGGAGACTTCATCGTTATGTTCCTCTTAGCATCTGAGTAGTTGGGCAACTCAAACAGCCTATTGATTTCTCAGGCGTTGAAGGGGATGACCATTCGTTCGATTTTGGCTTTGTTTTACTCCTTGTGGACTCTCCCTTCATAAGACGCCTAGACGACACTGGGTTGTATAGTTTGGGCACCTTCACAGAATTGGCGCCATCTCATTGCGTCTGCAACTTGAATAATGAAGGCGGACGGCCTCCTTCAGTGGTTCTTCCACAATTTTCTCCTTTCCTTTCTCACTTTTCTTTTCCTCGGGACTGGCAGGTGTCCTCTCTCCTGTGTTCTCATCCCTAAAACACGGTTGCCGCCTTGGTTGCTTTCTTCTTCTTCTTCGGTAGCCTTTCTTCAGGCTTGGCTACCTCCTTTGCTTTTCTATTCTCTTCTTTAATCTTCTTTACATTCTTCTTGATGCGTTCGGCCTTAGAGAGCCTTTCTATATCACTTTCTTTCGCCATGTCTCTCTCAAATTCCTTGGCCACTTCGTCGATGCAGCGGAGCTCTTCTGCTTCTCTGGCAGCGAGCTCCCCTAACTATATTTCCTTCTCTAATCTCCCTACCCAACCTCTTGGCAGCAATGAAGGATTGGGTATCTTCCTTTAGGCGTCTAAGGCCTTCTTTAACTTTCTTCGATTTTTGGGTTGCCTTTGCTGCTAGCCGCTCAACAGGCGATGCAGGGATTATAACCTCTGATGCCTCAAATGTGCCCACATCCTTACTTTTTCCAGCTTTTCTCTTGAGCGATAGGACATCTTCCTTGACGTCTTCATCCACGATCTCTGAAGGCCCTACTTTCCTTCCTTTCTCCACAACTTTTTTCTTCTCTACTACTGCAATAATGGCCCACGTGGCACTTTGTTCCTTTGGGATTGGTTGACCAACCCGTCCAACCAATCCTCGTCTGCTATTGTGTCGAGAATGTCTCTGAAGACATTCGAATTGTCTCTTCTTATCTCCTCGCTCACTCCTATCAAGTCATTGGAGCTTAGTGGTAGGGCGCTTGACGCGACCTCCAACTCAAGGTTGTTCGAGCACACAACAGCAAGAGGCTGTGGGGGATTGGTAGGTATGGATGGCCTTAAAGTAGGTGAAGTGCCGATTTGGGAAGATGGAATGGTGGGGACAGTAGGGGTCACATTTGGGATCACCGGAGGATGGTTTGGTTGGGTGGAGAAGGAGCAGATGCCCCTGTTGGCAGGTCGGGGGCGATTTGTAATCAGAACGATGCTCCGACACAGTTGGAAAGGTGAAGAGGTGGCAATGCCGACCTTTTGAGAGGAAGCCGACTTGGCTTTTTGGGTGGAGGAAGGTTGTTATGAAGCCATTGGTGAAAAGAAGAGGGTTAGGAAGTCGAAAAGAGACAAATCAGAGCTCTGAGTGGTGGCTAAAATGTCGTTGAAAGTCGCAGATCTCGAAAGTTCGAAAAGGGTTTTGGAAGCGTGAAATCGAAAATGAGGAAGAATAGAGATTTAAGTAGGGTTATGGGCGCATGGAAAAGGGTGAGTGGCCCAAGGTGTGACATCATTGGGCATTAAATTGGCTTGACACATGTCTGCGTTCGCTGGCATACGCCTAGGCATCTCTTTAGATCCCACGATTTGATTGCGACCCTTATTTTTGATGCCTTGATTCTTAATTGTATAGTTTTAGAAGACAGAAATAGAATTCATTTTGTTTCCCATAAATGAAAATCAAATAGCCATCATACAAAACTTCGAAAATGAAAAAGAAAGTAAAAGAAAACTAAAAGTACTAAAAGAAATAATGGCCAAATAAAATTAAAAAAAGAAAAAAAAGAAGATGCGTCCTTGGAAGATATGATCGTGGTCGACGCATGGTGCATCCAGCTTTTCCTCATTCAATCTTTTCTAAGTCAACAGAGACCTTATCTCGATCAAGACTTTCTCTGTAGTATGATTTTACCCATTGACCATTAACTTTAAACGCGTTGGTGCTGTCTTCATTCATCAGTTCTACGACACCATAAGGAAAAACTTCTTTAATTATGAACATCCCAGACCATCTCATCCTTAATTTTCCTAGAAACAAGCGCAGACAAGAATTAAAAAGGAGAACATTTTGCCCAGGATGCAAAGATTTCTTATTGATTCATTGATCATGCCAACGTTTTGTTCTTTCTTTGTAGATCTTTGCATTCTCATATGCGTGCAATCTCCACTCTTCTAGCTCATTGAGTTGAAGCTAACGGGCTTCTCCAACAGCCTCAATATTTTGGTTCAACTTCTTGGTAGCCCACAATGCCTTATGTTCCAGTTCAAGGGGCAGATTGCATGCTTTTCCAAAGACTAAGGCATATAGTGACATTCCGAGAAGTGTCTTGAATGTTGTTTTGTATGTCGATTACGCCTTGTCTAGCTTCAACCCTTAGTCTTTTCGAGAGGTGTTGACTACCTTTTTCAAGATGGTTTTCAACTCCCAGTTGGAAATCTCTACTTGCCTGTTATTTGAGGGTCACTGCTACAATTTTGGTTTCTGTTGATGGCCAAAAAAAAGTAAAGAAATACCTGTTTTGAGGGCTAGGAAACATCAACACAAACTCTATCTTGACGTTTTTGGCCATCAAGATAGGTTATGTTGACGTGTTTTGCCCATCAAGTATATGAAAAAATCATGAAGATAAATACTTTTGTTGATACTTTTTGAACGTCAAAGTAGGATAACATTGATTTTTTTTGTCCATCAAGTATTTGTAAAAACCATCAAGTTGATCCTTTTATTGACGGTTTTTACCCGTCAATAAAAATGTATTATTGTACGTTTTTATTGACATTTTTTGGCCATCAATTATCAACCTTTGTTGACATTTTTAGCCGTCAACTATAACAATTTGAGAAAAAAAAAAAAAAAAGATCCGAGTCATTGGAACCCCTCACATGCAACCTATAATCGACCCCAAGCAAGTTTTATACCTACATTTTGCATTCACTCCAAACGAGCTGGACCCAACATGTATTTTATACACAAACAACAAATATACCAACTCACTTTATACTTGCAATTTGTAAAACAACTTTACACATTTCCTACAAACCACCAACTACATAATTCCAATTTTTTAATCACACATTACTCCATCAGAATCAGATAAAATTACACAATGTATCGTTTCTACTAACACCATCAACTACGCGACTACACAACTTTAACGACATAACTCCAAATTTTCAATCACAATATCTAAATTGATAGCTTCAGACCATCTTATTGAAACATTATAACACAAAATAATGAATCAAATAATTTCATTAACCAACTAATAAAATAACTTTTTTACAAAGAGTTAGTATCTTTAAACCGAAACACATAAGGCCTAATCCTACCAAACTTGGCATCGTATCTCTTGTTCTTAAACCGAACAAAATTGGAACTTTGTCCTCAAACCTAACAATAAACAGTAAAGTCACAATATTTCAATGTAACATCCTATAAAGTCACAATAGTCAACTCTCATTTCTTCAATGACCACATAGGTCTTACCTGATCGCTTGATAATTTCCTATGCGATCGCATATAATTGCGAAAAAATATAGACATACCTCGCATAATTGCTATATGTAGAACCTAATATTATTTAGTTGTTAACTGACCTGTCCACGCATCTCATGAACCACACCTGTCAAGTTCACCAATTCTTCGCGAATTTTCATCAAGTGTTCCCTTTTAACTCTTGAGGACTTTCTCCTCTTGCGTTTTCGAGAAGATTCGGCATGGGCAGATTCGAACTGCCACTTTTTCTTTCCTGTTGCTTGTTTGGTCCATTCCGTACCCAAGGTCGGTGGCATTTGTTAAGAATGTATAACAGCAACTTGTACCTCATCATGAGGATTAGAAATCTGCTCATGATGTTGCTCATGGACCATGTCATCATCCTCATCTCAAACATGTTCATGGACAGGAGCATCCTCAGCTAGAGGCTGGTTTTGGTGCACTATATCAACCCCTCTGAGTCAATCCTCCTTATACCTCATCTCTTCCACGGACGGTACAAGCCTCAAAATCATAATAGTCTACACACATAACACAAATAGTCAATACTACAACAATAGTCACACATGTAGTGGACCAATCGCATAGATTCTATTACGTGATTGCATAGACTAGTATAAGCAATCGCTATGATTGTATACACAATTGCAATGACTTTACTAAGCGATTGCTATTACAATCTACGCGATCAAATAGACTAAACTATGCTAGACTAAGCGATTGCTATTACAATGTACGTGATCGCTTAGGTATGTGATGTAACTTACTTTTTTTGTCTGGAAGACGTTCTTCTCTAAACACTTTCAAGATGGAGCTTGAGTGCACTTCCACCTAAGAATGTGTGATACAACATTCTTGCTAACTTTAGTTGCTATGAACTTACTAGATGTCGATAATATCTTGTAAGCTCATACCTACATAGATACAAGTAATTATACACACCTCATAATACAATTTATTTCAAACAAAATGAAAAGATGGGTGCTTGAAATGCATGTGCATATCCCTTAATAGTGTAAAATGTCACATGTTTGGGATTTGACTGTCTCCTCAATGCATATACCTCTATCTTCCCACCTAGCGATTTCTTTAGACTTTCTAATGTCCGTTTAAATATGACAGAAGACCAGTCATAGTATCTAAAGACTTCGATGTCATCGACAATTTCAAAGACACTTACATCGAACTGGATTTTCTTATCTTTTCCCATCAACCCCATTTCGATGTACAATGCCAATGCAAGCTTTGTAGTGTCTTCATTGTTCGCAAAGGAGAACTCTTCAAATGCAGTCTCCACCTCTTTGTAGGTTTTATCCTTATCCTTTGCGCTCTTATTGGGTCCAAGCAATAGGTGTCGTAGCCTCTCCTCGTCAGTATCTTTCTCAATTATTTCCTCAGTTGGCCACAACCCAGTGATTAAGTTAAAATCCTCTTGGGTAAATGTTACCTTCTTCCCTATGATATTGAAGCTTATGACATTTTCATCATCCTTCCTGAACAAGAAGTGGTGGATAAGTTGTCCATTAAATACAATGTCTACATCTAACAGTGGCCCAAAACGTGTTTTCCTAAACATATTCATTTGTTGTTGGGTCAATTTCTTCTTAATTGTGTCGCTCGTTGTGTCAATGTGGGCCAAGGAAGACACGGTAACAAGGAAGTATTTGTTAGCAGAAACGTCTGAGTCACCTTAGCAATCTACAAACAGATAGATTCAAGCACTCAGTAAGCACAAATGAAAATTAGTAAGCGATTGCTTAACACTATATACACGATCGCATAAAGGAATGTAATTGATCGCTTAAATAAGGATTGTTAACTGCCTAAAAATGATAATTGATTGCATATATAATTGTAAACGATCACGTATAATATAATAAGATTGCATATAATAGGGTAAACGATCGTGTATATAATTGTAAACGATCGCATAGGTAAGGGTAAGCAATTGTTTATGCTAGGCGATCATTTACGCAACCGCTAAGTGATTTCCACTCGTACTGCGCAACCTTTACCCCTCTACTACACAACCTTTACCCTTCTACTACGCGCTTCTTACCCTAGTATATGCGATCTTTACCCTTCATTAGCCTCGCGGTACGACAAACAACAATATTCTGAACCTATATACTATATTCAAATAGCAATGAAGTGCGTTCAAGAGAACAATATACCTTTCAAAATAGAACAAAACGCGAAAAAGTTGAGAGATATTGAGATGAAATAACAAAATGTTAGAGAAACTAAGAGCAATGTGGTAAACTTGCGCAAAAAAAATTTAACATGAAAAATGAGAGAGCTTGAGGAACTTGAGAGAAAAAAATGAGAGCACTAAGAAAAGGATACATGAAAGATCGCATATGGTAAGAGAATTGGTTTTGAGAATACAAAGGAGCGCAAGCGTGTGGTAACTTAAACTTGAGGGCAAAAAAGGTATTTCACGCGCCAAAATGGTCATTCACATATATATTTCTAGAAATAGGTCATTCATAGATAAGTCTTTTGTTTTTGAGTCATTTTGGGCAATTTTCCAAAAAAACCCTACCAACAATAAGAGTTGAAGGACCCGCCACTTCTCTCTATATCGTGCAAAGATGTATTATGATCACAAGCTAAAGATACAATTTAAACTACAATGTGGGAAATTACGCAACTCTGCAGGAATATATTCAGAAAGCTCCAATTCTTTGTTAAATAAATAGTTACAAAGTTGCACCTGAAGAGAGACCACGACACCTACAGAATGTGTTTATCGACATACATTCAGAAATTTAGACACCAATACGCTAGCCATGTATAAACAGGAAAAAAAAAACTACCATAAATACTGAAAATGCGATCATAGACTTGTCGTTGATAGAATGAGAGATATAACACTTTGCCACAAAGGCAGATAAGATATACCTCTAGAAGATTTCAGATCTAGTGAGTAAAGAATGTCCCGAATTTCCCAGGTTTGTAAGTAATATGTTAAAAGAAGCTCGAATAGTGCGTAATGAGCAAAACAATGTTGTGTTACACTGCCCCAAGAGGACCACCAAAACCTGCAAATGGAACAGTTGCTCTATTTCCTATACCGCAGATTAGCCCTTAATTCCATGAATTATTGAAAACCTGTAGTATAACAGCTATGAAGCAATTGGTTATCGATTGGTACAAAGAATATGTTAAAATAAGATTGGTCTAATGATCTGGAGACGCAATAGAATCTGAATATATTTCTCTCTTCAAATTCTGCCAAACTTCCATGCCTCTGGGATGACGATTCACATGCTGTCTTAGAAATGTATTTTCTGAACACGCAAGAATAGTGCTCAATGCCAACATCGGGTCGACTGCTCCTTGTTCCTTGAGCCAACTATACATTGAGAACCTAAGAGTCACCCTCCGAGCCGTATAGCAAAGATATGAAGGAAAATTCACTAATGATGAAACAGGATACCCCAAATTATTTACAAGAAAATATAGCTTTTCTTCTATTATGTCTTTTGTTTGGTTAAGGATTTGTGGAGAAACTAAAATCATGTTGTACACATCCTTCTCATCAATGCCAGCTGACACAATACAATCGAACCGCTCTTGGAGCTCTGCTCCCTTACCTCGAAACACCTTGAGCGCTTTTTTCATCTCACTCGAGTTTTCTTCCAGTCCTAATTTTAACAAGAACTGAGTTTTCTGTTGCTTTGATCTTATAACCTCTTCTGCTTCTGGTAGTGGTCGAACTTTTGTCCCCAGCTTCCAGTTCTTCAATTCTTCTGGATTCTCTAAGATGAATTGACAAAGCCGTTTCTTCCCAACATTCAAGGTAGAGAGCAAGCTATTAGTCTTTTTAAGAGTACACGATCCCAATAACAAGGGATGTGATCTGAAAAGGTATCCTATCTCTTGCACACCCATGTCTATCTCATTGAAGAACAGAAGACATAGCCTCATATTTGAAACAAACTTACCTGCTCGGATTTGAGGGAATTGCAGGAACAAGGAACATATATGGTTCATTGAGGATCCCATTTTCAGTAATAACCCAATTAAGGAAAGTGATTTACTACCTGAATCCTCAAATAAAAAATCTGGATGTTGGCTGATTAAATCAGCCAACTTCTCATTACAGCAACCCATCTGTTTAAACCAGAAAAGCAACCCAAGAATTTGCTTCCAGTTATAGGAATTACCATCAGTCAGTTGTTCTTCAACCCAGCTTGATTCAAATCCAATGTTCTTCAATTTTTCTAATACCTGGGCAAACCCATCATCAACACCACCAACCAATAGATAGGGGCTACAAACAACAAATTTAACGACAGTAGCTTGGCTGAGACCAAGTTCTTCATAAGCTTTTAATTTTGACAGCAAAACACCATAGTCATACTGAAATATCTGACTTGCTTCCTTATATATCTTCCCTATCTTATTTCGTTCAATTCCATAGTTACACAACACATGATAGTTCTCAAGCAATAAATCATCATCACTCAGGAACATCAAATTACGTGGAAGAAACGCATTATACTCCGCAGGTTGCAAGCCCACACTCTCAAAGAAAAGCTCGAATTCATTAATGGGATGGTAGCGCAAAAATCGCGTAATTGACCGCTCAACATCGCCCTCATGTTCAACACTTCCCAGAAGTTTCTCAAGAAAGATTGGTGAATATCTACTCATACTCTCAGCATCCACAAATTGAATCCCTCTAGTAGAATGCAAATACTCCAACAACGCAGCCTGAGCCTCCTTTCTAGTGGCCCGAGAAATCCGATGACCGTTTCTGCTAACCCCAGTGGAAATTCCGCCAGAAGTTTCACATTCTTCCGTTTGGGGAGCCTTTTTAGTTCGGTAAAATCTAGGGTTCGAGGCAACAGGACAAGACCCAATTCGCCGGTACAAGACTGGAACTAAGCTGAACTTGTAATCAGCAATAATCGAAGAAGAAACCATGGAAAGTGCTCTGAGTTTTTGCAAGTAGGACATGACAGAATACACAATGTATGTAGTTGAAGCACATTACATATATCAAAAATAAAATTTCAAAGGGTACCTCTCCAAAAGATTGAGAACTTAAGCTCTTTGAGATCGAAAAATCTGACGGTTTCAGTGAAGATTTAAGTAGAAAAATAAGAGAAGTAACTTCTAGATTTGTTTAACTAGAGAATCTGTAGATTGAGAATACGAGAATTGCTACTTTGAACTTTGAATCAATTTGATTTTGCTGCAGAATACGCTAAGCAGTTGGAGCGATGAACAACGGTGAACGGTGGTTTGTTCAAGGGCTGCTGAAACAAAAAGTACGGCTGTATATATACCAGTGGGTTTTCCATTTAGGGCTAAATTCGACACACTATTAATTTTCTCTTAGTACATGGTCATAAGGATATTTTGAAGTAATTTCATATTTAATTACTAAATAAAAATTTTTGCCAAATTTTTTTTGTGGGCATCCATTCTAACTCTCATTTTGTAACCATTTTATTTTTTTATTTTTTTTTGAGAATTAAGTCCATAGACACTACTCTCACATTCAAATTTATTCATTTATCTACTTTTTAGCGATGGTTTTTAGTTTAAAAAACCAAGTCAAAATTTGAAAACTGAAAATAATAGTTTTAAAATTTTGTTTTTATTTTTGGAATTTAGCAAAGAATTCAACTATTTGTAATTAAGCGAGATGCAAATCGATATTAGAAATAAGGAGGAAATATACTTAATTTTCAACAAAAAAAAAAAAGAAAAAAAAAACAAAATGGTTACCGAATAAGATCTAAATAATCGGTTTAAAAAAATCACATTTTATCTAAAAAGAAATATTCACATTAAAAGATAATATTTAAAAAGAAAAACTTATTTTATCTAAAAATAATAATAATTCACGTTAAAATAAATTAAAAAAAAAATCTCAAGTTATCTAAAAATTCACTCATCAAGTTAAATGATAATAAATTTTTTTAAAAAACCTCACTTTATCTAAAAAATTAATAATTGATGATAAAATTTTCCTTTGACTCTTTTAGTTGATGACCAAATAGATATCTTAGGTAATTTTACATTATATCACTAAATAAAAATAAAATTTTCCCCTATTTTTATTTTTTTTAAAAAAAATCTCATTTTATTCATAAAAAAACATTCACATTAAAAGATAATGTCTTTTTAAAAAATTTTTTAAAAAAAATCTCATTTTATCTAAAAATAGTAATAATTCACATTAAAAGAAATTAGAAAAAAAAATCAACCTCATATTATCTAAAAACCTACCATGATAATATTTAAAAAAAATAAATAAAACTCATTTTATCTAAAAATAATAATAATTCACGTTAAAATAAATTTAAAAAATAATAAATAAATAAAATAAAATAAAAAACTCATGTTATCTCAAAACCTACCATTCACATTCAATGATAATAAACTTTTAAAAAGCTCATTTTATCTAAAAAAAATGACATTAAAAGAAATTTTCAAAAAAAATAAATTTTCAAGAAATAGTCATTTGAAGTTGAGTTTTTTTTGAAGATAAAAATAGTTTGGACTATTGTCAGAAAATGCAGGTAATATCATCGTTTTTTTGTGAGCACAAATATTGGTGAGATTTTACTACTTTTTATTTAAGACGTGACTTTTGATGTGAGATAGAAAAAACATTGTTTAAATGCTATAAACATTGCTCTCAAGAAACAACTAAAACTCAATAATCTAAGAAAAACATTGTCCAACCATTCATAATAGACGCCTTATTTGATGACTTACAAAAGTCGAAACACATTTATAAGACAATATTGCTCTCAATAACAACTAAAATTCAATATTCTCTTCACTAATTCTTCAAACAATTTGCCCAAATTCCCAATCTATTAGCACTTCAATTTCTAAAGAACAAAAAATATACATTAACCATTAGAAGTTATAAACATCAAAACTGAGGAAAAGAAGAAAATATTTTTCTTTTGCATTTTATAAGAGGAAAAAACACAATTTAGAAATTTTATTTTGTAAATCATATTATAGTTTTTTTTTTTTTTTCCAATTTTAATGTAAGACCCGCTTTTGTTAACCCAGTATTTGGATACTATTATACACCGACGTTTCAATTTTATTAAACAATTTGTGAGAAGGGAAAGCTTGAAATACAATAGAGGAAAAAGAAAAATAAAAAAGGGAGAGAGAACTAAAGGAAAATTGGATTATTGTGAATATTGGAATTGGAAAAAAGGGGAAGAAAAAGGGGGAAAAAAAAAGAAAAGAAATGAGAGGATAAGGAAAATTGATGGAAGGGGAGAAATGTTTGAAATATATATAGATAGATTGATCATACATAGATAGATAAACAAAAAAAAAAAAAAAAAAAAAAAAAAGAAAAACAAAAAAACAAAAAAATCAGGAAGTTTGAGAGAGAGAGAAATAAAGGGAAAAAAATGTAGCTTTAAGAGTTGTTTGGGGCGCAGGTTTAAAATAAAAAAACCTAGGAAATAAATGTCCGGGGGCTTATTTGAGGGGTTTTGAAGACCGGAAATCACAGATGCTTGTGTTTGGGGTGCATGTATGGGTTTGTGTAATCTGAGATTTTTTTTTTTTTTTTTTTTTTGCACTTTTTAGTGGTTGTTTTGTGAATTGTATAACCTATATTGTATTTTTTTTTAATCAATTTTTAGGATAATTGTGAAAGAAAGTTTTAATTCAACCATTTTAAAATGTAATTTATATTAGCGTTGTCTTTTGTAATCTTAAATTAATTTATTTGATCCATTAATATCTAAGACAATAATGTAGGAATGACAATAATTTAGTTATTTTAATTAAAAAAAAAAGTTTTAGTAACAAAGTAACAAAGCTTTGAAATTAAGTTTTATAACAAATTCAATTTGGCTTTAAATTTCTAATTTATCTCTTTCGAAATAACAAATTTATCTTTTGATAACAAAGTAGTAAGATTTGAAATTTAGTATACTAACACATTTATAAAAAAAAATGAAAAAAAGTTAACAATGACCAACGATCACAGGCAACCTACCGACAGCAATTGTCGACTATCATTGGCAAACCTACGTGGCGTTGGTGTCTTTTATGAACATTTTTTTCCCTTTCCTTTCAACTTTCTATAAAAATGGTTGCTGTAATATTTTTCCTTAACAATTCAATCATGATTAGCTAAACTTTTTAGGATGTTGAGGAAATTTTGAATGTTTATCAACAACGTATTGATTTTGGTATTGAATTCTTGTATTAATGCATTTCAATTTCTTTATGGTTTACGCAATTAGTTGATTGACCATTAATTAATTGTCCTTAGGCGAGAGTTCTGTGCTTGAGAGAAAGGGAATTATTATTGAAATTGGGATTTTGAATCTTGACTAACTTATGCATGCACAGTGATAAATTTGTTGAAAGAACTATAATTAGAAATTTAGAATGATGTGTTTATTTAACTAATTGCAAGCGAATGAGTTAGGATTTAAACATTATAATGGATTTAAACATTAAATTCATGCAAATATTACTTGTTATATCCTTGATCAATATTTGGTAAACATTTTAAGATATAGTCAACATTCTAGGTTGTGTGCCTCTTGTATTAATTAGTTTAATTAATTTCTAGTTTATAAAATCTGCTAATAATTAACAATAGATAGAAAGAATATTATATTCCAATTTCTATGGACGATACCCGATGTAAACGGGATAATTATTACTTCGACGAGTGCGCTTGCCTTGCACTTGCACGAGTGTCAGTAGTGGAACCTAAAAGTAAATACTTCACTCTTATCCGCAATGCTATTGTTAGTACTGCTTGCATATTGAACTCCACTAATAATGATATAAATAAAAACTAGAAACTACAACAATTAACAATTCAAATTAAGAACTAAAGAGCTATTACTAATACTACATAAAGAACTTGCATAACGAGAGTACAAATATAACCATCCATTTTCCGGTGAAAGTTTCTAGAACTACAGTAGTAGGCATTCCCTTAAATAAAAATCAACACATGTATACGTGAATAGGTTTGGTATATACCTCATATACCCAAATCTTCATTCAACTCCTCAAAATAATCTGTGAAAACATTAGCCACTCTATGGAGGAACTAAGGATCAAAAGTTAAGGACTCAAATATCCAACTTAATTTATTACTCAGAGAAGAAATTTACCTTTCATTACCCGTTAAAGGTAGCATTTCGACTTGGATGTAGGCCAAGAAAGTGATAATTCCCTTAGAACAAGTTGGAAAAGATAATGTGTTACTGCCCCCAGTATGCACCATTCGTTCTTAGATGTTCCATCACCACAGATTGAAAAACAAAAAGCAATCAACATCAAAACACAAAGAAACATAGACGAGAGATAGAGAGAAAGAGAAAGAGCCTATCGACGACCACTAGAGATGCAATGAATCAAAAGAAAACACTTGGATGAGTGGTATTCTTATGTGCTTGGCCTGGATCTCGAGCCAAGATAGAACGAACTAGATTTCTTAACCACGACAACAAAATGGGTTGTGAAAGGAATAAAAATGGAAGGAACAGGAAAACCGTAGATCATAAAGCGCTGCCTGGAGCTCAAAGATTGGAATAAATGTTAGTTGAGATTGGGCTGAAATAATATCAAAGCTGACGAACGCACGGTAAGCTGCATATCTGACGAACGGACGATGCATGATGAACACACGACAAACAGATCTGATGATGGACAAACACACGATGAAAGGATAGTGGACCTAGTGAATCGAACGGTGCAAGACATACAAATCTAACTTGGAGAATGGTCGCACGAACGGTGGATGAACAGATCTGACGAACAGACCCATGAACAAACAGATGAACGAATGACATGACAACAACACAAACAACAACGATGAAGGGATGGACTGAAGGAAATGGTGAAGGCACGACGGAGAAGGTTTTGGGAGGAGGAAAAGGAAATTTGTGAGAAAGAAGAGAGAAGAAAAGTTGAGAAGTGAAGGAGAGAGTGTTTTTACTAAAGGAGAAATAAATTTGTTTAGATACAATGTTGGTTTTAAAGATCCACTTTCTTTTGTAGAACCGACATTGTAGTCTCTTTAAAATAGATTTTTAATGTCGGTTTAAAAACAACATTAAAGATCCACTTTCTTTTGTAAAACTACATTGTACATTTGTGTTTATTTTTTCCAACTGACATTAAAGGCTAAATTTCTTCTAGCGTAAGTGCAGAGTGTCTTGGGCATGCTTGTCTAGGAGTGTTTGCATATGTCCCATGCCCAAACCATCCTCAACCACCTTATATTTATGCCTTGTAAGTAACTTAGTAAGTTGTTTTCATTTCCACGTTGCTTTTCTTTCGAGTGACGTTTTGCCAGTTGGCATACTAGTTTTTGCTTATAATGTACTAGAGGAGAAACTCACTAATTTACTCTCCTACCAAGTATTGTTGTACCCTTTGCAAACAAGCTTTCTTGCAACTATCAGTCCACAATGCTGATGGAGTTAGAAAACACGCAGCAGAAGAAATTAGGATACAAAGCACTCTAATTACATCAATTTAAAGGAAAAACATGCTTAGATGAATTGAGATACAAAAGTAGTAACACTTACTTGTTGTGTAGCTCAAAATTTGTTCCCGAGAATCTTCAAAAACAGATCACGAACTGTGCATGGACCACCACTAGAGTTAACTTGTTATTCTTGGGCCTTAGAATGGATGGTGGGTGTCACACCCCGCTCCGATCCACTTCCCCACAGCTTGAGACGGAGCGTGAGGACAGCAAACACTGACCCTCTTGCGATGTCTACCGTCAAACCCTACTTTTCCCAAAACTAACATGTGCACTTATACAGACAGAGATTATACTAACATTTAAAACATACATTATTATTAGTACAAATGTTTACAAATCTATTTACAGAAACATGTTTCTAGTTCCTTTCATTTAGACTGCCGCCTACGGCTAAGTACACATAATTTCTCGGCAGACCTTGACTTCGAACAACAACGGAAACTCGACTGCTACCTGAAAAGAAAAACATAAGAAAAGGATGAGCTTCAACGAAGCCCAGTGAGTGATCGATACGATAAGGGTTTCACTACCCTTTTAAAAAGAAAAATAACGATAATAATAATAATTCTCACAACAAAGTTCATGAGCAAATATAAATGAAACCATATCGAGCTTCGTAAATCAAACCTCCCCCCGTAGGATTATCTCAAGTGTTCGCCTTTCCCCGCTGGCCCTCGGCACAACCAAACTCATCAAGATAGTCAACGATTCACACATATCTAGACTTCTATATGTACACATAGTTCCTACCGCTTACCATCAAGGCTTAGCCGTCGGCCCGCTAACCATCCCCTCAAGCACCTCCCGTGGGCTCAGGAGCTAGGCTAGTCGACCCCCTGATCATCCCAAGAGGAAATCTTCTCTATAGGCTCAGAAACTAGGTCCGTTTGACCCCCTAACCATCCCACGAGGAAATCTTCACTACAGGTTCAAGAACTAGGCCCGTTTGACCCCCTGACCATCCTGTGCGGTAACAAGTCCTGGTCCACTCACGATCGTCCACAACAATGCCCTCGACATAGAAACGTACCTATCAATCAATCAAGCTCGATACACAAAATACTATTTATCCAAGTAGCTCGATATATATACACACATATATTCCATAAATCCAATAAACTCGATATGCACATAGTTATCCTAGCATGCTTATAACATCATGCTAACAACTAACAAATTATCCGAGATCTCACCATAGCACGTAAACCATATTTATCAATTAAAGCTCATAACATGCTATTATTCATTCATTATATAATTACGTTCTCTCACGAAAAGAAAATCAACCACTCACCGTAATAACGGAGAATTTGATCGGCACCCGCTTTGAGAATTCCAAGAATTTTTCCAAGAATTCTTCCAAAGGTAATCTTCCAACTTCTTTCTCTCTTCCTTTCTTTCTCTTCTTTCTCTTTTCTCTTTTTTATCTCTCGGCCCACCTTTTCTCCCTTTTCCGGCACTTTTTTCTTCCTTTCCTCTTGATTTCTTCTTTCTCTCATTTCCTCTTTTTATTTCTCCCTTTTTCTCCTTAGGTACTCTTGGCTGGAATGAAGAAATCTCTTCACAAAGATCTCTATTTATAGCTAAAACTTAAACCACTTCAAGCCCAAAGCTTGACATCTTGCCATCCAAATGTCCATTTACATGCTTCCTTCTTCATTCATTGAAACACATAGTGGCTTGCATGAACTCTTGGCCATGCAGTTCTACACTTTTCCTTCTTCATTCAGTCAAATTTGCAGAAAAATGCTTTGTGTTGATGCTTTCTACAGGTCTCGCTAGAGGAGCATCGAGATCAGTCTCGCTAAGTCTCGCTGACCACTTTCTGTCTCACAAATCTCGCTGGTTTTCCTTGGTCTCGCTGGTCTCGCTAGTTGCTAGTCTTACTGGTTACTACTTGGTCTCGCTAATTTTTATCTATTCTTCGCTAGTCTCGCTGATTTTTGGCCTAATCTCGCTAGTCTCGCTGGCTCTCGCTAGTCTCGCTGGCTCTCGCTAGTCTCGCTAATCTCTCTGGCTTTTGCCTAATCTTGCTAACTTTCTAGATTTGGCCGAGACTTTGGCTAACCCTACAAGCCTAGATTTTCTCTCCAAAATTCTCTAACCCCACATGCTTGTGTCCCAAGTTTTATCCCTTTTGTCTTAGTTTCTTTTTTTTTTCTTTTTTCTAAGGCTTAAGCACTTAGGTCGAAGAGTAGGGTGTTATAATTCCACCCACCTTAGAAATATTTCGTCCTCAAAATTTTAGTAACAAGCTTAACACTGAGATAGAGAAAAAGAACTTTATTTATTTAGAATTTATTTGTACTTTTCTTTTCCAAACAACAAAACACACACTTTATTTTATTCCTTCCTTCCTTCTCTTCTTCTTTTCATCTTTCTCTTCTTCTTCCTCCTCCTCAGTCATAAGGACCTCCGCTATTCCATGGACAATCCTTGTAGTTGTGACCAGGTCGTTGGCACATATAGCAAACGTCCTCTCTTCCCTCACGATCAGCCTTGTATCGACGTCCACAATTCATGCAAGGATACTCTTTCTCTAGGCCCTTCTGCTGATTGCAGAAGTCAATGAATTCATGGCACCTGATCCTATTGTGCCCTTCCATCCCACAAACATAACACTTTCCGGTTCCTTTCAAGCACTTCCCTATGTGACCTTTTCCACACTTTGGGCAGTTTATCCATGGTCGTTTGCTTCCCTGCCCTGACATAATGGACTATAACCAACAAGGAATTAATCTTAACAAGTCCAAATACAATATCCACAGTTTATAGGGAAAGCAATTTCACTTCTACATACAACTTTTTCTATTTCTCTGGGCATTTTTTTCTTGAAATGACCTGTTCTTCCATAATTATAACAAACATCTAGATTTCTGAAACATTGTCCAGTGTGATATCTTCCACAACCTTCACACCACGACTTCCTACTTTAACCAGGAACCCTAATTCCTGTGGATACCGACACTCTTTGCTCAACTCTCGACTTGAATGATTTGTTCTTGAAAATCCAAGAAGTGCATTTCTCACTCCTTACTCTCTCTTTCTGAGTGAGCCTCTTTTTCTTCTTCTTCTACCGCTTCCTTTCGCAAATTCTTTTCTGCTCTTAACGTGGCCTTTACTAACTTAGGAAACTTATCCCATTCACTAATCGTCACCAGGGTACGGATTCTACTTCTTAACCCTTCTATGAACCTCTTAAAACTCTCTACTTTGTCCACCACTAACCAACTAGCATACTTAGATAATTTAGTAAACTTTTTCTCATACTCCGCTATCGATAACGAACCCTGCTCTAGATGCAAAAACTCTCTCTATTTCGCATCTCCAAAGGTTTGAGGAAAATACTTTTCATAAAAAGCTTTTCCAAAATACTCCCAAGTAGGTTCCATTTCCTTTCCCCCTTTCCTCAGCTAATCGCCACCAATCTTCTGCTCCTTTTTGGAGTAAGAAGACAACTATAGATATTTTCCGATCCTCCTGACATCTCATTACTCGAAAACACTTTTCCAACTAAGTAATCCATACTTTAGCCTCTTCACAATCTACCGCTCCCTCAAACATACTTGCTCCCAAGGCTTTCAACCTTTCTATCCCATACAACCTCTCTGGATCTTCAGACAAACTACTTAGATTTTCAGCTATCTGTTGAGCAAAATCATGAAATACTTGTGCTTCTCTCGCTCTTGTCATCGCCGGATGACTTGATTCTCCTTCCCCTTCCTCTGGGGTACGAAAGGTAGCATCTTGAGTGTCACTTACACATTGTTGTCGAGGTCTGCTTCTTCGAGACATCTCCTAGAGGACACACCCGTTTAGAAATTCAACTACGTACTTTAGTTTAATTTTCTTTTAGAATAACATAATTTTATATCTAGACTCATTTTAAGCAACCATTGGTTTTTCCTCTCAATTTCCCTCTAGTTTTTCACATCTCATTACTAAATTTTCCCAACTTCTCCTAAGTTTTCCGCAAACCAGGCTTTGACACTAACCTATTCTCAACTTAATATTATCCCAAAATCTTATGTTTTGATATCGACATATCCCAACTTTTCCCAGGTTTTTCCCAAACCATGCTCTGATACTAACTTGTCCCAACTCAACTACCCAACTGATTACTTTTCCCAACCTCCCAGGTTTTTTGCAAACCATGCTCTAATACTTATAGTGGGATCCAAATTTGAGTAAAATTTGGAGCAAAAAATGTGAAGAACACAACTTTGGTAGAGAGAAATCACATTTCTCGTAAAGTTACTTTTTGTTCGAAAAGCCAACCCTTCCTTCAGCTTTCTCTTATTTATTTAAAGAGAATTGCATTTCCAAAATCCATGCTCAATGACACATCACTTAATGAATTGAGAGTTTGAAGAAGGTTGAATTTGCATGTGAAGGAGAGGTCTCCACCTCCTCCTTCACCATGCAACTGAAAAATAAAAGATTTATGTTCTCAATTGAAAATTTGAGAAATCAATTTTGATTTCATAAATCAAAATTTCAATTTAATATAATTAATTTAAACAATAATTAATAATATTAAATTAATATTAAATTAATACTTTTCAACTTTTCTAACAATTTCAAACTCGATGAATCTCTATTCACCGGTATAATATTTAAATCACATTTAAATATTATTAAAAATCTCAATTTGTCTAATCCACAATTAAACAAACCAAATCATAAAAATGCTCCTTTTTCTAAATTTGAACACTTCAAATTGTCTCAATTTACAATAAGGTTTAGTCCACGAGCTAACAAGGGGACCTAATGGACCTACAGATCATGAGCACCAACGACCCGAAATTAACCAATTAAAACTCTTTAACCTAATTAATTAACATTTCTTAACTATCGGGTCACTCTACTAAAGCCCAATAGTTGCACTCTCCTCATATAGATATATTTCTGTCCATTTGAAATAAACATAATTAGTAAGTAAATCATTCACAAGTTGTTTGTAATTACAGCTAGGTCAAAATACCGTTTTAGCCTTGTAATTACTTCTTATTCCTTAAGTTCCACTGATCCTCTAATGAACAATTGGTTTGTTGTCCAACCAACAAATCGAGTCCCTCTCAAGCTAATGAGAGGTGGGGCCCCTTGTTCAAGACCTGGATAAAGTACTTAAGGGAACAACTTATCTCCTATCTTTTAATAAGGTAGGAGTAAATTCCATCTTGCAGGACTATGTCCCCAACTATCTGCCTGATCTTATCCCTAAAATGGGAGGCATATTGAGTCGGCAAATTGGCGGCTCTCAACCATGCAGATTAAAGGATAATCTCAAATAAACAGGAGTTCATAGTTAGCTTAGGATTAAGGTCGAGTTACTTAGGTCACCAGTTGAAATAATCAGTTTTAACAGTAAACGATGTTATAAAGTAAACGTGATTATTTCTTAGTTCAGTCTTTTGCAAACTCATTACATAGGATACCCCCACTCACATGTCTCTACATGAACGATTTAGGATCACATCGTTTATATCAAATACTAAATGGGTCGTATCCATAATGTTTCCAGGATAAGGTACCCAGCCTATCCATATACTATAGACCATTTTGGCTATTACTTAAACTTGATCCACTTTTATCATATAAAGTCTAAGCATTCATCATATAGCCATGGGTTCAAAGTTTATTGGATTTAAATGCAATTCACATATTCGATAGCAACTTTACTGAATAAACATCGATAACAACTTTATTGAGAATAAAAACCATAAATTACAAACAACGAGTTTTAGGACATAAAACCCAACAAATGCTTTCTTTAATGATGTTTTCAAAGCTTTTCCTCTCTCCCGTTTTATAAAACCATTTTCTCTCGAAACATGAGTAAAGGCTACATCAGACCCCGAGATTGTTTGCGACCTACGGTTTTTGTACGACTGATTTGCTCGTCAGGTTAGAGTAGTGTCGCACAATCGCCCGTCCCATATTCCAAAGTTAGTGATTGTGTTAAGTGGTATCATTAGCTCCTCGGCTGGTAAATACCACTATCATGTCAGCTACGAAGCAATCGGACAAGTCACAGTCTAAGCGACTTACTGAGATTGAAGAGCAATGGTTATATTTGAGGGAAGTGCTCGACGATGTAAGATTTATTCAAGCCCTATTAGAAGGTTGGATGAGAAAGTTAGAGAGATCGATGTGCTAAATGCTCGGGTAAACGCACTACCGATCATGAAATTAACACTAAGAGTTTATTCCTTGAAACACAAAAATACACATTTTGGTAGTTTTGAACATGGGGATAGCTCCACAAGCTCTACCCCACACATGGAAGAATGTGTCAAAGAGCTCGATAACTCGCACAAGATCATGTTGAAGCTATTCAATGACTTGACTGAAGATTTTAGAGCAACGGTAGAAGCCATCAAGGCTGAAATGGTTGAGATGAAGGCTCAAGTCAACCTAACGATGCGTGCTTTTGGAAACTAGACCTCGAATTAGGAGCTCATTATGCCCAATAAGTTCAAAACCCTTGAGCCCAAATCCTTCAATGGAAATCATGATGCTAATGAACTTGAGAACTTCATTTTCAATATGGAACAGTACTTTAAAGCAAGTAGAACTATCTTAGAGGAGATCAAGG